>JAQJAA010000001.1:3611676-5035852 GCA_028827535.1 Penicillium sp. DV-2018c
AGAGCCCGAACTCTCCCCGAAAGACCTCGAACAAGCAGCGCAGGACTCTGCGATCGCAAATTCCAGTCTATGTTCCCTCTGCAAGGTCTCCTACAATAGTGTACAAGAGCAGCGCAGCCATGTCCGCTCTGACCATCACCGGTTCAACATCAAGGCCCAACTCCGCGGGAATGCGCCATTGGAAGAAGCCGAATTTGCCAAGGCCATCGGAGAGCTAGATGAGTCTATTTCCGGGTCGGAGTCCTCGGAGACAGAGGAGGATGCGGACAGTGGCGCGGACACGACTCTGTCCGCTCTGCTGAAGAAGCGAGCCAAGCTGTCCCACCCGAATGAGGACGTTGAGACAGACGACGTACCAAATGCCCCGAAAGAACCACTTCTTTGGATGTCAAGTTCGGGCTTGCCGTCGAACACGTCTCTGGGCGTCTACAGGGCTATTTTATCGAACGCCGAACAGGATGAGCCGGCTCACCTGGTTGATATCCTACGGCGAAAGCAGCTGGCGCCGATTAAAGCCCGCGCTAACAATAAAGCACAAGACCCTGCTGTTTCAAGTCCGCACATATTCATGTGCATGATTGGTGGTGGCCACTTCGCCGCTATGTTGGTCTCGCTGGCGCCTGAGATCCACCGAAAGCAAGGAGGAGTTGAAGACAGACAGGCACATGTCATTGCGCACAAAACATTTCATCGATACACGACGCGGCGAAAACAGGGTGGCTCGCAGTCTGCGAGTGATGCGTCCCGCGGAGCTGCTCATTCGGCGGGCTCTAGTTTACGTCGGTACAATGAAGCTGCGCTTGAAAAGGATATTAGAGAGGTACTGGCTGACTGGCGCCAAATGATTGACACTGCCGAGCTGGTCTTCGTTCGAGCTACGGGAAAGACAAATAGGAAGACTCTTTTCGGTCCATATGATGGACAAGTCCTCCGACAGAACGACCCCCGTCTGCGCGGTTTCCCCTTCAATACACGCCGAGCCACCCAAGGAGAGCTTATGTGATCCTTCAAGGAGCTGACCCGATTGAAAGTCAGCCAGGTAGACGAAGCCGCGCTGGCTGCGGCTGAGGCCAAGCGAAGAGAGCAAGAATCGAAAGCGTCGACGCCTGTACCAAAACCCCAAGTGCAGAAGCCGAAGCTTTCAAAAGATGAAGAAGCTGGCTTGTTACACACCTCTCAGATACAGGCACTCATCCGCCGCTCAAAAGTGCCCGCGCTGATGTCTTATATCACAAACAATTCCATCAACCCCTCATTTACCTTCACTCCCGCCGACTCACCCCAAAACTTCCGCTGCCCCACTCCCCTCCATCTCGCCGCAAACCTCGACGCACCGGCTGTAGTCACAGCCCTCCTCACAAAAGCGGGCTCCGACCCAACAGCCGTCAACAATGAGGGTAGAACACCCTTCGAACTCACTGGTGACCGAGCCACGCGTGACGCCTTCCGCATTGCCCGCCACGACCTCGGCGAGTCCAAATGGGACTGGGAAGCTGCCAACGTCCCATCGGCTGTATCTAAAGCTGATGCGGAGCGACGTGCAGAGAAGGAACGAAAACTTGCCGAGGAGGCAGAGTCCACTCAGCGGAGGGCACGCTTAGATCGATTGAAACGAGAGGAGGCTGAGAGGGCAGCGACGCAGAGAACGACAAAATCGGGTGCTCGGACTGTTGGTGCTCTTGAGAAGACTGCGGCTGAGAAGAGAGACGAGGAGACTAGGGGTATGACGCCGGAGATGAAGATGCGATTAGAGAGAGAGCGGAGGGCTAGGGCTGCGGAAGAGCGCTTTCGAAAGATGCAAGGCCAATAAGGGCTTGGACCACGTACCCTCTTAGCATTTGATTCATAAAGGAAGGAGCAATATCATGATAAAATCGTTGACATGTATATAATAGTTTTCGTGCATTACAATGAGAGCGGAAGGCATGCAATCCAGCTTTAGCATCTCTCTGATATATCCGCAAAACGAAACGAAACTATACAGAACCGTGTGGCCACTATGTACATGTAAACATAGTCGCCGTATGGGGGCGAGAACTAGAACCGGGCGCGCTTCCCCTACCCAGCCTCCTCGCCTTTAGGCTCAGGTCGACTTCTAAAAACTTTGAACACCCTCCCCGCCCCCCCACCTAATTCCCTCCCCTCCCACATCACCCGATGACGGCTTGGTCGCACGCATCCCCCTCCTCTGAAACCGACTCCCAGTCGCTGGAGGATTCGTAGTCGTCCTCGGTGCTGGTCCATACATCGTCAGATTCACTCCACAGACCACTCTCACTCTCCTCATCGCTGTACCCCGCAGATGGCAGCTCCACCTCTCCGCTATAAATCCACCCATCTTCCTCGTCTTCGTAGATGGGCGGGAGAGGAATGGGCTTGGAAGTGTCGCCTTCCACCTCGGGCCAAGCCCACTGGAGAAGGATGTCCATCTTCTCAGAGTAATCCGCCGTGTCGAAGTTCACTGCTTGGGTATAGGCCAGTTGCAGGTGGCCGTCATTGGCGAGGTACCCATGCAGAATGCGGACTCGGGCGTCAGGAAGAAAGGAGATGACCATTGTCTAGATAGGGGTCAGTTATTGAACCTTCTTTCATAGTTTAGAACTGATAGGGGAGAAGACATACCGGGAAGTCATGCAGCTTCTGTTCCTGACGGTCATAGGGTCCCATGAGATGCTTGTGCTTTTGTGTAGCATCCAGCATCCATCGCAGCAGGACCACGACCTCTCCAATTGAGGGGAGAGTCTCGTGGTACAACTTGTTGCTTTTCATCACAACAAGATGATGCGATGACTTCGCATCGGCGCACGTCGCTCCACTTTGGATTGTGAAGCCGTGCCGGTCGTTGCTGTCGAAGAGGGTTTGGTCCTTTTCCATGCTATATGCCAGGTCAGAGACTGATCATAACTTCATCCACTCTCCTCTTCCTATCTCAATGGACTGGAGGCCACTTACGAGACTGGATCCCACCATGCGGACGGGTGTCTGTCGCGGGAGCATCTACGGAGATACTTTGAGAACGCTGCGTAGAGGGCATGGTGCATTCCGCGGGGGTGAGAGCCGGAACTCTTCATTTCCCGTGCACCAGTGAAGGGGTCCTCTACGGCGTTCTCGGGATTGACGCCGGAGTTGGCGATTTTGGAGGTGGTTTCCATGTCTGGAAAGAAGTAGGGAATGAAGGAGGGATCGCTGTCCCCAGTCCGAAAGTCCATCGGACGGATGTCAATGTCCCGAAGCTTGTTGGATATGTACCCAGGCCCCAGGTATCTGAGGCCTCGGTACAAGGAAAGGAGGATTTCCTCCTTCCGTTCGTATCGCCACTTCCAAAGAGGTTTTGGCATTGTGAATATAGGTATAAGGTTGGTAGTTGAAGAAGGAAGAAAGATGGGAGAATGGAGATTCAGACGGCAGGAGCTCTTTATGTTTTGATATGGTCTACTTCCGATTCCCAAAGAGGAAGGGACGAAACCCACGGAACCGTCATCTGTATTACTCGATGAAGTCAAACTGAGGCTGAAAATGAGTTGGAAAGATTATTCCGTCAAGGTTTCCCTGTAGATGTCCATTTTGGGCGACGGACCGGGACGCTGCTGTGATTTCCATCTACCTCACGGACCCAAGAAACTGGCCGAGCTTACTGTGTACCTCAAGTGGTAAAACGGAGAGACCATGGTAAAAATGAAGTTTGACATAGTAGAATAAAGCTTAATTAGACTCTCAAGCTTTCCACTGGTACCGGTACTTGATCCTTGGAACACATCAGAGTGCTTCGCCCCGGACCTGAGATATCCGAGTCGGGCGAAACAGAGTAGGGTAAAAGGGTGCAATACCGCATTATTCGTAAGAGGTCAGCGGACATAGTGACAAAGACTTGGGTGAAGCAAGGCTGTTACGGTACTAGGTAGGCAAGAAGTGGCGAAAATAGAAGTAGAAGTGAAGGGACACAAGTTACATCTGGTTGGAGGAAGTATGTGAATACGGTACGTGCATGACAAGCTTGGGAAAGGAATGACGAGGTACGTATTCCACCGAGGACTCCCACTAAGGGACATCAATGGGCGAGATGGGGCTGTAGTAGCTCTTACTGAGTCTCTCGCAGATGAGGAGAGGGGAGCAGATAGGAAGAAGGGGGGCTTATTTGGCACTATGTGACCTTGACGCAAATCAATAACTCCCCTTCAGCTTCGTAGTGCTGACTCACTTATCCCTGTGTCTCGGGTAGGGTTAATTGACTCGTCTATATCGGGTGACCTGGAGGAGACTCGAGACCTCAGGTGAAGGAGGTGGACTCGATACAGGAATAAGAGCGGTGATCGGTTGCAGAACAGCGACGGTTGTCTCACTCTCAGGTCAATTGGTTGAAAGATAGGAAGCTGACCTGTGGACACCTGACCTGGATATGGCCTCGAATCTCGATATGCGAGGAAAGCCTTCTTTTTCGAGACGTGTGCTTCTCGAAGAGACAAGTTGATACAACACAACTTCTAAAACAAGTCCAATCACAGACTTTCGGTATTATCAGTTGCAATAGAGACACCTAAGCAAAAGGCGACGTTATAGAGTCCCGCACCGTAGAGGGCTGATCGCCGGCGGTACCACACGGAGCCACGGCCACTTCAGCACCAAAGGCCCAAAGCAAGACAGGGGCAGCGAACAGGTATCCTCTATGGGGCAATGTCTGAGATATCTGAGACTATGAGCTGAGACCTTCAGAGAATGTTATCCCATGGAGGGAGCACAAAGCCCTATGAGTCTGTACCATAGAGGGGTATGTATGTACTCGATCGTGACCCCAGCCATATTAGGGCACGAAGGCAATCAAGATTGTGGAGAAGATCGACATTAGCGCCCGTTGTGACAACTTGTGAGATGCGGGAAAGGGGATATGTCTTGCATTGGCGCCACTGTGTCTGGTAGGGGCGGAAGCTTAGACGGCACTAGAGGATGGTCCTGGTCGGGAACAGACGAGTATCAGTGTTTAATCTTGGTTTCTACGTTTATTGCACTGGGTATATTGATGTTCTTGGTTCTCATGCCTTGGTTTGCCAAATCTCAAACTTGTGGTGGCCGATGGGAGAGTCTCGTTGGAAACAATCGGGGATACCCCTTGCTTGAGATTGGATTTTGATCGGTGGCTGGGGGCACGATCTTGTTATCTCGGTGAAAAGATTACTTGACAGTGATCAGTGATCCCTGAAAAGATCCACTTGGAATACAGAGTAAAGACGAGGAACTCCGTAGGGCTAAAGACTCTTTCTTCCTGGCTAGGTTGGTTCAAGGAGTAGATCCCTTTTACTTTGGAATTTGCCCCTGGGAGACTGTTTGGTAGTTGTGCCCTGTTTCAGAATGAATAGTCAGAGAGATGAGTCTGCTATTGTGTGTACTGAAAGTCTGAAGAGTGCTTGCTTCTCGGCCCGTTGCGGGCTGCAGCGAATCTGCACCCCGGAGTGCGGAAGATGCAGTGAAGCCAAGATATGCAAGCTGTAGCTTAGCACGAGTGTGTCTGAGTAATTTTGGACTGTGCAGTGTGTACAAAGAAGTAAGGGTGGTCAGAGTGTATTGAAGTATGTTAGAAAACTCCCCGATACCCTTTGTCCATTGGGGTCCGAGGCCTGTAAGCCGCCTGTTCCTGCAGGGCAGGGCAGAGCATTGACCCACGGGGCCACGAGGGATCTGAGTACTGAACGGTGTATTCTAGTCAATATTCACACTTTGTATTATGACTAACTTCTAAGTCATAAGAATAGGAGTCGGGCATACTTAACTGTAGGTAACTACTCCATACGCTGCGATACGCAGCACGAATCAGTTAGGGCTCAGTTTTTCTTGGCGCGTCACGACGCGCTTCGCGAAACGCGATACGCGTGGACGCGTCGTGGCGTAGAACATCATGTTCAACGTTCGGACTTCGAACACCATGGAGGTATCTACGACAGTCTAGGAGCAGAATGAATCAAGTGGCACAGTGTTAGAGAATCCAGTCACATAGAATCCTAGAGGGCTGGCAGGGGAAGACCAGCTCCCTGGTGAAGGGTAGGAGAATGGCAATGGCGGGAAAGAGCACCCTCGCCCTCTTTCAGGTCATTATTAAAACGCGACTTCGCCCCCGAGATTAACTAGGTCAAACGAACAATGTCATCACTCTTACACAGTATTAGCGTGTTTGATCTCGTGCAAGTTGTGCTCGGACACCTGGTCTGCAGGAGTATTACCGTCACTACTGCAGCCCAATGCACACTCCATTGACGTTGATAGGCTCTGAAGATCATTGCAAGCCATTACACCAATACAATGCTTAAAAAAGCTGCAGGTACAGAGTAGAGTCAAAGCAATTCAAAGTCCAAGCGCAAATCTGATGCCGAAATAGGAAATGTACTTGAAAGAGAAAGTGTCTCAGGGGTGCCTCGTGCCTGTGGCCCTCTCTTTATCCTTGCATGCAATCCCTCTTATCCTAGACTCCTTAGTATACTGTTTCACTGGTCTACAGTCATAGATCCAAGTGCAATCAAGTCAAGTCAAGTGAGATCAAGCAGTATAATAGACAGGGCTTCATTCCACTCCCTATCCCTCATAGTCTTCGCTCCTATCATTACATTCGTTGTCCTGTCCTTGAACGCTGAGTGAGAATCGCCCAATTCCTCACTCTGACCTTTCGTTTTTCATTCAAGTCCTTTTGTTTGTTTCATTTTCTTGAAACTCTTTAAGACCTCAGTCAATTTATAGATGCAACATTCTTTGTGCCGGAATTAGACACTTAGCACGGGAGATATTCGCTTGCCCGTTGGTCCCGTCGGCCCCAATTTTCTTTTATCTCGGCATTCCCCCTCCAACTTCTTCACCCTGACAACACTCGCTACAAACAAATCAAATATCACAACTTGCGATCGCATATCCCGGAATAGGTGGAAATCAAATCGCATACCGACGGCAACATCATCCATTCATTTTCGCAACCCCAACTCCATCGTCGCACATCGCAACGGCCTCCGGCGCAATCGCAGCCAGCCCACAAATCGCGCAAACCGCGCCTCAAACAACTTCAACCTGAACCTTCTTTAACCACATCGTCCTGAACTCCAACCAACTTCAATCGCTCAAACCACACAAATCGACCCTATATTCCAGCAAAATGCTCCTCCCCTCCGCCTTCCCATGCGACGTGCGCCGGTCGTCTCGCTTCACCCCGAACCACCTCTTCTCAACACCTCCCCCTCAGAAACAAACTACCCATCCGGCAATGGCCTCCTCGGAACCTGTCGCGTTCTCCAATCCCTCCTCAACAGATCATCACCAGCGCCTTCCATGCCCCGCCGCTCCACAAAACAATCCCAACCCCAACGCCTCCAAAGCCCTCTCCCCTTCAACACACCGCGCCGCTCACCACGCGCCCAAAAAATCAAAATCGTCCGCCCCGTCTCCCCAAGACAGACACCACCACCCCAATCAGCACGTTACACCCCACCGCCACCACCCTCCGCGCCCGCGCGCGGCGCAAACAAACGTCGCCGCGACGACGAAACCGAAGAGACAAGCCCGCGCAACCGCTTCGCGACTCCCAAGCGCACTCGCTACATCCCCTACAATATGCCACTGGGGCTTTCCTCTACAGACTTCTACTCTCTGCACTCTCCGCCTGTGACGCAATCACCTCCTTCTGCACGCCGTCGTGCCAATATGGACGACTATAGCTATTCCTACAGCTTGCAGTCTGGTGCGCGCATCGACCCGGACACGCCTGTGCCTTCTATCGAGGTGGCGGAGTGCGCACATGCTTCGGAACAGGAGCAGGAACAGGGTGTCTGGACTCCACAGGAAGACCAAGATCTCGTCGAGCTGGTTCTCGAGAGGTGTCGTCTTTCCCAGGCTGAATGGGATGAGTGCGCGCGTCAGATGGGCCGTCGCGATGTCGCGTATAGGTGGCAGGCGCTTGTTGGTCAAGGACTGTGTCCGCGTCGGTGGTGATTGCGTTGCAACTTATTGTTTTTTTTTCTTTTTACTAATGTATTATATGTTTCGTTGTACACTGGACTCTACACCCTGTGACTAACTACTGACTTGACTGCTCTTCTCCTTTGTCGAAGACGAGCTCTGTATTATCATGTTTGCTTCCATGATCTGGGAGTGTCCATTTCTTCGGGTCTATCGACCAGCACAAATGTCTTTTGCTTTTCTGCTTATCTTTGAGTTCCGTGCTTTTCTCGGGCTATGTCGATATGTTTTGTTTCTCTTATTGGGCCTGTTCATATACCGCCTCTGTTGTGACTTACTACATCTGTTGTCTTTCCTCATTGGCGCTGGGTTGGGAAATATCTTACTAGGTACCTACCATTTATCAACTGATTTACAATCGTCTATAATTCCTTGCTTGTAGATTATATGCACAGTTAGCAGTAGGTAGCTAGAATAATATCCAAGTAAGCCGAGAGATACTCAGACCCTGAAGGTCGTGACCTCAAGATTCGAGAATGGCAACATCAACCGTATGTCTATCTCAACAATATGCCACTGTGATCACAACTTTCTTTTGCCCTCGTCCCTAGTCATTGAGTAGTCGTAACGAATGTCGCCTTAACCAAAACCAATCAGTGAGCACCTCCTTTATACTCCATTCTCCAGGCGGTGTCGATCCACCCCACCCCACCCCTGTTTCCGCAGCTCCCCAGCTCCAACCCTCCAGGACTCAGGAGCGTAATTCAACACAGCCCAAAATGCTCTCGGGGATCCTCATATTCAACCAAAAGGGCGAAAACCTCATCTTTCGCGCCTTCCGCAGCGACTGCCGTCCCCGTCTGGCCGACATCTTCCGCATCCAAGTCATCTCCAATCCACATGTGCGCTCACCGATTCTGACCCTGGGCTCGACGACATTCAGCCATGTCAAGCATGAGAATATCTACCTGGTAGCGGTGACCAAGAGCAACGCCAATGCCGCGCTGGTCTTCGAGTTCCTCTACCGACTGATCATGTTGGGGAAGAGCTATTTCGGGAAACTCGACGAGGAGGCCGTAAAGAACAACTTTGTTCTTATTTACGAACTGCTCGATGGTAAGATGAAGAAGAACAGATGCATTAGCCCCCTCCCGCAATGGTCATCGAACTCACACGATTTCCATTCCATAGAAATCCTCGACTTCGGATACCCCCAGAACACCGAAACAGATACCCTGAAAATGTACATCACAACCGAAGGCGTCAAATCCTCCATCGCCAACTCCCCAACCGACTCCGCCAAAATCACCCAACAAGCAACAGGCGCCCTCTCCTGGCGCCGCTCCGACATAAAATACCGCAAAAACGAAGCCTTCGTCGACGTAATCGAAGATGTCAACCTCCTAATGTCCGCAACAGGCAATATCCTCCGCGCAGATGTCAACGGCCAAATCGTAATGCGCGCCTACCTCTCCGGCACACCAGAATGCAAATTCGGTCTCAACGACCGCCTTCTCCTGGACCCCGCTCAAGTCTCGACCGCACCACCCGGCCGCACCAACAGCACCGGAGGAGGAGCAGGCAAATCGAAAGCGCGGCGCGCAGCCGCCGGCTCCGTCACACTGGAAGACTGCCAGTTCCACCAGTGCGTCAAGCTGGGCCGGTTCGACACTGACCGGATTATCTCGTTTGTGCCGCCGGATGGCGAGTTCGAGCTGATGCGGTACCGGGCGACGGAGAATGTCAATTTGCCGTTCAAGGTGCGGCCGATTGTCAGGGAAATTGGCACGACGAAGGTGGAGTATAGTGTTGCGATTCGGGCGAATTATGATTCGAAGTTGTTTGCGACGAATGTTGTGTTGAGGATTCCCACGCCGCTTAATACGGCTAAGACGACGGAGAGGACGAGTCAGGGGAGGGCGAAGTATGAGCCTGAACAGAATAATATTGTTTGGAAGATTCCGAGGTTCTCGGGGGAGAGCGAGTATGTGCTTAATGCCGAGGCGATTCTGACGACTATGACGCATCAGAAGGCTTGGAGTCGGCCGCCGTTAAGTCTTTCGTTTAGTTTGCTTATGTTTACGTCTTCCGGGTTGCTGGTGCGGTATCTGAAGGTGTTTGAGAAGAATAACTATAGCTCTGTGAAGTGGGTGCGGTACATGACTCGTGCAGGGAGTTATGAGATTCGGTATGTGCTGTTTTCTATTCCGTGTATGTCCACGCTGTTGGGTATGGCTGTGCTGACTCGATTGCGCTATTTAGTTTCTGATCATTCGGAGAGTGTGTATGAGGGAACTGGTATCCCAACGAGCAGTTTTGGTATCAATGCGCTGAAGTCAGTCTCATCTTGTCATTATTACTTTGTGCAGCACGCGGGGTGCCTGGCCTTGGATGGAGCCATATACATACTGGATTTTCACCAAGAATTCATTTTTCCAATTTCACTGTAATCTGCCCGGCGGGTTCACTTCTAAAAGCGTGCATGTGTCAAAGCGGACTCAACTGACTACAGGTGGACATAAACGCTCAGTTGGTATGGAGCCTGACTATCATACAAACTACCCTATGCTGCCCAACAGGTTCTATTCAAGAGCGAGGTGAGTTGAGTAGCGAAGCGGAGAGATAGCAAATCCGCGAATTTCTTTTGTAGTTTATGCTAGCAAGTCTAAAGAAGACAAAATGCAGCATGAGCACCAATATGGACACAAGATAAAGAAATATAACCCAGTAAAGTAGCCCCGAGGGTAGATAGGATATGTGGACGAAAAATGACAAAAAGAAGAGAATAGTCAAGTATCACAAACACGAACGGAAAAGACGGACGGGAGAGAACCGACACAGATCGAGATGACGGACTCTATGATTAGCTAGAACAAAAAGAAACTGCCGGGGGATGGATATCATGCAGAGAGTCCCGAAAGAAGAAGGACAGCAGCGAATTATAAACATATACAGACAGAAAAGGGACAGAGAAGAGGAAAAGAAAGACACACCACAAGGACAAACCCATCATCCCCCAGCTCCAATGCCAGTACTTGGCCGAGTATTAGGAGCCGAAGGTGCTTCACTGGGTACAATACCAACCTTGGGATCTGGAATCTGGATGTCAAGCGACATATACGCCGTCCGCCTCAAGCTCCAGATATGAACACCTTCCTTGTCGCCAATCTCCCGATTCCAATTCTCCAACCAATCTTCCACCTTTTGTAGCTGGTGCTTGGTCCCAGGGGCATTAATATCATCCCACACCCAACCAGTCAACAATCCCATCGCACCATCCAGCCAATTGCGCAAGCTGAACGGATCAAAAGCCTTGACAATCCCCTCATTGACCGTAGAAACAACCCTGCGAAACTCCTGCTCAGACAACAACGGATCTAGAATCTCAGGATAAAGATTCGAAAACGTCGGCGCCAAATCCCCCTTAATCATCCAGTCCCGCTTGATGCGAATAATCCGCGTCGTCATATGCTCCCGCGACCCAATAGGCACATGCGGGTTGACATGAGGGAAGCAAGGGTGAGCAGGACCCCAAGCCAGTTCCTCCGCAACATCAGCATCAGCCGCTTGCCCCGTATTCGACGGGACCGTGGCAATCTGAGACTGGGAGCGAAGGGAAGTCTGAGACTGTGCATGACGAGGCCGGTCATTCTGTCTCGTCCCATCCTGGCTGAGATGTACGGCCTCGGGAGGGCGCAGGTTCTCCGTTTCGCGTGCAGCGCTGCCCGCGAACGCGGCGGCCATTTCCGACGGGAATTGTTCGCGGCGGTGGAGGCGGGGCAGGGCGATGCTTGTGCGGTTGCTTTCTGTTTCGCCTTGGCTGCGCTCGACGTGGAGGCTGCTTGGGGTTGGGGTTGGGGTTGAGGTTAGGCGGCTGCGGCGACGTTCGGGGATGCTGAGGAGGGGGTAGGCGTCGCGGGAGAAGGTGCGGGCGAGACTGAGGCTTTCGGAGGAATCTTGCGGGCGGACGGTTATTGGGGTTATTCGGGGGACGTAGTTGACGGGGTTGGCGAGTCGGACTGCTGGGGGACGGAGGAGCGATGGCGGGCCTGAGAGGGGGACGCACTGTCGTCGCTGTGCGCGAACGAAGAACGGAGTTGACTCCACGGGGGCGTGATTTGTTGGTGGCCCCGGAAGAGAGTTTTGGGTCAGTCCTGGGTGACGATTGGTTTCTTCCTCCCTCGATAGAGGTCTGTTTGCTTTGAATGACGCCGTTTTGAGGGGAGAAAGGTGAGGGGGGAGGAGACTCGGAGAGCGAAGTTGGAGATCGGCCGAGCGTGGGAAGAGCCCTGCGTGGAGGACATGCAGCAACAATCTTTAGAAATGAGCGTGGGGAAATGAGAGTAAAAGTAGTCAAAGGCTCAAGAGTCAAAGGATTGAATATTCAAAAGAGCAAAAAGAATGACAGCAAAGAACGAATTTGTCTCAGAGCTCAATTTTGAAGTGGAATCCTTATGAATCGAAGCTCTCGCTTGGCTATTGTTAGCTAGTAGGAGATGATTTACTTGAAAAGATTCAATATTGGACAAAGGCAACATTCTACTTCTTATGCCAAAGTTATAGACTCTCGAAAGGGATAATAATCCAATAATCTATGCGTATCGACTCTCGTTTGCCCCAGTTTCACTGTGATTAATCCACCGTCCCTTGTTTCATCCTGGGGCTTATTTGGGTAATATGCAGAACTACTGCAAACGCTAATAGATCCGTGCAGAATGTGACTGTTGATAATAGCGAGGGGAAGTCTGATTGAACTCGTTTGATTTCATTTCAGTCCAGCTTTCTCAGCTAGCAGTCAAGCCGTGCCGTGACTCGGGCATAGTACTGTAAACAGTAAGACTATAAGCCAATTAAACCAAAAGATACACCAAATTATAGGTACATTATCAAATAGCTATTATAGACATCAATGCAGTAAGTACGTCATAAACTCGTGAGGAGCACATTGTGCGTAATAACACCACCTAGACTCTAGTATGAATCAGAACAAAGGGTATATCGAAAGATAAATGAGCCGTTGCTGCCAGCTACAGCAATCGGTTCGCTGATGCTTGCATGCGCCGCATAGCTTGCCGGTGGAGGTCTGCTATATTACCCCGCTGCATACCCTCCGCAATGGCATTGTCCAGCTGTGCAGACGAAGCCTCGCGCATCTGCTGCACAGAGCTCCATGAGTTCCTTGGACGGTCAGCATTGTTAGGGCTGCGCGGCGGAGACTGGAGGGCCAGGGTATCCCGTTGTGAATAGAGTTCCTCACGGACAGACTGTCGCCATGCAGCCATTCTCGAGGCAGATCGGTTGAGCTCGCCGGCGTAAGTCGGTGAAGGATGCACGGGGAAATGGGCGCCCTCACGGCTGTGGAGGCTTGCTGCAGAAGGATACTCCATTGTCTGGCGTTGCAGCAAGGCACGGCGCTTGGAGAGTGGGATGTTGTCGTCGTCTGTGGGTTGGCTTGGGCCGTACTCATCTCTCTCCTCGGGCACGGATAGAGGCGGTGATATAGGAGAAACAATGGGGGAGATGTCCGGTAGAGACTGGCGGGACCGATTGCGTGAGGCCCAGGGATCGTACCGGTTGGATGTCGAGGACAGGCGGTTTCGGACCATGTTCTCGCGCACCGCTAGAAGGGGAGGTGGTCCACTCCAGCGTGGTGATGGGACTGGTTCTTCGGCGTCGTTGACGGTTGTTATCGTCAACATGGGAGTTGAGGTGCTGCGCTGCGATGTCAATCGTTGCTGTTGCATTGGAGGAATTAGGTCAGAAGATGACGGGATCATGTTGACCGAAGCTGTTGAGTTGTTGCGAGATACAGATGGGGGCTTTGCTGTGATGAGACCATGCACTGTATTTCGCGTCTTCGGACGAGGAACATCTGGAGAGGGTGCTGTTTGAACATAGGCAAGTTCTTGGGGATCGACTGCGTATACCTCTGGCCGGTTCAGGACTGGCGGCGGTTGGGCAGTCAGAGGGGTCTGGAGGAGACCGTCTACGTCCACGACGGCCGGGGTCTCGAGGACTTGGTCCGAGTCTTCTGCTTCGGGTTCAGGTTCGTCGAAAATTGGTTCCATCTCAGGAGTGTCAGCATTTGCGAGGTGCTTTGCCCATTCATTCGTGCGATACGAATGGATCACTCGTGAAGTCTGCTCAGGAAGGCTTTTGATGGCTGAGGCATCAAGTCTCTTGATCACCTTGGCCTCTGGCTCTGACTTTGACTCTGTCTTCGGCTCAATCGAGGGCTGTGGCATATCATCAGGCTTTAGCTCGGTAATGGACTCTGTCTTAGCGGTTTGAACAGTGGTGGGTTGGTCTTGGCTGGCCTGCTTCGCACTCTCGGTCTTCTCGTCATTCGTAGATGATGACTCCGGGCTTGATTGGGGTTTGAGCTGCTTTTGCGCCCCAGGAGTTTCAGACTTCTCTACAGCTCTATCGACGGCGGTGTTTTCAGTGGAAGAACCATGTTCAAGTTCAACAGTTCGACTGGCAGAGTGTTGCTCGATGCTCGCTTCATCGGCGTCTTGTTGGGCTGTGGTTGCATTGCAATCAACCTCCGCGGTTTGGACAGCTTGTGAGTCGCCACTGCACTTGGTTTCCACGTATGCTGAATCCATCTCAACGACTTTCGTAGAGGTGAGCTCTTCCTCGGTTACCATGGCTCGATCTTGCACATCAGTATCCGAATAAACACTCCGACTATCCACACTCGTCTCATGCAGATCATCCACAACGCCCAGCACGGAAGAGCTGTCATCATCGTGAGCCACGAGAGATTGTTGAGACTGTGAAGATATCATCATTCCGTTGCTGTTACGCCAGGACAGTCTGTTCAAGAATCCTCTGCCCGATAGACGGTTTGAGCGCGGTGTCCCAACCTCCGAGCCGATATCAGCACCATTTTCTGAGCAGTTATCGTTCCCCTCACCGAGAACGTGAGTGACAACAGGGGTTGTAGGTCTCGGCATCTTCTCGTCCAATCGCTCCTCCTTCTGGTTTGTCTGGTCCTGGTTTGGTTCTCCCTCCTTTGACTGGTCATTGTGGGATGCATCCTCTTCCGGAACAGCCTCAAGTACTCGATTGTCATTTTCGGCGGGATCTCTCTTCTCGCAATCGGAGATATTACCCGAGATATCTGGACACTGCGTTTCCGGGAGCTCCACAATGCCCTCTTTCTCGATGTCGGAGGATGTGAATCCATCCGAGCCGCGGCGCGAGTCTCCAACCGCAGTCTCCGAAATCGAAGCCGATTTTCTGCTCCCATTGCCATACACAAGTTCCCATTCGGCGCGTTCCTGGATGTTTTTCTCCTCCAGGCGTCGACCGATCTCTGCATCTTCCTCTTCGATCTTCCTCTCATGTTCCTGGCGGGAATTCTCCTCCTTCGCTCTGCGCTCTTTGATAACATTCCAAAGTCTGATCTGAGAGATCACGCCCAGAACAGCAACTACGATAGTCACAGCAAGCTCAACGCGGATACCGCGTGTCACGGGGTAAGTATCTGTGCCCCGGGGGAAAACATTGTCGTTCAATCCTGAAATCATCAGTAACTGTGAGTAAATGGTTCCAATCATATCCAAAGACCTACCCCAGATATACAGCCAGAATTCTTTCAATCCAGCTCTGCTGTAGCAGTCGATTCCCAGGACCAAAGCAGTCGCACCGGAGAAGGATGTGCACCCGATCAACCCATACGCTCTTGTATAGTGGCTAAACGATAGCAGATAGAATCCCACGGTAAACGCAATGATCATGCCGGTTTTGGGGCCGCTTTCAGTAAGAAGTCCGCCTGATTTCAAAGTCAGGAACCACATGCTCAGACAGAACCCACCCAGCAGACAGCCTAATCCTTCGCAGAGTTCTCTGAAGACGAGGGATAGACCTCCGAAGAGGGCGCCGGTGAAGAAGACAGCGACGAGATAACCGCCCTGCACTGCATTGCTGACCGGTGGACTCATGACATAGATAATCAGCACCTGTTGTGCGAGTGGTCAGTTAGATGGATTCTGCACAGGTTTTCAATTTTGATACGGAACAATGGAACTCACGGTAACTCCCAATGCACTGAGCAATCCCGTCGAGAGGAAAATTTGAACCCTGGTCGCGTCAGTGAATGCAAATACCACCGCAGAAGTCAAGTCATCATCCAGTACCATTGTTTGCGAACGCCAATAAATGCCAGAACAGCTCCCACGGCCAGGAGTATGAATCCTCCCACGCCCCATGCTGGGGTAATTATCGGTTTGATTGGTAGACCACCGGAGTACGTTGGCCTCGTTGAATCTGCTGCCTGTTCCTGGGAAGAGTTTGTTGTTCCATCGAGCGAAGGAATTGTTGAGGTGGCTGTATCAGCCGTGCCAGTCGCCGTGGTATGTGTTGCAGCGGTCACTGAAGCTGTGGTCGAAGCCGTGTTTTCCGTTGCTGTAGCTTCTGTTACCGTTGACGCGTCTGTAACTGTCTTCGACGCATTCTTGTCTGTTGCTGCTGGCGAGGTCTCGCTGGATCTGTCATTCGTTGTTGTATGATCAGTTTCCTGTCTGGCCTCGAGCTTGGCAATGTTGATATCACTTCGTTCCCGGATTGAAGCTGGCGCCGCCAGTGTCCCTGCTAAGAGGAATAGGGACACGGTTAGGGTAAGCAGTGACAACCAGCGCATCTTGAGCTGTGTTTTGTAGGACCCTGGACAACTTTAGTGAATACTATAAAGTCACTGCTTCGCGTGTCCCACTGTCCCACACGCGATGCACTCGAGATGAATATTTAAAGAAAAAGACGAAGCAAAAATCAAAAGAAAGACCCCAGCCCTAAAGCCTCCCTACATATAAACGCGACGGGCACACCCAAGACGCGAATGAGGACCAGCTCATCTTAGATGCAGATAATTGAGTTTTATTAACATAATTTTACAGCCAGCCTGACATGGAGATCCAGCAGGGGTCCAAACTGGAATAATTCCAGAGAAAAAAAGAATATTCAGTTGGAATCCACAAGCCACGCGAGTTGTACTTGGTGAGCTATCAATTTGAGCTCCTCGGATCGAAGGAATAGCCGATTTGGCAAGGATCCACTTGGATTGATCGCATCTACAAACAATAATTTCAGTCCATTGTCTTTCGGCCAATATTACCAGGTCCCCATAAAGAGAGTTTCTAGTTATCCATTCGCCAATCTCCCAATCTGAACCTGTCCTGTTCGGCTCCGAACACATCCCCAGCCCAGGATTCGAATACGCTTGTCAGTGCTGTCAGATCACGATTCACAGCCTCAGATCTTCGGCATTTGTTCACCGTCATTCAATGCTCCCTTCCCACCTCGGTACATACTTCCATTCCACATTCGCGGTGTGGAAGAAAAGAACTCGAGACGAGTTTCTCGGGTGGCGCCGTATCTAGGAGCCCATCACAGACGATCTATCGAATAAGTTACAACTTATTCGATCCGATTCGTCCAATCCAGCCGGACCGAAGCAAATCTCGCCTTTGTCCTGCAATCGAACCTGCAGGTCCAGGCCGTGTAAGCCATTGTTGACTTGCAAACGCGTGCGGGCGACGTGGTTGGGCCGCTAATTGACAATTGACTTTTGTTAGGAAAGCAAGGAGCCGCCAATGCATCTGAGACAAGAAGCTATCTTAATTTATCTTCGGTCTGGATTGTGCAATCGGCGGAGGGCTGTTGCTGCATAGACTTCTCTCCACTGGGATCTCTTGCCCCTTGGTTGATCTTTCGATCTTCCTGTCTGTTTCCTGTTCCAGTCTGGTGTTGATGTGCACACCGTGTACAATGTGATGGATTGTGACGTGGTCAGGCTATCGAGTTGATGTTTGTTATTCAGAGCTAACGTGTCCTCCAGGACAGTTGGCATTCATATTAGTATCCAATGAGAGATTCCACTAGTGACAGGTACGCTCGACGTTCGCTTATGGTTTTGCTTTTTTTTCACGAGTCGGAACTTGATACGTTGGATTCAAAATCTGGAGACAAGACCTGTCTGCAGCCGTACCTGGCGAATTTGGTGCAGGAAGGAGGATTCCGGGGTAGAGCCACAGAACATACGGAGTACCTAGTACATACATGATCCTGGTAGGCTGGTAGCTCCAGAGATACCCAGCATAAGCATCTCAAGATATTCATAAACCAACCTCACTTCCAAAACAGCCCAAATAACCAAAGATCCCCTTACGAAAACCAGTCACCATCCCCACTGCAGTTCCCACCACCCCTAGTACCGGTCTAGTTACCTTTATTAGTCTATTGGTCTATTGCTAGTTCCAGAAGCCCCCAGCGATATCACATCCGTAAGCGGTAACCCCGAATCACGTGCCGATCGACACCGGCCACCGAGTCCAAGCTCCATCGCGATTCGCGTCCACTCACATCAAAACAAATCCGCCCAAATCAATCGCATACTCCAAGAGCCATCTCATATCCAACAATAACAATGTTCGCCTTCCTCTCATCCCTCCGACCGGGCCTGCGCATGGCCACCACCGCCCGCGCCTTCAGCACCTCGCCCGCCCACTCCGTCGCCCGTCTGACCCTCACCGGCCGTCTCGGCGCAGAGCCCGAGCTCCAGGCCACCTCCTCTGGCCAGGAGATCATCAAGTACACCATTGCCACTTCCTCTGGCCCCGTCAATAACCGCCACACGAGCTGGTTCCGCATTACGAACTTTGCGTCTCCGGGACCGGGTCGCGACTTGCTTCTTGGTTTGCAGAAGGGGTAAGTGGCTGGTTTCTTTCTTGTTATTGTGGTTTTCGGTGGAAGATTGGGTGGATTTTGAGATTTTGTTCCGTCTGTTCGGTTACACCGCTTTGCTTTGTCCGTCGCTTTATCCGTGTCTGGCTCGGTATCGAGAAAGCTCGAGCTGCGCCTGCAGGCTGTGTACGAGCATGGCGCTGGTAGAGCTGCATGGTACATGCGTGGCGGTGAAGCAATTGACCTTCAGAAGAGATATCACTTTCGTTTCCTACATACCTGCTTGAACATTTCCACCGAATGCAGCACTCGAAGCTTGACACAGATGAGCTAACCATATATTCTACCACGCAGAACCCTTCTCTATGTCGAAGGTGATGCTAGAATGAACACCTATGAAGACAACGAGGGCCGTCAACGATCTACATTGAGCGTTGTGCAGCGTATGTTCTATTATCCTTCTCTTCTAGCTCCCCTACTATCTCCTACGAGGAAGGAGCCAGTACCCGATCTAACTCTCTTCCAGGAAATATGGAGGTCCTCAAGCGGCCCGAGAATAACAGTGACTCTGAAGAGTCTCGCTAAGTGTCTTGATTATGCTCAGTATTCGCCTGCTTTATGTTCTGGTCTCGTTTCCGGACTGTCGAGGTTGATTGGACTCTCCCCTTTGTACGACTATACCCTTGATACAAATACACTTCGTATGTACTTCGTATGTGGCGGAGAGATCGGGGAGGATGTTTCTACCAGGGTGTATGTATATTAAACTTGCCTATTGTTAAGTATTACAACTTCTGTGCTCTGATTTTGGAGGTGTATCAGGGCTTGCAAGTTACAGCCATTCTGTGCATTATTGTCAATTCCATGTAGTAAGTGCATGAACTGCCAACGATAGCACCCGCTGCTCTAGGTTCCAGGCTTACACGTTCGCACAACATGAACAGATTCTAAACAAAAGAATTTCCATTTTCTACGGAGTAAGCGCCAACTCCCCATTTATCAAATTATGTGATGTGATGATATTACAAACAGCTGCAGGGGAACATAAAAGAAGTCCGTTTGGATATACCGAAGATCCCAATCGGTAAAGGCATGCACAAAGTCCACTCAGTCAGTGGCACACAAGAAAGAAAGAAAATCAACCACCCTAGACCTGAATCTTGACCTCACTCTGCTGACTGATGACCTGCCTCACATGGATAAAATCCCCATGAAGCTGCGGCGAACTAACCCCCTGCGACGTATTCATACTATCACGACGACTCGCCCAGGCATTAGTATTAACCGTCTGCGATGGCATAGAAAGGTCATCCAGCAGTGTTCCATCGGCATCACGACGAGCCGGACGTCTATTAAAGAGCGACCAAGGCAGGCTATTCCAGCGCGACTTCTTCGGAACCGAATGAGCAACGCTAGGACTGTTAGACAGATGCGAAGCGGTCGACACAGTCCCCTTCTCGATATCATTGTAGTTGCCGCGGACAACGTAAGTACTGATGTAAGACTTTGGACGGGAGAACAGCGACCTGGCGCGAGAACTGATACCCTCGACGAGGGTTGCGCTCGTCGAATTAGATGGAGGAGTAGGTGTCGAATGAGTCTCTGGTGTTGGTTCGAGACTCGGGAAGCAGCATCCGAACCCGAGGACCCAGAAGACGGTGCGGTACATGCGGGTTGCGTCGCGGCCGAAGCCGAAGAAGATGAAGATCAGGTAGCCTGATGCGACGGGGGTCCAGCGATCGAAGAAGACTTCACCGTAGGACTCCATTTTCTGGATGTTGTACCAGGATGATTTTTGGTGGTTCCTGCTCCAGGAGTAGGCGTGCCAGGGGAGCGAGAGTTCAACGTTGCTGTAGACTACGTAGGCTTGCAGGGGGAGGATGCAGACTAGCATTGTCAGGGCGAGGAAGAATAGACGGAGGAAGCGGGATTTGCTGAGGCTGTTGCTGGAGGCGCGGAGGATGCTGGCAAAGTCACTTCGGTATTTGTGGACACGGATGAGGACCAGGACTGTATTTTGGTTAGGTCAGTCGGATTTGAGGTAGGAAGAAGTATATGCCAAAGGAGGTTAGGAATACTTACAGCAATAGTATCCAGCAACTAGACAGAAGATCGGTGGCCAGACCCATGCAAGTGCTAAACTGACCCAGCTCTCGTCGAAGTCATTCACACATCCCGAGATAGAGAAGAGAATGTATCGACTTCGTTGCCATATGATATGGGTGATCATTGCGAGGATTGGAGCAACGACACAGAACATGATCTCCATGAACCGATTGTGCCAGCGTTGGCTTCTGCTCGGGACTAGAGTAGCTCGATCTGTATCCAGGACAAGGGCAAGGCTTCGGAAGATGCATATCAGGCTCCCGGGGATGCCGAGATAGCTGGCGGCCATTAACTTGACCTCGATATCACATAGTCCGGACCCATCCCAGGCCGAGTGAATGTCGTCGTCTGTGGGCCAGGTGAGGGAATTGACGATGTTGAAGATGTTGAGGAGGATCGACCAGAAGATCAGACTAGATGCAGGGAAGTTCCGATTCTTTCCATGGAGGATGATGGGCGGGATAGCGAGGGCAATGGAGAAAAAGGACAGAACAGGCAGGATGATGGCCTGCGGGTATCTCTTGTGGCCATCCATTTCGGTAGTGGATGTGTGAAATGAACCGCAGATAGTAGGATGATACTTCTGTAGCCTTAGCTCTCGAGGTCCTCGTAGATTGATCAAGGAAACGACGAGGTAGAAGAAGAGAAAGACGAATCGATTGGCATCATCCTCTTCCTCTCGAAGTATGTAGTATATCCAGGGGAGCTGATTGAGTAGGATGTCTTATTGAGATCCCAATAGCCAGAATCAGGAGAGCTTGATCCACAGAGCTCAAGACATAGTGACTTGATCCAGGACTTGTATGTCCGAAGAATGTATGGGCTGCAAAGGCAAATCCCATGGCCTGGGGGGTACCAGACCTTGACATAGTTTGCGACAGAGAGAAACCTATCCATAGGAGTGACCTTGACAATTAGCAATAACGAGAATAAAGAAAGATCAAAGAACTCGAACAAAGAAAGGCGAAATGAACAAGCTGGGGTTTGTTATTGAGAGCGAATAGAGTGAAGAGGCAGTAGGCCGTTTTGGGTTCTGAATAAGAAGCCAAGCACTCGGGACTTTATTCATTTTGATCCGCCACATTCTCTGCATCGTCGATCCGAGTGCTCGTTCTTGGGACTTTGCTTCTTAATTTGGAGGCTTATGCTTTTGAGAATTTGATTGATTGGAGGTCACTGGATGAGTGGATCTCAGAGTTGGTCTAGAGCGAGAGACTAAGAAGTGGTGAGTAAAGACCTTGACAAGTTGACCCCATACCTATACTACTAGAACAAGGACAGCAATGAAGCATTGTATACAACAGTGCTTCCTATCCTTTGTACAATATGCACAGATTATCATTTGACTAATCCAAGTCCAGGATCTAAGAACCGGTTTACCGTGTTAGCCAACTTAGCCTGTTAGGTCACGGTAGGTCCCACTGCATCAACTGCATCATCGATCTGCACGACCTCGGCTGGAAAGAAAAAGCAATAACCAAAGCTGAACTGTCAAACAAAGAGTCCAAAATCATCTCACTGATCACCGTCCTAGTGCCAACACAACCATGGCTGATTCCTCGCAGCCTCGCAATCGTCGACTCCCGCGTGCCACAACCTTCGCCTTTGAGGGACGTCGGAACTCGATATCGGACTCGCTCTCAGAGGCCCGTAATTCAATCCGATCATCAACAGATGATCTTTTTATACCTCGCGTAGCAAAAGACGATGAATCTGAAGAATCGCATTGGCACTCTGCACCGCTGGGACTGGCCCTGTTGCCTGCGATCGCCGGCATCTTCTTCCACGAAGGCAGTGCCGTCGTCACTGATGTCACATTGCTAGTTCTGGCCGCCATATTTCTCAACTGGTCTGTCCGGTTGCCTTGGTATATTCTTTGCCCCTACTAACTATGATCTATCCCAATTCCAAACAAAAATCCATACTAACTATATACCCAGGGAGTGGTACCGCTCGGCCCAAGCCATCCGCCGTGAAGAAAGTGGATTCCAAGCGCCCGCCGATCAAGCGGAAGCCCCATTCAAAAAGCCAGAAGATGATGAACCCGAAACCACAGAATCATCTTCGCATCAACGAAACTCACCCCAAAGCTGCGCAGCAACAGCAGCAGCAGCAGAAAAAGCAAGCAACGAGCTCCATTTCCACGAGCTCGCCGCCCTATCCGCCTGCTTCATCTTCCCCGTAATCGGCACCTGGCTCCTCCACGCCATCCGCTCAAGCCTCTCAAGACCATCCGAAGGCCTCGTCTCAAACTACAACCTAACCATCTTCCTCCTCGCCTCAGAAGTGCGCCCAGTCGCACACCTCCTAAGACTAATCCAGAAACGCACCCTCCATCTCCAGCGCATCGTAGCCTCAACTCCAGAACCATTCACAAACCCAACAACAATAAAAGACGTAACGAAGCGTCTAGAAGAACTAGAAGCACACGTCGCGGAAACAGCCTTCGCGAACCCCAACCCCAAAACAACAAAACGGGGTAAAGAAGAAGAACAAGACCAAGACCAAGACCAAGATCAAGAAGACAGCCGTCCCCTCTCCCCAAAAGAACAACCCTCCCTCATCACCCAAACAATCACCGAAACCCGCAAATCCATCCAACCAGACATCGAAGCCCTCAACCGCGCCGTCCGGCGCTACGAGAAGCGCTCCGCCCTCTTCTCCCTGCAGACAGACCAGCGCTTCGCGAACCTAGAGTCGCAGACCGCCGACGCGCTTGCTCTTGCGGCTTCTGCGCAGCGATCTGCTACATCCCGACGGCCGAATTATGCTCTCGTCTTACTGGATTGGGCTTGTGCGTGTGTAGTTGTTCCCGCGCAACTTGTATGGTCGGTTATTGGGTTGCCTGGTCGGGCTGTGGCGGGTTGTGTGGATGCTGTGCTGCGCTGGCTAAGGCTGCCTGGTTGGAAAGGTAGATCGCAGCAGGGTCAGCGGCGATCGAGGCCGAAGTCGGATTTGAAGGGGAAGGCTGTTGTTGGTTCTGGATCTGGATTTGGGTCTGGGTCTGGGTCTGGGTCTGCGGGTGGGTATCGGCTGGGTGGTGGTGGGTTGAATCCGCAGCGGCGGTCTACAATGAGGAATGGGGATGGGATGGGATGAATTTGCAAGCGTTGTTTAACTGTGTATGTGATTTTTATTGCTATTGGGAGGTCTTATTATGGCTGTAGGTAGTCTCGGATTTGGTATTGGGCAGGGGATTTCGGTTTATTGGCGTCAGTTAATGCATGTGCGGGTTTGGGTGATTTGGGGCGATCTATCACATCACATCACATCTTTGGTACAAGGGTTTGATTTAGCTTGAGTTCAGATAGGGGGTGGCTTCACCAGGATCAAAATTTCTCATTCTCATCTGGGAGAGAAGCGTGACCCAGGTGGCATTTGTTCATCATAATACACAGAATACAGGTGATGCACCCTAAACTTCGCAAGTCAAGTCCAGGAACAGGACATGACCGCGTTTTCAGAACATGCAAAAGGAAAAGTCGGGGCTACGCCGCACAGATCGTAAAGACCCCCTTATATAAAGTATCTATCGTAGCAGAGACCATCAAGACCTCCCTCCAGAAGGACCTCGATCATCGACTCCAATCATCTTCAGGAACGGTTCGATAATCGATCGTCTCCGCTCCTCAGCAATGCGACGTTCCTTGTCCTTGAGGGGCAGCGGCGCATTGGCAGATATAAGCACGCGGGAAAAGATAGACGCCAGAGCAGTCTCGACTTCTTGTCGGCGAAGTAATGACGGGTTCTGAGCTGTGTCAGGAATGCTGGTGGACGAACCCGTATGCCGATGTTTGCGACGGAAACTACCGCTGGTGATGAATGTCGTGGCAGACACTGGGGTAGGAGGATGGGATGGATCTATGTTCTCGGATTTCTGCTGTTTGTTTGCTGGGTTCTGGGTGTCGCTCGGGGTCCCTGCTCCGGACTCGGAGGACAGGGTCTGCGACCGTGTGGACGATACTGGTGCTACTTCATTGGCTATGCGAGCGAGCATAAAGGTGACGAAGGTGAATGAGACGCTGTGTGCGGGCGAGTAGGCTAGGTGCTCGAGGACCCAGGCCTGGGTTTCTTCCCAAGTCCGGGGTGGGGATTTGGCCTTCTCGCGGGCAATTATCTGTTGCTCCATATCGTGCCATACTTTCGCGGTGACGATGCCATCTTCGAGGGCGTTGAGGAATGCTAGGAGGGTTTCGCAGAGGATCTCTAATCGATGGAGAGAGGATACCTCTGGAGCGAAAATTGTATCGAAGGAAGAGTTGGTGTCCAGCGCTTCGTGAACAGAGGCTCGCAGGGAAGCACGCTCTTGGGGATCCTTCAGGGTCCAGGTCTCAGGCTGGAAAGGCCATGCTCCTGCGGAGCTTTCTGTCCAAGGAGCATGGTGTTCGTCATCTTCGCCATTTGTCATGCTCCACTCAGCGATCGCGCGCTCCGTCAGCTCGGAAATAACCTCAGTCAGGCGGAACAGCTCACGGGGCGCAGACAACCGAACGGGACCCTCTGTGCCAAATGAACCGGGAGTATGAGATTCGGTCAGACTGCGAGCACCACCTTCTGGCATCCGAGTCAATTCTTCAATACTGCAGCCGAAACACGTTGGTAGCCATTTCCCTTGTACAGAAACGAAATGATCGCGGCCACCGTCCACGTGAAGGACCAGGATGTCTTCCAACTTGAGCTTTCCCGCGTTGAGCAATCTGATGTGGTGAATGTTTTTGACATGGGCCGTGACATCGACGTTTGCTACTTCTCCAGGCTGCAAAGTGTGCCGTCCGGGCGTCGAGCTGCTCGTTGGTCTGTCCTCCTCGGCAGCAGCGTTTGGTGACTTGGAAACGTTAACAGCAAGCCATGAAGGTGCTTCGGCAATGGTGTCGTCAGCGTCGTGGTTTCGCTTGGCGAATGAGAATGTCGCTGCAGTTCCACTGGTGTTGGCAATTGTTAGGGATCGATGAACCGGTACATCGAAGGCAACATCGCCAAACTCAAGACCGTCGTCATCTTCACTCGAGACGGGCTGTTCGCCATGCCTATCCACCACGACCGTAATGTTCGGCCGGGCCTCGTTCTCAGCTCTGTCCAATTCGCGGGCCACTTCTTGGTGGATCTTCGCTTTGAGCTCAGGGTTGACCGCGTCAAAGCTTAAGGTGAAGGTAGCGGATAATGGCTTGTGGTCCGACGAAACGATGCCTTGATATGAAACATAATTCTCCAGGCGGATCGGATCATGAGAAAGGTCCTGCGATGCGACGGTGGACGCATCACTCTCGTCACCAGACCGATCCTGGTCTGCCGAATAGTCGCTTTCTGCGCCGTCTGTATCAGGATTATATTCAAATAAAACCAAATCATCGGCAACGGCCTTGTCTAGCCCGCTTGCCTTCATCTCTCTGTCCCTTTTCCGAGCTTCCTCCGCTTCCCGGTCAAGCCGCTCGTGCCTCACCTTGTCTTGGTGGGTGCGGAACAATATCCGATCGCACCAACTGGGACCTCTTTGTTTCTCACTCGAATCAAACATAGCCACACTCCCGACGTCATATTTATATGTTGGCAAGAAGGAGATGCCGCCTTCACGCCACCCCTTGTGGAACGCTGCGCCTTTGGTTTGTTGAAGGCGGAGCTGGTCATGAGGGAGAAGTGAAGATATCGTAGTCTGCAGAGATGCTGGGTCGTTGTGGGGATCACTTTCTTCGCCGGTGTGTGAGTCCGTTTCATCTTCGACTGAAGGTGGAGGTGAGTCCTCGCAGGAATCGACGGTAGCTTCTCCAGAGACACCACAAGGGTCTGACTTCAGCTTCGCGTGGCCCTCTTTATCGTGCGTATTGGCAGTATGCCGAGCGAGGACCTGGCGCACGTCCTCGCCGGGAATATCCTCAAGGCGGTAGTTGAGGTCACCGAACCAGAAAGTGAAATCTTCATCTCCAATTGATTCGCCCGACTCCTCCGATGCGTCATTTTCGTTTTCAAAAGAGATGGGCTCAAACTTGGCGCGCTGGACAATCTGAGACGAGTCCCAGTTGCGTCGCTCCAGGCTGCTTTTGTCCGACCCTGCTGACAGGTGAGAATTTATAAATACTAAACGAGTCGTTTCGCCCAAAACAAGGCGAGTCGCCACAGCGCCCTTGTTGCCCATATATCCCATCAGCCCTGTACCGACAGATGTACTACTGATATGGGAGATACCAGATGCGATGGAGGGCGACGCATAGATCAAAAGTAACAAGCCGATTAGCTGGACTTCAGAGACAAGCTCATATCTCGAAGGCAGCGCCTTGCCCACTGCTTCCTTCCACCGCTGGGACGGTCCGTGGTCAACGTATGGCCGCAGCGCTTCCGCTGGGGAAGAGATGTCCACCACCTCTTGCAAGCCCAAGACATATAGATCTATATCTTCGGGGCTGTAGTCAGAGGGTGTCGTTTTGTCTCCGGCTGATTTGGGCTCGCTATGCGTTCCAGGCGTTTGAGGTTCTGACCGTACCCCTTTCGTGCCCGAAAACTTCTCGCACACGCCTTGTCCGCTGACAAACCACCTCCCAATATCCTTCTCGGTACCGGAGAGGGCAGCTACGTTCCATGTGCCGACCTTGACTCGGATGGATCGCCGGCCGGTGTACTCGGATTTCCGTGCTTTGACAGCACGGGAAAGCGACAAGACATCGAGTCCTGGATTCTTAATTTCCTCCTTATATTCCGACTCGTGAGACTTGCGTTCTGACGACTGTGATTTATGGCTCATGGTGTAGGTGAAGATAGAATGGGATCAGCGTTGTAGAGCGCTTTCGCCTCGCTTCGTAACCGTTTTCGTCACAGCGAGGTCCATGTACGTCGAGCGGAGTATGTGTAAGTTTGCGCTTGGCGGTCCTTAATTCCGAGGAAACGTGAACAAGGAAGACGCTCAAAATAGAGAAACGAGGTGAGAGTGATTATACTAGGAGGAATGAATAAGAGGTAAAGGTATAATGCGACAAAGGCTTTCGTAGTTCCATAGGAAGTGCATCCCACCAAGTCGAGGAGGATCGCGTCGCCACCACCCAGATTATAGGACAATGGAGACCACCGAGGACCGAACGGGAAAGAATTTGGACAAGTGATTATATACCGTTCTCCAGACCTTCCAATGGAGGCATTTCAAAGGAAGACGGTGGAGAGTAGAAGTGAGAGCGCATGATAAGCGCGAAGGCGGAGCCGCGGGAGCTTGGACAATGACGATATGCTCGCCCGCACCTTCCCTCCGACCGTTCAGAGGTCACACTTTCACACATCGAAATCATGACTTCGCACAAACCCCGAAGACAGAACAACCACAACCAAGTCAACCTCACTGATCATGAATCCGACATTCCATACTACTCCGACATGCAGGAACCGCCTGCACCACCGTCCCGCTCCAACGAGGAGCTCAACCTCTCCGTTATCCAGCGCCACAAGCCCTCCATAACCTCCATCCTCTCACTCGCCCCATACGCCGTCGTCTACATATTCAGTCCAACCACAAAACAATGGGAAAAGAACGGCATTGAAGGAACCCTCTTCGTCTGCCAAGAATCCCAAGGCGAGCTAGGCCAAGAGCGCTACACAGTCTTCGTGCTGAACCGCCGCGGGCTGAACAACTTCGACCTCCCTCTAACAGACGGCGAGAATGTCGAGATCACAGAGGAATATGTAATTTGCAAAGCCGAAGAAAGCGCCGAGGGCGAAGCCGGACAGAACGGCATCGCCGACCCCTTGCACCCACACAATGTTGCAAACACGCAATCCGCCACGAACAACGTTCGCATCTATGGTCTTTGGATCTACTCGGAGCCGCCGCCGAACTCGACCGCCGAAAGCCGCAGCATAAATGCCCAGATGATTCTCGAGTGCGCTACCCATGCGGGCCAGAGCATGAAGCTGGCTCGGGAGCGTCTTGAGGCCATGCGCCAGAACAGCTTGCATATCGCTGCGGCGGCGGCTTCTACACAGGCTCCTCCGTTGCAGGAAGCTCAGGCTAGTGTGTCGATGGGTCGCCAGATCTCGTTGAAGGATCTCTTTGGTCAGCAGCGCGCCCAGGATGACGGTTGGAGTGTGCGTGCACACCATCTTGCCCCCGAGCAGCAGCCACTGCCATACCCACAACAGCCTCATTATCATAATATGATACCCCAGCAGATGCCTCAATCTCATCCCCCGCCGCAGCCACAGTCCGATGTGCTAGGAGATCTATTTCGGAGGGCAGGTTTGGCTCAAGGCAACGGGCAAGGTTACTAGTAAGGTTACTAGAGTGTTTTTTGGGTTGTCGGGCCCTGGTATATTGAACGGTGCCGACTCTATCAGCTACAGCTGCCATCTTGACAGCTTTGAGCTTTCTGTGATTTGATAAGAATACGGGCGTGGCGTAGTGTCTCTTGAGATACCCATTACAATCTCCGCCAATGGCGAAATTCATGGTTTCTAGTTCCAATCTATGTACCTTTCTCTATGCATTGGATATGAAGTATGGCCTCCTTTTCAGCCAACAATCTGGCGTATCATACCCGCTACTTTGCGGGCCATCACATCGTTATGGTCTGTGAAATGTCAGTAAGAATCCATAGACAAAATCAACCAGAGGGGAACGACTCACTCAAACAGAACGCATGCGGCAAATTCTCTTCACAAACAACCATCGTTGGCCCCATTTCCCCATCCTTCCTCCCCCGAGCCGCAATAACATCATCCCTCGTCTGATCAGCTACCCAGTGATCATTCCGCCCAAAATAGAAGAACAGCTTAGCAACAGGCTGACCCGCCGAAGCAGCGCCCCAAACATCATCACTCCACTTGTCAGAGGTGATAGTGCGCATCTCATCAGCAGCCATGTGTCTAAAATCCAGCACAGGAGTACATAATTAGCTCAACCCTCGCCCAAAAGAAAAGGGAAGAATCTTAGGAAAACAACACATACAAAGCCTGCCGTACACCACCCGGACTCATCAAGAACGCACACGTAGCATCCAAAGCATGAGCCGGCGGGTATCTCATGACAAACCCAACAAGAGCTCGAAGAAGAGACCGCGGAAGCAAAGATGTAAGCAGTCGAGCAAAGAAACCAACCACCACAGCAAGACGAGGAATAATAGACAATAGGCTCTAGATCGAACAGTATTAGGTATTAGCTAGTAAAATTTCCCCTAACCAAACCAAACCAAGCCACTATCCGGACTGAAATCTCGTACCGTTAATTTCTGCCCAGAGGGCGAAGAAGCAATATCCTGTATAGTAGGGAAGAGCATCACTCCGCCGATGATATCAAAGTCAGACTCGCTTTCTCCAGTTGGGCTTGTTGCTGCCTCGCGGTGTCGTCTGAGGATCTCCATGGCGATATACGCGCCAACAGAATGCCCGATTAGAATGATTTTCTGCTTGGGCTTTTTTTCTTTTTCTTTATCGATACCATCTTGGCTTTGGTATTTGTATTTGGAGTTGTTGTCTTCCACTAGAGCAGAGAGCTTCCCCTGCACGAAGCGGATTTGGTCTTCTAGGTCGAGGTCGAGGTCGATGCCATTTGTTGATCTCGGTGGAGATGAAGCAGAAGATCCATCTTCGGGGATCTCGAAGCCGCCGAGGGATGAACCGTAGATTTGGAATTGGGGAAGAAGATTTGAAGATGTTTTATCTTTGTTCAGGTTCTCGTCTAGATATCTCGAAAGTAGAGATAGGAATGGGTGGTAGTAGCTGATTAGACCGGGGTTGCCGGAGATGAAAAAGATTGTGGTCTTTTGATCTGAGGCAGAGGATGATCCTGTGGTGGTGAGGAAGGTGTTTGGGGTTATTTTGGAGGTCATTATCGTTGACTTTCTTGCATTGCCCGGGTTGGTTGCAGGCCTTTTTCAGGTGTTCTTCCTGAGACTTCTGGTATAGATGGCTATGTAGTACCTCGGCTCATTGGAGAGCAAGCGAGGAGACGGGTCCATCTGCTGCTTGGTTAGTAATCGACCGGATCAAAAGGAGATAACTAGTCAGTCACAATTGGATTGTGGTCTTTAGTACCTGAGTGTATTATCGTCTCGGGGGTGATTTTGTGAATGATGGAATTGAGCTGTCAGGTGGTGATGCTAGGCAGCTAGTTAGGGAGGCAGAAGTTGGATCTGCCTAGTTCCCATCGCCTCATGTTCACAACTCTGCAGTCTGCACCCACTGAGAGCTAATGCTAGCTCCCAATCCACGAACACACATATTTGATGAGTACCTAATGACCATAGGTATACCCAGAATGGATGACACAAGAGATATCGGCGAGTACCTAATGATTACTCAGTTGTGCGGATACCTCGTCAGGGGACACGGCAGTCAATTCACATATCGAACTTACAAGCACGGCTTACACACAGGCTACAGCACCAAGAACCTAATAGCAAGCACCACAACAGCAGGATATATTGCCCGACGCCATCCCCAGGCGTACGTACTCCCAACAATCAGTATCTAGCCTGACTTCGAAAAAGAAAAAGCAGAGTCACCGCAAAGCCAGATCCAATGCATTCCCATACGCCTTGCCATGTACGACTTCGGGCCGCGAGAGAAGGACACTCCAGGGAGACAGGCGAAGAAGTTCTTCTGAAGAGAAAAGGAAGAATGGACTTCGCCCAAAGAACAGCAAAAGACGGGAAACTGAAAAATCTGGCAACTGTATCTGGTATCTAGGGTCATGGAAGAGAAAAGCCCGAATTCAAGAAACAAAAACGCCTGGCTCAAACGCTGCATGTTCAACCACCCTCGTTGCCCTGACTCTTATCGCTATTCTCGCTGATTGCCTCCATGGTGGTGTCATTGTCTGAAGACTGCTTGGCTGTTGATCCGAAGTTGATCGCGATTCGTTTCGGCGGAACACTTTTGACGTTGTTCTTGACGTCGGGTGAGACGTTCTTGTCTGTAGAGCTTCTCCGATTCATGAGACTGGAACTGGAGTTGCTGCTGGTTGAACTCCTTCTCTTAGGTCCCGCGGTAAGCTTGATAAGTTCATCGTCATCTTCCTCCTCACGGCGACGCTTCTCTGAAAGTCGCTCGGGTGGGGGACTTTGCGTGAGTATTGATGAAGGATGATCCTCAGCGGGCGCCTCCGATTGACTAGTTGTTGGCGGTTGTTCTGCGCCTTCGGCTTTCGTGTCCATGAGATCCTCATCGTCGTCATCCGGGTAGTCAACCAACGGTTTGACGGCGGGAGATGCTGATCCGTTTGAAGGCCCACCAGACATCGCTGCACGATCCTGCGTCCACTTAATCTTGTTTCGTCAGCCTTTCTCCTCATCGGTCTTTATCCTCGATGTACCTACCTCGTCCTCGTCGTCCGACGTGTTAAAGTACTCTTCTTCCGCGGGGTCCAACTCTCGCGCACCCTGCCAGCGCTGACCACTGATGTACATTTTTCGCGGAGGGCTGGGTGGTTCGGTTGGCTCAACTTGGCTGAACAGTGTTGAGTCGACCTCGGCCCCGTACCCCTGCATCTGGTCATATCGTAGGATCAAGCTTTGGAAGGTATCGACATAAACGATGCTTTCGAGCTTCTCGCGATATTTCTCGACAACGTGAAGGATAAAAGGCTTGATATTTTCACGCTTGATGAATTCGAAAAGTTCAAGACAGGCCGAGTTGAGCAGATTGTCACGAGGCATTGTCTCGCAGACGATGTCGAGAATCAACTCGAACGTGTTATTATGTGTCATAAGAGCTTGATAGAAAGTATCTTGGAGGCTGATCAAGGTACGGAAGAATTTGAGGGCGGCTGTTGTTCGCATTAGTAACAGCTTTGGGGGAGCTCTAGTACGGGCCATCATTCACTTACCGAGTTTTAGATGTTTCTGTGGCACTCGCAGGAGCTGTGCAACGCGAGGGGCGAGAGATTCACTCTGAATAGAGTTGCGTGTGCGGAAAAGATGCTGGCGGACAAAGAAGGTGAGGATGTCAACAAGATGCGTGTAGAGGGTGACCTCTTGGAATGTCAAGTCATTAACTACGTGTAGGTTAGCAACTGTGTAAGCCAAAAGACCAAAAGTTGGAACACTCACGGTTTGCGCGATTTTCAAGCTGTTTGAGCGGCTGAAATAGCCGTTTTGAGGACTCATCAAAATGCTGCTGAACGAATGCATCGGATAGAAGGTTGTTGGTGCGAACTTTGAAGTAATCGGGTCCAGCCCGAGCAAGCGGATCCTGCATGGTGATCTGAGGATCAAGCAGAACTTTGATAGCATCGGCAAGCTGATTCTTGACGCCAAGATCGGTCTCGACATGAAGCAGGTCTATCAAGGTGTCCGTGAGTGGCGTCTTCTTCTCGTTGACGGCCTTGAGCATGTAACTTCTCATCATAACTGGGTCGTGATCCAGTAGAGCCACCAAGATATCAATGCCAGTCGTGCGCATAGCTGGGTTCGAGTGCTTGACAGCAAAGGCAATCACGGCGAACAAGCCATGGCTAATAAAGTTGGCAAACAATTGAGCCCGCGCCGGTACCTGTAGGTTCTTCACAATGCCAGCACATTGGTGAAGGAATTGGACGGCATCATCCTTACGTTTCTGGTCCATATTTCTGGGGTCGAAAACTGAAAATAGCTCCCGCAGGAATGGCCCATTGCTCTGGATGTGGTTCACGATCTCCATCTGATTGAAGAATATCAGAGAATTGAGCACAGAGAATGTCGGGTCGTCCAGAATCCGAGCCAACACCACGTCCTTCAAGTATTGTAGCCTCCATGTACTTCGGATCTTGCGGCGAATTACCGCATCCTTGATCGGGACGACCTCCTTATAACGCGAATTGTCTGAAAGATATTGTCGATGATTTGCTTTATGCGTGGGGAACTCAGGGTCATCTGTTTTCGTCAGTATCAGCATAGGTGAGGTTTGGATCAAAGTCGAAGCGCGTAGAGCATACATTCCAGAGCCCCAACCACACCCAGGATGATATCATCGGTAACAACGGTTTCGATAATGGTGTTGTCGTTCAGCAGAATAAGAGACTTCATGATGTTGCACAAGCGATGTAGGTCGATTAAGCTCTCCAGATCCTCCGCCATTTCCACTAGCGGTACCAATTTGGCAATGTACTCGTCGCGGATGATGAATTTGCATAGCGCATCTCGGCCAACCTGGGTCATGCTTGCAGCTCGTACAATCTGTTCAATTTCGGCAAGGTTTCCGAGTTCGGGGGCCGGTAATACGATGGACTGGTAGTGATCGAGGTCATCGGACAAGGCATCATCTGAGATAACATTAGAGCTGCTAGGTTCCAAACACGCGACAAATCTTACCGACTGAAGCGATACTTAGGAGATGTTGTTGGACGGTATTGACAAAGTCCCTTTCATGGCGTTAGTTCGTGCGCGCAAAGATTTTTGTTGACTCCTTACCAAATCACGGCGCAACCTTCAGCCTCTTGGAAACTCAGCGCCATATCCGTCCCATTCGGCTCCGTCCATACTATCAAAGTCTCTGTGTCGCGTGAAATGATTAATCAGACAGAACATCGATGAAAGTGTGATAGTGGGATCGATACCTTGCTGTTTCTGATAGCCATCGTCCTTGGTGATTCGCGTTTCGAGTAACCTGCGATTTGGCAGGTCTTCCGATTCGACAAATATACGGGGTTCATCCTATGCCCAAGGTGTTAGTAAGTGCAGAGACAATGATGCGCCCGGGGATTATGACGCGCAGTGGGACATCGTCGCACCATCCCCAGTGCGCGCACAACGCGCGCGACAACTCACTTCACAAATTTGACCGGTGCAGAAACCAGTTCCACGATCAAACCAGTCATTATTTCTCAGTTCGTAAACCTTTACTCGCTTGCGACCGTCGGGCGGCTGTACTTCCAGCGCCATGATCTGGCAGCAACGGGGAGAGGCGTCCCGTCACTCCGGGCCTGATAAGAGTGCACCGGCGCGAGAGGAGTGGGTGAAAGAATGGGGGGGTGGAAAGGAATGAAATAAATAGAAGGTTTATTTGAGGATTGTGTAGCTTTCTCGAAGGATTAGAAGGGACGGAAAGAGGGAATGGAGGTGGAGATCCCAAGGATGATGAAAGAGTCTGCGGAGGGGATGACGATCAGGGAACAGGCCCACCTGACGGCCTCGGCAGGTACTTTGGAGGATTTGGTTCCGTTTTCCCCTTGAACCTTTGGAAATAAGATAAAGTAAGCTTCTTCGTATAATTAACGAGAGGAAGAGATTCTGTACAGGAAGGAAGTGGGAACTTTCTGGAATTTTCAGAAAAAAACAGGCTACAGTCTCCTCAAACACTCTCTCTTAGGTACCTTAAGGTACCGATAACAAGGTCCAATTATACCAACATCTATTTCTAATTAAGTACCCAGAAATATGTACCATGGCATATTGTGCACATAAATAGGTAGAAATATGCTATCTTCAGGAATGCAGCATACTAAGAATCTAGACTGTTTTATCGTCAGTTTGGTGTTCATCCGTGATCGACAGAAGAGCTGGGGAACTTCTTTTCTCTCAGGGGTCTCCCGATGGCGTCAATCTTGTTCATAGCCAGCAGATAGTACTTGAGGGAGTATTCTACAATACACAGTACCTCTTTGATACTGACCCTGGTGGAATTCTACATGAATTTAAGATTCCATCTACCAATGTATAAATCTATAAATATTCTCTGCATATTGAAGTTGGCGCATGGATCTCCACATAACCTTAGTACAAGCTACAGGAGAGGGTACCTAAGATGTACTTCCATTTAGGCAGGATGTTCACCAGTTATCAAAGTACCTATCATGTATCACTGCCTTGCTTCAAGCTGCTGACTCAAAAGGCCAGACGGACGGGCAGTTCCGCAGCACAGACCCTCACCGCCCCCACCATCTTCCCGCTGATTGGCTATCCACCGTCGCATGGCAGATTCTTATAGCAGATTTACCCCGATGGGGAAAGGTTCCAGACGCCTTTTCCCAGGTTCTTTACGGCAGTAGTTAGAGATTTCTGCTTCATCTTTACCAACTCGTCACCCAACGACAAAACCAATATACGAGCGACTTTGGGAGTTTTGCGCTCGTCTTAGGTTTATAAAGCTCCCTTTGACTGTCAAGTACATTCAGATTTGGATCTCGATTTGCAACTGGTTTGCCCATCTGCACCACACAAGGACAACCCCGCTTCTCAAGCTTGCTGCGTGACGTTGCACAATGTCTGAGTTCAAGGAGCAGATTACCGTCCAGTCTTCTGGTATCGGTCAATACAATGAAGGTCATGCCAGTTCTTCTTCTACGCATTCGCTGCCTAAAGGTGCTGTAGTGGCGGGGGCGCAGAGCTCTTCGCAGGCGGACGACTCGGAGCGCCCCGTGCAGCCGGCGGACCTAGTTGACGAGCAGAAAAAAGGGACCTTCGCCTACTTCAGGACGAAAGAGTTCTATATCACTGTGATCCTAGGGTGAGTACCATATAATTGCAGAAATCTCATAGGACCAAAACTAATCTACTTGCTCACAGTCAAATTCTCGCCATTGCCAATACCTCAACCGGCACCTTCACAACCCTCCTCGGCCTTGAGAAATGGGCAGTCCCTGCGTTCCAGACATTCCTAAACTATGTTCTCCTGAACGCTATCTTCACCCCATATACGATGTACCGTTACGGCCTGAAAGGCTGGCTCCGCATGGTATACCGTGACGGCTGGAAATGTATGCTCCCTCAATGATATTGCTTCGAAAAAAATCTCCACTAAACAGCCACAGACATCATCCTTGCCTTCTGCGACGTAGAAGGAAACTACTTCATCGTGCTGGCATACCAATATACAACCATGCTAAGCGCGCAACTGATCAACTTCTGGGCCATCGTCGTAGTAGTTGTCCTCTCCTTCCTCTTCCTCCGCGTCCGCTACCACATCACCCAAGTGATAGGCATCATCATCTGCATCGGTGGCATGGGCGTCCTCATCGCCTCAGACCACATCACCGGCACAAACGGCGGGGACGTCTCCTCCGGCAACCAGCTAAAGGGCGACCTGTTCGCCTTGCTGGGTGCGTCATTCTACGGCCTCACCAACACGGGCGAGGAGTACTTCGTCAGCACCCGGCCCGTGTACGAGGTTCTGGGCCAGATGTCTTTCTTCGGAATGATCATCAACGGCGTCCAGGCTGGCATCTTCGATCGCGCCTCTTTCCAAGCTGCGCACTGGAATGGAAAGGTCGGCGGGTATCTTACTGGCTACACGCTCTGTCTGAGTCTGTTCTACTGTCTTGCTCCACTGCTCTTCCGTCTTTCCTCGGCGGCCTTCTTCAATGTCTCCATGCTGACCATGAACTTCTGGGGTGTGATCATCGGCGTTGAGGTCTTCCATTATCATATCCATTGGATGTATCCCATTGCCTTTGTCTTGATCATTATTGGTCAGCTCATCTACTTCCTCGCTCAGAAGGTCCTGAGTGAAGCTCGCAAACCTTGGCTTGGGACTAACCAGGAGCGTGGTATCGTTGGTCTATTCACTGCGAAAAGGAAGATTATCCATGCTATCCCTGCTGTGGAATACCGAGATCAGTCCTCGGAGGATGTCTCTGCAGTGAATACCAGCTCTGTCTGATTCGCTCTGGTGTGCATCTCGTGTGGTCATGGACGGAATGCCATCCAGTTGGGGAAGGCGGATCTCGTCAGACATTGTTTTGTGTGCTTGGTGGAATACGTGTCAATTCCGTGCCACCGTGGTCCCTGTCACTGCGATGCTTAATTGGGTTTGACTTTGGACCCGGGGAGGTGGGAAGGATCTTTTGCGCGCCTTTCATGCATGCCATATAATGCTTAATCTAGTTAACCTTGGATTATATCACCATCTTTGCTTGGATCCGAATCATGCTACAAAATCGAATTAATACACGATTCATCTCATGCAGCCTATCACTTCCAAGTATATATCATAGATGAATACCTAGTATGGATCTGTAACCTGGCGGTCGGTTCCTAGGTACCTGTCGTGTGGTGAAGCATGAAAGCAACAGACAGACACACCATAATGCCCACGCAGCCAGGGATACATACCAGAGGGTACAAAGCCCATATATGTACGCCGTATACTCAAGGTCATGAAGCAGTGAACAAGCCATAAATGAATAGATATAAGGATACAACAATCCTTTCCTCACATCCCAAGTAGATCCAGAGACCAAGAAAGAAAACGAACTCAACAAGATACAACCAGGTAAAACCGACACCATCGAATCTTCCAAATCTTGTTACACCATGACAGCACCATCCGTAGCCATTCCCACCAGCAGCCCATGAAAAAGAAAAGGGACCAGTTCGCCTCCCCATCCTCCCCCTCCAAGGAGATAGTAAAACAGGCAGATCAGTGTCCAAAAATTATGTAGGAAAGAAAAGAAAAGAAAAAGAAGAAGAAAGTAACCAATGTGCAAATTTCCCGATCCACCCAAGTAAAAATAAAAATATAAGAACAGAAAGAACCCGACATGTCAAACACCGAAGAAATGTTAGCCCATACATAGTCCCAACAGCATCACAGATAAAGCGCCGTATTTCCGACCATATTCGCGCGGGCACCGGAGAAGGGAAAACCAAAAAAAGGAAGAAAATAACATCCGAGATCAAAAGTAAATCACGTACTGGCACACCGACCAAGATGGGGGGAATGAACACATCATATCATCCAGATATGCAGATAGGGAGAATTTCGCAAAACCCGATCAAAGAAGCTCCCTTGTCCCCGAAGTCGCAAGCCAGCCCAAACAAACCCCACAGAATGAACAGATTAAGAAGCGCAAGAAATAGACATCAACTCGGGTCAAGCGCAAGACAGACGGAATCAGATGAGAGTTCTGGATCCGTCGGTCTTCATATGTATCGTGCGCGAGGTCCGTGTTTTAAACCAATGGAAGCCGATTTTCACTTTTCACAACGCCACACAAGCAAGAAAATGCCCAAGTCCGATATGCAACGAGCGCCCACTTCAAGTAATGCTATCAAAATCAAAAGCAAGGACTTTGTCTAGCCCCAGACAGAGGCTTGCACTCCGAGACCGCTCTTGGAGCTCCAGACACCACTGCCGTTGCTCCAGCCGAGGCCAACGCCCCCGGCAGAGTCCTTGGCTCCAGGGGCACCAGCTGCGGAGGTGGTTGGGGGCATGGGACCGGCCGAGGAGGTGCGCTCGGTAGGGACTCCAGCAGTGGATTCAGCAGGCGTGAAGCCGAGTCCAAGGGGCGACGGGAGAGGGGTGATGGAGCGCTGCTTCAGAGCTGGGTTGGAGGGGGGCGCAGAGGTCTGGCCGGGGGCTGGGCGGGAACCGATGGGACCAACAGAGCCGATGGGACCAGCGGAGGGCTTGGCCGAGGCCTGGCGCGAGGAAGGCGAGTCGGCATCGGGTGACGAGGCGGAGGTTACGGGCTGCTCGGTGAAGCCGCCGTTCATGGCGGAGTTAGGCGTCGAGGTGCTGTTGGCACGCGGGGGTGACTGCAGGCCCGTGGTGGCATCGGCGTTAGCGGCAGTGCCCTGTGTCAGGCCGAACGGGTCGACGGTTCGCGGGGAGGATCCACGAACACCGGACGACGGAGTGCCGCCGCCGGCTTGGCTCTCGGCCCTTGAGTTGTCGTCGGAGAAGGCTCCAGGAGGGAAGAAGGCCGGGCTTTCGTTGCCGTACAGGGCGCGGTGCTGACGGGCGAGGAGTTCACGGCGGCTGTCCTCGCTCACGGCAGCTGGGCTGGTCGAGCGGTCGGATTTGGATGCAGACATCTCGGCGAGGAGGCCTTGAAAGAAAGAAGAAAAGTATTAAACCCCGTGTTCAAAGAAAATGGAAAAGCCAAACCAATATATTACACAGGCCAACGGATACATAGATGCAGAGAAGTGAAAGCAAAGCAAAAGGGAACAAAAGCCAACAGGGGAATATAACGAGGCTCAGAAAGAAGAAAAAGACAGAGGCTACCACGTACTTCGGTTGTACTGCTGCTCCTGGTGATAGTTGCGGAGCTCCCTCTCCCGCTGTGCTGCCATCCGACGCTTCGCCTGCATCATCTGTTCCACCTCGTTGGGTCGACCCTGGTAGCGTTGGGAGGCGTAGAATCCCTGGGCGTTGCCAGCCGGAGGCATGCGGTTGCCATCGAACTCACCGATCGAATGGTGTCGCTGAGGGCCACCACCCATACGAGGGTCTGTCAAGAGACAAGTCAGAAACGCGTTCTGGGTGCCATCCGTGCCCGCAACATACCGTAGTCGGGGTAGGGCCGGCCCATCATCATGGGCATCGAATCCCGCCGAGGAGCATTCCACAGCTTTCCGCTCTTGACGAGATTGTCGATCGCACGATCAACCTCTGCAGAAATGTAAGATCAGCACTTGTCCAGAAAATTCGAAATATCCACAACCGCCCTCTAACAACCACCGATGTTTCATCTGGCCATATGCAATTCGGGTCCGGAGAAGCAATTATAGGGATCGAAGGAGGAATTTCTTCGTACCGTCAAATTGGGAGGAAAACGCCGGGGTATCTTCGCGTTGAGAGACCGAGCTGGATCCTTTACCGAGTGTTAGTGTTTGCTCCGGCTTCCTCGGTGTGAATGCCGTACCTGACCGGGAAGGAGGCGCGGGTTGCTCCCAAGAGGCCTGGCGCACAGCGGGTGCTTGCCAGCCCTGAGGTTCGTAGTATGAAGACATTGTCGAGATCAAAAGACCGAGGGTGGACGGTTCAGGGGGCCGAGGGAGTGATCCGGACAGAGGCGATCTGTCGTGAAAAAAAATGTGAGCTTCGATCCACAAAACACACGGACACTTCAACCAGTTCTTTTCTTTTCCACAGTTGATATTGAAACAAGTAAATCCACGATCTTGGTAAAATGGGGTATTTGTTTTTGGCGCTCTCTCAACGGATATTATATCTTTTTTTCTCATCGGGGATAAGGAAGGAAATAATTCCAATTGGATTGTGGATTTGCAAACGAGAAAAAAAAATAAAAAATAAAAAAGAGGATAATTGTCCCAGTAAACACTTACAGAGATAAACGACCTCCGATATAACAAGTCTACACGAGTCAACGAGGCAGGGAGTCCAAAGATTTTGAGGATGAAAAAGAAGGAAAAGGAGAGAGAGGGTCCAACAGGTATGGGGGTGTGGGTGTGTATTACCTTATGGAGGGGAGGAGGGGGGATAAATTGTACTCCGTAAGGAAAGATACGTACGGGAAAATAGGAGACTTTTTATTTACGTCGAAACAGGTAGGACGAGTGATTTAAACCATTTACTTCTTTCTGTTTTTGCTTTTCATCTTGTCTTTTTCACTACGGAGTACGCAGGATGTTATGTGACCTAGGGCTATAGAATCTTAGAGCCATGGTCCATACCCTCGCCCATCAGATAGCTACCTTAGTACCTAATAATCCGATGCTTCTTTCCATTCAATACATCTTCTCTTCTTTTTTTACCTGCATCTCAACTCTCCAAGTACATGCGGCAATTCCCGGTAACCCAAGCGCTCTAATTCGTCGTTGATGGGGCCGGTCACCGGAGATTGGACGGGCCCACGGGGGAAGAAGTGTCTAAGCGTTGAGCTCCCCTCGTGTCTGATTATCGATACCCTGATTTACTATCACTTACAGTCACAGTGCAATTTACTTGTGAACGGCCACTGTATTACTCACTTTCCATGCTGTATGTTCGTAAAAAGTTAGAGACATCTAGTGGTTCAGACCTTGAAAACTTGGCCGTTCCCCACTTAAAACGGCCATTGACATTGTTCGCTTCCAAGGTTCAAGTGCATTGTATGTACTGCGTACTGTTGTCCTTCCATGCCCTATTCCAAGTCCACTAACCGAGATTCAAGGATTCCAAGATCTGCCTCTTGAGTTGCACTTGGACGCAACATAACGGGCTTAGTGACCAAGAGATTCCTTGAACTGAACAGCTGACGATACCAATCTTGGAACCTGCAAAAGACTCTGCACTTGCATGCAGTCAGCCTGCCAAGAACTATTTGCCTCTGAACGCCATCGGAGATTGTTAGTGAACAGTTTAGTCATATCTGGAATGTGATCTGCAGATCCATGTACAGTGATCAGGACTAAATGCATACAATAATAGACATCTCTAGCATGCTGCAGCCTGATCGACTTATGGAGAGCCTCCCAGGTACGGAAGATAACGAGCATGATAAGTCTTGACTGGAAAGTCCCACCAACAATTGATTGGAAAGGAACATGCATTCAAGAGTAGATGCGATGCAAGAGTAACATCGTTGCTTCTAGAATACAGTCTAAACAGTGCTTTGACCAGCTCGGTCGATTCAGGAGAGGTGGGGCAACGTCAGTTGGCCATCTGTTTCCATATATTCTTCCGCAAGGCCCGCGCCCTGTATGTAAGTAGTCATGGATTGGCCGCATGTTCATGTACTTCAATGTACATATCCGGCTCAACGGACCAGTCAGAAACCCGAGTCCCTCCCGCATATACGATGTGCATGACGATATTTTTTCCAGAGGCGCCGTCGGAGCGAATCGACTTTATAGATAATGCGAAACTGCCGAGGTATGCAAATGTTGAAACTGGTAGACATAACTACCACAGTATTGCCTTTCATACATAGTTCCATTGTCCGAGTGTCAGCACCCCCTACACATCCGAGATCTGCCCACAGCATAGAGCGGAAAGGCACAGTATCATCACGCTCCCTTGAACCCTCCGGAGGTGTATCATTAGCACGATACGGCCGAATGTGCCCAGCGTTAACGACCTCGAGGGCCTCGATCGTGATAACGCCCCCTGTCATACGTTGTGTATGGCCAAATCAAGTCATAGGGTGATTATTTGAGTGCCTGGGTTTTGGGATGAGGTCATGGTGTAGGCCAAGCTCGGAGCTTTCTCCGCGTCTGTCCAACAACAGATCCTAATCGTTCATAGAAAGGAGGGTTGACAAAGAGCGATGCTACAGAAGGCTAGAAGCCCCTATCCCTGGTCAGGCTGATATTAGCCCTGGCAAACAAAGGATACCAATTGACAGTTGAGACCTGGTCCAGCCCCAGATATGGACAGCCCAATCGCTATGTTCCCACGGTTCGTCTCGTCAAGCCTCATCGGACTCGAGCCATCCTTGGGACTCGAGAATGAAGCATGGCGGGTCTATTGGTGGGATTGGTGAGAAACAAAGAACCATTTCATTGAATGTTCTCGCCACGAAGAATATAGCGAAGCCAGAATTTTCATCAGATTCATCAGATTGAGGGGAAAGAAATAGTTCATCTCACGATGTACTATGCAGTGTGCACTGTGTACTCCGTCTCCGTACTGAATCTCGAATCTTGATTAACCCAAGTCACGAGTGAGAGGTGCCTGAGGCCACAATGGATTAGGTTTAGTATCGCACGTGCAAGGACCATTTGCCGATCGCGGGGATAAGGGAAGAAAGATGATCAGGAGAGAAAAGGAGAGTTGGAATCATACTCCGTCAGATGGAGGATGTCCTGAAGGTTTAATAGAGCAGTTGACTATCGAGTACCCAGGGGCAATTCACACGTGAGAACAATGTTCACATAACTTACTGTCTGTCGTCATGGTACCTGCATGAATGCATAGCTCGGACACCTCCTCTATGTAGTGCAGTATCTCGCCAGTTTTGCCTTTGGCTTCTCAATAAAGAGAAAAGCGAAGAAGGAGGAAGTAAAGATAAGCGAGTGAGAGAGACCATAGTGTCTAACTAAAGACAAAGAACAGAAGGCAGCCCCTGATTGCCATAGGAAAAGAGGAGAGAGCTATTCTTCAATAGTCTCTATCACGGACTTTGAGGCTGTCCGGCAGAAACGGGCTGTAAATTTGTCTTCACTCGAGACTTCCAATTCTTTCCTGCATGTACCTCCCTTTGTAGGGGCTCCTCATCGATATTTCTGTAAACCTCTTGTTGTCGTGGGAAGATTGGAGTTCTTCAAGAGGGAGAGACGGTCGGCAGTGTCTTTACCGCCGACAGGGGCTGACCTTCGATCATCTTCACAACCTCTCTCTCTCGAGTTCCCCTCTCTGGCCACACTTCCTTTTTCCCATACAATCGGAACCCAGGCTGGTTCCTACGAAATCGTCTCGAAGGGACGGAACTACATGATCTGTCGGTCATTTTTGCCTTTGGTCTCGTTTCTTTGACTTCGTCCTCGATTCTCCGGACTCTCTTCAGATCCGCCTTTTTTTATTTTCTTTTCGTGTCTTACTTACATCTCCTGGTTGAGGCATTGTTCTTCTTCTTACGCCTATTATTTCCATTTTCACTGATCCCGAGTGATCTGCGAAGTAAAAACAAGGAAATATCAGCTTTTCGCGACTCTGGTCGAGGGCGATTAAAAGTCTCCCACCACGCTCTGCTCCGCCGCCTGTCTCACACATCACCGAACCCTTGACGTGTTGCACACGTGCATACCTTCCCTGTCCGAACATATCGATCCTACACATAAATTTCAGCCGTTGGTGATCTTCAACTGGGTAGAAACCGCGGTGATCATATTGTGCGTGTGGTGTGTGGGTGTGGACTCATATTCTTTGCCGAGCCCACGAACGGAAGGATCAGGACGGTGCAAGAGCTGCAAATTGCTATATGGTCGCAAAAATCGATGGGAATGCAAAATATTCCCACCACGCTGACGTCGCCTCGATAGCGTCGGCGCAGCCCTCCACGATGGCATGGAAGCCGCAATCCGACATGCCGCGATCCGCCATGCCGGAGCCCCCAGCCCGGCCTCCGTTGACTACGCACCAGTCAAATTCCCTACCCTCAACCCCATATCAACATGCGCGCAACATTTCTTTTCACTCCCGGTCGCCGTCCCCCGCCCGCGGAAGCATTTCGCCTCGGTCGACTCACTCCGAAGCCACACATTTGCCTCCTATTTCCCGAAAACCCCTCGGAGGGTGTAAATATGAGACCGCCATGGCATATTTTCGACGACGGATACCGTATAGTCTGGGTGCAGATTTACTACCGGCGGAGAAAGGGCCACTGAAGGAGAAGCTCGATCCGGAAGAGGAGAAGAAATTGTCGGCCGACATAATGGAGCTATATGATCGATTATTACCATCTGCCGAGAGTGACGATCGAAGGCGACAGCTCGTCCGGAAATTGGAAAAGCTTTTCAACGACCAATGGCCTGGCCACAACATCAAGGCGAATATCTTTGGTTCCTCGGGGAATAAGCTCTGTTCTAGTGACTCGGACGGTGGGTTTCCTCTACCAGGATAGGATCAAATGACGGAGGATCGAAGTACTGACTTGAGACAGTGGACATTTGCATCACGACCGACTATAAGGAATTGGAGCATGTGTGCCTGTTAGCAGAGATTTTGGCTAGACGTGAGTGGCCTGTTAAGATTGCCTGATGGAATGACCGACTGACCTGGATAGATGGGATGGAACGAGTTGTGTGTGTATCGCATGCGAAGGTCCCCATCGTGAAGATTTGGGATCCCGAACTTCGGTTAGCCTGCGACATGAACGTCAATAACACTTTGGCATTGGAGAACACTCGAATGATTCGAACATACGTCGAGGTGGATGAACGGGTACGCCCATTGGCGATGACCATCAAGCATTGGACAAAACGGCGGAATCTGAATGATGCAGCACTGGGAGGAACTTTGAGTTCTTATACCTGGATCTGTCTGATTATCAGCTTCCTGCAGTTGAGAGACCCTCCTATTCTCCCAAGTTTGCAAGCCCGTCCGCACAAAAAGCGAACGACTCCTGATGGTGTGGTTTGTTCGTTTGACGATGATCTGAAGACCCTGTCTCAATTTGGCCGCAAGAATAAGCAATCGGTTGGCGAGTTGCTCTTCCAATTCTTCCGGTACTATGGTCATGAGATGGATTATGAAAATAATGTCATTTCGGTACGAGACGGCACTTTGATTGACAAAGAGGCCAAAGGGTGGCACCTGCAACTGAACAACCGACTCTGCGTGGAGGAGCCGTTCAACACTTTCAGAAACCTGGGTAACACTGCTGACGACACATCGTTCCGCGGGTTACATCTGGAATTGCGAAGGGCTTTCAAATACATCGCAAATGGTGATCTAGAACAGTGCTGTGAGCAGTTTGTATTCCCACCGGAGGAGGAGCGGACTTGGGAAAGACCGCCACCCCAGCCGCGGCCGACTCTCACCCCCTCCGTTCCATCACGAGGCGGACGGGGAGGGAACCGGGGAGGCCGGTCTAATAACCAATTCTCTCGCGCCGGGCTTGCTGGCGGTCGACGACAGTCGAACACTGGAAACAAAGCGAATTTCCGACTGCCAAATACGGGCAATGTATCCGATATTTCTCTGCATGCACAGCAGCAAGCCCAGTATCTCCTACATGATCAGCTATACCAACAAATCCAGCTTTTGCAGGCGCAGGAGCAAGAATTGCGAATGCAATTGCACAACCAGGCATTGATCACTGGGAGGCCGCCACCGATGTTCATTCGTCAGCCTTTCATTCAGTTCCCAGTTCCGCAGCAGCAGGACTTCCCAGACGAGACTTCTCGGCCAAGATCAGGAACAGGATCGGGCAGTAATGCAACACTCAGCCCGACACTACGACACCAAACGATTTATAATCCAAGTTATGCTTCAGTGGGTGCAGCTGGGTCGCAAGCAGCCACCACCAATCCTTCTTCGCCCTCTGCTAGTAGTGTTCTGCCTGATACTCGTCGTGACTTTCGGCGATTATCGACTGTCACCGGATCTCCCAGGTCCCTGCGAGCGCACTCACAGCCTGCAAGGTCTCAAGTCTCACCGCTTCCTACCTATATTCCCCTCTATACCACGCCACAACTAACAGAGAATTGGGGAGACCAAAGGCCGACTGCCGAGTCGTCAGAGGGCGGAGAAGGCAGTGGAGATGAGAATGCAATGCGGTCCAACAGTCTTGCTAGCAACGGATCCCACTCGAACTCCGTGGATGAGAACCGGCCACAAGATGTTTTGGGTTATTATATAACTCCTCAGCAACTCCAAGCCTTTCAGCAAGGCTCTATGCTCCCGCCACTGTCCACGCAGATGGGCCTGGTGTCGAATGGATATTCGTTCGTCCCACTCCAACCAGACTACCACCACGGATCCTTCTCGTCGGAAACGGCTCGCTCTGAGAATATCACGGCCTCCAAGCCTCCAGTCCAAATGTCTCAATCCGCTCCGCGTCCAATTGCCCCCGGTCCATTGATTGTTGATGGCTCAGTGCGTCCAAGTGAGCCTCGCTCATCATATCCGCCTGACTTGTTTGACCCCTACTCTACGCTCGGTCATTATACGTCCTCAGAAGACCACAGCCTGAATACACCTGCAAGCTTCTCCGACTCATTGTCTCAAGGTTACCAGGACTCTGGGTCTTTTGACTTGGAGCATTCGGCTACCTTCACACGGCCGTCTATGGACAATCCAAAGTCAGATGGCCCAGGTACCGAAAACCAGACAGACGCGAACGGCGAAGCTGAGCTTCTCGCTAGTCGGCTGCAGAATTATCATCTATCGAATTCCGAGAAGCTTGTGCAGCAACCTGCGAAGACGAGTCCAGATCGACCAAAAAATGGCATGCCACAAGGAACAGGGAAGGAGACCGGTCACTCTAAGAACTCGGCACAGATGGGTGACAAGCCTGCTGCCCCCGGACCGAATGAGAACCGACATCAACCGAACAACGCGAAGCGGCGGACAAATGGTGACCACTCCGACAAGACAAACGGTGTCAATGGCAAGACCAAGTCGAAAGGCCAAGGTCGACAGGATGTCTCTCATAACGGTGGCCCAGGCCCCAAGGATCGACACACCGAACCCTTGCGGCGACCAAACGGACAGACTAACGGCGCAAACGATAGCAGCCACGGATGGCAGACTACCAAGAAGAAGGGCCGCAAAAACACCAAATCGTCAACGGAGCCTCGACACGCTATCAATGGTGGTCCTGAGCTCATTCCAGCTGATGACTCTTTGCGCAAGGGAGGGTGATTAGCATGTATTGTTGCGCCGTGAAATCATGCCGCTTCAATCAATGACCTTAAGCAACCAGCGAATACTCGCGCCCAAGTGCTGAACTATGGCTTGTTTCCTGTTCAGGCGAAATTTCTTCCACGAACTCACGCTTCCCCAGATATACGTTCAATTCATTGCCTTGCTTTTTTTTGTTTTTACTTTCATCATTCCCATATCCCTTTTTGGGATCAGTGTCCATTTGCATGCATTGTTGGCATCGGGGGGATTGGCCGGTTCATCTTTAAGGGAAACGCACCGAGACGATTTCTTTCCAGCTGTTTGGAGTTCTTTGTGTTCAAAGGTTAGACCGGGTTGCGAGTCTTTTCAACTTTCTTATGATGCCAAATTTTTCCTTTTTTTTTCCCTCCCACGGTCATGGTTCTGTACAAAAGAGAAAGAGATTAACTTGTCTTGTTGGCAATGAGAAACAAAAACAAACCACAATTTTTTTTGAAAATGGGTCCTTTTCTTTCATTATATCTACTGCTGATCCATGCTGGAATGATTGTCTTCGACTCTCACCTTGTTCCAGCTTCTAACTCGTTCTCATCCTCGTTTGTCTGGACTCTGCTAGGTATGCAGCTGTCTGTTGATCATCTTCTTCGGACATCAGACTATGAAAAAGAAACAAAGGGAAGGAACAAAGGAAAGTCAACCCTCCAGCTTTCCGAGTATTTACTTCCTCTGCACCACACCCTCCTTCATCCTCATCGTTATCCTCATCGCCATTTCCCACTCCTACCGACACAAGTCACGACCTAAGTAGCCCTCAAACCGAGAATCCCAAGGGCCAACCCTAAGCTAAGAACCACCAACAAACCCCAACATCTACATCTATCCAAACCACCCCAAGGACCCAAACCAAAGACCAAAGACCAAAGACCAAAGACCAAAGACCAAAGACCGAAGACTACCTAAAAAAAGGAACCAAAAAATGTTCAAACTCCTCTTCCCAACCTTCATATACCTCTACCTCTACTACAGCTTCTTCCTCGTCTACGCCACAATAACAGAATGCAGCAACTTCATCACATCCATCTACGACTACGCCGTAACCTCTCTCCGCGCCTTGACACCCATCTCCCTTCTTCGAGATAGTTATAGTTGGTCTAGTTCCGGCCACGGCTATGGTCCATTTCAGGGATTGCCCTGGCTTGGAGGTCTTGGCCATGCGACGCGCACGCCTATCATGTCTAATTTCTCGGTCTTTTCGATGGCGTTTGTTCTGGGCGCTTTGGCGGTTCAGCTTTGTTGGGATTTGGTTGCTGGTGTGTACTAATGTATGAGGAGGTTCCATGAGTTATGGTAGGGTAGGGTAGGGGGGAAATGGGGGTGGTTAGTTAGGTATGGAGATGCTATGATACATGTGATATGCTGGTAGAATTGGGGGGAACTCAATTTCGTTGGCGTTATTGTTATACGTAGGTGCTTTGTTCGGGGCATCTGTGTGCATTTGCAGACGGAGGGAATTGGAAGCATCGAGGTTCATTCGGAGTGTATGTGTATTGACATTGTATCATTCATCCTCAAGATGATATGGCTTATGGAAAAATGGTATATAGTACAGTTTGCATCTGTGGCACGATATATCGTAGTGTATGCAAATGCGTCGGCATGCCGGACGAGAATTAAATCACATAAAGGCGTTGGTCAGACAGGCCGGCCGATGGGATATTAAGAACAGAGGGTATTGGCGAGATGGGATCGACAAGTATGTTCACCAAGAAGAGAATGTAAGGATGCGGTGTGTCCTCTCGTCGCTTTTGTGGAGAGGAAGTAAGTAGAAGAACGCAGCGCAATGGTGTCAGTCTCGCTTCAACACCAGACTTCGGACCAGATGTATGGGACGATCACGATACAGGCTGTGTAGAGGATCATGAAGGCGTAGTAGGGGAAGAGGTAGATCTTCGTCAATGGGAGGTCGCATAGGACCATCCAGATGGCTAGGAAAGCGACAGAGAAGAAGTGGCTGACGAGGACGAGAGGTTGCTTGATTAGTCCGGCTAACAACCCAACGGGACCATTGACTGGTCCGATCTGGAAATAGCGGAAACAGCCGCGCTGCAGAGCTCGGAGGCTTTCATCTGTTCGGGAACAGTTAGTTATCAGCTCTTGACAGGGATGGAGGAAAGAGACATACCATCTGCCGCGAAAAGTGCATAGAGAGCTTGTGCGAGAATGTTGATGACAGATGAGGAGTTTTTTCGCCTCCAGTGGAAAATCGCGAGCTGTTCGAGAACAAGACCCGTGTCGGAAAAGCTGGGCACATTCTCCGGGCTGAGCAGGTCGCGGATATAACAGACATCGCTCAGCGCCACCGTCATACCTCCTCCGGTGAGAGGATGCCGCATGTTGAGGGCATCCCCCAGAATCATCAGACCTGGTGTCTTGTTGGCCGAAGCAGGCAGGAACGAGTTCGGCATTGACCGTAGTTGGCCCTGCTCCAGCGCATCGGAGAATGACTGTCGGGCACCTTCTGGAATCTGCGGCAAAATAGTGTTTCTCAAATAACCCTTAACACCACCATTTTTCACCGAAGCCAGAGGCAGATTATCAGGAACATCGATAAGGATTCGAGTTTCGCGCGTGCCAATCTGGTACATAAGCACCGGCGGGTTTTCGCTGAGGAGGACATGTCCAGTATTCGGTTCAGGAAGTTTGGCATCGATAAGCTCCAAACCATAGAACTTCGATCGTCTCTTCGGTGCATATTGGTGGTGTTGCTTTCGAAATTCGGAATTATAGCCGTCGGCGGCCACGGTAAGCTGCGCGAAGTAGCAATCCTTGAGCTCCTTGGTCACACACTCAACTCCAAGTACTTCCTTGGTATGTGATGATGTGACAAGGCCAGTTACCTTGGTCTCCACCACAGTAACATTTGGACAAGCCAAAGCTGCTTCCCGGAGTTTCATCACGAATCGACCATGGTGGAAGGCTCGTCCAAGCGGTGTGGGTGACGTTGGGGTGGACTTGGGGTATTCTAGGAGAACCGGCTCGCCAAAGTATGAGACCCAATATCCCTTCACGTCAATGCCATCAATACCCTCCAGGCAATCTCGCAAGCCTAATTGCTCGAGGGCCTGGACACCGCCCGGTTGGAGTAGTTCACCGACAATGCGGTTGGGCTCCTCCAATGACTTTTCTAGCAGAATTACACTGCGCCCTTGTCTTCCTAGTGTAACTGCAAGTGCACAGCCTAGGACTCCAGCACCGACAATAACGACGTCTGCTTCGTGGTGTTCAATGCGGCGTTGGGCGGCTGGGGATTGGGCGTGGCCATTGAGCATGGTGGCCATCTTCGCGGGGGTTGAATGGGTAAGTATTGTCAGAGTGGACACAACGAAGACAGGACCATTATCGGGCTGATCAATTGATTTAAGGAAAAGTCGATTGGCAGTGTGTATGGGCTGATGTTTTTTTTTGGCAGAAGAAGGGAAAGGGGTGGCGTGACATGTGAAAGCAACTACTCTCCGCCTTCTCAGTTCTACGCAGCACGAGACATCACGGCGACTTTTGGTGCAACCTGAGTATTGGCTGATCAGATTTAGTTACGGAGATGGATACGTGTGCATGAGCTTAGTTGAAGTCTCGTCGTATAAGATACTGATATTTACAGTGTAATCTATTGTACATGGTCACTCATATGTTCAAAGGACTTATCCTTATCCGCCATCACGGTGCTCTCAGTCGTAACAGTCCCCACGGTTCTCCATTGGTGAAAATTCAAGGTGATACTCAGATGGGTATTTCTCAGGCACATAATAACCATCCCAAGTTTCTGGCTCAAACCAGGGATAATTGGGATTCTCTGGGAGCTCGGAGTGCAGTCTGGACAGTGTAGACTCAGACCACCACCGGGCATGATCAGCAGGACTAAATTGCCTGCGGTTGAGCAACTGATCCAGCTCCCACTCTTCATCGAAGTTCATGATGAGCTCCTCTAGATTCGTGGTAGGCAGCAGATGTGTTTTCTCAGCGGGTTTGAGGTTGGAACGTCTTAATCGTTTCTTTCCTGGGTGGACACTGATGCTTGACCAATGCGGATCTCCCTGGGACTTGGCTTCTAGCACCTCGGCGATTTTCCGGAGTATCAAAATCTGCTCCTCGGTCTCGAGAGATGCAGAGTCCCTGAGCTTCCTTTCCAAGGTTAAAAGCTGGGAGGTGGCTTCCACGACAAATTGTGGCTTGATGGGCTCGGTCCGCGAGAGCACAGTCATCATACACCACCAAAAACCCTTTAGATTTTGACGCTCGGCGAAAGCACGCAGTAATAGCTTCAACAGTATCTGGTCAAAGCCATGAGACAGCCGCCACCGGGATTGGTAGATTGTTGTGAGAAGATCGATGGCAAGTTCTGGCGACCCAAGCTTAATCAGATAACGACTGAAAGAAGCGGCGCAATGATGCTTGACGGAAAGATCGTGTTCGTTCGCACAGATGTTGTAGTATTCAAACACTGCCATCTTGATCAGACCCCCGCGCCCGACGGCTGCTGGATCCGCCTTCATAACTCGCTGGAAGAAGATTGGGGTCCATGAAGTGAAACGTTTGGAGAAGCGAAGGGAACGGTCCTTCTTCCAGTAATCCCATTCGGAAGATATCAAGCGCCGGGCGTTGGCCAGGCCTGTAACCTTGCAACTCAAGATCGCGGCGATTACAGCCAGCTTCAGATGAAGTGGGCGGATAACATAACCGCCCCCGACAGCGTGATCGTAAATCCGCAAAGCATCTGTGTGCTCACCCATGTTGATCGAGTGCTCCATTCGCTTGTGGAGTGGAACATATAAAGTGGGATTTTTCGTAGCTACCATCTCGCTCACTGTCCGACCAAAGGTCTGCTCGGCGGGGAGGTGGATTGGAGCAATCTTGTCTCCTCGCGTACCCCAATTCTCAGCACTAGATCCAAGAATGCGGCGGGATGAAGTTATATGTTCTTGTCGGTGTTTGGCAGCTTGCTTCAGGCGCCAGATTCCCACAGGGTTGTCGGTCATTGCGATTTTCCGACTCTTCACGAGCGACTTGATGAAGTCATGATTGATCCCAGTATTCCATTGCTGCACGTTGGCCATGTCCATGATAGTCATGATCATATCTTCAGTGCCTTTCTCAATGATCGCTTCGAGGATGTGTCGGTGGAGTACCTTGTCGGGTTTCATCTCGAAGTCGTTGATACAAGAAGTGGCAAAATCGAGGATTTGTTCGCCCGTGTGGGCTGGGTAGTATTCCAAGAAGACGCGGTCGAAGACAATGGAGAAATCTCTCTTTGAAGCGGTGTAACCGTGCTCGTGCATCGCACGCAGACCGTCCATGACCCTGTCCCACTCACAATTCAGCGCTCTGCTGTAAATGATCATGCCAATGGTCCGGCATCCAGGCTGGATCCCGTGGCGAGTTGGCATTGCCTTTACCATGGCTTCGGCTTCTTCGGCTCGACCCGTCTCTACCATGACCTTTAACATTGGGTTGAACAGCTTCTCGGTGGGTTTCCGACCGAGCTGCTCGAGACGTTTGAGGATGAGACTAAGTTGAGAAGACAACAATTCCATGCTTCTAGACTTCCTCCACATACCATCAAGATAGGCACCACATAAACCGCAGTCGCGGTCATCCTCGAAGCGATGGAAGAAGAGATCCTTCGCTGAGTCCAACCGTTTGGACTCAATCAGACATCGAAGAATGACCTCCAATAGATGTGTTGGAACAGTGAAGGTATCTTTGTACTTCTCATATATAACGCCCACAGAGTCAATGTGGCCTTCTTTCGCAAGCAAATGCATCAGCGTGGCCCACATCTCATTCGAGACGACGCTGACACGGTCAATGCGAGTGAACAAAGTTCGAGCAACGAAAATGTTTCCTTTGATGCAATTGGCAGTGAACACGAGACATGCAAGTTCCCTGCGTTCCCATGATATGGCAGGTGTAGTCCGAGTGTGCGCCAGGAACAGATTGGCGGCCGTAATCTCCCGCTCTTGAGCAAGTAGGTTGCGAATCTCGACTTCGAAGGGAACCCTGCCAGAATTTCCCGCAATTTCGGCCTCCTTCTCCTCACGCGCCCGGACAGCAACGTTTCGAGCCAAGCCTGGGGCGTCTATTTTTCCTTTGTAGTTGAATTGCCCTAGAGAGCGCTTTGAGCGAGCATGGTGCGTTTCTAGACTGACTAGGGGCTTGGGCCTGCTTGGCTTTTGCTTGGGCTTATCTGCCTCAACTTGCGGTTCATGGGGGATCTCTTGGGGCCCCTTGGGTGTGTTCCGGTTCCTCAACTTGAGAGAATCAATGCCTATGAATTCCCCTGCTTCTGCCGCCTCGACCATCACCTTGAGGCGTTTGGCAGCGGATGTTGCATCGTAATTCGGTGCTGTGCTATGCAACGTTCGTTTGTTCTCGATGATTCTCTCGGCGACACGAACTCGGCGATGGGCTTCGTAGGTGAGGGCTGCTACCGTGCAGAATCCGCCGACTGTTGAGCCGGCGAGAGCCAATTGGCGAAGGACTCGCAGCGCATTTCGAGAAGGAATGGAGGAGGAGGTATTTGCGGCGCGAGAGAGCATGTTGCAAATGCTGAGCGCGGGTTGCGCGCTAGAGTTCACCAGTCGTGCATGGGTGGTCTCACCTCAAGTTTTCGAGTGCAAGCAGCATCAAGCAGGGGTTGTAATGCAAACTTGGGTGAAGGGCCAGGGACTTGAAGCTGATCGAATTGGGTAATTTCGGAGCCACGACAGTTTTTCCCGCCGATGCAGATCAACTTGCGCGTTTGGCTGGTGCGGTCCGCCGGATCCTGGTCTTACGACTGCGGATCCCAAGTTATGGAACTTCAGATCGGTTAACGTTAGGTACAGCTTCCCTGGCATCTTGTTATTCTTGGTCAATCTTCCTCGTGTTTCTAATCTCAAGGAATGAGATTTATGCTATCACATTCATCTATGTATACCTTATTCATGACTGGCCTTTATCAACGAATTGGGGCCTGGTCCTTGTATGTAGCCAGGTGACAGCCGTACGGTTCCAGACTACGATACCTAACAACGCAATAATCTGGCGAGAAGCAAGAACGGCAATGAAAGTTCAGTTGTTATTCCAAAGATTTAAGAACGCCCGTGTTCCGTCCAAACATTATCCGCCAGCATGATGCGACAACCAATCGACAGAACACCTCGTTAGGGAGATTGCCAGCATCTCTTCCTCAAGAGGCTCTTGCAGCACACGAGCTGCTATTCCCGGCCCTAATGCGCAGATTTGGGGGATCCAACAGTACTTAGACGGTCCCGGTTATGGGCTGCAACACCAGCGTGAGTTGGCAATATGTGGAGGGCTTCCTCGAACCGATCCTGCTGCTGTGCAGGAAGGATAGGCAGACAGAAAAGTGCAGCGGAGTCTATCGAAAAGAACTGCTATAGCAAGAGCCTGTCTTGCTCGTCATCGCAATCTTCCGTCCTAAGGTCCGCACTGGACCCACTTTCAAGAGTGACTGGTACAACAATTAGCAAACTTGATGTGAGAACTTAGCAAGGTCAACGTACCATGGGGTTTGATGAACAGACTCGTAAGAAATGCGAGACCAAAGACAGCTGCAAGTGCCACAAACACTGTTTGCGGTAAAACGGCAACAGTTAGACTGTATATCAGATTAAACGCCGTAGGTGCGATGACTCGAGCAAGTGCATGCAAAAGACCAGTGGCACCAAGCATCTGTCCTATGCGTTCATGGGGTACGTGCTTGGTCAAAGATGACCCCAGGATCGCGGATCCCATGCCACCAAGAGAGGCAATGGTTCCAGATAGCACCATTTGGGACGGTGTTTTCGATAAGGCATAGCCAACATACCCCAGTACGTCGAATATGATGGAAGTTCGGATTAGAACAATATCCAGTGTGTCTGAGCCACGAATGATTCCATCCTCCTTGTGCGGGGTGCGGAAAAATCGAGAGATAATCGGGAGTACGAGGAAAAGATTGACAACGCGCACAGCGTTGACGACCGCAATAAAGAGACTGGACTCCACGTTGCCCCACTTGAACATATACTCAGCGTAGATGATGATGACCTGCATTGTGCCCATGGCAACTCCAAACATAGCGGTGTCAATCGCGGCCAACAGCACAATGTTTCGTCGTAGAGCCGAGCTGGCGCCACGGCGGCTGGGAAACAAGACACTGGGCTTTCCGACGGCAGGCATCAGAATCGCAAGAGGTGTAATCAGGTTCATTGGATTCCACACGCTCCAAGAATACCACTTCGGGGCTTCCGTATCCGCATTCTTGATGCGATGCTTCTCGCGGGCAGCGAACTGTCGGTCCTTGGATAGAGATTCCGGTACGATGAAGAAGACCGATAGACAGAAAGTGGCGTGAAAAGCAAGTGCAATATAGAACACAAGCAGCGTGCCCCCATGCTGGATCAAAAATGCTGCGCCGCCAGGCCCAGCAGCAATACCAAAGAACAGCGCACCATGGAATAGGCCAAACGCCACACTGCGTTTCTCGATTGGCGTACAATCAGAGGCGTATGAATGAATCAGAGCCATTGCGGTCGTAAATGATCCACCTAGTCCATCCAGAACAGATCCGACCAGGAGCATATTCACCGACAGCCGCTCAGGCCATGTAGCCAGGATTACGGCGATGACTTCGTTGAGCACTGAACCCAACGCGCACAGCGCAAGCATATTGGTTCTTCCATAGCGGTCAGACATGTGTCCAAGGCGGGGACTCACTAATGCCGATAGGATTCCCGCAACAAGATTAAGGTAGAGCTGGAACTGAGCGACCAGCGATTGAACCTGTGGGATCTGGCACTGGGAGTTGTCCCCGCCAAACACGACAGGGAGGTAAGTGAACCCAGGATCTTGGGCGGTTCTCTCGGCGAGATAATCTCGACAAATGAGCGACATGATCAGATTGATTTTGGGGACGGCAATCCCGCCGAAACCCAAGGTGAAAACCAGTGAGAAGGGCATCAGCCACCAGATCTGTCATGATTGCAGGAACAGTTAGATCGCAGTTCCTGAAGCTTCGATGTAGCCTCCTGGGCACTCACACTCGGCCTCCTCCATCGCGGCCCGTTATCCGTAAGATCATAGGGCTGTCGGTTCGATTCTCCGTCGGTCCCAGCGATCAAGGGAGTGTTCTCGGTCACACCTGCAGTGGGACGAGTCGCTTGGGCGACTCCGGCGCGCATGCGCTCGTCAATTTCGGGCTCACGCGCAAATAGTTCTTCGTTCTCCATGACGAAGCTGGTGTCAACATCGGCGATAATACACAATCTCGAAAGCTGTGTACCGGTATTGCATGGTTGATTTGTAATCGGAGTGCGGACCTGACTTCACATCACAATGATCGGTCTACTCTATTATCGCGGGTAAGGATGTCATGGGAAAGAGGGGTGGGAATGTTAGCGATTGCTGGAAGATTGCTTGGAAATCTTATCGGGGTTGCATTATTGGCAGCCGTTAGCCCCGAAAACTCCGGTGCGCTGGCAGTTCCTTGATTATGCTTACGACCGAGGCGCAACGCAGACGTAGGTGGCTCCGAGCTAAATTAATTCGGTACTAAGCTTGCTTTCTAAGTTTCTATTACTTTGGTCCTGTTATTCTTGCTTTTTTAACAAGTTACTGCGGAAATAATATTGGAAGGACTTAATAACGAACGTACCTAGGCACCACATTAGAGGGCCTAAGTAGCCCTAGATCCCTAAGGACCGGGCGGTTGGATGTCATTGACAGACCCCTTGAGAGATCTCATCCATTCTATGCATGTGACGCTAGCATCGTTGCTAGTACTCAGTGAGGTTGAACTTAGTCCCATTACATTGCATAGAGTTGTTGAAAGTAAGTACCAGAATATACGCCTCTAAACACCTTTTAGGCCAATTTACATATACAGCCAATGCTCAAATTCGACAGTCTGAACATGAAGCCAATTGAGGTAAGCCCCAGTCAGCTTCCGAGCTTAAATCACCATCGAAGCATTCTCCGGGCCAGCGAAGAACTTCTTCTGGCCCAAGCACCGCTCGCTTGTGCAACCCTGGCAGCGCAATGTCATTTGGCGAGAACACAGTTCGCCCTTCTGTAAGTGTTCGTGGGCAATATCGGCAAGGGCCTTAATGAAGACAGGGTTTCCGTTCAAGCTTTCGGCACGCTTGACACCTGGGTTGTTGGCTTCATGGATGACCTCCTGATCAAGCTCGTATAGGGTCTCAATGTGGTCGCTTGTAAACGCAATAGGAACGAGGATCAGATCCGTCTGTCCTCGTTTCACATACTCCTGGACGGTATCGCTGGTCTGGGCTCCGAGCCATGCACTAGGTCCCACCTGAGACTGCCAGCACAGGCGGTAGGGGTTTTTGAACTTGAGTCGCTGCATTACAGCGTGAACGGTTGCAGCCACTTCAGAGGGGTAGGGATCGCCTGTAAGAGAATATGTTCAGTATGATTCTAGAAGGAACACAGGGACGCATCGGCCTACCTCGGTTGACGACACTCATGGGCAAGCTGTGGGCGGAGAATAGCAATACGACTTGGTCTCGCTTCTCCTCCGGATAAGTCTTGAGTTGAGCCTCGATATTCTGCGCAAAAGCCTCAACAAGACCGGAGTGAGTTGGCCACCGGTCAATGACACTCCATTGGATTGTGCCTTCCGGCTCGGACCCTCCGTTTGCGCGCTTGCCTTCGAGACGGTTGCGCCACTTCCACAACTCGTTGAGTGAGCTGCCAGTTGTTGAACAGGAGTATTGCGGATATTGTGTAAAGGCAACGGCACGTCCTCCTTTACCATTGCCAAAGCCGTCAGCGAGGAGCTGTTGATACATGGTCTCCGTCAACGGGGCAGCGTAGCGGAAGGCAACATAAGGCTTATGCGGCGCGGTCTCGGGGGATATCTTATCCAGAAGCTTGCACATTTCTTCGCACTGGTGTTCGGACCATTTCCGAATTGGCGACCCGCCACCAATATCCGAGTACTGCTTCTGAATCTTCGAGGTTCTCCGGCGCGCGATGAGGGGTCCGAGATAATTTTGGAATCTTCCCAAGGGAATCAAATCGCCGTCAGCCTATAATGGATTTTGTCAGCATACCAATGCAACGTGGTCATTGGAGTAATTGTTGCAACGTACGAATAGTCTGCTCAGAAAGTCCTCCACCTCATTTGTCGAGGAAGGTCCACCCATGTTCATAAAGACCATAGCAGTAGGACCCTTTGAACCTGTCGCATCTTGTGTAACCGGTGGTACCGCTGTCGCCAGACCTCGTTGATCGGTCATGCATCTCAATCGGCTGCTAATTGTTGGCCGAGCTCCGAAAGAGGTGGCCCCAGTTAACAACTGTCGGGGTATCGTGAAAGGACTGCGAAATGTCATGGCTGGGTGTGGCGAAAGTGTAATTGGGAATAGATCAAAGTGAATTGGCCCGAGGTGCCAGCTGAAGGATATGAAACAATTCGAACTTGTCCGCCTTCCACAGAATCCAGTCTGACTTGTCCGACTGGCATGTGCCCCGGACCGACGAAACTGGGTCTCCCTCTAGCTTCCGCCCCGACCAATCACGGTGAGGCGATGTCAGCAACTCCAGGCATCAGCGTCACCTGACTTTCGTGTTGACCGCGTCGGGAACCGCGTCTCAACGACGTAAATGTTGAACTTGCTATTTCCGCAACTCTCAATATTTTTTTTACTAATCTGTAGCTTGAAAACATGGCCGACGATAGTTATGCGCGTGAGGAGGACGCTCCCGAGGACGAGGAGCTTGACGAGACCGTAAGTAATCACAACTAGAGATTCTTACAGTTACCAACTGTTTACTGTTGTTTCATAGAGCTTCAAATCAGTTAAGGATGCCGTGCTTTTTGCCATAGACATTAGCAGCTCAATGCTCACTCCCCGTCCATCGCCGGATCCTAAGAAACACAGGGATGAATCGCCTGCCTCTGCAGCCTTGAAGTGTGCATACCATTTGATGCAACAGCGCATCATCTCCAACCCTCATGACATGATCGGCGTCTTACTCTATGGAACCAAATCATCCAAGTTCTATGACGAAAGCGAGGAAAGCCGGGGAGATCTCTCATATCCCCACTGTTATCTGTACACAGATCTTGATATTCCGTCAGCCCAGGAGGTCAAGCAACTACGCTCTTTGGCATCACCGGAAGATGCCGATAGTGAAGTACAGCAGATATTGGAAGCATCAGAAGAGCCGGTCTCTATGGCAAATGTGCTTTTCTGTGCGAATCAAATCTTCACCTCCAAGGCCCCGAACTTCCTGTCGCGACGACTGTTCGTCGTGACCGATAACGATAACCCCCATGCAGACAACAAAGCATTGCGGTCCGCTGCAACTGTTCGGGCAAGAGATCTATACGATCTCGGTGTCAATATCGAGCTGTTCCCCATTTCTCAACAAGATCACGAATTCGACAGCTCCAAATTTTATGACGTGAATATCACACCTTCCCACGATGTATAGGATCTTACTGACAATCAACAGGACATTATCTACAAGACTTCGCCTAGTGACGGGGACGCTCCGGCATACCTAAAACCGGATACCAGCACAGCAACGGCTACAGGGGACGGGATCTCATTACTTAATTCTCTATTGTCCAGCATCAACTCAAGATCCGTCCCTCGCCGGTCCTTATTTTCAAATGTGCCACTTGAAATCGGACCCGACTTTAAGATATCCGTTAATGGCTATCTGCTCCTCAAAAAGCAAGAACCCTCCAGGAGTTGCTTCGTCTGGCAAGGAGGCGAGACTCCGCAAATTGCCAAAGGCGTCACAACTCTAACCGCCGATGACACAGCACAAGCTGTTGAAAAGGCTGATATTCGCAAGGCATATAAATTTGGCGGTGAGCAAGTATCTTTTACCGTCGAGGAACAACAGGCTCTCAGAAACTTCGGTGACCCTGTCATCCGTATCATTGGCTTTAAGCCACTATCCGCGCTCCCAATCTGGGCTAACGTCAAACATCCTTCATTTATCTATCCCTCCGAAGAAGATTATATCGGCTCAACACGGGTATTTTCTGCCTTGCACCAGAAACTACTTGATTCCGAGAAACTTGCATTGGTTTGGTTCATCCCCCGCAAGAATGCCTCACCGGTCTTAGCTGCTATGGTCGCCGGGGCCGAGAAGGTTGACGACAATGGTGTGCAGAAGTATCCGCCTGGCATGTGGATCATCCCTCTTCCCTTCGCGGATGACGTGCGTCAGAACCCAGAGAGCACTGTTCAGCGAGCCGCCGACCACGTGAACGATGCCATGCGTGACGTGATTCGACAGCTGCAGCTTCCAAAAGCTGTATATGACCCTTCAAAATATCCAAATCCTGGTGCGTCATCTGTCACTGTGATCTGTTGGGAATGGTACTGATCAACTCACAGCACTCCAATGGCATTATCGTATCTTGCAAGCTATTGCCTTGGATGAAGATGCCCCAGAATCACCAGAGGACAAGACTGTGCCTAAATACCGACAAATCCACAAGGTTGGTGTTTTCATTGTCCGGTCACGAGAGGAGTATACTGACTGGTTTGATCTCACTGCAGCGCGCTGGCGATTACATTCTCAAATGGGCGGATGACCTGAAATTGCAGGCCTCCGATATGTTTGGCGGGAGGGACACCTCGTCCACTCTAGTAAAGCGAGGGGCGAAGACCGAGCCTGCTGAAAGCCACCCATCAAAACGCATGAAGGTTGAGGGCGGCGCTTCTGGGATAGAAGACGAAGTGAAGAAATGCTACGAGAAAGGCGCCGTTTCGAAGGTAAGTGTTCGAAATGTATCGGAAAGAAAGGGGATATACTGATGATCGCTTGCAGCTTACCCTACCCAAACTAAAGGAGTTCTTGCTTCTGCATGGCCGTGCCACCGCGGGAAAGAAGGCGGATCTCGTAGATCGTGTCGAACAGTACTTTGAGCAAAAGTTCTGAGCGCTCGTTTAGTCTACTTGGGGTTATCGTGATGCGTGATACAGGCCACCGCAATCTGGGCCCCGATAATGAGTTATGAGTGCTCCTACTTTTCTGTTACTTGTCATCCATAGTCAAAGGTTGAAAATCCGATTGACGTTGGTACAAAAGTGCTGGTAATCTACGTATGTAATATGGCGCCGTAGTATGTGCAAGCCAGTGCAACAAAACTTATGGACCGCGGCGTGGCCTAGTGTATTATGTACAGTATCCACCTGGAGGACGCCTCCAGATTTGGCGATAGACTCTCGAGCCAAGAGCAAAATCAACAGTGTCCGTAGACTTGGCAGTAACATAATTGCTCGTCAGGGCAGCTGTGAAGGAAAGTTAGTCAAAAACCGAAGTAAAATGTAATTGGCAATGACTTACTATACACCTTGCATACCAAAAATGATATGCCACAAATATTCCATGACCCTCCCGGACGAAGCATCACTCAATTCCGTATCAAGTATCCACTGACGGAACTTCACGTAGTCGCCCAACGGACGCCTCTGAACCTGATCTCGCGAAACAGCAAATTGCGCGCAGCAAGCGGCGCCAATCTCAACAGGCTTGCGGAGATAAGTCCGGCCCGCGATTTCCTGCTGCGTAGGAGAAGAAAGGTTCAAAGGAGGTGTACTCGTGTTTTCAAAGACATCGTACCAGACCTGTTCGGTGACATGGCCGTTGTAATGCGGAGAGCCGTTGCAGCCGGGGTTCCAGTTGCAGCGCAGATTGACATAGCCATTTCGCTGGACGAAATCGAGTTGCAGGTTGCGCATGGCTATGACGTTATCATGGAGTGGCGCGTCGACGTGCCAGGCCATGAGAAATCCTGCGCGGTGGGCGTGGAGGAAGGCGATTGTCGAGGGGAGGTTGTGGTAGTTATTGATTATATAGGTGAGATAGGCCATAGACTCGTGACCTTTGTTGAGAGGGATCGTTAGGGTATTGGCGTTTTGGCGCGTTTGTCGCGAAGGATTTACAATGTAGATTGCGCGTTGCCAGCTGTTGAAATAGAAACGTCTGGGTTAGCCATTGTACTTCAATTTTCAAAAGAGGCCTTGGGTCTTGAGAGTACTCACTCCGGGAGCTGTTGTTCTACCCAGTCGGTGGGCTCTTCTTCTAGTCTGGCCATGACAATCACCTTATCCCCCTGTGTCGTCTCGCCACTGATTGGGCTCGAGGCGGCGCCATTGCGATCTAACCAATCAACCAGGTATGCGCCGGCGCGATACTGATTGCAGAGATCTTGAAGATGTGCCTCCAGCAGATATAATGCGAAAAGAAGGACACATATGACGCAGAACCCAGCAACGCGGAGTCCGCCTTTCATTGCGAACAGGGATATAAAGGTCCAGGCTACCTCTTGCTGAGAGGTAACCAGTGGGCGAGATTATGATGTAGAATAATCAATCTCATCGATATATAATTCAACAGAGTAGATGCTCTCGGTGGATATAGCCATGCGATGGTACAAGATTGCAAATGTCAATTCTGAGTAGTAGTGCGTCTGTACACGCTTCGAGAAAGGGTGAGGCCAAATGATTGGAATGGTTCAAAAAAGGAGGGTGCAATCGTAGGAAGTATGAAAGGAAAGACAGGAACGGCCGGGGGAGGCCTCGAAGAGAAAAGATCTGTCATTTGAAGTCCCCCTCATGGACACAATAAAGAGGGAGCATCTTGACGGCCCTGTGGAGGTCAATCCCGAAGTTAGAACATATTTGCGATAGTTATCATTGGCCACCGGCAGGCGTTTGGCTCAGGAGAGCCGCTCTTAGTCCCGAGCCACGCAAGGTTTAAGTGAGTTTTAGGTGTGTCTAAAAAGCTTGGCTCTGGGGCGCGCTTGACCCCTTTCAATCTAGAGTTTGCTCTTCAACCATGGGCGGCATAAATGGGGAAGGCTTAAAAGTTAACGGCCACCGTGCCACGCAAGGGAACCTTCCAAAAAGGCTCTCCCTCAACTTTACGACGTCATTCGTCGTCGTTCGACCTGTCACAGGGCCTATCATAGATAGTCCTTTCAACATTTGGAATCCACTTTCCCGCCACGTGTGTCATTCCCGTATGTACCACGGAATGCACGTGGTGGAATCCAATCTTACGTCGAACCTCTGGCGTATTGATGCTACAATGGGTTTAGTCACACGCGTTCGAAACCGATTGGTATGCTTGTGTGAGGTAGGACCTAGGTATCTCAGGGGGTGGATTGCCAGGTCATTGTCCATTGGGGTTGAGTACGATAACCTTCCGTGGTCGGTCCCGTTGGTCTTGCTTGTCGAAGCACAGCCTCCTTCGGTGGGAAGAGGGTGGATCTCAATAATTCGAACCCCTTGGTCTGATCTGTTACATGGTTCAATGGGCCTTCGAGGGGTCAAGGACCCAACATGTGGGTTCTTTGAAGGCAGCATGTGGCTGTGACACAAGGAGGTCCACAGATTGGCCGATCAGCATGATTAGTGATGTTTGTGGTCGCATACTGAATATTTAAGGAAGATCATTGCCCCGGATTGATGGGAAAAGGAGAAAGACGGGGACGACCGGAACGACGATTGTCTCAAAGTTGAAAGGGCAGATCCAACCCTCTCAGAGTCTGATCCGTAATCGTATATCGAGTTGCTTCTACTGCCTAGTCTGCGCGGCTGCGCGTTCTCATTGATGTACATCACCCCAACAGATCTCGACCTCTGTTGGGGCAGGCATGCAACGTATACCTATTTTCGTGGACGTCAGCGAGAAAGCGTTTGGCCTCTCCTCCGGACCACTGTGCTGACTGTTTGCAAACTGCAACTGTGCCGAATGATTAGCCGGGCCACCTGGCTCGTTCGATCTCCATCCATAGGATCGGCGCAGGTCTCAGAATCCCCGGGTTCCTGGTGGGCCATATATCGTAGGCCTTATACCTTTGTCACTGCAGAATAGGGAAGGGATCTATGTCTGTGAGGTGCACATCCGTCGCTTCTGGGAGTTCTCCTAACTATAACCTCCACCTACCATATTGCCTCGAGTAATTCTCCACCTTACCACGTTGTACACGACACCAAGGATAATCAGTCAATCTAGGATCAACCCTTCTTTTGATATTGGTCTTGAGGTTCTGACTTACAGGTTGAATCACCTTATACCAGACTACTGGGGATAGTTGATTAGTGTTAACTGCATAATCGTCCACTAGAGTCATTGATACGATAGTGCCTCCGATGGATGAAGACAATCGTTGCAGTCCAGCTGCCTTTATTTTCGTATGATGCTATGTATATGGATATCTTTGGTAACTAGTCACTACCCTCGCCCTCCTCTTCCTCGCTGACCTCCTCGCCATTTGCTATCGCTTCCTCTCGTGCCTTGCGCGCACGTTCGCGTTTCTTGTTCAGCAGGGCATTCAGCTTCTTTGCAACGTTGAAGACACCGCCAGTCCCCTCGCCACAGGCAGCGCACGATGGATTCTTCCGGTATCGCTGTAGGGCACATGATTCACAGAAGTAGTGACCGCATTTTGTGATGATGGGTTCTCGATAAGGCTTCCGGCAAATGAGACAGGCGAATGGAATACTCTCTAACAATTCATCTTCGTCTTCTTCGTCATCTTCGTCGGTGGTTTTGCCCGCGCCCTTCCGTTGTGAAACCACTCGCCCGGTCAACTGCTTGCCCTTGGTGTTGATTTCCCAGTCACGATCCAATTCCCATCCTTGCTTGTATGCCTCTCTTGAATGGAGGAATTTACATGAATCTCCAAAACCACACTATTTCAACGGTGTTAGTCTCTGCGTACAATACAAAACAGTTAGAGCACGAGCATGACTTACGTAGCCTGTTTGTTTCCAGTCCTTGCACACGTCGGGGGCAAAATCTGTCACTGTCACAGTCCGGACATTGGTCGGCGCCTTGATGGGACCGAATTTCGATGGTGCATCGGGATTTTTCTGAATAAAAGACTGATAGTTGGCTGCGCCTTTATAGTTTCCGTCCGGCCCTGCCGTCGAGGCTGCTGGCTTTGACCGGGTTGTACCCAATAGATTCTTGGCGGTCAAGTTCTCATCGTACCAGTCGGAATGTTTCGTCGCATCGTTGCTCGATGTTAACGGGGCAGGAGCCGCAGTTGTAGGCTCTTGTTCCGTGCGGTTCCTTGTCGCAGTCGATGTAGATGATGCGGTGACAGCTGCATTCTTACGCCGCCTCTTAATCCGTCGCCCTTCGCCATCGTCTGAGGATTCAAAGTCGGAACCGGAGTCAGAAGCAGGTGGTGGCGTCTCGGGCTTCTTGCGAAAGTTGGCTTTGCCTTTGGAGCGCTTCTTGAATGCGACCTGGGGCACGGCGTCTGCGACTTCAATTTCTTCGCCCATATTGTCGAGTGAAATGGTAGGTATGAGTGCTTGCGAAAACAGCTGTAAAACTTTCTAAGCAGGCGAGATTAGTTGATGTCAGTAAAGATTTAAGAAGCTCCATTCAAAGCTCCATGACAAAGCGGGCCGGGGGGCGTTCTGCACATGACTAAGCCATTGTTGACAAACGATGCAAACAAAACAAACTCACCTCCTCACTTTGGGACGCGTTTGATATCCAAAATTGACGAGACAAGAGGCAGGAACCCGTCGAATGAGACCTGTCCAATACTTTATATAGTGGATTCTGATGATAACAAGTTCAATTCAAGTGTCAACAACAAAATATACATAGCTCGATCTTAGATTCATTCTTTTCCTGGGGTTGATCATCGATCGTGAATCTCAAACACCGGCGCCAATTGGCAATAATAATAGCACGTTCTCTGACTCTCGTATCTTCTCTTCTCTTTTCTCCCCCGCCCGAGTCATACCCAAAACTCGACCTGTCCAATCACTCCCCTACACTCCCTTTTTTCCTATTCGTTCTTTTTCTCCTTAGTTAGCTGTCCTTTTGTTTGGACTTTTTCCTTTGTCTTTCCTTTAATCAGACCCAAGTCTGGCCAGCTTGCGTCAATATCGCAGATACCGAGCACTTTGTTGTGGTTAGTTACACCTCTACGCGCTTGTCTGTCGGAAGCACACTGATTCGTCCAAAGGTCCTCGGTGTTTGTTGCTCTCAATTGATCGGGCTACCACCCCCTCTTCTTTCCTTCCAACACACCATTCAACGGTGTGCTATCCTACGCCCGTCCCATCGACATTAGCACGTCGTAATTACGAACAACCTCTGGTCGCTGGTCGGCTCGGCAAATATCTCAAGGAGGGGAAAAAAGGTGACACTTTTTCCCGGAATGCCCACGGCCTAGACTCGCGACAAATATTTACGCGCGAGTGCCCGAGATCTCAGCGGCCACTGCATCCTCGCCAGTCAGAGGATTCAGACGCCGCTTGAGAGCCCAGAAACCAGGATTATGACAACGCCCAACGCCGAGGCCACCGATTCATTCACATCAATGGAAGACCCGTTCATTGCGAATGCCGGGAGACCAGCTGCTCCCCGCGACTCCCACCGATACTCATCCTTCGATACACAGCTGTATAGCCTCGATGCATCTTCACCCGCCCAGGCCAAACGGGCCCTTGAGGCTCATTTGGCAGAAACGGAACGCCGTTTGGAAGAGGCGTCGAGGCTCGGCACGGCCCTTATCGAACAACAGCAGCAGCTAGCAGAGCAATTGAAGGAGGTCGAGCTGCAGCAAGACGAGGGTGAGATGAGCCCGGATCTGAGACGCAAACTTGCAGATCTGGAGAAGGAGTATAATGAAATCGGTCGCGAGTCGGCGCGCGCTTTTTTGGCACCCAAACGTCTTGCCGGAGGCCCGGATGATACTCCTGGAACCCCGTCATTCGATCAGAAGGTATCGGTATCGCCGAAGCTTTATACTCATCTCCGGTCCAAGTCCAGCCAAGCTAATGGCTCAATTCAATAGTCACCTCTAACACCCGCTTTGTTCGCCAGTCAAGCGACGAATTCCCCTAGCAAAGTTAGCGTCCCGTCTCGCAAGCAACGCAATCAACCATCAAACCGTGTTCACGACATCGAGTTTGCGACTGAAATCTCGACTTCACTTCTAGCTCAGGTCCGCCAGCTGCAAGCACTTCTTGCAGAACGGGACGAGACACTCAAGCTCGTGAACTTGGAAAAATCGCGGCTTGAGATAGAGGCAGAAGGTTATGCGCAAAGAATTAGGGCGCTTGATGATAGTGAGCAACGTTACAAGGATGAGAATTGGGCGCTCGAGACCCAGACTCATGAGTTGATGGCCGCTCTCAGGGAGGCCGCTGAACGTGAACAGCGTCTCAATGGCACCATAACTACATCTAATGCGGAGAAGAACGCCGTGGAGCGGGAATTGGAGGAGCTAAAGCAGGTCAACTCGAGACTGATTGAGGACCACAGCCTCACACAAAAAGCCAATGATGCCGAGATTCACCTCCTGCGGCGAAATCTGACTTCTGGCGATGCGGAAAAGGCTGCACTCCAGAAAAAGCTTCTGGAAATGACTTCTCAAAATCAAGAACTTGCCAAGGCGGTTGCTATGCGACTTCGGGAGCATGAAGGCCAAGGTACTCGGGAGATCTCATATGATGATGAGGCTAACGAGCCCGAAACCATCACACCGGAAAGTTCTCCACCACCCTCACCCAACAAGTTCACTCCTCGACACGGCCATCTTGAATCGGAAACTTTGAAGAGCTCACTGGGTCATGCTCATCGCATGATTCAAAACCTAAAGAGCACCATCCACCGCGAAAAGACTGAAAAGATCGAGCTCAAGCGCATGCTTCAGGATGCTCGAGATGAGGTTGAGCAACGTCGCCGTGAGAGTGCCGTGCCAAACGGATCCAGCAAACGCCAGAAGGCAAAGACGGATTCTTCACGGAAGGCGCCACGTCCAGATCTTCTGGGTGCAGGCCGCAAAGAGAAATCGTTTGTCGAGCTTCATGATACCGACTGGGAAGACAACGCTGGCCAGATAAGTCCCACCCGCACCCTGAAGGCGGTACCCACGAGAGGCCGTCCTGGCTCAGAGTCTCCCGATGGACCTAGCGACGTCTACCAGACAGCCACCGAAGCAGAAGACGGATTCGAGACTGCGAATGAGCGGGCGACCGCAACCGAAAGCGAAGCATTCCAGACTGGCGTGGAGAGTATGGCGGATGACAGCAGTGACTCGGCTGATCTGACCGAAACCGAAAACAGCGTTCAGACAACTCCTCGTAGCCGAGTTCCTTCTTCCGTGGTCATGGCAAAATCCCGCAAGCGCACCTCATATCACAGTACTGCTTCCGCGTCTTCCGATGAAGAGGAGTATGATAGAGTGTTTGGCTCTCCAAGCCAGTCGCATATCTCTCGTCCTCGTGTCAAATCCAAACGCAGCATTTCGAGGCGCATTCGTCCATCTGGAGAGGCCACCTTTGCGTCCCGCAGTCGACCATCGAGCTCACGCGAATCCCCAGCACCCAGCTTTGGGCCAGCGGGGGCAGCTCAAGAGGGCCAGAGCCTCTTTGCCGAACTTGGAGAGTTTGAAAGCACTGAAGACGAGGAAGCGGCTTCCCAAGCTTCCACGCCGCGTATGGAGCCTGCGTCAAACTCACGAAGACCATCAGACGTAATGTTGGATATACCACCAAAGCCCGCAATGGTGGACTCTGGTGTTATGACGGAGCCTTGGGAGCCTACCTCTTCTACCGGTGCTGGTATTGTTGCTGGGGCGGCCGGTGTTGCTGCAGGAGCTGCAGCCTCGCATGTGCTCGCGACTTCCCAACAATCCGATGAATCCATCAATGAGGAATCAAAGGAAACCACACTCAAGCGCTCTCCTGTCGATGGTGACCACCTCGCGAATGTTTCTACCCCGCCGAACATGCCCTGGGACGATCATTCCGCGCAAGGTCGGCTGCAAGCTGCTAATGGCAAGCCCGCTCTACCAGAGATGACCATTGCGGACGTCCATTGTCAAGAAACGACTCCTCGCGTTCCTAAGTTGCCTGATTTGAGCGTTTCCTACATCGACGGGGGCAGCACTACCCCTGTAAAGCATGTGCTGCCTACGCCGGAAGTGCCGGAAATGACGATATCTTCGATTTCATCACAGATCAGCAGCCCCATGCAACCAACGCTCGCCGTTCCTGAACCAATAATCAAGCATGTTGATGTTATCAAATACGTGGAACGCGAGCCGGAGTCACCCGAGCTGACCTTCTCCTCCATTACTGCTCAAACCACTGCCCCCGTCCAGGCAACCCTTGTTGTGCCGGAGCCTGTGGTCAAGTACGTTGATGTGATCAAACACGTTGAACGTGAGCGTGAAGTGCCTGAATTGAGCTTCTCACCTGTCACTGCTCAATTGACAACGCCTGTTCAGGCAATCCAAGAGGCTATTCCTGAACCTGAGCCTGTCATCAAATACGTAGATGTGATCAAACACGTTGAGCGCGAGCGTGAGATCCCCGAGTTGACTCTGTCCACCGTCAACGACATAAGCACGGCTCCAGTACAGGCGACCCTTGCTGTCCCGGAGCCTATTATCAAACACGTGGATGTGATCAAGCATGTTGAGCGCGAGCGTGAGGTGCCCGATTTGACCATCTCTTCCATCACTACCCAGTCTACGCCTCCTGCCCACGCCACACTTGCTAAGGCGGAGCCGATCATTGAGTACGTCGATGTTATCAAGCACGTCGAGCGTGAGCGCGAGGTCCCTGAATTGACCTTCTCCTCTATCACCACCGAATGCACTGCGCCAGTGAAGGCCACTGTTCCTGAGCCGGAACCACCTGTCATCCAATACGTTGATGTGATCAAGCACGTTGAACGTGAGCGGGAGATACCAGAGCTGTCGATCTCTTGCCCCGATCCAGCATACACTGTGCATGTTGTTCCGAACCCCCTGGTTGTGCCGCCTCCAGCGTTGTCACTCTCCCCTGTGCGCTCTGTTCAAACCAACCCAGTGAAGTCCCTGCCATTTGCGATACCTGCGGTGGCAGACCTCTCTACCCAGACCGAGGCATTAGAGTCCAAGGCTGCAGGGAACGGTGTGATCGTTCACGAAGACGAGCCTACGAGCGCCGGTCTTGGCCACGCCAGTAAAAACAGAAGCGCTCAGCTCGGCGCTGGGCTGGCCTTGAACGATATCTCTGGCAACGCCATCTCTCGCTCTGCTAGACGACAGTCTAGCTCGGTGAGCATGGATCAAGGATCTCAGACAATTCTGTCATCCAACCAGATAGACCAAATCCTCATGGATCGTGGGTCCTCGCGTCCACTGTCTTCCGCCAGCGAGGTCACGGACAAATCACGGGAGATTGCCGTTACTACTACACATGCGGCCCCTTATGCGACACCCAAAGCTCAGTCTCGACCACGTCTTTCACAAATTCAGAGTGTGAAATCAACCACGCCAACCAACCGCCGACCCCCCAGCGCTACCAGCCATACCTCTGGCACCAGCGCTCACCCTCCACTTCCTCAGGATCACCGGGACGCTATCATTGCGGCCGAGAAGAAGTCAATCGACGCGGCCCCACCGTCTCCAACCTCTGTGATGGGGCCTCCGTTGGCACCTGCCTCCGCCTACCGCATGAACTCCCAGCGCCCAATTACGCCAAGCGAACGTGCGGTTCGCACTGGCTCCTCGATAACTGCATCTTCAAAGGCCAGAATGAGAAGAGGAAGCGCCAGCCAGATGTCTCGACGGTCCTCGGTCTCATCTTTCGCATCCGAGCTCGAGGAGCGTTTCAATATGAACCCTCATGCTGGGCCCGTGCCCCAGGGCTACGGACCTAACACGGATCCGCGCATGATCCAGGCAATCACTCAGACGATGATCGGCGAGTTCCTGTGGAAGTACACGCGCAAGACTGCCTCAGCCGACATGTCCACCACCCGGCACCGACGGTACTTCTGGGTGCACCCGTACACCCGTACGCTGTACTGGAGCTCGCAGGATCCACAGACCGCTGGAAAGACAGAGCTTCGCACCAAGAGTGTTCCCATCGAGGCTGTACGAGTGGTTGCTGATGACAACCCCTATCCTCCGGGTCTTCACTGTCGGAGCTTGGAGGTCGTCAGTCCCGGGCGACGTGTGCGGTTCACAGCTGCGACCAGCCAGAGGCACGAGACATGGTTCAATGCCCTGTCTTATCTTCTTTTGAGAGACACACCCGACACCGGTGACGACAACAGCGTGACCCTCGATGACATCAATGAGTTCAATCCCCCTAGCTTCCGATCTAGTTCGCGCCAGGCAGCACGGATGTCCTTCTCCTCCCATAATAGCCGCACCGCTCGCAATGCGCCCAAGCAACAGCGAGCGGCCTCGGCGATGTCCATGCGATCTGCTGGCACCTATGGCGGACGTGCATCACCGGCGCTCAGCTCACCTGTACCAAACTCGACTTTACAAATTCCTGATGGCCAACGCTCTTCCTCAAGACTAAGCACCATATCCAGTTCAATTCGTGGATCGATTGCAAGCTTGAAAGGACGACATGGCCAGGCTCCTAGTGTCCACAATGGAAGTCTCCATGGGCAGGCAAGCGCCGACGATATCCGACACGTCGCCGAAGCCCAGGAACAAGATCGGCTTGAGAACGTCCGTGCGTGCTGTGATGGCAAGCACGATGTCGGCTCTCTTTCTCGCATTAGCCGGTACAGTCCGAGGGTTGACCGCATCCACTCACCCCATCACTGAACAACGTCCTTTTGAGATTGGAACTAGTTCCTTGGGTTTGTGGGCAGGTCCTCAAACCGGACTCGAGTCACTTATAAAGATATTGACGAGTCTCTTTTCTTCTGTTTCCTGTCCAACCAGAAGTCCTTCTAATACTGTTCGAGTTTGTATTGTTTCACACGAGCGTGCGTGTCCTGTTTTCATCAAAACGAGATATTATCTTACGTGCTTGCGCATTCTGGGAGCTCCAATCACCTTGAGCAGCTTCCGCACCTTTCCTACTCTTTCTCTCGACCCACGATCATTCCTTTCTTTATTTCTTACAGATCTCTACTCTCCTGCTATCTATCTCTGTCCTTCATTCAATCTTTCGAGCTGGTGTCCTGTTGGAACGTTCTTCTCTATTCGAGTCTGCTCCTCTCTATATTTTCTCTTTGATGTTGATAATTTCTGTGATCACTACGTGCCGTCATATTGTATCGATAGGCTACGCTCTTTATTCCTGTGCCATGACCATCTTTGGCTATTTGTGCAATCTGCAGCAGACCCGGACCTTAGATGTTAGTCAATGTTCACTTCTGTCAGATTCTCGTGCGATCATATTTCGTCCCGCCCGACATCCCATTCACTAGCACGTTATGACCATAGCCGATATATTCACCAGATCTCCGGCCTCCTCATATCAGATCCGGGGAATTCTCCGATAGGCCAGGCCGAGGCCGGCAACTCGGCACGCCCCGAGATCACGTGAGGTTCATCCCGCCCTAATCTTATGAGCCGCCTCTCGCATCTTCTCTGGATCTTTGTTTTTCTACATACACCGTACATAAACGTCAACCAAATAGGAGCTCTTCACAGGTTCCAGATTACCCACAATGTCAAATGAAAGCCCCCACCTCTGGTTGAGCGAATGCTCGGTCTGCTGGAGCCAGCGCAGCTCCTGACTTGGGCGATGTCACGTAAGTACTCCATACGGACTCCGAAGATTTGCCGGATGCCCTCAACTCCCGTACAAGGGCGTCGACGACATCAAGATGCCTTTTTTTCTTATTTTTACCCTTCTCTACTTAGTTTCACCCTTTCATCTCTCATTGCGTATCGAATACCTCCCTTGTACTTCCCGTGCTTTTCTCTCATCTTAGTAGACATAAGATTGCGCAATCATCAGCATAGATTCCCCTCATTTTCTACAAGAGAACAAATCACTAACTGCAACACAGACTACATCCGCGTCTGCTCTGAAGCCGTCTTCCAGAAAGGTCAGCTTTTCGCACCAATCACCCAGACCCGCAGACTGCGCGACGAAGCATTCGGCAGATTCTGGATCGAGTTTACAAGTAAGTCCAAGCTACCACACAGCAACAGCGCAACCCAAAGCCGGACCTTCACCGTAAGACCGGGCTTGAAAGAAATATCTACAGACTACAAGTAGCACAGACAAAAGCCAACAAAAAATAAAAACACACGAGTCCTAACAAAACCCCATAACAGCACCCCGCCAAATGACCTCCGACCCAACCAACAAAAAAATCCCCGAACCAGTCGGTTCCTCAGCCCTAATCCCCCCTCTCCTCCGCACAGCAACCGGGACAGTCCTCGACATCGGCCCAGGAACAGGCACCCAAATGCCCCTACTAACCTCCCCCTCCATAACCGCCCTCTACGGCGCAGAGCCCTGCACATCACTCCACAGCACGCTCCGTGCAGCCGCCGACACAGCCGGTCTCAGCTCCAAATACCACATTTTACCCAGCGGCGTGGCAGCCAGGGACCTCCTCCCCGCGTTGCGGGAGACGAAAACAGGCGTCGTGGACGCGTACGACGCGGACCCGCGCGCGGGGATCTTCGACACGATCCTGTGCGTGCGGGTTTTGTGCTCTGTGCCTGAGATGGAGCGGACGGTGGGCGAGCTTTATGGGTTGTTGAAGCCGGGCGGGAGGTTGCTTGTTACGGAGCATGTTGTTAATCCGTGGCGGAGGGCGAAGGGGTCGCTTTTGGCGAGGATTGTGCAGGGGTTTTATCAGGCTGTTGGGTGGAGGTTCTTTATTGGGGATTGTTGTTTGGATAGGGATACTGAGGGGGTTTTGAGGAGGGTTGCGGATGTTGATGGCGGGTGGGAGAGTGTTGAGTTGGAGTCGGACTTTGAGTGGTCGGCTTTGCCTTATATTTCTGGGACGTTGGTTAAGAAGGGGGTTTAGATTTAGTGTTTGGTTCCATGGTTGTTACCTATGGAGGGCGTGGGGTTGTGTTTTGTATTTTGATACCTATGGGCGTGCGTAGGCTAATCAGTATCTATATTTGGGCTGAGGTAGTTGCATGCTTCATCAATGTCATATGGGTATCATTGTTGTTGCTTCTATCATATTTCTGTAGTGGATGTATTCTCATCGAATATGGGCTTGAGTCTTGCCTAGTTTGGATGAACAGACAGTATAAGCTTCACAGGCAATATCTCTTCAAAGAACCAGAGGTTCTGGCGCTTCTCACGGAAGAGCCGGTGTGTGGGAACAATATTCAGAGACGATATCTCCGCAGAGTGTGCAGCGGAAGAGGGCCTCTTCAACACGATCTGTCTCTGACAGTAACGCACCGAAGAGGCATTCGCTGTGTTGCCATTGTGAACAGCCAACCACAAAATGTGTTTGGCGATCTGACAGTCTTTCATGAAAGACGACACTTTCATTCAGTTGGTTTTGGTCGACCAGCAGGCCAGAAAGCGAACAAATCCAAAGCCTCGGATGTCCAGGGACCTTGTTCCCTGGGCTCGTTCTCCATGGCAGGTCTTCCTTCTCGGGCCTCACGGGGAGTCAATGCAGTCGGATCGGATATCGATTTACGCAAGGACGAATTAAGAGACCTTTTCACTGCCAAGTTTCTGATAGTCGCAGGTGACTTGACCCCCGATCCATCTATCATTGCATTGATGGCAGATTGGGTCGAGGTCGACGGTATGAATTCCTCGTTTGCTGTGGAGGAATCACCTGGTGCGACAACCGGCCTGCAGGGGTATGAGTAATATGATGTTGATTGGTGGGTCGCACCTACTCACTGTTGCTCTGAGGGTTCGGTGACACGCTGGCGGTTTGCATTACTGGAAGGGGTATCCGAGGCCGTCGGAGATGGAGTTCGTGAGGAGCCGGGCAATAGAGCGCTGTACATCAGCTTTTTGCGAGGCTTTCCGGCTCCCATCCGTAGGGCGGCTGTTGGTCCCGCGGGGCGCAACGCTGATAGGCGGGACGGAGGTGGCATGCTGGTTGGAGGTGGCGCGCTGATTGAAGGTGGAGAGCGGGTTGGGGGAGGCATGTTGGATGAGCTTGAAGCGTGAAGTGAAGACGGAACGCCGGTTGGAGCTTCAGTATCTTCGGGCTGAATAGGGTGTGCAGAGTTAGTAGCCATGCGTACTGATACCTGTGGCATAGGCTGACGGTCGGGCTGCTCGGGTGCTGCCGAAAGTGAGGTCCTTGAAACTGTCGAAGGATCAGACCGTCGATTGCCGAGGGGAGGCGACGCACCATCCTTCGGACGACTTTCAGAATTGATCAAAGGTCGGTCGGCGGGTGAAGTTCTTTGTGTCCTCGCTATATCTCTCTCTGGGGCCATATTTGAGAGGCGGCTTTTGGATGGAATGGCATGGGGTCTCGGTGGTTTCTCGGGCGGCGGCACAGCTTTCGGTTCATTGCTTGCAGGTCTTGCAGACTGGCCAGCCCCAGTATTTGCGCGAAACAGCGCCACTGGTGCAGGCAAACTGGCATCTGGCTCCGATGAATTTGGAGTGGGGACCCTTGGATATGAAGGAGGGTCGGGCTTCTGTGGCCGAGTGTATTTCGACTGAACTGCTGGCCTCTGCTGATGATTTGTCGATAGTACATCTGCCGCAGAACCACCACCGACTCTGCTCGTTTGATGTCTCAAGGAGTTTGATTCCTGCCTTGCAGTGCCTCCAGGATTAGAATCAGTCAGATCAATGACTTGACTCTGGGCAGGGGGCCCTTGCTCGATGCTTCGATTCGGCATCGAGGATATCTTCTGTCGCTTCGGTTCTCGTTCGGGCTCTCGAGCATTTGAACTTGGGCGCGGGGTATTTCTTTGCTCGTATGGAGATACTAAATGCCCGATTGGTGTTTTCTTTATGCCCAGCAAATCGTTAAGTGAGCGAAACGACTGGGATCCACGGATAGGCGCCGGGGTGGATGCCGGGGTAGAGGTAGAGACGCGAGTAACTTGAGACATTGGATTTCCAGTCTGTGGTGAGCCCTGGCTGGGCATTTTCTTCTCGTAAATTGTTGAGATATCGTTCTCGGTTGTGCCCATGTTTTCAGTCACCTCTATCAGGACCCCCTTATCCAGTTCCATTTCGTCGCCATCCTGAACCTCCTCGTTAGATCGCCAGTGGTGGTCGCCGATAAAGTTGCCCTGGTCATCATAGACCATGACCCGTTTGTTGAACTTGTGATATCGTAGGTAGCCATCGTGCCATCGTTTGGACTTGCGACGCAAGTCGTGGGTGTACAGGCAGCGAAACTTCACAACTGATGCAGTCACCTGCGGGGAGGTTGGTGTGAGATGCGCAGTTGATGACTGTGTGGACATCATGCCAACAGCGGGGTAGACCCAATACCCAAACTGATCATGGTCGCCTTGTGCTAAGTCGCGAATTGATGCCGCGTCCAGTTGGAAAGTGGAAAACGCGGGACGCGATAGCGATAAGCGATAAGCGGATAAGCTAATTTATTGCAGCCTCAGGAATCAACTTTTCTTCTCTCGGGGAATTAGGGCTTTGGTCTCTGAATTGGGTACCAGGAAAGCAACTAACCATATAATCTAGAAGGAGTCCTCCTCACTTCTTCGGTTTTTTGATTATCATGTGACATAGCCCATGAGACCATGGGCTAAGAAGTCACCTGGCAGAATATCAGAAGTTGCCGTATCTGCGGACAAACTTTTCACCAACCTCCAATGTCTGACAACCCCGCGCCGACACCTCCATCGTAGCTTACATGTTGTACATTGCTCAAACCAGGTCCATCACACCGAAGATAGATTGTCTGGCCCAAAAGTCACTCATACATAATCATGGAGACCCCAGTCACAGCTCCGTTCGGCCAATGGAAGAGCCCAATCAGCTCTACCTTACTCGGTGCTGACGGTGTTCTTTTCGAGTCAGTTGCGGTATGTTCAACATCGAAACTGAGGGGAAGACTGAAGCTAAAGATATCTATAGACGTCCGATGGAAAGGTCTATGTCACCGAGTGTCGACCGAAAGAAGAAGGACGAGGCTGCATTGTTGATTACTCTGGCCTTGTACCGCGCGATATCTTACCTACCAAGTATACACCCCAAGATCTAACAATGCATGTATTAGAAAGCTAATGGAATATATTCAGCTATGATGCTGGCACCAAGGTTCATGAGTATGGCGGCGCATCGATGATCGCTTTCAATGGGTATATTGTCTTTACCGATCGAAAGACACAAGATCTCCATAGACTGGATCCCTCAAGAGGCCAAGTAGAGCAGATTACGAAGACTGACGCTGCCCTTCGCTATGCCTGTACATCCGCTACAGGCTCTCTAAAAGCCAACAAGCCGGGGTGGCTCTTGGCGATCGAGGAGGATCACACCAAGCCTTTACCGTCAGAAGTGCGGAATCGGCTTGTAGCGGTCAACTTGCAAACCAAGGAAATAGTCAACGTCGCCTCCGGAGATGATTTCTACAGCGCTGCTCAGTTCTCCCCCGATGGCAGCAGGATATGCTGGACCCAGTGGTCTCATCCAGACATGCCATGGACAGGGGCCCGCTTGTACGTGGCCAAGTGGAACAACGGTGAGGTGGCAGATGTTCACCTTGTGGCTGGTGCTCCTGAGAAAGTGAGTGTTAGTCAGCCACGATGGGGTGTTGATAACACATTGTACTTTACGAGCGATGTTTCGGGGTATTGGCAGCTCTACAGATGTCGTATTGACACACTGCAACCCCAAAGGATAGTCCTTCGTGGCCTGGAGGACGTGGACTTTTCGCAGCCTGACTGGCGCCTGGGAAAGTACGTTCAGAAATTCGATGGTGCACCCTTGTTAGCTGCATGCTGACCTTTACTTTCTTGCTCCAGCTGCACATACGTCGGGCTGACTCAAACTTCCATGGTTGCGTCGTACACAAAGAACGCTCGATGGAGTTTCATACTGATTGATCTGTCCAACGACTCATGGCAGGAGCTGAACGTACCTGTGACAGACACGATCATCTTGGCAGATAGTCCACTATCGGAGACTAAGATCGCCCTTCTCGGCTCCAGTGAAACAAGCTTCAACGCCTTGTTCACTCTGGATATCGCCGAAACCGCCGAGCTCGATGTGCTGCAAGTTTCTTCTGAGTTCCGCATGCCAGACTCTCTAATCTCGAAGCCGGAGCATATCTCTTTCCCAAGAGTACTTGGTGAGCACCTGGAAGGGGAGGCGCACGCCATCTTCTATCCGCCTCAGAACCCAGATTACCAGGCACCTTCTGGCACTCTGCCTCCTCTAATTGTGTGCGTTCATGGTGGGCCGACGTCCCAAACCGGAACTGGCCTGAATATCATAGACCAATACTGGACTTCCCGAGGTTATGCTGGTGTCTGGGTGAACTATGGAGGTAGCTCCGGTTACGGCCGGGCATACCGCGATATTCTGAATGGGCGATGGGGTTAGTATTCTATCCTTTTAATAACATGTACATCCCCACCTTTCTGCTGATGCTAATCAATCCATAAATAGGAGTTTTGGACACAGCAGACACCGCTAGCTGTTTATCATACTTAGCATCAAGCGGTCGAATCAATCCTAACGGCGTGGGCATTCGCGGCGGAAGCGCAGGTGGCTACATCGTACTCCAGGCTCTTTGCGACTACCCCCATCTCTTTGCTGGCGGCAACTCCCTGTATGGGATTAGCAATGTCAGGGCTCTCTGTGAGGATACCCATAAATTCGAGAGCCACTACGCTTTCGCCCTATTGTTCGAGCCCGGTGCGAGCGAAGACGATAAAGCCCGCATCTTCCATGAGCGCAGCCCTTGCCTCAAGGCAGACAAAATCACCGCGCCGTTGATGTTGCTTCAAGGAGATGAGGACCGAGTTGTCCCTCTGAACCAGGCAGAGGAAATGGTCGAGATGATGAAGAAAGCTGGTCGGGAGGCTAAGCTGGTGATTTTCCCAGGAGAAGGCCATGGCTTTAGGCAGGCGAAGAGTCGGATTCACGCCGTAGAAGAGGAGGAGAAGTGGTGGAAGAAAGCTTTGTTGGGGATGGAGGAGTAACTGGATTCCAACTTACCTTACTCCGTAGACAACTCTGTATCAGTTTGAGGACCATGAGATAACTATTGCCGTCCGGCATGGAGAATGAATCCCCTCATATCGAATACCCAACTGCCAAGGAGCCTGAGCCCCTATAAATGAGTTGAGGTCTGCGGGCCTTCATTGAAAATGAATTTACCCTATGAGGATCTTGGCAGGAAGATATACTTAGAAAAAAAGTGGGTCTTCAAGGGATGCATCTGCAACTTGTCAACTTGATAATTCTTCTTTCTTTTTCTTTCAACGTCAAATTTTCGAAGCTCTTAGATCCTGCTTTACCTGAATTTGACTGAGTCGTCCGAACATTGTCGAAGACGAGAGTATCACAATCAACGGTTGCTCGGGTGATCTTCAGCTCCGACTTGCGGGAGAAACAAACTCCCCCACTCGACATAATTTCCCCCTCCCCTTGCAACATTTGTGTTTCATTGTCTGATCTTCAGTCCAAATCGGAAACCGAGACTTTAAGCCTTTCCTTCTGGACCCTGCTGTCATTTCCCGATAAACCCTCACCATTGTTGCCAATCGGCCCTGAATGTCTCCGCCATAAAGATGTTGACGGTTGAGAAGCAATGGATTAATGTGCAACAAAAGACCTTCACCAAATGGTATACTATCTCCCCCCACCGCCTTACCTTGCCGCATAATGCAAGGAACCTTGGTTGACCCCATACTAGGCTGAATGACAAGCTGAAGGCGCGGAGCTTGGCCATCGATGACTTGGTCACTGACCTCTCCGACGGTGTATGTGCCCACTTCTACCCCGCCAAACGTCAGTCTGCTGATCGCGGGATTCCATATAGGTCATTCTCATTCACCTCCTCGAAATCCTAGGAGGAGAGTCTCTCGGTCGATATGCATCAAAACCCAAACTGCGAGTACAACGATTCGAAAATGTGAACAAAAGTTTGGATTTCATTAAGGGAAGGAGGATTCAGATGACGAATATTGGAGCTGAGGATATTGTGGATGGTAATCAAAAAATCATCTTGGGGTTGATTTGGACCCTGATTCTGCGGTTTACCATCAGCGATATCAACGAAGAGGGCATGACCGCCAAAGAAGGTCTGCTACTTTGGTGTCAACGAAAGACAGCATGCTACGACGATGTAGAGGTTCGAGACTTCTCCTCTAGCTGGAACAACGGCTTGGCCTTCTGTGCACTCCTCGATATTCACCGACCGGATTTGATCGACTACGAGTCGCTAGACAAGAGCGACCACCGTGGGAATATGAAGCTGGCCTTCGAGATCGCATCCAATGAAATCGGCATCCCTGACCTGCTGGACGTGGACGACGTCTGTGATGTAGCTAGACCTGACGAGCGCTCCCTCATGACCTATATCGCCTACTGGTTCCATGCCTTCTCACAACTGGAGAGAGTCGAAAATGCCGGACGCCGAGTGGAGAAGTTTGTGAACAATATGCACGGCGCGTGGGACATGCAGAATTCGTACGAGCGCCGAATGAGGGAACTATTGCGGCTGATTCGCGCTCAGCGCGAGCACTGGAAGAATTCCTCATTCGAAGGAACGTACAAGGATGCCAAGGAACAGTCATATCAGTTCTCGCTGTACAAGCGGAGTGAAAAACGCCAGTGGGTAGCTGAGAAATCCGATCTCGCTGCCCTGTTGGGCAATATCAAAACGAAACTGGGTACATATCGTTTGCGCCCTTACGACCCACCCCATGAGCTGAGTCCCGAGACCTGCGATAGAGAATGGGAGATTCTTACCCGGGATGAACATGAACGCAGCCAACTTATTAATGAAACTATTCGCGACATCAAGAACAAACTGCGCCGCTCCTTTGCCGACAAGGCAAATGACTTTGCACTGACATTGAAGACGCTGTCTCTAGCAATCTCCGGGTTGGATGGTGAAGTTGAGGACCAGCTTCATCATGTCAAAATGCTGAATGATAAATTGCCGCCTCTTGATGCCTTCCTCGATACTATTGCAGAAGTAGATCAACAGTGCGCGGAGGCTAATATTGAAGAAAATGACTTCACCACATACACTCTGGACGAGCTTGCATACGAGCTAAGTCTCGTCAAGTCCAGCATTTCCAAGAAGCTGGCTTTCCTTGACAACCAAATGGTTGCTCGCAACATGACTAACCTGACTCCTATCCAATTGGAAGAATTCGAATCGGTTTTCCGTCATTTCGATCGCGACTCCTCCAACACGCTGCAGGAGCTTGAGTTCTCCGCGGCACTGGCCAGTCTGGGGCTAGTCTATGACGAAGAGGAGATGCATCAGGTTTACGTCGAAGTCTGCGGGCAACAGCGCCTATCGCAGAACGCCGGTGTCAGCTTCGAGCAGTTCATTCGATTCATGGTCAGCGTGACAGAGGATCAGAACACTGCCGAACAAGTCTTCCAGAGTTTCAAGGAAGTCGCTGATGGCAAGGTATGTGACGCGTTTCTTTGACCTTGAATGCCACGGTCTACAGTAACTGACTTTTTACTGCAGCCCTACGTGACAGAACTTGATCTCCGACACTCGCTCATCCCAGATGAGGTGATTGAGCATTTGGTCAAGACTATGCCACCACACGAGGGCCCTGATCTACTCGAGGACCGCGAGTTGGCCAAGTACGACTACATTAGCTTCATGGAAAAGATGCGAGAAGGGCCAAAACAATGATAGCGAGCAGTAATTAGTGTCATGGAAGTCGATGATTTGCGCAGCATTACCGGTGATTATTGGGAGATTTGCACTGCCTTGGTGTTGCTGTGTTTGGTGTTTCTCGGGAGAATCTTCATCTGTATCTAAAACTCGTTCTCCCCCTCTGCTTTTTCCGGCTTTGTATTGCATCCTGGGTTTAGGTGGTTGTTCTCTATTACCACTTACTTTGTCATGATATGCTTCCCTGTTTAGTTAATGATCTGGATACCAGGCCAATGTTATCACCTGTGGAGAATCGAGATCATAGGTGGATAGTGCCGAAACCGAGCAACTGAAGATAGTCAATTCGAGAGAAAAAGATGGTCATAACTTGGTGCTGCATGCACTGTTAGTTTACAAAGTCGAGCGAACAAGAGGCCGACTTGGAATGCTCTTCGGGTTTCTCCGTACTCAGTACTGTGCAAGAAAGAACCACACCAAGTCTGCGGGAGGCTGAGGAGGGCTGAGCCTGAGTGTCGATCATTACCAAATCTATATACCGCCCTCATCATGTGACAGTCCCCAGATCTGCATCGGCTGCTGATGAAGTTGATCCTGCGGCTCATTGTATTCTTTGACAACTCTTTGTTGCTTCGATCACCTTTTTTTAGACGCCAGTCAACTCCAGAATTATTGGCTGTCTGTCTCTTTCTTTCTTTTATTTTCCTATCAATTCCATTTTCCGCCGCATATTCCAAGATGGACCGCAGCTTGGACGAAATCATCGCTGAAGACACAGTAAGGCTCCAGCAAGCAATGAAACCGATTGAGCCGTACACCTGACAATACTCTCTCGCAGCGAAATCAAGGTCGCCCCTCAGGTGGTGGTGGTGGTCCGCGGCGTCGCAACAATCCCGGCCGTCGCCACGAGCGCGATGGCGTCAGAAAGGTAGGTCGAACCACGCTGAATATAGAAGCCCCGATCCAGTCACATTGGTAAGAGAGCAGCTCTAACATACTGTTGGTTTTAGGTCCGCCCTCCTCTTCCTTCTCTGTGGAGTCTCCTCTTGCTCCGTGACAATTGTCGCCAGTCCTTCGGATCACTGGGACTCGCCAACGTACAATCACGGCAAAGACATGGATCAGAACTTCGCACGGTATCTCATCCGGCCTTGGAGCTAACGCTAAATCTTCCAATAACAACAGTCATACTCCGCAGACCGTGTTGACCTGAATACGTGATTGTGCCTCCCTAGATGATGTGGTAAACAATTTACTGACAAGCCTCTAGGGACTGGGTCCACGACAGATTCGACGACGATAGATGTATGTGGCTTTTCCACGTCAGCCGGACTTTCTAACAGCATTATCGTTCAGCCCGCCCCTCCCGTGGAGGCCGCAGAGGTCGTGACGGACCAGACTCCGATCGGTATGGGACTCCTTCAAATGGGCTTCTGCCTGATCAGACTACTAATTGGCTCATTAGCACCAGCTCACTCACCAAGGTTCGCGTAGAGAACCTCCATTACGACATCACCGAAAGCGACCTCGAAGTATGTCCAACCGAGTTTCGACCCAATAAGACCACTTCTAATGATGACTTTTCTCAACAGGATCTCTTCGGCCGAATCGGACCTGTTTCTGAACTCACTCTTTCTTATGACCGCGCTGGACGCTCCGAAGGAATCGCTTACGTCACTTATGCCCACCTGAAAGATGCATACACTTCCATTGAGGAATATGACGGAGCCAATGCCAAAGGCCAGCCCATCCGTCTGGCTCTTATTCCCGGCCGCCGTGGGCGCAACCCCTTGGATTCCGCCCAGCACCCCAGATCCAGTCTCATGGACCGCATTGAACGCCCCCGCGATACCCGTAGCTTGAGCCCCCGATCTGATGACGGTGGCCGACGCCGTCGTGGCGGCCGCGGTCATCGCAGCGACGTCTCCAGACCCGCTCCCGAGAACATCGACCGATACGTCCCCGGAGAGCGTCGCTTCAGTCGCTCACCTCGCCGTAACGGAGGCCGACGTCGCGACCACCGCCGCGGGCAGAATGACCGCCGCGATCGCGATGGCCGCCCACGCAAGACCCAAGAGGAGTTGGATCAGGAGATGGAAGATTACTGGGGTGGTGCAAACACCGGTGCCGACGAAGCGGCCGCGCCCGCCCAGGATGTCCCTCCGCAGACTGCTCCCGCTCTCAGCGCGCCTGCTGCTGACGACGACATCGATATGATTGAGTAAATTTTCCTTTGTCACTCGACCTTGGGGAACTCCCTTTCTCGGAGATTCTCGATATATCGGGTGTACAACGCACATTGTCTCGGGCTTTATCATGATATGGGACATTCTCAGCTTTTTCTTTCTCACTTCTTCACTTCTTTACTCCTTTCCTATTGCTGAGGTTCTCGGCTCGAGAGTTGAGATCCTGTACTTTACCACCACCGAATTGTAACTGGGTTCATACATTTATCCTTTTCTTGCGTCTTTGTACAGCATCTTGCCCGGACTTGCACTACCTTCCACCATTCTCTCTCATTCCATGTCATGCGGTGACGAATTCGGGGCCCTGGGTCCGGTACTCAAAACTCATTCCTCGCCGGGGTCGCTGGTGCTCTTCCAGTCTTCTTCTGTTTCTCGATGGGTCAGTAGAGGGCATGAATGATAGTTGTAGTTGCACAAATTCTACGCTCAGTAGGTAACTCGCAAGTCCTCCTTTCAGTTTTTTGTAGGCCATATCATTAGCTTGTGGCTAAAGAACGAGGCTGCGGGGGGTCACAGCCAGTGATGACTTGGTTATAGATAATTGAAGACATAGCCTTGTCGCCTTGTCAGGTGAGATCCTACGAAAGCCGCCGCCAACTAAGAGATCAAGCATCACAAATAATACATAGTGGGAATAAGTTCTCTGTAAATTTTTGCTAATTTTGTACACTGTCACTATCTTTGCCCGGCGAAATCATAACCTAACTTGACGGATTTCACCTCCACAGCCCGTAAGGGTCCCGACAGGCTTTCCACAACTTGATAGTTCCATCCTCGCTGCCAGTTCCGTAAAGCTTGCCATCTGGGGAGAAGCAGACAGACCAGATAGGGCCATGGTGACCCTTTTGCACCTCTGCCGAACAAAAGTTAGCACAACTCTGCACGTGAACGAGCAACAAAAAGCACAAAAAGGAAGAAACATACCCAGCTCTTCATCTGTGTTCAGATCGTAAACCCGCGCCCAAGTATCATTCGCACTGCCCGTAACCAGTCGACCAGACTCGCTGTTAACCGCAGCACTAGCAACGTCATAATCATAGTCGACCTTCTTAAGCAACCGACCCGGCTGCACACCGTCAAACAGATAGACACTCTTCCCAGCAGCAACAGTCAAGATCCCAGCATCATTGGGCAGAGTCGCAAGACTGTTCAATTCACAAGTACCAATCGGACCATCAACGGCATGCTCGACGATCGGGTGTCGCGAGCGGAGATCCCACCAGCGGATTTTGCGATCTTCCGCCGCAGTGGTGATGACATTGTAATCCTGGTTCCAGACGATCGACTTGATCGTGCCGCCGTGCACGCCCGCGCCGATTTCATAGCTCGCTGGCGTGCTCTCTGTCACCGGGCTGGCCGAGGCCGAGAGCGGCGGGGTTGAGCTGTTGCTGGTACTGCCACCGCCGCCTAGGTCGAAAATGCGCAGCTTCTTCTCTGCGCCGCCTGTTGCGAGGACTTGCGGGTTGGCTTGGATGGGGAATGCTACTGCTCGCACGATGTGTGCGTGCTGCAGTGTGTGTAGGCATTCACCTGTGTAGGTGTCCCAGACCTTGCTGTTTGGGTAGTTTGTTTAGTATTTGTACCGCTGGTTGTTGAGGTTTAGGTTGGATACGGGATTTGGTCGCGGGATTTAACTTACGCTGAGAAATCGGCTGCGGCTGTTGCGGAGATGGCGGCGTCTGCGGTGAGTCTTGCTTGCCATACGGCGCCTTTGTGGCCGAGGAATGTGCCGATCCTGTAGGTTGGGTTAGTTTTTCCTGGTTTTTCGGACTACGGTTTAGCTGGCGTACCAGTCTCCCGTGATGCCATCACGGAGCATGGGGTTGTTGTCTGCGGATGGTTAGTCGGTTATTTGATACGCTGGGGCAGACATAAGGCTGTAATACCTTTGCAGGAAGAGATGAAGTAGTACTGGTCGTCTTCCACAGTGGACGAGAAGCTCAAATGCGTCACCGGACGTGAATGTCCGTGGCAAGTGAGAGGAACCACCTTGGGGATATCTATCAGAGCTATGTCAGTAGATGTTCCAAAACCATAATCGCGAGCCAGAGATAGACTAGTCACTTACCGGCAGCCATTTTGATAATGTCGAATGAGAGATTTGGATGTTGAAATTAGATGGCCTATCAACTCAGTGTAGTGATATGTGTCCAACGGAGAGTCCAAGATTGAGATCGAGATACAAATCCAGGAAATAGACCAAGAGATAGTTCAATATGTCTAGTGAATTGAAAGTACTTAAGAGATTCGTCAGGGTCGTCAAGTCATCAAGCAGAGACGTGGGGTCGAGGAAGAGTCGAGAACAAAGGACCGAAGGAAGGGGGTTAATGAGATTTCGTTAGTCTTCTACCAGCACCTTGAAGGCTTGAACCCTTTTGAATGAGAGAAGCTCTCTGGAAACTCGAAGACTTCCTTGAGCTTGGTGTCGATGGGATAACTATCGAATTTCAAATTAGGTAAGAGGATACGCGCTAGTCTCGATTAGGTATAATTAAGGCACGTGCGGCTCATACTTAAACGACTTGGCACGACGTCGATCTTCGACCTTTGAGTGTTCTTTCACTGGAATCTACTCCGTAGCTGTGGAGGAGTTCGTGAACCTTGGTGACTGTAAACAATTCATGTAGTTCTTGATTCTCTGCGCGATTGTGCTCTGTTTGGATCTCGGACCATCCTCTGATTTCAACACCGACTTTCTCTCGCGCAGATGCGGCAGAGACCTCAGTGTTAGAGGCGTACTACAGGCGCCGAGTTCACCATAAACCAAGCTCTTGAAGAGATAGAATCTAAAGAAGGTGCCAGTCTAGTTCGTTATAAGCTACTAGCCAGGGATTCATGTTGAAAGGCGAGTCCGGCAAGGAAGCGGACTGTCCTGGTAATCCTGGCATGTACTGTACATTGAGACCACATATCTCCAGCCCCAAATGAGTCCGCGCCCAATCAATCATCACCAGCTTCTGCATTGACTGCATACTCCGTACTGCGTACTGCATCAGACCTCGGCGTTCTAGCAGGTTCCCCAGATGCCGTACCGCCCACGTGATGTTATCACTAATGCCCGGCGGGGCGATCCCCCGGAACGATCAAAGGACAACAACATCCAGGGGAGCTTGATTGATCATTCATTCCGCGTTGATACCCTCGGATTTCTACTTGTTCTGTCTTCTGTTTCTTTCCTCTTCCTTCTTACAAAGTTTTATGTATGCCTGACTTCAAGCTCTCCGCAACTTTGGAGGGCCACGGCGATGATGTAAGGCTCCTTCCTGGCGTCTGTATAGACGCCAATTGACCGCACACGCAAGGCAGATAACTGACGCTGTTGTCGTTTCATCTAGGTTCGCGCTGTGGTCTTCCCAAATCCCAACGTCGTCCTTTCGGCCTCTCGTGATGCTACAGCTCGCCTTTGGAAGCTCGTTTCGACCCCGCCCCCCGCATACGACTACATGATTACTGCACACGGCACCGCCTTCATCAACAGTCTAGCCTATATCCCACCCACTTCCCAGTATCCAGATGGACTTGTTCTTTCAGCTGGGCAAGATGCAATAATTGAAGCCAGACAGCCCGGCAAGGCTGCCGAAGATAATGCGGACGCTATGCTTTTGGGCCACACCTCCAACGTCTGTGCCTTGGATGTGTCTCCGAATGGCAGACGGATTGTCAGTGGCAGTTGGGATTCTACTGCCCGAGTATGGGAGGTTGGGAAATGGGAGTGTGCTGTTGTACTGGAGGGACACGAGGCAAGCGTTTGGGCCGTGCTGGCTTATGATGATAACACGATCATCACGGGTATCGTAACCTCACTCCACTTGAAAAATATTCTTATGCTGACATATTCCAGGCTGTGCTGATCAATTCATACGAGTATACAACACATCGGGGACCCTCCTCGCAAGCGTACAGAACTCGAATGACGTCGTCCGGGCATTGTGCAAGCTGCCTGCGTCGAATCCTACAGGTGCCGACTTCGCCACGGCTAGCAACGACGGAATCATTCGTCTTTACACGCTGCAATGTCAACTTGTCGCATCTCTGCAGGGTCATGAAAGCTTTATCTACTCGCTAGCTGCGCTCCCATCCGGTGAGCTGGTGAGCTCCAGTGAAGATCGTACTGTGAAGATTTGGAATGGGACCGAATGTGTACAAACAATTACTCACCCTGCAATCTCAGTATGGAGTGTTGCAGCTTGCGTGGAAACCGGTGACATTGTCACTGGTGCTAGTGACCGCATTGCTCGTGTCTTCAGCAGGAGTCCTGATCGTCATGCAACTCCGGAAGCTATTCAGCAGTTTGACCAGTCCGTCAAGGAGTCCGCTATTCCGGAGCAGCAAGTTGGAAAGATCAACAAAGAGGAGTTACCTGGCCCAGAGTTCCTCAAACAGAAATCCGGAACTAAGGAGGGTCAAGTCCAGATGATCCGCGAGGCTGATGGTAGCGTAACCGCCCACACCTGGTCATCGGCAACAGGCGAATGGGTTGCTATCGGAACAGTGGTAGACTCGGTTGGAAGCAGCGGTCGCAAGACGGAATACCATGGTCAGGATTATGACTACGTTTTTGATGTCGACATCGAGGATGGCAAGCCCCCACTGAAACTACCATACAACGTCTCCCAAAATCCATATGAGGCTGCCACCAAATTCATTGGAGACAATGAGCTCTCTATGAACTATCTAGACCAGGTCGCCAACTTCATCACCCAGAACACTCAAGGTGCCACCATCGGACAATCATCTGCGCAAGAGCCTGCCGGCGCCGATCCTTGGGGATCGGACCGACGTTACCGCCCTGGCGATGCCGCAGCGACTGAACAAACCCAACAACCACCGGCTCCGGAGCCACGCCCTAAGATTCTCCCTCAGAAGATCTACCTCTCAATACGCACAGCGAACCTCAAGGTTATCACGAAGAAACTTCAGGAACTGAATGCACAACTCGTGGCTGACGGGGCGAAAGACATCGCTTTGAACCCTTCCGAGGTGGAAACGGTTGTTGCCTTGTGCAGTCAGTTGGAATCTCCTCAACAGCTCAAAGCATCGCCTGAAGTCAAGGCTGGAGTGCCCCTAATCCTGAAGGTCGCCACAACTTGGCCTGCTGCCAGTCGACTGCCTGGTCTGGATATACTTCGTCTGCTGGCGGCAGCTGCGCCATTCACAGCCTCGGCGGAGTATCAGGGCGAAAATATCGTGTCGGCTGTTATATCCAGCGGCGTTTTTGAGGCCCCTCTCGTCATCAACAATGCAATGCTCTCTATGCGCGCACTCGCTAATCTCTTTGAGACGACCGAGGGTCGCAATTTGGCCATGAATTCATTCGATCAGATCCTAGCTGGGGTGGAACTTGCCTTGGCCAGCAGTAAAGATTCACCAAACCGCAATCTTACAATAGCCATCGCGACGCTGTATATCAACTTTGCCGTTTATCTGACCTCCGAGGGTAGGGAGCAATCCACCGAATCGGCGGAACGCGGTCTGGTGCTCCTCAAGGAGCTGACTCGGATCATTTCTGAGGAAAAGGACTCCGAGGCGGTCTACCGAGCACTCGTCGCGCTAGGCACACTTGTGTCAATGCTCGGGGAGGAGGTCAAGAGTGCTGCTAAGGAGGTCTATGAGATTGAAGCTGTTCTCGCCAGATCCTTGGCTTCGGGTCCAGGAAAGGAGCCGCGTATGAAAGGTATCATTAGCGAGATCCGAGAGGTTCTTTAAGAGCACGGTATATTCTACTTGGTTTACATCGACCAGGTATGCATGACTTCCTAATGACGACAACGCAATTCCGATGCAAAGCCTATTCATGGCCTTCTCTACTACTGCATGTAGATAGATTCCAATGATGTAGACTTGATTCGGTTTTCATCTTGACAGTAGCTCCCTTATTCAACTACAGCTTGCCCTCCGCGTCAACCCCAATCTCCAAAACTTGATCGACGCCCTGATACTTCGGCATATCAAGACCGTATTTCTCTGCAATGTTCTTCGTCAGGAATCTTCCACCAACGAAGTGTCTGCCTCGATAGTGTGCCACGCATGGCTTGGGTGCAGTCAGACTAATCAGCGCGCCTGGCATGAATTTCGCACCAGGGCCTTCCTTCGGCGGTCCGCTCTGGATATCCCATGAGCTTGGAGCATCGACGCTCAGCACAGGAACGCTAGCAGACTCGATTTGCGAGACGATGTCGCCAAAGGGGTCGCGCAATGGCCCGCCGAAGGAGAAGCCGAAAATGGCGTCAACGAGGTAGTCTGTTGACTTTAAAGCTGATGGGAAGTCTGTGACGAAAGGAACTGATAGATTTTGGAGTTGGGTTTTCAGGCGCTGCCCCATTTGGTCAGGTACTTGCAATCACTCGGGGAGAATGGTTCTTGAATATGTACCTGGTAAAGCTCATTTTTACCCTCTTTGGGATAGTATACTGATGGTACGTAGCCGAAATGGGCTAAGTGCCGAGCGGCTACGAGGCCGTCTCCTCCTGGCGTGTTGTTAGATCGCTGCTTTTGCCGTTGTTGCGCTGGCTGTTGTATGGATTCTTTCTTACCATTATTACCCGGCCCGCAGACTACAAGCACATTCTTCCCCGAGTTGGGTGGGTGGACTCTCCACACTTATTGCCCATTGTGTCAGTACGCCATGGATACGGGTTCAAGATCGATGAAGCTTACCTGCTTCCGCGACAGACAGCCCCGCTAGTTCCATCAGCTGGTCTAGAGACCAGCCGCCAGTCTCCATGAGGTCCTTGTCAAGCGAGGCAGCATCCTTGGCTGAGATTGCCTGGGATATTTGTGAGTTCAAACGACCTTGCAGATAAATCAGAGAGCCATTGTGTATACCTTCAGAGACATAGTTGCTAGTTTACTATAGCGACGAATGGGGCGTGGAATACGAAGACGGGTAAACGTCGAGCGGATCATACCACAATACAAACAAGTGTGTTTAGGCCAGAGCAAATCCCCGACTGATTTAAACGATGATATTGACAGAAGTTGTTCAATTGATTCAAGAGAACCAGCTCTGAGCTCATCTATGTACTCCGCCGTCCTCACACCATTACATCACCTATGGATTCCGCTAGTCCATATCGGGAGCGTACGGATCAACAGTTCTTCCGCACCGCCCAGAACTTTTGCGGAGGACATTAGAGACCATGAAAAGACCAGCCTTGCGTCTTCATCATTTGGAAAAGCATCACACATCCGCCAAAATGGTTCTCCGGATTCGACTAGCACGCTTCGGCAACAAGCACAACCCCTTCTACAACATTGTCGTTGCGCAAGCCCGGTACGTGGTTTCTCCCCGTCCGTCGAGTGTTTCCCCCGAGCCGCCGGGCTTCGAACGCCTATCACCGCCGTCATGCAGTCTAAGACCAGAAAGCGCTTGAAATACACTATCCTTTGTATGAGAAGAACTGTTATTGACGCTTTATTCCTCTAGCTCGGCCCGCGGCGCTAAGCCCCTCGAAGTCATCGGCACCTACAACCCCATCCCGAAACGTCCGACGAACCTGTACGAGGAGAATGCCGAAGCGCGCCCATATAAGGAGATTGCACTTGACCGCTCACGCGCAATGTACTGGCTTGGTGTTGGGGCGCAGCCGAGTGACCCCGCTTGGAAACTGATGAGCATGGTAAGCTGGACTCTTGTTTCGGTACCCGCGAGACTTTCAGGAACGGCAAGAACCAGGGGATGGGGGCGGCTACTGTCGGGGGCTTTTGTCTCAGCAGACTTCACGCACTGATGATGATTATCATCCGTGGATAAGGATTACGTTGTTATTGTTCGAACAGCTTTGCTAACTCGTGGTTGTCTCCTCTAGGCTGGTCTCGTTGCGCCGAAACCGACTACATTTGACAAGGCGTGATTTACCTGTGTTCTCCAGTTCGATTCTTTGCATATTTGAGGCCGCGTGGCGGGTGGCATGCTTAAACTCTACGTTGTAGAGCCAGCTTTCTTCCCGACGACGCTGCCCGTTGTGTAATCGGCCGAACAACATTCGGGAACCCTGGAAAAGACAACTCGCGGGGACTATCGATGACGGGTCGACAGCCCTGGCGCGGTTCCTTTTTTCTTTCTGATCTCTTTGAGTTTGCTGGCATTTTTGGCGTTATTTAGTTGCCTGGTGGGGACCCTTTGTATATTATGTGGCAGTCTTACTGCTTTCGATTCTACTATGTAAGCGGTAGATTGAGCCGCAACATGAACATCTATTGGCATGATTCAAACCCGCCGACCACATAAGATAGGCAACACATGTCCACGAGGCAGGTACCGAGGTATGTGATCAGTGTGTTACACTACTTATCCATAATCTTAGCCACGTAGGTGTTGAGTCATGAGGTATACGGAATCTACCGAACCGTATTATTCATGTAGACAAGCAATGGATATTCCACTTCGTATGTAGTCAATGTCATAGGGAATCAGCGAATCGCTGGGTTTGCCTGTCAACCATAAAAGCCAAAACACTTGACGCGCCTATGACCGCTCCAGGCACAGGTTGTGTAGTCAGAGGAGCTAACAGAGCCCCTAAGCAAGTGGCTTCTCTCCACGGCCCAACCAAACGAACCATCGCCCCCTCGATAAGCCAAGGTCATTTCCCCTTCCCAGCCAATCCCATGCGTTACCAAGGTTAAGCCCGTGGCAATTGGTCAACAGACCTGGAGGATCGTCGGTTTTTGACTTTTGTGATTCCATGGATGTATTAAATCTAGTAAAAAGTCCCGTATGTCGTAACTATATGTAGACGAGTTTGATGTATCAGATCAAAAAGAGAGCCGGGGATGAGGTAGTTGGAGGCCGTTAGCTGTTACGATCTGGTCCGATTAACGGCAACGGCAGATGTGGAAGTATGTACCCAGTAATCTCATTGAATGGCGACCCCGATCGTACCTTGTATGGACTCGGTACAGGGTCTTAGTGCTACTCGATGCTTCTTACATGGGCGGTTCACTGGCAGTTCCAATAGGGTAACTAATCGCTGACATCCCTGAGTATAATGTGGGTGTTTCATTTTTTTTGGAGCCCCAAGCTTGTGCAGAGCCGGGGTCACGGCAAGCCGCATAGCGGCATAGGCACACACACACTTGCATGGCCGTGCTTTTCTTTTCTAGAAGAGACATCTTTTTTTTGATCCACCCCCGTCGATCCGATCCAGATTATCCAAAAAAAAAGGAAAAAAGACGAAAGGAAAAGGGAAAAACCGGGGCATTCCACAAGTCAAATTCGGGGCACGCACTTGGCACTCTGCAAGCGGCCAGAGTTCCAGGGCCACGCGGTAAGGATGTGTAAAGTTGTGACCGTGTATTGTCATTTAGCTCAGGATACATCCTTCATAAGGGTATCTGCATACAACCCCATGTACACGCACTGTCACATACCTGTTCCCCATTAAGTCGCGTCGTGAAGGCAGATCCATGGATCTGGCACCTGTGGACTGCACTCGACCGTTCCGGACTCTTTTCTTCTTTTTCCCCTCCTCCCCCCTGCCTGTCCTTCTCCCCTCTTCCAACCTCTCTCCCTTTCGGCATCCATCATACACCCATTCCTGTCCATTTCACCATCTTTATCTCAATCGTTCTTTCAGCGCCCCGCGCATAGTGCACCCGTCGCAAATTCGATGAGACACCCTAGTGAACTCGACATTCGATCGAATCGCTGATCGCCTTCCCACGTCTTCATCGCTGCATCGCGTTCTCTCGTGTACGCTGAATATCTGTCGCATTACCAATCACTGCGCCTCACTTCGACTATCAAAACCCGCGACTCCTTTTTCATAAATTCTTAACCACGAACTCTTGGGTCATCCACCCGTGTGTGATCGCGACAACCTGAAGGCGAAAAAAATTCCAACCCTTTCGAATCTACGAATCTCGTGGAGGGATGAGCGGCAGCTCTAGCCAGTCCACTCGCACGAGTCCCGGGTCTTTTGGAACTACACAACTCACGGAGTCCGTTTCATCTAACTCATCGCCCCCCCAGCAGTCACTCCCTACTTCGCAAGTGCCTTTGACGGCTCAGCATGCGATGTCGACCGACGTGTATAGCCCGAGTGCCTCACAAGCGCCTTCCTCTATGAATCCAACTTTTTCATACCCTTTCTCTCCTATCGGCACTGCAGCCTCCTTTGATAACAACATGCGCTTGGCCGATACCGATCGCAATCTCCAGGGTGGCCTGAACGGCCTCGGTCGCGCCGGAAATGGAGGTGCGATTCTTATGCGCAAATTGCCGCGAAACACCAGTCGCGAAGCGCTGCGCAGTATGCTCCTCTTTGCCAAGGACTTCGTTGATGCGGACTTTGTGACCTTGGACCTCCCGGAAGATGACGGATTCTTGACCGCGATCGCCCGATTCATCACCTTGTCTGCTGCTGAAGAAGCTAGAGCGCTTCTTGATGGCAAGCCAAACTCCAAGAACGACGCCAATATGGTCGTCGAAATGTATAACGGCCAGATGGGCGCCAATCTGTCAAACACGCGTCGCAATACCATCGATCACACCGCGAGCCGTGCGCTAATGGGAGCCGCGAACGGGCCTCTCGGGCGTCAGTCGTCGCGCTTCAACGGCACATTCCAGAGTTTGGAGCGGCTCTCAGGCGCGAATTCCAACCAGGCTATTGGGGAAGGCCTTCCTCCGACTTCTGAATCAGGATCGCGTATGCACAGCCTTTTCTCCCCACAATCTCCGATCGGAAATGGCATTGATAACTTCCCTCGCATAACTGGGAAGTCCATGATTGATGAAGATCCGGACGAGGAGACGGGTGAGCTGCTCAAAGATCCGGTGGGTTATGCGGAGAATGGCCATACCAACAATATCTCCGCCGGACGTCGGGCCACCAACCCTCAAATCCCGACTAACCGCTTTGCCAACTTGAGCCTGGCGACTAACATGACATCGCCTCCCTTGAACAATTACCCGGGGGTAATGCCCAGCGCATGGGCGGTGGAACGCCGGGCTCTGCGTACCCAAACCAAGGTCATCCTTTCCCATACAACGCTCAGCATACACCTCGCCACAGCCTTCCTGCCGCAAACCCGAATGACCTGAATCCTCCTTGCAACACCTTGTACGTGGGCAATCTGCCACCGGACACATCTGAAGAGGAATTGAAAGCCCTTTTCTCCAAACAGCGTGGTTACAAGCGACTTTGTTTCCGTAACAAACAGAACGGACCCATGTGCTTTGTGGAGTTTGACGAGGTCGCCATGGCTAGCAAAGCGCTCAATGAGCTGTATGGTTACAAGTTGTCGAACAGCGTGAAGACCGGCATCCGTCTCAGTTTCTCAAAGAATCCTCTGGGTGTGCGCTCGGGTCAACCCGGCAGCATGAACTCGTCAAATTCGGTTGCAGGACAGGGTGCGGCTCCTGGAGGCAGCAGCTTGAACGGGATTCACAGCAACATGTTCTCCGCTGTCAACGGCCCACCTCCTGGACTGGCAGCACCCCCTGGTCTTGGCATGGCCATGCCTGGGCCACCAATGCGCAATGGTGCTGCTATGCATAACCCAGGAAGTCAGCACGCTGCTCTGATGGGTAATGTTCCATACATCTCCAATTCAGGCCTAGGGATCCGAAACGGAGCCAATTCTATGATGATGCCATCGCCACCACCACCTTCTAGTGCTGGCGGCACTAATGCGGGGCCGAACTTGAACGGCTATAATTCCTTCTACCCTGACTACATGATGGGTCGCTAAGACCACCCAAGCGTTATATTGGGATAATGTCCGACATCATTGAACGAATTGAGGTACCTGGCGCACTGGGATCGTTTTCTTTTCGTGAGCTAGATCAGCATTCGGCGGCTGCATAACTCTCGGGAGTATTGTTCGGACTTGCTTTCTGCTCTTTGCCATTTTTACTCTTCCTTTTTCCCTTCGTTTGCTGCGTGTCCTTCAAACTGGCTTGCTTCTTTTCTGTTGCATGGGAAACTGGGCGCTTTTACATTCCTTTTTTATCTTTTCATTGGGAGGATTGCATTTCATGTCATTGTCAAGCTTGTATTCTTATCTGGTCGGCGCGAGGCGCTCGAAGAGCGCGTTTGTTTTTGTCGATCATTCGTCTCGTTCACACCTTCATACCCTTGCGTTTATTTGCTTCATTCTGTTATCTTGCTCAATAATCCCAACTAGGCAATGCACACTAATGCCGTGTTTGCTATCTGCCTTGGAGGGGATCTGGGCAAGCTGTTATCTACTTTATTCAACGTGATTCCCCCTGTTTGTTACATCTATCCTCTGGATCTTTTCTCGATGCATCTTCTGCGTGGATCAGAAAGGATATTGCTAATTACTTGCCTTCTTTGCAATGCGTTGTCTATGTCTACCCAAGTACGAAAAGAGGAGTCTTATGCGGCTTTCTTTAGCTTCTCTTCTAATATTTCTCTCAACTCATATGGCATGTGCTATGGAAGGACATGACATCGACTCACGGCGACCACATATTGTCCAAGGCGTTCACGTTGGTTTTTGTCTTTCTCCTGCCATCTCTCCACTCATACTGGCGGAGACCAAGGCGTCTGGCCCATGCATTTTGCTCGGAAGCTGCTTTTCTATCTTGCTGAATACCCGCTCGTTCCGCTTTGGGTCTGGCTTGCTGCTTTTACAAGTGATGGATGAGGAAATGAGCCATGTTATTTGTTATTCTTTTCATCTATCGTTATTTACCCCCTTCTTGCTTAGGGGTTCGATGCCGCTACGTTTGCTTCGAACTGTACTTGATACAATGAACTGGTTTCAGCTACTGGAGATGTGATTGATGCATATATGGCTAGGATGTTGGATAAGCTACAGCGTAGAGACTATTCTCCAATTAGAAGGTTGCTTCAGACAGTGAAGTCAGGCAGATGAATGAGTAGAGGTATGTCAATGTGTATAAATAAAATATGCGTAGGAAGAGTTCACTGTTGTATCTTGAACTCGGTTCCTGACTTCCTGTATACCTGGTGGGGCATCACGTGAGGGCACTACCGAGAAGTTTCTTCCCCTGCAACATCTACACTTCCCGCGACACCCCGACATCTGCCCATCCCTCAATCCTTCAATTCTTGCTGCAAAAGGGTCAATGGCAGCTGGATCTCCTTGATTCTAAACATTCAGCACCTTGGTCTAGTTTGACTTCTGCACTTGTCTCTCAATTTCCTCATAATATCCCTCAAGATGGCGCCCCGGATACAGAGCCGGAGTGTCTCCAACGCTCTTCTTCCCTACCTCACATCTACCTCCTCCTCTTCATCTTTAACATCCTCCGTCCCTTCATTATCCTCCATTCCGTCACATTGCCTTTCCCGCCAGTTCTCTGCCACAGCAGCACCACAGACAAAGCTCCGCCGGCAGATGTTCGAATGGCTCAACACTGAGGGAGCCGCCTTGAAACACCATGTTCCTGGAGAGACAAACTATCTCACTCGCTTAAAGCAGCGAGGAGGCTTCGACGGCGCGGACAGCAAGCGTCCATTTCCCAACAACCAAAACTTCATTAGCGAGCCGATCCTCAGTGAAGAGCTCCGAAATGAGGTTTACAACCGCGTTGTGACCAAGCGTCAGAGTGTCCGAGTTGTCAGCGTGGACCTTGGAATCGATATGCAGCGTATCGCAGCCGTGGTGAGGTTAGTGGAACTGGAGCAGAGACAGCGCAAACAGGTAAGCACGATTCGCTCCTTTTGCTCTCTTCCCTTTTGTTCCTGTTGGACTTTCCTCCAGTCCTCCACACATATGATGAGTCACAAAAATCGATTAGTCTTGAAGACACCTACATGGTTATACCCTTTTTTGAACTGAATTGTGTTGCTTTTACATTTTGGATTTCTTCTATCTGGTGGTTGTTTGACAGAACTGACGAATTTCATAACAGGGTAAACCCCTAGCTCTGCCATATGCCCGGGCCATCCACGAGATGGTACCTACCACACCTCTCGCCGAGAAAGGCGAACGCCAACAATACCACGAACCTATCAACGACCTCCCCGCCCACCCTCTGACAGGAACCCAAATCTTCTATCCCGTCCCCGAATCTCGCACCTTCAACCGTGTGGAGGCCGGTCGCGTCTTCTCCGCCGCCCCCGCAATGGAGCAGTCCGAGGCTGCCGAGATCTCCCACCCCTCTGATCTCGCCGAAAAGATCATCGAGAATCCCAATGCCACCGGCTATGTCGGTAAGGGCGACAACGCGCGCCAGATCCTGCAGCCCGCTGATGTCCGCATCCCCCATCCCCACATGGTTTCCCTGGAGCGTGATCGTCTCAGAAACCCCGATGAGCGTCTTGCCGTTGCGGAACTCCATGCCGCGCGACTGAAGCGCCAGGACGCCGCTGAGAAGGCGCGCCGCGAAACCGCTGAGAAGCGCCGTCTGGCGCAGAAGACCGTCGTCTCCCCTCAGGAGTCTCGCTTCGACTACCATTTCAAGGATACCGTCTACACTTCGGAGACAACCGGCAAGGATGGCCGTGCTCCGTGGGCTACCGGCCGTCGCTACGGAGTGCCCCACCGTGACCGCACACGCGGTGAAGTCAAGATTCCTAGGCGTGTGGAGGCTTGATTTGTCGGGTAGTTCCCTCTAAGGGTGTGTCTTTGATTTGGTTTTTTCAGCATTTTCTTGGCTACGGCCTCTGTAATTTTACCTGTACCCATACTGTTGTAGGAAGGTGGGTGGCTGTTCAATTGTGTATCTATATACCAACCATTTTACCATTCTCACTACTATCCACTGCTCCGTGTTACTCAACCACAACCAATAGATTCTCCATGCCAAGCAGCCTCGCACACACACGGAAAAGCCTCTAATACCAGGTAAATCACAATGCACAGCACCTTGCCAGCAATACATACTGAAAAGAAACACAAACCAGCTCCCCATGGATCCCATCAAAGCCTAGGCTCCATCTCTTTGCCACTGGACCTCAAGAACCTCGAACCCTAACGACTCTCCCCAACAGACCGACACCGCTTCCTCCTCGTTCCAACCCAGCCAGAAATAGCATCAGACTCGGATTCCTCCTGTGTACTGATACTCGAAGTCGAGCCCCGAATCAGAGTGGAAAGCGAAGCTAATGCCGTCTGCACCCATGTCGTATTTGTATTTGTATCTGTGTTTGTAGTTGCGGGTGTAGTAGTAGTAGCTGAAGCTGAAGCGGAAGCAGCCACGGGCTCTTTCGCAGGTGCAGTTGGCGACTGCATGGTGATATGGTGTGGATCTTTGAGGTGGGTTTGGTTTGGCTGGGATTTGTAGATAGATAGGTTTGACTTTGTTATGGTGTGTAACTTGTAACCTATGTATTGGGATTTATATATGGAATGATCTCGAGTCGAGTCGAGTCGATGGAATCCGGGGAAAGAGAGAGATTAAGTACTACCTACCAAACTACTTTTCAATGGAAGCAGCCGTGGATAAAGAAAGTGACAACAATATTAATACGAATATCACATGCGAGAGACAGAGAGACAATCCATGCAGGTGGTAGGTACATTGGGTATGGAGTACATATATACAGGATAATGTCTGACAAGTCTTGGCTTTCCCTTTCCGTTTTAGTGCTCACCCCAAGCCGCTTTTTGCTCACTGAGTAAAACTGAGCACACCCCTGAGTATTATATAAGCATTGTTTTCGCTCACTGAGCATCACCTGACCCTTATGTAAGCCAGATGATCCGTCACTGAGCAATCCGATCCCACTCACTGAGCGTGATCTGAGCGCTCTGATTTGCTCACTGAGCACCCCGATCCCACTCACTGAGCGTGACCTGACCGCTCTGTCTTGCTCACTGAGCGCGACCTGAGCGAAGCGGAAGAACTAAGTCAGCAGCTCTCCTCAATAAAATGCACCGCGCTAGCCTCATCCAATGCACTTTTTGCCGCTTGCTCCTAGGAATACGACTTCAACTATAGCGACCTGAACATTTGCAAAACCATTCTAGACGTATAGGCCATGTCTACTGCATGGTCTAGCCTCCCATAATGGCATTCGCGACCCCTCATTTGCCCGACATATTCTAACTACTACAAATAAAACACCTCAGAAGCCTGGCAGGTATTCCTAGGAGCTTCCAGAACCTTTGTGCCGCCACAATGTGATTGGTGAGACAGGATAGATCCTAGGAGCTCGAGTGCTGGTACCCATTCGCGAGAACTGGTGCCGCTAATGCTGAGAGTCAAAGTATATAAAGAAACACCGATCCCTCCTTATGGAAGGCCTCATAAAATCTGCTCATAAATTTAGCAACTTCAGTGATCCAGGTCTGTCTCTTTTCAACCCCTCAGCCAGAGTAAAAGCCTAACTATTATGCAGATAGTCTGATGCCGCAAAGAAAACCGACAACCTGATCGATATCCAATATTTCACAACCGATGAGAGTTGCAATGCCGTTTCCTGCGTATGCCCGAGCTCTGAGTTCGTTATATATGGTTGAGAGCCAAACGGGGAGATGTACGTGATGCACATTCTTCTCAATCTTGCTAGACATCGACATAGACCAATGGCAACGAGACAACTGAACCTTTCACAAAATTGGCCTAAACTGATACTTATTTAGATGAAATTCATACGTCACAATACTACTACTTCGGAAACTGGGAAGGTCCCAAGTAGAGTACTACACCTGGAAGAGAAAGTTTGAAGATGCCACGAATACGCACAAAAATGAGCCCTCGCTTCTTCCGTTTCTAATGAGTAAGTGTCTGATCTGACTATCGGCCATGCTACGATAATCAGCCTCGCTTGCCAGTCTTCAGTCTCTATCATTCCACTCTGACTTACAGGCATCTTCTTGACTCTGGCCCTTACGCCCTTACTTGTCCGACCATGCTTCTTCCGGCAGTAGGACTTAAAAGCTTTCAGTCGAGTCATGATATTTGAGAGAACTAATCTATCGGAGCCGAGACGCGCATCCAGCAAAGCCAACATCAACTGTATAGCTTTCTACACTCAATGCTTATGCGTACAATATGATCCTCAATTTCTTCAAGACAATCCGCTCCATTGGGTCTCCGCTTTCGCTGCCATGAAGCGCACTTGATAATGACCGAACAAAAGTGACACAGAAATTCTGTGGAAATTTCAACCTATTCGGACTTGATAACCGAAAGGCCGTATTCTACATTATGCCCTCGGCGTTCCAGGTTCCATATTGCAGATCTGGATTACAGTTTTTATTTATCTTATTATATTGTTCATGTTTGCCAGGTCGATACGGTTGGATTACCATATGACAGGTTTAGAATGTTGTGATTTGAGTGAGGCATTTGCAGATTAGGACCCAACCCGCTTAATTATGTACTATCCATAGGAATGAATGAGCTCATTGAAAACCAATTGGACTTCATCTTGTATCCTTACGGTGGATATATGGACAAGGCCCGACAACCTACTCCCATATACTTGTATTATCTCTGAAACACATTAAATCTTAGACAATCAAAATTCACAGAAACTGCAATTACGCCTCGAGACTCAATTAATCAATAGCCGGGCCGTTTCGGTCATCAGCTTAGTAGGTGATGTTCTGGGCCCGTATTCGATACAACCGCTTGTTATTTACCGCTGTAAGGTAATTACAGCGGCTCGGTCCAACCTGCACAGCCACCGCTTTAAGACAGATAAGCCACAATACTTAAAACACCTGTAACCTGAGAGTTACATGAAACAGGTATGATCCTGTATGATACTATTATCGTATGGTGCCGTAGCGGGCTCTTCGGCAGCGGATTCTTCGACAGCGGATTCTTCGACAGCAGGCTCTTCAATAGCATATTCCTCAAATTCAAGGGTCGGTTCCTGGGAGCAAGCGATGACCCATTTTGCCTGTGTGACGGTTCATGGATGCTTGGGTTTTACCACTACGCCATCTGGCCAAAAAGGCACAATGTTTGGTCAGCGACCAAACAGCCAATATGCTCGATCTCTGACAGCCTGTTCATGAGCTCCTGGAAGCACCCTTGGTTTGTTCCTAGGAATAATCATAGCCCATGAAGCGCGTTCAGTGGGAATCTTGGCTGCACATCGTGCGTATTGCTCCTAGGACGAACCGCATGCGTTCTGGGGCATGTGCATCAACCTGGTGATCCTGGGAGCGCTGTATGCTCCCTTCTCTACAAGACCGGCTGTTGTTAGGACTATTCCATCGGACACATCGGACACCAGTTCCAAAGATGAGCTATAAGTACTGGTTGAATTTCCATAAAATATCAGGTTATCAGAACCGGAGAAAAACCACCATCACAACAAGTCGGCTTTCCTTTTGCTCTCGCTGAGTCCTCAAGCTCATTCTACACTCTTTTTCAATAGTGAGACATCGAAATGTTTCTCCAGGCTCTCGATTCAGCGGGCGAAAGACACGGTTCGCAACGCAAATCCACTGAGTCCTGCCAAGAACTCTTCCGAGGGTGTGACTTCCATAACAGGTATAATGTGCTGGTAAAGGTCAAAGTCCTTCACCAGAAGTACGTCGACCTCTGGATCGAGTGAGTGGCTGCGAAATGCTATTTCAGCTTCCCTGTTTGTTGACTTACAAGGTTTCTTGATGTAGGCGGGATGGCTCTACAAAGCTATGAGGTGGAGAAGGAATCTGCCGCCCCAACACTGTTCTGATCAAAAGATTTATCTGGTGGTACACGCTTTCTACGAGAGGACGGCTTCAACCTGATAGAAGGCCCACGGTGACCACTACTTTGACGTGTGCCACGAGGTTTTCAGGGGCTTTGTGACAGCAACGGGAAGCGTGAATGCTGCAAAGGACTGTTCGGAAACTTACAGGGTCAGTATAGTCCATTTTGCCAAGGCTTTTGATGTTGAAGCCCGCCTTCTCATAGTGGATCAGATTTGATCTGTAGTTATGGTCGCGGGACTTATAGGAGAGATTACTAATGAGGCAGGCACAAGACTTAATTTGCTTATTGTGTCTCTGCAAAAGTGGTGCTTTATTCACTGGCCATGATTCTTCTAACTATTGAGCAACGCTGAAAATCAAAGGACAAACTGGCTCAAAATTGCCACTACATTGTTGGGTGAATGGGCCAACTGATCTCATTCAAGTTTCCACCCTCAATTTGACACCCGCCGTTTTCCAGAAGTCACTTTGGTCCATGTGATTTTAGAAGACGGTTGTTTTAATAGAAGCCGCCCAAGGTGCATGGGTAACACGCCTCAGTTGACAGAATACACAGAGATAAAAGCAGAACAAAAGCATGGCTAGCTTCTTCTCTGGTCAAGAATGTGACCAGGAAGCTGGAAAATATAATTTTTGGTAGGAAAATGCGGAGGGCTGGAATTACACAATTCATGTTAGTCTTGAGATTTGAGGTCACCACGGCCAACAATGGGCAGGAAGTCCTTGATGCGTGGAAGCACGATTCATTTGACAGTTGACTGCATTCTCATGGATCAGGAAATGCCTGTTATGGACGGAAGTTCAGCGGCGCGAGAGATTCGGGCACTGGAAAAGGACAAGGGAACGTATACCCCTATATCGCATGTGATTTATCAAGCCGGACTGCCTACGGTAATAAGAAAGAACCCAACGAAATATTAGGTCAGCGGAGAAGAACCCCTACACTATAGTAGACGGAGAAATTGTGATCTTGCTTCAGAACACTCTGTCTTTGGCCAGAGTGCCCTTAGCTAGCGTAGGTCTGATTGGCTGAAATTGGTAGTCTTGATGTAGAGCTCCTTCTTAAACCTTAATAAGGGCTGTGGTTGATTAACGAGGGTTAAACTGCCCTAGGCAGTGTCAGTTTTGTGAACGAACTTTTAGTCTGATTTATTCAGATAATTCTCTCGCTGCTTACTGAGATACAATCGGAGTGCCATACTTAGTGCACTCTGAACTGCAATGACTCCTTCTTATGCTACTAGAGTCTAAATGCACACGGGGGACGTTCGGCCAAGTTTACCCGCGGCTAATTCTATTCTGATCCGCTATTTAGGCCAGGCGGGTAGCAGTCAACAGTAGACTTCTCCTGGGTATTTAGAGATCAATCTGCGGGGGTTTACGACCTCCGAGCAAATATTTCACATACGCTAAATTATCGCCAGCGGACCAAAATAGATCGTAAACTGCAATACCCTAGTATTCAGGTCGAGGCGGTCTTTTAGGTGTCGAGACGTTGAAGTAGCTAGTGCTTAACAGACCGCGGGGAATTTAAACGGCCGCTGAAAGCCCCTTTGTGCTGTGTAAGTCGACGATAAACGCGAGCGATGAAGAATTATTGGTCACCGAAGAATCTTGTGATAAAATTGGGGACAGGACGGTGTAACCCCGGCAAAGTCTGCGAACAGATAATAGCAAAACTAGCATAGTGGGTGAAAAGTGAGGTTGCTTTACTTATTCAACCGAGTATGTTCACTTTGGCAGAGACTGAGTGCATAGAAAAACTAAATATTGAGACACGGACTTCATATTCTGACGGACACTTGAACGAACAATCTTGAACGAACAGTCTTGAACGAACAGTCTTGAACGAACAGTCTTGAACGAACAGTCTTGAACGAACAGTCTTGAACGAACAGTCTTGAACGAACAGTCTTGAACGAACAGTCTTGAACGAACAGTCTTGAACGAACAGTCTTGAACGAACAGTCTTGAACGAACAGTCTTGAACGAACAGTCTTGAACGAACAGTCTTGAACGAACAGTCTTGAACGAACATTCTTGAACGAACACTATCTTAGACTTCATAATCTGACTAACACTTGAACGAACACTTTCTTGAACGAACAGTATCTTAAAACGAACATTATAACAGTATCATGAACGAACAGTACCATAATTTACTTCTAGTATTTAATGGAGCCACTAATTAATCAAAGCCTTGGCTACAATTCGCTCGGCCTACAGGCTGGGGAAAGTCTTTATTACCACAGTTAAATAAACATAATTGGGCCCATGTTTCCATTGAGGATAAGACTAACACGATCCGCGCCTGCGTGTATTTTTGCCGTAGGGGGATTCTCTAACAGAAATTAAAGGTGTAAATGATATGGTCAAACAGAAGATAAAGTTTTGGCTACTTATAGAATGGCCATTTTGAACAGGTTCTAGGTTGAGCTAACCTGATCTGAGCTAAACAGGTTTGAATTAAACAGCTTAAAGCTCGAGCAACTGAATGAATGTGTAGCCTCAAATCTACGTGATCTTATACTTTGACTATACTGGTTTGGATATCACGTAGGCGAGATTATATCTTGTCGTTCTGCGATGATTATTTGCCTCTTTCAGGTATCCTATGCCATTTAAAGGCGGTGTCAATTGCGCGGACACGGGGTGTTTGGACAATGTTGACAGTTTTGAGATTTTGAATAGTTCTTGCCAGTTCCACGGACTGTGTAAAATGCCATGTAAAAATTGAGGGCAGATCTTGGCTTCCTCGGCTCAGATTAAAGCCGAGTAATAGTCTCCAGCACCGCGAAGAGGTGTCTGTCATTTGCTGGAGGGCGGGCAAGAGTCAGTCGGCGAGCACACGTAGGCCTGGCCGGCCGGACCAACCCGTGCGCCTGTTTGGCCATAGTGGAGAGCATGGTACAGTATAGGCCGGTGGATGATGTACTGGGCCCTGTAGTACTCAGCCCGCATTCCTGCCGCGTTGATATCAGCGGCCGGGGGATCGGAGTCTCTCCATTTCATGATGTCCGGGAGATAGTTGCGCCAGTGATCGAGATTCAAGCTCAGAGTTTCCTGCAAAATGGATGACCACCGCGTTTGGCCCTGCTCCTCGGCCTTGTACAGACTCGGGCCCGCGTGCAATACCAGTATCACAACAGTATTCTTTGAATTTCTTCTCCCACGATAAGTGCTGGTGTCGAGATAGCTAGTCCGGAAGTCTTTGCTCTTCTGATGGCGACCACAGGATGTAGTTAGCTTTGGACATGATGAGAGCGAAGAGGAGAGACGAGTAGGCTGCGATGGAAGGATGCAGATAATTGCGTGATGTATCAAACGAGATCAACAAGGAAAGGACAGGGATTTATGTAATTGTTGAACGGCTTGAACTCCTCCTAAGATCGAATTTTATGTACCCCGGAAGAGTCGCCTTTCAATTTCAACACCTTCGCGTTCTATCAGATATGGAAGATACGGCATCGGTCGTTTCAGATAATTTTCTCGTTATGTTAATACATTGCACTAGCTCCCATTGCCGATGTCAGTTGCCCACGGAGGCGATTCCCGTCTTGATTTTAACCCAGCCAACAACCACATTTGCACGTTGGCACTCTGCAACTCACGAGTAGTCATTGCGTCTCCTCTGCTGTTCCCAGGTACAGTAGACCTCATGCTTGGTGACCTTCTAGGCCAGCTGATTTCGGCATGCAAACACCGCAATCCCTCGCTCAAAAAGACAGAGCAACAAACGGATGCTTTTCACGAACCTTGTTCCTAGGAACATCGACCAACCCTGAGTATAAATGACATAAGAGTAATCGGAGCAACTACGGAATATTCGCACTGCTTCCATCTTCATTACGCAGCCAGTGGTATTCGCACAATATAAGAGTCAGCTTTGCCCTCACTTAATTACCATCCTTCTGTTCTCTTACGCATCTCTCCCAACGAACCGCCCCTACTCAATCTCATCATGGTGGACCGGAGACTCATACTTGGCACGCAAATCCTCACATTCCGGTTACATATGGCTTTGGAAGAACATCCCCTATTTCAGCCAACAGAAAAAATCAAACCCAGGCACGGTTCGCCGAGAAAGTTGTTGCTGGTATCCGCTTTGGTTGGCGGCCCTTTACTGTAGACGGAAGTACGAGGGGTTGTTGCGCGTCATCGCCCGATGTAAGTCTCATATAATGCTCATTTTGGGAGTTGGAACTAAATAATCACAGTTTCAGATCAAATCTCCGTCCTCGTTTGATGCACTATCTAACTGCGAAGAGGAGACCGGACGTGCTGTACCGTTTACGAAGGGCCTGGCGCTTTGACTTGGAACGAATGGCAATGTGCTCTTTTCGGTGAATGTGGAAAATAAAGTAGCCTTGTTACTAGAGGGGCAGCTTTAGAGCTACATGACTGATGCAGTAGCCTCAGCGGCACATTACGTGGCCTTGCATCTATAGAGGCATTCTTAGCTGTCGAAGGTCTAGTCAGCCAAGTCCATGCTTTCACTGTTCGAAGCACAACGCCAAATTCCTTTGTTCTGGGCATGAAATTTATTTTATTTCACTCAGCTATTGTACATGTACAGCCATATTCGAAATCAGTTTTAAGACCACACTCTCAGGAATTAGTTCCCAACCCCTAATTTGAAACATGCTAACCTACATTCGGTATGCCGATCTGCCAGAATGGTATCTACATAATTCACTGGACTTTCAATCGTAAGACCTAGTTTTAAGTTTTGAATAAATCTGGATGCGATAGAATGGTAACGTTCAGGCGGACAGGCTGGTCACTACTCATATTCATAGCTATTATGGATGTCATTAAGCTATTTCCGGGGATTTTGAACCGAAGTGTCTACTGCGTTACTGACAAATATTCAACGGATAACTTTGGTGACGGGACCGGCATTGATCGAGAAGCTCGGAGGTGGTCCATAGCCAATGCTGTCTCTAGCAGTTTATGCGACTTGGTGCTTTGCCGTCGGAACCAGTAAGCATCCACCAGTCGTGAAATCCGAATGCACTGTATGCTATGTATACGACTCAAATACGGGTCAAAGATCGATCAAATATGTCTGGGGTGGAGGGGGGCGAGTTGCTGTCCGAGTTCTGTGGCATGCAAGTTCAAATTCCATTCGTCGCCTCCAGTAATCCAGATGGGACTCAAGCCTTTTTGCTTTATTCTGCTTATTTGATCTAGGATTTGAAGCAAATTGTGAGTCATGTAGCACCCAACGCCATTTTCATTCTTGTTGCAATACTTCACAAACCAATATGCTAACAAGGAGTAAAGTATCGTTGCCAGAACGCTAGGCTGCACGTTGGATTTTATGCCTTGTACCTATCAACTCGTTCCTTTCAGTGCTATGGAGATTTTCCCGCTTGGCAAGCGAGACACACACAGTGAATCTGATATTAAGAGCCCCGAGATGATAAGCAGCGAAGCTCGCAGAATGAATATGTTCAAGATACACCTGATAGTGCGGCAACTACAAGTCTTTCGACACGGAAACCTACTTCAGGCCACGAGCAGAAGGCGTGAAAGGAGGAAGGAGGAAGGAGGATGGAGTGGATGTAGTGGATGGAGTGATATATGTACATGATAGGTTCTTGACTTGATGGATATGCTCAAGTGTCACGCAATCTTCTGCTCTTCAACTGGTGGCTGCAACTCCACATCAGCCTTTCGGGTGCCATAATTGCAACGCCGACTGCTTGATGGGCGTGGGGAAATTGTTATCCAAAAACGGTATGTCTGATCGCTGTCGATCCACATGGGTATTTCTAAACGATTGTTGATGATACCATCTGGCGCTTATATGGTCGGAAATGGGAAGGTCCAGTTTGATTAAATGACTATTTTTTTAGTTTTGAAAATCTCCAAAGGTACCTCGGTTGTGCGTACACTAATCGTCGCGATCTCCATGACACCCCTGTCGGTAGTGCGTACACTAAACGAGGGATGTGACACGAAGAATATGCAGTTATTTGTACTGCAATCTACGGTCTGTAATTTCAGATTTGAGATACATCACGTCGCTAAAGATAGATTAATCATAACTTCACTGATCGAGATGGTCGATAACGGGTCTGATGGTGGGTGGTCTCCGAACAAGCGGCCCTTTGAAATGAGCAGCGCCTAGTATAGCAAGTTCACAGGGTGGGTTATGTGGCAAATCACTACATCATGACTAACACCACAGCTTCTGATACGATTTGACCGGTTGACTAGTATGTGAAGTACCAGGGTATCGACAAGGAATCAAAGGTGCGAGACAACTCGCGACTTTTAGCTTAGAGTTCAAGCCACTAACCAGGACACTTTGAATCTCGCGACTCGTGGATAAAGGATAAACAGCTGAACTAATTAGTCACTCTGTCTAGGCTCAGCCCCCAGAAATGGTAGATATAAGAACGAAGTATCTCACCCGAGAGCAATGTTATAATCCTGACGCTAGATATCATCATCTTGCTACAGTCTCGTTTTTCCACAAATTTCAACACACTCTGAATCCCTATTCCACAAGTCTCAACTATGGCGGCTGCACTGTATAGGGCCGCTCGAAATCAGTTTCATTGCTTTACTCTCAAGTTGGTGGGGATGGTTCAACTTGTGTTGTTTGTACTATGGCCACGTGATGTATCTTAGTCAGCAGTCAGGCGGAAGGCTGCTACCCAGCCTTCCACCTGAACCCCTTAGAGAGACATGAACAACAACGAACAAATATCAGAGCAATCGGAATCCGATCCCAGTGCAAGCAATTGCAACAAGCTGCCCTCGGTCTGAGACAAGCAGGCAGTAGACCTGCCAACAACTTGAATATATACTCTGAATCGATAAGCTGTAGGTTGGAACTATAAATAGAATAGCTCTTACTCGACCGCCTTCAACGTTTATACAGCCCAAGGGGAAAATGATTGATTAAAGACAGGGCTGAGATGGCACATAATTACAATAACGCAATCCATAGCATTTGCAAACGGTCGAATCCCCTTGAGACAGGATACACAGCCAAGGCAATTATACCTCGAACGAACTGCATGATGATTTAGGTTGCTTGGGAAACAAAAGTCCTAGTCAAAGTTCCGAGATGCCAGTCCGTTCTCATTAAGAATCACACCGGGAAGTTGGTGCTCGCACTGTGTTCAAGGCTCAGCTTCTGCCAACCAGGGACTTCAATGGCGAATTGCTTCAACATTGACCTCAGATTCATCATCCTCCTCATATTGGAGGAGATTCTGGAGGTTTTTCTGAAGATTTGCAAAACGCTGCTCAGAGTATGCTAAAAATGCCCTTTGGTTGTATGACTCTTGTTCCGTAATCTGCAACTTAAGGCATAGCTGAGCATTGGCAGAACGAAGGATCTTAACCTCCTGCTGAAATGCGTGAAGCTCAGCTTTCTCCGCCGTGTAGCAATCCCAAAGCACCGAATATAGTTGCAAGACTTCCATACAGGAGGTCCGGCTGAAGTGCTGTGAGCATTGGAGGTTTTGCGTTTGTGGTTCTGACGGAGTCAAGCAAGCTTGAAATGCTTCGCCTACCTCGGAGCCCTAATATAGGAATCAGTCTACATTCAAAAGAACTTTGAATATACTTACGAGGCATCTGTCTGCACTCATATGAACATCGTTGATAACGGATTCGGCCTGTTCAGGTGGTCCCGGGCTGGCCTCACCGTTAGTAGTATCTTGCTCGAAAATGGAGGCAGCCATGGATGCCAGACAAAAGCTTCACGACTTTATACTCTGTTCGGGAAGAATGTTGGCTGCACAAGAGAATCAAAGGCAGATGACAATAATGAGATGATTTGAATGTAGGATCGATCGCTTCATCAAGTGCAGAGTTCCTTTGGCCGTCCGGATCACCTGACCGATGCCTGGCCGCCAGCGAGACGATGCTTCTGTCGCCGGGGAACCAAAAGGCGGGTCACATTCGTCGAACCTTCCCTTGGGGAAAAGAGGAGGCGTTTGTGATCCATTGTAGACAACCAGTTCGAATGATCTACTAGAGCAAGTCTTGACCTACGAAAACTGACCTAGTAATTAAGCAGCATCCCAGTATGCATATTCCACGTCTTTATAAAGTATAAAAGTGATATAGTATATCTAAATAGTCAAATAGCCAGATTGGGGTCTTACACTATCAAGATGAACTATGGGCATTAGTACACTGAGGGTGGAATATCCCTATGAGTTCGGATTGTCTCATCTTCACACATTGTCTACCCTGAGGACACCATATCATGTTATCCGGCTTTCCTCCTCATCCGCTTGTTCCACCATGCGATGCAGTAAGGTTTCTAGAACCAATATTTTGCGGCCAATATCGGTCCTTGCGGGGCTCCGCGACGTCGAGATCGTAATGGATTTCTTGAGAGTTTAAGTCTCCTATTTTTCGTACAATCTACGAAAGTCAAATACTTACACTCTAAACGAGAATCGATCAGTGTGCCCTATGAGGTGATTAGACCTAATGAATCGTTATAGGGCTCACAATACCGGGTGGTCATCTTACTCATGGAGTATAGCTGAGATCTTGCCACATATAACTTCTTGAAGATGATTTATCGCTGCAGACTTCAGAGCTCATAGTCTTCCGTCGAACATGGCAGATCCGTTTGTATCAAAGGACGATGCTTCCAGTGTGTATAGCCGGTCGCCCGAGTCGCCAAAATTGTCCTCTCTGGAGAAAGTGCCACCTCCTTTCGGATTCAGCCTTCCTGAGATCAACACCCTTGATCACCAACTTGCAATGTCTTCTGGAACAACTATGGCCTTGGAAACTACGCGTTCTCGACTGCAGCGGTCCAAAAGCAAGCATAGAATGTCATTACCCGAGCTTCGAGACAGTAAGCTTTGTCAGTGGGAGCAGCAAAAGCACGAGAACAGATTTTATGCTTCATGTCGGGAAAACCTTGTCAATCTATCAGGAGCAGCACTTGAAGTCGCCCAAAATCTCATACTGCAATAGCACTTTGAGCCCGAGGTGAATCCATTGGGCAACATCCGTCTACTGCAAGCAATCCAAGCTCTGAGGGCCTCGCTAGACGAATATAAACTGCAAGAGGTTGAGGCAGAACAAATTTGGAAGCGAGAGTGGAGGGTTACCCGTATCCAGCGCTCGCGAAATTCATGGATCTAGCCTTACAGTATACACGCTGTCTGCAAATAGCGAGTTAGAATCCATCGCCGGTCAACTTCTGCTTTCTACTGAATATCTCTTCCATATACAATCTATACAGCCTGAATGGGCATGGACCTCATTTTGTAGCATATTTGTACGCAGCTAACTCGTCAAGGGGTAGTAAAGTTTTATGTATAAAACGACTAATAGCGTATTCTGGAATAAGACACCCAAAATCTGTCTCATCGTGCATTGACCCTTCCCTGGCAGCCTATTCTGTGTATTACTTTTGGGGAGGGGGTTGGGCTGGTGGTGGACCGCGTATCTGAATATCCATTAGCATGTGGGAGTGGTGACGACAATTACCCACTTGTCATGGAGAAGATCATTCCACCGCATTTTGCTCTTCATATATATGATGAAGTTGATATCGTTTGTTTCCCCACGAAGACGTTTTGTACTCCGGCATTGATTCATGTAAATGCACTCTCTGAAGGCCTCTCAAAACACAGTTTTGTTGGAAGCTAAGGCCCAAAATCCTATGTATCGAAGCTATTTAAAGACAGATATCTGCCGTATTTAGCCCAGACCATAGCTTCCCAGTAAAGCAGGCTCGGATACTATTCATTACGAGGACTAAAAGCTATCAAAGTGACGTCTGATGACATAAACATGTTGGGACAAATCTTGAAATGCCTTCCTTTAGCCTTATCTACTGGTTCCTTGATTTGTTTGGCGATTGTATTCTCTGGGTGCACATCTACTTCTTCCCCCAGTGACTTATATTTCATGAAGGTTCATATATACCATGCAAGCGCCCTTCAAGAACCCAGCTGAGCATTGACAGGTCAACTTGACTTCTTTCTCTACCATTGACCCAACCCACCTCCGCCGAGCTATCTCAGCAGGCAGCTTAGACTCTGGCGTAGACACATCGGATATTATGAGCGCAGGAAGCAACATTGTGGGCTCTGCAGAGACTGGTGTCGCACAGGCTTCTGCAGCCGCTCAGACGGCAGCGAGTGAGGTCAACAACTCTGTGCAAGAGATCGCCGATAATCTCAAGTCTAATCTCCCCGGATACTACTCTGTAGGTCTGTTGGGATACTGTGAAGGATATAATAATATGGCTACGTATTGTTCAGATCCCAGTATTTCGTTTTTCTTTAACATAACAAGCCTCTTTCAAAAAACTTCCCCCGGAATCTCCAGCCTATGCCTGGCATTGAAAGTAAGGCTTTGGGTGGATATCAATCTATTGCGCGATGGTCTATCTCAGCCTATATTCTTGGGCTCGTCTCCTCCTTTGCATCCATTGTTTTCGGAATCACTGTTGTGGCAACCTCATCAGGAAGGATACTTCTTGTTACCTCTCATCTGGTACGTTTATGCCCTTAGCAGAATTGGTAAAGTTTAACTGTGGCGTAGATGGCCACTGTTTTCGTTACTGCTGCAACTATAAGTACCACGGTGATTTACGGCCTTATGGCGGGCGCGACTAAGGCAGCACTGCAGGATTTTGGTATTTTTGCAAGTTTCGGGGCGCGCACATTTACAACGGCGTGGTTAGGGGTGTTTTTCTGTTTTGGAGCTCTGCTGACGTGTATGATTGAGCTGTTTTGCTGTTGTATTTAGTTCACAAAATGACTAGGTCACTTGTAGCTTCAGATAAACAAGGAAACGAAAAGTTGGAGCACGTTTGTATGTGATAGCACGTTGAGGTCCGATAGTATAGACTGTCCGTCGTTGGTCTCTAACAACATTGGAAGTTTAATCTTAATTCATTGATTATTGTAGATCATGCAGTGGAGGTGGTTCTTTGATTAATGGCTCGTTACAGTACTTTCTAGGCCATAATCATCACGCTACGGCTTCGCACCTTGCCGTTACTTGGGAGGTTATTTTGCGGGTTACTACAAAGCCTTATCGTGCTTTTCTCCTTCCAGGGAAATTTGGGTTTGATACAGTATAGCTACGAACATAATTCGGATATCCTGTTAGGTCTTATCGTCTCACTATACACTAAGGAATACGGAGATTGACCTCGCCCTTATCAGCATGGGCCGCCAAAGTCTGCTTCTCCGATGTGAAAGCGCAGACCCCATTGAACACTCTTTAGACAACTCCCCAATCGAGACCATCCCAGACATCCAAATGCCTGCGTGTAGGCATTGTTTGATGTTACCGTCTGGCATTTCTGGAGTCGGAAATGGAAAGCTCTGGTTTGATTTCATGGCTTTTGTCTTAGATCAAAACACCATGAAAGATACTGCCAAAAGTGCTGTGCGCTAAAAGTCGTGATCTCCGTGACACCCCTGTCATTAGTGCTCTACGCTAAAAGTCGCTATGTTCATGACATCCATGTAAATAGCGGTGAACGCTTAATAAGGGACGTGATGAAAAGCATACGCAGCCATTTTTACTTGAGTTATGTTTAGTAATCTTAGTTTCAAAATACATTGCGCTGGTACCGGTAGATAAATAATCGTAAGTCCGAGATCGAGAGGATCAGGCCACAAGTCCTGACGGTGGGTGGCCGCCAAATAAGCGAAAAATTCGAATCAGCAACGCTTATGATGTAAGATTTATCGATATTGAGGGTGCTACATAGCAAATTTCAACTTCTAAATTGAAATCGTAGTTTCTGACACGTTGTGACCGGGTCGGCTTTAGTGTGAGGTCTAAGGGTATGTATCGACAAGGATGCAAGGATGCGAGACAACTCGCGACTTTTAGCCTAGAGTTCAAACCACTACAATACTTTGAGTTTCGCGACTCGTGGATAGTCAGCTGGGCACATTAGCCCACTTTGTTTCGGTAGTTGGTTTTGCATCCAGCTCAGCCCTCAAAGATAGCAGATATAAGAACGAACTATCTCATCCGAAAGTGATCATTTTCAATTCTTACGCTAGACATCATCTTACTGCAGTCTAGTTTTTCGACAAACATCTTCCACACAGACAAGATATTCTTACCTCAAGCTTTAAATATGGCAGCTGCAGTTTACAACAAACTGCCAACTCTCGAAGACGCTGAACAACGCTTCATTGACCGTGAAAAGATCTTCACTGCCGTTGGAAGCCTCCTTGCTCAATACGACAATCTTTACGGCCTTTGCCTCGTCCACGCACACTGCACCTTGGCTGACGGGGAGAAAATGCTCAGCAGAGGGAACATATCCCAGCCGGAAAATGTCGCTTTAATCGGCAATTACTATCCTGAACGCTGGCTGTCTACGGGGATTCCTTACGAGTTCACCACTCGGCCTACCGTATCACCACCGGCTGCTCTTGTGAGCGAATTCAACCGGCTTACGGCTGAAATTGGGGTTCTGGGCCTGTATCACGTCGGCGATGAAGTCGACACCAAGATGATTGAGCACACCGAGGGACGCAAGAATATCATGACGCCCTTTCTCGATACAGATGAATCCAAAACAGTCAGTCACACGGAGACAGCTTGGAACTTGGGCAAGGGCAATCCTGTTACCATGTCCTGTATGATTATATGTGACTCACGAACCACCAGGAACGGAGTGGCGCAGCACAAGGGTATGCATAGACTTCTCCGCTTTGATTCGCAAGCTGACCACGAGATCAATCAAGGCACGAAGTCCCATCATAAATAGGAAGTCACACGCCTTGGGGACGTTTTTTCGGGCAAAGTAGGCGGAGGGTCTGGAATAACGAGTTCTTTTGGTAGAAACTTGGAATCGATATTAGTTATTTGAATCTTCCTTAATGTTTGTACAAGGCATCATCTGCAGTAGCCACTAAATCATTGACCATTCGGCTTGTCCACGCCTCCACAAGTAATAACATTATTTTGGGTGCTTCCTTGAATTAATCTGAAGAAAAAGGTATCTTCTCTTGTCTAGGAATACGGTTACTGAATTGTCGCAAACCATTTTCTTTTTACAAATTGCTATTTTGCGCGTTTTTATGTCCAGCCCTTCACGTTCATCGCATACCTAATTGACTATCTTGATCTTCTCAACCATAGCGTAAATTTCATCCAAACTTGGGCGATCCTCAGGCCTAACCCGAATGCACGCTTCCACAACGGCAGCCAGAGGAGGGGGGATAGGCCATTCAACTGCATGCGTAAACGGAGCGTTTCCATATATCATGCTCTCTATGAGATGGCCGAGATCAAAGATGTCCGACTGCTCGGTCCAGCCAGAATCTGACACAGGCACGCGAGACAGTTCAGGCGCAAGACGGTTTCCCCAATGACTCTCGAGATCACAAATAAGTACTCGAGACATATCAGCGGAGAAGACGATATTGTCGATACGGAGATCACGGTGGACAATCCCAAGGGAATGAAGCAGCTTCAGCCCGGAGATGATCTGCAGTATCCAGCATTTGTAGGTAGCGAGGGGATAAAAGTATACTAAGAAGCAACGGGTCTTAAGTTTGTCAAAAACCAGCTCCCCACCTAGCGACTTTCCTTGCAACTGAATGATGTGCGGTGATTTTGGCACTCCCGGGCAAGATCCGCCTTGGCACTGAAGCAAATTCCGAATCTCGCTCTTGTATTTGCCTTTTTTGACAAAATGCTTGCTGGGATCGACTTTGACTAATGGAAGTGAGGCAAGTATTGTATCAAGATCCTCGCTGTCATCTTCTAGCTCTGGAAGAGGTGGCACTTTGTTAAGGAGAAGTATTTGATCCCCGATAATTTCGTGGTCGCCGAAATCAACTGAGGGAGGCAGGTTTCGGCGTAGGCCGAGGATATCACCAGAGAGAGTGCCGGGTATACAAGCCAGCCGGATGCACTGGTGCGGATACCAGTATGTGTAGTAGAAAATACCATCAATTGTCTCCACGTTGACGTCCATTATCTGCCGGCTGCCCCCAGAACCCAGATTCGACCCTTCTCTCTTCTCTTCGTAAGCATCTCTCAGTCGCTTCACTTCACGAGTAAAAGGGTCATTTGGTGATTGGCTCATTGTTGTTGATTTGAAGGAGTTTGAAGTAATCTCGAGGGACTCTTTGCTCGAAATTGTTGGCGGCGGTGACAAATACAAAGAGGAAATTTTAGGATTGTCGGCTCCAGCTTTTATGCCCTCAGAGAAGATACGCAAGGCGGATGGATGGTGTGCACAGAGCTTTGCACCTGTAATACAGGGAAATTGATACAGACACCACACATTTTTGTTAGCGGCACCACACCGGATCACATAATCAATTTTGCCCAAAATTGTTACCATACATTACCACCACTTCTGACTTACTACTGTAGCAACATGGTGACGATTAGTGTTTCTTACCTAGAGCTCCCATTGATCAGAATCAATAGTTAAGCTTCTTTGCATATGGCAAAAGGGGCAATTTATGAGATCTCGTGCTAGGTCCCCCGCGTTTCGCCCAGTCCGGGCATTAATATGATCATTGATCATGGTGAAGTTTGAACGCCCCTTCCATCACAGCCAAGAGAGATATCCTTCCTCTGTTATCAGCTTACAAGTCGGTGTCTTGGGCGAGAGCACTGCGATCCCCGCGTCTACCTTGTCAACTGCCAAGCAGACTAGCATGGTGAGAGTTAAAGAAGAGGTTGTTTGAGACAAGTGGGAGGTAGTTGTCAAGTCTTAGTCCAGATCCCCCCGTTCATTCCGCCAGATCGGCGTTTAGCGAGAGATATGGGAGCTAAGAAGGTTGCGCTTCGAGATAGAGTATGTTCCTAGATAGAAGCAAGCCACTGGTCTCTAGTCTCAAAGACCTCTTCCATAATGAAGTTCCATTGGTGGCTCTACCGTCCATGATCAGATAGAATCAGCGAAGAATCAAAGAAAAAATTGGAGGAAGAATCAGATGAAGAAATAAAAGAATGATCCGATGAAGAATCAGACAACAAGCAGGAAGAGAAGTTTATGTAGTAGTAGATAGAATGTAGTTGCTACTACTACTGTAGTAAGTCATGCGGTTGCTCTGGTAATGTATGGTAACCATGTTGAGTAAGATTGATTATATGATCCGAAATTACGTAAGGTGTGGTGCCGCTAGTAAAATGGTGTGGTGTCTGTATCAATTCCCGTAATACAGCTACCTATTACCTAATACATAGTACATAACTAGTTAATACCCACCTATCGTAATGTGTGTTTCTTCAGTCATGCTAACATAATTCGATACTGCACAATCCAGAATATTGATGGAGCGGGCTCGATCCAAACGAAAAGACGCGACTTTTAGCGTCCTGCGCCATCGACAGGGGTGATTGGAAAAATGCGACTTTTAGCGCCGGGCATCCACCGGCATTCATCTGGTCCGAAGGAATGTTACTTGACGGATGTCAGGTTTTTCACTCAAAATCGCTGGAATTGTTGTTAAATTGCGAGCTGAGGGAAAGTGAGTAAGTGCGAAGAGTGTTGTGGACAGTCTCTTTCAGCAACTCGAAAATGTTCACGAGAGTTTTTTCTGTGGGCCCGATGAGGGGCGCTCGTGACCCTAGCGGGGAGAAGAGGGGCGAGGGGAGGACAGGGGTCATTTAGCCAATATATCACAATAAATAAGCACCCTTTCCTGCACCTTACTAGGAAGCTCAAAAACCCGCTTTCACTTCAAAAATATGGAGGACGCACCCTTAGCTTTCCTACTATTCTCAGCCCCGTGCCCACTTGGGCCATATTTGATTAACTTGTCAATGCCATTTCTCTGCGCAATGTGGGCGCGATGCTTGGTAGTGCTATATTCAGCCCGTACAACGGCTGATATCAGTCCTGCATTATGTCAGAACCCTTTCTTTTTCTTATTATTCTTAAGCATACCCCTGGTTGTGCTAGACTTGGACGCCTTATGGCCAATTTTCGCAATCGTTTCCCCGTTCCCTTGTGGTCAATGCCTCTTCCAGTTGGTGTTACCGAGCTGTTCTGTGGTTGTGAGATTCAACCACTGATCTGTGTTGGTTTCACCAGCTAGGCTGACGTGGTCATTTTTGGCCCAAGACGATCTTATTACCTCACCCCTCTGTTATCCCATCACAACAACCTTTTATCAGCTTTGAGTGTAATTAACAGGGGAAATTCTGTTTAGCTTTTGGTGGAGGGTTACTGGTTTGACAAGTTGGGTTGCTTTCAATGGACAGGTACACTTAAATTAATAGGATTTGTGCGTGGCAGTTGAATCATCATTACTTATTAAGAAGCTCGAGGATCTTCTGGACCCATGTGTTCTGTTGAATTCAGCCAGTAATTCCTGGATGAATCAGGCGGGCGATGCCAAGCCTATGTTTTCCCAGGGCTCTAGCAACCGCCATTTGGTCAATTGCAGGACTATCGAAGGAGGGTCGCTCCTTGCCAAGACAAGCCACGTGATCGGACTTGGTCCTGTGTGCGGAACGGCACTAGTATGTTCCGGACCAGACAAATGGAAGAAAACCTCCATATCCAGATAGTTTCCTCAGGTAGACAAATTATATTTGGTTTAGTTGGTCACTTGCGAGCTGTTACGATGATGCCAGGTCCTCAAAGATAGAAGAGTGCATTTGAACTAGAATATTGAAGACAGAGAGGGAAGGAGAAGAAGGAAGAAGGGAAGTGAGAGATGGGGCCTTCAGATAGATCCTCACGTCATGTGTTCTCATCCCTCCGTCTAGTTCAATGCACCTTCAAAAGCCCACAACAAAAGTAATAATAGAAAGCAAACCTGTCACACGTGACACGAGCCACATCCTTTATATCGAATAGAGCAAGGCTACATTTGCTAAATTGTTGCTTGCCTCAATTTAACATGTTCTACAGGTATTGGCCCCTTGGTAGCACCGCTCCGCCCAATATGCGAGAAAATATATCTTAGAGGCTTGCTGACCACCATGCACTAGCCCGGCAGGGTGTTGGCGACTCTTGAAGATGGCGAAAACTTTTGGTCTTTAAGCTCAAAGATTATTGCCATTGTTGCTTGATCAGGTCTTGACAGGAGACCAGCGCCCAACCCTTCGGGCAAAGACGTTTGTCACGTGATAATATAAAGGCGGATTTCTTCCTGCCCCTCACCTGCCCACTCATCTATTTACCAGCGCATTACAACGACTGCTGCTTGGCTCAAAGGTGATACAGCCCCAAATGACTGTGGTCATTAATCCTTGACGGAAAATTCGTGTTACTTGAAAGGAAATAAAAAGCGACGTCGTTGGTGATTATCCTTAATCTCATCGGGCTAAGCGGCGACGTAAGTCAAGCGCGTTCACTTCTCATCTGGCGTACGTGTAATGTATTCCAATATACAAAAGCATTCATTCTCCCTGGCAAGTTTGGATTCCACCAGAAACGCGTACACAGAGACCAGTACCATGGATAAGGCAGCCAAAAAAGTTCGCACCGAAAGCTCATCAGACAGCGGGATTCTCGAAGAATGCAAGAAAGAAGTGAGAATGATATGTTAGATGTTCATATGTGAGAAGAATACTAATTACCCCAGGTAACATGTGACTTATGCGATCGAATAAACTGGACGACTCCATCAAAAGGTGTTCAGACAACCCCTCCACCTAGAACGGTTGCAATTGTCGTGGATGTTGTTCAGAACAGAGGCGCTATACGGATTTTCGAGAAAGAAAGCGGTGAATACGTCGACGGAGTTGGAACCGAGGAGGAAGGCTTTCGGATCATCATTCCATGGAGAGACACTTGGCGCTTCAGAGCATCGGGCGTCGTTGAAGTTGGGTATATAATGGCAAAGGATGCAGTTTAGTTTGGCGGCTGGTTCCATGTTGCCAATGGATGGTGTAAGATTAATCGATCCGTCAGCTCGTTACTGACTGGAATTGTAACAAAAGATGTCGTTTTCACTCCATACGTGTCTGTGAGCCACACTGCGCCTGATATCTGGCCCAATTCTATGATATCTCGAATATCTTGCACGTTGAGCTCGTATACATCTCCGGTCAAAGGGTCTTTAGGTCGATTTAGCCAGTAATCATCCACTTTGTGCCAAGGCCATACCTATGTCTTGCCGCTTGCCGGGTTGAAATGTCAACAAATCCGGCGACGTGACTACCGCAGATGGCCCTTCACCATGTTAGCTAGCATCATGTCTCACAAGATTTAGATGTCATACTAAAGGTCGGTTGAATGATTTGGTAGCTTCCTTGACCCCGCTCTTGATGCTCGAGAGCGTCGTGAGTCTCGGAGACTTGGTTCACCGTTCCATCATCGGCTTGTAAGGGAGCCTGGGGAACCTCTGGGTAGAGAGAAAAACTGATATACTGACGTGCAAGCCAATCGTTTTTCTTTAACATAACAAGCCTAACTCAAAGAATTTCCCCCGGAGTCTCCAGCCTAATGCCTGGCATTGAAAGTAAGGCTTTGGGGGGATATCAATCTCTTTCGCGATGGTCTATCTCGGCCTATATTCTTGGGCTCACCTTCTCCTTTGCATCTATCGTTTTCGGAGTCACTGTTGTGGCAACCTCATCGGGAAAGATACCTCTTGTTATCTCTCATCTGGTACGTTTATGCCCTTAGCAGAATTGGTAAAGTTTAACTGTGGCGTAGATGGCTACTGTTTTCGTTACTGCTGCAACTATAAGTACCACGGTGATTTATGGCCTTATGGCGGGCGCAATTAAGGCAACACTGCAGAATTTTGGTATTTTTGCTAGTTTCGGGGCTCGCACATTTACAACGGCGTGGTTGGGGGTGTTTTTCTGTTTTGGAGCTCTGCTGGCGTGTATGATTGAGCTGTTTTGCTGTTGTATTTAGTTCACAGAACGACTAGCGTCACTTGTAGGCTTCAGATAAACAAGGGCACGAAAAATTGGAGCACGTTTGTATGGTATCCATGTAGAAGGTGTAATGCCCAGCCGCGCGTAGCGCGGCGTACAGAGTCTAGTAATTTAGATACCCGACGAATGTGGGGCTTGGACACAGTAGGGGTGGCTACCACCCTGACAAGTCATCGCGGCTCCGCAAGTGATGCGAGGAGTCCATCTGTCGGTAAGGCATTGTTCAAGGATGCTTCCGTTGCATCGCCATATCCCTGTCGGGCAAGGACGGCTCAGGCGGCTGTCTGTCGCACCTGTGCACGTCCCTAACGGCGGGAAACCGACGGCATTTTGCACTGGATCGTCGTTAACTGGCGTATGGAGAAAGTTGGCAGCGGAAGGAGATGTGGACATTACGAGCGCAGCTGACGAGGTCGTCCGCTCTTCACTAGCCTCCGCGGGTGCCGTTTCGAAATTTACACCATCCGAGAAGTTATAGATCGTGTCATCCACAATTTCCCAGGCAATTTGAATGTGACCGTCAGCACATGCAGCTCCTCCGGACAACTCTTCCAGGACAGAGTAACTAAAGTCGAGACCGGGGGCGGCGACCGCATTCCAGACGTCACTTGAAGCCGATCCTCCTGCACAACGCTGACATCCATCGCCGATAAAGAGCGGTAGGTTTGACTGCTCGCCATTGACCGTGACGATAACCCGCTTTCCGCAATACTTTGACATGTCCAATTTAAGCTGGCTATGATTCATGGCAACCACATAGTTCGAGTTCACGTGGTTCAGTGACAAAGCATTCTGCGAGCTACACTCCAGAGGGCCCAAATTTTGAGCCACAAACGATGTGTCGCAGGCCTCCACTTGCCTCACATCGTAGTAGTATGTTCCAAATCCGGTCCCTCTGAACATAGTTCTCTGCGCACTGACGCCTACCAAGAAAAGCAGACTCACTAAGGTTCGAAAGTTCATGATATCGAAATCGGATTGCGAGCGAACGCAGAATGAGATATAGGCACTATATACTTGGCGAATTTCAACACCATGCCGCTAACATAGGCCCGGTCTCATAGCGTTGAGCGGATACTTGTTTTCTAGGAGTAATCGAACCACAACATTTGAGCGATGTAAATCGATATCAACGTCAAAAACCAAGCGCGGCCCTCATCTCTGTTTATCCTTCAAAGAGTTTTTTTTTTTTTTTTCATTCACCACATTGCCTGGCATTGTGGTTGAGAGAGCATAAAAGTCCTGCTTTACATCGTGGTCGGCCGCCAGCCTCATTTTGCAGATATGGTCCCCGTCATTGTGATCTGACTCCAACAGGTGGGGAAACCTACTATACTTTGCTGCTGGCGACCCATTGAATCCGGAAATGAACTGGGCATACAGAAATGATCATTGTCAATTACATTTACATCTTACCAGGTATAATTTATTTTTCAAATAAACTACAGCCAATGTGGTTATTCTGACTGATTAACAGGGGTGGTTGTTAGCCTCGTGCTGAATCGTCCAGAAACACCAATAAACATTCCTGAGTATCTACAATAACATCAACATCCAGTCACAAAAGCTTGAAAGACCATATCAGATATGTACATATACATAGAGGACACTATACGGTTGTAGGGCAGGTGTCAAAACGCTCCAATGGCACTCTCAAGCAATAAGAAACGCGCGTTACTAAGGCAGCAGTGCCGGGAAGCACTGGTAGCTCTAACTAATCTTGATGCCTTAATGCCTGACTTTGGCCTGATTTGGCCTAGGAGCCTGGCTTATTGAACTTTTGCCGGATTTGACAAGCTCGTTCAAAGGCGGGAATGCACGACGGACAGTCTATACTATCGGACCTCATCATGCTACCACATACAAACGTGCTCCAAATTTTCGTTCCCTTGTTTATCTGAAGCCTACAAGTGACGCTAGTCGTTCTTTGAACTAAATACAACAGCAAAAAAGGTCAATCATACACGTCAGCAGAGCTCCAAAACAGAAAAACACCCCCAACCACGCCGTTGTAAATGTGCGCGCCCCGAAACTAGCAAAAATACCAAAATTCTGCAGTGTTGCCTTAATTGCGCCCGCCATAAGGCCATAAATCACCGTGGTACTTATAGTTGCAGCAGTAACGAACACAGTAGCCATCTACGCCACAGTTAAAGTCTTTCCCAATTCTGCTAAGGGCATAAACGTACCAGATGAGAGATAACAAGAGGTATCTTTCCCAATGAGGTTGCCACAACAGTGACTCCGAAAACGATGGATGCAAAGGAGAAGATGAGCCCAAGAATATAGGCTGAGATAGACCATCGCGCAAGAGATTGATATCCCCCCAAAGCTTTACTTTCAATGCCAGGCATTAGGCTGGAGACTCCGGGGGAAATTTCTTGAAATAGGCTTGTTATGTTAAAGAAAAACGAAGTACTGGGATCTGAACAATACGCAGCCTTGTTATCATATCCTTCACAGTATCCCAACAGACCTACAGAGTAGTATCCAGGGAGACTAGATTTGAGATTATCGGCGATCTCTTGCACAGAGTTGTTGACCTCACTCCCTGCCGTCTGAGCGGCTGCAGAAGCCTCTGCGACGCCAGTCTCTGCAGAGCCCACAATGTTGGCACTCGTAGTATCCAATGTGTCTACGCCAGAGTCTAAACTGCCTGCTGAGATAGCTCGGCGGAGGTGGGTTGGGTCAAGGGTAGAGGAAGAAGCCAAGTTGACCTGTCAATGCTCAGCTGTGTTCTTGAAGGGCGCTTGCATGGTATATAGGAACCTTCATGAAATACAAGTCACTGGGGGAAGAAGTAGATGTGCACCCAGAGAACACAATCGCCAAACAAATCAAGGAACCAGTAGATAAGGCCAAAGGAAGGCATTCCAAGATCTGTTCCAACGTGTTTAGGTCATCAGACGTCACTTTGACAGCGTATAGTTCTCGTAGTGAAGAATCCTCGAACCTGCTTTACTGGGAAGCTATGGTCTGAACTAAAATACGCCAGATATGCCTCTTTACATAGCTTCGATACATAGGAGTTCCTGCCTTAGCTTCTAATAAAACTGTGTTTTGAGAGGTCTTCGGAGAGTGCATTTAAATTAATCAATATCATCAATGCAGGAGTACAAACGTCTTCGTGGGGAAAGAAACGATATGAACTCCCTACATCAAGAATAATCGTATCACCAAGTGTTCCTACTGGGGGGCAGAGGTCAGTGGGCTACGATAATCTCCATATTCCTAATGAGGAGGTATTCTTTTTCACGATACAGCAGTCTGGAGAGTGAACATACGAAGCAATGCAACCATTGAGAATCGCATCCAGGATGCCCTCAACGCGCTATCCAATCAAAAGAAACCAAATGTCTCGAAGACTGCGCAAGATTATCACGTTCCTTACCAGCGGCTTCTAAAACGCTGGCACGGCCGACCTTCCCTCCTACAGCGCCAACCAACCCATAGATTACTTGATGAGAGCCAAGTAAGGCGCTCTGTGCCTTTATGGATACTATGGATAGCTTGGGTCTTTGTCCGAAGCGAAAACAAGTGGAAGCAGCGGCGAATTCTATCCTTCGTGAAGCGCGATCAGACCCATCTATCTCAGTCGGCGAACACTGGATTACACGCTTTTTGAAGCGCCATCCTGACTTTAAACGACGCCCGCGACGTGCTCTAGATATTGAGCGAATGCAGGCACTTGATAAAACGGCTACACGGGCGTGGTTTGACCAGTATCATCGGATTATTGTCGACAGGGGGATTGCACCTCAGGACATCTACAATTTTGATGAAACTGGGTTCCAAATTGGCGTCGGCAAGGACCAATGGATCATTACCAGGGAGCCTAAGGAAGAAGATACTTAGTGGCACTTCAACTAACCGGGAATCAGTGACTGTTGTTGAGTCTGTGAATGCGGATGGCAGCTTCGTGATCGCACCAGTCATTATTCTCTCTGGCCGCCAAATCCTCCTTCGATGGTTTGATTCTATCACTGAGGACTGTATTGCAGTCAATAATACTGGATACATGAATCAACAGCTCGCCTACCACTGGATCCACCATTTTAATCGCCAAACCAAAGGTCGAACCGCTGGGAAATATCGACTACTCCTTTGTGATGGCCTTGATGCCCATATTACTATGTAATTCATCCAATTTTGCGAGAAGAACGACATTATTCAGTATTTTCTACCGCGTCATTCAAGCCACTGTCTTCAACCTTTAGACGTTGGAGTATTCTGTCTATTCATCACCATTAACTTCATTCTAACACACCCGCTGTCGCCTGCTAGTGCATTGCAGGAACAATATTCGGTGACAGCATTACAGCACTGTAAACAGAACCAGATGCATAATGTATAGACTTGGTTGCCATCCCTGGAATAGGCCCATTCTTTCAAGCGGCCGGACAGAATACTGCATATTGCTAATAGGAAAGTTAGGAATATCACGTATGTTTATTATGCAATCACATATAGGCGGCTCATCAACAATATGACCCAGCACAAATATCCAAGCAGCATGGCCTCTACCGCCGTCTTTTGCTTTTGCAAACGGAGATGACATGCACTCTGAATCAGGTAGAAAACTTTAACATGCAAGGTAGTATTGGAGTGAAGCCAACTCTCTATGCGGTAAAGCCGTTCTAGTCTCACACCTGTTCATAGATGATTTGGGGATCACGGGAGAAGGTGAAGCGTTTGTGAGTCGTCTAGACCTTACAGCGAGCCGTACTTGGCACTTGAACATAGAGGACAACGTCAATCTATCATTTTACCCTATTAAACATCCCAATTGGTCCCGTAAATGACGAGCTGGAACGCGGTTCACCGTGACCAACCGTTCGCTCGCTGACCGAGTCAAGCGGCGCGGTGCTTTCGTGACTAACCGGGTAAATTCGTTCATTCCAGAGCCATAGCGGTGTCCGATCGTGCCCGCTTCAAAGGGAACAGTTTGCGTGGGTAGTCAACACGGCCCATCATAAACAATTCAGATGCATTCTTCCAGATTAATCACCTAGGTTAATAACCTGGATTAGCTTCATTGATGGTCCGCATTCATCAAAGGTGACTGTTGAACTTGACACAATGTCTATTTGAAACAATCATTCGTGATTCCGTCCGCATCAGCTAGTGATCTATTGTCTATAAGAGCTGGTCTCTAGTCAGTATCACGCGTTGGTCAATTTTCTAGTTAAAGTGACAACTGAATCTTTCGGAGTGTACCTATGCCGCCGCCGGGTTCCTATGATGACACGTCTTGTAGCGGAGCCACGCTGGGCTCTCAGGATTCGGAGCCCCAGGATGTCCCAAACTCAGAACTTGACTCCGATTATGTCCCTTCGGAGATGAGCGAAGATCGGGCATTCCTAGCTTCCGATACAGAAGAGCTCTCTTACGTCTCAGATGACAGTTCCAATATGGAGGATCCTGTAATGAGCATGATATACGACTACTCGACCCGTGGGGATCGAAAGGTATGATCAGAACAAGTGTTTGTTAGGGTCTGGCTCTCCTCACCATTTTATCCAGATACCGAGCCTCGAGAAGAAACCCATCAAAGCGATAGCAAAACGAGAAATTACTCGAAACGGTCAGCTAAAGACTGAGTATCTAGTCCTCTGGTGCTCTTGGGAGAGCTTGGATTAGTGGGATGGCAAGGAGAACCGGGATCGGTGATTGTACATCTTTCTTTGTCCTTTGCTACAACCCTATAGCAGAATTAAAGAACGAGACAGAGACCCTATCAGACAGAATTGCCTGAGATTCAATGTCCGCTCCCCGAACACAATTTGTTTTCAAATATATATCTTGAGCATTGACACAACATATCGCCCACAAAGACAAACAAGTATGGCGACGACTGTTTTCGCCTGTCGTGCTAGTAATAGTCAGTTCGAGCAACACCCCAAGACCGTATAGTTTCCTGGCCACTGTAAGCTTTTGCTTGCCTCCGGGCTCGGGAGATACTTCGCTGGTGATCTAGGAATATGACTAATTGCTAGAGACGATAACTTAGTTGGAGTTACTGGCGAATGGTACCGTACAGCAGCAGCAACGATTCTATTGGGAGTACTGAATATTTTTTTGCCTATCAGATAGTACATTACATTACATGAGGGTTCATTCACCTTCGCTTGCTGGTCTTGCCTTGCTTTTGTATCTGGAAGCGGCCTGCCTCCCTCTGCTGTCGAGATTCCATCCTTTGATGTATCGATAAGACCAGAATCCATGTTTTTCGCGGATTTAGGAGAGTCCTTGAATTGAAACCAGCAAACTCGGGACTACTTATAGATGAAAGGCGGAGAGATTGTCACGTCGGTCGCAATAAGTAGTGAACACGGTACCAAAAGAATTGGTCGCCATCAATTTTCTATGTCTGCTGCTTGTGTCTTTGTAGAAAAAGACTTGACACTCTCAGTAATTATCTTTACGGATGGGCTACTCTCACGCCCCTCAAAACGGTTCTGGAATAGTGCAGAGAAGCCATAACGCATCTTCAGAGCCAACCTAAAACTTCGGTCTTAAAGACCCCTCACGTAACATCTGAAGGCATAACCGAGTCCTCTCAATACAGTGCGTCTCGAAACCGGTGCAACAAGAACACTCTGAGACACTCTTTTTGGCCCCACTTCCAAGGGCTTAGCGCAAATCGTTTATTGAGGTGACCACTCTAAGCTGAGAACCTCTGCAATGAATATTGTACGGCATTGTATCTCCCCTTCGTATGACTCGCTTTGACACATTCAATTCACTGCGCACTTCAACCACCCTTCGGTCATCAGTGGCTCAAAGTGACGTCGGGGAATTCACTTATAAATTTATTCTCAATATTCCCCATTTAGCTTTTGCCGCGATTTGTTGTGTGATTTGCGGTTGTGGCCAGATGCTCCTTTGGCGGTATAACTCCGACTTTATTTGGCTTCAGGCCAAGATCTTTCTGTAAGCCAGGTCCAGCTTACGGATTACTATCGTTCTCCAAGTACTAATAATGAACAAGACCAGTTTTCATGAATTCTGCCACGAGTTGTATCGATACCTTTATAAACATATACACAAAATGGAGCCCATTCATGGTCTGTAGTTCAAACATTCACTGTCGATACTGAGCCCTAAAGGTTTAGCAGACCGTGGGTCTAAGGCAGGGCCTGATGCTGCTTAATGAAGTGACTTTCAAACTTCTGCTCTGTCGTCAGGCCTTTCCTTCGCCCCAGGTACCCCTACATACATACGTTTATGCAAGTCGTTTATGCAAGTCATTTATGCAAGTCGTTTATGCAAGTCTTCACTATCCAAGGGCTTATGTTATAAGATGGCTCGGGTCGCCGTACTATACTTACAGAATCACAGAGATCAGACATAGGACGGCAACTTGGAAGGTCGGTAGCATTCTGTTACTTTGTGCAATCAAAATTGTGTTCACTTTTAACCTAATGACTCAGCAGTCGCTCGGATATCATACATGTCACAAAACTTTCGAACAGCCCAGACTGCTGCGGCTAGCCGAAACTACGCAGCATCAGATGGTTTAGGGTGCGTAGCCCAAATTGCGCGCAAAAAATGAGTGACGCGACTGTAAACTCGATTTTGTTCTCCAGTTCCTGAAGAGGAGCGTGCAGGAGCGACAAAAGTGGGTCCTGTGGGTCCTGTGGGGGTAACGCCTTCCCGCTGAGCTTGTTCATACCAGCCTGGCGGATAATCTGGCATTGGATGGGGTGGTGCAGGAATACGATCCAATGGATCTCTTGATAATGTTCTGGAAGAATTTGTATTTTTGGTTCGGCTAGAAGATATTAGTCTCAATCAACAAACAGATACAGTCCCCTGAACTTACAAAGGATACTTTTGGATATTCCTCCATGCACACAGGACGGACTCTTTCTGCGCCATCTCTTGGTATGGTAAAGAACTCATCGATTTCAAGAGAAGGGAATTAAACTCGCCGTCCTTTCCTTCAATAATCCACTGCGCGCAAAACTCGAACAACCTTGGATAATACCCAGCAGATGCCCAGTCAATGAGGCAGAGAGAACCATCTTCCTGCCATAAGATATTCCGAGGCGCTATATCTAAATGGCAAAGCACTAGCTCGCAGCCCTGGGAAATAAGTTTCGGATTATGTGCAAAAAGCCGGCTATTGAACCACTTCTCCATTTCGTCAAGACTGTCGAAAACCAGATCTTCAGTCTCCGGGAAAAGAAGCCCGCGACAGATCCCGCCAGAGAGAGGCCCGGGGATGTCATGTCGCAATGTTGCGAAATAATCAAGCACACTCGCAACCTTTTTATGGCGTTGATGTCTTCCAACGGATCGATAACCTTCCCCTCTATATACTCCATCACAATATAGCCCCAGCCCTGCTCATCGGAAAAGAAAGCGTACACGCGTGGGATATGAACGATGCGGTTGTCCACAAGTTCATACGCTATTCTTTGATTTTCGGCTTCTTCTTTCATGACATCTGGGCCCCATTTGACCACCTGGTGGTCAGAGATCTGATAATTCGATTTCCGTATTGACTGATAATATTGCCAGGCTGCGGTTTTGAACAAGACGCTATCACAGATGCGTAGTAGTTGGCTTAGCCAGATGGCTTCACTACCTGCAACCGATAAACCCATGTATTCAGCTTCAGCACTAGACTTTGCAGTGCTAGATTGCAATTTGGATTTCCACGAGATAGGCCCACCGGCGAAGAAAAAGACATAACCGCAACGACTCTTGGAGTCTGGGCCTGATGCATACGATGATGCATCAACATGCCCCCAAAGTCCATGCTGGTCATCAGCATGGTAATGCAGCGAATGGTCGCTGGTATTGCCCGCGTAGGTCACTGCACGCAGGGCCTTATCGTGGTGATCAGGGTTGTTCAAAAATTGAGACAACATGCTGATCGCCAGAGCGAGGTCTGGTCTGGTCACTGTGTTTGCGTAATTCAGTGAGCCAATGATTGACTGGTATTGTTTGGTCTCAGCCTTGGTTGCCTGGTGGTCCGATTTTATGAGGATGTCCATCAAAGGTGTCACTGGCTTAGTGATTTGTCTTTTGGTCTCGCCGATGAATTCATCGGTGAACCGGTCGACGTAAGCCTTCTGCGATGCGTTTAACGTGCCTTTGGTGCGGTCATGTCTGACGTGCATCGAGAGATAGTGACTGAGGGGCCCAAGGTCGGTGATGGACCACTGGCTTGAGAGCTGAGCCTTCACCTTGTTGACGAGGGTTGTTGAAGAACCTGCAATTAACATGTCATCAACATACACGAAGATGTAGACAACTTCGGTATCACCCCCGTCATTGTCGGTTCTGATGTAAAGGCAGCCATCGGCTTTGGACTGAACAAAACCGATAGACAGTAAAAACCCCTTCGGCGTCTCAAACCAGTTTGATGCTGACTGCTTCAACCCGTAGAGACTTCGTTCGAGCTGGCAGACTATCCCATCTTCTGGCGTATCGAGTCCAGTGGGGTAATGCATCAATATGCGCTCTTTGAGTGGCGCATTGAGGTAGGCGACGTTGACGTCAACATGGCAAGTGACCAGCCTTTGCTGTGCAATTACTCCCAATAGCACACGGAGGGTTTCGTACCTCCCAGTGCGTGCTAGAGTGGAGGAGTAATCGATATCTTTGATCTGTTCAAAACCTCGAGCCACCCATCGGGCTTTGAACTTCAGGGGTTTTCCAAAAGCATTAAGCTTCAGCTTAAACACCCATTTGCCAGTTAGCACTCGGGCACCTTTAGGAGGCTTCACTAGCTTCCAAATGCGCATCGTGGTATAGTTGTTGGCTTCAACTAACATAGCGCGGTGCCACCAAGGCCAGAATGGCGAGATTTGGGCCTGCCTCACTGTGACAGGGTCTTTGAGCCACTTTCACCTTCACGGAATGACATATGAGCAGGCTCATTTGAGTCACCCTCTTGATGTGAGGCTGCAGGTTGGCCACTTTCACCTTCACGGTCTGACATATGAGCAGGCTCATTTGAGCCATCCGATTCATAGGTGAAGATTTCCGGATCAGGAAATTGATATCGTCCTGGATTGGGCATGCCCTTGGACGAAATAGCCTGTGGCGAGGGTCTTGGGAGCTCTGGATTGTTAAACAGGGTCCAATCATCGCCTTGGTCAAAGACAACAGACTGACGCACGATGATCTCCCCCTCCCTTCAGGCTTGGGCTTCCAAATACGGTATTGAGCACATAGTCACCCGATGTATATTCGATGGCTTGTACGGTAGACGCCCGATAGAATGAGTTGATTGGAACTTTTATTAGTTTTGTTGAAGAGTCCATATTATTCAGACGCAGTGCGTTACTTTTCCGAATCTGCCAACTACCATACAAATATCGGCGTAATTCAACAGACGGTGAATACGCTCTATTCGAAAGCGAGAAAGGATAGGATATTGAATGAGTGACAGCCTGCATCGCAAATGAGTAATATTGAAGGCGTCTAAGAAGTGCTAATAAAACCTTAGGAGGATGTGCTATATGTACACGCTTAGCCGTAGCTACGAGGCAGATACACTTAGTATGAGGATCTTTTGGAGCTTGTGATTTCTGAGCATCTTTCCTTGTGTGATGCTCAGCTTATGGATCCGTATTCTTCGCCATCTTTGCAGGTGCCATCTCACCCGATCCGGTTGGCCCTTTTCATCGCCATAGACGACCTGCCATATGCAGTCTACCATGTGAAATTGCTGCGTCTCTTGGAAGGGCACACGCTGGAAGTTGTCTAGGCGTTTGGCTGGCTGACAAGCAAAGCAGCAAGCCAGGCTGCCATTTGAGAAAGGCTGGTAGTGAAAGCCGTTCTGGGCCAGTTGAAGCGGGGCGCCAGTTGGCTGAAAGTCGCGCACACGACCTCTTTGTCGTCTTTTGCCTCGCGGGACCCACAATGCCACGAAGCTTTCCGAAAGCCCTACGTCCTAAAATTGCCATAGTTATCCTTTTTATAATAGTTGAGTCTCTGCTCATTCTAACAGACAAGCCTACAGCGGTGTACTTTCCAGGTCACTATAGTGGTCAAGCAGACGTTACCGCAGTGAATTGGTCTCGCTTTGCCTACACACAATATGTCACCAACACAGCCTACCTCTGCAACTCAGTCATGCTGTTTGAAACGCTACATCGATTGAACAGCAAGCCTGACCGAGTCATGATGTACCCCTCGGAATTTTCTCTAGACGAGAACAGCGCTGAGCCGGAGAGTCGACTACTGCGAAAGGCGCGAGATGAGTATAATGTGAAACTGGTACCTATCAAGGTTCGGAGTCGACCCAGTGGGGATGGTACATACCACGCAGTTCTTTCGATAGTATTTTGAGAATACTAACCGCGTTATAGACACATGGGCGGAGAGTTTTACTAAACTCCTCGCCTTCAACCAGACTCAATATCATCGAGTACTCAGTTTAGACTCGGACTCGACTATACTGCAGGTGTGTTCCATGAACCCGTGTGGCTTTCAATTGCTTCTCACTAAAACGTCTTTAGAGCCTGGATGAATTGTTCTTCATGCCGCCATGCCCGTTGGGATTACCTCGAGCCTACTGGCTTGACCCTGATGAACGCGTGCAAAGCTCCCAGTTATTACTAATTCGACCTTCCCATTTTGAGTTCGGTCGCATAACAACTGCTATTAACAATGCAAGTCGTACCGAATATGACATGGAAATCGTGAACACCCTCTATAAGGACAGTGCACTCATTATCCCTCATCGTCCATGGACGATTCTGACAGGGGAGTTCCGTGGTGAGATCCACACTAAATATTTGGGCAATGACCAAGAAGTCTGGAATCCAGATGAAGTCCTCGGCGAGGCTAAATTTCTACATTTTTCTGACTGGCCCGTCCCTAAGGTGCGCTATTGAAGTCCTTGCTCAGAACTTCTTCGGATACTGTATTTGACCATCTTGCTTAGCCCTGGATCAAAGCTCCTCAAGAAATCATAGAGCAAGAACAGCCTCGCTGTCGATTCAATGCGACAAGTGGGCATAAGGACGACTGTCGCGATCGCGATTATTGGTTGGGCTTTTATGCCGATTTCGCTAAACGACGAGCAGTATGTGCCCTCTCTCCCTTATATTGCGAACACATTTTGACAAATAAAGGATGTTTGTGGCGAAGATGCATAACCCGACAAATGAGTCATACCAACCATAGAGGTGCCTCGGTACATGAACCATTGCGACCCCTTGTTCAACACTAAACCGTCGGGGCTCAAGAGCGTTTGTGAGTATGTTTTTGACTTAAATATAGCAATCTTCAGGCAGAATAATGAACAATCCAATATTTGCGTCACATCGGTGCCTTAATTCTCACTGTGGTGCCTCTTTCTGTTCCCCTACGCCCCTAAGGCCGTCCTATTGATACAAGGTACGGTGCTAACGGTGCCTAGCTCAAGTCAATGGCACCACCTTGATGCCCAGTTTCGCATTGTTTCTCCCTCTCGCTGCTCCCGTGGACAGCATGTTCATCATGAGACTCGGGTTGCTTGAGAAGAAGGTTGAATACTGCTTCAAATGAATTGCGGTCTTGATTGTTCAAACGTCCCTGCTGTTTCAACAGGTACTCTGTCACAGTTCCGAGCTTCCGATCTGGTTCATAGAGAAGTTCGGCCACCCCCACGGTCTCTTCCAGATCGGTCCTCGTCTGCTCCAGGGACTGCTGTGTTTTGGCGAGCTCCTCCTCGTATTTTTGCATTCCCCCGGGTGATCTATTTGACCACTGCAACAAGAAGTGAGATATGGTGAAGGCAACCCAACTTGTCGACCCAGTAACTCTCTGCTCAAATCCTAAACAACCTTTCCGCCGTTCAAACTCCTATTTGAGAATTTATTCCAATCAGAGAACAAAGGGATAAGCGAGGGCTAACGAATGAGGACAGGGGCTGTGGTCATCTCAGTTAGTCCTGGGGGATCTCCTTCATGTGCGTCAGATTTAAGTTATACCGGCAATAAGTCCATTACGCAGGGAGTTATTACTCATGGAGCCCTTTAATGTTCACTGAATTTTTGGAGCATGCCCGCGTGATATCCCAATGGACAGGGAAACGCTCGACGGCTGTCTTACCAATCAAAACATTATTCAACCGGTGCGAAGAGGTTGCTTATTCTTGATGGCCATTCTAGCCATCTGACTGCAGAATCTGATGGTTTTTGCAAAGAGAATGCAATAATATGCCTCTGTCTGCCTCCCCATACTTGTCATCTTCTTCAACCACTTGGACACCTTCTACATGGATACCTGCGGTAATTCTAAAGCAATACTGCCTTCGTTAGGCGCAAGTATAACAGTCTTCTTCTTTTTAGGCTTAAAAACAGTAACAGCCGGCGCCGGACACCCATCTAGGTGCTTGGTATTATCCATCAACCTGAAAGGGTTAGTCTCCAGACCATCAACATGTGTTCCATCTTCAGCAGAGAAGTCGGAGTCCTCCACCGAGGTAAGATCGTCATCAGAATAATGCTCACCGGTTGAAGTAGACGGCTCATGTTTATAAAGTCAGACTGACAGCCACTATATCGATCAGAATCGAAATACAGACCTTCAATATTTTCCGCTTGGTGCCTAGCTCTCCCCTTCCCCTTCCGATCCGATGCTTTAGTGGGAGTCGGCGATGCGTCACGGTCTGGTTGATGTCTCTTAGAAGGAGACGAAGCATCTTCAATCTCCTTCCGTTTTGCCATTCTCATCTGGCGGATCGACCCTGGCGTAGCCGTACTCGATTGAACTGAGGTAGCCATTTCAGTAGACGTTGACGAACCTGACATTGTTGCCATCCTAAGGGAGACCCGTCTTCATCCCAATACGACCGGTTCCGGTCTCTCACGTTTGTAGGGAGGGTCTTGGAGTCAAGCGAGGACTTCGAACGGTACCGGCTATTTCGGGTGAAGATGTCCGTCTACGGTGGTTCGTTCAAGAGCGACAGTGGTGCCTGTGCAAAAGACCTATCCTTTCAGATCTTTGGTTTGCTCGATGTTAGCTCTCCGAGGTGGTCAACATGGCGGACGAGTTATAAAAATACTATTATCCATATTCCATCAGGGGAGATTAGTCGGTGTCCTACAGCGAAGTGGCTTCGACCTTCCATTTGCCTTGGTCGACGAACAAACTAGGATGGCAACAATGTCAGGTTCGTCAACGTCTACTGAAATGGCTACCTCAGAGTAATCAAAGATAGGGTGCGACATTATGGGAAAGCTGTAATCGACGATGGGCTACTCCTTTGGAAGCGTCACTGTGTCCAATCAGAAGCTTAAATGAGACACACCGGCCTTAACTGCAAGTAAAAGCGCATCCAATTATATAATGCTTCTATTCTCTGCGTATCCGAAACATGGCCAACAGGAAGAAGACCCGTACCAATTTCATATGCTCGCCTGCAGTTTGTCTTCGCCGACTGATCGCGCAAACAATGCGATTGACATTATACTAATATTTTCCTTTGAAATTGGAGCAAAGTTGCCTGGGACTAGGCTGGAAGAACGATAGGATCACGTAGCCTCATCACCAACGGCGCGTAAAGGACCACCTCCAATTGGCGGGATTTCTTTACCATCAATTTTTGGCCCCATGCTCCACTAGCTATATCAGGGCTCGTCACAAAGGGGTCGACTAGGCAGAGTATATATCACCGTACATTGAGTTCAAACTATGTGGTCCCGAACTCTAATAGATCATTGGTGGGGTCACCAACGGCGCCTACAGGCGACACAATATTGGCCGAGAACTTTCTTGAAGCTTTATTCAAGACGAGATGGTGTGATAGCTCGTTATTTGCACAACGCTAGAGGATTTGCAATAACCTCAGTGATGTAGTACTTCCTCGTCTCCAAAGTCAATTTTGCGTTTGATAAAGGAGAAATCTTCCAAACGAATGCATATCCTTGATTGACTGGAATATATTTAGCGTGATTAATGGCAAATCAAACTGTTCAAAGAAAGATGCGGAGTAGCCTCATGCTCTAACAAGGACAATAGTGCCCGGAAGGGGTTGTAATTAGGCTCCGGGTCGCAACTTACGAGCACGCTTTGGGCAGGTTGATCGCTGCACATCACCCCGTGGCTGTCCGGCTCGTTGTGCTAAGCTTCCTGCCTTTTGGGCCTTTTTGGGTATTTCCCCTTGGGGTTAATATGACTGTGCTTGAGTAGCGGAATACCTCCCTACCGTTGGCCAGGTACCTGTGCTGCATCCAATAGCGACCAGACCCTTCAAAACCCCGTGGTTTGGCTTATATGTCTGGGGTGGAGGGGGGCGAGTTGCTGTCCAAGTTCTGTGGCATGCAAGCTGCGCGAGCTCGCGATGCCCTGGGCGCCGCATTCTGATAAGGACTTGGATCATACGGAAGACAGTTGACGGACAGCATTGGTTGGGCGGCAGCCATGAACTCGAGCAAGGAGGAAAAAGCCGGCGGGGCTTTACTATGGGTAGAGGCAGTTGGATATTGATTTTCGCAGGGTAACGAGCCACAGCGGGTTGAAGAAAGTATCGTTTGGATATGAAAGACCAGTTCGAGGTCTTTGCTAAGCTCATTGGCATGATCTAAATTCACATGAAAAATACAGAGTTTTACTATGTATGCCAGAATTGGAGGTTTTGATAGGAGATGTCATGCAGGTTCTATGAGGGGGATGTTGGATGCCTTGATGCCCCAGGCATCACATGTGTGTAGATAGAACCCATAGTTTCTCTCTCTCTCTCCTTCTCTCTTTCTCCTCTTCGTCCACCTGAATACATACATTGTTTTCTCCATTGATCTCACATTGTATCTGTATTCCATGAAAATTCAAAGAGAGATTCTATCAGAACTGTGCTTGGTCTGCCGGCAACTCAGCTATCATGGGCAGAAACGACGGAGCACCGAGTAAGCTTGAACTATTGAACACACATCCGGTTCGGCGTCGCGAGCAAACTCCAACCGCAGGGAAGGTAATGGGATCCCTGGAATGTTTCCTGTGGTAGGAGGTTGAGCGACGGCCGTGGCAACGCTGACATCGGAGTTCATAAGCTGGTGGCTTTGCCGGTGGTTGGTAATGTGTTGTAGTAATAGTCGTAGCTCTAGGCTGAAAATGATTCGTATTCAGTACTCGCTGGTCATCACTGCGTCGAAACAAGCGGCGAAGTGGGGCTGATTCTCTGGTTCTGCCCTCCAAACAGGCCATGAGCATCTTCAATGAATTATGAGTGTCGGCTGCGTCATACCTGGCATTGATCCACAGATTGGTACCAACAAACCAATTCATTGCATGAGTGTTTAGAAATCAGTGAACATATATGGAAAGCTTGTGGCTTTTAGATGGAGGTCTCGTTGCAGCGCTAGATGCACCGCGAAGATTATGAATGATGTTCTAAACAGTCAATGCTGCTCCACTTGGATTTCAAATTATCTCGAGTAGATGTTGGAAGAAAGGTTACTGTAGCTAACGTTCGGCAGCACGCGCCGGTTTATGGTATTAGGCGCTCTGGAAGGTGTCACTTGCATCTGGTTTTCCGATTGAAAGATAGACAGGGGATGGGAAGACTGCCTGGCCTCCAAGATTATGGACATCCGGCAGAGCGCCAATGGCGATCCCGTTCATCAGTGATAGACTTAGGCAGTAATTGAGTTGTTGGGTGTTGTTTTAACGGGAACTGGGGCTAAGGACAGAGAACGCGTTCGTGTGAACCTTGTTGAACGGTGGAATATAACTCACCGCGTTTAGACCGGTTCGTCCATGGTTAATGACGACGACGGAAAGTTCTCACAATGGCACGTACATTGCCAGTATTGGTGGCCAATGCAAAATTCGATGCATGTTCGAACGTGAATATATACAGGCCCAGTGTCACGTTATAATTTATTTTGAAAAGGATAGGAATCTGGCTCCTTTTAGGTACCTAAACCGGAAATTTGGGGTTTTTTCTTACGGTTAAAGAACCCTTAGTACAAAAGTAACTAGTGTTTATGCAGTTAAATGTAAACATGGTCATCAAATGGTTAACAGAAATGATAGTTTGTATTTTATAGCTAGTTGGAAATTTATAACTAATAGTTGGTGGACGGTTATTCTTTTTCAATGGTTAGGTAGGTGTTTGTTTGTTCAATCAATTAGTTAGTTGGGTTTTAGGTATAATGGTTGGTTAACGGTTAGAAGATGTTTGATGGTCAGTGAATGGTCATTATCAGTTTACACAGTATATCACTTACTGAGCTAGCCACCTGCAGTGGAGACACATAGTAAATGCGACAAATTACAACTTGATATCTCAACATTGGTGGTCTATACAGACTTATTCCTGTAGCACAGCATCTTCAGTGTGAAACAAGCTCGCCCTCCAACATTCTCGATATAATTGGCCTGTTCAACACCTATTTGGTTTAATGGGAGCATCAAAAGTGTGATGATATTTGCAAGTAAAAATGACACTGCTTGCAGTATCATACCCTTCCCAAATGACGTCTTCGCAATCAGGATAGGGTACTGTCTCAAATAGACCAGCTGTCTCAGGGCTTTCAATTGTCCCTCTCGTGGATAATAGGGATACATCTCCCGAATCCACTTGTCTAAGGGCTTGACGTTGTCATGTTCGCTCCTCCCAATTGCCCCGTGAATCAGTTCCTGTGCATGTAGAACCGAACTCTTCGCAACTGCTTGTGTCTCCAGTAACACAGTTGCGTCCCCAGGATTATTTCCAGAGGCAAACCGTTGAACCGGCTGTGTCTGTCCATTGCCAGGCAATCGAAGGTCTTGAAGGACTTAAATTTCCCCATATTTAAATTCAAAAGAATGTCATCCAACCATTTCGCTTTGTTTCTGGGACTTCAAACTAGACATGCTCGGCTCACCCAGCGATGGACCCACGCCAGGCTATCCACCTGGCGTGCTATCCATTTACCCGTACGATCAATCAACCCTTCAATCTTTGAAAATGCCGTCTTCGTCTTCTCGTCATCCTTTGAATAGTATTGAGAGGTCTGACTAGATAACACTGTTTGTATGGATTCAATTAACCGGTCCTCGAAAATGACGTGAAGTTTCCTTATGTCTAAACCGCAGTCAACCACCATAACCAGACACTCGCGATTCCAGACAAGAGACCTCTCATGATGTACACTGACGGGAGCGGAATTGATGGGAAGATTGGAGCGGCGGCGGTCGTGGATCTCGAAGACCGACATGCCCACAGCCAAATGGGGGATGACGATACGTCCACTGTATTTGCCGCGGAACTCCGAGCCATTGAGATGGCACTCACAATGGCCCAGGAAAGCACAGAACCATGGGCTGAGCAGGCGAAGAATGGAATTGTCATCTTCGCGGACAGCCAGGCAGCGCTGAGGGCTGCAACGACCACGCATGCCATCAGGACAAGTTTATCTGTCAGGATGTCTCGACCTGATCCAGCAGTTCGCAGACAAAGGGGTCTGGACAGAACTGAGATGGACCCCGGCGCACCAAGGGGTCATTGGCAATGAGATCGCGGATCAACATGCCAAAGACGCAGCGCAGGGCCCGGAAGGACCGCAAAACTCTCTCAACAGAGGGATACGCCTTGCGCGGCGAAAAGGCGGATACGCAGTGAAGCAAAGTTGGAGTGGGAGAAGTTGTGGGCAAAGGAAACGACCAGTCGACCGACGAAACGCCTGATCGAGATACCGACAAAGAAAACGCTCGAGTACTGGTCAGGGTTACGCAAAGCCACGTCGTCGATTCTGATACAACTCAGAACTGGTAGAATTGGCCTAGGCGCCTACCTGCACCGCATCAACCGAAGAGATTCTTCGCGGTGGGATTGCGATCTTCCCAGTAATTGAATGATGTGGGATGATTTTGGGACTCCCGGACAAGATCCACCTTGGCATTCGAGCAGATTGCTGATTTCACTCTTATATTTGCCTTTCTTGACAAAGTGTTTGCTGGAATCGACTTTAACAATTGGGAGCGCGGCAAGAATTGTATCAAGTTCTTCGGAGTCGTCATCTAGCTCTGGAAGCGGTGGCGCATTCACGAGGGGGCGTACTTGGTCACCGATGATTTCATGATCGCCATTGTCGACTGAGTCGGGCAGATTTTGTTGTAGGCGGAGAATATCACCAGAAATAGTGCCGGGAATATCAGCCAGCCGGATACATTGGTGCTCGTACCAATACGTGTAGCAGAACACACCGTCAACCAATCCCAAACTGAGGTCGATTAACCGTCGGCCACCAGCAGAACCCAAGTTTGATCCCGCTCTTTTTCCCTCGTAATCAGCCCGCAGTCGCTGAATTTCCTGCGTAAAGGGATCGTTGGGTGATTGATTTATCCTTGATGATATAGGGGCGCTGATATAGGGGCTTTGAAGTAATCTCGAGAGACTCAAGTCCTTGCTCGGCAGAAACTATTTGCGGCAGTGACAATAACAAAGAGGAAATCCGATGGTTGGCGGCACCCAGCTCAAGGTTTTATGTACAAAAGAAAAACACTAAAGGTCGCGGAGGGTGGGGCGGGGCTTTGAGGTTTGCACCTACCTGTAAAACTACCTAATAAATAATGCATAACACATAATACATCATACCAACCTATCAAGTTGCGTATTTCTTCACTGATGCATATTCTAGGATACTTGTTACTGCACCATCCAGATTGATGGAGAGGGCTCGATCCCAAACGAAAAACGCGACTTTTAGCGTCCTGCACTATTGACAGGGGTATCTCCCAAAGTGCGACTTTTAGCGCCGGGCATCCACCGGCCTTCATCCGAAGTAACGTCACTTGACAGATGTCAGATTATCAGTCAACTTTTTGTTCGGCCCCTAGGAGCTGATATTGCTATGTCAATCGCGAAATGAGGGAAAACGGAGTATGTGCAAAGAGCATCGTGGACAATTTCTTTTGAGGAATTGAAAGTGTTGTTAGTTTTGCCGTGGGCCCGTGAGGGGTGCCTCGTGACTCGGGCCGAAAGAGGGGTGGGTGGGAAAAGAGGGGTGGGTCAATCTGTCACAATATATAAGTACCCTTTCCTGCATCTTGCTGGAAAACTCATAAAAATACTTTTACTTCTTAGCGATGGAACCCACACCCTTGCCCTTTCTACATGCAATAGAGACGCTAAAGCATTTGCCACGCACAGGATGGCTGAGAACTATCCAGAACCCCGAAAGTGTGGCCGCGCATAGCTTTCGAGTAGCCATCTTGGCTATGCTCGCTCCAGTATTTATACCCCTCTGTCCCCTTTTCATCTGCTGACTTAGTCAGGAAAACTTGAACCTAGATAGAGCGAAATGCATTCAAATGGCTTTGGTTCATGATTTGGCAGAGTCGGTCATAGGGGATATTCCGACGTTCGCAGGGGTTCCAAAAGGTAAGTCTTGGAAGTTATCATATCGGTCGTAGGTTAGTGGAGCTCACAAAAACCACCTGGATAGAACGGAAATACGACATGGAACGCAATGGCTTCCAATATCTAGAAAACTTGCTCCAAACATATAGTCCGAAAAGAGCAACAGAAATCAGCGCGCTGTGGCTAGAATATGAACAAGGCGAAACACCGGAAGCAAAATGGGTTAAGGAGATGGATAAGTTCGAGTGCCTAGTCCAGGCACATGAATATGAACAAAAAACCTTTGGTAAAAAAGACCTCGATGAGTTTCAAGGGCTTTTGGCGAAGATTCATTCAGAAGAAGCAGCCCGGTGGGCGAAATCCTTATGCCGGGAAAGGGAAGATCACCTCGCCAAACGAGAAAAGCGACTACCCATCATTTTCATTACCGGTATGTGATATATTCGATACATGCAACATCTAGACTTTCTCGCTAAAGTCTACTAGGGGATCCAGTAGCCTGCGTCAAGCTCGCTAGTCACGTTTCAGGAGAGCTTTCGCTTTCTCATATTTCTGTGGACCAAAAGCTTCGCGAAACGGCGCAGGATCTCGAATATCGCCACCATGGAATCATCAAGAATTGCCTCGATAAGCGATTTGAAATTCCGGCTAGTCTGGTTGTTGAAGTACTCGAGAATGAGATCAAAGCCATAGGTGGACGGTCTTGGACAATTGTCTCCGGATTTCCGAACAACACAGAGCAGCTGGCAGAGTTTGAAAAAAAGGTAGTTTATGCGAAAGGCTCCAGAGGATGAGGGTTGCTACTGACATTTATCTGATAGGTTCAAGATTGCAATTGTACCTTTTACTTGGAAAGCCCTCCCCACACCGATAATCAAGGACCAAACTCCTCAATTTCGAAGGATACCAAGCATACGTGGGGGCCTTCGGCTGTTCATAAGAAGAGCTCAGCTGCGCATTTCGAAGTGCTTGGTTCTACCACTGAAACGGACTTCTGGTTGGCAGTAAACTCGATCAGGGCTTTCATCACAGGTGGAGTGCAGAATGACATGGAGAAAACACGTTTTGACTAGCACAAGTCTAATCAACCTATGCCGAATAAAATCCCGTTTTAAATTTCATTGTCGACTCAAACTTTGGCACCTTTAGCCGTACTGTGGTAATTAGGAGAAGTCTCTCACTTCACATCCTTTTTCACCATTTACAAACATCAGAGAGCTGATTGTTAACTGCGCACTATCTGGTTCTCCATCCCTATAAATATTAGAAGCTTTGCGGCCAATAAGCTGATTATCCCCTGTGCACTTGTCAGACACTTGGCATCAGAGATCATCAAGGTTTGGGGAAACTTACTCAATGCCAATACGTAAGACTGCAGCACTTTCATAGACGTGATAGCTATTTCGTCGTTGTCGAGGAGGTCTTTTGACTTTTGACTGTCCCAGTTCATGGTCAATGGAGTTGATCCAATGACAGAATGATAAGAAGCCAGCAAGGAACTGCAAGAAGCAACCTGTTCCTCAATCAGGCTCCTCGGCTTCGATGGATGGATCCAAAAGCCGCCCTAGCGTTTGTTAGTGTAAGATCGGACTACAAAGCGAGCATGCAATCATACAGAGTCTTTGTAGCGCCCCCAAAATATATTCCTCGCAGCGTCAAGCTCACGCACATGGAGTAAGATAAAGAAAGCCAGACTTGTGAAGATCCACGATGATCTGTTCCTTGTCTGAAGTGCCTTATGAAGTTCCAATAGTATTCTCTTGTCAAGTTTAATCATTTGTAACTCAAGCAAATGCCCCAGCTGATTTTGTATCATTCGAGGTACTGGCGTGATTCCGTTCCATGGTGACTGGCTATCGTGGATAGTGGCCATACCGAGGGTTTCGCAACCATGCATTTGCCAACCTATGACAAGAAGACGTAGACAAGTATAGAGCCTTAAGCAATCCTGTATGAGGGGGTTCTAAGTAGAATCAGTAACCGATCAAGCCTGGCAAATGCAATTCTTACATCACTGTGGACCCGAGCAATGCGGAAGAAAATCGACACTTCACTTGTACTTTCACAGATTTCATTCAAAGTATGTGGAACGCATCCATTGATATAAGATTCAATATCAATCATGCGATCCTTCAAGCAATATGCGGTTGTAGCCACGCAATGCCAGCCCGAGGCATCTTTTTTCAATGCACGGACCTGATGTTTCCATGTCGGCTCAAATTGGCAGCAGACGACTCTCAGACTTGGACCATTGGTATAGTGTCGAAATGTTGCGGTTGATTGGGACATTTCCTGTGTCCGAACTGTGGTAAAAAGACTTTCATAGACTTCATTTTTCCCTAGTTTTGAGTAAGCAATCGTACACAATACCCTGACCAGCCACACTCAATCGGTACATTTTTCAAAGGGTTGGAACTGTGTTACACTATGCCGAATGCATAAGGTAATTGGAAGTTTCAGCTGGAAACATCGAAGACACCGCGGTTCATCAGAATTAGTCAAGCCTTGGCACTATATCATGATCCGAGATTAACATGTGCGCCGAACATATCTGAGGTGCTATTAGTTACCTTCTTCCTTCGGATCTGGCATTGAGTACATCGGCGGGGCTTTTTGCCACTGCTTGAACTCGTTCGTTCTGAAAGGCTCCATTCAGTGGAATTGAGACTCTTCACCCTCAGTAGACTGAGAGCATTGGTGGCTTGGGGTGACTTTGGATCCTGGCGCTCAATAGGTAATACTTCGCTGGTTTGACATGACCCGCTGGTTTCCACATAATTTGAATGTCTATTCTCGACGTAATCAAGACCATTGCAAGAAGACGTGTTGGACGTGTTTCTTGAGAAACTGGGCGGAGTCATTTGACTGGGACACAGACTCAACGAGACCAAGGGACCCGAAGTATCTGAAATCCGAGCGGAAACCTGTATAACTGTAAGTACTGTAGGATTCAGATGCAATCTGTGGGGTTCATTCTTACATCGCTAGGATAGCTCTGTGTCTGGCTGTGGGATAATGAGCCAAATTGACAAGCACTGCCAACATCGTAATATTCCCCAGGATCATGCCGGGTTGGGTCATAGCCCGAGGAAAGAAATACCGTTGTCTGCCACTCCATAGTAAATAGGGTCCTTGAGTTCATGAAAGAGGAAAGAGGTGAAATGCGAACTCTTTAAGGTTATGTTATGTAAGAAAGGGCTGATTTCGTACTTTTAACCTGTCTTCTGCGCATATGACTTAAATGATCATCACATATTAGCGCCCATGCCCAATCGGTTACTCGGCGCGTAACGCGCTGCCTGAAAATGAGCTAGTCAAGAAATATGCATATTTACCGGATAATGTCTGGCAATTCTTGGCTTTCCCTTTCCGTTCTAGTGCTCACCCCCTCGCCGCTTTTACTCCCTGAGTAGATTGAGCACGCCCCTGACCGGCCTGAGCTGATCAGGGAATTGCTAAGGACACCCCAACCTTTTGCTAATGCCACCCCATCTTAAGTACAATCACACCTCAACTTCCTAACTAAGTTACCCCAGCAATTGAAGTTGATCACACGCGATTTTCATACGGTTAAGATGCCTTAATAGTATACAACTTGATTGGAATCATTATACCTTACAGGACCTGATTGTGTGCCCAACTTCCCCACAGTTTGAGGCTACTTTGAGCACATAGGCGGCGCCTTTTCCTTCCCAGTTGTAGTCTTGTTACCTTGTAGACGTGAAACACCTGAATCGCCGGATCTTTGGGCCTTGGGTATGGGTAGCTGAGGTCCGAGTAGTGGTAGATACTCTAAAGTGTCATTCGGTGATATGTTCTGCCTCCAAAATGGATGAATATCCGTTGAAACAGGCTGCTTTACCTTAGTAGCCGGGCGATTCGGTGGGCAAATGGAAGGCGGCGAAGGCCCATGGTGTAGCTCTCTGAGCAAGATCCACTTGGTCGTGCATAAAATTGAGCCAATAAGGTGAGGTTTGGTTACATAAGGTGTTGTATTAGGTAAGAAATGTGGTGCCGTTAGCAAAAGGTTGGGGTGTCCTTAGCAATTCCCAGCTGATCAGTGATCATTATATAATCAAACTGATCTGAGCCATGATCTGATTAAGTTAGTTATTCGATGCTCTACCAGGAAGTAAGCACCAGATCTAATTTATGCTGAGCTGTGGAGTCTCAGGCACAAGATCAGGCACTCATAAGTTATCTCGCCCTCTTGGTCATACAGGCTCGACTTTACCAGAGGGAAAAGGCTTCGTCGTGGTGCTTAGCAACTTATTTCAACTAAATAAAGACCAGGCGAACAAAGTAACCCAGGCTATTCCTCGAGAACCCTAATCTGGAGCCAAGAGTTGACCTTTTTGTGATGGCCACAGAGATTGTCTAGAATGCCAAGGCAACTTAGGATAACGTAGTTGCTACGTGGTCTTCCAACTGTGTTCCTGATACCGCAGCAAGGAATTCTAGTGTTTACAACAGTATCTTTCAGACGAAGGACTTTCAATGTGGCAGTCGGCCAGATCAGAACATGACGGGAATCAATACTCAAAAGCAACGTCTTTGTGCTAATTAAGGACGAATAGTCATTCGATCTTCACCACTACTATCACGACATCTGGGCCTTCTTATCCTAAGTTCGTGGTGAATGTATTTCAAATGATTACTCTGTCTTAGATCGGAGATTGGATACGGACACTCAGATCTATGTGCAATCCTTTCATTTTCAATGTCGGCAGCCTCCTTTAGATATTTCCCTCCATAGTCAACGAAACTGCTTCTGATGATCGATTGTTGTGGCTCACGATAGAGTAAATAACCCCCTGGTCCCAGCCACGATCAAAGGCTCTGCTATCAACATTACATATGACAGGCCCGTGAATAGTGTCAAGAAGCATCATGGCACCTATGTATGCCAGAGCCCAGATACCGGCAAATTCCGCCTATGTATTACTTTTGGTGCCAAGACAGGTCGTCAGTCCGTAGTAGTGATCGGTTGCATTACCCTCAGCGATATTTGGAGCATAGATTAGGATTTCAAAAGTACTAGTCATAGCCAAGTAAATATTCATGTGCAAGGAAGTCTTTGGCCCTACATGGGATAGATAAAGCTCGCAGTTAATGATACTGTGGAAGATACCAGCCATGGTGATGGGAGTGAGTTATAGAAGATGAGTAAGATAAGGAGAATTGGAGTTGAGAGGACCAAAACTGGATATAGACCAAGGCACGCAGATCGTTACCGGAATCAGAATCAAGACCAGGATTAGAGGTAGGGAGAGGGTAGATAAGTGGGAGCGTGACTAGTTATGAAATAGAAAAAAAGGCTAGAGCAGAGGAAAGCAAGCGAACAAGCAAAGTGGTATCGCGGAAGGAAAAGAAAAACAACATCATTCAGATAAAGACTATAAGATAAGGATACATAGGGATTTGAGAAAATAAGCTACACATGCTGGATGTTCCATATCTTTGATGCGACTTTGATCAGTGATTGTACCGGGATATCGGCGTCAGTTTCTGGCGGAACGGGCGCACGGCGGAGTAGTTCTTCGCAAGATACATGCAGAGGTTCGGCCGGCACACAACTGACTGGCATTGTTGAGCCGCCGGGAGGACGTGAAACCTTAATTTTTTGGCGTGTAACTGGCTGAAATCGAGGCCGGCCATTGCGCAGAGTTATGATCGGTTGCGAATTGATGATGCTCTCGAAAGTGATATTCGCTCGTTCTTGGTCAACAAAAATCAGAATCACGACTTTCACCACCCCCTGGGAGTTGGCAAGCCACCAGCTAGCGTCAAGATGGAGTCTTCGCGATGATTCAGAGTATGCAACTTCCACTACAACAGAAGGCCATGTATCGTCGGTTGGAGGAGGAGTTGACGGGATCCATGAGCCATCTGGTTCTTTATAGCACATATTCCCTTTCACGCGACCCGAGCCCGTTGCTTGGGTCTCATCCTCCAAATTTGCCTCAACTATGGCCGTTTGAAGCGCAAAGGCAAAGTGTGAAGCTGCCGAATCATGAATTCGCCCGGGGATCGTAATGATTAAAATTCGCGACGAGGCGTCGTACGACTGGCGGCAGCCTTTGGATATGTAATTTGAAGCAATACTTGGCGGAACATTACTGAACTTCAAATACTGGGTGCCGTGCTTAGTATCTTCATACTTCTGCGTAATGACTTTTCGAATTCCAGCGACCGAGGAGCCGATGAGATGGGTAGCATATGGAAGATTGAAACGGTCATGATCGATCCTTTGGAGTTCAAGATCGAACATTTCCTGTTCTGTAGGGTTCGGTTTTGGCGGGTTTGTGGTCTCGGCGGGGTAGCTAACCCAGATCCGGCATGCGGGCGCAAGGTCTGGAATCCATTAGGGCTTTTTGCTCTCGTGGCCCCACCGAAACTCGGAGCACTGAAAGTATGCGAGTGGAGGGACTCCATATGGTCGGCGGTAGGACTCTTGCGCAACGCCGTCTTCCGACCGGTGGGTCCTCGAAAACCTCACCAATCGGAACGACCCGTTCGCAGATCCACCGCTTGTTACGACTTCCAGACGACAAGAAAGCTCTTTCTGATGATGGAATCGATGAAATCTGGATAGAAACGAATGGTATTGAATGATATGGTCTCTTCGTGGATGCACGAAGAAGAGAAGTTAAGAATACATCATAATGAGAAAGATAAACCCCCTTATAGTCACCTGATTGAATCCGAACCATGGCTCGGAAAAAAAATAGTTCCTTTGGGAATAATAATAATCCCCCGTATGTACTTGTAGTTTTGTGTGGTTAGTCATGCACCATTCCCAAGGTATTTTCGACCGGCAGAAAAAGGGACCGCCTGTCACACCGTGCCCAACTTTACTAGTGTCCGCCATACAAATTTGGACTAGCAGATATGCCCAAGTCCCGCACATAATTGATGAGATTGGGCAATTTGTATGGGTAGGAATAGTTTCATACAGGGCGGCTATGTTACAGTGCCAAGAGGCTGTGCGTATCAGAGTGTGTCCAAATTTGTATGGGGAACACTAGTAAGGGGACACTGATAATACAGTTGGTCTCTATGGCGGTCAGCCCAAAATACCTTGGCATGTCTACAGGGTCCGTTGCCGTTATGTACATACTCTGTATCCGTACAGTATGTACAGTGACGCAGCAAAAGTTTTAGCACCCTCAATCAAAAGTCTTCCGGCAATACGACCCTAGACCAATAGGAGTTTTAATGCAGCAAGCGGTATACCCATGTGAGAAGGCGGTACGGACAGGGGTGTTAAGACATTTACTGTGTCACTGTATATATTGAACACCATAGCCCCACCTATCCTCAGTTCCCCATGCTGTCGATTCTTACCATATATAGTTAGCCACAGCATGCTAGATAAGTCGTATGTCTCTGGGGTCTCTGTACTGATTGGATCACCGTAATGTCACAATACCACAGACGCGAAAAAAGCCTAAGCGGACAGTCTGAGGAAAAGGGACATCATGTAACTTCGCTTTGTCCTTAACTAGCTATTAGATTACCTCTTGAGGTCTAAGGTCCCCTTATCGTTCTGTTACCTTTTATATTTAAATGCTGTAGTGGGGATTCCTGCCCTCAACATCAGAGTCATGTGATTAGGGCCTTAGCAACAAGGCAGTCATTTTTGTTTCAGGAGAATAAATATTTTCGTTCCATAGCATCAATCTAATATCATCATGCATGTTCCCCTTTATGTAATGTTCTCCTGAGGCTGCTGAGGTTGCGGTATTAGTATATTGCTCATGAAAGGTTCTGTCGTCTGTTCTGTCGTCTCTCTATAGCGTCACGCTTTGTCTACGGTGTCCTGCACTTTTGAGTGGTGGTTTTGTCCCCTCTGCGATCGACCCGTCTGCCAACGCAGACTGCTAGCGCGCATTCCCATCTTTCAATGTGTAATTAGAGAAAACACAGATTAAACACTATAGCGCTGATCCAAATAAACGGTGTATCCAAATGCCAGGTCTAGTACCTAGGTATCGAATAATTACTGAGCAGTACTCAGTGATCCCTAAGCAGCCTGATTGGTCACTGAGCAATCAGTGTGTCTTAGTTATATCTTACATAACTCAGATGATTCGATCACTGAGCCTGAACCCATACTGGCATCTACTTACTGAGCCTGAGCCTGAGTGCCCTCATAAAAGCGGCGGCAGCCGAGAAAGGAAAGCCCCACCTGGCAGACAGAATCCGGTGTATATAGGTGCATACCTAGGTTATCACGAGTCTAGGTATTTTGGATCATCTGCCTGCTTTGTCTGCCCGTTTGGGCTCTATTGGTTCGTTTATGGGGTTAGGGTTACACTTCCATGCACTTCCATACACGGATGAGATTGTTTCTTTGACTTGGGAATATACTATTGCTCGACATTGGATCCATGTTGTGCTACTTAACTGTGCCCGTGATACGGTTAGAATGGAATGGATTGTGTATGTAGTTATATCAGGTGCCCAGCGGGTTTAAGAAGTTTAAGAAGTGAGACAGTTTCTTTGTCCGGTGCTCGAGTAGTCCTTTCACTGCATCACTACTGTGTACTAGAAAAGAAACTGATAGGTAGCTATGTATGTATAAGGAATAAATTCCATGAAGGGAGCCCGGGGTGGAAAGGCACAAACACAAACACTGAATGATACATGGAAATATTCCTACATAGCAATATAATGCCTGGATAAATACAAGACAGGAGAAAGGCACTCGTGTAAGTCCTTCATCCACAACGGAAAAAGACCAAGAAGAAAGGCATAAGGGACATCTCGTTCGTGTATATGAGGATGTCCAATGCACGGCAATGCACGGAGGTGAACACGATGAAAACATAACAGGTGAACAAAAAGAGACGAGCTAGAGAAATAGTGTGCACGGACGGTTGCGGACATAGATGTATAGTCCAGCAGCGACCAGATATACATGACTCATGCAACGAGAAGAAAGTCTGCAAAGGGCAAGAAATAGCCACAGATAGCCGATTGGGCGCCCATACTACCATGCCAAAAGTTGGAAGACCCAAAAGTTGAAGACTGGTATAGGAGAGAAGAGAAAAGAGACGTCGCTATGCGGGGTATCCGATGGAAGAGATAAGAGTCGAAGCAAATTGATTGAGAAAGAGCAGTAGGTGCAAAGGGCGTGTGAGAGACAGCCCCAGGCGAATTCAATTGCTTAGCTTTCGTTCAGAGGGGGTATATCACTGTTCAAGGCCACATCTCCTGGGGTTGGCAGCTGCGGGCTCGAGGGCGAATCTAATGTATCCGGACTGCCGCTACCCCATGAATCTTCTCGTAGGAGTTGCGCGGCGTCAGGAATGCTGCTGTGCCTGTGACTGGGTTCATCTGACTTCTTGGGATCCGCACGCGAAGGCGATGAAGGCCCATTCGGTGGTTGTGAGTGATATACACCCTGCATTGGACTGGCTGTTGAGTCGATGGCTGGTGTGGGTGGCGAGGCGGGACGAGGGGAGTCCACGAACCCACGCCATTTGCGCCAGCCTTCGAAGTCGATCAGGGCCTGCATGCAGCCCCATTCTGTCACTTTCTGCTCGAGCCAGGGGAATCCGACGGGCTATGGGAAGGGGTCAGCATACAGTTCGGGGGAAATGGATCAGCAGCAGCAGCAGACGGGACATACCTTAGTCAAGAAGTCGTTGCAGCCAGCAGCTAATGCCTCGTGTCGATCACTTTGCAGACTGCTGGCTGTCAATGCGACAATGATGACCGGACTCCGGAATAGCGAAAGATCTGTTAAAGTGTCTTCCTCACTGACCGTCCGACGGAGACCGGGTCTTTTGTCCGGTGCAGACGCGTTGGCCGCGCTGAAACGCCCAGAGGCTGTTTTCGGGAAGACACCGATGCCATTTAAGCGCTCTAGACGTCGGATCTCCTTGGTGGCATCCAGACCGTTCATCACAGGCAGCTGAATGTCCATCAGGACCAAATGAAATCCACCTTGCCTCCACTTGCGCACTGCCTCTTCGCCGTTCGCTGCACACTTCCACCGCACTTTCAGTCTCTTCATGAACGCCTCCAGAAGCTTTTGGTTGATGATATTGTCTTCCACGATAAGGACATTGATTGGAGGAACGGTGCCGTCGATCAATCCGCCAAACATTGTACCAGGAGAAGTGGCGACTTTGGACTTTCTGAGCGTGCGAGGTGATGAGGTCGCTGGAGGAGTGTGTGTTTTCGGCTGCGAAGATTCTACAGGTGGTACTGCCGCGGGAGGTGTTGGCAATAAGGGCGCGGAGGGAGGAAGAGACTGAGAATGAGGAGACATTCCGGTGTCTATAGACTTGTTAGTTGAATCTTTCGGATGAAAGCCGAATCCCTGAGGAACATACCTATTACACCAGGATTTTGAGTATGGAGCGTGGGAGAATTAGTTTTGTGCCGTGTAAGAGCAGGTCGCTGCGCTGGCATGCGTCTGCGGGCTCCGGGGGATGGCAGCGAAGCGGGAACCCCCGTGTTCAAGATCGAGATCGATGGTGCACTAGACGTTGCCGAGGGAGGGTGGACCGCCGGTGTACCTGCGGTCGCATTGACCGGCGGCATGAGAGGAAGTAATCTCCATGCTCGCCGGGTTCTGCATGGTGGTGCTGGTAGACGGAATGGCGCGGCGATGGCTTGGGGGTTCTCCGTGGCGGCGCATCAATCACCAACGCTTCCTCGATTTTTTGACCACCGGGGTAGTATGAATCGATGATCGATGAGAGAACCTCCTCTGGGCCCAAAAGACGCTCGGTGTGGCCTCGACTCGAGCCATCCCGCGGCGAAACCCGAATCACGATATCGGGCGAATCGAAGCTTCGCCCCAACGAATTCGTATATTTCAGGATTACCTGGTCCCGGAGTTCATCCACCACTGCGTCCTCTCTGCACGGCACCAAAGTAGCCGAGCCACCTGGTCGTTTGACCCAAATCCGACGTGTGACCATCTCGGAAGAAATATAGGGAGTAAACCCGCTGCCCGGTTCTCCTAGTAAAGAAAAAAGATTTCCTTCCTGCAGGCCGCTTATGAGGTGTTGTTGCGTTGCTGGGAGAAGAGATTGCCGGCGGACCGCCAGGCTAGGGCGCTTGATCGAAGGGGCAGGGAAGTAAGAGGCAGACGGTCTCCGATCATCCGTAGATGAATTTGTAACTGGATTCTGAGTCGGAGTCAACTGGCTGTCGGCGGAAATTGGAGTTTTGGCTTTCAAGTGGGTGGCGGACTGGAAGGAGGTGTTGTCGGAATGCTGAGGGGTCGTCAACGGAGGTGTTTCGAGAGGGGTTGGACCGTCGCCCGAGAGAGGAGTTGGCTGTGAAGAATTATATGGCTCGGTCAACGATGAGGTGCCAGTGCGAGTCTCTGTAGGAGGATGGCGTTCGGATGGAGGTGCCGAGGCGGAGGTCTTCGGTATCTGGGTGGTGGGTTCTCGAGATGGTTCCTCTAGCTGACGGTCACCAGAAGAACCAATATCCTCGACAGAATGACCAGCTGGGGCAGAGACAATACTGTAAGCTGGAGATTTGTTGGAGTCATGGAGCGGATCAGAGAGGGGGGTTGAGTTGAGGTGGGCACTCGGATCCGCATCCGTTTTTGGAGATAATCGACCAAGCAATTTTGCCTTCAATCGAGAAATTCGGTCAGGCATCGTGACTTTTTAAGCCATTCTGCAGGGAAAGTGGAAGTAGCGGAAGAATTCGGTCTGTCTTTCTTTGCTTCCACTAGCCCTAGAAGATGTGGTTTTTCTCCTGGCGGGGGGTGCAACAGTAGAGGGAGAAGACTTAGAAGAGGACAAATAGCTCAAGTGGATTGAAAAAGTATAAAATGAAGCCAATTAGGGAAAGTGACACAAGTTTGTTGATCTCCCGGTTGGGCAAAAAGCAAAGAGCTTTGCAAATTTGCAGCCAATTTGAGAGTCTCGTGTCTCTGGGGTTTTCACGATCCTTTAAAGAGCGTTCTAGACTGTGATGGAAGACTCCAACAATATGGGCATGTTTCAACACCAACCCCTGAATAATGTACGGAGTCCTTCATGGGCCTTGAACATTTATCTTAAGCCTAACTTCGGGAGAAATTGCAATTGTTTCACTCTCACAAAGATACCTGAGGCCGTCAATGTCGGTGCCATATGCCCATTGTGTCCTCGATCCTCTGGATGTCCATGGCTCTGGTCCTCTGGGAGAGAAGCTCCAGTAGGCCTTTCGTAGTCCAATGCTGAGATACTTTGAATCGATATCTCACTCATGGTGGTGACGCTCAGAGGTCACACTCAGCCATCTCTGTCACTGTCGTGAGGTGTTGCTAGCTGAGGATCCCAGTGCCCTTTGGTGCACACTGCAGAACTGCCGCTAGATCCCTTAGACAGCCCACCCTGAGATATTTCGTACCATGCATAGACTCTTCTTGAATAGCAATGAGCCCTCTTTTGCTTCAATGTCTGAGTCTCTTCTCTAGTCAAAAGCCACTTTATCGAAATTTCTCTACTTGAATTGCCATCGGGCGTGGGACAAGGGCCTACTTCTCTCTAGCTAAACGGGCCGGACTATATTTACCTTTCAGAAGGCCCTGAGCTGTCTTTGGTTGCAACATCTTACTTGCCCTGGACAGTAGAAAGGCTGATATGCTATAATTGTGTAGAAACACCGGGACGTGTTGGTCTTGGAGCTAGGACTGGGGTGTTCACGGGGCTCGGTCTCAGCCCTACGACAGATGTATAACAGTGCTTCGCGCCACAATAAGCTACTTCTATGGCTCGGCAGATGAAGCAAATATTGCAGAGGTCTATATTGGGGAGCCTAGGTTACATCGAGTAATGACCTATGAGACATGGATATAGGCAGATATTCTATACTCATGTGCAATGCTTCTTTTGTTCTATGTAATGATCTCATCATCAAATGCACATCGGAAACCACATGTCAAAGTTTCTCAACCGGAACACGTTCAATATCAGGCATTGATGGCCCCAGATTTTGCCGTTGACACCCAACATCCCCAGAAGAAGCAGGAACGGGCCCCTTCTCAAGATCCCCTGTGCCGTGGGTAGTATCTCTCAGCGCAAGCAAATCATCAATGCTCTTCCCGGTCTCTTTTGCTTCCTTGCGCAGCTCGCGATAGCGAATCCGCCAGACAATATGGCTAATATATATCCCTGCCTCGAGAACCACCACCAAGATGTACATAATCCCTCCTAACACATCAAATGAGCCCTGTGCCGCTGTAAAAGAGGTTTCAGCATTGTGATATAACAATTGCATAGCACGAAGCAAATCCTACCTAATGCAAAAAGAGAAAACAGTCCGCCGAAGGTATCAATGGAGAGAAAGACCCAATCTGTTGCAGTCAGCAATTGTGCTTCTTAGACGCTGCACTTGATATCCAGAGAACCCACTGAAACCAATCACACGGCCGTCTCGCTTCCACAGTTCAAAGTATGGTGGTAGGAGTCCTAGGCTGAGGAGGACGGTGGCCACGACACCAACCACGATATCGGGCCATGTTATGCCGTGATTATATGGGATCTATCAGAGTTGTCAATTTAGAGAATAACAGATAGAAAAGAAGCAATGATACTCTTAAGGTCAGGATTAGGAGTGCCTCCAATCCCCCAAATAGCACGACCATCCCTGAGCATACCAAGATCGCCTTGGTTCTGCTATAGTTACTATTGAGACCGAAAGAATGAGCATAAAAGTTCAACATATACACAAACCAAACTAGTGAGGAAGAAGAATAGTCTCACTCACTGATTATAATAAAGAATCTGACCCCAACTAACAAGAGAAAAGAACCCGAAAATCTGAGGCTGGATCTGTAACGGGATATTGACTTGCTATAAGCAACCAAGAAGCATAGCGGTCAGAGATGCCAGAGATAAAACCCGAAGATGAAGAAAAAGAATCGATTATATTCGGACAAGTCATCTCACCTGCAAGATCAGATATGCACCCATTGGAACCGAGCCTGCGCGAATAATAGTGCATAAGTAAGATGAGTTCGAAACTTGATGCATTTCTGTTCCTGTTTCCCCTTTCAACTCAACTCTTCCATTCCCACGCTGAACTGAGATAGCACAACGAAAATCCAAACAAACTCACAGCTGGCCCAGAGAAACATCATCGAAGCGGGAAACCCATCTGTATTCTTTCGTCGCCAGTTGTGCCAGATCTGCGGTATCAACTGGACACACCATAGGACCGTCCCGATAGTGCCGAGGACATTTGATGCCAATGTAATGTTTCCTTCTGAGGACATCCTGGTAGAGAGCGAAACACGGTAGTTCGTGCTGTCCTAGTATAAGTATTGGGAATCAATAACTCCAAAGTTGGTATTTCCAAGATGCAGTCAAATTGCAAGACGTAGATGGATAACTTGGGAAACACCCCACAAGCATACAACCTGACGCTTTATATAAATCCAAACTCGACGATCTGGGCTACTAAGCTAAATATAAGCACTACCATCCAAGAAATCCTGGCAGCAACGGTATCGAAAACCGGGGATTTAAGCCCGATTTCGCTGACTAGCGAAAGCTATTTTTCTCCACCATGCGCACAGGTCTAGCATGTGAGTGCCCACTTATCTCATGCTCTGGCCAGTCAGATTAAGGTGAGCGTCGAACATCGTGGGGGGTGAACTTGGGAAGGATGCATGGTGAGCACTACGATGCAGGATGAAGGACGGACGTGTTGGGGTCCATGGTGGAAGGGTGAGCAAGCTCGAGGGGAGAAATGCAGCGGTGAGGCGCTTGGGGGTTGCGGAGGGTCTGGTTGGTTCCTGAGGGGATCTTCGGGTTTTGGGTAGTGCATTAGTGTTCGGAGGTTCGGGTGTGTCTTAGCCTTTAGGTACGTAGCTGGGGTGTTATGGCCCATGGGTGTATCGGGATTCTGGATAGTGGAAAAGATGAAAGAGAAGGTGTTGATGCCGGTTCTGTGAAGATCTTAGAAGTAGTTCTTCCACTTTGGTTCTTCCCGCTTTGAGGCAATGAGACGCGTGGGAGCTGGATCATTGGGCTTGAGAGTATACCGGAAGAAGCGGATGAGACTTGCATGCTGGTTGGAAGAGGGGGAGATCAGGGCTTGCGGCTAGGACTAGATAACAGTGGTGAATATGGCATTTGAGTTACGCGTTAGACCTGTTATTCCCTGCGCAGTCTTAATGCGCTTCTTTGGGTGTTGCATCTTGCTGTTGACGATCGATGGTTATGTCGTTCGTACGGAGTACATCATGGTGGGTACGCAACGGCTTGGTGGATGCTTGAGTAGGTGGGGCAAGCCAGTGGCGAGATCAAAGGTCGAAATGCTGGATGTTGTAGGGAGTACGGAGTAGGATTGAGTGAATTTGAGGACTCGAACTACTTGTGCACTTGGACTCGCATATAATATATGAGTATTAGAATTTCAATTACTCCGGATTATCGAGTCATCGAGGTAGTAGGTACAAGTCCATGCAACTCGATGCTCACTCCCATTGTTCATCAATTCTCCGGCGGACCGGCGCACATACCACACGTGGCTACCCGCTTTGACGTGTCCGATTTCGTGATGTGGAGAGTTCTTCAAGGGAAAGGCAATTCATCAAATTCAACAGGTTCTACGGAGTGTTCTATTCAGATATTCCAAGGTTGTTGTGATTAAACAACAAGAAGACCCAGGGTTGGAGTTCAGCAGAACCAAGGTTGACCCTCAGATAGACTCGGTGACGCGTTCTAGAACCAAGTGGGTTTCAATACATCTCTCATCGTTATCCCAGTCTCGAGCACAATCACAAGGTGAAATGCATTGGCAATCCGGGGCTTTGCTATTCCCACTATTACAATGCGCATCTCAACTCATGAACTACAGTGTCTTCCATGTAGGGAAAAGGAACAAGTTTGCTTTTGAGGTCAACAGATCCCAGTTCCGAACTCGGTCTCAACATGACAATAGAAAATAGCACCTTAAGACATGGCAAAAACGAACACAATGAACAGACACGGGATAACCTCCCGCTAGAGCAAAATCTCAAAAACCCAAACCAAAAGAGTACGTGCCGACAATAGAACGCACATGCAACACAAAACAGAAGGAGGCCATCAAGACATCACGTTAGAGAGGAATCAGAAGAATACAGCTCGTCGAGGATCCGAAGGGTATCAAAGGAAGGGAAACCGATTCTGCGACAGTAGAAACGGGGGAAAACTCAGAGAGAAACGAAGAAAAACGACATCATACATGCGAAGCCCACAGATCACAGAAGGATCAAGTAGTTCGAAGGTGCGATGCCAGTGTCTCCGTTCGACTTCCGAGCTTGCCACCATCGGCCGCTCACGTCGGATACTTCTAGGATCTCGTGCTTGGCAAAGCTGATTTCATTGGCGTCCTCTGGGTTGGCGTCGTATGAATAGATAGCCTTGGCCCGATAAGGGTAATCCGTAGGCTGAGGCACTTCGCCCGCTTCTGGCTCCCCGTTTCCGGTCCCCGGAGGATTGGGAGTACCGAAGCGAGGCGCGGATGATGACCGTTCGGCGCCGGGCGCACCGCCGGGGTATCCGGAGACAGGAGAAGAGGTCTCGAATCCGCCTAGTTGAGCAGAGGTGTACATCTGTGGGGTGGTGCTGGTGGCCATGGTTTCTGGCCGGGCACCGAATGCGCTGGACATAGGGCGGCTGCCGCGGTAGGAGGGCTCAGGCGGCTGTTCTTTGTTCAGAGCGAAAGAGTCGATGAAGCCGCGGTGAGTGGCTTGGGGCGTGGAGCCGAAGTAGAAGATCCAAATGATGATGATCATGGACAGTAAGATGAAGCCTGCGCCTGCCGCTTGCATGGAGCCGTGGTTTTCGTAGATCAGGTTGTTTGCGCTCGTGGACGTTAGGACGAGACCACAGGCAAGGTACCCGACAATCTGGAAACATTGTCAGTGTCAATGTCTTGGACGAAATCAGATTGGAGGGGCATCATACCGCAACGCCATATACATGGCCAGTATCCGTGCCAAAAACCGCGGTTAAGCCCACGACGACACAGAAAATATAACTGATGGCCCACCATGAGTAGTTAGGGTATTTTGTTTCTTGCACACCAGCAATAATAGACGAAATAAAGGCAATGAGCCATGCCAGCTAATGTTTATGTTAGTCAAGGCCAGGTCGTGTAGGAAATCTGCGAGCGTACGATTGAAATTGAGACGGTCGCAAGCGCGAACGGATCGCCTAGAATGTTGCTGGGCCGGAATTTGCCCATTTTGTGTAGATTTGGAGATCGAAGTTAGGGTTTATGGAGTGATTTGAGATGGAAAGTCGAGGGGAAGAGAAGGAACGGGTTGATAGATGGTATATAAAAGTCGTTGATGGTCCTGAACGAGGCGGACGCGATGGGGAAAGAGCGACTATGCTAGTTAGCGCAGAACAACCGGTGCACAAGATTCAACGGTAATGAATGAATTCGCGATAAATGATATAAGAAGGTCTCCTTAGGAGAGGATGAAAGGATATAGGATCAAAGTAGTACCTTGCTAAGACCCAAGTGGGTTCAGAGACAATCCGCGGGGTGAAGAGGTTGGGAGTCAAAGAGATTCCCCCTTACAGAGAGAGGCGAAAACAGCACCAGGCTGGGTAAGAAACAAATAAAGTAGAGAATCACGATAGAAGAAAAGAAAAGAGTGGACGGGATAAAACCGAAAGTTGATGAGAAATGAGAAGAGGAGAATTGATAAAAGGAGGAAAAGAGGTGTTCAGGTACACAAATGGTGGAGACTGGGGCCACCCCTGGAAATCGATGGTCTCGATTCTTTTGCGAAATTGCACACTTTCGAGTGTTTGTATGTTTGTGAATTTTGGGACATGTGGTTTAAGCAATTCGTTGTTTTAATATTTGGTTTTGTTCATTGTCGACTTCCAGTCTCTCTCATTAAAAAAGAAAAACACTACATCGGACTCATCAGCTTGAAATCTATAAATATCTTGCCTTAGTCACCTCCGCTTTACGTCGGTTGTCTTTCCCACACTTTCCAACCCCATAGACCCTCATCAATCTCTAAATCTGCCAAGAATTTCATCAGCTTGGGGCTGTGGCGCAACGGTAGCGCGTGCGACTCCAGTTCGCAAGGTTATCCGTTCAAATCGGGTCAGCCTCATCTGCTTTTTTTCTACCTGCTTTTGTTTTTTGCGCTTCCCCAAAGTGCTCGCCTCTTCTTTTTGGGGTTTTTCTTGTATATAGAGGGCGTTGGTAGTCGGGTTTTATTATGAGCTAAGTTGAGCTTACACAAAAGCAATTGTGATTTGTGCGTCTATGTAGTTGGAGCAAGCCCTAAGTTGGAGTCCCTTCTACTACCGCTGTCTCTGTAGTTACCAGCCCTTGCCTGGACTTACGTACTAGGTAGTCCTTAGTGACGGCTGGCAATGTACCTAAACTACAAGCGTCACTCCCAGGGAGCTGAAGGCAGAGATAGCGACATAAATTGGGTGTTGTCTCAGTCAAACTTAACCAGACATCGCCAACACTGGCTCTCCGAATTGCAGGAGATCTGTGAAGCCTCACCCCATCGATACGGCAACGACAACGAAAGGTTACCTTCGCTTAACTAGTATGTGGTGAGATGTGACTCTGGTCTCTACGGGCAGAAGTGGGGACCACCCTCAATTTGTTCTTGTGACAAGTCTTTTGTTAGTTTACAATTTTCCCATTCGAGGATGACTGACCGGGAATGCGCAAAGCGAGTTCCCAACAGTCGCCCAGTAGGCTGGCAACCACTCTTCAATAGGTCTAGAAGATTTAAAAAAAAAAGAAGTTGAGGCTGACCCGATTTGAACGGATAACCTTGCGAACTGGAGTCGCACGCGCTACCGTTGCGCCACAGCCCCATGTGATATTAATTTTGTTCGGATTTGGCTATATAAACAACATCTTATTTACCGCCTTTGACAAGAGATCTCGTATCCCGTTTGCTCCTTTGCTAGCGGTTCCTTCTTTCAGTTCGGTTGTTTCCCGAGGCACGGAAAAGGAAGATTGAAATTTGAGCCACGGCCCTGGGGTAGTCAAAAAATATGTCTACTAATGTAGCCAGTCCTCAATTGACACTCAGATGACACGAATGCGTGGTTCACCGACACGGGAAGCATGATCGATGTTGGTGGAAGGAACAAATTCGGGCTAAAAAAAATAAGATGAGGCTGACCCGATTTGAACGGATAACCTTGCGAACTGGAGTCGCACGCGCTACCGTTGCGCCACAGCCCCAAATTGATGATAGTATTTTCGACCTATGCCACTATGAACCCTGAACTCAATTGCTTATTCTGGTGGCACATTCAAAACAGGTACAAAACTTCTCACACGAGGCGACGACATCTGAGCTAGTTAGGGGCAAGGTTAAAACAAAATTCATTAAGCTTAAACCTTGCATGTCGGATTTTCCGGTATTACCATGGTTCTTCCGGATCAATATAAGTATGGAAATAATGACATCAAAACATGAAGTAATGGGCACTATGTATTCAGGTGCATCCCATCTTCCCTGTCCAAGATAATAACACCGTGCGCCTAAACCAGAGGTATCATAGCAGAAAATCAACAGCACTGTAGCACCAGGGACAACGCCTCTGCAGCCCAATCCCAGCATACCGCCACAAAGAAGACAACTTCGCAGGCTTGCTCGCGTTTACTAAATCTCCTCTTCCCTCCTCTGTCTAATAACCTCACTCCTCCTAACCTCCCTCTCAACATCCTCAAGTCTCCCCTCCCACTCAGCCCAGCACTCCCCACTCCCAACAAGACCAACATCATACCACCGCTGCAGAGCGCGCGCCGTACGTATGCGCAGCTCCGAGATCTGAGCCGCTTGCTCGCTTTGCATCTGCGCGACCCGGTCAATCTGAGGCTGCAACTCGATCAGAGCTGCGGAGCTCTGTGCGTCCGGCACGGGTAGGTCATTCAGTGATGTGAGGCGGGAGGCTGTTTCCGGGAAGGCGGTGGCGTAGGACATGACTATTGAAGCCAAAGTTTGGGTGGTCAGGCCTTCGGGGATTTCGTGCGGTGGTGTTGTTTGGAAGAGATCGTGATTGCGGTCGTCTGGTTGAGATGGGTTAGTCTGAGATCAGATGGGAGGTTGCGGAGTAATTTGTGGAGGTGCATCGGCAAGGAGATCAGGGAATTGAAATATGATTGGCAAAGAGCGTGAGAGGGTGAGGGGAATGGGGCGGTGGTAAGAAGTGTAAGAAGTGTTGATGGGATAGACCCTCTACACTGGTCACGTACGGAGCTGAAGAACATCCCGCACAGCCGGTATACTCCGGCTCAGCTGTTCTAGTTCTTTCTCTAGTCGCGCAAGTCGGCGGGTGACCGTCTCGTCGGATGATGCGGGCTTTTCGGGTGCGATAGGGACGCCGTTCCAGTCTGTGTTGCCGGTGAGGATGTAGGTGAGACGGCGGAGGCGAGCCTCGAGGAGCTCGATGGTTGCTCCAGCTACTGCGTCACTTTCAAGGGTCATGGTCGGTGGTGGGCCAAGATTGATCGAGGTTAGAAGTTCGATTGAGAGACACAGCCAGCCCGGAGCTTGGGGAATGGATGCAAACATGACAAAATGTGGGGTCGAGCTTATCAGCTATGGAACTATGAAGTGCCAACGAGATACGTAGGTCTGCATGGACTCCATGTGGCATGGAGTCTCCATATGGATATATTCGCTACAATGTTGTATTCTTCACATGAATTCAGCAGTTACTAGTTAGGAGTGGAAGTAGATCGCAGATTTATCGCTTGATGTTCCGCCCAAGTTTGGCATCACTCTACAATGTATTGATATTGACCTAGACATTCATTCACTCATCATTCATATTTATCCCAGATGGATTCCGGGATACAATTCAACGCTATCGTTAAGATGCATGTCCAAATCAAATCCGGATGTCTTCATTATTCGCATCTTTCTCCTGTGAAGCGTCCTTCGAGGCCAGAAGCGCCGCGGCGTTAGGTGCAGCGGCACCCAAAAGGCTTACGCCACCTCTCTCCTCCATTTCCAAGTCGGGCATTTGCTCGTCATCGAAATCGGAAACCTCATAATCAAAAACGTTGACGTCCGCGGCCTTCGGTCTCTCTGGCTTTTGTTCTTTCTCGCGGCTTCCGTCGCCGTTGGAGTCCAGCCATGAACCATCTTGGTCACTTAGGACTATGTTAGGAGTATTCTGGAATTCGTCCCCGAAGGCATCGTTGTCTCGGTTCACAAAGCCCTGTTTTCAGTCAGCAACGAGTCTCAGAAGCTACCTGATATATTATGCATCTTACCTGTAGCTGTGAGGGCGCATGATCCACTTGTGCATTCATTGCGTTCTCGCTTGCATAGACGAGTAGGATAGAACTCCCCTCTTCACGAGCAGCTTGGGGCACTTCGGCTTCTTCGACTTTCCGGATTGTATATCCAACAACATCGCCATTCTCCGAGGTTTTAGGATCGCTCCGCAATTTCCTTTTCTCGGCTTGCCGGAGTTTCCCATCTTCCTGGGAGAAGCTGATGCGCCACCATTGGTAATCCCCGGTGGTCTCAGTGCCTGTGTCCATGTCCATCAAGTGTACTGGGGCAGTTGTCTTGGGATTCGACAAGACATAAGTCACATGCGGTTCAGTGCATACGCCTCGTAGCGTATACTTGTAGACAGGGGGCTCAGAGGGGGATTTGGGAGGTTCCGTAAGTGTCTTTGAAAGTTCATGAAGAGACTCGAGAGCCTTTTGCTTTCTAGCTTCCAGATCTGTAATCAAGTGATTAGTCAAACATCCGAGTATCACAGCAACGTACGTTTACCTTTGAGCTTGGCTTCTATCTTTGTAGCAATTGATTTCAGCTTCTCTGTGATGCTTATCGTATCTGCGTTCGCCGGCCCAGCACTGGGCGGGTCTCCACTCCCCCGCTCTGGTGCCACCTTTGGCACCGCTGTGGCGGCCTGCTCCAGGAGTTTTTTCAACACATCCCCCTGTATCTGCTGTCGTCTCGAACGGAATTCACGAGAAACCTCACGGCAGCTGCTAAGATACCGATCTGGATAGAACACGGGAGGGATCTCCACGCCCACAGGGTTTGGCTTCTGGAGAGCATCAATCTTAAAGACTAGCACCTCTGCGACATGTTCAAGCCATGTATCGTCAAGCTCTTGCCCAGGGCTATCGGACCAGAAGGCCGAATCCAAGACCTCGTAAAGCGATTGGTCCTGTTCGCGCTCAACCGCAGGTTCAAAAACAAAAAGTTCCTTGTTGTTCGGCTCGTCAAACTCGCCGAAAAGTTCCTTCTTATATGCATGTGACGTGAACAGAGTCGTCAATGGATTTTCGGGATCCATCTGAATGGCTGCGCCATGCCACGCTTCCAAGAATCTGGCAACGGCTTCATCCGAATCTGATGAGAATGATGACATGCTTTTAACCCTCGCCAAGCTGTCGGCGCTGCCAAAGGCACGCTTCGTGGTATCCATAAAAGCCATCAATCGTTGAGTTTCATGAATGATACCATCCCAGTCGCTATCCAGAGCAATGTCGTCATCCATGGTCACAATCTTTGGGAGATTTATCGAATGTCCATTCCACCACTGCGGCTCATGGCCATAGTCAAATAGCAGTTTGTTTCGTAGTAGCAACGCTTCACGTGCGAGGGGAATATTATGGAGAATTGTCAATAGCCCTCCTAGATAGAGGCTGTCCGGGTTAGGGCGGATGAATGCAGGCTCCCCTTCTACTCTCTTGCGGTCTTCTGGATCAGGGCTAATCGTGACTTCTTCGGAGGATGTTTTGAATAGAGTCATCGCCCAAGCATTCTCATCGTAATGATCCCGCATCGCTTTGCTGAAATGCGGCTGGCTGAGCGAAGTCACTCCGCTTTCCTGCTGTCCCATGTCCGAATTCAACGACATCGCGACCGCTTGTTGTAATTCTTTCTCTTCGCGTTGCGCCAGACTGAGACCATTCTCGGGGCCTGCTTGGTGGTCAAATGACCGCAAATCAGCACGACATTTGGGAATGAGATGTCAAATTTGCGGTACCTTGCGGAGCAATCGCGACGGAGTCCCGAGGGTTGTCTTTCTGTTCCTGGATGTCTGTTCGGGAAGGAGGACGAGAGGGCGGCGCTGTCGGCGGTATTGGTGGCGCATTGGCTCCTTGGTCCCAACTCCATGCTGGACCGGGGGATATGTTAATTCCCAAACTGATTCCACACTCACATAGGGAAGGTAACTCACAAGCGTCTCTGTTGTCGTTATACAATGCGGCAATAGGCTTTGAAGCGTTAGCTAATTGTAAGTTGGGGATATCGCATGTCGCTTGGATTACATTGTGCTCAGGCTGAGGCCCCGTCGGATCTTCAAAGTACGCGTTGATGGCTTTCTGTGAATCTAGATTGTTTGCCTGTGGTCCGCAGTATTAGCCAAGTAGTGTACGAACCGAGTGGTGAAGTCTTACCTTCAAGAAGGCGATAGCTTGCTCGCGCGTTGTGCTTGTGAAGCTGACGAAGCTGGCGATAGCCTCCTCGGCTGGTTCTGCCATATTGATGAAGTCAGGGACTAATAAACGGTAAGCATGACAGGGTGCAAAGAAAACACGTGAAGTAGAGAACAGAGTGAGAATGAGGGGACGCCCGGGCGGGAGAGAAGTTGCGGAGCGGAGCTTCCCCACCACATGACGCCAAGGGTTATTCCGTCTGAGGTCTCTTTGTACGTACTACGGACTACAGGTCTTCCCTTGTTCTTCGCTCGAAGTCTCTATTTCTTTGAGCCTAAAATAACAATGCATGGATATCTTTCAGATACTTGGAATAGGTCTTTCAGGTGAGGTATCATCTCGAGTCTACCAAAGTTCCTTGGTCGGAGAATACCACTGTCAGTGGCAGTCACAATGGAGACATGCCTGTAGAACTTCAATGTCTCTTTCAAGTACGCTGATGTTGGACCCCATCTCTTTATTTCATAACCCTATTCATGGCTGCAACAAAGCAATGCATCGTCACAGGGCAATGAGTGTTCAAGGCGAGCTTTTATAAAGACATCCACTCTGCCATCTGGCCCGTGAAGCAATCCCGTCTTCACCACTTATCACACAACACAATCAACGACATTGAGTAGTATTCTACTCTGTTCTACACGGTATAAGACGACTATCCTTCCTTGATCCACTATAAATGTTTCGAAATGGCCACACAGAGCCGAACCGAGACCAAAGAGCGTACGCTTGTTGATAAGCGCAAAACCACTGGGAAGAAGCAGAAGAGCAGTGGTGCTGGTGTGCAGAAGTCGAAAAGCCCAAAGGTCAATACCAAAGTCCGCTCTTTGTCCAAGGCCATGATGCTAAAGGTTCCACCCCTTGGCTCAGAAGCTGCGCGCAACCAAACTGCAAACAAGAAGGCGAATGACATTGTACAGGCCATCTACTATGACATTAACGCCCACTGCAATCTTACGAGAGCTGCCAACGGTAAAGATCGTCTCACTGACCAGGTTTACCACAATATGCTTGAATCCACTAACCAATTTATGACGCAGGAACTCCAAAAGTACATGGAGTGTGCGAAGCCCAAGGCAAAACTTGGTGAGTCTCAGCCGTCTCAACCCCTCGGGCATGAGAGCAGGTTCTTGAAATTTGTCAAAGAGCTGGGATGGAAGATGTTTGCAATCTGCGTTCATGCCGAAGCGTTTCGACGCTCCTTCCAAGACTCCAACGATCGAGTCTGGGGCTTCGTGTGCCAGAAGATCAACGACAACTCCCTTAGTATCGAACTCTATGCTCACAACTACGGGCTTAAATGGCGTGATATCCTTTGGAAACATCAACATGACTCCATTCCGGGTCTACCAGATATGAAGCCAGTCATTAAGACATACATGCAATGGAAGGTTGACCACCCCAGCCACACCGTAATCACACTCGATAATAAGCTCCGCGAGCCCAAGTTTGAGGGCAAATTGCAGGAACATATTGACGAAAGTATATTTGATCCCCTCAAATGGTCGATCTATGATCAGACAACAGACCCAACGCTTCGCGGTCCGTCCTCTGTCTCTGATTCTGCGCATTTATTCCAGGTCGGTTGGGACTGTCTTCTATGTGGCAGTGAGCTTTCCTGTGATTGCCGCTTGGGAGACCGGGCAGGAGAATTCGTGGAGCTGAGGGAATACCCCAACAAGGGCACTGGCGTTCGAACACTGACGGGTTTCCAACGCGATGATATTCTCGGTATATTTGCCGGTGAGCTCCTGCCGAACCCCACGGAGGTTGTCTATCCCCTGCTGCAACGCAATGACTCTAATCGGCATGAAGACCTGTGTTCAGTCAGTCCTCACCAATTCGGTAACTGGACTCGTTACATCAACCACTCGTGCGAGCCTTCGACTCAATTTACGATTCGTACCATTGGAGACCGAGTTGTGACCACAGTTGAAGCCGTACGCGATATCAGGGCCTTTGAAGAGCTCACTGTCGATTACGGTGTCAATTATTGGGGCGGAAAAGAGCATAAGTGCAAATGCGGAGCTCCTACGTGCATCAGCTTGCAGTAATTCGAAGCCCTGGAGGTGTTTGCGAAACGGCTGTGACTTGTGATTAAAGATCGTTTTACAACCTGTACTTTGGATAGAATGGGTTTTGATAGTTAATATAAATTCTATTCGCAAATTCAATCAAGATGAGATACCGGATACGTCCGTTTACCGTAGTAGATTGTGCACAGTAGGTAGAAAGTACATGTAGACACATAGATCTAGGTAGTAACATCCTGTGTAGGAAGTTGTGCCTCCGTGAATAAGCGAATGTTGACTCCCTCGGCAGGACCCGAACCCCGCAGTTTGCGTGCGGGGAAAGCTTTACCTTCCGCATTCTTCAGCCCCCCTTTAATGATTTTGCTTCAATTTGCTTGGTATCTCTCATCCGATTGTCACCTACTGTAGTGTCCCGGCACAAGCGAGTCAAACGAAAAGCGAAAAGAACATCAGAAGTCATGATACTTCGATAACCAGAAGCATTGGAACACGTTACACGAATATGAGCTACAGCGGAATTCTCACGGGCCTTGGTGCGCAAGGCCGCATAGCATGTCGCCAGACTGGAATCGGCGGCAGGGAGGTCCTGCAGAAAGTATTCTCGACCAAGAGGGGGCTATTGACCTCGAGCTATGCTCGGGGCCCATCAGGTGTGAGTACAATGTGCACCCTCTCCCCAATTCAATCACTGGCCGGAGACGTGATCATTGGAATATTGGAAACAAAGCACCTTATATCTGACTTTATTGTCTTTGCATATAGCCACCTTTGATTGAGTCCACAGTTGGCGACCATTTTGCTAAAATTGTCGCGGAATGCGGAGATAGACTGGCGTGAGTCCATTGACCCGAGGCCGGACGATTGAGACCCGAGACACTGACCATAACTACTAGTGTTGTCTCGAGGCATCAGAATGATCGCGTGAACTATGACTCTCTAGACAGAAGAAGCAATGCTCTAGCCCGAGGACTTCAGTCAGTGGGTGTTAAGAGGGGAGACCGGGTTGGAGTCATGCTTGGCAACTCGATGGAATACGCGGTGGTACGCTGGGCGTCCAGACTTTGAAGTGTGCAAAGATGAGGCTAATAGTTCGAATAGGCAACCTATGCCTTATTCAAGATCGGTGCCGTTCTGGTAGGCCAGCCCTCTCATTGTGTCAGGCAATGTCAAGTCTAACAATCCGATAGGTTCCGCTCAACCCATCCTTCAATACCACACAAGTGACTGCAGCGTTGGGTCATCTCGAAGCCAGCCATCTTCTAATCAGCGCCGAGTCGAACCTTCCTCGCAAGAAACCCCGAAGTAATATTCCATTGATCGAGAGCCTTGTCGAGGACCTCCACAAGTCGAAAATAGACTCCGCTATGGTTCCCTCGTTGAAGCAAATCATTATAGTGGACAATTCCGAAGGCCGCATTGATACTTCATCTTATAAGAGCTTGACACCATATGCATCTATCGCGTCCCAGCTTACTGCAGATGGCAATCCACTTCCTCCTCAACATCTCTCGCCGGATGATATTGTGAACATCCAATTTACATCGGGAACCACAGCAATGCCAAAGGCAGCATGCCTCAGCCATCGTTCTATTCTGAACAACGGCTCTCAGATTGGCGATCGCATGCTCCTCACACCCAAAGACATTGTTTGTTGCCCACCACCGCTGTTTCATTGCTTCGGTTGTATATTAGGTTACATGGCGACGGCAACCCACGGCGCGGCTATTGTATTCCCCAGTGAATCATTCAACGCTCGTGCCGCACTGGAAGCAGTACAAGCAGAGAAAGCCACTGCGCTGTATGGAGTACCTACGATGTTCCTCGAGGAGCTGAGCTTGATTGAAAGTGGAGAAATATCTCGTGATGGGTTCCAGCACCTTCGTACAGGCATCGCCGCTGGAAGCAGTATTCCTGCTGAGGTGATGAAGAAATTGCATAGGGTGCTAAATCTCACGGAGTTGACAATCTGCTATGGAATGACGGAAACAAGCCCCGTGTCAGCCATGACAACGACAAACGACCCCATCGACAAGCGGATCAACTCCGTTGGAAGGCTTATGCCACATGTCGAGGCGAAGATTGTGCACCCGGAGAGAAAGCACCAAGTTCTGCCTATAGAGGCACGGGGCGAGCTGGCAGTGAGTGGGTACTTGCTAATGAAGGAGTACTGGGCCGATCCAGAGAGGACCGCGGAGGTGATGATTCCAGATGAGACCGGCAAGGTTTGGATGCATGTAAGTTTGCAACCTTAATGATGGTTCCAAGTCGCCTCGTTCCCTCTGACGCCCGATGAATTAGACTGGAGATGAAGCTTCCATGTCGCCGGATGGCTATATCTCCATTACCGGACGGATCAAAGATCTGATCATCCGCGGTGGCGAGAATATACACCCCCTAGAGATCGAGAACTGCTTGCTAGCCCACGATGCCGTTGCTGATGTATCGGTTGTTGGTGTTCCTCATCCGAGATATGGCGAGGCTGTAGCTGCTTTCGTGGTTCCTCGGGATCATGGCCCTAATGCGATCACTGCTGAGGCTGTTCAGCAATGGGTGCGGGAAAAACTTAGCAGTCATCTCGGTGAGTCACGTAGTCTTGCTCGTCTTCTTGTTTTCTCCCGGATAGCGTTGTTTTCGGTCACAAGTGTACTTCGGAGTGAGCTGATTTCTGATTGCCTACAGTTCCGAAGCATGTCTTCTTTTTGGGGCCTTTGGAGCCTTTCCCTAAGACGGCGAGCGGGAAAATCCAGAAGTTCAAACTCAAAGAAAAGGCCATTGAGCTTCTGGCCAAGAGCGCTGCATGATTGGCGAGCATATTTGCAGGTTGGTCTTAGAGAGTCTGCACATATTGCATAAGGATGATGCCTCGTGTTGCTGTATGGCCCTGACACTCGAGCGCATTGTCCAGTAGATAGAACGACACAATAACATGAAACTAAATGACATCCAGAGATGCACATTGTTTGTCTCGAGTGTTGTAAGTCCGAGATCCAGCATCTGGAGATGTTCGATAGTCTGATTTTGAGCTTCGGTGAGCTGTGGATGCCGTGCCATAGGAAGCCCTATTTTAGAACTAATGTGAACATAATTTTATTATTGCCAACATGTTTGGACTGGGAGATGGTATCTAAACCTGAGCTTTCTTTTGAAACTTTACCCAGGACCTCATAACATAACATAGGTACTTCGCGTGGACGTCTCTTTCGGTCTTTCCATCCTTAGGACCTAATTCAGCGACGATGTTCCCGACTCCATCGACAATGTTACATGATGCACCCTCAAATTCCATAACCATGTCTTCCTGGATTTCGAAGCTATAGACCGTTATCCATTCTCGTTCTCCATTGAGCGCCTTAGCCCCAACATCATCAGCAGCCTGAGCTTTCTTTTGAAACTTTACCCAGGACCTCATAACATAACATAGGTACTTCGCATGGACGTCTCTTTCGACCTTTCCATCCTTAGGGCCTAATTCAGCGACGAGGTTCCCATCTCCGTCGACAATGTTACATGGTGCACCCTCAAATTCCATAACCATGTCTTCCTGGATTTCGAAGAGATAGACCGCTATCCATTCTCGTTCTCCATTGAGCGCCTTAACCCCAACATCATTAGCAGACATGGTCATTCAGGTTGATTGGCAAATAGCGGAAGTTTCGCAAAACGTGAGAAGTGAGTTCAGTGGACGCTACTATTTTATTCAATGTGATTCAGCCTAGGCATTTAGACAACTGTGATCCAAGAATGAGCATACCTGAAGAGACCTAGTCTTCGGGTTTGGAAGTTTCACTGACAGAGCCGGAAACCTGACCAAAACCTTCTTAGTTTCCAGTCAGAGAGGCAGCCTCAGGCAGGGAGAAACAAGCCTTGTATACTTTGGGATGGATACTCAAGACCGTTTCGAGAACAGCTGCGCCTTCAGAGAATCGGTGCACAAGTTACTCGAATGACTACAGAGAGAGAGAAGAGAGAGAGAGATTCCACTCGGCTTTTTGTAACTTAAGGTCACATGTAACTAGCCAGGATGTAGATGAGGCCCGAGTCCCGACAATACTAGGTAGGTGGGGTCAGGCCGCACCCCGTGGGGAAATATATTTTCCGAGTGTAGATGGCTGATTGGTAATCAAAATATCATTGGCCAACTTAAATACCAATTTCTTGGCAATACCTACCGTTTCATCTCCATCTCCCACTAATGAGAGCGCGCCCAATCCCCAATGCCCGTTCTCATCAACAACAGGTTATTCTTAATGTATTATTCCTAAATCCTAGTACTCCGTTGAGGTCTCCCTTACTCCATGAATCAAAATGGTGCGCTTTCTGGCATGTCTCGTAAGCTGTGCTTAGAGGATGCGATGGCCGGTATACAAAGGTAATTTATTATGTACTCGCTTGAATTAATTACAAGCGCCAAGAAATTAAGTGCGGCCCGGGCCTTATCGAGTACGGCCTGACCCACATGTGGATGTCGAGGCATCCTGTGTATACTACGTAATACTCCAGTAACTACCTAGTGTAGTGGGAGAACTGCGCCATCGTGATGGAATGAGCGGTGTACGGATGACTCAGTATTTGTGCTATAAAAGGCTTCACCGCGCAGATAGGACAGGCCAGAGACACAGACACACTTCTCCTCTGACCCCCGGTACTAGGTACGAACCCTCGCGTCGGGGCCCGACAAACGGCTTAGGAGTGGGATCTCCAATCAGGTGTTACACATGCGGAGGGTGGGAGCGACATATCAAGGAAACATAGACCAAGATGGAAGCGTTAGCTCTCAAAGTGCAGGCCAGTCAGGACCCCCGCACTGACCCCCGGTACGAGCCCTCGCGTCGGGGCCCGATAAACGGCTTAGGAATGGGACCTGCAATAGGCAACGCTTCCATCTTGGTCTCTATTTCCTTCACATGTCGCTCCCATCCTCCGCCAGAGTCCTGATGAGCGGATTGGTGCTGTCGGTCCTGCGGGATTGATCGCTCTGGTAGCTTTCCGAGCGCTCATTCTCAGCCGGGGCGGTCATTTGGATATCCGACGGTGTAGGATTTGACAGATACCCCTCCGCAAGTTAGTCTGTTCACGAAGGTACTTGGAAACTTGGCGATATGCCTCCGAGTACGTGATACGGCGCTGGCGGGGAAGATCCTTAGCCGAGTGGTACTGAATGACCTTGATTTTCCACTTGACGGGCAAACCCCGGATCAACATGTCAGCGCGCTCACAGTCTCCGAGCTCCCCTCTCTCAGCCAGGTCACCGCTAACATCGTCGAACTCGTTGAGAAATCCGCGATTTTTGCCTTCGGTATCCCAACGGAATCAAAAGGTCTTGGAGCAAAAGAAGAAAAAGGTACTGGACAGCAACGAGAGAACAACTAGTGAACTGTTATTTCTGTTGGCCATATCCATCCATTCAAAAGATCTGCAAATTCAATCATACACAAAGAGACACCTGTTAGAAGCTCACTCCGTAGCCCGAGGGTACCGCTGCAACCATTCGTCCTTGGTGAATCGCTGCCCCTTCTCGATCAGAAAAGCGGTAATCTTTGCATTCAGTTCTTTTGCGTATCTGATTGTCAGCTGATACTCTGCTTTTGGTCTCATAGGTTCATGTTACCTTCAACTGTCATCTCCTTTCGGGCTTGCAATGAGAAATGGTCGCGAAATTCGTGAACGATAATGAGATCGTCGGGCAAGGCGGTTCCTGTAGAATTCCAAGTGAATAAAGAGAGTGAATTCAAGGACTTTGGGGAACGAACCCGCAGGAACGGCGTAGACGTAAATAGTAGAGCCGCTAGAAGTGCGAACGAGTCGAATGAGTCTCTGCTGTCCTGCAGTGTTGGGGCGCATAGAAGCACCGTTCGGGACTGGGTGTATGGATATGTGATGTGAGATAGATATCTTGGGCCCAAAAATGACTTACATTCGTATGAAGCCGGATTGAGAGCCTTCGGTTGGGCTTTCCCTGCAGTTGTGAGGAGGTCGAAGACCCCATCCGGTCGCGCAGGACCTGGGTAAGCCCGCAGTCGAATGACGGGGCCGGTGTTCACACGGAAGAGCTCCTTGGGGACTTGAGTAAAAGATTGAATAAATCTATTCCACATGATGAGAACTCTTTGAGAGAAACGAAGACGAAGGTGAATCTAAGATTAGAGATATTGGATATTTGAATGTCCTTCAACTCGTGGAATTGTTTGGCCGACTAGGATATAAGAGGTAGGCCCTAATTATGTGACAGGGTGACATAGAATTGGTGGTTTTGTAGCTGGAAGGGATGAAGGAAAAAAGAAAGCCACAGTGAAAGTAAGGTGTTCATGTAGTTAGCTCATGTCAACGTAGCACGAGGAACTTGGAAGTTCAGATCGTAATTCGAACCCACCAAAAGGGACATTTCTGGGGCTCGCAAAGTAATCCCAGTAAGATCAAACAACGCAATTGTGTTTCCAATCTAGAAATCCTGAATGCCAGTTTCACCCTGGAGATTCAACTCACCACCATCCCCATCCTCAACCACCCACTCAGGGCCCTCCTCCTCAAAATACCGGTCCAGCTTGTCCGACTCATCATCGTACTCTTCATTCTCATCAACCGTTTTGTAATCAAAATCAGGATCATTGCCACGCATAAACCGCAATCCCATCTCCCACTTCCACATCCGCTCGCCTTCCTCCTTGTTGGGAGGAATGTCATCCCGGTCCTCAGCGAGGATCTCCCCATTGGGGCCGCGAGAGTAAGCCATCATGGCATTCGGGTCCGGATTCGCGATTGCATCCAACTTGGCTTCCGACCGCATAAGATCAGCCTCCAAAACACCGGAGAACCCATTCGCTCGCCCAGCAGCCTCCCTTTCTTGCGGTGTCTGGAATCGGCGGACAAGGCGATCGTATAATAACGGGTCTGCAGAGAAGTAGAGTAGGATTAGCATTGGATTTTCATTTTAGATTCCTTCTGTATGCAAAGGCAGCTGACGCAGGCGATAAGCCAGGTCGAGTATGTTTCCAATATAGTCAACTAGCAATGGGAGAGAAGAGAGCAGGCGGACCGGCTAGCTCAAGTTCCGCCGAGAAGTATTCTGGGTGTAAGTCCAGATACCGCTTGCGACGGTTTTTGACAGTGACGTCTTTCTTTTCGGGTACATCTTTGGTCGTGAATCCTGTGTCTTTGGGGAAATGAGGCATTTTGGGTGTTTCAGAGTGTGGAGATGGCGAGGAGAAGTGAAGTTGGGGGAACGCGGAACTCGGCGGCAAAAGCGCCCTTCATATCCGTAATGGCTTTTTTTTCTTTCTTGACGGATATCACTTTTAGGGGCTTATTCTGAACTTGTAAGTCAAGAGATCTGGTCTGAAATGAATGCCTGAATGCCATTAATAGAGGCATTGAGGCAAAAGGACACAGTTTCAGTTGCTAATAACCTTGCAGATGCGCTGTCTTGACTGATTCCGCGCGTACCAGCCATCTATATCCAGACAGCATCAGCTGGAAGTCATGTCTGTCCAGGACTTATTACGGCGGGTCGATGGCCGACGATTCGGCTCCGGCATGGCCTTGCTGGTCATCCTGGCCTTTTACTCGCCCCTTTCGAAACTAGTTCTGTCTCCAATTTATGGATCCCATCCCGCAGACATCTTCCATAGCTTTGGTGTTGTGATCTCTGGCGGTGTTGGATGGTTGCTTAAAGACCAGATCTTGCGGCGTTGTGGTCGTCTTGGTGGTTTGTTGCTTCCAGTGTTGGCATTCTGGGTCCCAACTCTTCAATATCTCCTCAAGCAGCAGAGTTCCAAGATTGGAAACCCCCTTGGCCCTGTGATGACAGAGCTGTTCGGTTATTATCCTCTGGTTCTTCTGACAGTCGCCTATGCCGGGAAGCAGATCCAAGGGTCTCTGAGACTCGAAGCCCAGGGCGACCTGGTTATGGAGCATGTGCCCATGCTTGGCACATATATGCTCTACTCGGTTGGCGAGCATTTTGCCAAATACGTGCTGTCATGGGTCGTCGGCACTAATTTCCTGTTTACTCGAGTCGGTATGCAAATGCTCATGGCGGTCCTGTACTCCGTGGTTATCCCGTCTAAATGGCTGATCCTGGCCATTCCGTCTGTGCTTTTCTCGTTGACTTCCAATGTTCATTTTGCTGGAATCAGTGGTGTCAATTCCGCCATTGAGCACGAGGGTTACACGCTCTTGGCCCGCCAGGAAGCTTACACCGGGTACATCTCGGTTCTGCAGAACAACGAAGACGAATTCCGCGTCATGCGCTGCGATCACAGCCTGCTCGGTGGACAATGGACCAAAGTAATCCCGGGATACCGACCCCAGGTGGAAGATCCAATCTACGCAATCTTCGCCATGCTTGAGGCCGTCCGTCTGATTGAGCCGGATCATGGAACTCCTCGCGTTGACGCAGACAGCAAGGCGTTGGTCATGTAAGGAATCCCTCAGGAATATCAAACCGCCGACATACTGACTAGATAATAGTGGTCTCGGGATTGGCACAACTCCCTCCGCCCTCATCAAGCATGGCATTGACACCACCATCGTTGAGATCGACCCTGTAGTGCACAAGTTCGCTACCCAGTATTTCAACCTTCCGCCAAACCACACCCCAGTCATCCAAGACGCTGTAAAATACGTCAAGAAAGCAGTGGCCTCAAACCCAATCCAGTACGACTATATCATCCACGATGTGTTCACCGGTGGCGCCGAACCCGCCGAACTCTTCACATACGAATTCCTGTCAGATCTCTACTCTCTCCTCAAGGAAGACGGTGTCATTGCTATCGTGAGTTTTTTCACCGAGTAACAACCCCCCAAAATAGACCATGTCCTAATAAACCCCAACCCAGAATTACGCCGGTGATCTGACCCTCTACCCAACCGGTCTCGCCGTTCGCACCATCAAGGCCGTTTTCCCATCCTGCCGAATCTTCCGCGAAGCACCCTCCCCAGACGGAGAAGACGCCAACTTCACCAACATGGTCTTGTTCTGCAAGAAGAGCTCCAGCACTCCGATCCAGTTCCGTGACCCTGTCCCGGCCGATTACTTGGGCAGCAAGTCCCGGGAAAGTTACCTTGTTCCCCAGCATGAACTTGACGCGTCCATGTTCTCCTATTACCCCAAGACTGGTAGAGCTATTCTGCGGGCGAAGGAGGTGGGAAGATTAGACAAGTTCCAGGATCGCGCTGCGCTTGAGCATTGGTTTATCATGCGCAAGGTTATCCCTGATGCTGTGTGGGAGAACTGGTGAGCTATCTGAACGCAACTGAGTAGAATGATGAATCCGAGGAGTCGAGATTTTCTGGCTTCCGCCTCATGTTTACCTGTCGTCTTATATATCAGAGAAGTGGATGGCATCAAAAAAAAGGTAGCAATCTGATCCACGCATTGCAAAAAGCAAAGTTTCCATTTAGTTCTACTACCTAAACAGTAGTCCTGGGACGAGCTTCTCATTCGGACTACGTTGAGAATTCGATACCTTAATCATCGTGCAAGCGGTCCTAAATAAGAAATCACAGATATCATATTGGTATCATTATCCAACACCTGCCGAAAAGCCATTCCCTAAGACCTCCCTCCGCTCACAGGGTAATCAAAGAACGACGAATTCCCATCTGCGGCCAGAGAATTCGTAGGAGCTTTCCCATCTCCAAGTATCGAATCATCCAGCTGATCGAAAGCGAGAGATCCGGCCTCTGTATTATGTACGCAGAATGAACTAAGATACAGCGAGAAAACATGGAAGTCATGGATCAAGCCGAAGGGCTCCCACGGGGACTAGACCCAGGTTTCTTGACAAGGCCAGCAAAGAAGCTTGCCAGGGCTTGATTGTGCGCTTTCTCGTCATTGCCGCCGGTGCCTGCATATGGACTCTCTTTCTTCTGGCTCCTGCTAGCCTCTCGGTCCTGGGGAAAACAAAATTAATAATGTCCAGAGGAATGATCTTGAGCAGATTGAGTGCTTACCCGAAGCTTTTTCAACATGTCATCGGCATCCACTTGGATGCCACCCATGTTGAACTGTACAGGGCCGATGTGGTCGTTGACTTTGCCGTCGTCGACCATTGGAGACATTTCCAATTGCGGAGTTGGCTGGTTCTGATGTTCCTTCTCGTCCTTGGCTTTGAGCTCTTCCAGTTTCTCCACTTGGGCCGCGAAGAAGTCCTGGAGATCGGACGTCTCGACTTCGATTTTAGTCGTGGAGCTGTGGGGATTGGCTGTGCCGCGTTTGGGGTCGGTGATTGTCTGTTCGAACATGGTCACGGCGCTTGTGCCTTCTTCTGCTAAACCGTTGTCGTTTTGCTGACTGTCGTCCGTGGATTGGTAGACCGGCTCGGGAGGGTCCTGAATTTCGATTGACCATGCCGTCGAGACCCCTTCCATGTCAAATCCTTCACGAATGATTCGGATCTTACCCCATGAGTCCCAGTTAGCTGGCACTAGGATCTTGTCTCGGTCGATCACATTATGTTTTAATGATTCTCTTTTCAAAAGAGAGTGTATGCCCAGGGACGAATGAATCAAGCCTTGGAGAGAATTTGCAAGGAACGGGGTTGTGTAAATGAGTGACGCGCCATCTATTCGGAGTCAGAAGAGTCAGAAGCCGAACATAGCCAAACACAGGGCAACGAAAAGTACTTACGCTTCAGAAGAATCGTTCTGAGAAATTGGAGAATAAAGTCAAACTGCTCTTCGTGCCACCCATGATCTTTCTCCAACTTCTCGATCTTATCCGCCTAGAGATACCCGTTAGGGTTAGTAAAGCTGTCTCGACGTTCAAGTCCTGCACGATAGGTTACGTACGCCCTGGCAGACAACACACATCGGGATACCGAGACCCTCGTCCCATTCACCGGGCCCTAAAGGTATTGTGACCGGACCACTTGAGGCTGAGATGCCTCCAGTTGTTCCAGAACTAGAATCAACTCCCCGTTTCCGATCGCGCCACTCCGTCATGGTCTCTTCCATAACAAGCTTGGTTTCGTCATCGAGTGAAACCAGCACAGAACGTAACAAACGAGTCCATTCCCTTAGTCTTCGAACCCATGTCCATGGGTCTGACCAGTCCATCAAGATCACAACCAGCGTTTCCGGCACGGACTTCGGAGTCAGGAGGGGTTTGAGGAGAGGCGCGAAGGATGGAGAGGGTTCGGAAAGAAGGTACGCCGAGACGCGGGCCAGAGTATCTGCGCGTGAAGAATATTAGCATAGGCAAAGCTGGAAAGCGATAACGTTTCGCACTTACCCTCTTTATCGGCATCAAGGACATCTCGATATGTGTATCCGAGCGCAAACTGATTGGCGATTGGGGGTGTTTTCCCCTTGCCCTTCCGTTTGTCGTTCGCTAAGCTGGGATCTGCCGACGTGTCTGCGGAGAAGGTATCTAGAAACTCCCTTTGGCTTTCCGGCGTGCCACCTATCGTCAAGCTATCAGCGACATGTTCCTGAAGAAGCGAAGGACCAGCCAGATATGAGGGCGAGATGGGCTGGAATTCTCAGAGGGAAGTGATACGGACCTAGCACCAGCAGGTTCTTTTCTGGTAAGCGCTTGCCGTTGGCAACAGTATCTAATAGGGAGGACCAAATGTTCTTTTTGGAGCCGTCTTTGCTGGTCGGCCGACTGTTTGCTCCAGCCGCCTTCAACCCCGGGGTCAAATTGGAAGACATCGTTTCTAGTCCCACCATGCCACAAAAGGGCATTCACCCTCAATAGGCTCTGTCGTTACCGCAATGCAGCGGGAATAGTTTTGCGCGTGGGAATGTTGATTCGATGTGGAGGGGAGGAGGTGAAGCAGACCGCGGGTCAGGGGAACCCGATGTAGATTTGGGGGGGTTGATGTCGGACCAGTTGAAACCTATCAGGCTCGCAAAAGGCCTTCAATTATTCGGCGTCATAAAAGGAAGGCGGGTTTTTGGTCGAGAACCTCGTCGGTCGAGCAGGGGGCTAGTTTGCAATAAGGTGCGTAAACAATTGCTTAATACGGTTCCGCGGGCTCCACATTTCTTTCTCTCCAACTTCTGCTCTCCGACGTTCACCTCTCTCTATCCTAACACCACATTCCCGATGAACTCCATTCGCCAAGTTCAGGCCCTCAATAAGCGTGAGCTTGAGCATGCCATGTAAGTTCCACTTACGTGAAACTCGTGTGAAGCTCAGACAAAGCTCTTTTGCATCCGGTAGCTGACTTGTCTCACTAGACCCCCAGAGGCATCATGGCATGCAGACTATCGCGACACCGCATATATCTACATCGGAGGACTTCCATTTGATCTGACCGAAGGTGACATTGTGGCGATCTTCTCGCAGTATGGAGAGCCGGTGCATGTCAATCTAGTTCGCGACAAGGAAACCGGCAAGAGCAAGGGATTCGCCTTTCTGAAATATGAGGACCAGCGCAGCACAGATCTCGCTGTGGATAACCTTGGCGGTGCGACAGTCATGGGGCGTTTGCTTCGAGTGGATCATGCGCGCTACAAGCGAAGGGACGAAGAGGAAGAGGAAGACAACGTCGCTAAGTTGATGGGAGACCCGGTCGTCAGCAAGGACAAAGGAGTCGAGCAGAAAAAGAGCGGCGATATAGAGGAGAGACGGCCGTTGCTGAAAGAGGAGAAGGAGCTGGAGGATTTGATTCGGAACCATGATGAAGAAGATCCTATGAAGGAGTTCCTTATTGAGGAGAAGAAGGAAGAGGTGGCTCGTGCGATTGAGCTGTGGAAGAGCACCAAGAAGTCTTCTCGGCGGCGCGATGATAGCAGAGAGCGATCCAGCAGGCACCATCGCCGTCACCGTTCCCGTTCTCCTCGCCACCGAAGACATCGAGATGAGCGCTCACCAGATAGAGAAAGACGCTCCCGCTACAAATCACCGGAAAGAGGAGAAAAGTCGAGGCGAGACCGATCGCCCAGAAAATCACGGTCACCTGAGTCTCGGGGACACCGGAGCGATCGGGACAGACATGACCGTCGACGTTGAAAGATTGATGGTGCATTAATATCGAATCCCTTTCAGGGCGCTACATGCCTTCCGAGGTTATATTGCAATCCGGGGATTTCCACCTAACGCAAGTGTCCACGCAGCACTAGAAGCAGCTCTGTTTGCGTTCTGTGCCGACGCTGTTGTGGGCTCTACAGGCACTGTCTCCAGATATTTACTGCGCACGATCTACAGTCCTTATCATGATGACAGACTGGAGTAGTAATCATCTCCCTGTCAACCACGAAGGTACCTCTTCCAGCCATCCCGCAGACAGTATCTTTTGCCTTCCTCCCCTTCCCGAATCACGAATTTCTCCCACCGCCCTTCCCTCCCAGACCCGACCACCAAAAGAGTTTGGTCATCACACCAGCCGATGAGTCCTTTCTGGGGCCGACCAAGTGAGGATCCAATTGGTGGCACATATGGTGAGCTGGTGTTGATTTGCTCGCCAATCTCAAAATGTGCATTTGCAAATGAATAAACATCTGAAAACACACGAGGAAGCAGTGGGATCTTGCCGAGGATCCCCCATTTGTGACTAGAAGATGCCTCCTCTGCTACCGGTGTCGGTGACTGACTGCGACGAGAGACGGGCTGCTGGTGGGGAATATCAAAGATATGGAGGGTCGACTTGTCGGACGTTACCGCCAACAAAGTGTTGGATGGAGAGAAGGCAACTGAAAATACTACCGCGTGATCAACGCCGCGTCGCAATTCTGCGAGCTTCGTGCAATTTCCGGTAGCAAATATACGAACCAGCGTTCCCTGTACAAAATGTCAAACACCCATCCTTTGGACGACTGCAATGTAAAGAAACCTACCAACTCACTAGCCGTTGCTAGCAATTTCCCATCTGGACTCAAAGCCATAGCGCGCAATGGCGTGCTATGTGCGGGTATGATGCTAATGTTGCCGGTCTCCAACTCTATCATCTGGACCTGGCCTGGGGACCGACCAGGGAAGGCCAGTAAGTTAGAGTCGAGACAGGCCAGGCCCAGAGGGTTGTCGGAGGTCTCGAAGACAGAGAGTTTCTTTGGTGGGTTGGAGAATGCAAAGACATGGACGCTATTCAATAATACAGCGACGATCTTTGATTTGGAGAGACGGACCCCGAGAACAGAGGTGCGAAACTCCAGAGTGATTGCCGCTTTCTGCTTAGCATCGTCCCAAATAACCAACTTAGATTATTTGTTAGCTCAACTGCATTGCGAAGGCAAGAGAGATGATGGATTACCTTGTTCTGTGGGAACTTAGGGTTCTTTCCACCTCCAACAATTGCCATGTAGTTCGACTGGCCAAGCATTTCCGCTATTCCGATACCACCATTGAGATCTTTGGAAGAGTAAGATAAAGCACTCGATGCCACAGTCTAGACTGCTCACTTACCTCTCATAACCTTGAGCTCGCAAGGGTCGGCATTGTATACTGTCCAGGTTAGTTATCGGCCAGGTTCCCTTGATTCATACAGGCTAACTTCTCTCAAGACTGGCTCAGGTGTCACTTACCACAGAATCCTGTGTCTAGGCCGACGGAGAAGCAGCTGTTGTCATGGTTAAATGTTGCTGATAGTGAATATGGCCCGATGGAGTCATCGATAGATTGACGGGTGTTCATAATGTCAACGAAGCATAGCTGGGAAGCAGTTCTTGATATAGATTTAGGAAATGAGTAACCTTTGTACAGCGGGATCTCTAACTGCTCATTAACAGTGGTTTCGGTGTTCTCAAGGGTCAAAACATCAACTTGATGTCTGAGACTCTGAGGTCATGGGGGAGCTCTACTGCGTAGATAAGTAAATGCGGGCAAGGTATCCACTTTGACACCTCAGGCTACAAATTATGTAATCGTACGGTTGCCGACAGCGACCCACTCGATCAACCCCTGAGTCGTTGCTCGATAGCAGTTCCTCGAGGCCAATATATGAAATGTTGTACATGGAAATAGGGAAATTGGCCAGTGGATAGCTGGCATTTGCTGTATCTCTCTTTTCTTATATGTTCTCTCGTAAATTGTGACTGATCAAGAGCTATGAAGTACACAGTAGTAAAAGTAGAAGATGGAGAAGAAGACTACCCTGTGATTGGTCACCTGTTTGGGAAAGGGGGAAACACCCAACTGTCTTTGATCCCCCCCTACTCTCTCCAGACTCTCAGGAGAGCCAAGTTTCATCCTCCTTCTCCGTTTTTGATTCCTTGCCTTGGGCTTCTCTTTTTTCTCCCTACACCTCTTTAATCTTTCTTTAACTCACAATGTCGTCAGCCCTGAACGCGGTAAGTGTATTCCCCTTTTCCAGGGAGCTTCCCGTGCGTTCGAAAAGTCTCCCAAGCTAATTGCATGCCCGTACTTTTTCCGGGTAGATTAAGATCCGTCGCAAGAAGAATGTCAAGAAGGGTATTCAGTTCTGTCTGATGGTGTGTGGCGCCAGTGGAACGGGTATGTGGAAACCTATTGCCGGGGTCATGAGTAGCAACTAACGGAACTTCTTTGCGTAACAGGCCGCACAACTTTCGTCAACACACTCTGTGGCAAGCAGGTCTTGGAGGGCAAGGATGCCGACGATGCCGCCAATGCCCACCTCGAGGAGGGCGTCCGCATCAAGCCCGTCACTGTCGGTCAGTTGGGACCCAAACGTCCCCGCGCCGCGGGTACAGCGAACCACCAATGCTGATCCGTATATAACAGAGCTTGAGTTGGATGAGGAAGGAACTCGTATTTCTCTGACTATCGTTGACACCCCCGGATTCGGTGACCAGATCGACAATGAGGCCAGGCACGTCCACCACCCCGGTACTCGACAGATGTTCATGGACTGACTTTTTGGATAGCTTCGGCGAAATTGTCGGCTACCTCGAGCGCCAATATGATGACATTCTCGCAGAGGAATCTCGAATTAAGCGTAACCCCCGATTCAGAGACAACCGTGTCCACGTGCTGCTCTACTTCATTACACCCACCGGCCACGGCCTCCGTGAACTCGATATCGAATTGATGAAGCGCCTCTCTCCCCGCGTCAACGTTATTCCCGTCATTGGAAAGGCCGACTCTCTCACCCCTGCCGAATTGGCCGAGTCTAAGAAGCTGATTATGGAGGACATTGAACACTACCGTATCCCCGTCTACAACTTCCCCTACGACATTGAGGAGGATGACGAGGACACCGTTGAGGAGAACGCCGAGCTCCGTGGACTGATGCCTTTCGCTATCGTTGGTTCCGAAGACTTTGTTCAGATTGACGACCGGAAAGTGCGCGCACGCCAATATCCATGGGGTGTTGTCGAGGTTGAGAACCCTCGTCACTCGGATTTCTTGGCCATCCGCAGCGCTCTTCTCCACAGCCACTTGGCTGATCTGAAGGAGATCACTCACGATTTCCTCTACGAGAACTACCGTACCGAGAAGCTGAGCAAGAGCGTCGATGGTGGCTCTGGGTACGTATTTCTCTATTCCAAAAACATTTGTCCCGATCAGGTCACTAACACACCTCGATTAACAGTGGCCAAGATTCTGCTATGAACCCCGAGGACCTTGCGTCTCAGTCCGTTCGCCTCAAGGAGGAACAGCTCCGCCGCGAGGAGGAGAAGCTCCGCGAGATCGAGATCAAGGTACAGCGCGAGATTGCCGAGAAGCGGCAGGAGCTGTTGGCTCGCGAGAGCCAGCTCCGAGAGATCGAGGCGCGCATGGCACGCGAGCAGCAGAGCCAGGGCAACCTGAACGGCGAAGTAGCCCACGGAGAGGCCTAGATATACCCTGTCAGAATCGCAGCTCTTTCCACGGGGCGCTGGTTCGCAATGTGATACCGTTTGTGCCAACATGGACTTTTATGGCACGAACAAGTTGGTTTTTGTTTATGGGATAATATTGACTGTTTATTCACGTTAATAGCTTTTGCTTTTCTTCTTACCTTTGCGAAGGATGGGTCCCCTCCACATAGATCACAGCAATTCGGTCACGAACCTGTCCGCCCGACTAGCTTACCCTCCAGCAGCATGATTCCCGTCGTGTGCGGCTCATCCGTTCTCTTTTCCTTCTCCTTTTTTTTTACACCATCACATCCCAGCTGCTTCCGTGATCTGTTGCTGTGTCATTTATATTTCCCTCTCTTCTCTCTGCTTCCTCTCCTGTTCTTGTCCAAAGTCCGCAGCGCAGCAATATTCCCTCTTCTCTTGTGTCTTGTTTTTTGCGTCCTCGGCTCATGTCTTGCTCATTACCTATTCTTTCTCCTCGTCTGTCTTTCTATCCGCCATAGTAACCGAGGAAGAAAAAGTACCTGACTAGCTTCTTGGATTCTGAACCTGTAGTTGGTTGATCGTTGTATATTGTCTGGAGCAGCATGATTGTAGTTTTTCACTTTCGTGTGCATAGGTATCTTAAGACGACCTTGATCGTATGAAGTTGCTGAGCTTGCCCTACATGTAAGGTTCTAGGTTCAGCCCTAACGAGTGGTTTTTATAGGTAGGAACAAGATATATGGGCAGTTATCAATCAGTCCGAAGTAACTATCTATTTGATTCCCAAATAATCTAAAGGCAGCAACAATGGGAGACATTCCATGCCGAACTCCAATCCAATACGCCGCCCTCAAAGCGCCTAATGTTTCCATTCGCACCTGTCCGGCATCAAACTCATGGGCAGAGCATCTATGTCATGTCATGTGTTACTGGAGAGATAGGTTCGAGCCTGGTGCTCGCTCAACCTACCATAACTGAATGTGTCTGTAGTCACAGAAGGAGAATATTGGAAAGACCATTCGAAACCAAATACGATCCAAACCAACCAAACAACATGTTTATGATTGTAATACTACTCCAATTATTTTATCCGAGATGCAGTGGCACTCCACATCAATGAGATTGCTAAGTAGAATGGACAAGATACCATGAGCTCAAAACGATACAGGTAGAAGTAATCCCTGAAGTACATGACATGGCCCTCGGGAAATAAAAGAGCTAAAGAAGATAAAGCGAAAAATTGTAAAGAAGAAAAATAAAAATAAAGCAAATGCAACCAGCAAGAAGTAAGAAGTAAAAGATAGTAACGCAGTGGGAAGCAAGAAAGCAGACACGCAAGAAGTGGTATTTGCGCTCCATTGTACATTGCGTAGAAACGAGAAGACAGGGAAATTCCCGTCGTTGTTGTCATTGGGGATGAGAGAGGAAGAATAAGTGGGGGTGGGAATAGGTGTCGGTGTCGGTAGTCGGGAGGGGCAGCACAGTACATACGCCATGGGCGTTATTGGAAGCTCCAGGGAGGGGATCTCCCATTGAGATGTGGAAAGCACAGCGGCGGCATAGAGCAGAATGCCAAAGAAGGGTCCATTGAGACATCTACCCCAAGGGACATTAGAGGACTTGCTGTTGCTGCGGCTTGTTGGTCCAGAAATCCAAGCTGGCAACAGTGTCATAGCCTTGCTCGTCTTCATAGGCGTAAATAATCTATTAGAACAAGTTAGCAGGTAATCAACCTTAGGGCATCTCCGTGGAGGATATCTGGGGAAGGGTCCTTACCTCGCGAGTGGAACTGTGTAGCATGCGAATGTTCTTGCCGGTCATGAGGTGCGTTAGTTCACTTGTCTCAACGTGTCGAATCTCAACAAAGTTGGGCTCAAACGCGAGGATGTAAGGATACGACAGCGCGAATGCATTCGGGTTGCCCTCCCAGGCGATTTTCCAGTCAGGACGGGCTCGCCATCCGTTCCGGTTAACGAAGAATGAGAAATCGCTGTAGTTGAGTAGGAACTCGCCGTTCATACGCTCGATATGGATAGGCTTGACATTCTCTTTCCGTGCCACGAAATCCAAAGATGTGTCGGCCTGATCAAGAAGAGACTGCGTCTCTGTAGTTTCGAGACTGACCACTTCAAAGCCACGTGCACAACCAACGCACAGGGTAGAACGCAGGAAGTGAATGGAAGACGACTCCGCTGGGATGTAGTATTCCTGTGTTGAAAGGTCAGTACATAAAGTTCCTCCAATATGCAAGAGTAGCTACGGACCTTGAATGGCTTGAGAGTATCCTGGCCACCCTGGAACATTTTGCTGACAGCAGACTTCTTCTTGCCCTTGGCGAGATTGTCCATCGGCTCGTAGACCTTGATTGTACTTGAAAGCGCCGATGTCTTCACTGAACAAACCAGATGGCGACCGAGACCGATGCCCGCCTTGAAGAAGTTGGCATGGCCCTGAATCTTCTTGGGACGCTTCGCCATGGTGTTCTGGCCCTCTGTGGTGTCGAGAGCATCCATCGGATAGGAGGAAAGCGTCTTGTTCGCCAGAACCAGCAGAAGCTGGTACTCCTCCAGGGTATCAATTTGGGTGACTTGAGTAGCCTCTAGAACCTTCTTTGGTTTGGCTGATTTGTCTTTAGGCCATCGCTCAGAGATAAAGATGCCATTATCCGTTCCGTAGACTAACTTCCGACCTCCATCTAGTAGAGATTAGCAGATGTGGAAAATATAGAGAAAAGAACTCCACATACCAATGGGAACAAGACAGTTGATCCGATTGACCGCTGCGAAGAAACCCTCACTCAGGATCGTCTTGTTATAGAAATTGCTATTCCGCTCCCAAAGCTTTTGTTGTTGTGCTTCTACTGCCTCGATAAATTTGCGCCGTGTGGCAGCACTTGAAGCATAGAGAGTTTGCTCATAACCGCCTTTGCCAAGATGCCTGAAGGTGATCGGCAACCCACCGTCTTTCGCAGGAGGAGGGTTGTTGATGACAGCTTTGTTCGAGAGAAGGCTGGACGAGGGCCTTTTGGCGATCCCCAGCCGGGGGATTACCTCGTCCATTTGAGCAATTACCAACAGCTCTAAAGGAATTGGTTTCCTGTAGACTCGAGATTCCTCACGCTTATTCACAATCTTAACGCGAACCAGCAGGACAGCGTGATCGAAAAGGTATGCAGTGACGTCGGAGCTGTCGGCTGTGCCTTTCTTGAATGACATCTTCATGAGCATTTGTCGGTTTTCCTCGGTAAGCTTCAAGTCAACATAGTCCGCAGAATTGAATTTCAGCGCAGCGTTCAGCTGGACCAAGTTGAAGTGGTTCTCTGCTTTTCCACTTTCAGTATTGACACGCGAAAGGAAATTCTTGATCAGCTTAATAGCCTTCGGGATATCCTCTTTGTCAGGATTGCCATCCGCTGTGTTCTTGTAAACTCCTTCAAGCAGAAGTGGGTATCGTGCAAGACGAGTCGTGGGCTTTGTCAAGTAGCCGTTCAGTTCCAGCTTCCGAGATTCCTTGAGCCGCTCCGTGTCTTCCACGAATTTGGCGAAGGCCGGATTTGATGCCTTCTCTTTCTCAAACTCATATTTTCCGTAAAGTTGGTTGGCACCGTATTTGATGAACGGGTCAAAATTGGGGACATGTTGCAAGAAGATGTCACCAATAGTTTGGACGACCGGACTCTCTTTCTGGCGAGCGTTCAATGCTTCACATAGAGCGCTGTTGACCTTCAGGACTTCCAAGCAGTTGCCGAACACGGTTCGGATGAACTTCTCACGTCGATGTTCCGGAATTGGCGAGTGACCGGTAGCCCCTGCAGCACGTAATGGTCGCATCCAGAAATCACGTAAGTATTCCAGGTCCTTGACGAAATCGCGCTCCGTGTACATAACCTCAAAGATGATCTCTTGTCGTTTCTTCTCATGATCGTCAACAGCATCTGAGATCTCTTTCGGCACTGTACTGATCCACAGCTTCTGGTTATCATTGTCGTCGTCGTCATCCGGCGGTAGCGTGGTTTTCGATTCGGATGTCCCCAGAACCGGCTGCGGTTTCAGATTCAACCTAGCTTGCTGCTCCAGTCGCCGCGGACAAGCAATGGAATAGCAAAGGGTGTCCCTATTACAAGTCGGAGAGTAACATTCAGTCAGAAGAGTAAATACTCCATTAACCTCAATCGTCGACTTGTCCTCTCCCATCGTCTCCTTGAACTGATAGACTTCGCCAGGTGCGTCTCGAAGGCGGTGGTCATAGGTGACGTCGTGGAAGAACTTCTGCGCATCCAGCGCGCGGCCGAGCAAAAGAGCAAGGTTGCGGTCATTGGTTCTTATGATGGAAGCGATCAAATCCACTGAATCGGTACCTGAAAATGCATTCTGATAGGAAAGACCGTTTTTCTGTCGTTCGCCGAGTGAAATCTTCTCCCTGAAGACTTCGGCGACAAGCGAAAGCAGAGCAGGATATACAACCGGGACTTTGCGCTGTGAATTTCTGGCAACAAGAGTTTGTTTCCCGGAGGACTGTGTAACTTGACTCTGAACACTCATCGTCCGATCAGGCACAGTAGTGGATGCCATTGACATAGTCCGAGATCTTTGCGATGCATCGCTCGGCTGACGAGATGTGACAAATTCCTCGGGACTGGGCTGCACCATTGAGTCATACCTCATTGGAGGCGGCTGGTCGTGACTTGATGGAGGTCTGCGATGTGGAATTGACCTTCCGCTGCTCATAATGTGTGGATCCCGGTCCGATGACCAGGAAGTCATAGACATAGCGCGTTCGTTAGCATGCTTTTCGGGGACTGGACGTCCAAGCTGAGTGACGTGGGCACCGGGCTGGTACATTCCGCGGCGAGATGCAGTGGCAGAGGTATGATTGAAGTTACTTGGCGGGGGCTGATAAGGTGGTCCGCTTAATTTCGCCATGGACCTTGAACGGGTTGAATCGGAGTTTAGCGCAGGAGGGGGCATCGGGCGATTGAAGTCCCTGACGTCTGGGTATTGCGGTGCAGGGCCCGGTCTTGATTCAAGGCGTTGAGGCCGAGGGTAAGCAGCGAACCGTTGTTGGCCACCAGGAGGGGGCCGGGGAGGCAGTTGTGAAGACATGGTCGCCGAGAGTCCTGGATTATAAGCTTGGTATTGGCCAGATGGTGGAGGTGGAGGGTATCCATTTGGTGGTGCCGAGGGCGGCCCGTGTCCGTTTGGCATTTGCCGTGTGGGTGGCGGCGGCTGTCTGTGGAATTGCGGTTGTGCAACATGCGATGACATCGTGTGAGCGCGACCTTGATAGAACTGAGGAGTCTGCGACCCCATAGTCTGGGAGCGCCCTGCTGGTGGAGCGCCTCCAAATATGTCAGAATATGCTGCATCCCGCTGCGTGGACGAGGCGGGTCCGTGAGGCCGGTAATTCCGGCTACGCTGGCCCCCCAAATCCGCCATTTTAAAGGGAGATCGAATATCAAAAAACGAATAGCGATGGCTCAATCAGATATGCAAAATATATTCAGGCCGATGTGCGGAGAAGGCGAAAGGGGGTATCCAGGTTGATCGTGGGAAGCGTTCAGGGCGTCGCAAGAGGTCTGTTCAAGATCGTAGGCAACTGGAAAGATGACAGGCTTTGCAACGAGAGGAAATTTTCGGTAGACAGTGGACTCGAAGAAAGTGATGAATGTTTCAAAGCAGCGATGGGACTCAGTATGCCATAACTCCCCTCACTTTGGACGGGGAACTTAAAGGCGATATGAAACGGGGTTGGTGTTGAAGCGCCAGGAGCCGTGAGCGCAACAAAGTCAGGGCTCCTTTTGAGTTCACGCCCTCAGCATCCTTCAAGATCGGAGGTCAGTAAGAAAAGTAGGAGAGTTGGTGAAGGTGGGGGGTGGTCGGATGTTGAAAATCAGTAATAAACTGGGAGGGGGAGCCAGGAGAACGAGGACGGGCGAAGGTGACGGCGAGGCCGGTATGGTAAATTTCAATACTAAGGCAGCCAATGTACCGTCAACAAGGCGTGCGGAGTTGGATACAGGGTGTACGGTATCGTCACCGCCTAAGATAGACCAGGCGCGGACTACGGCGGCCGAAGTGGCCATGTGGAACACCCAAGCACCGAGACCTATCAACAGCCGGAACTTCACTCTACCCTTGATCTTGGCTTAAACAGCTCTCGGTTTCTTCATAACCTCATATTGCAAGACCACTTGCCCCAAACTCATCATGGCAGAGAGTGAGCTTGCGCCCAAGTTCGCTCCGTTCTTTTCCTTCGTGAGTGCGAGCGCCGAGAACATTGGGGTTACTAGACTAACAAGCTGTCTATACTAGGCCGGAATTGCTGCAGCAGTGAGTTTATCGCATGCTTATCTGATCAGACAGTACACTAACAGCTCCCTGAAGATGATCTTCGGGTGTACGTGAACAAGCTCGCATGGATAGGGCCAGCCTTCTAGGTTCTGGGTATTCGGACAAACAGCTTACTTTCTCATAGCGGCAGGAGCAGCTTATGGCACAGCGAAGTCCGGCATTGGGATTGCGGGCGTGGGGACTTTTAGAGCCGATCTTATCATGAAGGTCAGACACTTGCCTAGAGTCTGCAGTGGCATGGGACGATAGCTAACCAGATCAATGTGTACAGTCTCTCATTCCCGTTGTTATGTCCGGTATCATCGCAGTATATGGACTCGTTATCTCTGTGCTCATCGCGGGAGCAATGGACCCAAGTGGCCACATGAGTTTATATACGTGCGTCACAAGAACTAGGTGGATATCGGGAACAGGAAATGAGCTGACGCTGCACAGGGGGTTCATGCATCTCGCCGCTGGTATGTCAGTCGGCCTGACAGGAGTGGCTGCGGGCTATACAATTGGGATTGTGGGCGATGCAGTAAGTACCGGATACGCCCCAAGGTGGGAGGAGTGTGAGCCCTAACAGCTACCCAGGGTGTTCGAGCATACATGCAACAGTCTCGGGTCTACGTGGGGATGATTCTGATTCTTATTTTTGGTGAAGTTCTGGGGCTCTATGGGTATGTTTCTGAGTCAGATCATTCAGATCACTGTTACTAATGTGGTTCTCCTCAGCTTGATTGTTGGTTTGATCCTAAACTCGAAATCTTGAGCACCGAGCACGTCCGTACGACAGCGGAGTCTGTATCCGCACACATTTCACCTCCCGCTACGGGTCACTTTGCGCTCAAGGAGACACGTCCTTTGAGTCTTGACAGATATTCATCAAAGGCACGGTGACAGATAATAGCCACGAGACTAGATCAACATATGGATCGGCTGGCTTTTTGAATCGAATACATTCTTATTTCGGTGTACAATAAGCTTCTAGGAACAATACAGGCGAGTCCGACAGGCCGTCGTGCGATACAACAACACTTGAAACATGACTCAGGTTGACTGAGCCTCTCGCAACGCACTCATTCTTCCCTCTCCATACTCGAAACCCTAAGTCACATGGACTGGGACGTGGACTGGAGCAGCGGAGGCCCGACGGAGTAACAGGTCATGTGAGAGGAAGGTAGCTCGTAGTTGTCTTCTTTTTCTTCTTCTTCTTTTCCTTCTTCTTCTCTTCCTTCAATCTTGTTGTCATCAGAACAAGCAATCGAATATTCTTCGAAATACTTCCTCGTCACACCCTCGTTCGAAGCAAACTTGCAAATCACTAGTTTATCACAACCATGACATTGTTACGGAATCGCGCACGAAGTTGAGGTGCTCTCCTATAGGGTTGAGGGGCTCCTATTGTTCTCCCGTTTGCTGCGTTGTATGACCGAGCCCCCGGACCTGAAGCTGATGCCCTCCTCGATGCTGAAGACTTTCGGCGCCTCACACGTATCCTACTTTAGCCCCTCTTTGATTCCTACATAGTTGGTTACCTCTTTATTTCGTCTACGCTTGCTTGGATGACAGATTTGTACCATACGCTTGCTTTCCCAACATGCCGGGCCCATACTATCATCCACTGTCCTTGTCCATATATCGATCGACGATAGCCTTCCAGACCCCAGTCGAGCAAAACACACTAACACAGTCATCATAATTCTCGCGATCCAGAGCATTTACGATGTACTGCATTTCTGATTAAGGTACTGTGTACCCTGTAGACTCGGCCCGAGCAAAGCTAAGAGCTTACTCAATCCGGTTTATCGCCGTAACTAATTTTCTACTGCGTAGCCGTTCGGCCCCGCCCCCATAGCAATACGTCAGAGGCAGAACTTCCCTTTCGCAACTCTGCCGCGATTTATTTTTTTGACGCCCAAACCAGTTCAAAAGCTTGAACTTCAATGTTCTTTACGACCTGAGACCCGCTCCAAATTTAAGCAGAGTCGCCGATTGGTGGCGCGCTACGGGGTCTCCATACATCTTCTCTTTCCAAGGTTCCTCGGCCGCGACATGCTCTCTGTTCATTTTAATGGCAACTGGAGCAGTGCAACATTCACCTAATGAGGTGCCAGGCAGCATAATGTTGTCCAAACTGAATACCGAGCTGCATCAGCGAGAGAAGCAGTTCGTTGAGTCCCTCCGCCATTCTCCGAAAGCATCGAATCCATTCCTCATCACCGAGCGCCCGGACGAGAAGCAGCTTTGCATTTCATCGCGAAGTCTGCAAGTGAGCGACTTTGTGCTCATCAAGACTCTTGGAACCGGTTAGCTTATTACTTCGCACCCCGTATATAGGTCATATCTAACTGCTCATCCTCTTCCTCGGCATATAGGCACATTCGCACGTGTGTGGCTTACCAGATTCAAGGACCAAAAAGATAAAACCAAAGTATATGCGCTGAAGGTCCTTCGGAAAGCAGACGGTAAGAGTCACTTTATCTAACATTGCGCATAGTCGGAGAATCCCATTTGCTGATTGCCATCCCAAGTTATTAAACTTAAGCAAGTCGAACACGTGCGCAACGAGCGGAAGGCTCTCGCAGCCGTCGTCGACCACCCTTTTATCACCACCCTTATCGCATCATTCTCGGACGACAAGTGCCTCTACATGCTGGTATGGTCCTTTTATAGATTGAACCGAAGGCTCCACCGCTCGACGCTAACAGCCTTCTAGCTTGACTATTGCCCTGGTGGCGAGATATTCACTTATCTACGACGACAACGACGATTTAGCGAAGAGACGTCAATATTCTACGCCGCCGAAATAACAATGACCATTGAATTCCTACACGACGTCCATGGGGTCGCCTACCGAGATCTCAAACCGGAAAACATCTTGCTAGATGCCGATGGCCACCTCAAACTCGTTGACTTCGGGTTCGCCAAGCAGGTTGACAATCGTGAGACCTATACATTATGTGGCACACCGGAGTATCTGGCCCCTGAAGTTATACAAAACAGTGGCCATGGACTTGCCGTGGACTGGTGGGCTCTTGGAATTCTAATCTACGAATTCCTGGTTGGACAACCTCCTTTCTGGGACCAGAACCCCATGCGCATCTATGAACAAATCATCCAAGGCCATATACGCTTCCCAACGAATATGCCACCCGCAGCTCAAAATATCATCTCCTTACTTTGCAAGACAAACCCTTCGGAGCGACTCGGCCATATCTCCGGCGGCTCGACTCGAGTCAAGTCCCATCCATTCTTCCAAAACGTCATCTGGGACGACTTGTTCTATCGCCGGGTGAAGGGACCTATCATCCCACGCCTATCGCACCCCGCGGACACGGGAAATTTTGAGCAATACCCGGATCCCGCCGACGTCAGAAACGCCAACATCTACACCGATGATCTCAAGAAGAAGTACGAGCCGCTATTCAATGACTTTTGAACGAGGCGAATCGCGATCCGTCACATCCGATCACCCAGCCTTTACGTCTCCGTTCTTGAGTTATCCAATTGTCGGTAGTCTCTCACCAATCCCACGGACAACCTCACGGACAACCCTCACGGACAACCCTCACGTGAGGGAATGCTCCGCCACACCAAGTCCGCACTCGGGATCATCAATGGCCCATCCCAACTTCCTGCTGTCAGATGGGATCTCATGACAACCCTTGGAATATTCGTGGGCAGTCGGACTTCGCAGGATACGACGCATCGCCATACCGTACATGGCAGACTCGTGGCCACCCTCCGACTTCCCCGCCCTCACACATGATCATGAATCTCGATCACGTGGATTATTTTGGCCCTGACCACGGTTGTAAGATTTACGCTATTCCTTGGTTCAGCCTTGTGAACGCCCCCTTTTTCATGTTCTCATGTTCTCTGTAAAGTGATCCGTACCTACTCCCTTGTCTAGATGGGATCTCACGAAATAGCGGGATCATTGCCTGTTTTGTCTATATCCACATTAAGACAATGCTTAGTACATAGACCCCATCATTGACATTGTCGTTCCGTTGTTCTGAGGACATCCCTGACCCATCACATTACATCATAAAGCGGCGTCTACTTATGGCCATCGAGTCTTCAGATGGAGAGTCTTACTGGGAGCTTCCAAGTTCTTGTTGTGGTTCATGACGTTTTCGCCGAAAGTTAAGAAAGGGCAAGTATCTTCATTGAGCGACAAGGAGAAATCCTCTGCGGCCGAGGAGGGAAAGCCTTAGCGGGCCTTCAGGCATATGTACTTGAACCTCATCTGCGGCAGTGTCAGTCTGTCCTAGCTCACATGGAGGGTGTATGATGGAAACCAAATTAGGTACGACTGCTGGAAATCACTTTGAAACGGGAATTCGATGATGAGCTCATGAGCGAAATAACAGAGAGAGAGGAGAATCAAGTAAAGTACAAAGTATGTACCTATGGAATTTGTCAAGACAAGCCTCGTCACGGTCCATGTATGTCCCTGATTTGAACGAAGGAGCGCCCATCTTCAGAATGAACTCCGTCATTTGGCGTTCGCGTTCGCATTCGCGCTCGCGCTCCAGTATAAGAGTACCTAGTAACTGCGAGGCTGCCGGGTCCTAACCGTGGAAAGCAGAGCTCCCGCGCCCCACATAACAAGGCGACCCTGATAGAGGTCTCGGAAGTCGGCTTATCAGGCTAGTGTTGCCTAGAGCTTGGGAAATCGACACTTGCTCTGATCATTGATGTCCTCGGAGTATTTATCCGGCATATAGTAGGCTCTCTTCTATGTATGGCCTATTGACTGGCCCGAGTCCGGACTCTAGAAGTTGAAAGGCCGCATTTGGTCCATCACAGCAAAGTCATTGAAGTCTATCAAGCAGCAAGTATCAAGCTACTTACTCGAGCTAAGAATGTAACAGAGGATTCATAGCAATTATAAGCAAAGGGGGGAATCATATAAACAGGTATCATGAAACATGAGACGGGGCGAAAGGAAAGCTGGCATCTAGGCCAAGTCTCATCCAGAGGGCATCGACGATGATGATCCGATGCCGGTATTGCAAGGAAAGTTGCAAGAAGAGCAAAGATGATCGAGAGATTCAGAGGAGGGAATGTGGTGAAGAGTTTCGGAATTAGGGACCTGCAATAGGTCCCTGATCATGGTATAGAGTAAGGTCGAATGTCTTTAGAGCGATGGGTCTGTCTTCCATGAGCCTATGAATTGAAAAGTCAGCATTACTCTCACGTGTAACGAAGTAAACATGTAAAATAGCAAACGTACCTCCAAAGTTGTGTTTCACAAAAGCCATGGGATCGTCCGGATCCCCCGCGCCCATCTGCCCTACGCCAGGACTAAAACTGGTGATGGGCAGGACAACCACATCGCCGACTTTGCGGTGCGTAGTCTGGTGACTAAAGTCCTCGTAGGTAATGTTCTTGTCCCCAGGCTGTATATTGAAATATGTCGGATTGTTGAAGTAGCGGAAAACAGCATCCGTCCAGGCACCAGGCCCCGTGAACTCCATAATCGTCTTATCCATCTTGCCAACCTTGAGAATCCCAGCTTCCTTCATTCGCAAGGCATGTTCAGTGATATAAGCCACCATGTCACGAAGGACCGGATGTCCAGGTTTCGCCACAAGGGTCCATTGACAGAATTGAAGTCGGCGCGAGTACCATTCTCGCCAGTCATCGCGGTCCGGATCCGCTTCAATGCCGACAATCAACCCAATCGTCGTCCGATCGAGTTCCTCCGGAAGCCATGTGTGCGCTGGCCTAAGCGCGGAGGTGTCGATGTCGCTGTAAATTCCCCCGCGCGCCAGAAGAACCAGGTACCGGAAGAAATCGGCCTTCATGACCGCGAGCGGCAGCGAATCATATGCTTCGAATACGTCCGGGACCGACCCATATAGGTACCTGATTAGGTGTTGCTGCGTGTCATCGGGGATGACTTCATGCGTGAACCCAGGGTGCATCTCCGTCCAGGTAGCCTCGGGACCGCGCAGATCTTCATCGAACCAGAATGACCCCGGGGCGTATTTCCATGTTTGCCATATATATGCTGGAAATTTGTTTTCGATCTCGTAGGGGAATTGGTAGCGGAGTCGTTCTCGGAGCGGTGCCGCTGGTGATGCGCCAAAGGGCAGTTGGGCTCGGCCTTGCGGTGGTGTTTTCCGTGCTTTATTCGCTAGCGCATCCTTTTCTTCGTCTGATATTTTCTTCACCGGTCTATATCCAGGTGCCCCAGGGACTTCAGGTTCCCGAAACGAGCGGAGAATGAGGAGGAAAGTGATCGCGCAGAACACAGCGAGTAGTATCTTGCGCGGGGTGATCATGGCAGGCGGTAGAGCCGACACGACAGGAGGAGTGATTTTGGTGGCCTTGCAACAGCCGTGAATTGTTTAATCGGGATCGCCGTATTCTCGTGTTCCGTGATCTGCGAGGTCGGGGAATTTGAAGGTTCTTAGGATGCGATTCGTTCAGTTGGAGTTGAACGTGGGTGCGACAGTCGGGCACGGAAGGTTCCAAGCACTAGGTCAGAGAAATACAGAGGGTAGCATTTCGGTTTTCGAGCTATTGCATGGGTCGAGTTCTTGTTCAGATGTGACATCAACCGGAGATACGTTCGACCCGGAATGAGGATAGGAGGCGCGAGGGAAAAGGCCAAGAACCGGGTACCCGACTAATTACTTGTACGGTGGACCACAGAACAGCAATATTGGCAAAAAGTTTCTGAAATTAGCCCTCAAGGCCACGCTGTCTGGCAGCGCGTGAATAGTAATTGCCTCTCTGGCCGTTCTGTGAAGTGTGAACGAGTCGGACGAAGTTGCATATGTGATAGGCCGATGCCGCAAGCAGCTTGTAGCCTCTTCGGGTGGAGCCCTCAGCCACTCACGTGGCCTCAATGTTTAACGACTTGAAGCTTTTTTAGGTTTCCTGTCAGCATTTAGTATGATAGCTCTAAGCTCTTTACGATAGGTCCAAGGAGTAGGATATGGATATTATGACTCCATTGTCAGGCTGAGATCATCCTCTGATGATCCTCACCCCACAAGAGCTACTCCTTCTATGCCACGACGGGGCGACGATCATCCCAAGACAACTTGTGCCCACTGCTTACTACCCAAAGCTAGGTACTTTACTCCGTACATAAACCCCATTCAGAGACACCGACCGCGTATCTACGTCTACCAGGGCATGGCAATAGCATAGGACCCGGCAATTCCACGACGACAGCAAAAAGCCGGGTGTCGGTTCCGAATCCTCTCCGAAAGTTAAAGAGAGATCCCCGAATCCCCAGGATTCTCGGCGGTACAGTGCGACGAATCAAGGGATGAATCTTGGAAGAAACTTGGGTGGAGGATAACTTATAAGTCGATGGAGATGGATAACGTCTTGGAAGAATATTGATGCAGACCTCGGGACACACCCACCCTCTTTGGCTAGTTAGTTACCTTAGCTAAACTAGTTTGCGTATTGGTTATGGCCTGTCACCTATCGTCCTTTTTTGGTTGGACTTCGAATGGCACTGGATCATGACCCGATGATGCCCGAGATAGAGACGAGCCGTGCAAAGGAGACGGACCAAGAGCAGAGGATGACGTGCTAAAAGACGAGGATGGGTCGACAGGTCGTGAGGCAAGTGTGAAAGCTCGCTATTCTGCTCATGGCTATGTTGGCCTTGAGGTGATCTAGAAGGTTGTTTTCCAGAAGAAATGGGTAGTTAGATTGTTCGAAACTAGCGGCTTGGATATGGAGTCCTTTGATTTCAGATCTATCTAAAGCTCGGCGGCCTACGTAGTTATGCATAGGCATGTAGATTTCTGGCTTATTGACAAGGAGGGGAGCTTCAGGAAGACGACTACATGTTTCTTGAGACCATCCAATTGGGAGCCTGCTGAGAGACCAGCCGCCCGCGGCTATCTGCTCGAGAGAGTAATCTCAAACGGCGAACGCATTCAGAAGTCGTAGAATTGGGGCCTGGACTTTGAAGTAGGATATCCTGGGGTGAAGAGAAACAATTCGTTGGGTTAAGTAGACGAAAATGTCTCTGACAGTCTCTCGTTCCATTCCACCCTCTGGAGAAGAGTACATAAGGTAAAGAGAAGCGCGAATACCTCGTTGCTTAGTTATTCTCGGGAGATAGGTAAATAAGGGTCGCTTCGCCCCGCAATAAAGACAATAGGCGTGATCCAATCGCCGATGCCGGTGATGACGCCACTTGTGCCTGAGGTATCCACATTTTCTCCCATCGCCGATAGCTTGTAAGCTTCCTACGTTCTCTATTCTGACTTGATCACATATCATATTCATTCAAAATGCAGTCGGTCCGAGGCGCTGCTCGAGCCGCTTCGCGCACAATTCGCCTCTCAGCATGGCGGCAAGGCGACCTCCCTATAAAGCCCGCAGGACCGCATCGGACTTTACCGGCGCAATGGAAGACCGCACGGCGATTGCATACCATGCCACCAAAATTGGCCCCCGCGGAGTCGAGTGAGAAGGATTCATCGAATCCAGCGATGTCATTTCCCTGTCTCGACGCTCAAGAAGCAAAGTCAGCGCTACTTTCAGCTCGATCGCTGCAATCCGGCCCCGAACCCTCATACACCACCGGACAACACGAGTCATTCCACTGCGACCAGCCACTACTTCTTGACTGGGGCGGTGTGCTCTCAGAGTTCGACATTGCCTATGAAACATGGGGTGAACTGAACAACGACAAGAGCAATGCTATCCTCCTCCACACGGGCTTGTCCGCCTCAAGCCATGCTCATAGCACAGCGTCCAACCCGAAACCGGGGTGGTGGGAGAAGTTCATCGGTCCCGGATTACCACTCGATACCAATAAATATCATGTCATCTGCACCAATGTTATCGGGGGTTGCTACGGCAGCACTGGCCCTTCATCCTTCGACCCCTCTGACGGAAAGCGGTACGCAACCCGCTTCCCCATCCTGACTCTAGAGGACATGGTGCGCGCTCAATTCCGCCTCCTCGACGGTCTCGGAATCAAGAAACTTGCGGCCTCCGTCGGATCCAGTATGGGCGGCATGCAGAGTCTGGCGGCAGGCGTCCTCTTCCCCGAGCGCGTGTCCAAGATCGTCAGCATCAGCGGCTGCGCCCGCAGTCACCCGTACAGCATCGCAATGCGGCACACGCAGCGCCAGGTGCTGATGATGGACCCCAACTGGGCGCGCGGATTCTACTACGATTCGATCCCGCCCCATTCAGGCATGAAACTTGCGCGCGAGATCGCCACCGTCACCTACCGCAGCGGGCCAGAGTGGGAGATGCGATTCGGTCGTCAGCGTGCGGACCCCAGCAAACAGCCTGCTCTGTGTCCTGACTTCCTCATTGAGACGTACCTCGACCACGCTGGCGAGAAGTTCTGTCTCGAATACGACCCCAACAGTCTCCTTTATGTCTCCAAGGCTATGGATTTGTTCGATCTCGGCCATGCTCACCAGGTAGCGACTATGAAACGTCGTGCAGAGTCCGCACATCGCATTGCGCACGGTGGTGCCGCGCCCAATGCCTCGGACCCTGCTTGCAGCCTGACTCTTCCTGATAAGCCCTACGAAGAGCAGCCTAGCTCGACTGCCAATGTGCCTCCGCTGGACCAGTCCGTTGCTTCGGATCAGGTGGAAGGTCCGCCGCGCGATCTTGTCGCTGGTCTTGCGCCGTTGAAAGACCACCCCGTTCTTGTCATGGGTGTTGCGAGTGATATTCTTTTCCCGGCGTGGCAGCAGCGGGAGATCGCCGAGACACTCCGTGCTGGAGGTAACAGGAATGTCGAACATATTGAGCTGGGTAACGATCTATCGCTGTTTGGACACGATACTTTCTTGTTGGACCTCAAGAATATCGGAGGTGCCTTGGGGAAATTCTTGCGCTAGTCGCACTGCACGTTGCATCTGACGCAGTTGGAATTGAGGGAGATTTGTACATGTGTCGTAGAGCGTGGGATCCTTGACCAATGCATATAGCAGGCGTTCTGAACCATAATCCTTATGGAGAGATAGTTTAATCTTATGTGATCTATGATTTATCTCTCCACAGACTAACTACCCAGTATGGAGGGTTACGAAGTTCTGTGCATCAACCTGTTTACTTCAATGCCATCCTTGAAGAAGGGATGATGTAACGCTTGTGGCTGCAAGAACTCCATCACAGCTCCTATGGCGCAGTGGTATGCCTTCGTGGTCTAGTTGGTTATGACGTTGGTCTCATATAAATTTCATATGACATTCTTGGCAACAAGATTGACATCCGAAGGTCTCCAGTTCGATCCTGGACGAGGGCATTTCTTTTTTTCTCTTCTTTTTTTGCTGTGACTGGGACAGCGGGACCCACTATTCTCATCGGCGATTATCCGTAGTACCTTGCATGCGGTACGTGGCAACATCAAGCCTGGATGATTGAATCTAGAGACAGTTGCATACAAAAGGTGCATACGAAAGGACTATGAGAGAGAAGCAGGAGTTGAGCAAGAACATCGATTTTTTTCGAACCTAGAAGATAACTAACTAGAAAACCCAACGCATCCGAATCCACGGTGATGATACAAGAATCAAGATCAAAACAAAAAAGTGCAAAGGAAACTCGCCCTCAGTAGTTGCTCTCGGTTTTCATAACCGACTCCCAGCTAGATGACGATTTCAAGAGACATAAGAGTCCCAGTAAAGCCGTTATCAAGCGGATGTCTGCAGTATTGGCTTAGTTCGTCTCGTAGACGATTTCATCATCGGGCGAGTATGGGGACAAAGAGAAGGGAAAAGAGTAAACAATGCAAAGTCCATGAAGCCCACGACCCACAAGTTAAGAAGCAAGGCTGCCGCCCTCCGATGAGGTTGGCTACTGGTAGAGGTTAATAGTCGACGTCGTATTCGGTTCGATTCGGCGGTTCCATCCTGCAGTTCGATCCTGCAGTATGATCTTGCAGTCCACAAGGGGTATCTTTGCTGCAGCACGATTCTGCAGATCGATTTCTGCAAATCGATACTGCAGGTCAACACTGCGGTTCCATCCTCCGTTCGGCGGTTCGGTTCGAGGTCGCGGTGTGAAGAGAGTAAAAGAAGAAGAGAGGAAAAATGGAAGAGAGGAGGAGAGGAAAAGACGAAGAGAGAGAGAGAGGAGGAAGAAGAAGAAGAAGAAGAAGAAGGAAAGGGAAGGTTGTTTTGTTTTGTGGAGGCTGGGGAAGTCCATGAAAGCACTTGTTCCAAAAAAGGAAGGCATGTATATTCAATAGCAAACAAGTCTACAGGTAATGTTGGAGATACACACCCCAACAAGCCACATGGTCATTTGCCCCCGGGGGTCAATGCAGAGAAGAATCAAGCGTGTCTGATATCAGACATAAATCACATGATACATCTACCATTCGAAGATAGGTTCAAGCTGTGAGTTGATTGACCAAGAATCATATCTTTAGATGCCTCAAGAGGCACTGCGCTAACTCTTCAAATCAGCCCGCAGGTTTCATAGGGCCGTCTTATTGTCATAACCTTGAAGCAGGTGTCGCCAATGGCTGTTGGTGCTCAGACTCGACATCAGAGTCAGCTTGTATGTTCCATATAGCCATGGCTTGGCTTTCTGGCCAGAAGTTGAGCTGCGGGACTGGGTAAGTGGTTATTAGTCTTTGCGAATCATAGCCATGCGTGTGACCACAGACGCGGCTTCTAAGTCCAAGGGGAACAAAAGGCTCATCCACTCTGGGGACACGCCTCGTCATGCCTGAAGCAGCATTTATCTTCGATACCCCGGGATTCGATGGGGCTACCTACCTCGTGTACAACATGCTCAATCGTAATCGAGGCAGGAACTGGGCAATGCAGCGTGTTGTTCACAACCAGTTTTCGTCACCACATGTCTTCTCGTAGGGGTGCTTTGGAACACTGGTCTTAATGGTCTCTCCAATCTCTGGTGATTAGCCGTGGTGATACAACGCAACCGTGCAGTGCTTCTTGCGAGGTGGGCATTCGATGCTGTCCGTCAAAAGAATGACCCATGTTGACGCACACGCCTTATGCTGCCTGTTTTGTAAAAGCAGACACGACGTGCCGACTTTCCATGATGCTCGAACCGCGCCTTGGCAATTACGGATGCTAACCAGCTTTGTTCACTTGGTTAGCACAGGTAGAACTGTCGCCTTGCCATAGAACTTCCCGATCCAGGCATGATAAGATAGGCACACCGCGGTAGTCCAGTGCATGGTGATCAATTGACCTCGACGAGATGGTACTAGATTATGCCCTCGGATTGAAAACTACCAAATTGTCACTCGTCATAGGCGTGCCCGTCGTTTCCTTGAAAGGCGTACAGACTAAGCACATATACAGGGCCTCGGAGAGTGCGACAGTGTTTCGTCATTGGGCTAGTACCAGAACATGGGGATGAAATCATGACCACGGTGGATGTGGAGGTTGCAAAAAAGGTGAAGATGCGCCGTACTTGCGGGGATCTAGAATATGTACAGCACTGCTGAAACGTTAATAAAGCACCTTCAATGTTGATATGAGAACATGGAGACAGGAAGCTGGGGGTAACTGCTGCACAGTCTATTCAGATCTCTGTTCATCTTCAATCACACACTACTGGGCCGATGTCTTCTTCCACTCCGAGCATTAGGGGGATGAAGTCCATGGCCCGACGGTTCAGTTTAACCGACATGTCATGAGAAGCTCTTGTGAGGGTTATCGTCATCAAGACTTGATGCAGATGCTGCCTCAAAGCTGTACTGATGCAAGGAAACAAAAAGACGCGTCGTCAACACATACCTTTGTGATGCAGAGCGAAGCACGCTCCCTATGAGACCGTCCCAAGACGAAACTGCGACTAGCCATCCCGAACAAATCCATCGATACACACCCGACCTCATCCTTGACCGACTTGCATCTCGAGATTGACAATTGTCTCGGCGTCGAGTTTTCTCTTGATAGCAACAAGTCGCTCAAGGATGAGGTCGAGTGCGAGTCAATAGGTTTCATAGGGATGGGTAGTGGAAGCTTCGTCTTGAGACGGTCTCAGGGAGCGTGAAGAGATAGGTGGTTCTTATATATCCCTGCTAATACGCCCTCCGAAGCGAGAATAAGGGGTCACTGCCATTGAAGGGCACAGACTAAACAATTGGATATCAAGCTGCGCGCAGGTTGCGAGTAAGCTGCACCAATATCGCTCAGACGTTGCAGAGTGGTTTTGAAATCCGTAGACTTGCGCGGGTGTGTCAACAGAAGCATATTGTCGCTGACGGAGAGTAAGAGCAAGTATGATCACAAGTGTCAGTGTCCGTGTAAATGAAAGGAGCTGCGCGTGTGACAGATAGCCAGTAGGACACCGCCTCCCCGACCGCCTAATTCCAACGTGATCCCGAGGTTTCAGGGATCAGATGTGAATTTCTGCCGGCAGAGAACCAGCCGACAGCACGTGATAGCAATCTTGGTTCCGTCGATGAACGCATTGGCCGCATACATTCAGCTAACTATAAGAGGCTTATGTCTGCGCCGCTCGACAATTCGATACGTAAGTACTTCCCGCATAGGCCATGGCTTCCTCAACATCAAGATGGTGGCAAGAGCCCAGCGATGCCGATCTTGCCTACGGATTCGATTCTGACGACCTGGACACTAGATATCACGGACCAGATCGAGACAACTACGAACATAACACCAAGGGAAGAGGAACACAGCCTACGGAAGATAAGGGTGTAATTGGAAATATGTCTTCTTGGCTCCAGCGTCAAGCTGGTTCGTCTCAGGCACAGCTTGCGACTGCGGCTGTTGTGTCGGGCGCAGCTGTCGCGGGTGCGATTTTCGGATACCAGTCATACAAGCGCAAAGGAGCAGTCCAGGACTTGAAGGCTTCGATCCCAAGTCTCGATGATTCACATCCCGCGCAAGCGGTGGGTTACACCTGAATTTCCGCAATCAATGCCCAGCAGAACCAAGACCAGTGGCTGATACCTATGACAACAGCTCAACGATTTTGGCGGCGCAGCAACTGGGATACCATTGAGCAAGGAAGACGAGCGCAGCACGGCGTTGGCTCGCAGAGCGCAACAGGGAGACTACGATGATGGTAGGCAAATCTTTCTATGATCAGCTTTTCCCGAACCCTTTCTCATTCGGCCGGTGCCACTTTGATAGACTTGATCCTTGAACAGCTTGCCCGCAACCGCGTCTTCCTCGGCGATGAGGGACTTGCGAAGCTTCGGTCGTCATTTGTAGTTGTGGTCGGCTGCGGTGGTGTCGGCTCCCATGCCGCTGCCTCGCTCGCCCGATCGGGTGTATCCAAGATTCGCCTCATTGATTTCGACCAAGTCACATTGTCATCGCTGAACCGACACGCTCTTGCAACATTGGCGGATGTTGGCACCCCGAAGGTCCATTGCATCCGGAGGCGATTGGAACAGATCGCACCGTGGGTCATGTTCGATTGTCGGAATGAGCTCTATGGGAAGGCCGCGTCCGAGGATCTCCTCGGTCCGTGGTCTTTGACGCACGATGGAGAAGGGCGTCGACCAGACTTCGTGCTGGACTGTATCGATAACATTACCTCCAAAGTCGAGTTACTGCACTACTGCCACGCGAACTCCTTACCCGTGATTTCCTCCATGGGCGCTGGGTGCAAGTCTGATCCAACTCGCGTTGTGGTCGGCGACATCTCACTCAGCACTGACGACCCTCTGTCTCGCAGTACGCGCCGTAGACTCAAGCTCCTTGGTGTTTCCTCTGGCATTGCGGCCGTCTTCTCGACCGAGAAACCTGGCCCAGGCAAAGCTACCCTTCTTCCTCTCCCCGAAGCAGAATTTACCAAGGGTCAAGTTGGGGAACTCGGAGTTCTTCCTGACTTCCGAGCGCGCATTCTCCCGGTCCTGGGCACTATGCCTGCTGTCTTCGGTTACACCGTTGCCAACCATGTTATCTGCACCATCGCTGGCTACCCGCTTGACTACAATATGGGTGCCAAGGGCCGCGAGAAGCTCTACGATACCATTTTGGGCGCTTTACTAAGCTTGCATGAGCGTATGATCAGAGAAGTCACGGGTCAAGACACTGTGGGCCTCAGACCCCCGCTTAGCAAAGATGACATTGCTTTCATTGTGGAGGAAGTGTACCGCGGGAAGAGTGTTGTCAGTGGCTTGTCTAACAGACTAGCTCTTGTTCCCTGGCAAACTCCAGCTCATGGTTGGACTATGGATCTGACCCTGGAAAAAGAAGGCCAAAAGACTATCCCGATGGAGATCAATGAAATGGTCTGTATGACTAAAGAGGAGGCTATTCGACATGAGAAAGAAGTGCTCAAGGGTGGCAAGAAGGTGGAAGAGGTGTACGACGAAGCTGTTCTCCAGCGTGTTAACCTGCGGAGGAGGGAAGCCGAGGAGTATGACAAGTACCGGGGATAGTGTAATATGTAAAACTAAAACAGAAGAACGTGAATGAACATACAATCTCACATTCCAACGAACAAAGAAAACACATGGGAACCTATCGAGCACCTGATGGGCTGCCACCAGCTGGTTCAACAGTTCCATCAACAGGAGAAGGGGACTTCTCGGCGGCATTCTCAAACAAGGAGGCCTCGAGACCGGCCCAGTCGGAAGAAGGATCATTCAACAACGGAGTCAGAATAGGATCCTCTGACGTAGCCGCAAGGATAGGGCCGTTTCCCAAGGAAGCAGATTGAGGAACCTCGCCCGCGGCCCGAGCACTCTCTGCTACACACTCTTTCTGCCCAGACATAGCACGATCTTTTTCAAGACGCCCGCGCTCTTCAGCTTCGCGACGCTCCAACTCTTCCAGCTCACTAATCTCTTCATACTTACGGGCAATGAAGTCACCCGCACGCTTTTGAAGCAGACGCCTCTGCTTACGCAATCGAAGAACCTTAGCCAACAACTCCTCTTCCTCAGACTCCAGGGAGTTTTTGAACTTGATCAACCGACGCCATTCAGCATCCGAGAATGTTGACTTTGGCATCTCACATTTAATTTTCCCACCACCACGCACGCAGTTATTGCACCTCAAAGACCGGTCGGAACGGATGCAGGTTTTGTTGAGGGAAACGCAACGACGACACGGAGTCACGGATTCGAAACCTTCGTCTTCGATTAGCTGATGAAGCTTTGTGTTACGCGCTGCCTGCTGGTCACTGTGAGTAGGGCTGCTTCCGGGTTGTACTCACCTAGACTCTAGTTCCACTTCGAATCCCAAGAGTATCTCGCAACCGTACCGTTGCTGTGCTAAGCCTTACACGGACTCGGGTCCTGTTGAGTATCTTGCAGGATGTGCCAGTAGTGCGCGCCAAGTAAGTCAGTCACCAAGCGTTACCACAAGATGAGCGCCCCTTCTTGTAGGTTGGGTTGTCTTAAGGGCGAACCGTAGAGTGCAAAGTCCAATAGGTAGTAACCAAGTAACAATGTATGATTGATCGCGAAGAACTAAATAAATGACAGTGAATGAGTGTCCTTATATATCCAGTCCTTCCTATCCCCTGGTGGGATGGGTCCCATCCCACGATAGGATGGGTTCTCATCCGGGATGAGACGATGGGATGGGACGTCACGTGATCTTGATGTCTTCGCAGGTTCAGTCATTCGTGGATGCCTCGCCAGTTGACACCAAGTTGATTGGTTATCAGTGCGTCTTCCCCCGCATTAGCGTGGTGTGCCTAACTTAGCCTAAGTGTTCCGTAACATCCTGAAGACTCAGAGGAGACTGAGGTAACTGAGACCTGACCACTTTTTGTTCTCATATATGGACCCCTCCAATATTAATATGATCAGGCAGATTACGTGCTCTGATTCGTCTGCAATATTCGAGGTAGATCTGGGTGGACAAAAGTATGCATTGAAGCTTTTCCACGACAACGGCGACCCTGGATATACCGAAAAAGGTCGTGATTTGAACAGATTTCGCAGCGAGTTGAATGCTTACGAGAAGCTTCTGACTTCTGGTGTCTGTGCACGCGGTTTCGTGCCAAAATTCTACGGCTACATCAATCGAATGGATCCCGCAGCATTTCATCCTGCTTTACAGTCTTTCGCCCAAGACAAGCTAAAGCCGAGAGCAATATTGCTAGAATATTTCCCAAGTGCAGAGAGTTTGAACTGCGTGAACTACTCGGACGCGCTCTTTCCCCAGGCAATTGAGGGCTTGCATGAGATACACAGGGCGGGTGTTCACCACCAAGACATCTACCCCAAAAACCTTCTCCTTATCCGAGGAAACCCCGATAGGCTGGTCTGGATTGACTTTGATGTTGCGACGACCTTCACCGACTTTGGACCTGAACAGCTGGCCCGCTGTGACTACGAAATTGCGCTTGTGAAGGGATTTGCGGAAGCTCTGGTATGGGTTCTGTTGCTGTCTTCTCCGCATTCTCCGCAGTACATTGGAATCAATTAGTGTGCTGACTAACGAATACAGAGAGATGACCAGGCCGAGGGGCTCCCGCCGAATACAAAATTCTATTAAGGGTTCCATAGGCGTTTACAAATACTAGTACACTTTCCAACTGAAATAGGTAAACACGTCCAACCAGCACACACAAGCATGGCAGCTCGGGGGTCCCATCTACACGACCTAAAGCCAGAGCACACCTACTCAGCAACTTCCGCACCGCGATTTCGTCGCTACGCACTAACCTATCTCACATTGCTCATACTCGCCTGGATCGGATGGCGCCTACTACATCCCCCACGACCCCAAGAGCAGGAACATACCCCATCCAAGCCAAACGACTTGATCCGGATTCGTACATTAGATCCCCGATTAGTGCCGACCGATCTTGCGACTTCAGACGCAACCACCAAGAGCCAGAAACGACTGATCATCGTAGGCGATGTACACGGCTGCAAAGATGAGCGTGAGTAGTCCGCCATTCCCACCGCATTATAATTTGTTGTAATGTTCTCAACTCCCCAGTTCCAATTAATTCCTAATGAGCTTACAATGTCCATAGTGGTACAACTTCTCGAAAAAGTCACCTTCAATCAAGCAAAGGACCACCTCATTTTCGTCGGTGACATGATCAACAAAGGTCCAGATAGTAAAGGTGTCCTGGATCTAGCGATGAAGTACTCCGCATCCAGTGTGCGCGGGAACCACGAGGATAAAATCCTACGTCTGCGACGCATGGGAACGAAGACGGGGACTCTTGCAACTCATTCCGACGAGAAAGATTCGTATTCGTCAAAGGAGCGCGCGGAGCGTGCTCTCGCTGACTCTTTGAGCGATGAGCAGGTTGAGTGGCTGGAAGCTTGTCCGGTTATCTTGGATATTGGGCATGTTCCCGGGATGGGACGGGTGGTTGTTGTTCATGCTGGACTTGAGCCGGGTGTTGGGCTTGAGGAGCAGGATTTGGTGGACGTCATGACTATGCGGACTATTGATCCTGATACGAATTTACCCAGTCCGAAGAAGAAGGGGACGAAATGGGCTGAAGTAAGAAAGACTCTTGTATATCCGTTCGTTCTGTTGCTGGTATGCTGACTTCTTTTGGTGGTAGGTGTTTGATAAGGAGCAATCTGCATTATATTCGAGTCTTGGGTCTTCGGCTGAAGACCCCCGGTCAAAGACCATGACTGTTGTTTATGGACATGATGCTTCTTCTTCTCTTTCCATTCGCACGTTTACGAAGGGTCTTGACTCGGGTTGTGTGAATGGAGGTAAACTTACGGCGCTGGTTATTGAAGACGGTGGCAAGCAATCTATTGTACAGGTTTCCTGTCGCGACTATCGCAAGAGTTGACGCAATCTTGCGTTGGACTTTATCGCCTAGAGGGAAATGTATAGTATAGGGTTGTGCTCAAAAGCCTTACGCGATATCACGAGATTATGACACATGGCAATCTGATTCATAGCATCATTGGAGCCTACCACTTTAAAAGGCTTGTATGGGGAGATTGCTAGCTATCGAGGCGTTCCAACCTTCTACTTATGGTAAATTCAAGATGAGATCTGGCAATATGTTCAGGTTGCCCAGGGCAGAAGGAACAAGGCAACGCATTACCAACTTAAGAAGAGAAAAAGCGCAAGTCAAATGTTCCAAAAAGTCTTGGTATAAGGATAATGTCTATGTCCAATTTGACGGAAGGATAAGGGAAAGTACGAATAGCATATACCAACCTTCTCTATGCGGATTCGGATCCGACCTCGGAACCCTCAGGACCAGAAATCTCAGGATCGGGGAAAACGAAATTCCCATCAGCGCCCCAAACGGCGGCCATGGAAAAGTCCTCGTACCAAAGCCCACCCAAAGCATTAGTATGCACAAGTCCAAACCGGAAATACTCCAACTCGTCGTCATATGTACGGGACCAAGTGAAATCAGGCAGATGCTGGCCGTCTTTAGGCCGGAAGGCCTGGTATCGCATGACATCGTTGACCATGACGCTGAGACCGTCGGCGTGGGGTTCGAGATCTGGGAAGGAAAAGACGAGGTTGTTTGTGTCCGTCAACGAAGGGGGATATATCTTTGGTGGAACGGTTCCGAGTTTGGCACCATCAAGAAGGGCGCCGGGGGTCTGGAGTATAGAGTCAAAGCCCCAGCGGGCGATGCCGTTTATAAAAAGGCCCACCAGGATGCCTGAGTATAGGAGGCTGGGTCGTGTCTGCAATGTTGTTCCTGGTAGGAAGAGGAGCGAGAGGATATAATGGTGGATACGTAGGTTCATGTGCGGGACGGCGACAAGGATGAGAACAACTGCGACAAGGACACCGTAGATGCTTATTGTGGGGAAGAACCGGCCTTCCCGACGGAAGCAGTGTGCTTGGCCAAAGGCGATCACAATAAGACTCCCGACTATAATGATAAGAGCCGTCAGAGCACCTGGCTGCTGTTGGATATCGTGGGGCGTGAGGCGGGAGATGGGGATGCGATCGAAAGTGTCTGTGTTCAGGGCGCCGACCCAGCAGCCACCCAGCCACAGGACAGTCTTGTCCCAATGCGCATCCAAATCTCTTAGTGTGTGGCGAACACAGAAATAATACAGCACGAAGCCCACAAATGCGCCGGGAAGGAAGCGGCCCAGCGCGATAGAGATAAGGTCATAGAGGCTTCCCATTGAGGGTGGATCGGAGGCCATGGCCACTTGGAACCAGACGATGAAGTACATCATGCTATAGTATGCAGGTGCCGACGTCACAACCAATGAGAGCATGGTAGTATATATCAAGGTGAAGGCGAATAGCGACCAGCGCACATCCGAGCACTTGACCGGCTTTGGCTCGCCTGACTCTGGGGACGCCGCGTCCTTACTGAGTCTAAACGACATCGGAAAGCTCGAGAGGAACTCCACACTTTCGATACCGTTCTGTGAGACTGATTGGAATCTCTTTTGCTCGCCAGTGCGCTCCACAATCCCACATCCACCCGTTGCATCATCAATGACACCAGCATGCAATGCCGATGCGCAAATTGACGAATCACCGCGGTAAAGACCACTAGTTCGACCGTCTTGCTGCAAAGGCTCACCACCGACGACTAATGGGCGGTAGTTGAGCTCCTGATCACCAACGATATATGGTTCCAAAAGAATCGCCGCCGCACAGCCAGACGGACATCGGAAAGCGAAGGACTGATCCTGGAACGGACGGCAAAGATCACCATTTAGTCCGCAATTCGTGCCATTATTCCTGAAATCATACAGTTAGCTTCACAGAGATCAGACAACAATCTGTCCGGTTTTCAAATCAGAACTCACCATAATCGATGGTGACAGGACAGTTTAACCGGCTGTCCGTATCCCGGCACATCCTGGCCCGCGATGGAAGCCTTCAACCACAAAAAGAACACAACAATCCAAAAACCAAGCCACCAAATAGCAGCGCAATCTTCGAACTCCTACGAGGAAACCTCTCATCAATCAGACGCGCCGACGCAGCCTGCAATCGAGGAAACCAAGGATCAATATGATACACGTGCGGCGGCTTCGGCCCGCGCAGCCACCGACAGAATCCCGTCGGCGTACAAGAAAACGGCGGATCATGCACGAACTTCTCGCGCGCCCCCATGCCCTCCTCCATGCCGGGTTGATCCGAGGATAGAAGCGGCGCGTCGCCTGATTCCAAGTCACGGCTTAGTTCATCGCTGTCGCGTGCTTGGTCGTCCTTGTAATGCGTCTTGATCTCCTGCAAGGGATAGTCGGATGTCGGCTGTTTGGGTGGGGGAGGAGACCTTGCAGGCCCTTGCCCCGGTGACTCCGGTCGCGACTGCATTTTTTCCCTACTGTGTATAATTTACCTGAGTCTCTCTCAGGAGAGGGAAGGTGCGGAATTGCTCATTTCGAACGGTGTCAAATTGGCCTAATTGGCTATCTCAGTCCCCTCAGACCACAGCCAATGATGAGATGGCACTGTCCGTCCGCCGTAGATGAGGCAGAATTCTGCCGGAATTCACGCTAACCGCTTCATCAACTAAACATTAAACAAAATTATTTGTGTCAAATGAAGACACTCCTCTCAGCCCCGACCAGACTCGCCGAGTAGCCATAAGGAAACATACCTGTTCCCCCCTGCAACCTGTTGAAATCCGCCAGCACCTCAAGAATCAGCATAAAGGGGTCTCCCCAACAAAACTCGGCTTTCCATCACCCACATCCTCACGTCTTTTATCACTCTCCAGCCCATCTTCCCTCCCATCCTGCCAAGACGAACAATGCCGACACCGAAGCACCTACAAAGTCCCGAATCAGCGAACCGAACCCCAAACACCAGATCATAACCAGGTAGGCTTACCGCTTCGCCGATGTACTGCATGCAATACGGACACCGAACGGTAGGCTTGATAACCTTCTGATGAAAAAGAACCATATACAAATGTCCAACCGCGTACAGCGTAAGACTAACACCCAGGAAATTGAGCACGGTCTCGATGAACACCCTGCAAAAGCCACCATCAGATAGAAAACCCCTTAACTAAGGTTAGACAAGTCTACATACCCATAAGCCAAAACCAACGCCCCATCCTCCCTCGCCTGGTATAGCGTGTTATACCCATTCTCCTGAGCGTAATTCGGTCCCCTGGAAAGAACAGCAAATTTCTGATCCATGTTTCTGTTCAGAAATGGGAGCAGAGAGACGATGGGTAGAACCAAATCTGTGACGAAAGATGTCACGACCTTCGTGAATGCATTGGCTATGCTTTACGCGTTGAAATGTTAGCCATTCGATATTGAAATTGAATAGAATATTCGGCTAGACAGGTATCATGAATGAGATCGGAGAAACCAACATCAAACCCAAAGCAACTTCGAGGACGTTGTCCCGCGCCGCGAAGTTGATGAACCCGTCCCATGCATGGCGCACTTGTTCCTGGGCTTTTTGGCCGGTGCGGAGCAGGATATCGGTGCTTTCGTCTAGGCCGCGCATTTTTGGTATTACTGTTGCGAACCTGCTGCTAGTGAGCTTGAGAGATCTGAGACGTTAAAAATGGAATTCAAGAAGGGGGAGATAAGGTCTTTTAAGATGGTTACTCTTATCATGTGTTTGGTGTCAACTAGGGCGGGGGTGTACTCGTGACTCTGGGGTGTGTCTTGGCGCTGCTGATAGGCGCGGATCGGCCTGCGGGGGGCCAATTGGGCCGGGGATGGAAAGTCCTTAGGGCTACGGAGGGCGATGATCTACATCCCCATTTCTGTGATGCTAGTAATACTACTTCGTACATCTTGAGAGGAGTCGTTGACTTGCATCATGTAATCTAGCCATCGATAGCTAGCTAAGTAACTACAAAAGGACAGCTAAATCCACATGGAGATCAGAGACCCTCCTACCTGTACCATTCACCAACTGACCAGTTGGTTAGCTTTAGATGCACATCCATATTCTATAACCCCTCCCCTAGCCGGCTCCTACGGGTACTCAAAAGAAAATACACTGAAACTGCCCTAAAATATTTAACGACACCGTCTCCAAGAACCCAGCAACCCAAAGATTCGAAACCTTATCACCAAGAACGCCGAGTGCCATCTCAATGGCTCGAAGTTCCGCGGCGTATACAGTGGACGTATCCTCATCCCCCATCTGGCTGTGGGCATGTTGATCCTCAAGGTCCACGACCGCTGTAAACATTAACCAATGGCCATCCATCTCCCACGCTGTCTGCATCCCCTCTAATTCTATTCAGAGAACCGCATCACCGCACTCGATATCATGGGTCCCGCCAATTTCCAAAAGAAATGCTATGTCTGCGGACAACCAGGCTGCTGGCAGCTGGTCGAAGTATCACACCGGAGAGGAGCGAAGACGATCACTCGATAACTTCCGCCAGCAACAGTATTTGCTTGGTTTAACGTATCAATCCAGTACATCGGAGTCTGCTCCTGTACGGTGTACCATGATGAACAATTTACAAAGGTACGAACATAGGTAAGGATATACTAATATTTTGCATTAGACCCATACTGCCCGAGGGGCAGTCATTATGCCAGATACAGCAAGAATCAAATCGCACTCCAAGCTTGCACAAGAGATCGTTCCACCAGGAGGGTATCAACATAGTCGCAATTCGTGAGCCGTCATAAAGGGGGAGAAACAGCGAGAAATCAAGAAAGCAAATAATCATAAATTTCGTGAAAGTGGTCGATCTAGCGAGTATTCACTGTCATTTTGTTGAACGCTTGGCATGATGACGATGCTCATAGTCGTGATACAGTGTATACCTGCATCGAGGCTTGCCTATGCATAGGCTCTGCCATTTAGACAGCAGAACGGCCCCAACGACGACGGCGGCTATTCAGTGCGTCAGTATAAACCATTCCAATATCAGCATGAGAGGATGCGCCATCTACTTACGTTCCATCGACGGTGTTCCGGCGAACACGGAAAGTAAACCAGATACCCTGAAGACTCATTAGTGTGTAGTTCCCAACACGTATTGCAAATTATCACCACATACCACGATGGCCGAGACAAGCCAGAGGATAGCGGAGAGGAAACTGAAAGCCTCAGCTGCCTTCCAGCGGCCACACATGGACCCTGTTCTGAAGCGCCAGTGCCAGATGCTGCCGCACGGCAACTGGCGAATAGTGTCGACAAGCACACCGAAAGCAGCGAACCAAGCCAGCGAGATGATGATGTCCACTAGAAGTCGGTTAGTATAGGGGCACAGTTTGTTAGACAGTGGATCGACACGTACGGGGCCAGGTGAAGAATCCCCAGGAGAATGGTATCAGCCATATCAGGCCTAGCAGTATGGATAAACCGGCGATTACTTCAGTGTAGATGAATCGCGACTCGCCCCACCAGTTCACATCCACATTGTTGTCGTTGACCCGGGCAAGGTAGTGTCCGATGATGCCTGCAACAATCTGATAGGTAGATGGTTAGACAATATCTATGAGTGTACCTAGCAGGAGTACTCACAGCTGCAAAAGCAACTTCCGCCACGCGGAGGATGATAGACGCAATCCGAGAGATGACGGGCATGGTGAAGATCGTGTGGATTTAGTACTGTTATTTGGAAGTTGTAGGAATGAGATACGTGATTGGAGAAGAATGAGATGTGTCAACCTCCTGCAAGATGGTAGCGTGGACTGTGGAGGTATGGGGGAGATGAGAAGCTATTTAACAAGTTGTCCGAGTTGCACAGGTAAAGCAAACTCCCAGAGCCAGCCACAGTGCGTTTTCAAAGCAAGGGCCAGACATGGAAAGTCTCAAGATGTACTGCATAAAACAGGAAAGATAAAAATAATTAGATATTTAATTGACCAGTAGAGTCCATCCAAGCCTCCCAATTTCGTCACAGATCACTTCCGGATATAGTGCATCCGAACGGAAGAACGACATCATTGGCCCAAATGTACAACTAAAAAACGTGCTTAATCCATTTCCAAGGCTGAGACGTGTTGACCGCTGATGGGGGACTGTGGCTGAATGGTCCTTGAGCTTCCAAGATCCTCGAACCCGGAGCAAGGAGTGGGGCTATGGGCTTCCATATAGTAGGTATACGAAGAGGTGACATCGTATAGAGTACAGGTACTTACCTCAAGGTTCTATTGAGTCCTGAAAAACATAGTGACACCCGCACTCTCGTGTCCTATCCCGTCATTCCTGTTCAACCCCAAACCCAGTCTCTGCATGTTAAGAAATGAACAACCCGAGATTATGTGCTGGCGCTATGATGAGAGCATTTGAGACTGCCTGCATTACGCTTCAGTGGCTTGATTATTGAATGAGTTGTCCCGTGGTCAAAAGACTGCCGATCTTAGTCACTAGTCATTGGGTAAAGTCTAAGTGTGGGTTGATCCGGGGCTGGGTGGTCCCCACTCAGGGGCGATCATTGTGGCAGCCTATTTGACAGGTGTTGATTTTTATTATTATTCTTTATTGCAAAGGTACTGTGGTACTGACGGCAGAGAACCTTGGAACGAACGATGTTGCAGCTCTTACGACACTGATGTCATTCATGTTTACTTCGTAATTTGGTAATTTGCAGGTACTTTGGGTCAGATGACCCCTGCTCTTCTATCAGCCCTATGACGTGGGCCGTGAAATGGGAGCTTCACTCGAGATGAACATGGACTTACTACATTTCGTAGTAGTTACTGCTGAAACTACTACATTTAGTGCTGAGAGTGGAGACACGATCGCAGTAGGCAGACATCGCTCAGACAACTGGGTACTGTGCATGCAGGAAGCTTAAAGACATACAGGCATGGCAAAGTTTACCATCAGAGCTGCGAGGGGATCGGAATGATATGAATAGCAATGGCCGCAGGCGCGAGGGCATAAAGATCCACTATGGCCCACGGGGGTGGGGTCCCAAGAGAGATGATCACCCCTGGAGGATCCAAAATCATGCTGCCTGCAAGGTCCCAGCGAAACAAGACAAAGCAAAAAGTGAACCGCAACGCCTGAGTCAGAATAACATCATCAACCATTACAACGGACGGCTCGACAAAAGGAACGAGACAGACTCAATCACGGGTATTCTTTTGTTCCAGGTGCCATGCCATGACATCGCGGAATATTCCCTTGGCCCCGGTCTCGATAACATCACCGTGACACGGAATCAATCGATCGAAATCCCACTGGTCAATCTTCTTCATAGACTCATTGAATCCCGGCCGGTCCTTTGCAGAGAGAATGTACCACGCGAATCGTCTCTGCCATGTTGACGGCTGCTTGACAGATATCAGTGGCATGATGATCTTAGTAAGTAAATTCGGCCGCGATCCCTCCTCGCTCTTGGAATACTGCTCTTTAGCAGGCAAATTAAATAGCAGGTCCGCCTCGATGACTGAGCGTGAGGGCTTGTGGAAGAACACAAGTTCGCGCGAGCCATGAGCATGCACATACTCGCTTTCAAATTCAGCATCAAACTCCTTCGATATCGAGCGCGGCAGCTTATCTTCTTTCTTGAAAATAAAGCTAAATGGCGTGTCTCGGTGCTCTGGATTCGATTGCCGCTTCTCGAGAAGACCCTCCGGTGCTAGGATCTCCGCTTGCGGGTACGCCTTTTTCCATGGGGTGAGGTTGATATGGTGCTCGAGATCTGGTGCGGCGATATACTTGACGTTTCCTCCGAGCGACTCGACTGCTTCGCGGACTTCGGGTGTGAGGCTGACGGGAGAGAAGACTGCGAGGGAACCGGTGGAGAGCTTGACTGTCGCATGCAAGGGATGTTAGTCCCTAGATAGTGCACGGATTTCTCTTGTGGGTTTGGCATGGCTGCACATCATCCCCTACTACCAGAGGGACGAATGGACGATGTATGCCTGATGGGTGGCGTCTGCAAGGGTGGGCACTTACCCAGCGTCCCACGTCCGCCGAATTGCAGGTGTCCGAATCGTGCGAATGGCAGACTCATGGTCACGATGTCGGGCGTCACATGGCGAATTACCATGGATGCCGAGGGGTTGGTTGGGAAAAGCTGTGGCATCTTGAATCGCTTTTGCTTCCTTCGTGTATGTCAATGTTGTCTCTTGGGCTTGGGAGCTGCGCTTCTTGGTGCTAGATGTCTCAATCTCTGACTATTTTGGAGCTGCAGATTAATTCAAGTAATATAGAGAATAGTTAGAGATCTTAGAAGCTCAATAGTAAATGATTGAGGAGCTCTCAGCTGGAAAGTTCTAAGCTTGGAGCTGGTTGAGGGAGGATGACGTTATGGTGGCTTATGTAGCTGCGGCGTTCTCCACTTCGAATCGACCTAGCCTGGTCGGATTTATCATCCCACGGGTGACGGGCGTCAACGGGCTCCTCGGTAACTAACTAAACCGACTTTCGTGACTGTTCTGAGGCACTTCAGGACTCAGGAGCCTTGTTTATCATGATCATGTGCCGGGTATCATAGTACTGTGTAGGAGTGTACGGGGTTTGCTTCCATAGTTTTGCTGAGCGAAGCTCAGCAAATAATACAACCTCGATATTCTGGAATAATTTGACCAAGAAATTTACAAAGCAAGTTCAAAAGTACAGCAATGGGTATCTCGCAAAGCATGCATCCACTCGTGCTTGTCTTCGGACATAGTCTAGGCATACCAGCTTGTGCTGGTCTCTCCTTCAGCCTCCTCGCGGTGAGGAATGATCGGGTCCTCAAGCTCGAATGTCTCACATATTTCTGACCATGTTTCATGATCCAGGCTAAACACAGACTGGTGCTTCTGTACGCCCGTCCTGTGGGCTTCACTGGGTGCGAATGCTACCGTTGATTCTGTCATACTATTAGTGATTGATCAACTTTTCAACTTGAAGGAGACTTACGAAGGGTCGGCAATCCTTGACTGTCGGTGGACACGCCTATGGTACCATCACGAACCAGGAAACTCACGTAGAACAAATTCTCTACGCTTTGGCCGAACGACTTTGGGTTGATGCAGAAACGGAACAGGGGAACGCCGCCATCATCTGACACATTGTGCACCGCCATGACATCCCGAATTTGCTGTGCGGTGGGATTTCGTATGCAACGGAGATCAGCCTCGGCTTTTTCTACACCTGGAAATAGGGTATCCGCCAACAACTTGTTGATCTGGGAACAGATCACTGTAAGATTTGCGTTCTCCTGTCCACCAAGATCTTCCTGTGCCAAATCTGATGGGGCCACGGCCTGCCTGGGGTCAATTTCATCTCGCGCTCTCCGCTGAGTGAGCTGCCGCGTACGTTTTTGTAACGATAGCGGGCCCAACAACCATCCGGACACGGCTGGCCGAGCATTATACGGAGAACAGGCTAATCGACCCAGTGTGTCCCAGTTCATGGCATCGCCCGAATCATCTTCGTCGCTGGCTTCTGGATCCCGTTGGCTTCGGCTGAAGCGCCCTCGGCGCCCCTGAGTCCCATTTGCTGAAGCTGTCGCATTATTTGGGCCGCGTCGCATAAACGATATACACTTGGAGACAAACTCATCCACATCAATACCAGGGGATGTGTCACCAAGGGCAAGCTGTGCTGCTTTCTTATGTGACAAATCGGCGGCATTAACTAGGAGGCGTGAGTCTAGCGTGGCGTCGGAGGTCTGTTTGACATTTTCGTAGAACTGATTCGCTTGCTCGACAATGCTGAAAAGACCATCATTTCCAGGCTGCATGAGCTCGCCCCGGGCGTCTTTGTGATAGATGTCAGAGCGTGGTCACGGGAGTCTCTAGTCCAGTATGAAAAGAACTTACCATTCAGTTCCCTTCCGAGGTCTCTTAATCCTCTCCTGACCATTCGACGTTCTTCAGGATCCTGATCAGGGTCATAGTATCGTCTGTCATTTCGTGCCTGCGCGGACTGGGAGTTTAAGTTGCGCTCGGCCAGTCGCTGCCGTTTACTCTGTGGGCGCGAGGGTGGTGCGGCCATATTTCTCTTGTTCGCACGTCGCCGACTATTCTCTTTATCGGAGTTGGACACGTCGGGCGATGAGGGTTGGCTGTGAAGCTGGGTGGCTGTTTCGTGCAGATGGGTTTGTGTGAGTGGTGACATACTCGGTGAACACTCTCGGGGTCACAATGGGACAAAGAAGGGTTCAACAAAGAGAGGTCGAGTCCACTGTGTAGACCCTGATCGCGAAAAAAGTAGCTCGAATTGTCCCGAAGAGCGTAGAACAGATAATTGATGGATGCACTTGGGTGAAGAGATTTGTGGCTTCAGTGACAGGGAACGCGAACGGTCGATAGACTTTGTTGCGACTCGCGTCGCGTAAAGCGGACACGTGACCTCCCCACATGCTTTTCGGCCATGACGCAGTGGGAACCTGCCATCCTCTATAGACGGGGGACAGAGATGGAAGCGTTCACATTTGCCGTGACCACTCAAGTGGACTTGCCTTTGCGTATTAAGATGCATGTTCTTCACCCATGAAACCGGGCAATTAGTAGCTTTCTAACACATCTACAGCGGCTCGTTGGAGGGAAAGCCGAAGCCTATCCCATATACGTCTCTCGACGGCAATGCCGAGCTGCGACATACCGCATCTGTTCAAGATTCCGCCTCCGATCTTTACGTGGCCGTTCAAATATGGTCAGAATCGAAGCCATTGGGCGTACCCATGAAGACGAGATACAAGGCCTTCAAGAATACGCGAGTATGGAATGAATGGTTAGAGATGCCCATGTCCATCAAGGATGCGGAGCGTAATACTCAGCTAGCAATCACAATCGTCGATCTCTCTCCACTCGCCGCCGATGGGGTTACGCACATACCGTTTGGCGGAACAACTATCAGCTTGTTTGACGAAGATGGAAAATTGAAGATGGGAAGACAGAAGTGCAAGGTCTACCGGCACAAGGACGCAGATGGGTCTGGTGCCACATCCACACCATCTGTTCCCCGACCTAAACGTCGAAAACCAAATACTCGGGACCCCTCCCAGCAATCGCCAGAAGAGGCGGAATTGGAACGGGTAGAAGTTCTGATCAAGAAACATGAAATGGGCGAGATCCCACGCATTGATTGGATGGATCAACTACTCTTCCGCAAGTTGGAGAAGTTGAAGTTAAGCGCGGATGAAGCGGCCCAAAAGCGTGCCCTGGAACTTGACGCAACTCTGCAAAAACGCCCAGAGCATGCCGACGCCGATGACGATGATTCCGACGAAGAGAACCTCGAAGATGAGTACTTCAACCTTTATGTTGAGTTTCCGCTTTTCGATCATCCCATTGTCTGGGCCGACCATGAGTATCCTCCTCCACCTATCTCCTCTTGGTCTCAGAATGCACCTCAACACCCCAATGCAACCCTCAAGCCAGTTCCAGAGGTTCAATTCGGACCTGGAATTGCGCATGTTGACCCCCATAATGTCATTCGAATTTATGATCCAGAAGTCGGCCAGATTGGAAACCCCTGTGAAGATAAGCACAGACGGTTGATCCGAAGCCACCGGACCGGTATCATGGATCGCGACCTGAAGCCTAACCCGAAGATCAGGGATGATCTCAATATGATTATCTCATATGAACCGACGCAAGACCTCACTGCCGAGGAGAAGGATCTTGTATGGCGATTCAGATATCATCTTACACGCGAAAAAAAGCCTTGACAAAGTTTGTCAAGTCAGTGAACTGGCGGGATGTCGGCGAAGCACGGCAAGCTGCTGAAATGTTCCCTAAATGGACCGAGATTGATGTTGACGATGCTCTCGAGATTCTCGGTCCTACCTTTGACAACCCGGCTGTTCGTTCGTATGCCGTGGAATCATTGCGAAAGGCAGATGACGAGGAGTTGCTTTTGTATCTTCTTCAGTTGGTGCAAGCTCTGAAATACGATGCAACCCCCGATAATAATCCCGACGCGGCCCCGCAAGAGTCCTCGCTTGCCCATTTCTTGATTTCACGTGCTGCTAATAACTTCAAACTTGGCAACTACTTGCACTGGTACCTTATGGTCGAGTTCGACGATGCTGATGCTGTTCAGCGTCGATTATTTGCGCGGGTCGAATACTACTTCATGCTTGAACTGGAGAAGATACATCCCGAGCATAGAAAGGCACTCCTGCATCAAGGCGAAATGGTCGCTGTGCTCTCTAAGATCGCCAAGGATGTCCGCTTCTCTCGAGAGAACAGAGTCGGTAAGATCGAAATGCTGAAAAAGTATCTTCGGGACCCCGAGAACGACCTCATCAACATTGATCCGCCGCTGTCATTGCCTTTGAACCCCGATGTTCAAGTGGTTGGCCTATACCCCGATGAATCGAACGTCTTCAAATCCACGCTCTCCCCTTTGCTTATCACATTCAAAACCGCTGATGACCGCCGTTATCCCATGTTGTTCAAGGTCGGCGATGATCTTCGGCAGGATCAATTGGTTATTCAGATTATCATTCTGATGGATCGCCTCCTACAGAAGGAAAACCTTGATCTGAAACTGACTCCTTATCGAATCCTTGCAACCAGTGCAACGGCTGGTGCTGTGCAATTTATTCCTTCCATTTCCCTTTCCGCAGCTTCCGCCAAGTACAAATCCATCCTCGCATATCTACAAACCAACAACCCGGACGAGAATGAGCCTCTTGGGGTCCGCAAAGAGGCAATGGACACATATATCAAATCTTGCGCGGGATACTGTGTCATCACGTACCTCCTCGGCGTCGGTGACCGACACCTCGAAAATTTGCTGCTAGCGCCAGATGGGCACTTCTTCCACGCCGACTTTGGTTTCATCCTTGGTCGAGACCCGAAGCCCTTCGCGCCCATGATGAAGCTCTGCAAGGAGATGGTCGAGGGCATGGGCGGCACAACTTCACCCCACTACATGAAATTCAAAGAATACTGCTATACTGCTTACACTACGTTGCGCAAATCCGCCAATCTGATTCTCAACCTCTTCAGTTTGATGGTGGACGCTAATATCCCTGATATCCGAGTGGAGCCCGACAAAGCTGTTCTGAAAGTGAAGGAGCGCTTCCATCTTGAGATGACTGAGGAAGAGGCCATTCGTCACTTTGAACAACTTATCGCGGACAGTGTCAACGCTATCTTCGGTGTCGTGATTGATCGCTTGCATGACTTTGTGCAGGGCTGGCGGGCATAGTTGAATTTGTGACTATGACTGGATTTTGTCGTGCTCTAACTGGGTCCTCGAGCCTCACAGGAGATTTCTATCTTGATGTTGCTTGATGTTGCTCCTTTCGCCTGTCTTCCAGCCAAATTACAGTCACTGAGGGGCATCTGTGAACAGTGATGATGTTATGGGATCGTGGAATCCCGGGGTTTCTGATTGCCACTTTGATGGAGCACGGCGCATTATGACGAGTTACAAGAGCCAAGATACCCACCCTAGATAATTTTGTCTTAATAGTAATTATTTCGTCAACAGTGCATTGAGCCCACGGGGCTTCCACGGGGCTTGATATACATAGACTTCACTTGGCATATCCCGGCGTTGCGGCTAATTTGTTGTACACCGCCCGTCTCTCCGCCCTGTGCATTTGACGGATTTTGCCGTCTTCCGCGGAGAATATCTTTGGCCTCTAGACACCTCGAGAGCGAGCGTTACTGCTCCGATTACAATGAATCGCATTTCACCAGACTGAGCATTACTTGAAAGATTACGGACTGCGATGGCCCAGTTCGTCCCACGCAGTGCCTTCCCCCATCATGGGGCGGTCCCAAGGTCCTATTTCCTAGGACACCACCGGGCTGGTCTGACCAAGATGAAGAGCATGCTCTCAACCATCGACTACGTCGTTGAATGTCGGGACTACCGAGCGCCCGTGACATCAATCAATCCAATGTTCGAAGAGGCATTGGGCAAGATGCGCCGACTGGTTGTCTATACCAAGAGAGATTTAGGAAGCATTCCCAAATCGGTTGAGCAGAAAATAGTAAGTTGACATATATCCCATATGCCGAGCAAAGCAAAAGACTACCGAGACTCCGCTGCTAACACATGCTGCAGATCGAGCGGAAATTGCAGACCTTTGATTCTAATAGTGCCGTGTTCTTCACCAGCTCATCCGCGCGCCAGGATGTCAGCCAGATCATCAAACACCTCCGAACCGATGCCCAGGCCCCTGATAAATTAGTAGGCTGTCGAGTTCTAGTCGTTGGAATGCCCAATGTCGGCAAGTCAACGCTGATCAACAACCTGCGTAACTCCGGAACTGGAAAAGCCAAGGCCATGAAAACGGGACAGCAGCCTGGTATCACGCGCAAAATCGGCACGCAGGTGAAGATCATCGAACGCGAGAATGGGTCACACGTTTACGTTCTGGACACGCCAGGTGTCTTCATGCCGTATGTCCCGGACGCAGAAAATATGCTGAAGCTCGCTCTCTGCGGGTGTGTGAAGGACAACGTCATTTCCCCGGTCACCCTTGCCGATTACTTGCTGTATCACATCAATTTGCAAGATCCGGCAATATATAAGCGCTGGTCAGAACCGACGAATGAGGTGGTTCCGCTGATTGAAAGCTTTGCGCGCCAAGCCGGACTGCTTGGGAAAGGCGGAGTGCCGAACGTGGAGGGGGCCGCTCTTCTTTTCATACAGAAATGGAGGCAAGGAGAGCTGGGCCGCTTTTTAATCGACGACCTCGAGGAAGAGGAACGGCGGCGAGCAGACCCTGCTCAGGCGGCACGCATGAGCATGACGCAGGCTTTGAGGGTGGAAAGGACGACTCGGAAGAACAAACCCGAAGCTCCTAGCAATCTGTAACATAGTGTATATAAAGAATCCGTCTTCGGAGCCATTGATGTATATCATTCAAATAATAATCAATTGATGTCATTACGAAACAAAGAGAAAACAATGCTTGAGATGTGAATATCTTCCAGGAGCACCTGTAACGCCGAACCAAAGCAAAGGACAGATTGAAACACAAGCTCTAGTACGCGATGGCATCAAGAGATCTTGTCGAGAAGACGGCGTCGCCGCCTATCAACCAGCTCTTCTTGAACTTCTTCCAATGTCGGGAGTCTCCATTCCACCCCGTCACCCGAATCACCAGGTAGCGCCTGCCATCCATCTTCGGCATCGGGCTCTTTCTGACTGCGCAAATGTTCAACAGCCTCCTTCTCCTTCTGTTTCTCATATGCCAATAACGTCCCATCTTCCTCATCAAGACCATATCCAAAGTAGCTGGCATCGACCTTCCTCGTCGCAATATCACCCCCTCGGCCAGAAACTGCCACTTCTTCCTCAGCCGGCCCTTTGGCACGGGCAACTGCAGCCTCGATCATTTCCTTGACACCAGGTAACTCCCGGGCACGGCCATAGTATTTGTATCCTTTGCCACCGCCCGGAATCTCACGTCCTTCGTCATCGTAGAGCCGACTCGATCCACGCATGTAGTTCGGTCCACCCAGGTTGCGAATTTGCATTTCCCATGCCCATTTCTCGCGCATAAGCTTGTTGATTTCATCGTTGAGATCACGGATTTGATAATCGCTCAGGCTGACCTCGTGAATTCGTGATACTTTGCGGGAGATCTCTTTGACGACTTGGCCGCGCCAGCGCTCGCATACTGGGACTTGGTCGATCGTTGTAATTGCTTTGGGACGGCGAGTGCGGGTTATATCGATAATTCCGAGGTCGGCTGCTTGTTGCGCTCGGAAGCGGAACAGCATCGACTGGGCTTTTTCACTGTTGCGTGCCTGTTAGTCGCCGGGAGATTTGGTTAGCAAAATGTGACATGAGTTGAATACGGATATTTCCCGGTAGACTTGAATTGGGCAGAGTGACGCTTACCATTATGGAGAATTGACCAAGTCAGCGACCCCAGAGATTCGGGTATCGAGGGGCGTTGGCAGGGAAGAAATCCGAACTTCGAAGAGGAAATCAGGAGCTCGACAGCTTGAGGTTGAAGTTGAGCGCTTATTGCCGCCTTGCCGCGCAGCTGTCACGTGCGGTGGGTGGAATCCATCTCTAAGTGGAGATTTCCCGCACGCTTCCAGCTTAATGCAGGGCTGATTAAAACTGCCAACATTCTCCCCTACAGGCTACAGGCTAGGTACTCATATGTAGACTAGAACCAGGTAATACCGTAATCAGGCTATGCTGCATAAAGAGCGAGAGAGAAGTTGTGGTGTGTACGCAGTACCTGTCATGAGTTGTTACATTCTCGTCAATGTAGATAGACTAGTCCACCTGCAGAGTATATTTACTCCAGGAATACAAAATCGAAACTGAAGAATAGAAAGTCCTCTTCCAAAATGGTAGCGCCAGATCATAAACAATATGAACAGAGCCGAGGCCAGAAGTCAAAAATGAAAACGAAATCCCGTCCCAAATGCAAAACGAAAGCAAAACATCCACCCATGATCGTTGATGCGTCCCATGAGGCTCAGCTCGCTAAGCATCACCGAAATCTATTCACAAGAACCCTTTCGTATTACTGGGTTGCCGTTGGGGAACGTCATTAGATCCGTAGACACCGCTCCCGCGACGGCTTCCGTTCTCACTGAAAGCGGCTATGCCGCGCCCAATGGTGCTACCTCGTTCAACGCGCAAGGCTTTCCATCCTTCCAACTCGCGTTCTAACCGGAGCGCTTTCTCTCGCTCCTCGCGGAGCTCCCGTTCGGCACGGCGAGCCAACAGCTGTGCGTCCGAGTCGTTGTGTTGGAGCTCCTCGATGTTGCGAAGCAGTCGTTCAATCTTATCACGAGCCCTGTTGAGGTCGTCATTCAATTGAGTGTTCATCTTGTCCCGCCTGTCAATCTGCGATTGGAGGTCCTTGACAGTGCGGTCAATGTTGCGAAGAGAGCGCTGCTCCGAGCTGTGCTTGCTCTCCTGTTCTTCTAGGTGGGTTTCCAGCTAGACGGCCAAATTAGCAAAGGCATAAATTATTGAATGTAGCGCCGTAAATCTCACCTCCTTAATTCGCTTGTGCAGGAAGCGAACATCTTGGCTGCCCGACGAGTAACTCTTGGTTTCAAGATCCACACACCGGAGCTGGGCCTCCTTCAACTGCTTCTCAAGCGCCGCCTTCTCCTTGAAGAGTTGGGCATTGGCCTCCCGCTCGGCAGTGACTTCTTTCTGCATCTCAGTAGCAAGCGCATCTGCGCGGCGCATCTTCCCAACGGCAGCGGCGGAGACATCTTCTTGCTGCGCAATTCTGGATTTGAGCACAAGAAGCTCACGCTCCATACTGGCAGCATTGCGCATAGATGGGCTTTCGCCCTTGGCAAGATCTTCAAGCCTCTCGCCAGCTTCTGCTAGGCGGCCTTCCAACATCTTCTTGTCCTTCAGGAGCAGATCACGCTCCGCTTGAACGTCCTCAACCGAGGTCCGGAGAGTGCGCACCTGGGACAAGAGTGAGACAACCTTGCTCTGAGCATCGTTGTGAGCATTGACAGCCTCGTCACGAGATTTGGTAACATCCTGCAACACGACATCCATGCGGGCCTTCTCCTTCGCCCATGTTGAGCTATTGAGGACCTCATTGTCCCATTTGCTGCGAAGGTCCTCCAATTCTTCGCGGAGACGAGAAGCTTCTGCACGGCCATTTAGCACACGCTCACGCTCCATCTCGAGTTCGTTGTTGAGAGTTGAGAATTCCCTTTGGTATTTCTGTCTGGTCTGCTCCATGGAGGTCTCCTTGTCCTCGAGGTCAATCGCACGCTGATTGCGGTAGTCTTCGAGCTCATTTTGAAGACGCTGCTTGGCCTGCAAGGCTGCTTGAAGTTCTGCAGCTTGATCTTCCATTCTAGCTTCCAGAGACTGGGTTTGACGCTGTAAATCTTCAACAAGCGCATCCATCTCCTTACGCTCCGACATAATCTGGGCACAAGTCTCCTCCGCTTCTTGGCCTTGTGACTTCGCGAATTGTTCAGCGCGTGTAGCTTTCATAACAGCAATCTCGGCCTGCTCAAGTTTATTGAAGTATTCATCGGATCGACTCTTGTACAACATCAAAGATGACTCGAGATCAGCAGATCGTGACGTCTCGGCATCCAGGCGAATTTGTAGATCGGAGAACTCTTGAAGAAGCTGGTTACGGCTCACGGTGTCTTGTTCCCGGCCAACTTGCAGCTCCTGAATCTCAGACCTGGCATCACGAAGCTCGACCTCGAGCACTGCTCTAGCGCGCTTCAGCTTTTCGAAATGGGCCTTAGCGTCACTAAACTCCGAAATGGTCTCATTGTGGAGCTTGAGGAGTGAGCGCCGGGAGTTCTCTTGTGAGTTGATAAGGTCGTAAAGCTCTTCATGGGACTTAGCTTGAACGTCGCGGAGAGACAATTCTCCAGAGCGGATGCTGCGCTCTAATGATGAAACTTTCTTGGAAGAATCATCGAGTTGATCGTGGAGGCGGCCATTCTCTCGCTCGAGAAGTTGCATGCGACGAATTGAAGGACTGTCATCCTGCCAGATATCGGCGCCGGGAGCAGAGCGTTCAAGCTGACTCTGAAGGTGCTTGTTTTGCATCTCAGTCATCTGAAGCTTATTCTGAAGCTCTTCCAGCTCGGCGGCTGTATCCATGCGCCTTTGATAGCCTTGGGTGTCCACCGTTCTGTCAGACCGCGCGGAATCATTTGGTGCTTCGAAGACATTGTATCGTCGGTTTGGTGTAGTAGGGGTAGAGAATCTTTTGACAGCATTTTCGGAGTTCTTCCTGAGATGGGCAGGAGTACGATTGTTGGTTACTTCGTTTTGGTCGATCTCCTCGAGCAAAGCACGCTTGGAAGATGAATATTTCGCGTCGAGCTCCTTCATCTCATCTGCATGGCGTCGGCGCATTTCTGCAAGCTGACTCTCAGCCCTTGCATACTTCTCCTCGGTGACCCCGAGTTTGGTCTGTACAGTTTCCAGAACTTGGGCCAGATCAACTTGCTTGGACAGGTGCGGCTGAACAGCTTCCCATGACTGTGCAGGGTCGGTAGCTTCGGGCTCGAAGACCTTGTGCAATACCAACAGTTGACGGTGCAAGACTTCAATCTCCTTATTCGCCCTATCAAGAGTACTCTGGGTTTGGCGGGTGTTAGCCTGAGCTTGATTGCGAAGTTGTCGTTCGGTTTCGAGCTTGCGATTCGCTTCTGCTAGTTGCAGATTAGCTGTGGAAGCAGCTTTCTCGGCATTACGACTGGTCTTATGCTCGCGATTAAGCTCGTGATTCAAATCCTCCAGACTCAGAGAGAGCTTTTCCTTTTGCTTCTCTAAAGAGGAGATCATGACCTGCGAGTCTTCCACTTGACGACTCAATCTCTTGCACTCTTCGTCCATCCTGGCCTTCTCTTTCTGGAGATTGGTCAACCGCAAGCGATTGCTGTCGCTGGCTTTCGAGTTTGACCGGGCAATGTCGAGGTTCTTTTGCTGAATCTTGGTCAAGAGAGATCTGTTGTCGTTTTCGGATGCCGTCAGCCTGCCCCTGAGAGTAACGAGTTCTCGTTCAAGACGCTCCTTGTGTTGGTCATGACGCAAGCGGAAGCTTTCCGACTCAGAGATCGAGTGCATGAGTTGTTGAATTCGTGCGGAGAGTTGTGCCCTCTCTGCTTCGACCTCTTCAAGCTGGTGAGTTTTTTCTTCAAGGTCTTTGCGCGAACTCCTCATGCGCTCCTCAGCCTGGCTCATGATCTTCCTTTCAATCTCAACCTCGGCATTCATCCGGGCTGTTTCTGTCTCTGTGAACCTCTCACGGAGCTTGATCAACTCGTTTTGCAGCTCCTTGCGTGTTGTCTCAGCTGCCACTCGCGCCTCCGTAGCCCGACGCAAGCTATCTTGCTGGATGTACATCTCCTTCTCGATGGTGATTTTTGCCTCGTTGAGCACCTCGTATTTTTGGGTCAACTGGGCAAGGTTGTGTTCAGAAAGCATTCTCACATCATCCCGGGATTGGCGTTCTCGGCTAAGGTCGGTTTGAGCTTGGAAGAGCTGGGCCTTGAGATCATTGACCTGCTCCTCCAGTAGCTTCCGGCTCTCTCCAGCTTCGGCATCCTCAGATCTCTTACTCTCGAGCAGACTCTTGAGGTCCGCGGCTTCGCGCTGAAGTTGGGTGTGTTCGGAACGCATAGCATCTCTCTCGGCTTGCACCTCACGGAGCCGAGATTGCATGTTGTCGTGGCGCGACATAAGCGAAGATCTCTCAGTCTCAATACTTTTCTTTTCTTCTTCAAGTTTCTGAACATCTTTGCGGAGAACAGCGATCTCACTCTCTTTCCGCCGAAGCAGATCCTCATAGCCTGTAGATGTACTCGAAAGCTCTGAAATCTGATCTCGAACAGACCGATTCTCTTCAGTCAGATCGCGGACCTGTTTCTTCGATTTGTCAAGTTCTTTGGAAGTGTTTAGTAGCTTGACTTCGAGGTCCTGGTCAGTTTTCAAGAGTTTAGCTTCGAGGTCCTGAAGCTTCCGGTCTTTCAAGCTAAGGTGGCTTTGCAACATCTTGATCTCTTGGCCCAACTCCTGAATCTGTCCATCTTTTCCAGAGAACAGGTTCTCCGTTTCGGAAAGCTTGGCATCAAGTTCTTCCACCTTAGATTGGAGACTGTTCTTTTCCGACTCAAGCTGCTGGATGATCAAACCCGCTTGCTCCAGCTGGGTGATGCGGAGTTGCAGCTGGTCATCAATCTTTCTCTTCGCATCGACCAACTCATCCAGTTGCTCCTCGAGACTCTCTTGGTCGGCAATTGCACCAGCAAGTTTCTCAGTGAGTTCCCCTTCTCGGTCTTGCAATCTTTTGAAGATCTCCTCCTTGTCCAATGCAAGTGCACGTTCACTTTCCAGAGTGTGTTGTACTTTTTGGATCTCGATCTCCGTTCGGCGTCGTTCCTCTTCCAATTTCTGGCGATCGGCAAGGTCTTGCTTCATCTTGGCTTCGAGTTGTTTGATTTTGTCATCGCGCTTTTTCACTTCCTTCGCATTTCGGGTATCGCCAAGTAGGGGTTTCATTCTCGAGAACAAGCGCCACCAAGGACTCTGCTTCAAGTTCAGGTAAGCATGGAAGTTCTGTTGTATGATTCGAGTTGCCTCAGCCCGATACAGTCGCTTGTTTGAAATGCGTCGCTGAACAAATCCTCGGGCCAGAGACTGGAACTTCGACATGATAGTGCGGATGAGCTCGTCTCGTTTCTCCTCCAAGTCGGCCAGAACGCCAGCTCTGAAGAACACTTTTGTGCGGCCAACACGGTACCATGCTCGATCCATGCCAAGCTTTTCCAACATAATGCGGGCGGCACTCTGTCCTTCTAAGTATCCCTTTGGCATGCTATGGCAAAGGACCTCATAACGTTGTCTGAACTCGGTGAACGGCAAGCGGTTGGGGAATCCAGTGCGAGCAATGCGAATTCCTTCCAAGACACCGTTGCATCGCAACTGGTCCAATACCAACGGGGCGTTCAACATCTTTGGTCGCTTCTTGTGATTCGGTAGGATGCAACGGACAAAGTGAGGGTGAGTAGAGTGGAGTTGGGCCATCAAACTAGAAAGTTGCTCTTTGTGCCTTTGGGCAACAGTACGGAACAGTCCCTTCTTGACGCGGCTTTTGGGATGATTGCTACCGCCATCCTCCTCGGTGTCAGCACAGTCGGAGAAGAGATCGGCAACATGTGGTGCTTTGGAAGCGGCTAGCAGGCGTGTAATGTTGTCGTTGAGTGGATCCTTGTTTTTCTCAAGCCAATCGCTCGTGTTGTACTCTACTTCTGCAGCGTAATGAGTGAGAACAAAGCCCTGGTTGAGGCGTGATGCACGGTACTTCGGAGTCTTGCGGTCCCAGAGCCCATGAAGCTTTTCTGTGAAGGACTTGTCGGTAGCCTTGGGCATCACACAGTCCTCGTCGAGACAGGAAAATATACCAATGGGATTGGTCAGCTCGATCAAGTCAATTGTTGGCTGCAGATCCTTCCCAAAGTCAATGAACTGCCACTCGATCTGCTCTCGCGCATATTCCTCTTGCTCAAGGACAAACATATGGTGGTTGAAGAATTGCTGGAGCTTCTCATTCGTGTAGTTGATGCAGAGTTGCTCGAAACTATTGTTTTCGAAAATTTCAAATCCTGCAATATCGAGGACTCCAATGAAATAATTGTCATCACTGGCCATCGAGCGGCCGAGCTGGCTGTTGATTCTGGCGACGAGATTCCCGAAGCCTCGCTCATAGATACCTTTGGAAAGGGCATCTAGTGCCATGCGGACCTGGTCTGGGGTTTGGACCTTTTCCACCCATTCTCGGCCGGCCTTCACGCGCGGATGTAAAAGACCCTTGACAAACTCTTCGGTCTCAATACCAAGAAGATAGCAAGCCTTTTCCACACTAGCGAGCCCGTCGGGCGCCAGCGCTGCCTGATCAGCGCGCATACTCGCTTTCGCAACACTGATATTGCCCAGGTGCAGGACAGCCGCGATAGTCCGCAAGATACACAATTGGTCCTCCTCGTTGAAGTTCATCACATGGAATGCTTCAATGAGCGAATTCCATTCATCCCGGTCTGAGACCCCGACAATGGAGTCATTTCCGTCTCTTGTGTAGGCGAAGTCCTCGATTTGAAGATCCGACAAGAGGAGTTTCTCGCGCATCTGGCGGTCTGATCCCTGGAGAAGCTGGTAAAAGATATGATAATTTCTCTCGTTGGCGTTAGGCTTCACGACTCTCGATTTTTCTAGCAGATACCAATCAATCCAAGCCCCGGAAATTTGACCAGACCGAGAGAACTCGATGCGAATGAATTTTCCGAACCGGGACGAGTTGTGGTTCCGTACCGTTTGGGCGTTACCAAAGGCTTCGAGTATAGGATTAGCGCGTAGAATCTGTTGGGAAAGGCCGGTGATTTGCTTCGCCCCAGAGCGTCCGTAAGGAGTATCGGAAGTAGCAACAGCAGCAAGGTACTGGATAACCTTCTTTGTGTTCTCTGTTTTACCCGCACCCGACTCTCCAGTCACCAGGATGCTCTGATTCTCGCCCTCCTCGACAAGATTTCGGAAAGCTTCGTCTGCCATGGCAAAGATATGGGGTCTCGTCTCCTCTCTCCCGCGTCCCTTGTACATCTTGATGTACTCATTGGTGTAGATAGACAATGGGCAGTACGGATTAATCGTCACCAAGAAAAGTCCAGAGTAAGTCTAGAGAAAGGAGAGGTCAGTTGAGACTCCATGTTTCAAGACTTTCAGGTTGCGACGAACGTAAATCAAATCTGACTGATATCTGGTATGCAGGTTATGGACGACAGACGCCTCGTTCAGGTGTGTAAGCTCCGCCATATCATCTGCCTTGTCAAACTTGGCAGGATTGACCTTGTCTACCTGGTCCGAGTCTACTTCTCGTTGCTATCGCAGTGTTAGCACATTCTTTTTCCGTGTGTGGGTAGTTCATACGTTGCCATCGTCGCTCTGCACTAAGAGGCGTCCTCCGTCCAATTCCTCGAGGACCAACCCCCGGATAAATGCCCTTTCGGGATCGCGCAGCCACACATATTTGTTTCCCGAGAAGTCATTATCTCCTTCGAGTCCACGAATCTGATCCGCTCCACGTCGTGCCTCTTCGGATTTGATGAAGCTTGGAGCAAATGTGCCAGAACTGGGATTGTTTTTTGCTGAATTGGATCGCCCTCGATTTCCGCTGTTTGATAGAGTAGGGGATAACTGTGAAACGGATGCATTGCGCAGATGACTCCTCGCTGACTCGAGTCCGTTGGATGGTGTGATTATGGCCGATTTAGGTCTCGCCTGTGGGGTGTGTGTCCCTTGCGAAGAAGGCGAACGTGCAAATAGACTTGCACGCTTTGGTGAGCTGTTCAGCTGGGAGGGAAGCATGGCGAGCGTAGTTCAAAATGACATTATTCGAGTGCAACAATGGTTATCATAGCCAAGATTATCGTGCAATCTCAGTCTCAAGCTGTGAGGTAGGCTGAAATGTGACACTTGAGTCGGGAAGAAGGCAAAAGAGGATAGAATAGATTACCACACTCAAGAGAGGCGTGGAGTTGGCAAAAGTGGGAAGAAAAGACACGATAATCAGTGACGCACCTCGATGCCCATTGATGTGTTTGTTTACTCTGCGTTCCTCGGGCGCCCGCCGATCGTACATGGTCCGTGCATACTCACGTGACGGACTCGATCTTTTTTGTTCAAGCAGGCGCTTAGAGGCGACAGAGTATCTCAATCCCTTTCGAGTCTAACACCACCCCCAATCTTGTCATTGCTTTTTAAGCTCGAATTCAAAGTCGCATGACTATTACTTCTTTTCGAATTGTCACATTATTGCTTCGACCCCATCCGACTGTCGGCTAAATCGAAGCCGGGCATCCTCTTTCTGAAGACTTCCCACACCATCATCTCCAAGACATCATGACATTTGGTTCTTGAAAACGCCAACTCTTTCAACTCCACTTTCCTCTCACTCCTCGTGCTCACAGAAATCACACCTCCTTCGTTCGCAGCCTCCTCTCCCCTCTCTCCCACAGAGTCATCATGTCCGACCAGCCTCCACCCTACGGTGGCCACGTGAACTACGCACAGCAATGGCCTCCGGCATATCCCTCAACAATTCCTTCGAACTTCCCAGTCAACTCAGAGTACACTCAACCGTATCCAACGCCATTCACAGGTTTTGGACAGCCCCTCGATCACAACATGGCAAGCGTGAATGCGAATTCGCGTATCTCGGGCTCAAGTGGGCCCAGCAACTCGGCACCACTTTTTCCACCTCAATTTCCAGGTTATAATCAGTTTGATCCGTTGCGGTTCCCACCCCCATTTCCCCAGATGCCGTTCGCACCAGTGCACTATCCTCCAGCCCCAGTGCCGGCTGCATCTTTGAACGGCTCTATGGAGCATCTGCATATAGGAGGTTCGGGCTCGGGCCAACCTTCCACAGTAGGCGTGCGTACACACACCACCTCAGTCCCAAGTGAGAATCACCGTGAGGAAGGTGAAGTGAGTGAGGATAGGGATGAGCGCTCCATATTGCCGACGCGTAAAGCTGGCCGGCAGCATTCTGATCTAGAAGAAGGAGAGACGATATCTTCTAGCGCACCTTCCGCTAGCAGTGGCTCACGTATTACTCCCATTCTTATATTTGGTTTAAATTGGTTTACTAATACCATGCAGCATATAATCCTCCTTTGTCGGTGTCGGCAGACTTAAACATGATCCACCAAGCGACGAAGGATCAAAAGAACGAGTCATCTAAAACAGCTCAAGACCCTCATCCTCAGAAGTCTGTGGCGCAGCTACGAATTCAAGCTCAGGGTGCTTTGCTCAGCCTAGCGCCGCATAAAATCCGCTACAATGAATTGGTCGCAGAAGGTATCAACCCTGTGATCTTGAGACGGCTATACGAAGAAGTTGGTATCAAGGTCACTCCACCACCTGACCAAGGCCCGTCTGTGCTTGAGGCACCCCCCGCCGTGACCAGCATTACTGGCAAGCCATTGGAGGTCAAAAAGTCAGCGGTAGCCGACATCGCGAATGATGAGAAAGAGGGCGCTCGAAAGCCAGAACTGCCAGTGTCTCAGCCTTCTGCTCCATCCGCCGCTGCTCCCTCGAAGCCTGACAAGCCTTTGGAGCGGAAGGAACTCATTGCCCGCATGTTGGCCGAGAAAGCTGCGAAGACATCGAAAGATACTTCACCAACCGGCAGTGCGAACCCTCCTTCTACGGCACCAGTCAATGAACCTCGACCCACTCAAAGAGCTGCCGCTAACAAAGAGAAGAATAAAGCCCAAACAGAGTTGGCACGGCAGCGGATTGAGGAACTGAAAAGGCAAAGTCTCCTCAAGGCGCAGCAGTCGGCGCAGAGAACCCCTGCACCAACCCAGTTAGAAACCCCTTCGCCAGCAATCCAACACCCGCTTCCACTTCGTCCTCCTGTGCCCGGATCTCAACCCGTTGCTACCCTTCCTGGACTTGTCATGACTGGATCAGGGCAGGGCGGAAAGGAATCTTCTGTCTCTGAGCCAGCTCCAGCGATCGCCGCTGGCTCAGCATCAGCTTCTCAGCCAAGTCAGCGCAAGCGCCCTCGTGCGTCTGACTTTGATGAGCCAGTTGCAGCTTCAAGGAATAATTTCCAACCGACAGCAAACCGATTCAATCCCGCCGAGAAACTCATTATTGCGATCAGTGACGATGAATCACTCTACGGTGACGATGAGGATGACAATATGGATTTGGATTCGAGTTCAGAACAAGATGCAGCCCCAATTGTCACCTCTACCACTGTTAAGCCCCCTGCACAAACACATTCCATCCAATCCCCCGTCGTTCGACCTTCCACGTCTACTCCAAACGCCCCTTCTAGTGTCAGTGATCCAGGAGACATTCGGATCAAGGATATGGAGATTCAAGCTATGCGCCGCAAGATTGCAGAGCTGGAGCTTCGGCGGAAATCAAAGCTCGCTGCTAGCCGAACCCAGTCACCTCGCACTGTGGATGACTCCGGCTCCTCATCATCCGGTGGCCCGTCTAGTGCGGCTGCTCCTACTTCAGAAGGTAAAAATTTCGTTCCTCTCTCCTGTGATTGTCCAGGATCAAACTTTTCAAGCAATACTTGCACAGATCAGCTTACCAATTGCTAGACTCTATGAACACCAAACCCATCACCGCCCCTATCTCAGTTGCACCTGCCTTACAGCCACAAACGCCATCCGAAATTCTTGTCGACCAGGTCCCATGTGAAGAAGCTAATGACCAGGCGGCAAACGGCGCAGTCGATGACACCGCGCAGGCAACTGCATCCATTGTTTCCGACTCCGATGGATCAGCTATGGACGAATCTGATGACAGTAGCAGTGGTAGTTCCCAATCATCCAACGAGAGTGAGGTGGAGCCTGCTGGCTCGCCAGCGCATGTCGAGACTGGCCCTGCCATTTCACCAACCTCTTCGGCGGCCATGGAAATTGACACTCCAGGACAATCACCGTCTCGGGAGTTGCCCTCTGCCTCCGGCGACCATGGCCTAGGTCCTGCGGAAGAATACGTCGCGGTGCACTCCCCGAGCGTGCAGTCTCACCGTGAGATGTCTGCGGAGTCTGACGGCTATGAGCCGCCCGAGCCAGAGTCTGATGATAAAGTTCAATCGGAAGACTCCAGTTATAGCCCGCCTCCGTTCAGCCCGGCTCTTCCTGGTCTCGTAGAGAATGCAGCAGACTCGACACAACCAGAAGTTCGAGCTGATGAAGAACTAACCAACGCGCCACAAGTGTTAGAAACACTGCCCCATCAGCCCCAATCAGCTTCGCAGGTTGGCGCTCCCGGCGTATGGACGCTACCCTTCTTGGTGGAAGTCTCTGGTGACCGCGTACTAACCCGCATCTAGGCCAAAGCAACATCTGCCATCTCGAAGCCCGCATTCACACCGTACATCAGCCCACTGCGTACTTTCAAGGCTTATCGCTACCACCCCCGTTTTGCCGAGGAAGTCCCGAACGGCTACCGCTCATTAACTTACAGTCACAATATTGATTCAATGAAGTACCTGTGTCCGTATGATTTGAACGGGGGTGTCTGCAACGACAAGACGTGCGAATTCCAGCATCTTCGGGACATAACTCTAAGCGGTGCGTCGATCGAACAGCGTGCAACACCCACCTCGCCCTTGACCTCCCCATCGGCGTTTTACACTATCTAATCGCCTTTTTTCACTTTCTCTTGATTGCTCCACTGCCTTCGTCTTTCCCCTTCATCCTTGTCCCTCCATCCATTCACCGTCCTATTTTGCCTCGTTTGAATGCTGACCACAGACCCGTTAACCTCGACAGACGACAAGATCCTCGTCCAGATGGGGTCTGTCCGAGAGGGACAAACCGAAGAAGAAAAAGAAACATATCTCGCCGGTCTGAAAGATATCATCAACGACCTTCGGCGTGATAAGGTGAAAGACTTCAACACTGTGGCCTCCGAGATAGCCGCATACCGTAGGCGCTTCCTTCAAGACCCGTCACGTATCTTGTCCCTGTAACTCTTCCCCAACACATTCATCGAAAACTCGTTGAGAGTTCTCCCCAGGTGAGCTGTCTTCCAAACGCCCTGTGAACACCACCATCGAAGAAATCTTCTCTGGTGAGGAAAAAAGCATCATCACACCACATCCATGGACTCTGACTGTCCTCTTCATGGCCATGTCGCCATCTTTCGTTACGATATCCTTTGCCATCGCTTCTTTCAGAGCGTTCATGACATGGTCTACAGCCTGCATCATAGCCACTTCGGCGTTTTTCCCTTTCTTCGTTTTCGCCTGCGATTCACTCGCATTCTGGTCTACGCGATCGGAGGCTTGCATTTTTGTAACCTCATTTTACGTCCTTGTTCGACCTCTTGGCCCACCAGCACGGCGTTAGGGCGTTTGCATCTTCCCGGCTCTGGTCATAACTGGTGCAGTTTCGAGAATCAGGCTCTGAGGGAGCTCTGTGTGCCGTTAACCTGCACATCGAAGGCGCATGTCCTTTCCGGGTGCGGTTGTACGATAGGATCTCGGCGGACTTCGCAGAACATATCCATAGCAATGAGCATATTAATCTATCCCACCATCATCTTCCTCTATCTTTAGTACTAGGTACGCAAAACTCTGTGGCATGATGCATAGGTCGTCCCCTTCCATTGCAACCTTGGAAGTGGCTTGGAATGTGCGTTGTTCGAGTCAACCCTGACTCGTTACATGGAAATGCCCTCGATCATCTGACCAACTCAAACTGGAATGAGCATCTCTTGCCCATCGGGGAGATATCACATCCACGCGCCCCGGGACGAGTATTGACTCTTTGATGCGTTGTTGTAGTGACGGAATCTTGGAAGAGAGCAATATGACTCGAGGGCTCAGGTGACTATATCAGTCGACTTGAAGGTGAGCGTCGGCCCGTACTCAGCCTAACTGGGACCTCTAAATTTACCACCGAGCATCGGAGGTCGTTGAATAGGTATACACAGTCAGCTCGCACCAACAACCAACCTGACAACGAGATAAGCGAAAAAGCACGGACTCTATTATCGCCGAGACCAAGACATCAATACCTAGTGATCACTGATCTGGGGATAAATCACAAGGGAAATGAACCAACATCGGAAGAAGTATGCAGATGATATCCATGGCCCATGGGTTCCTGCGGCCGGCCGCCGGCCCCGATGCTAAGTATAGCGTGAGGTCTGGGACCAGGGTTACGGTAGGAGGTTCGTGCTCGCGACTGATTCCAGATAGAGCAATAGCTCGCTATTTTTAAAATACTTCCATCTCTACATATCATGAGATAAGACAGAGGAATATAGACACTCGAGACATCTGTCTATTCTAATTCCTGCCGATAGACTTGTACGAGTGATTCTGGGACTCGGGGCAAGGCAAGGCAGACCAGTGGACCTCATGGATGTCTTGATTGTGCAGATGCAAGCTGGTAACTGGTTGAACTGAGGACCTCGCTCGCTTTCGATGATCTTCCTATACATAGTATCTATAACATATCATATATGTGTCGAATATATGGACAGGTAGTGGTCCGTGGATGGACTGCGTATACGGAGTCGGATAAATTCTGCGCCCAGCGCCCGAGAGCCAAACCAGCGCCGGGGCAAGCGAATGGATGGCCTGAGGGTGGGTCAAGCTGGTTGGCAAAAACAGATTTGTAAATTGTGGATATTGATCAAGTATTCGTTAGTTAGTCTTGCGCGAAGAGAATGAATTTCACACCTGCGCAATGGACCGACAAGCGCGCGGAGAATAAAAGTGCAGGGAAGCTAAGATGCCAAGCTAAACCCGTCCGGGGCGCACAGTCCAGCTAACACGCTGCACAGCCCCGCGGTGTCGAACTGCCAGAACCCGCCGTGCCGTGGTGGGGGGACTAGAACAATGACATAGTTGAGACAAAAGAAGAAACTAGGAAATAGCATCTGATGTACATCCACAAAGAAATAGTATAGCGAGGCTGAGTCGATGACAGAGTAGATCAGCAGCCACAGGGACGATGAAGAGCAGAGGCGTAAGAAGCGGAAAGTAAAGAGTATGAACATCGTCTCTGTCAAAGTACGAAGACCCATGACCGCTCCTTGTAATATGGGCCGATAGGGCTGGTGCTGCAAAAGCAAGGTCAAAGGAGCGGTAACCGGACAGGAGCAACAGGCTCGAGCTTGTTGGTTCAACTTGGCGTTGGGTTGAGTTGGCCCTTGGGAGGGGCGTCGGGGAGTCATCCTCACTTGCATACACGCTTCACCCAGTTTAGTATGGCGGGGACCTTTCTTGGCTGAGCCGCAAATCAATCCAACCAACCATAGTGCGAGACGGGGAAGTATTGCAGGTTGAGGCTGAGAGTTGCACAGGGGGTTAGCTGTTGGCTGTGAAGATCGATATGAGATTATTATGACTCTACTGCAGGGCGCAGGGCATCGGGGTCCTAAAAGAGAAATAGTCGGTAGAATAGAGTCAGAAGTTCATGAACCATGGAGTAATTTCATCATATTGAGAAGCGTTATACTAATGAGACATAAGAAATGATAAACAGTAGAACAAGAGTCAAGGCAAGGCAGACAAGCCCTGGAGAGGACCCGGGGACCAGCCCCACCTCCACCAGGCGCTAGACCAAATCAGGAAAAATATCAAGTATACAAAACTCCAGTCTAGGAAAAACAACAACAGAATAGCAAAATCATGCACCAAGATATATGCTCATGACCCATAGCCCGCTTTGCACAACAATGACGGTTCCAATGACAAAAGGTGGCAGAAAGTTGGCACCCAAAAAACATATGTAACAGACGTAGAATTCGGGATCACTATGCTGAGGTGTCAGCTAGGTTCAAGAACGGCGCAATGGCTGAGTGAGCATCAGATGTTGCAGCTTACCATTGTACTCATTGTAGCTTGTCTCGGCCCGCGAGAAAAGATTTCCAGAACCTCACTTCACATGTATGCAATCTTTGCAGACCATATGGTTGCAAACCACGCACTGGGGCTGATGGTTGTAGATTTTAGGCCCATCGTTACATGAGCAGCAGATATACATATAGGTCTCGGAGTGCTGACGTATTCCGCTTAGTGAGGCGTGCGAGATCCTCGAGCAGTCGATCTGGGGTAGAGTTCCTAGGCCGGGCAGGTCTGGTACGACCATGGAGGAGGCCGTGGCCTCCAGAACTGGAGTGGAGGGCGTGAAGCTCATCATGGCGGTTGGATATGCTGAGATCAAGCTGCAGCTGTCGGAGTGGGTGTGGGTGTGGGTGTGGGTGTGAGAGTCAACGTTCATGTTCAAGGACACTTCTGTCTGTTCGGTGCACTGATGGCAGCGGGCTTTTCCGCACTGGATGCAGGAGACGTAGACGGAGGAGTCGTGAGGGCCGAAGTTGCAACCGCAGCAGTACCAGAGAGAGGTCATTGTGGTGGTTGTTTGGATTGATTGTTGAGTTGATATCAGAGACAGATTGAAGTCTTGGTGGAAAGTGAGGTTGGTTGTGTATAGATGCAGAATGGTATAGTCTGTACTTAGATGCAATGGAGATTATACTTGGATGTGATTGAGTTTGAGAATGGGAATTGAATTTAGAGCACGGGAGATTGAGCTATATATCTTGAAGAGTCTCGAGAAGAAAGAATTAGAAATTAGAAATAGCATCAGGTACGCAAGGCAGCGCTTCGTCGAGAGAGTCAAGCCAGGCTTCCACGACCGTCCCAAATAGGCTAAGAGCATTTTCTTTGCAAGCGCTGTTATTGGGGCCGTTGGGCCAAAGTCGAACTAGTTGCACATCAATCCATAGAGATGGGTCGGAAAAAGCGTGGCTTAGTGTGCAGGGCGTCGTGCCTAGATTGTGAGGAATCGCTGTGAATCATCTGAAGAGCGTTCTGACTCAACGGCCCACTAATTCGATGGCTAAGCAAATGCTCACACCGTCTCACGTAGGTTAACAACCCGGGGCAATGTATGGGCGTCGGTGGGTTCTGGGTGCTTCGGGTGCCCCGAAGAAACGGTCTACCAATTCAGCGTCAGAAATCCGCGATGCTCGGATCTGTTGATGCCTTGACGAATGAACCTGATCAATTCGGTTTCAAGGCGTGCGATATACTCCACTTCCCTCTGATTTCCCAGGCAGCGGTTGCGCGGAAAATCAAAATCGAAGGAGTCATCGCGAGTCAGGTGTCCCGTCAAGCCCAGCTTCTGCCTAAGTCAGCCAGGCATTCGTTCTCTGACATTTCTGTCACCTTGGATGAGAAATCCATTTCATCGTCACAAGGTTGTGAGGTCATTTTTAGCACCTTGATTCCAAATCGAAGATTACGAGATATCGCGGAATCTCCAGTCCGATTTCAAATTCTTTCGGATTTTCTACGCTATGCCCATGTCCACATATTGAATTTGTTAACCAAGTGATCCCGTACAACCGTAGCATCTCGAGAGTAGAAGGAGCATGCGTTGATCAAGTGATCGAAATCTGGCATCTTCGTATTTCCATCCGTTTCCAGGATATCCGACGGTCGCAGCTGAGCTGAATGAATGAGTAATAGTAGGCCTCCTAAGGCCTGACATCGTTGAAAGCGACAACGACAAGTAGAAGGAAAATGTGTGACGATCCTTCGGAGCCTCCGAGGATGAGGACGAACCTTGGAACTTCACCTTCCAGGAACGCGGTCACGGGAGGAGGCCCCACCGAGGCAGATTACGTGAGGTTTGCACTGTTTGGTCCAAACTTCGGACCTGCTTGCATCTCGATCCCTCGTGCTACTCCCTTTTCAACCGTTATTCAATGCATTTGATACTGTTGTATTGACTACGTGTATATGGCGTCCCCCGCGGCGCAGAAACGCGTCAACGTCGCGGTATCTAGGATCGTTCCGGTCGTGTTACTCGGCGCTGTGATCTACGCTTCTTATGCGATCACTAAGCCATTATGCAGTGAGTATCGTCTGGTCCTAGGATTCCGAATCCCCTAAAACTGACTCTATGGACATTAGTCGACTATCTCATTAATCCGGCACCTTCTAATCCCCGAGGTCCTCGAGTCGGCGCGGGCGCCGCGGTTCTCGCCGTTTATTACGTTCTTTTAATCCCCATGGTCGGCACATACTTACGGCTTTATCTTATAATCATGTGGAATCCCGGGAATTTACCCCAAGGCGAAGAAAAACTTGCAGGTGATGCGAAGAGGAAGCAATCAAAGCAGTCGAAGCGCTGGCGCGGGAAGATCGGCACACCTGAAAGCGATGCGGAGAAGATATCCCAGGCAGACGCGGATGTGGAGCGAGGCTTGAAGACCACTGCCGGAGGCAGCTCAGATCAAACAGACGTTAGCCTGGCGAGCTTTTACACCAAGAATGTCTTTGTCTGTCAGGAGGACGGTCGCCCCGCATGGTGCTCTAAATGTTGTCAGTTAAAGACAGATAGGGCGCATCACTGCCGTGAAACAGGTCGCTGTGTGCGCAAGATGGACCACTTTTGCCCATGGTAGGATATCAACAGACTTCTGCGTACCTGGGATTTGGCTGACAGAAGACAGGGTTGGAGGTATCGTCTCAGAGACTTCGTATAAATTCTTCATCCAATTCGTTTTTTATACTGCCATTTTTTGCAGCTTCACTCTCATTGTGTCTGCCTACGTTACGGCAGAGAGTAAACGTGACGTGAGTGTTCCTCGAACGAACAAATCAACTTCCCATGTACCCTTACTAAACTCTCGACCTAGACCGGAGGAGTAAACCCCCACTGGTGCGTCTGCATTGGACTGTAAGCACCTGCCCATGCTGGAACCCTGGAAGTTTACTTATAACTAACAAAACCACCAGGAGCGGCCTTTTCGCAATCTTCACTGCAGGAATGACATCGACTTCTATCCAAATGGCCAATATCAACGTCACAACAATCGAAAATCTAAGCCGACACAAAGCAGTCTGGACCCTAGCCATCCGCGTCCCAGAGCACCTCCTCGAACGACTCTGGGCACCCGATTCCCCCTGGGCCCCGACCTTCCGCATGGTCAGTTACCCACCCCCGCAAGGACCCTCGTCGTCAACCCAAACCCAGCCGGGCGTGACAGATATACCCACGGGCGAACGCCATGTCTTCGCCATTCTCCACACCCGACCTGGCGAAAATCCCTTTGACCTAGGGAACCCGATCACAAACCTTCAGCAGGTAATGGGGTACAGTATTCTTGATTGGCTGCTGCCGATCAAGCCGAGCCCGTGTGCGGACCATAGTAGTATGGAGAGTCACTATGCCATGGGCCCCGTTGTGACACGTCTGAGGCAGGAGGCTGGACTGCTGGAGCCCCCGTCTGAGGACGGGGCTGGTTTGAAGTCTCCACCTTCGGGGCGTAGTAGTCATGGGGAAAATTCTAGCAATGATTAGTTAGGGCGGGGCGCTAGACGTGCTTGTGCCTAGTTATATTGTATTGCTTAAATAGCATAATTAATCCATTGTCTCCATACCTCTGGAAATTATTGGCCATTCCTGGTTCTGACGGGTTACATACAATCTTATACATGCATAATTGGCAAGGTGTTGCCCCGTCTCAGACTTTGAGACCGAGTCCAAGCCGTGTGCAAGGTGGCTGTGCTCAGTTGACGAAGGGCACTGAAGCACAAGTTCCATGGAACATCATCGGGGCGTCGATGAGATTGGAATTGGAAGATATCTGCATTGTCCGTGAAGAAATCACCTGCTGCCCTGTGGGCACAACTAGGTAACCTGGACTTTCTTAGTCAGGCGCGTAGTAAGGGCCCATTCCATGGAAGCATGCCAAAGGTTCCATAGGCTAATGCCGAGTTATCTATATCTGAGGTGGTTACAGGAAATCGAGGTTGGAAGTAATCACTGATAATAAGCAATCACAATTTCAGCTGAATAGGTTATAGGTACTAGGCCAAAGCATCCCAAGACCAAGAATTGATTGACCGATTTATCTCCAAAAGGCAACCCGGGTATGGAATAAGCACGACACGTCGAAGCAAGAAAGCAACGATACAATTGAATATCTTATGCAAACAGATTTCCACACGAAAGAAACAGGCCTCCCCCCAACAAGAGATGAAAGGAGTGAGCAAAGCAGAACAAGGCATGATAGACCTAGACGAGGGTGATAGCGAATCCCAGCTGAAGATAAAAGACACAAGCGACGTTGAAATGCAGGCAGAAACTCCCGATATTGCGGGTATGTGTGGATCCGTGACGAAGTGGTGTACAAGGAAGGGAGGCGAGAGGCGAGAAGGCAATCCAGAGGGTTCCTGCCAATATGATGAACGGTATGAGGGAAAGGAAGAACCAACGCCGGTGCAAAAACAGAAAGCAATACTAAGAGGGCGATTTGCTATGCGAAAGAAAAGTGATATGTTCATGATCATAGTCCCGTAAAGAAGAGCCACGGCGCGGGGAATTCATTAGGTGGCCGTCTTGCCGCCGCAGTCGGGGATCTTGAGACCCTTTTTGATATTGCGGCCGGGGTCCATGAGACCCCATTTGTCTTCCCATTCTTTCTTCGGCTCATTGAACTCGATTTTCCAGGGTTCATCGAAGGCCTCGAACCTGTAAGGAGATTATGTGTTAGCAATATTGAGAGAATGGCGAATATTGGAATAGACACGTACCAGAAATAATCAGTCCCATTGTCCAGTGCCTGGCAGATCCAGTCGGCCATGAAAGTATTCATGTTCTCGACGCTGGCAATGGCACCGGGCGTGTCTTCATCGCAGACTTTGCTGTCACCGCAGTCCTTGCCTCCACCACTAGGCCATCCGACCTCGGAGATGATCTGCTTCTTGTTCGTACCTTTGGTCAAGGAGACGTCGTGGGTCTGCCAGAAGTCCCATGTCCACGAAACAGCGACGTCAACGTTGACACCAGCGAAGAAGGGATGGACGTTGGACATGACGACATCCACTACATCCACTAACTCCCCATTCCAATTATCACCGAGGTCGGATGTGGCAACCGGGAGATCCAAGTCGCGCTTCTTGACCTCTTTCGTGACATCTTTGATGTACGAGATCAAGTTCGTCTGGGCTTCCTGCTTGTTTTTCCCAGCGCGGAAAAGGGCTTCGTTGCCGGCGATGATACCCTTGTAAATAGACGTATCCTTAGTATCATCGAGGATCTTATAAAGTTGCTTCAATTGGCGATCGACAGAAGTGGTATTCTGATCGATCCACACACCGAGCCAAACCTTCATATCCTTGAGCTCTAGACGATCAATCGCATGCAGGACCATCTCGGTCTGATTGCAGTCCGTACCGTACAAACGCACCGTGTTAGTGAGCTGCGACAAAACGGCCATGTCACGGGTGACATTGTTCTGGGACGGAGGCCATTTCAGACAATTCGGGTACTGCACACCCCACGGGGTATAATCCATCCCGGGAAAGACCTTGTGGAGATCCTTGTTGTTCATCAGCGCCTTAATTTCCGCCGAATCCTTGTCGAGATCCCCATTCTTCTTCGTATCGCCCGAAGCAGTCTCATCATTCGCAGACTTCGAACCATCCTCCCTGTGTCGACTGCCAATAGTACCGCCCACCGCACCACCGATAATAGCTCCGAGGATTATAAAGCCCAGAACAATACCGACAATCCATCCCATCTTCTTTCGCCCTTGTGCGCCATTATTCGTCGACCTCCTAGACCCCTCCCCGCCGCTCTCCAACCCGCCACCAGGCACCGAGTCATATGACACATCGGCATTCTTCTCCCTCCCAAAGAACCCCGTCAAAATCCCACCCCCAGTCGCCCCAGCCGCCGCAGGCGCAGCCCGGTTCCGCGGAGGGACAAAGTCCTCATCCCCATCGTCGGCGATATCATCCGGGTTGATATTCGACATCTCGCCATTGCTGTACGCAGTCGAGTGACGCTGGTACGGCCCGTCTGCAATTCCAGCATACGGCGCAGGGTACTGGTAAGGACTGTGACTGGGGTCGCTGAGTTGCAACGAAGACTGTCCCGGAGAGTGTAGCGCCGGCGAGGCCGCACCTCCCCGCGCCATGTTCCACGCGTGGCTGTGTTCCGGATGGAGAGAGTCGGGGGCGGTGTATGCTGCGGGCGGTACGTAAAGAGAGTCGGAGCCGGTGGTGTGGAAGTCACGTTCTGCTGGGCCGGAGTAGCTGTCGCCGTGTAGATCCCGAGCTGCCTCGATGCCGCTTTGGCGGCCGTGTGTGTTGGCGATTCCGAGAGCTATTCCGCTGATTCCGCCGCCCGGTGAGCTGGGACCAAGATTGTCGACGCCGGGGGTGACGGTGTTGTTTTCGCGAGCGTCGTACGAATAGTGATGGGCTGGGGGCGGGGGAATGTCCGAGTCCATGTCATATGAGGGCATGTTTGATTGGTGGTCAGTATCTTTAATGTCCGGTTATTGACCGGACCTTGTGAAAGAGCCGAGACCGAGAAGATAGTGGAGTTGTAGACTGAAAGATGGAGGGAAGGTGCCACGGCAGAAAATTAAACGTTCATCGCAGATCAGAAATTGGCACCACAGTTCCTGGGGAGATAAGGAACTTGAGAATCGAGGATAATGCTGGAAGAAGGAGAACCTGGCAGATTTAATCGAGAGTGAAGGGGTTGAAAGGCTGAAACCGAAGAAATGAAGGGCAAAGACAAAAGAGAGAAGACGAATGGAAGCGGAAAGATCAACAAAGGCGTGGACCGGACAACGGAGATCTGCTTTAGCCTTTTTGTATGATTAATTCCTTGATTGTCGTCTGCCAGTCCCAAGGGTCCAGTCCCACTGTGGAGTTTAAATGGCATCTCTCTGGCTTGTTTCTATTTTTACCTTCATCGGAATGTGACAATCTCATCTTCTCTTTCGCTTCTCTGTCTCACACCCACACAACTTTAATACTAAATCGAGTCCATGATCTCGTTCCTCGTTAATAAATGGTATCATCGTGATATTGTATAGACATTTCATATCGCATCGCATCATATCCCATCCCAGCGCCCATCCCATTCCATATCAAATCCCTTGTTCTAAGGGTTTTCTCGAGTATTTCTGTTTTCAGCCTGACTTCCCGAACCGGCCATGTAGAACCCTAACACAGTCCACGCCGTATTCCTCGACGCCGCAAAAATCAAATCACCCAAAACGCCATAAGCAGATCGAAAGCATAACCTCGGCTGTCTAGACTTCAACCTCCTCGACAGTCCGCTGTGTAGCTGGCTCCCCCTTGGATTCCAGACGCCGACCGCGCTCAAGGAACCGTCGCTTCCCACGGCGAGTATCGAAATGATCGGGGATATCAGCAGCGTCCTGACCAGCAGCGAGCATGCTGCTTCGCATTTTATCGCGGTAGGCATCCACTATTCGCAAACGGTTAGTAGGTCTCTCTTTTGTCTCAGCCTCTCAGCGAAGACCCAAGGGTCACAATTGTAGGGCACGTGGGTGCGGGTAAGAACCACAGAGTAACACCACATCTAGTGAGATCACGATACCCGAACAACCGAGGGAATAATAATAGAAGCAAAATATAGGGAAAAAAGGGTAAATGGGAAAAAGGGAAAAAAGCTTACATGACCGCTGCAAAAATAACATCCGTCCCGCAAACACACGGCTCTGGCTCCAGCTCATACGGTAGCCGAGGTCATTAAGAAGTAAATCCTTGCGGTGTTTCCTGCGGGAAAGTTTGGGCACCTCGATATCCGCATCACCGTCCAGCGAAGGCGCAGGGACCGTCGTGCGACCGACCGTAGCCGCCTCGGGATCATCTCCCTGCTCTGCGTCGTCGCGGAAGAAGCGCTTGGCGGGCACGACACGGTGCTCATCGCGCATCTGGATGGGGAAGTAGGTGCGTGGATAGACGGCATTGGACTCTCGATATGAGTCTGGGATTTCGTCCATGTTGACCTTGTCGAGGACGACCTTGACACGCACGCGGCAACCACGCTGTGGGTCATCGACGAGGATGAATTTGCGCCGTTTGCCGTCTGGGAGATGGCTGAAGAGGTCGTCGTTCGTTGGGCCTTGCGCCTCGAGGTCGTGGTCGGAGGAGACCATGTGGGCTGAGGTTGCTATGGTTGGGTGTCGACTGAGGGAGGAGAGGTTGTCGTCGCGGAGGAGTGGCGGCATGGACGGTCCACTGGCGCTGCCGCCGGGGGTGAGGGCAGTCGGCATGTCGTGGAAAATGTGGGCGGGGCGGAGGTCGGGTATTGAGGGTTGTGGGAGGCGTGTGTCGACATTTCGGTGGTGATTGGTTGGATAGTCTGTGCCTATGGGATGAAGGAAGGAGCCAGAATTAGCCTACGCTGTACAAGTGCATGTTTTGAGATGTTGGGGAAAAAGGTGGTCGAGTTCCAAGAAAACAAGAACCAAGGCATGAGAAGAGCGGTTGTATCAAATGATATGACAACGCAGAGTAAAGCGAACAGGGTATGGAAATAAAAAAAAGGCAGGTCCAAGCGATGACTGGGTGCGGAATAGGGATCAAGAGTACACACATCTCATACAGCCATTGACACATCCTCATACACACATACACACAAGAGAGACACATAGGCAACCAGACCAGACAAGACACCAAACTCCTCCCACCGATACGCACGTACACAAGATATGAATCCGGTCCACCAAAAACCCAAAGACAATATACGACCGAGTAATCTCGTCGCTCTTTAGTGTAAAAGAAAAGGGGAGGAAAGAAAGAAAAACAGGATCAACATTGACGGAACAAGGGCAAATCACATCACATGTGGTGGAACATACCGCTGACTTCCTCATTAGGACTGCCCTCAGCTTGGTGATGATGATGCATCTGGGGTGGTGCCATCGACATAGGACCCAGACTTGGACGATGACCAGGAGCCGCAATGTTACCCCCCATACCCGGAGCAGGCAGGGAACCCGGACCAGCAGGGCCCTGTTGCTGCATATGAGTGGGAGCGGGTGCCGACTGTCTTCGGTTCATCTTCGCCATGCGACGGACCCTTCTGCTGCGCAGTCGGGGATCCTGGTTGCTATTTCGCCAGCTGTCAACGGCACGCTGAATCAATCCTCGCTTGCCCCTCAGAGCGGGATTCAGCTGTGCCAGCGCCCAGCCGACGGCGTTACATTCTGTCTCGTAGACCAGTCGGTTCCCGCGGTATTGGTCCTTACTGCAACAGGCGCGCGGGTAGACGCAGTTCTCTGTCTTGAATTCTTGCGAGAGCTGGTCGACTATGACGGACTCCACGTCACACCGGATCGTGTATTCCATCTTCACTCGGTCTCGGGAGTATTCGAAGGCAATCCACTGCACGCCGTTGCTGTCTTGTCGCACGACCAGCGGGGTTGTTGCTGGGATGGGACCTGGCGCTGCGCTGGATGTGGTGCCCACTTGGGGGCTTCCGTGGGGATTGTTGGCGGACATGTTGTGGTTGTTGGTTGCTGCTGCAAGAGGCGGGTTCAGCATTGATTGCTGGGGAGGCGTGGGGTGCTGAGAGGTATCGAGTTTCATGATCGGACTGCTAGACATGCCCGTTGTAGGGACGTGGGAGGATTGGTGCGGTGGCAGCTGGGATGGGGCTTTCTGGGGAGGCATCATCAACGATTGTGTGGTGAGAGGATGCTGCTGGGAAGAATGGTGGGCGGCATATGGTGACGGCTGAATGGGGTTCATGGGGGAATATGGGTAACCGAACATCTGCGGTGGCATCTGGGGTGACTGCGCATACATGTTACGACCATGTTGTTCGTGGGATTGAGAAGCTACCGAGGCTGGTGAGCTCGATTGAGGGGTGTGATATATAGGAGGATAAGGTCTCTGCATTTGTGCGGTAGATGCCATGAGGTCAGGTGGCCCTAATCCTTGGTTAGTTGATGTCTTCCATAAGCTGCAATATAGCCTTCGGATAACCAAAAGACGAGTGCGCGCTTTGAACGCTGGCAAAACCAACTACAAGCTAATGAAGGAGCCTGCTTACCACTAGAAGGGTAAGGTGATGACGCTGAAGCGGTTGAATATGGAGGATTTGAGGTGTAATAGGGAGATTCGGAAGGTGGCGGTCCGTAAGGATTATGAGAGTGCAAGCCTCCGTTGCCTAGGGTGTGCGATGGAGGATATGCGTTTGAAGTAACAGGCGAGGGCTGAACGGGCGAAGCCGGGCCTTGATTCTGTGGTTGGCCTAGAGTTGACCGAGCTTGTAATGTCTGAGACTGTTGAGAAGTAGGATGTGTAGAATTGCCGTGTCGAAGCTGTAGCAGAAACACATATTAGTGACTGGGATTCGATAGCCAGCCCGAATAATCGCCAAAGAAAGACAAAAAGAAGAGACACGTCGAGCAAGGTTCGTGCCAGAAGATGCACGGTGTTACAACAACCCGAGAACGTGGACGTAGAAAAGGAAACAAAAGGGAACTTGTGAACACAGCCAGGAGTGTCCGGAGCAACATCAACGCATGACCCCCGGTCCAGCGTGGGGATTTGAATCTTGCAGATTTGTTGAATCTCAACACCATAGAGGTTGGACTGGACCACAGATCAATGGAATCCTCGACAGGGATGGGATAAGGTGCGTGACGAATGAGCCAGGCTATAGCCGGGATAGTCCGTCCAGGATCAAAGAAAAGTATGGATCTGTGTAGCGTTGGTGCATCCTTGATGTCACGAATAGTTCCTTTCTTCCGAAGGGGCAATGCTCTGAAGATTCCTCCCAGGAAGAAGGCAGTTCCCAGCCGCTACACGGGCTATGCAATTGCGCTCATTTTGCTTTCTCCTCTCGATTGGCATCTCTCCTCATATAACCGGAGTGAAGACATATTTCGTGAAGAGCTGCGTTTCACTTGGGGAGAGCTCCATAAGCCATAGCCAAGTCGATCAATGTCGGTTTTTTTTATGAAAATAACCAGGACATCAGGTTCGAATAGGCGGCTGTTCCCTGACCGAGGTATTGGCGCTCCTTTCTCCATGGTGTCCAATATAGAGGTTGTCGAGGAAGTGGCAATCCAGGTGGTATGTAGTTTCAAGGCGTGATAGACACGCAATGTGCGCGCGAGACGTAGAGGGCTTCACGGCATATAGAGCTTTCCAACAAGAATCACATATGGATAGGACCAAGAGAGATAGCAGAATGATATTTGAAGTAGGAAACCATCCACACAATCTCTAACGCAGGATTTGAAGGAAGACAGAATCGGAACGAAAAGGTACTGAACACAAGATGCAAAAATGGTACTCACCGAATCATCAATGGAAGCTTCCTTGTACTTCGCTGGAGCACCAAGGTCAGACTGTACCATGCCTGTTACAAACGACCTCTCTCGCGGCCCAGGGCTGAATCTGGCTTCCACACAGTTGACAATACGTGGTAGGGTCTGACAAGATCGAAGGAAGAAAGTCCTGGGGTGGTTTTCTTGGAGAAACGTGGGAACAAATGGGATAAAAGGTAGACCACGAGGGTGATGCCGAACTGAGGCTAAACAAATAGCTGCGCGACACACAAGTTAGGTAGTGTCTTGACTGGGGTTCAGGGGGCCGTGTTCGAATGTGAAGGCAAGTGGAGGGTCCAGGGTTATTTAGCTGCACTCGTGAGACCTTCATCCTTATTTTATTTTATATTTTTATTTATTTTCTTGCTTCGGAGGCAAACCTCGAGGCTCTGGGAAGGAATCAAAGAAGTTAGATCGGGGATGAGAAACAAAAAAGGATAATTCATAATTGATAAAATATTTTATATAAAAAGAAATACATAGAAAAGAATAAAAACCCCAATTAGGAATGGTAAGAACCTGAGGTGTATCAGGAACTAAAAAGTGTAACAATGCCCAGGTCCCAGGAGGAGATTACCAACACTTCGAGTCCGGTAAACATCCGAATAAAATTTAATGTGTCAAAAGATGAAAGAATGATATGCAGACAAAGAGAGTGGGGAAAACGATGTACATCGAACTTTACCTTGAATCGACTAAAATTAGGGCATTGGGGATTTCAACGGCTTCTCGGATCCAGTGGAGTGATCGTGATACGTCGATTGTATATAAGACCCTAATTGCACGCACCGATGAGATTCTTATTTCAGGGAGAAAATATGAGAGAGTACTCCGGATGGAGTACATAACACTTAATCCAATGCACTGATCGCCTGAAAGTCGCTTGCCATGACGATCGGATCTCCTAGAGGTCTAGAATACCTACAGCCGATGAAGATTGCCCTGTGGACCTCGGGATGGATTCAAGGATTCAAGGCTAAGAAAGAAAGCTAATTGACGTTGCTCTCGGATCGTGCAGACACCAGTTTCAGGTACAGAGTACAAGGTGTCCTTCGGAGTATATCGAAGATCGACAGTGTGGATAACAAGTACGAAAGGAATATAATTCTCTCATTCCTTAGCTGCTTAGGTTCTAGAGAAGACGCGTATTAGTATGTAGTAGTTTTGACAGTTACACCGATCACTCAGTTACTTGTTTCCACGGCCCAATTGTTTCTGTTCAGAACTCCACCCTGTTTCCCGAGTCTAAATAAACTCGAAACAGCCTAACGGCCTCCATAGCCAGCCTCCTTCTCTCTTTTTCGCTGCGTTCATGGCAGAAAGCCCCGTGTAACCTTGCCCCAGCCTCATCGGGTCGATCCCACGAACTCCAGTACATTGGATAGGGTATAACCGGGACATGGTGCTTCCCGTGGAGATTGGCAGAAGAACACGTCTAGTAAATCCCAGACTGAGCCACGATTCGAGTCCCTTCTTTTCGGACGCTAATTCCAGAGAAGCATCGAGTCCGTCACCACAGCCAATCGTCTGTTGAGATTGAAATCCGACCGTGCGGGCCTCTACCCGGGTTCGCTCTATCCCGCAACTATTTTAGTGGCATCTTAGTCGATCTTGGCAGTGTTGTTGGATTGTGATTCGAGTGTGAGAGAGAGATAGAAAAGGAAAAAGGACAGAACAGAAAAGAAAAGAACAACATGCAAGTCCAAGCGCCAACCTCTCATCTTCCCCTTCCTTTCCCAATTATCTCCCGCTTCTGATACCGGCCGAAGCATGACACTTGGATTTCAAGCAGTTTTGTCTTTCGCCCCTGCGCTTCATGTGAATTGGTCGGGAGTTGGAATGCTAGATTGGTGCCTAGACACCAAGTGGACGTTTCCGCTGGTGTATTCGCTTTCGATTGATCTTGACCAATCTCTATGCTCAGTTACTCATGTTCTTTGTACTCTCTCTATGTAGTGGGGCCTCCAGGATTACTCCATACACTGGTCGGCTTAGGGCTATCCCCAGAATCCCCAGAGGCATGAGTATAAACGCCCATACATTGTCCATGGGTTTGTTGATTCTAGGACCTGTACATCGCTTGCAATACCAACACCATTTCCATTCCCCGAAGAGGGCAACAGCTTCATGAGGCCCCCAAAACGGCGTATATTCAGAGAACGACACATACTAAGGGAGATAGAGAAGATTATGGTTCAGATTGTTGCGCAGTGACTTTGCATAAAGTAAAATTGCGGGTGTACAGGAGCCCAATCTCGGCGGTTTCCTATGCAGACAAGGCGTACACGAGGTAAAAAAAAGCAAAAAGCAAGAAAAAAGCAATACCAGACTATACTCTTTCGAGAGTGCTTCCAGAATGGGGCTAGTCCCATTCAGCTGAGCCAAACCTCCGCGGCAAGCGTGTCGCAATTCGCCAGTGGGTAACTGCCCATGCGATCGGCGAGCGTGCGCGGGGATGCGAGCTCGGGTTATTCGATACCCGTCGAGAATTCAGAAACTCAGCCCTGACGGTTGGAGCTAAAATCACAAGCACGGTTGCATGTCCACCCTCTTTCCCCCCTTTTCTCTCTTTTTCTTTTCTATTTTTCTTTTCCTTTCGGTTTATGTCTCTGGGAAATTGTGATAGCGTGCCGGGCCCACATGGTCCATGCAGACTACGTCTAACTAAATCTGGCATGAGGTACGGAGTATACGCAGTATATTTCTTTCGTCTCTGTCTATTCTCGAAGTACTCCGTACTTTGTATAAGCATACTATCATCGCAATTCCAACCAAAGCTGAGACGAAGCCAAAGAGTTCCACCCTCACCTGACACTGGTACGTTACACACAGTGTCACTGATTGCAAATGATTGAGGCGAAACCGGGGGGAACGGGGCAATCGGGGACGAACCAGAGGACAAACCCCTGGGCGGATCAACCGACAATCCTGGCCCCCTTTTTCGCTCTAAAATGTGCCACTACCGCCCCGGATCGACTGTGGACTCGCAAGAGCCTAGAGGTCCAGAGCATTGTTTGTAAAGCAGAATCCACTTGGGCGGCCGCTTGTCTAGATGTTAAGGGCTTCGCTTAAGTAAAGAAAACCAACTAAATGAGACTAAATTTCTCTTGCCGGTCTCCCGTCGGTCTCATTGGATCTCTGTCGATCCAAGGATAAAAACAGGTCATGTTCGAACTTCGGACAGACAAAGAAAAGTGGCCTGTGCGGAGAAGATGTAACACCGTTGTGATTCGGTCTCTTGGAACCTTTTGCGCAGCATGGAGGGGGGGAAAACAGCCTTCTCTATCTAGGGCGGGGATTGGACTTCCAAGGTTAAAGTGAGTGCCATGACCTAAGCTACAGCTGTCTGCTGATATCATACAAAATCCCCTATTCTGCATATCAAGATAGTAGTCTAAACGCACGATCCAGCAACAAAACGCCTCCCAAGGAGACTCCTACTGGAAGTAGATAGAGCATGTACCCGTAGGTACAATCATCGTTTCCCAAAGCAGAGGGAGCGGAGGAGAAAGTTCCCGCGACCAGCTCTCCATGTTCTTTTAGTCAGTGAGTCGATTCTTTGTTTCTGAACGATCGACAGAAGATTCATTATGCAAACTTGAGTTCCAAGGAAGCAGACCACCTGACGTCCACGTTGACCGGAGAGCTGCAACCCTTGCTTCCTGCAGCTCACAGTAGTGACAGTACAGGTAAGCTGTCTCTTTCGCCTCAAGAGTCAAGCCAGTCATCCTACGCCTACGCCTCAACCCAGAATACCTACACAGGATATTGCTTCTAGCAAGTAAGAAGTAACTCCGAGCCCCGGGAGAAATCAAGAATCGGAGCTCGGCAAGTGTCTCCTGCGTATTAAGGTATGTCCGACCCATTCAATTAATATCCACGCTCGGTCCCATGCATCCAAGGGAATTCCCACTTGAAAGTTGACGCCAATGGACACGGGCCAAATAATAGAGGGGCAACAAGCCACGACTAGTAGATCGCGGGTCGGGATGGTACACGGACTTTAAAGCTCAAAGGGAGCCAACTGAAGTCTTGATAGTCTTGGCTGGCTCGGCGGGCTTGGCAAAAGGACCCACGGTTACGTTGGATTCGACCATGGAATGAGGTAATGAACCGGATTGGACGTGTTAATCTTTCCAAGGTTGAGCTGTGTTAGTTTCGATCTTCCTCTTTTCTTTGAACTGCAACTCACATCACCTACATTACCCGCAACCGATTTGACAGTTGGGAATCGGGATGCAATCCCCAATTTAAAGTTGTCATACCCTGGTCTTTAAACCATGCGGATACTGACCACCCCTCAAGGGCTTAATCCACAATGATCTACCAAGTGCCATGATCAGGCCAGAGTTGTCATGAAGAATACTCCGTAGACTGATGAACATCGATTATGACTACAATATAGTACGCAGTACAGCGGTGAATTGAAAAGACCAGTTGCCTGAGTTTCCATGCCCTGCTGATCCCACACTCATCCAATGGAAAAGAAAAGAAAGAAAAGAAAATAGAAAAAAAAAACATTCTCCGCACTCCGGATCGCCCTAAGACGGATATGGCTCTTCGGACCAAGCGGGATGTCTCCGAGAAGAGGAAATGATAACCCACAAACGGGCAAACTTGGCAATTTCCGCAATCACCTTCGGCTCTCCCCGATGATTATACGAGCATTCTTTCCTTGCGGTGCTCTCCATAGACGCGACATTTAGGTCGACAGATCGTACGGCCCCACCATCCGGGTCCGAGAATGGAGTATGTATTCGAACGTGCGAATGCAGGTGGATTTTATATTTTTAGCCGAGTTGCTTTCTGTTCTTACGATGGTATGTTTATTCCTCGGTCTGTTCTTTATAGCCAACTGCGACACAAATTTATTAAGGTTATCACCGGTAAAACCCCCGGGAAAAGATCATGGCCCGGCGACCGACTGCTAATAATGATGAAGGTTGTATGTAACTACACCGTAGACAAGATTGTATCATTCGCATCCAATAGAAATACATATCATATTTCAATAATATTCAAATAATCCATAAAAGAATAAAAAAAAGACGTACAGGTCCCAATATCTGTACGGTTGTAACAAAAATATGTGGCCATATTCAAGATCTGAAAGAGTTCAGCCAATGTCTCTCCCGCACACACCGAATGTTCCTTCGAACTCTCTCGAAAAGCATAAAACGTCATACGAATTATCCCCCTTCACCGCAAACCACAAACTTTGTGAGTCATTCGAAACAATTTCATGCTTTCCAGGTGGATTTAGCGCACCGCGTGGCTGGAGCCGACTTGTTTCAGAGTTCTGTACGATCGCTGCACGTTGCGAGGAAATCCTGAAATCATAAATCATAAAGTCTGCACAGCTCTCTGGTCTTTGAGACTCATCTTTCTTGTTGCCCAGTTCAGAGAGCTATGCCTCTCACCGTCTCTATTTTGTACCATGGATCGAGACGTGTGTGGAGTAGATTGAACCGACCATTCAATATCGTCATTGTCTCAATATAGATAGAAGCTACATTGCAATGGCAGTAACGCAGTAGAAATGAGGGAGACATAGAATATGTACATAGTACATTCCTTTCCTTGTCTCATAGTAAGCCCAGGTATTGGTACTCACTACGGATTACGGAGTAGATCATGCCGTGATAAGCAATACTGTGTATGGTCCTGCCCTCCCCAGCCCAGTTCGCAATGCCATGACACCATCGGAGGAATTTCAAGGTCAGATATGTCAATGTGTCCAGCGGAGGCAGGGGGCGGGGGGCGCGTTTGTGTTTGCTTTTTCTTTCGCCCCCTACCACGGCGATCTTGGTCGAGTTGGGGTTGCTCGTTTACAACAAGTCAGAACAAAGAATCTTGGACCCTTGGTTTGTGCAAGTCTGGTCACTCACTCGGCTCGCTTGGGCCTTGAGTCTTGACTGGATGAGTAGACTCGGCGGAGGAATGAAATCAGTGACGTTAAATTGGCTTTGATGATCGGCACATGAAGTTTCCATCTCCACTACGGATATAAGCACTGTATTCATAAGTGGTTATCTTGCATGGATTGGATAAATTATCCCCAGCGAGGTAGATATAGGATCAGAGCAGGGTATTGGATGATAGCCTAATCATATTACAAACTCTCAACCGTAGAGCCAGGAACAAGCTCTGACCAAATTCTCGATCTACAAGTAAATCGATAGACGAAGCTGTCTTTAGCCTATACCCCAGGTAACTAACCCTAGCCAGTACCGAATAACTAACCCACGGAGTATCCGTACCTATCACGCAATCTGGACAGCTTTCCCCAATATCCACTCTCGCCACTTCCACGGCTGCTAATCATTTTGCAATCCACATAGCCGAACAGTCTGCCACTGGTCTGGCCGGCCATCACAAATGTTGATGTACACAACGCCTCCACCAACGAACTGGGGTTCACGAATCGGATCTCATTTGCTTGCCCTACAACATAAACTATTATGGACATGGATGTACAATTTGACCCACAATATCCGCCGAGAGTCGAGACTCGACATTATTAGGTACGAACCAGCCAGACATCACATATGGATATCACTATGCAATACTAGGAATTTCACATATGGATTGGATTTCGGTCAACAAACTCCGCGCGGAGAGTACGGAACAGTACAATAATAAATGCCGCATATCGATTTCTCCATAATGTCTCCGAGAACGAGAAACGATTCGATATACTCGGCCTGATTGGTCACCGACCTGACGCGAAAGGCTCCGACTCCCGCTCTCTCTTGCAACCTCGCTATGACCTTTTGGGAATGAATTTACTCTTTTGTTGGATGATTACTATTAGTGCGACTCGGTACGGAACGAGGACAGGAGGGAATCGGAATCAAATTGCTTGTATTCGTTTTGGGTCTAGTGTTGGAAATGTTTATCCATTGCTGTGACTGAACGGGGTTTGTTGAGACTCCGTGCGGAGCTGTGCAGATATCCTGGGCTATATCTCTTCGTGTTATAGTATGATGATCATTTGCCAGGGATGAAGTGCGTGGTTGCCTATATCCATAGTCCTGGATCTAGGAATGGGGGGCCCTTGGACTGGAGTAGCTGAACAGGGTTGCTTGTAACCAATCCGGGAGGTAGATGCCTAAACTGGCAGAGGTATATTTGAAGAGTAAGAAGTATATAGAACACAACTCATGTACTTTAGGGGTACCTACAATTCCATGCCCATATTCTAAGGCGCACCTATCGACTCATCCAAACAATAACAGCACCGGTGAGAACCAGCAAAGCCCGAGGAGATGGATGTTTGCCAATTCGCCGCGCATGTCTAGAACCTGCAAGCCAATATGCAACTATGTACAATATCCTGAACGTTGTCACTTCCACTCATTCACTCCCCTCTTTTCTAGTCTTTCCCTTCCTCAGATTGGTCATTTATTTCCTTTTTCCTCGGCGATCTTCCGAACACAGGGAGGGGCTGGAGGGCTGGGATTTAGGCGCTGTTGATTTCCATAACAGGCAGACTACCGCACTCTATGAACAAAAAGGAAAGAGGAGATGAAAAAGATGAATAAACAACAAAACCCGATTCTACATATTCCATTTTCGACACAACGGTATTTGCGAATAACAGCTGCATTTACATTGTGCTCGCAACTTCTGCTTTGAAAAAGAGCGCTTGGTTCGTGGCTTAGCGCTCTCGTGCTTGCGATCGGTGTGCGTATGCACAGATTTCATACTAATGCAACCAGGTAGACAGGTAGCAGGTGGATGAAGCCCGGCTCCCACCCAGCTATCTACCTCGGCCGAGGCTCTTTTCCCCATCTCGGAGATAATGTAATAATCTTACTATATCTGCAGATCTGGCGCATGAATTGATAACAGTAGGAGTGACACAAGAGCCGAATACTCGGGCATGCGAGGTGGGTTGCATCCTGGAGACCCATTCAATGAGCCGCAAGCGCTCAGCGCAGCCCCCTTGTTCATTTTATTGGGCCCAGTACGGCGCGCGCGGGTGCAAACGCATAGCAATAGATCCTCGCTGTATCTCGCAGCGAAAAGGAGGTGGAGTTTCAGTTGTCTCGGACGGATGCCATGGCAGCGTGTTGCGCTGCATGGGAAGGCGTTGGTTGATTGTCTGGGCGCTTCGGTCAAACAGAATGATAGCTGCGCGTAGAGCCCAGGATATACTTCGTTCAGAAGTTTCGGAAGTAGGCTACGTCAAGAAGAACCCAGGAAGAGTGATAACGACTCAGGCAGCGCCATGGGTTTGTGTGTTAGCGGCTTGGGGATAGTGGACGGGTGCTGGCGGCTCTGCAGGGGCTCATCGCATGGAATCCATTCCTAGTAGGACAGACGCAGGGTTTAGATAAGTTAAGTTTGACACGAGAGGCGACGGTTTCTGGAATTTGTAATTGCGACTGGCACTGGGACTCTAAAATTGACGCTGGGTCTCTCCACAGGAACCATAGACACGTTCGAGTCGCTGGCGGGCACCCTACACCTGTGCAGCAGACGGATGCATCGTTTTCTGGCTCTCGGCCTCATGCATTGAATTGCTCGACGCGCGTGGCCGCGACGGCAAGGATAACTTCTGCGCGTCTGGCGCAGGAGCGGCTTCGAGTTGCCTTGGAGGCTCATCGTCACTCTCGTCTTCGTCATCGCTGGAGCTGTCTTCGCCCCTACGGCCGTGGCGCTGGCTCTCGTCTCTGGACTTGCGTCTTTCGCGCAGATGCTCCTTGTGCCGGGTTTCTGCGATTCACATGTAAGTGTCCACTTCCGGCATAATACCAGCACCTCGGCAATATCATGACTTACCTCTGATTTCCTGTGTCTTCAAAGCATATTGCTGAATCTCATCCTTGCTCAGAACCCTCAACACAATCACATAATCTGGCCGTTCCTCAAACCGTTCATTGCCTGCTTCCAATGCCTCCGGGTTCACGAGACGCCGATCGATCTTAGTCCACCGAGCTCCTGGCGGGATTCCCTCCTTCGTGGCATCTTTGAGAGGAGCAACGCCTTCTCTCACTGGATTGGGCTCCTCCGGGAAAGCATCGCGCGGAGCTTTTAGAATACCCTTGCGAGGGCCCTCGGGCTCCTTTGGAGAGGACGAGGGCGGATCGACAGTAACCAGCCTTTTCGCGTCATCTTTAGCCGCGTCGATCGGCGGCGATGGTCGGGAATCAATACCATGACTGTCCTCTAGCATGCGACGAGAGCGAGAAGAATGGCGTCCATGCGCATAGTCTTGATGTCGGTCGCGCCTGTGATGCCATGAGCGGTCTCGACTGTGGTCGCGGTCGCTTTCGCTATCCGTGCCGCCGTGGATGTGACGTGCAGGCTCACGTCGGTATCTTCTCAAATCATCATCCGACGTCTCGACATCGCTATGCGTTCGCCGATGGGTGTGCCGCCGCGAACGACGGCGACGATGGGGCTCAGAGGGATCCAGATAGTCCCTGCTTCTTTCGGTGGCTGGGACTGCTTCTACCAGCTCCCTTGACGGAGGTTGAACAGCATCGTGACTGCGCTCATCGTGTTCGTGCGAGCGTCTATGCTTGCCCCGCGACGGGCGGTAATGTTCGTATTCTGACATGTCAGAATATCCTCCTCCCAAAGCGGCCGTGCCGAGTCCTACGCCTGCGAGAGCGCCACCTGTGTATTGGCTGAGATGGCGGTCATCCAGATCATGTCGGTCCCCCTCGTGGTGTCCCCTGTGAGCACGGTGCCGACGATGCTCATCGCGCCGAGATGTGCTTTCACCTTCGGAGTCCTGCGGCATTGCGACTAAGGCCTGATCGTGGAATCCATCCTTCGATCCGTGGGGACCCCGATGATCATCGTGGCCGCGCACTGAGCCTCGTGGTCGTTCACGACCCAGCTTGTCGAGGCCCCAGGAAGTCGGAGGGGGGCCATGATAGCGGTCCTTCCGTGCCCACTGGGCGTCCTCCACGCCCGCAATGCTCGACGGCCGATCGAGTGAGTATCTCGGCCCCCGAGGGCGTGGCTTGACCGGGTAGTCACGGTCGAATTGTTCACGGGCATTGGTGTATGAGTAGGCATCGTAATGATCGATATCGTCGCCTTTCCTCAATCCATCGTAGGCTGCACGTGCAGAGAAGTGTGGTGGATAGACACGATGCGCGTTTGGACTGTGGCCTGCCAAATGCCTAGGATAGTGTCGTGAGCCGCTGTGGCCAGTATCGCTTGCATAGTCGGTGCTTTGGATACGGCGGTGCGCCGGGTGTCTAGAAGAAACTGGGACTAGATGATGGCCAGAATCCGCGGGAAGAGGGCTCGGGTCGCGACGGTGATGCGAATGGTGCCCAGGCGAGAGATGCTGGCGAGATGAAGATGGAACTGTCAGACGCACTGGTGTCTCATAAAGCTCTGCCCCTGACGTTGTATTGCTTCGGTGTCTAGTGCGGGGCTGAACGGTATATTCGGTGCGTTTCTTGGCAGACGAGGACGGATCGCGAAATCGACGAGACGCAACTGGGTGAGCTTCGAGAGTGGACGAACGTCCCGAGCGGTATCCGTAGGCACTGGCATATCCAGTGTCTGAAGGGTAATCTTCGTAATCGTACCGTCTGGGCGCGTCGTAAGGGTCGTGGACTGAGTTGAGCTCCACCATGCCAGTTGAAGCTCGCATGGGATCAATCATCGAGTGTCTGCCTCGGCCGGGAGACAAATTTCGGTAGTGGCTCGACATCATGGGTGCTTCCCAAGATGGAACGAAATGCGATGGATGCGAAGGCGGCAATGCCTCGTGGGGAGCGTCCACTCGAGGGGATGATCCGTTCTTCGATCGGATTGTGGGTATTAAAGTAGTAATGAAAGGACTGGGTTGGGCTTCAATTGTAAAAAAAGCGCAACTCGAGTTGTAGCTCTAAGGGGAAGTGCCCCACGGCGTGAGAGATAGAAAGCCGAGGAATTCGGAGGGGCTGTACTCCGTACTTGACACAGTAGCCGTGTGGAGCCCAACAGTTGGTGCGAACGCAACGATCAAGAAGCACAAAAGGAGAAATTCAGTGTATCGTATGTCCAAAGATGAAACGTGGAAACAATGACGTGAAAGTGGGCTGGGGGTTGGACAAAAAGTTTGCTGAGGACGCCAAGTCCAAGTGATCTTACTTCCTCGTCAGGGTTGTGAGGAACAAGGCGGAAAGAAGAGCTAAAAGAGAGGTTGAAAGAGACACTAATAGAGGTCTAAATAGTTCTAAGTTATGCATACCTCAAAAGATGGAAATTCTATTCTGACCCATGGATCGATGATGTATGGACCCCTCCTAACCCGTGGATGCCATGTGTGCTTCCTGTCCTTATAACAATGAAACTCCCTTGCTTCAAATGTAAAACAATTACCCCGGCAACTTTGGCACTTCTCAGGACTCAGGGACCCCGTATTTACTTATTCTTTGCGCCCGAGTAAATTACTAAATCCCCGAGGCGCGTTAGTTTGGAGTACGGGTTCCCATCGCGGAACAGGATAAAAATGATATCATAGCTTGAGCCGCATACGCGGACTGTGGCGGATAAAGACCTCTTCTGCGCTCCTTGACAATCTGGTCACTATCCGACATAATTACTGCCCCCACCGCCTTTCGGGTACTTAGAGCGGGCTACATCGGGCAAATGAATTTCTCTCTCTCTCTCTACCGCCCACCCCCCTCGCCTAGCATCTCGGAATTCCAGACTCCGGATAATATTCTTGCTCCAACAACACTTGAACGAGTTTATTGAATGGTGGCGAGACACTGCTGGTGCCCGACCACAGCCACCACGACGTAAGGTTAACTCTGGGGCGTCCTATACATCACCTCTATCGGACGGCTTTGACCAAGTCGCACAATACCAAAGTGGGATGGCGCTCTGTCAAAAATGTGGAACGGCTCTTCCTCATCTTTGACAGAGGGCCATTGGCTTCCCACTTTGGTAGTGTGCGACTTGGTCAAAGCCGTCCGATAGAGGTGATGTATAGGACGCCCCAGAGTTAACCTTACGTCGTGGTGGCTGTGGTCGGGCACCAGCAGTGTCTCGCCACCATTCAATAAACTGTTCTTTGTTCATTTCAGAGTAGCGAACCCAATGCTTCTGGATACCGGGGCTAACTCGTTCAAGTGTTGTTGGAGCAAATAGACTTGACATAGTTCCAGGGACCAGTGCGTTGTGGAGCTTTGCCCTTGACAGCGCCAGCCTACGACCGGAGCAGCAGTCAAGGGCAAAGCTCCACAACGCACTGGAACTATGTCAAGTCGATTTGCCCAGGCCAAGCCTCAAGTGACAAGCAATAGTTCAGGACAACCTAGGTTGGTTGGCAGGAGGAGCTGACAGGTTATCTTATAACCTATGGGACTCAGGACTCAGGAGAGAGAAAGGTCACGTGAGGAATAATTCTGCCAGGTTCACCCGATCACTTCGTGGTATGTATCTGCGACGAGGCAGGCAATTACGATTTCGCTGGGACTGGACCGGTTGCCCAAGCTTTGCCAATAGTTTCCGCAGCGATGCTAGATCCTCACATTCTGGTAACGGCCTCCGCCAGCGACTATCCCAAAGGCCTGCGTAATGTATGGATTCCTCATCCATATATGGCCTAGAGGCACATCCATCATAGCAGCACATGTACCGGTTACACGGCAGCGTATCCCAGTACCACTTACGACCATCGATTCGAAAGTGTCGTAATTTTGGCAGTTTCTCTGCAAATAGATCGAAAATATCGTGCCATCGCTTCTCGAACGAACCACACAATATATCACTGCCCTCGCGGCGCACCAATCTGTCCCTGGATAGAGCACAGGCGTCCACATTCACTTCCATCATGCCGAAGTCGTAGAGGACGGCGCAGTCATCGAGATAGATTTCCTCGAGGGTGTCGCCATGCTTCAGAATCCAGTCGATTTGGTCATCGTGGAAGAAACAGAAGTGTCCCAATGATAGCGTCTTCAGGCGTGGGAAGAACAGATTGGTGAGGTCCAGGTAAGGGTAGAAGCCGAAATATTCACGCGAGTAAAGTGAGAGATGTTCGAGAGAAGGTGCAGCGGGGCTCAGCCATGTGCCGGGCAAGTCATTGAAAAACTCGCGGATTTCCGCATACTGATCATTTTAGATAAAGCAAGCTCGATGGAGGATGGGGTGGATTATAACTTATACCTCGAGTTCATACTGAGGAACGTCGTAATTTGTCTCGTTGGTAATGCTTAGGCAAAGGGACTGCAGGCCCGACAGGACCTTCCCTATTTTCGCAAGCGTTTTCGGATCTTTGGGGTTATCTGCTTGCAGGTTGAGAATACCAAGATCTCGGATTGGGTGCCGTAAGGATTCGAGAAGAGAGAAGAGCTTATGCATTGCTTGGAAGCGAAATTGAGGCGTCTGGGGAAAGTACTGATAATGGAGGCCATCATTATCCGGGCTGTCTGAGGTGAACCCCCTATGGAAGCACAGAACGACGGCGTTCAGCCGAGGCAATTCTTTCACCTGCGTGAGAAGATTGTCCCAGCCTTGGGGCCATTCTTGCTCTTCTTCTTCTCCATTATCGTAACTCTGTGCGCATTAGTTGTTGGCAGTTGCTTGGAGGTGGATTAGATAATCGTACAAGACTCTCATCCACGGTGTCTATGTAGATCTCTCGCAGAATCCGACGTAGGCTGGGATTATTCAAGATCTCTTGTAGTCTGCTTTGGCTCGTCTCGGCGGGCCGCAGGTGCACGGTCCTGTAAAGCTGATCGGTGGCCAGCTGTGATATGAAACGGCAAGATAGGCGCAGCGACTTTGTGATGACCGATCCGCATAGGAAAATGTGCGAGCGAGTAACTCGCTGGGCAGATTGAGGAGGTGTGGCATCTGCGCGTAGGTAGTTACAGGTAGAATAAGTTCTCAAGTTCGATTCGAGAAAATTTTGAAGATAACGGTTCGAATCGAATCGAACTTTTGGTGGATTCGAGTTCGATTCGGATAATTCGCGAACATTTGCTAAGGCGGTCAATCGTTCTTGTTGTTCAACACAATAGCCAGCCAACAGCACCTCCTACAGGACTGGGCAGGTAGTTACCTCCTAGTTACGCAGTACTTAGTTACCTAGTCGGTTACAGAGATTAGTACTTAGGCTCAGTCTCGTATCAAAGTTGAACGAATCAACGATCTGACCTTATGGAAGCATAAGATGCTACCTAGGTGTATGGCAGTGCCTAGGTACCTCCGTACCTCTCAACCTATAGTAATTCACAAGGACCCCATATTTCACCCTCTATGAGTCTATCCCAAATCCCAATCAAATCCAAAGTAAACCATCGACATCACCTCCCCTCCCTCTCCTCAACCCAATAGAGCCTCATCCTCCAAAAAGCATGCTCAAGCCCCTCAAAAACAGGCAAACAAAACGACCCAGCACAATCAACATACTCCTGCAAAACTCCACCAGCATCCGCATGCTCCAGCGGCCCACCGAATAAAAGCCACGGTTTGGACGGAAGCAGCAGTTCGAGGTGTTTGCGTTCCGCGCCGGGACTGAAGAGTATTGTATTGGATGTTATGTGGGTGAAGGCTGCTGGATGTTGGAGGATATCTATATTCAGTGTTGCGAGGAGGGATTCGTCTAGTTCGTTGAAGACGGGGTCTTGGGCGTAAACTTTCGGGGGTTTGTTCGTTGTTGCTGTGTCTTCGGTGGTTAGCTGGATTGGATTTGAGAAGTTGTGCGATGTGAAGAAGAAGAAACGAACAAGCAACTCGATCATTTATACTCGCCAGCGCAGCGAGCTGATATAGAGATACAGCCCGTCGATCGACCCATCCATCGCGTAGGAACCCACTCGGACTGCCGAGCCCAATGCAGATAATGGCGTCAATGGGAGAAGTAGTTTCGGGAGAGGAATCCTCCATCCTCCTCTCCAGCCTTTCATCCAAAACAGCCTTTAGTCTCCTCCAACTCTCCGAACTCTCCCATCTTTCCCGATGCGTCTGGAACTGTCTCTGCAGCTCTGGTAGGGTAAGTCGACCGGGGGCTTCGGCTGGGACTAGTACAGGTTCCGACTGGTTTGAAGAAGAATCATCTGGAGGTATCGGAAGCTCTGCTGGAGAATCTGAATATTTTGTAATGGCCGCTGTTGTGCCTGTGGCCCGCGGCCGACTGCGCATTACGCGGCGCACGTTGCCGCTGCTTGCGACATGGGTCCAGCCTTCGTCGTCAGTGATTTGGGTGCGTTTTTGGACTGTTGGTCGTTTTGGGCGGGATGTATGGGGCATTATATATATATAAATATAGATATTAGGATTTTATAAGGATATAAGGATAGTATGAGTCTGTTTGATATTTGTTACTGCGAGTGTGAGAGGAGCTTTTTTTTTTCTTTCCTTTTCGGGATGCGGGGAGAAAAAGGCTTGGCATTGGGAGCGGATTGATTGCCTACGGACAGTATAAAGGTAGGATAGATCCTACCTTGAACAAGGGTTCTGGACCAAAGAGAAGCTTACGAATCAGTGATCATTGATCACTTTAGAATGTACACAATACTAAGCACTTCAATCTCAGTATCTTCACAATCCCCTCTGTGACCACATTCTAAGCGCCCAAGTGGTTTCCCCTCTAAACTTTAGCGTCTCCCTCGGCGCTTCCCCCGTCGACCAAGCAGCAAATCACCGTCCAGCATAAGCCTTTGAGTGATGGCACTTGCAGCGGGCTGTGATGATCCCGGGCCACCCCTGCTCTTCATAACTGTCTCGAGCCAGTCACAGATATCGTGCCCTGCAGTCTTGGTCACATCGCTTTCCTGCCCTTTGACTCGTCTGTCTGAGTGATGTCCCCGTGCCCCCTCAAAAAGACCGACCAGCCCTCGAAAGTCATGGCTTGGTCTTGGTCTGGTCTTGGAGTTTTATCCTTTTCTCATTACCCACCTAGCTTTCTCTACGGTCTACTTTGATTAATCTGCGACCGGAGAGATCGAGTCTGACTGAGTCTTTGCTCTGTGAGAGTAGAGTGATATCTCCCCGTTCACCGTCGCATCACATCTCACGATGAGCTTCACACAATCGCTATCGCGATGGACATCCGTCCTGGTATTACTTTGCTTCGGTCTGGCACAGGCTCACAGCGTCATCACATACCCTGGGTATCGAGGAAACAATCTCCACACCAACGGCACCGTCGAGCAAGCTAATGGTCTCGGTGTCGCCTACGACGTTAAGAACGGATCATACATCTTCCCGTATGGCATGGAATGGATCTATCCCTGTGAGCAGTTCCTACCTTTTCTTTCCTCACCTAGGAAAATGAGGATCAAGATCAACCACTAACTCCACTCCCAAGGTGGTGGCATGCCCCGATCAACCAACCGAACCAAGTGGCCCGTCAGCGGCGGTGCGCTCGCCTTCCAGCCAGGCTGGTTCCCGGGCCACGCAACAGCTCTCATCTATGTCAATCTCGGATTCGGCGAGATCCCTCCAAACATGAGCCACCCCGTTGTCCCACCATTCCAGATCGTCGGCCCCACAAACAACCCTTACCCCGGCACCGTGTGTCTGCCTCAGGTGCCCCTGCCAGCCGGTATTAGCGTCAGTCCTGGTGACTTAGCTACTATCCAGCTGATTGAGACTGCTAAGCATGGCGCTGCGCTGTTCAATGTATGTTCATGTTCCATTCCATCGCCCTGCCACTCCGGCGGAAAGTCGTACTGACTTGTTATCTAGTGCGTGGACATTGAGTTCGCAGAAGACGGCGACCCTTCTGTGGAGACTGTTACGCGTGATAATTGCTTCAATTCGAGTAATATCGGCTTTGAGTACATGTACACCACCAGTGGTATCGGCAATGGTGCGGCGATGTTGCAGCCGCCGAAACTGTCGGCTGCGACTGTCGTGCCATTGTTGGCTGCTGTCGCCCTCGGGTTATACATGTAGAAGTCTGAGTTTTGCTTGCATTTCACGCGTGTCCTTGTTTGGTCTTTCTTTTTTGCGTCATACCCCTGGGTCCGATTAATCTATGACGCTTCAAAATCAGTGTTGATACCGCCTGTCTTTCTCTGCACTATACAATTGACCCTATTGGTTTGTCTGGCGTTCTGACTGGTGTCTGGATTTTCGATTCATAGTTCTACAGAACGATCATTTGAAAAACGTGGTTCTGTAGTTCATCATATCTCGTGCCTCGTAACATGTCATGTGCAAGTAACCTATGCCACATACTCAGGCAAACAGTCAATCAAATCCAAAATAGCTCGCACGACCTCTTCCGGACTCTCCTGAGGAGTCCAATGCCCGACACCATCAATAAGCCTCAAGATCCGCAAATCCGCACACGAAACTCCATCCCTCATCTTCTCAATGGCCCCGGGCTGCTGATAATTCCCCCAATCCAACTTCCCAGAAACATAAGCACAAGGCTGCTCAATCTTCTTCCCACCAAAGACTTCAATATCCTTTGCCCACCGACCCTTCTCCGCAGTACGAATCCGATACCAATTCAACCCACCCTGGAAGCCCGTCCGTCCATACTCATCCGCATAAACCGCAAGATCCTCATCAGACATCCACTCATGCGATTTCAAAACCGCTGACGGGTCCTCACTCTCCATATCCTTCGCTACAGTCTCCGGCATCGACGCCTCCAATGGCATAACATAATACCCCGGCAACTGAACCAACTCATCCGCAGACCACCTCTTCAACGCCCGCGGCCGATTTCCCCTCCAAGACCCACTCTTCAAATAAAAGTATCCCCGCAAAAACCTCCGCATCTCCTCAGGCCCAAGATCCGACATCTCAGGTCCAGCCTCTTTAGTAGAGTAATACCACTGATAATGCTTCCGACCCAATCTCGCCAGCTCTTCATGCACTTCCTTCGCCTTCTCAGCTTTCTCAGTTTCAAGCCTCACAACATCAACCCCTTTATCCCCAGTAGCCGTATTAAACGGCACCTCAGGACTCCCATTAAATGGATGACTCATAAGCGCAACACTCTGAAAGAAATCCGGTCTCATAAGCGCGCATGCGGCAGCCGAGGCCGCGCCACAGTCGTGTCCTGCGATGCAGCGTACGGAGCGGTATCCCAGTGCGTGGACTAGGAGGATGATGTCCCGGACGAGACTGGAGATTGTGAAGGTTGAGAGGTCGACTTCGGAGTGGGGGCGTGTGTCCCAGCCTGTTGTGCGGCCGAAGCCGCGTTGGTCGGGGGCTACGACGTGGTAGCCTGCGGAGGCGAGGCGGGGCAGGACGTGGCGCCAGGAGTAGGATAGTTCGGGGAAGCCGTGGAGGAGGACGATTAGAGGTTTGGGCTTGGTGTTTTGGCCTGGGGGGGACTCGGGGCGGCCGGCTTCTAGGATGTGGATGTTTAGGGAGGAGGTTTGGATTGTGCGGCTGGTCAGGCCTGGGGGGAGGGGGAGGGGTGGGAGGGTCATGATTGATTGTATTGTTGAGGAGTATACACGAGAGCAATGTAGAGAATTGGTTTGGATTGTGTAGATGGAGGTTCGTTGTTGAAACTTGACATGGTGAGCGGGGGCCTGGAACTGCCCCAATTACCCCATTGCAGATCCCAATTCTGCATCTCTTACTCCGCACGAAACATTTCAGTCGGCAACTCTCGGTTGACGCAGTCCCCATTGGAGTTATGTGTACCTCGGCTCCTCCCTTTCGCTGTCGATAGCCTTAACAGATGGCGAACGGCGATTCAGAGCTATCACGCTACCCTGTGAGCGGATGGAGAATTACCGCCCAGGTGGATCATCCAGTTCCTCTTGGCGACGGCCGATCCTATAACTAGATAATTATCACTCGTTCCCTTTAAGAGTTGGAATAGTGGATATAACTATCACTCTAAAGATCCTAGTACTAGTATCGGAAATCTCGGGATCGACAACCAAGCTACAATCTTCCATACGCCCCATCATCGCTGGAAGTTGCACTACTTGACATCTGAATCGCCCTCAGCAACCCATTTCACCCTCTTTAGCTAAGTGACATTGTCAGACAAGCCCCAAGATCAAAAGTGCCCTCACTCAACTCCCGAAATCTTTCATCTTCTTCCATCAGCTTATGAGAAGTTATGACAAGGGTGGAGACATGATGTATTCCCCGAAGCATTGCCTAGGTGGAACCTAACCTGAACTAGCCCTAACTTACGCGAACAGTATCCGTAGTGGCGATAATAAGGCCCATACCATACGCAGTATTCCAAGTCCAAGGTCCAAAGAACTACTCCGGGCGTACAACGTTGTAGATTCAAGAATCCGTGATCTTGAACCTTCTAGATCGTTTGCGGATTTTCAGAGAAACAGTGGAGAACCTGGAGAAATCTCCCGCAAGCCAATCACCAGCTCCCCCAGCTTTTCTCCGCATACCACCGGGATATGGATCCTCCTCTCTATTGGAAATTATTGGATATGCCGAAACAAGGGGTAACTGGGGCTTGAATGTCACGTCGGTGAACCTCCTTGATTTGCCACGAACTACCCAGGGCTATGTCACATTGAGCAACAGGATCGCCGATAGGGCTGTTCTCTATGAGTCCCTGCAAAGGGACGCGCAATATGGAATGTAATGATGCGCTCATGGGGAGGGTTTTCTTCCGATCTGTCTTTCTTTTTATTCACATTATACATACTTTACTTTCTGGAATCTATATCACATCGCACTAGCAGGGTCCTTCCAGCAATTCTCCATATTTTGAAAAGCGATTCAACGTCTCCAATATCCCGACATAACGAGCCCTAACGAGCCCAATCACGGCCCGTCCCGAGATGCGGAGTTGACAGGTCGAGTTTAATGTCAGTTTGATATCATCTTGCATCAAGTTCCGGACAGCAAACAGGGCTCGATCTCTCCGTACTTCAGTCAAATCTGCAATCTGGAGACTAAGGGGTTCTGCCCACCTATATTCAGGCAAGGGACCCTGGGGTATATTGCTCATTTTCTTTGTCTCAGGTACTGTCTCAATATCTGCTTAACATTTTCCCTTTTTTCCTCAAGAGTGTGGAGTGCATGAGGCCCGCCAAGATCCTCACGCCTTGTGCACATAAACCAGTCCGGAATGATCGAAGGCTTCAACTGATCTGAGAAATTTAGCTTCACTTCTACAACCTTTCGAGTTGAAGCTTGACAGCTTCGACTCACCACTCGAGAGAAGTTCGTTATACATGGGACAAAGAAATAAGGCAAGGGGAATCCGCTGATACCTCACGAGTCAAGCTTCTATCTTTGATCAATTTCTGGCCCTCATCGAAGTGAACTTCTTTTGCATACAAAGAATCAAAGAATGAATGCGAGCTGGGGATCGATATCAACACTGTCCACGCGGCATTCAGCAACGTTGATTGAGTGCCCCCCTCTTTGATCCTGTTTTCTCAGGTCACATTCGCCTTCTCTGGCCTTTGTGCCCAACTTGAACCTCCAGAGTCATCCAATCAAGCTCGCCCAAACTCAAACATGGAACCAAAGCTGCCTCATGGCCTGGTTGCCATGTCCAAGCTGGCTCGTGGGCACGAATTGCAACAGGAGACATTAAGTACTGGAGATTACAAGAATCTTTGGCAAGGTAGGATTAACATGCTCTTTCTTTGGTTGAGGGATCAACTAACAGCCACAAACAGCCTACTCAACCTCATATCTGGTCAGCAAAGACCAGACTGAACGACGCCTAGAGCACCTTTTCTGGCGGATCTGGGGTACCAAACAACTCTTGCATCGCTTAAACACCCACACTCTTGACGGGCTCATCCTACGCATAAAAGCACCAGCAACATTGATTGAAGTGGTGGCAGTTGACGTGGCGCTTTCACAGTCGATGTCCACAACTGACGACAAACAAGAAAAGGTAAACCCAACTTCCTTCCCCATTCTTCATCTTCCATCTCTGATCAACCATTCACACAAGCCCATCAACCAGACCCAACCAGTTCACACCACCGGAGTCTGCTCTCTTGCCCCAATATCAAACCACCCCCAAGCAGCCTCATCCAACTCAAACAAAACAACCCGTCTCCTCCTCGACACCTCAATCGGCACAAAAATAACACTCGATCCCACAAACTCACCAACCCCAACAATGACTTCTCCCACCGACCAAATCCCCATCCCCAATACCACCGACGAACTAAGCCCAAAGACACCCAGTCCCATGGCCTCCCCAACCTCCATCCCAGACGGGACAACCCGCCAGAACCCCAACCCCAACCCCAAAAAGACCCACCTAACAACAACTCGCAACGGCCGCAATCCCCGCCGCCGCCCAGTCTTCAACCGCCGCAAGTCATCACAGACATCCGTCTCGAAAGCCCTGCCCCCATCCCGCCGGCGCTCCGAACCAACCACCAAAACCGAGAAGTCAAACACCCGCTACGAAGACAGTTACGTCGAACTGGGTCTACTGCAACATCTCAGTTTCCGCGACGAAGATGACCAGATCGCGCGTGACCTAGGTCGCGAAATCGCGCCCGAGCCTAAGCCCAAGCCCGCTAACCTGGATGTCCCGTTCTTCGACGATGAATTCCTCGACGAGCCGGCTGCCAAAGTGGAAGTCAAGGGTGCAAAGAAGACGGAGACGGAGCCTATTCCGTTTCCTCGGGCTTCGTCTCTTCGACGCCCTGTGTTGAGTGCTGAGGAGTTGCGCAAGGTTACGCCATCGTTTGGTGTTTTGCAGAGCAAGAGTCATCTTGATGTCCCTGGTGGACAGCTGATGACCACTGATGATGTTGAGGGGGATTGGACGGATGTTGATGCTATTGATGCGACGTTGCCTATTACGCAGCCGTTTGAGAATCTCGTTGTGCATCGGGAGACTATTGATGGGACGATGTCGGCTGCCAAGCAGATTGTTCCTACTGCTAAGCGGAATTCGTTGCTTTCGTCTGGGATCCAGGAACTGAAGTTGTGATTCTTGGCTGATGGGCGATAGAGGTAGGTTTCTGATCTTTGAGGAAGAGACGAGACTTGCCTCCAATTCTCCGGCCCTTTGACACATTGTACATTACTACGTTATCATGCATGTCTGCCACCCTGATGAAAGCACCAGAATCCCACCAGGTTATGAATCTGTGTCCCTCAGTGGGTGGTTATCTCTGAATACCAGATATTCGCTATCTCAAGATTCGACCAGCAAATGAGTACAAATATCAGTATCCAGCTACAATACTACAAAAAGCAATCAACACGAAATGGACTTTAAAAAGGCCAAACCAAGAAACCTGAGATTCCGTCTCGAAGAAACGAAGTCGTAGAGCTTTGATTGTAATGCATCAACAGGACGCCATGAAACTGAGCAAAGTACTAGATCCCCCGACTCCAGAGACGGATAGCCCAATACAAAAGAACGAAAACAAATGCAAATCTCGTTTAGGTAGCCATGCCACCAAGAAACACCCTTAAACCCCCAGACAAGCTCACTATCAAAGCAATCCCGCCAAATCAAAGCTGTCCCTTCTCAGCATCAACAGCCCCAGATCCCGCAACCCCCCGACTCTTCAACCACCTCACCAAAACCCAAGTCGAGCTCACAACCCAAAACCCCAAATTAATAACATCAACCCAAACCGCATGTCTCATACGCGTAATCTTCGCCCCATCCCCAAGTCCCTCCGCCCCCTTCTCATCAGGACCATGGACACCAATATACATCTTCCCAAAGATCCCAAAAAGCACCAACCAAAGCACCGTAACAACCGCCTCCCACACAAACCGCGGAAGCAGCAGACCCGGTCCTCCCGCCGCAGCTTTCTTCGCCTTACGCATAACAAACGGCACAACCAGATACACCGCCGCAGTGACGGTAGCCAGGAACGCCGTGATGAGCGCGTAGACCCATTTCGCGTGCCAGGTGCCGGCGTGTGCGTGGTCGTGGTGGACGTCTCGTCCGTAGAGGCCTATAATTGTCAGGCCGAAGACGAATTGGAGGAAGCGCAGCGTGGAGAGGAGCATGAAGGCCGGTTTGGAGCGGGGGCTTTGCTCTGCGTGACTGTCGAAGTGCATTGTTGTTCCTGGGGCTGCGCCGGTTGGGTAGCTGGTCAGTGGGTGTTGGTTTGTAGGGTAGGTTGGGTTGTAGGGAGGGTTTTGGTATTTTTGGGCTTCTTTTTTGGCTTTGTGCTTTTTGGCTTGGGAGTAGCCGAGTTTGAGGAGTTTGATGGCCACGAAGGACATTTCTGTGAATTGATGTGATGGCTGCTTTAGTTTGAGTTGCGCACAGCGCTTGTATGTATTGTGTTCGAATGGTTCGAGGGTTGATATGGCAGACCAGTGCCGGGGAAGAGGAATATGAAGCTCAAGTCGAGATCGTATATGGAGTTAAGAAAGGAAGGACCTTGAAGGTCATATGACGTATAGAAAGAAGATATGAATAAGAATAGCAATAACAATATAAGAAGGCAACAATGAATGAAAGAAAGAAAGAAGGAACGAGTCTGGTTCCAGGGTCACAGCCTGACAGGCCCCGGCTCTTCTTTATAGGTAGAACTAGCCCTATTATCACGCGTCTTCCATCAATAGGACTCGCAATCCAACAAAGACCAATGTTGCATTGTTGCTATTCCCTGACAGTCCAAGATGAAACATACGTAGCTTCTTTTTGGGCTGCGCGGTTCGCCCTGGTCTCCGCTGTGTCGTTTAGATCCAAAGAGAGTCGAACGGAGTTGCGAGGATGAAACATCTTGGGAGACTGAAATAGAATGCCATGTCTCCATAGACAGTGACTCCAAGCCCCATGGAAGCCAGTTTCTGAAGAAATGCAGATCTGCGGGACTGACGATATTGGGGTACCAAGGTGCTTGCGCGCGCTAACTCGAGTTTGAGGTTGGCTTTGGGTTTCAGTGCGGCGCTTGCTCGAGATCCAATCAAATCACAAGAACTCTGTTCTTGGCAGATACGCAGTATAGGTTTCGATGAATTGGATGTTCACTTTCATCCTCGGCCAATAGAGTCCATCAAGAGAAGAATACGTATTGTAGAAACGGTTTCGATTCATCTCACATCAGATTCAGAACATTTTCGAACATGCACATCGCTTATGGACATTACAATTACAAAGATAACCCAAGAAAAACCTCTGTGTAATGAATTCTCGCCAGTCCAACATGCTGTTGAGGGGGGATTTCCTACCATGCAAAACCCGACAACGCCGATCAAAAACGACCAAGCACCAACTCACCCAAGAGACCAAATGCAAATGATAAGACGCGAAAGAAGACACTTATGGATGATCCATAGGCCGGTTACGCCGGTCGACTGGCCCCGGAATCTGGAGCACCTTTGATGCCTGGAGCAGACGCAGCAATCTTAGGATTATTTCCGGAAGGGGGCAACGGAGGTTTGAGATCGGTGGGAGATTCAGGAGCAGAAGGCGGCATCGGCGAATGTTCATCATCATACTCATGGCCGTTGTAATCATCATCAGGAAGCGCTGAACCACCACCAGAAGAGTGATCCACCGAAGCACGGTCGTATCCCTGCTGGTAAGGCTGCTGTGAAGCATTCTTGGAAGCATTCTTGGTGGCCTTCTTAGTCTTGCGACCTTTCATCTTTGCCTTCTCCAACAGGCGTTTCTTTTCCGCCAGCCTCTTGCGTTCTTTCCGGTCTTTCATCTCGTATTGCCGAATCAGAGCTTCCGGTGGGCGTCCAAAGATGCTCTCATATTCACAGAATTCACAGATCCAGATGTCTTCCAGGCTCGGGGGGTGTAGTGTGTTCGTGTATTGCTGCTGGAGCTTGCGTTGGCGGGCAGACATTGCATAGATGCTACCCGGCGAGCGCTTTTTCTTGGGGACCGCTGGGGGTGGCTCGCCACCTGGAGCAGGCGGCTGCATACTAGGCACGCTTTGCTGATTCATCGAGGCCGCTACACTAGGGCTGGTCTGTGTGGCTTGTGTGGAGAAGCCCCTCTGTTTTTGATCTGCCGAACCGAGGGGTGAAGTGGGGGAACGATAAGGAATCGACTGATTCCGTTGCATCGCCATACCCTTGGATGAGTCGGATTCACAGGTGAAGGTAAATTGCGTCTTGGTCGGGGTGGTGGTTTCTTTGTCGAGCAGGCTGACATTGCTGGGACCTTGAGGTGGGGAAGAGAGGGTGGCAGCATTTGCGATTGCTGTGGAAATAATTCCCTGATCAGATGCAGAGTCGACTGAGAGAAGTCAGTACAAACAAAATAAATGCGAACAAAGAATGGACAGGTGAATACCGGAAGGGCCAGGGGAGGACATGAGCCCATCTCGTCGAGTGGGGGTCCGGGCCATCATCCAACCGTTCTGGGCATTAGGTGACAACGGATTTCTGCTGCTGCTACGGGCAGTAGGACGCCCCAACCGACCCCTCCCAGAACCAGAGATGCCACTCTGGACAGGTGATGCAGGACTTCCAGTTCCATAGTATGTGCCAGGGGCATCGCTAGGCGCAGATGCTGGCGCGGGGGTTGAGCATCTCAGTCCCATGCTGGCGAATTCCGGAGACAAAGCAGAATGATGGCCTCCTAAATTGCCAGGTGTAGGTATTTTTCGCTTTTTCTTGTTATTCGTATTCTCAAACGCGTCGTAACCGTCTCCAGTTGAAGATTTTGTTTGGGGGGTGTCGTGTGGAAAGGAGTGGGAGTTGCGAGAGGCAGAAGGTGACAGAGATGACCTCCGGAGTCCACCGTTTCTCCGAACAGCTACTGGGCCATCTTCATCCCCGCTCTCCAGCTCTATTGATGCCGCAAAATTAAGGGCGTCAACCTCATGTGACAAGTCTGTCTCCACGGTCTGCTGCACATAGACCTTGGAGTCATTCATCGCTTCTTCGGATTCCGCAGAGACACCATAAAAGATCTGAGATGCTGGGGGCGTAGGAGGATAAAATATAGTGTCGGCAGCATCGGACGAAAGACGAGAACGGAGGGTTCTTCTGGGTAGAGGCCGAATCAGACGATCAGGATAGATGGTCGACGGTGTATCAGGGGCCGAGTTGAATACCCCGTCTACATGACACTCGTCAGTAACTGAGTAACTAGTAGATCTCAATCCCGAACAAGGGCTTTCCAGATCATCCTGACCAGGTGTCCCTGAGCAGACATACTCAATGTAGCTGTCATCATGAAGGCTCTCCGAACTCGCCATCAATCGCCGACAATGCTATTGGGGCACGGTGTTTACAGCTCGTTGGTCCCGTCCGGTTTAATCCCCGCCGCTGTTTCTGTCCTGAAGGAGCCAACGATCCAATAGTTCGGGGGTTGCTTTGAGAGTCGAATTGGGAGGTAATGTCTTCAATATCTGTATTTCACAATCATGAGCTTTTATCCATCTTCAACAGCACTTTCTCAGGAATCAGACAGACACGCCGGCCAACATGTACAAGAAACACGAGCCCTGCCCAGCCTTCTTCCGCCGTCCACAATCTCGGGGACACGGATATCGACCTACCCACAAAGGAGTGCTATTACTCAGCACCTAATAGATCGAGATTCAAGGAATAGGTTTGGAGACAAGTGTGAGGTGATATCCAAAATGAATCCAGAGCTAAAGTCAAGCCAAATGGCCTCGGAAACGACTCAGGAATTAGTAAGAGGGGTTGAGGGAGATGAAGAGAAAGCAAATAGTCACGGGGAATCGGCAATGACGCTAGTCTCCATTCGGTAATTACTACCCAATGACTTCGGCAAGAACTGGCTTGATTATTCCGTGAATAGCCCTCTTCAAACCACTGGCAGGACATATATTGGTCCCATTCTATTCGTCTTGAAAGACACCATGTTGTATCGAAATATCTCAGGCCTCTTTTCCGCGATACAGCATCGGACTGCTGAGATCTACTTACAAGTGAGAGCGACCCCTCTCCGATCGTTTCCCCTACACCGCCGGTACCTGCATTCACCGCGACCAGCGCCATGCGAGAGCGGCTTTGTGGTATATCGCGGACTGGCATGGTGGCTCGTCCCATAGTCTCATGAAGACTAGCACAAAGAAGAGCAATGAAACTAAATTCAGTGTGAACGAATTCGTCACCCCTCCCCGGAGAGCCTGCTCGAAAGACTTCGCACCTTCACTCGCAAATCACCTCCAAATACATTCGCTTCAGGTCTATTATATTATCGGGGTTAGCGCAAGGAGAATATATGGTCTCGATCTTGCCTCGTAGGTAGATCAGGGTGGTGTTGTCGTCGGAGACAGGATCGGCTTGGAGCGAAGGTAGATTCGGTACAAGACTGTCCAGCAACTCAGAGCAAAAGGCACCGGTGCAATGAGTATTGGCAGGATAATGATAGGTCGATCGGTATTCGGATGTCGCGAGTGGGAATGTTTTAGGGCTACAATCGTCGTAGAATCTTGCTGGTCTCATCCCACGCCAAACGATCAAACAGCTATTTCCACCCAGGGTATAGTTACCGTAATAGATAACCTATGAGAGCATTACTTCGCAGCATTGCATCCCATTTCTCATGCATTGATCCTGTAATTGTCCTCCGGCCGTTTAGTCCCAAGGTTGTTACCAGCACTATTAGTGCAGAGCTGGCGGGCACCTAATAAGCCATAAAGTCAATGTAAATCATTAATATCGGCCGCAATGGAAAGCAAACTGTGATTATGAACGGCATAATGACCGTCTGATGGGCATTGAAAGAGAGAAAAGAGAGACACGAGGAAAATGATTGGTAAAAGATTCGCGCGTCGAGAGGCGTCGAGAGCGGGGAAACCGGCGATTGGATCTTTTGGAGTCCCGTTCCGGCACTTTTCTCCTTCTCTTCTTCCTCCCCGCCATTACACGAACACACTTCTTGGACTATGTAGTCGTCGGGCTCTTCATCGAGCCTCTGATGCCTTTATACCGATCCTACTGTGATTTTCGTTCATCTTGACCCTGCACCCTGCCCAGGAGCTCTCAATCTTCCCTCCATCGCGCGCAAGAGCTCCCTCGCAAACGGCTTTTCTCGAGTTGCTGCTGAAACCACTCCAGCAAAGGGCTCGATACCCCGTCGAATCCTTCGAATCTGACTTCGATATTACTTATAACTTCTACTCTTCCACAGTCCTCGAATACCTTTACCACTATGACTCCTCGTCGCTCATCTCGGGCTCGCACCTCCCAACCCTCTCCCGCCCTCGTCCAACACGCCAACTCCTCCTCCAGCTCCTCAAATTCTCTTACTCGAGAGAGAAGTACTCGATCGAATCGCAAAAACACTTCTTCTCACGGCTCCAACGGCCACCGCTCCCAGTCTGTCGATGATGAGACCAAAGACCTTCCACACACTCGGCAGCGCCAGCGCGCCCACCACGACGATGAACAACCCCGTGAAGAAGACGAAGACGACATTGAAGATGAAGAGGAAGAGGTAACTCGATGTCTTTGCGGTCAGCAAGACTATCCGGGCTTGCCTCCTTCTCGTCGCGAAGCCCTCGGTCGCGGCACCATCAAGCTGGAGTCAGGATTAGTTCCCTCTGATCCATCTGACCCCATGGCAGATGAGATTGGGAGCATGTTCATCCAATGTGACCTGTGCAAAGTTTGGCAACACGGTGGTTGTGTCGGAATCATGGACGAGGCAACCAGTCCTGACGAATATTTCTGCGAGGAGTGCCGGAAAGACTTGCACAAGATTAAAGACGAACCTCATGGGTAAGTGGACGAGTCTTCTATTTCCCTTCCACGCTGCTTCCTTACTATTCCTGATTCCTCTGTCAATCTACTCTGCCGTGATGCCGTGTGATTTCGCTGTTTGGAGGGGCTGCTTCTCTGGCGGCGCTCTGAACACAGCCACCATCCAGTAGCAGTAAACTGATGCGATAAGAATGACTGCTATGCTTTCTTACCACACCTGGGAAAAAAATGGTTTTACTGATAATTCTTCAGACAACGCTCCTCTACCTACCTCCCTGTTGCACCTGAACCAGTGCCACCACCACCTCCTCCTCCTCCACCAGCACCCGCTCCCGCGCCCACACCTCCTGCCGAACCGGTCATTCCGGCAGTCCCAGTGCTTCCAGCGGTGGAACCTTCCCCCGCCCCATCTTCTCGTGCCTCTTCGAGGGAAACCTCTCGGCGTTCCAAGGATCCCAAGTCCCGAAGCAGCGAGAGCGCTGCCGCCGCGAATGCCAAGCGGCGATCCACAATGAACAGCCGGGACGCCGCTTATGACGAAGAAGAATTAATACGGCGCGCAATTGAGGAAAGCAAGGCGGATACCAAGAGTAATGCTGACGAAACGGAGACACACTTGGGCAAGCGAAGCAGGAGTGACAGCGTGACGTATGTTTTCCCAATTGGAGGTGCATTGGTTCGGAATTTTGTGACTGACCAGTTACCCAGGAACAGAGAAGGAGCAAAACGGCCGCGAACCAGTTCACCGTCACCTGGTGCCGTCTCAAAGCATAGCACATCCCGCCCGCCTTCTGATGATGAGACGAAACAGAAGCCTGCAGTGAACGGGACTCGGAGACAGAGAGCTTTATCCCGGGGCCAGCTAGACAATGAGCCTGGTAAAGACGCCAGCGAGCGCGAAACAGAAGCTCCCGATGCAGCAAATCGCCGGAAAGAACGGCCAAACCGGCGCAAGGGAGATGGTAAGTGACACAACCATCAAGTATGATTAATTATTGCTAACAGCTTCGATAGAATCCGAGCATGAAACCGGGTCCCCCACCAAGACCGCACCACCTGAGCCTGAACCATCACAAGCCAGTCCCAACACCCCTACTCCCCAAGAGCCCACGCCGGTTCGCCCTCCAACCCGCAAATCCGGCCGACCACCTGCTCGTCGCGGACGTGTCGGACGGAACCAATACACAAAGGACCGAGACACGAACGGGAACGGATATTCCGGTTTTATGGCCAACTCGCCGCGTAGGGGGCAATCACACGACATTGGCGGAGAGTCACCTCGAGTCGGGTTCAGCGGTGCCAATGGAACGCACGTCAACGGCGGGGAGTCAGGACGGCCAAGCAAGCCGCGCCACATGCACCCACAGCGAACCACGATGCACGAGATGAGGCGCCGGGTGGCAGCTATTCTGGAATTCATCTCGCGCATGCAAGTGGAGATGGCCGTTGCCGGCGAAAACTCCTCGACGCCTTCGAGCAACGGTGACCGAGCTCAGGGTCTACTGCTCAAGGGCATGGTTGACCAGATCGACAACGCGATGCCATCGGCGCGAAGCGACGCCGGCGAGTCCGGACCCGCAACAACGGACGGTGGGGATGGGGAGTCCACGAACCAAGAAAAGGACTTCAAGGAACTCACCAGCGTCGAGATGATGGACGTGCTCACTCGTCATCTGCTCAAGTGGCAGCAGGAGTACGGCAAATTCGGAGAACGGTAGTATCTACCGCTATGACTCGGCTGGACCTCTTTTTCCTCTCGCCCCGTATCAATCTTTTGTCCGAATCACGATACCCATTTTAATTTGCTTTCTTGACCCGCTGATGTACACTAGAATATGTTTGCTTGCTTTACTCTTCTCTTCGCTTTTGTCTTCTGAAGTCATTCATATCGGGCCGGCGTCATGACCATACTTGGGAGCAAAGAAGGTGCCTAGCTCGTGGCGACTCCTCGTCTTGCTGGTCTCATAGTGCTTGTTTTTGTTCGTCTATCTGTCCCTGTGATCAATGCCTTGCTATGACTGTTATTCATCTTTTTGTTTGGCATAGTCATTATCCCAAGAGGTTCTCCATTCTTATCTGGTTTTGCGTGTGTTTCTGTCGTCTTGGTGCTGGGTTTGGTTTTCGGCGTTGGGAAAAATCGGGGTCTATACGGCAGTTTATCTACAAGGAACTCTTTTTATAGTGGAAAGATCACTCGTCCTTTGTCAAGTACAGAAAAATGCAGGTAGTCAAATTGTGATGTGTGTGCTCTATTGCAGATATATCAATGTCCGCGCATAGGATAGATCCTGGCTACTAGGCTGCCCTGTCGGAATAGCCTAACCTCTGGTACGTATCCATTGTACCTTTAGCATACACAGTACTCCGTACAGTGTACTCCGTAGGAGAGGAGCCATTGGCGTTTAAAATGACCACATCATCACTCTGCTGAGTAAATTGACCAAAGTACCGATCCATAAACATTCGTATTGAACCTACGCCGTAGGTATCTTGTTGTGCTATGGAAGTATTGCAACGTCTGTTGATAATTGCCTTGGCCCCTGTCCCCTTGGATAAACAATGTCTATCACTGTAGCCTAGAAACAGGTTCAGCGATCAAGGTCCCATCTCATTGGACGATATCCATTAGCGATGATGTGACGGACGCGTCTGCTTTCTCCAAACAATCCCAATCCCAATTGAAGCAACCGAAAGTACGAAAATCGACACCTCGTTACCTAGGACACAGCTCCCAGCCACTCTGCACCAAGAAGGGTCTAGACACGAGCTGCATTGCATGCGTTGGCTGGCTGACACCTCCAATGGTTGGGCTCGGGGGGCTGGGGACTCAAAAGAGGGTCTAGGGGACCTCGATGAATCACTTACTCCGTACTCCGTACCAGTGGAGCCAATGCATTGGAACGGTACTCCGTATTAGTGGTATTATTGTGTCCATGTACGCGCTGTGTTGTCGATGGTTTCAGATATGAGCCAATGGCAACCTATCATGGCGCGCGATGGCAAAAACCAATCCAAACAGACAGTTTTCCAGCCGAGGGAAATCGCAGCTGGAGCATGTCTCCGCAAAATACAATTGAGCCGATATGATGGAGCCAAACACGATCGGCGCCAAGGTGATCCAGATGTCCGATTCGACCCGGGGGTTGCCATGGTGATTGCGTCAGTGCGGTGACGATACGTGCAGGCTGGCCAGCCACCCTCCATGTGAAAGGCCGATATGTATTGTTGTTACTTGGGGGATCCATCGTTGGTTAGATGCGCATTATTAGAGGGACTAGGGGGTGGAATTGAAGAGAAAAGCAGGTAAATCAATTGAATTCAATTGTCACAACATCATCTCAAACGTTATGACCGAAGTAAGACAAGAAGTTAATGTGTGAAGCAGAGATGTAAAGAGAGTGAGAACCTCGGTGATCAGCGGAGACCCCAAAGGGGCAAGGCGGCGTAAACAAAGATATGGCATAAATAACAGTGACACTCTCCAACTCAATCGCTTCTTTTCCTCTTCTTCCTCCATTCCTACGATCTAACATTCTTCGCTTTTAAGCTTATCCCCCTCCATTCCAATCATCTATCACAGGTAGAAAAAGATCTCTCTTCTTTTTCTCCTTTTCTCCCTTTTCCACGAGAAAGACTTCCCCTTCAAGTCTTTTCTTGAGTCTTTCGAGTTGTTTCACGACAGTTCGAAAGGCATTCGAGAAGAGACGCTAAAAGTCCGGCAATCTGGACTTTGACGCCCGTGTTCCTATCCCTTTCAGTGTCTTCCCGTCGTCGTACCGGAGTGACGCTGTCTCTGAAACTACTCAGACGAGAGTAGAGGGAGAAGTCAATTTCGAACGTGCTTCGCGCGCCGAACGGGAAGATACTCGAGGACCTGCTCCCCTTCCCTCTGTGAAAAAGGAAGAAGTCGAATTCCGCGTTCAGGAAGAGCACCCTCACTTCAAGCACAACTACGCCCCTGAGGTTGAATTAACTCGCGAACGGTATGTACTGGATTTCTTTCCATTGCCTTGTCTTTTTCCCGCCCCCAATCCCAGCCTCCGCTGTTCATATCGGTGTATTTTTCCTACATTTGTTATGATTTGCGGTGTTTCTTCTCCCCCCAGCCGCTCCAGATCCACCCGGAAGTGGATCCATTTGCAGCTGAAGTATCAGTATTTGTTGTGATATCTCCTATATTGGTTTAGTGTGGTTTACGGTGGTAACGAATTTAGCCCCGGGCTAAGTTTACGTGTCACTGCAAGCCCGATCCACTCCAATTAGCGGTGACTTGGCTTGTTTTGTTTATATTTTTATGGAACCCCATGTGGGCTGACCACTCTTCTCTCTCACAGCTACCCCAGTTACCAGAAACCTTCTGTTGACTACGAAGATCGTACTCAAGTCTACGATAAAGTCGTCGAGAGCCAACTTGACCTCACTGAACGTGACTACCGTCAACGTACCTCACCCTCCTACGACCTCGACGTCTCTTACGACCGTCGTTATCGTCAACCCGTAGACTCCGCCTACGGTTACCAGTCCCAGTCCGACGTCTCTTACGACCGGACCTTCCAACAAGAGACAGACTCTTACAGAGAAGACGACGTCTACCTCCGCGAAGTTCAGCCCCGTGCTCGTTCCTTCGCGCCCACCCAAGTAAAAGTTTCCCAAACTACTACCCGCGACACCGCCCCTACTCGCAAGATGGGTTACTACGACGACGACGGAGAGTACCACTCCTTCCGCCGCGGCGTCGGCCGTGCCGCCGACCGCGTCCTGCACCCCTTCTCCCACTCCCACCACGAGGAGTCCCACGCCGGCGAGGACGTCCCCGCCCGTGAGAACGTCCGCATCGTCGAGCCCCGCAACCGCGGTTCCCCCGGCGAGACCGTCCCCATCCCCTGCCACTTCATCCGTGTCGGCGACATCCTGATCCTCCAGGGCCGTCCTTGCCAGGTCATCCGCATCTCGGTCTCCCCCCAGACCGGTCAGCACCGCTACCTCGGCGTCGACCTCTTCACCCGCAAGCTGCAGGAGGAGTCCTCTTTCGTCGCCAACCCCTCTCCCTCGGTGGTTGTGCAGACCATGCTCGGTCCCGTCTTCAAGACTTACCGCATCCTCGACCTCCGCGATGACAACCGTCTCGTCGCCATGACCGAGTCCGGTGATGTCAAGCAGGGTCTGCCTGTTATCACTCAGGGTAACCTCTTCAAGCGCATTAGCGAGGCCTTTGCTGATGGCCGTGGCTCTGTTCGTGCCCTTGTCATCAACGATGGTGGTCGTGAGCTCGTCGTCGACTACAAGGTTATCCACGGCTCGCGTCTGTAAATTTTCTTTCGTGCCTAATTTCCTCGTTTGTCTTAGAGGGGGTCTGGTTACGCTTGTACCTTGTCCATGGCGTGATGAATAGTTGATGTTTTCTTTTCCTTATGCTTTGTGTGATTTAATTTTCCTATGTATGACGATCTCATGTATGTCAACTCTTGTGGATGAAAACGTCGGCGAATCTATCTGTACTCGATTAAATACCTATCTGTCTTGCACTACCTCCATGTAACTTAGCCAAGTTAGCTTTAAGACAATAATGAGGTGTAGTGTACAGTATGGACATAGCTGGTGATCCCGGGCCATTTATTGCAGTAGCATATACCAGACAAGCCGTTTACCCTCGCTTCGCTCGGGCGGCTTGAAGGCGACGTCTCAGTCAGTAAGCTAAAAGGATACATTGAGTGTAATTCTATTATCATTATCATTATCATCATGTCGTGGGACTCTGGAACCGCTCCACCACCTCTGGAAACACCACATTCTCCATTGCATCGGAGCCCTCGATGTGCAACACGGACAGATTCCCCACATCCGTGACCCTCGACAGCGCGACATATAGCTGCCCATGGGAGAACGCTGGCACCCGAAGATCCACCCCCACCCGTTTCAACGACTGTCCCTGGCTCTTGTTGATGGTCATCGCGAAACAGAGACGAATCGGAAACTGGACGCAATGGAGAGTGAAGGACAGCTGGCCCTCGGTCGTCTCCAACGGCACAAGCGGCATGGTGTGCTCCGCCCCTTTGAAATCGCCAGCGATGATACGGGCGGTGATGTTCCAATCATACATGATACAGCCCGGTGACGATGAGGCGGGTGCCGTTGCAGAGTCCCTCCTCTGGGCGGAGGTTCCGGATCAGCATAATCGGGGGGCCGACTTTCAACTCCAGCTCCGACGGTGGCAGGTCGGGCATATTGATAGAGCGTAGATACTCCGGAGCGTGCTCGGTCAGCGTGGCTTGATCTCTGCCGGGGCCCGGGGCCTTCCTGGGCACGGTCCGCCGAATAATACTTCCTCGAACGGCCGGGCATCCGGGCAATCAACCGGTCGTTGAAACCCGTCACTGCGTCGTTACGGATGGTGATGATCGACCGCTCGGCGAACACGTCCGGGTCTCTGGCGGCCGCCGACAGCACCGTGTCGGGGTAGACGGCGTTGCAAAGGTCTTCCGCCGTCTCGGACCGGGGGATATACGGGGGTAGTGTGATGGTACCCTGTAACTCCTCCCGATAGGACATCGTGGAGAGATAGCGGGCGTAGTCGGCATTGACCCCTGATGGCGGGAGACGCATATTCCGATACAGCTGTCGAACGGCCAGTTGTGGCCAGATCAAAGACCGCTGTAAGCACGCCGCTACCGTCCTCGTTCGGGTCGACGGGGCCACGATTGGCAACGTCTGTGCGAAATCACCGCCCATCAAGACCGGGAGGCCCCCAAATAGGGAGCGGTTGTCCCGGGCGTCCTGGCAGAGACGATCGACCAACTCCACAGCATGCCGGTCCCGCATTGGCACCTCGTCCCAGATAATCAAGGACGCGGACGCTAGGCGGCGGAATTTCGACGTTCTGGGCCGCAACGCGGAGGTGGAATCCTCATGCAGCTGTAGCGGGATGCCGAATTGGCTGTGAGCCGTAGTGCCGGAGGGCAGTAGGGTCGCAGCGATTCCGGAGGACGCAACGCAGATCACGTCACAGCCCAAGCGCCGCAGCTCCGCGTAGATGGCGCGGTAGAGGAATATCTTCCCCGTACCGCCTGGACCCTGTAGGTACCACGCAGCAGGCCGACTATCAAGCACCGCAGACACAACATCGTGGAAGACAGCTAGTTGCTCCTCATTCAGGAGATCCCTCATCCCGGCGGCCTCGTATACAAGATAGGCTGAGCAAGTAACGTCCGTATCATCGACTCCTTGTCCATAACCGCGCTCATCTTATGTTGCTCAATCCATGGTGCCTTTAGTAGATCCCATGAACAATGTTGCCATGCAATCTGGGACCGATGGACCAGATACGCCACATTGCCCCGGCTGGTCCGCTGGCGGAATACATTTACCATCTCTCTGTCTACCTGCATCCGCTGGATCAGTCGGCTCTCCTCGCTTGGGTGGCAATGTGGCGGTCAGAAAGACCATCTGTGCCCCAAACTGATGCATGCGCCCCAACTGCTGCAACACTGGGCGGAACGTCTCCGACGTGTTTAGCATGAGATGGCACTCATTAACCACAATACGGTCCAACCGCATCGCGTCCCGCTTTCGGTTGAGGAACGACTGGAACTCGTCGGTGTGGACAGCTTCGGGCGTCACAAATACTAGGCTGGTGTGATCGGGATGCCGATGACTCTCCCATTCCACGCATGGGATCCCGGCGGCCTCGCATCGCCCCTTCAGCTCAACCTGCAAGGCAATCAGTGGCACCACGACTATGGTCATGCCGCCCAGGTGTTGGGCCACCCATGCAGGCAACATGAAGAGTATGCTCTTGTTGCCACAACCTGTAGTGTGTTGCTGGAATCCTTCAAGATAACGTCGGGTATCCCAGTGTAGGAGGCTCCGAGGGTCTTAAAATCGGCAAATTTGAGGTCAAGGGCTTGGGCCCCGAACACATGGCCAAGCACAGAGCCAGCGACTACGAGAAGCGGGCCTGCAGTCCATGTTCGCCGCCAAGCTCGACGATCTCTTCATCGAGCCTCTCGCTGTATTTGATTGTTCGTTTGCTCCATCGCTGTTTATTGTCTGCCGACTCCACGGCCCGCAGGAAATTGGACCATCGGCGGAGTGGCCCTTGATAATAAAGTCGGTGCAAAGCACTGGCTTCCGCGTGCCTCTCTGAAACTTGTAGGGAGGGCAGATACGATCTCGTCGCTTGCTTGGGGGTGATTTTCGATCCGAACACTGGCATCTTCAAAGGCTCGCCGTAGTCTTTATTGCTAAAAGTCAGCACAAAGCGCCGATATAATGAATATCAGATCAGACATCCAGAGCTATACAGATTTTACTCACTTTTGGTGACTTGTGTCAGATTGGAAGTCTTTAGAAGTCACTAATAGTGTGTGACGGTTGACGAGTGTCTGGGGCAAGTGCTCAGGCAAGTGAAGCAGACAAGGTCATTTGACAACTAGAAGTTGAAACAGGAAGGAACGGCAAGAAAGGAAGGAGCGCAGAAGAGTTTTGTTGATTGTTTACCTCCTGCTCTTCTCTTTCTCTTCTTTTTCCAGACTTGTTACCCTGTATGCAGTATGGTAGCGAATGATCTTCTCTTTTCATTTCCTTCTCTTCACGAGCCTACCCTTGGCCGTAACATAGTGAGCAGGTAGGGAAAAGCAGGCTGATTCATGAATCATCTGAGTGTGGTTACGCCAACAGATCATGGTGCCATATGATGTATCAACATTTTGCTAACAGGTGGGGTTGGCATCTCAATTCTCATAGTCATGGAATGATACTATGGAATGATGAAAAAGTCAGACTAAGATTCAGACTGAGACTCGGAGAGAGTAAAAGAGAAAGAGAGAGAGGGAGGCGATCTAGCTATATCTAGGTTCTGTCTCATGGTGATGCCTAAGGCCAACATAGTACATTGACATGGTTGCCTGCCCCAGGCATCTAACACACGGGCAGTAATTGTGCTACGACACTCTCACCGCGAAGTCTTAGAAGTTAGCACAATTACCTATTGTCTTGCTGCCTTTGTGTTTCGTCTTCAGGCTCTGCTTGCTACCTGTTATTTGTAAGGGCTGCCTAAGCCCATTTATGCAGGTTGGCCCCCCAACACCCAAAAGCTCCCGAAATAAATAGATTCCATCACATCCTCTTTGTCAAGTTGTCCCGATTTGTGCAGAATATAACTCAAGCCAACATACTTAGGTTGCTCTTCCGATCGATTCATGTCATGGACTGGGACGAGCGCGCCCAAGCTTCTCACTACGCTGAGTCCCTTTCTTGGGCCAGACGATTCAACAGCACCAAGGGCCCGCGAATTGCGAACTGGGTTTCAACATTTCGAGACAATCAACCGTCAGAGATTGTCGGCGATAGCTGCGGATCGTTCAATTGGAGTTGCAGAATAAAATTCGATGATGGTGTACAATGGATGGTACGGTTTGCTGTGCCTGGCCGAGTAATGGACGGTGATGAAAAAACTACCCACGAGGTTGCCACAATGCGGTTTGTTAAAGAGAAGACGAACATCCCTGTACCATCTGTCATAGCATGGGGACTTGGTCATGAGAATCCGCTCGGCCTGGGGGCGTTCATCATCATGGATTTCATTGAGGGAGAACCATTGGACGTGATCCTGAGGCAAGGTCCCGGCCGGGAAGAAGCTCGCTCTCTCAGGCTTGATATCAATGACGAGGAACTGGAAACAATATATCGCCAAATTGCGAATTTTCTGCTGGACCTTTCGGCGCATGATTTTCCGCAAATCGGTTCGCTCTCCGGGAACGCGATTCTCGACAGTGGCATTGATTCAAGGCCATTGACGTTGAAGATGAATGAAATAGAGAGTCACGGGGGAGTTCGCGTTGGTGGTGTGCTCTCTCTTCCTTCCATCATTACAAGGTAACGAGGCAGCCAGCTGACACTATCATAGGCCCTCTTTCCGAAACGTTTTCTTCAGCCAGCAGCTATTTTCAATATGTGGCCGAACAAGACATGCAGCATCTTTGGGACCAACCGAATTCGATTGATGATATGGAAGATGCTCGTCGCAAATATCTCCATAGTAAAATGTTTGCGGCCCTTGTTCCCCGTTTCGTTGACAGCAAGTATGACCATGGCCCGTTCAAGTTAATTTGCGACGATCTCCGGTTTGGGAACATGCTCGTCAACAACGCACAGGACCTGAAGATAGTCGCTGTGCTAGACTGGGAATGGGCGTATACAGCACCATTCCAGGTGCTTTACTCCCCCCGCGGTGGCTACTTCTGAAGAGGCCATTTGACTGGGAAGATGAGGATGTTTCTAAGTACAGGTCCCTGCTTAAGGTATTCACCAATGTGCTGGAAGAGGAGCAGCAAAAAAGGGATGAAAGTTGCTCAGTGCCCAGTATGGCGGCCCTCATGCGCGAGTCTTTCGAGGACGGGAGGTTCTGGTTTCATGAATTAATATATTCCTGCTTCGAAGCTCCCGACAGCCGGGCTTGGCTTGCTCTCCGACAGCTTCTACCTTCCATTGATGAGCTCGCGACAGTTGCCGGCCCTGAGGTAGAACTGTTCGTGAACAGCAAGATGGAGCAGCTAAAGCTGTATGGGGTGGAATGGGCGGTAATGAAAGAGGAGCTCGATAAGAAGGAGGCGGAGTTCCAAGCGCTCAAGGCAAGAGTAGAGGAGGATGCAGATTAGAAGGCTCAATCACTTGCTTCGTCCTCTCGTCAGAGAATCATCGAAAGACAGATATAGACTCACAGAGTACTAAGGGCTATGTTAGTCTCATTCTCTGCAAGTGATAGATGGAGTCCCTGAATGAATGAGTCGCACGCTCGAAAGAAGAGAGATAAGGTCTCATTCTAGAAAATTATAGACTCATTGTTTGTCAGATTCTCGAAGGGTTAATACCTCTAAGTTACAGTAGGCAGAAAGCATATTGATGCTTGCCAGGACAGACACCAAATCTACTATGTTATCACTGCTGGATGCCTATTTTTGCAGGCGCTCATCGCCATCCCGATATAGTTAAACTATCACTTTTGCGTCAACGGTTGGGTCTCCGTGTTACTACCCACATCACCTGCTTCTACATAACATACACTACTGAGTACTCTTCTCTTTGAACGAAGTCTTGATGGAAGTTCCCACCCGTGACGATGCATAGCGCCGAAACTTCCTTCCTTGTCGACCTCGAAGGCACTGAGGTCGTCACTGAGGCTCAGCCTGACTTCGGATTGCAGCCCAAAACGTGGGTTATTACTGAAAAATTAGGGGAAGTCTCCCTTTTTATGAGTGAGACAGACATAAACGAAGGGTTCGCGCCTGGATTTGCCGCTGGTAAGTTTCTCTGTCACCTGAAGGATGACAGTACTAGCGAGCAAGGCTTTATGCGGATCTATTGCCAGATCCCTATTCCTGGCACTGAGTGGAAAACCCCTACGGCTCGAGCTACACAGGCAGCCCCATCGATTGAGCTGGATGAGTTATTGGCCTTCAAGTCCTTCATGAAAAATTCATGCACGGCTGTTCCCCGACTTCTAGGCTATCAAGAGGGAAGGCAGGCAGATGATGGAAAGGTTCCTGGGGGGTTTATTACCACGATCGTCTGGGAGAAGGTTCCCGGGGTTCCTTTATCGCAGATACCTTTCTGGAATCTCGATGTAAATCAGCGAGACAGCATTCGTCAGGAATTTCAGCGGGCCTACGAGTAAGTAGGTGCTTTATTGACCGTGAATTTCAGATGCTGATTTGATAACAAGACAGATTGCGCAATGCGGCTATGAGCCGTGGCCACCAACCTTCTCAAAGCTCATTTATGATGAATCTACCGGAAAGATGTATGTCAAATCATTGAGCGGTGATCGCAGACTTGGGCAGCTTACATTTTTGATCACAGACACATCTCTGGTTTCGGACTGGCTGTCCCCGCCGGTAATATCCAATGGAAAAAATCGGCTTTTGTCATGTACGGGCTGGCTAAGGTAAAGCAACCTCCCAGGACGGATTGGTATGATCACGAGGAAGAGTGGGAGTATTAGTTGAGTGTAGCCATTGAATATTTGAATAATTAGGTAGATATTTACCATTCAATGCCAGATTATCCACCAGGCTGGTATGAACGAGCTCAGCGGGGCGGCGTTGCATAGTGATACGTAGTGGCCTAAGTACTAGGTGGATGACGTTCTTTTACTACAAATTATTATTTTGTGCAAGACACGGTGAATGAGAGGCCAGAAACGGTCGCTTTTGACGCCCTTTTAAGCCGCTGGCTCACCGTGGGCGGTCCTGGCCTGTTTACTGCCACTCATGCTTCGTGTTGGTCGTGCCTGGTGCCTTGACCCATTGATCGCCATTCGGGCCCGGGCCGCAGCCGCCGGCCCGCCGCAGCGACCCATCCTCGCTCAGCCTCAGTCACTCCTGGCGCAGGGGAGCCATTTTCTTGGATTTTGGCTCCTCTACTGCCACTTCGCTTCCTTCTACTATGGCTAACCGTTTACGTGGCACATTGTTTTCAGGTCTTCTCCAATTATGTAACGCCCCGGACAAGACAAGCTTAGCACGCGGCGGCGCACGTACTCTTTCGACAATGCCTGAACCTTGTGACTTGTTCGAGTACACAACCGGACGATGGATGTATGTTGCGGGTTACCTAGCACCCCACTCACGCTGAACTGCCCAACTGACGTCCAACCCTAGCTATAATGACGCATTGAGACATCGCGAGAGGAGACGTGCTTTCAACGTCCCCCAACTGAAGCGCCTTGCAGCCCTGGCAGTTCAGCAGAAGGAAGACGACGTCGCTGGCTTCGAGAAGCTAGCCGAAGGGGGATTCAACCGAAGTTTCAAGGTCACCATGCGAAACGGCTTCCAATTCGTTGCGCGAATTCCCTATCCGGCCACCGAACCGAAATCCCTAGTCGTCGCAAGTGAAGTCGCAACAATCGATTTTCTCCGTTCTCATGGCATTCCAGTCCCTGAGATATTTGGGTATTCCGCCGTTGCGGATAATCCTGCGGGCACAGAATACATTTTCATGGAACTTGTCCAAGGACAGAATCTGGGTGATATCTGGTATACTTTGTCTGAACAGGAGAGAATAACTCTGGTCACGAAGCTCGTGGAGCTAGAGTCTCGTCTATTTGCTTTACGGTTCCAGGCAAGTGGAAGTCTCTATTACTACGATGATTTGCCAACCCATGAGGACCCTGTCATTGTACCAAACCCCAGGCTCGGCTCGACCCGCCGCTTTTGTATTGGGCCCGATACTTCGCTCGCATTATGGTATGGGAGAAGACTCGACCTATCGGTTGAGCGCGGACCATGTAAGTATCCTCTGGAGTGAAATATCCACATACGGAAGAGTCGTTGACAGTTCCATTCATAATTTGGGAAGATCGAGATTCTCTAGCTGTTCTCACTGCCGCAGCTACAAAAGAGATTGCTTATCTTAAAAGATTTGGACGAGCTCTTCAGCCTTTCCAGCGTCTCCGCAGAGAGGCGTACAATTACCAGCCCCAGTCGCACCTCGAACATATTATGAATCTGGAGAAATATCTAAAAGTCGCGCCTCACCTCGCATCACTTAATCGTTCTGCACTTCATCGTCCGGTCCTACGACATCCCGATCTTCAACCCAACAACATATTAGTGTCCAACGAGCTAGAAATCAAAGGGTTAATCGATTGGCAGCACAGTACGGTACTTCCATTATTCCTGCAATGCGGCATCCCGCAAAATCTTCAGAATTATGGCGACGAGATCTCGGAATCACTGCAAATCCCTACTTTGCCAAACAATTTCAACGAGTTAGAAGAGAAAGAACGGCTCCAGCATGCGGAGCTTTACCGCAAGCGTCAACTTCACTATCTCTATGTCAAACTGACCGCGGATAAGAATCCTGAGCATTACGATGCCTTGACCTATGATTTCCGCGCCCTAAGGCGGCGGATCTTTCATCATGCCAGGGACCCTTGGGAAGGCGATAATATAGACCTGAAAGCCGACTTAGTTACACTGTCGAGGAATTGGAAACAGGTAAACCCAGACGCGAAAAGCCCTTGCCCTATATTCTTTTCAGATGAAGAGTCGAGCGAGTGTCTGCGACTGGAACGTGAACAATCCGAAGCCGATGAACAATTGCAGGACTGTCACGAAGCAATCGGAGTTGGGACTGAGGGATGGGTGCCTGTTGCATATTACGAGGAAGCAAAAAGACGTGAGAGAAAATTCAAAGCGGTTGCCCTTGATGCGGCTGAAACAGATGAGGAGAGAGCCAGGGTTCAAGAAGATTGGATTTTCGACGACTTTTGTGAGGAGGATTACATGTGAAAAGCAGAATAGCTGGCAGACTAGTACAGGGTCATCTCGAGCAGCATCATACATAGTGAGAGATGAGGATACCTATAGCATAGGTGGTTGATCAACGTGGCGATTTCTTGGTTAATGTCAGTTCAAGAAGCAAAAGCACCTACTGGCCCAAGACCCAACAAGACCGTCTAGCAATTCACAGTTCGGACTCCAGCGGAATTAGACAAGTATTAAGGCAGATATACCATTTCTTAAGCGTGTCTATAGAAACAAGCCTGAACCAGACCAACAAGTCATCTCGTCCGAGCTCGCCCATTCCCAATTAAGGCCACAGAGCGGCAGCATAGTACTCCGTAGACAAGAGACCTGATAGAAAAAGCGACAAGACGAAAAATGAGGGTATCATGGAAGTGAACAACTCCAATGTGCTTCACCAGAGGTAAGAAAAAGGGCAGAATAGTAAAGCAAGAACGTGGTGTACAGTCAGACCACAGCTGAAAGGAAAGTAGAGAAGGAGCAAGGAAGCAAACCAATGGCAGGCGTATATCAGTCATTAGAGATTAGATATCGAAAAAAGAGATCCGACTACAGCGTAGTCATCGTAGGCCATGGCATCTCTCGGAAAGAGTAAGAAGAGGAAAGAATTAGAAAGAGTGAATATAGAACAAGGGTACCATAAGGCCTTTGAGACCGGTACGCGCAGTATCGGTTTTGAGCCAATTGACAGTGGTTCTCTGGGAAACGCATGTCCAAAGATGCAAACACATACGGGCGACATGATCAAGCGTGCATCCCGAACGCCTTCCGTAGAAGAGGGAATCGTTTCTTCCGTCCCGAACCAGCGATCACGACGTCGCGCGCTGACATCCTAGGCTCCTCGGGATGCAGCGTCTCAGAGGCATTGTCGTTTGGATCTGGTCCGGTGCGGAGTGCCTCGGCCTCTTTCCCAACTGTCGGTGCGGCGAGAGCGCCTTGTCCATTGACATCGGTGCTTTCATTGCGTGCAGCTGCATCGTCTATGGGTGGCGCAGGATTCTGTGGTTGATGAGCAGATAATGGGTCACTAGGCTTGTCTTCCGCAACTGGCCCAAGACGCTCTTGTTCGACGTCAGTGCGAAGCGGCCAGTTGTCTGATCCTGTCGATTGGCGTTTGGAGTTCCTCTTCACCAATTTCGAGGAACGAAGGGCCTCTCTGTCCCCAGCAGACACAGTGGTTGTTGTGCGGCCCTGGTAACCATTCGCCATGCCGCCGTTGCGCAGTTGTTCACGTTCTAAACGTGAGCGCTCTAGCGGCGTGTCTCTCCGCGAGGGGCTTTCCATGTCAGCTTTGCGAACTCTATGTTCCGAGTCCTTGGGTTTCAGGATGCCGAGTCGGGTGAGGAGCCCTGGCTTCCGGCCACGAGGGGGCGCCATAAGGAACTCTTCCAGATCCCTTTGCGACATTCCACGCTGTTTGGCCACGGCTGCCATTCCAGACATGCTCGGTGCGTTCTTTCCACGGGATCCTGGCGGGGACGTCATTGGCCGGGATCTCAGTACTGGCTGTGCGGTTTGGCGCGCGCCTTCTTCTGAACTATCCTCCAATTCTGTCGAGTCGCCGTCGTCGGCACCTTGGCGACGGGGAATGCCTCGGACGGGGCGTAGTGTTTTGCTTGCAGGCTCATCTTCAGCGCTAGAATCCGCGAATCGACTAGTAAAGGTCCGAGGGCGGGCATCATCCTCCCCATCTGAATCTGCGAACCGGGTTGAGCGCCCAAACTTTGGAGACGATTTCGTGAACTTTGCTTTCGGAGACTTTGCTCTCGGTGAGGCCTTCTTGTTCGTCGAGAAGAACGAATATCGCTCGCCGGCACCAGACCCACGCAGCGTCTTCCGCAGTGTGCCATTCGAGCCAGATGAGACAGGCCGATTCTCAAGGGGAGAGTCGTTCCGGGGCGTTGGAGATTGGACCCGACCATCGGCGCCAGCAGCACCGGATCTCATTGTCCGTCGCATGGGGTGAGCATCAGCACGTGAAGAACGTCTGAAACTGCTCGAGGAATCACTTCCATTCGACTTTTGTCGGCGGAGGCTGTTAGGGAAACCCTGACTTGTCTCATGGAAAGCTGGACCAAGAGACAATGGACGTGCTTTACTCTTCCCACCTCGCGCGGAAGCGTCTTTGCTCGACCATCGAGGATCTTGCGTATTAGATGTGTTGCTCATGTCCACAGACATAGGACGGGTTCGCGCGATAGGCTGTGCGCGGACACCGCCGTTCTGAATGGGCGAAGTGCGAGTTTGGGGCTGGATCGACACCGGCTTGTGGGAGGAGTCAACCCCATGTCCAACCGAACGGGCAACAGATTCTGCTACCAGTCGGTTGACCGAATCTTGCGTCGGTGTGACGGCGCGCACCTCCTCGCGGGGCTGATCTGTCACATCCTGCGACTGAGTGTCCACGACTGCAGCTCGATTTAAGGGTTTCGGTGTTGCGTCTCGGGATTCGCTCGCACTCCCTAGAATTGGGGCTGACCTGGGGACCGACTGGCCGTCCACAATAGCATTGATGGACCCGAACAAATCGCCGTCAATGTCTTCTTCTGCATCACTGTAGACGCTATCGCCAGACTCCTCCTCTGTATCCACGTCGTCCAGCTTGGGAACAGTGCTTGCCACAGCCTGTACTCTAGTCTTCTTAGCAGTGGAATCGAGACTGGGGTCTGAGCCAGAGGGGGAAATCCGCCCGGGCACCTAAATTGATCCATGCTGTTCCTGTTGAGATCGAGGCTTTGCTTCAGCTCATCCGGTGGAGGCGTAGCAGGTTCGACCGCAATGACGGGCACAGACAACTCTGAGCTCACATTGAGATCCGGCTGATTCTCAGTAATATCACTAGTGACTCCAGCCTCCCGCCCGGTCTCTGTGCCCCCGTTTGCTTGCAAAATTTGCGAAGCGCCGTTGACTGCCGATTGCTCCAAACCTTTCACATTCTGTGGCTGGAGGTTTTCTTGCTGTTGCGGCCTAGGAGGAACATTTCCCACAGTATGGTCATCTGGCAACAAAACATGCGGCTGAGGCGCAACTTCAGATTCAGATGATGTGGTGGACTCATTGTCACTATAGTCCGGAATAGGCGACCTTTGGAGACCACCCCCTCGGCTGCCCCGAATGCTGCCGAAAGATGGGAGGACTTGTCTGGGTTTTATGACCGCATCCCAGTCATCATCACTCGCGAGCTCCGCTGCCGGCTTCTTCTTGCCAATGCCAAGCCAAGTCATACGCGACTTTGTTTTACCGCCAGGGGGGAGTCAGGTACGTATTCTTCTGGCGAAGTAGGAGGACTGGCTGCCACACCGACAACTTCAGCCTCATCATCGAAACTGACCTTTGCAGGTTTCTTCTTGGCACCGATTCGGAATCCTTCATCCGACCCGACTGAGGTGCCATCTGAAAGCTCAGTCGGCGGTAAGACTCGAGTGGTTGTTGTCGCTCTTCCATCAGGCGATAATGAGCTGTCCCTTGTATGTTTGAGGGCCGACTTGGCAGGAGATAGAGATCTGGGCGGCGGCTCGTGAATTTGATCGCCAGTACCAGACACGGAAAGCAACCCCGAAAAGCGAGCAGATCGACCGGGGCTGCTCGACTGGCGGAGTTGTCGCTGCCCTACCCGAGGTCCCGACGAGGGAGACTGAGGCACTGGCGCAGTCTCTGGGCGATCCGGAGTTGGCGACGCGCTGGTCATCCCATTTCCATTGCGCCGTACATTTGTATCATCAACATTCGTGTCATCATGCTCGGGCTCTTCCTTGTTTTGAACACTGGATGGCGATTTTTCCGGGGGATTTCCTGAGGTCGGAAGTCGGTGTTCCACGTTCGGCGACACGGCAGTCCGAGCATCCGCTCTCAGGCTGTCGTTTTGCTGGGATGCAGCACCTGACCGGGTTTCAACAGGGCTTTCATCCAGCCTGCCAGGCTGCACCTCAGGCTTCCTGCTGGCCGATTTGTCGGGCACCCCGGCGATAGATTCTTGAATAGCTCCATGAAGATTGATCGGGTTATTTTCAGACATGGCACTCGGAGAAGTAGGCCGCGAGCCCAATGGATAGGAAAAATTAACCGAGCTCCGGCTTCCTGACCGTTCCATCTCCGGCACCGTCCCTAGGCTCGTCACCCGTTGATGCGTAGCCATCTGTTCTGGGGACCCTCGAACCTGTTCCCGATCCACACCCCTTCCCCCAGCACGCGGCGGAGATGATGGAGACGATCGCATCGAGGGCTCCATGCTCAGCGCACGTCGAGATGGCAATTTGCGCGGGGAGAAACTTGTCGGCTGAGAGGGCAGCGGAGGCACATCCACAGGTTCGGGTACAGGTCCCAAACTCGTCGTGGGGCGATGAGGAGATTGTGGACGGAACGTGCGTGAGCTCATCGAGCTATTACTGTTCGAGCGACGCAGCGAAGCACTCATGCTGGCGGAGCGGCGACCGACCTGCGACTGGACGGAGCCGCGCCGGACCATGCGTTTGGTCTGAACATCTTCGATCGGAGTCGGGGTGGGTGAGAGGTTGCGGAGAGCTGCCGCAGCTGCAGCGGATGAGAGACTCGCCGACGAGGGTTGGGATCTTAGAAAGGCATGACTAGCGGCGGATTGGGCGGAATGGGCGGCTGGTGTGGAGAGCGGCTAGTGGGAAGGAAGGGGAGCTGTCAGTTGTCTTGTTCATGCATATGTTGCAGGTACCCGTTGCATTGCATCTGGTCCTGACCCCGTCGCATATCGGAAAAGATGCAATCCGTCGGGTTGAAGGAGTGGGACAAACCTGGGGATGGGCAGAGACACTTCTCTTGCGACGGCCGAAGACCATTGTTCAGAGACTCTTTCGGACGTTTAGGCAGCAAGCTGGGAGCGCAGAGATCGGATGGCCGAACACTGACTGATGCAGTGCCGGGATCCGAAATTGAAGTGGATGAAGCAGATGTGGAAGTGTGGAAGATCTTTCGTTGTAAAATAATAGACTATGATGTCGAAGGTGGAAACTGGGTAGCTGAGAGGAGCTGAGGGGAAATAACTTGGGGGAGGGATCGACGTAGCCAGTCAGAAACAAGGAGAAAGGGGAACGTCAGGGAAGACAAAAAAGGAGGAATACGCAGGAAAAAGAAAGAGAAAATGCTGGAGATGGTAAGATTGGTTGATCCAGGCAGATCCGACAAGATCAAGGGACTTTGTTTGCGTCATGACTTTTTTTTTCTTTTTCAGGCACCAAAAAGGAACTTGAATTTAGAGTTGGGGATTTGCTTGTTAAACTATGGCGTAACCTCGGTAGATAAACTCATAAGTAGTTAACGATAAGTATATGATAAGGAGATCCCTTTCAAGAAGAATTATAAGAAGAATTCCATTTTGAGTACGTACAGCTCATATTCCAAATTCGAAAATAAGGGAAAACAACGCAAAGCAGAACTTCAGAGAAGGCGGGATGGGCAAATCACGATCCAAGCCTGTTCAACAAGACGGCCAACGCCCAGGACTACCTACCGAACGGCTTTCTGTCGAGGCTTCGCGGTGGCTAAATCCTTCTTCCAGGCGGAGCGAACGAGTGATTGGTAGTATGCTTGTTAGTGTGCTTGTTCATGTCGGTTAGGACAGGAGATTATACGACGTTACGTGTGCAACAAATGTGTAAGATGGTCACCAGTCGGCATCATGGTCCAAATCTCCCGAGGCTATTTATTGGAACTGCGAGAAAAAGATTAGAGCTGTGAAATGTTGCTTCGACGGTGAGTGGACAAATTGTTAGTGGGATATTGCGGGCAAGCCATTCTTTCCATTAGGTGAAATTCAGGGGTATATCCCGGACTTTGATTGTAAGTACTAGCACCCTGTAAGAGCCTCAGTCGATGCTTCTTGTGACCGGCCTTGAGCGACCACAACCGATATTCACACTTGGTGAATTCACTTCAGGAGCATGGATCGGTGTGGCCCAATCTGATTCTGCTGCATATAGCGGAAGATACAGGTATAGGTACCAGCCCGTGTCTCGGCCTGGCGGTTCAGCTGACAAAACAGGTTGATGAGAATCTGGGTGAAGGAGAAATGGACATCCGACACCGGTCTCTGGTCCCGGGTAGAGGCCGCCATAAGCTCTGCCCGGTCGTACACGCCGAAGGCCCCTGATCCTGCCGAGCAAAAATTAACAAGATAGCAAGAATCGCCGGCGTATTGTTCGGTTGCGAGACAACGGCGAATCGCCCGCCATGCGAGCTTTCGAGACGTCAAGTGTGAGGGGTCGAGGATCTTCCTGAGGAACTAGGCGTTGTCAAGTCAAGTCAAGGAGGTGGTAAAAGCGGCCAGGGACAGCCCGGGCGGGCTAAACCCAAACCCTCCTGGTGTCCAATCGTCATCTCAGCATGCTCAGACCAAACCTTATTGGCTGGGTCATGTGACTATCAGCGCAAATCATTCTCAAACCACGCGGCACCCATAGCCTTTTGCAAACTTTGGAATCCGTAGATTTACCCTTCTCAATCCCTACCAGTCGACCACCGTCCACTCGGAGACTGGAGTCGTTTCCTTCTCTCGATCAAAGAATTCATGAGAGTACGCCCGATCACAGCAATCATTGGTATACTAAGGCTGGCTATATGTGGAATGATCCTGTGCAGAAGGAAGTTCTAGGGAGGGTTCTTGCTTTCCGTCTGTGAATTGAGTATCTCGGCAGTTTCTGCAGTTTGCATATGTATATTGCTTATGTTTGAGGACCAGAATGTGCCACGGTAAATGCAGATATCAAATAGACTGCGTACCTAGGTTACAGTGTAACCACCATCCACACGAAGATCTGCCCCAGTAATATACTTGGATGCATCACTGAGCAGGAAGGTCACAGCGCCCATCAAATCCTCCGGCGTACCCATCTTGCCAACGGGTATCAGAGAGGTCCAGTGGTCCCGAAGTTGGGGGTTCTCGTCGAGAATCTTGCGGGTTCTATATGGCGAGGAACATTAACAACAATTCTTTCGTGGGTCTAATAGGCTGATCTCTGGGGATAAACTCACAGAGCAGTGAGCATGTAGCCGGGGCTGATGCAGTTGACCCGGATATCATGACGAGCCCACTCAACAGCGAGCGAAGCAGCAAGATGACGGACAGCGGCCTTAGCAGCATTGTACGGAGCCTGGGGCTGGGGCACATTAACTATGGAGCCGGACATGGAACCAATCATCACGATGCTTCCGGGTGCTTTGCGTTCCATTAGGTGCTTTGCAACGCTGATAGCGAAGAGATAGGTGCCGTCGACGTTCACGCCCCACAGCTTCTGCATACGGTCGAACGGGTAGTTGATAGCCTCGAAGTTCTCAGTGAAGCCGGCTGATGTTACCAGGTTATCGATTTGGCCGTGCTTGGCCAGAACTTCGGCCACGGCAGTATTCACGGAGTCAGGACTGGCGACGTCCGCGTAGTGCGCTGTTACCTTGGGCATGCTGGTCGAGGTTAGTCGCCGGGGCAAGCTGAACGGGACGACAGTGCAGTGGACTCACTCCTCCAGACCGGGATTTTCTTTGCGAAATTGCTCAACTAGCGAGGCAGCCGCAGAGTCGGCTTCTTTCTCTGCGGTAAATGTTCAGCTCTGCCGGCCCCGTTAGTCAATTGAAGGTGTGAATAACATACTGTTCAGGTCAATGATAGCCAAGTCGGAGCCAGACGCAACAAGTGCTTGTGCCATGACTAGACCCAGTCCACGAGCACCACCGGTCACTACGCTGACTTTGTTCTCGAGCGAGAATTGGGCCAGCGTACGCTTGAAGTGCATCCCTCCGCGGCCCTGGGCTACGGGTTGAGCGGGCATCTCGCTGTCTGGAGGGTATTCAATTTGGACGCTGTCATCAGTACGAGCAAATTGGCCCTCGGTTTCGGCTGAGGCTCCCTCGGGGACCTTTGCTGGTGAGCCAGTTACCTTATCCTTTGCGGGGCCATTATGCTTCTTGCTGGGCGAGGAGGTCCGTGAGAATGGGCGAGTAAAGGCCGTAGCTGGGCGGGCAGCCACCGCGAAGATACGGTTGGCGTGTAAAGGCCTGGTAACATGTCGTGCGATTGAAGGCTTGAACATTGCGGGGAGAGCGCTGAGCAGCTTGAGGGTTACTGTAGCTGATTGAAATCGGGGAAATGCGATGATCTGGGTACGGCCAAAGGGATCTGAGCAGGAAATTGCAACAGATAAGAGGAAATGATTGGACTCAATCAAAGCAGGTCGTGACCTTCCAACGTTCCAACGGCTTATCAGACTTCGGCCCTCACTTGCGGAAGCCAGAAACGTAAGAACCGGTGAAAGGCAAAGACAGCAGGAGCTATCGACTCGATTTTATTTACTTGTGTCAATCTCAATTGAGAGTAGTTGGAACTCTGAAGATGGTTCGAGGTGCGATGTCAGGTGTCCCAGTCCTCGTGACTGACTTTAGGAGGGGTCTAAACTCTAGAGCGTCTACTTTCCACCGCGTAAGCAAAATGCAAGTGACCTGTCACTTCCATTATAGCGGGTGACAAGACCTTTGATTGGTCTACCGTGTCATGCATGTCAGCCTCAGCCTGTAGCTTGTTTTGCCTTTGTCTCCAAGTCCGCTCAAAGCAAGTCCGTTATCCCAATAATCCTGGAGGGCACAACTCCGGCTTTCATTCCCAACAGAACAATGACGGAACCCATTTGAAAATTCAGATGACGCTACCTAAGCCCTCGGCTCAAATCTCTTTAATGTCTTGCGAATCTGGAGTCCACCGATGAATACCATATGGGAAAGCCACGCTACTACAACTATACTTGAGCTCAAATGCATCGGTTGGCAATCGGTTGGCAAAGGCTGAATGATTGGGAATTTGAAACAAATTCAAATTGCTTCGCTTGTGGGTTCACTTGAAATCATTTATTATCAGACATCTTGGAACAAGTTGGAAGAGCCAATAACTATTCTTCGTGGCGCTTCGCCTGCTTGATGCAATTCGGGGATGAAGGGAAAAGTCATGGAGCGTGGCCGAACTGCGTGAAGTATATGCGCTTCTCATCGACAACAGGATCGCACTATTCAGACTCGGCGAACTCCACCAAAGGTGTTCCACTCTTACATTGATCCTGCAAGTTCCATGTTAGCCAAGATTTCTCCTCGAAGTTCAAGGTTGTGACTTACGCCTTGTGTATGCACTACTCGCGCAATGGTTCCCTGTTGCGGACTGCGAATCACTGTCTCCATCTTCATGCTCTCAATCACCACCAAAGGCTGATCTTTCTCCACAACATCTCCCGCCTGCACCTCAACTCGCAGAATCTTACACGGCATCGGGGCCAAGACGCTGTTTGTCACGTCCTTGAGGCCCAGGGCCTTCTCCATCCACTTGGCTCGGGGCACTGTGAGCCGGTATTGGGTTCCGCGGTTGAAAGCCATGATTGTATCCTCGTCGCGGATTACCGTCGTATCCAGGCGGGTGTGTGCGAAGAACGAGGTGACGATCTGTGAAGCCGGATCCATCTGACTCACCACCTGCTCAAAGACGCGCTCGCCGACTTCCACGTCGAATGTGTTGTCGGCTGTCTGTCGGACGCGAACGCTGAAGCTAGCACCCTCAGGAGACCCTGGGACTGTGGTTTCAGTGAATGATAGCTGACGTTCTTGGTAACTGGGGGTGAAGCCGACGGTCGAGCCTGCAACGCCCGCTGAGGAGCGGGATCCCGAAACGGTGTCGCGGTGTAGACAGGCCAATGCTACCTGCGCCAATACCTCCTCGTCAATGACTTTTGGGGCGAAGAGCTCTTCGCGATGCTTCTCAATGTAGCCCGTCTCGACCTCGCCGGCGATGAAATCGGGGCTCTTGCAGACCGTCTTCAGGAACTCGATATTGGTCACAGGCCCGGCGACTTCATACTCTTCTAAAGCGGCAGCCAGCTTCCGGAGAGCTTCCTCGCGGTTTGCTCCGCGCACAATAAGTTTAGCAATCATGGGATCGTAGTGGGCGGAAACGTCGTCGCCTTCCACAAAGCCCGCATCGATGCGAATATCCTCTGACGTAGCGGGTGTGCGCACATGGAGTAAACGTCCCGAATCGGGGATGAACCCTTGCTCTGGATTTTCGGCGTAGATGCGGGCCTCAATACCGTGTCCCAGCTGGGCAATCCGTTCTTCCACTTCGGCTTGAGTAAGGGGCAGCTTGGCTCCTTCGGCCACCAGAATCTGCCAATGAACAAGGTCTTGTCCTGTGACCATCTCAGTGACGGGGTGTTCGACCTGGAGCCGAGTGTTCATCTCCATGAAGTAGAAATCACCTGTGTCATTGTCAAAGATGAATTCAACCGTACCAGCGCCTTCGTAGCCAACGGCCTCAGCAGCCGCCCGGGCCTTCGCCCACAGGTCCTTCCTGGTTGCATCAGGGAGGTGGGGTGCTGGTGATTCCTCCAGAATTTTCTGGTGTCTCCTTTGAATACTGCAATCTCGCTCACCCAGGGCAACAGAGTTGCCATGTTTGTCCGCAAATACCTGGACCTCAATGTGTCGCGGTGTAGTGATGTACTTCTCAACCAGCACCTTGTCATCTCCAAACGAGTTCAAGGCTTCGGATTTCGCTGACTCGAGCTGCGCCTGGAATTCTGCTTTGGAACGGGCAATTCGCATGCCCTTTCCACCGCCGCCTTTAATGGCCTTGATGAGCACAGGGTATTTGATCTGGTCCGCCTGTTCCTCGAGGTAGGCTGGATCTTGATTTGTCCCATGATAGCCAGGAACGCAAGGCACGCCGGCAGCTGTCATAATCTCCTTGGACCGACTGTCCACACAAATTGAGTAAGCATCGTAGCACAAACATAGAGAGGTAGTGAACGTACCTCTTATCACCCATGTCCTCAATGGCTTTATAGGGCGGACCAATGAAGACTAATCCGGCCTCGGTACATTTTTTCGCAAACGCAGAGTTCTCACTCAACTGTTTATTAAATCCCAGTCAGGCCTCCATCCGGTTATTGCGGATACTGTCAACTTACAAAACCATAACCAGGGTGTATTGCCTGACACCCTTCTTTCTTTGCGATTTCAATAATTCTATCACCGTCCAGATATGCAGAGACCGACCCCAAGTTGAAAGCGAAGGGTGAGCTCAAGGCATGCTGGGCTCGGCTATCCGGATCAGTGTAAAGTGTTGTTACGCGGATTCCACGCTGGGCAGCAGTGCGTCCGACTCGTCTAGCAGGTCAATTGTTAGCATGATCATCCCTACGTAGCTTCCGCACCCAACCTACAAAGCAATCTCTCCTCGATTGGCTATGAGGATTGAATCTAGAGACTTGGTCGCATTTGACGTATTGGCGACCGACGATACAGCGCGTGATGTTCTGCGGGCCGCGGTCGGGGTTAAGCGGGGCGTAATGCGGAGAAGGGATGAGAGGGTCATGGCGTTTGGAGGGCAGCCTTTGTAGCTGCAACTGTGTCTTCACGGAGTGTAAAGTAAATCACCGTGTTAGCATGGTCAGAGGGTCTTTCGAAGGGATAAAATAAAGAATTGAGGAAGACTGGAGGGAGGGAGCTCTTGTTGAGCCGACGCAAAGCGAGATTGCGGGGAAAGCCGAGGCTGACATAATCCTCCGCTTTGGGGCATCTATTATTTCCAAGATTCCGGACTCACTTCCTTCCTCCCGCACTCGTACAGCCTGCCTTTGAAAGGCTCGTGGATGTGGAGTCTGGAAGGACCATTCACTCAATGCGAGCTTCTTGCGAACAGAGCTCGACCGGCAATGCGGTTGTAGTCCTCCCTTGATGCTCTTCAACGTGTCTATCTTGATTCATGGCGGAGACTTGAGAAGGAATCTGAAGGATCAGAGATTCACACTGTGAATCGACACTCAATCGCTTGCTAAACTATACTTACCACCAAACTCAGCGTACTCATAGTATAAAATAAGCCGGTCTCCCCCTCGTATCCCCCGGGCAATCTGTATATCGCAAGACGCAGTCCGAGGTTGCAGGAATGGCTAGGTACCATGCTCATATAAGTTTACAAGGATCATCACTGGAAGGTTCAACGTAATGACGATTAAATTGATTGATTGACTACCAGACGATCCAGAATAGAGGTGCCATGCCCTCCCCCAGACCATCCAGTTAGAACTATCTAAGCCCTTTTTAGTTGACCTGGACAATCCGAAAGAGAGGTGCCATGCCCTCCGTCGAACTCCAGCAACTTCAGTCCCAACATTCAAACGATTTGTAGAAAAAAAGCATGCTTGAATCTCCTCCGATACATAAACCCGAGGCCTCGTTAAAACCAACTGGAGAAAAATCTCTTGGGATAAAATACAACCAGCTGGAAAGAGTACCTCGTAAATGAAACAATTTCCTTTCCTTCCAATTCACTTGTCCCCTTGACTTTACCCCCTTCTTCAGACTTCTCCCTTTCTCCATTCTCCAATGCCTTCACCAAGAACGTGTTGAGCGCTGTGCCCGAAGGCTGTTTGATGAGCAGGCCGATTGGCCTGAACAATTATGTCGTCCGCTTTTTTTTTTTGATTTTGTAGTTTTCCGGAAAGAACAAATATGCCAAGGACTCGATAATGATGTTGACTCTTTTTGGCTTTTTGTCGATTTCCAATTTTTCTGAGAATGTCGTTGTGACGATATTGATATTGGCGTTGACGATGGTATCGACCTCAGCCGAGCGAAATCCTTCCAGTCCCTCCCTCTTGAATGTGCAGATGAGCCCCCTCATCTCTCAGGGACTCATTTGGTGACGCGGACGTCATACTCAAGTCCTTCCACAATGTGCTTCCTCCACCAGATCCCTCGTCCCCGACGGCGGATGTGTCAACGCCGTTCAGGTCCCCTTGTTCCAGAATTCCTCCACCAGATCCCCCAATTCCCGACGGCGGACGTGTCAACGCCGTTCAGGTCCCCTCGTTCCAGAGTTCCTCCACCAGATCCCCAAATTCCCGACGGCGGACGTGTCAACGCCGTTCAGGTCCCCTTGTTCCAGAGTTCCTCCACCAGATTCCCCAAATCCCGACGGCGGATGTGTCAACGCCGTTCAGGTCCCCTTGTTCCAAAGTTCCTCCACCAGAGTCCCCAATTCCCTCCAGGGCTGACCGATGGGCATTTGAATCCTCTTGTGACCGGAGGATCAGGGCACACGTTCCCCTGCCCGAGTTCGCCCATCGATCAGCTTCCTCCATATGTTCCTCGATCACCAGACAGCGGAAGTTCCAACGCCGTCCATATTCACCAATGCCTGGACAGACGACGGAAGTGCCGACGCTGCCCAAGCTTTTCTGAGAGATTGTAATGATTTGTAGGATTGAGGCCTCGTTAAAACCAACAAGGAAAAACCGCGTGGGAGAAACCTCCGAGCTGGAGAGAGTACCTCGTGTGGATGTTTGTTGTAGTAATGGGTTGGTATCCACGATTGGTGACTGGTCAGCGGGGAGCAGGATTGAGGTATCCCCAGGCTGAACGTAGATGAGATCACCAATGATTGTTTTGAGAGTTAACGTGCATCGGGCAGGACCCTTGAGGGTAAAGCTGCCAGGCCGGACTGGGAGAGAGACCACCGAAATCAAAAGAATTCAAAGATCAAAAATCAAAAAAAGTCAGAAAAGTCAAAAGAATCAAAGAGAAGAAAAAAAGAGCACCCAGTTTTCGAGACACAAGCTGGAAAAGATTGACAGAGCATGGCACCGATCCCAGACCACGCTTGAGCCGTAGTATCGAGGAGTTCTGATTGAAGTGGTTTTGAATAACCGAAGGACCGAGAGGGAACATCCAGAAGTGAGGTTGGTCTTGGCACCCAACAAAGACCGCAGGCGCCGCAGTCTCCGTTGGGCACCTCGAGCGTGGGTTTCGAGAAGGCATCGGTAAGTACTCCGAGCATCTGGCCAGAGACCCGGGCCCAGGTCTCCGCCAGACACCAGAGATTTTGAGTGTTCACATCATCAATCCCCAGCAAGTACTGCAGGCGCGCAGCCTCCACTGACGATATCAAACATGAACGTAGGGTTGACCGATTCTCGACACTCGAATAGAAGCTGGGCCCTAGCCTCTACGCAAGCACCGAGGTAATGAGGCTTTCAGAAGTAGTAGTATCGAAGATGATGGTATCGTCTCACGAGGATGTTCCCCACAGGTGGTTTAGATTGTTGATTTGGCAGGGAGTGCCAGCGCCAGTGGGCGCAAGTCAGATCGAGGGTACGTTTGTAGTAGTGCATGATCTGGGATGGGCGAAGAAGAAAAAAAAAAGAGGAGAAGGCGGGGAAGGGCGAGAGTGGGGATATTTATGTCCTACTATGACATAGCTCTATGACACCAGAGTTAGTATCAGGCTCTTGATGTTGAATTGGGGCAGTGTTTGTTAGACCGTGGTAGCTTGCAAGGTAAAGTTAGATGTCCGGTCATAATGAGCAAAATGGCCAGTACAGCAACTTTATTCGGAGGCCTAGCTCATTTCGAAACTTGGTTGAATGTATCTAGGCTTCGTGATCCTCTCTCATCTGATCTATTAATGGAATAAGGTGTCTGAATCCGTTGGAACCGGTTGTCTGGCTGCTGGCACCTGCTGCTATATTTGGTCAAATGAGCCATAAACTTAGGCTTGGGTCTTGAGATAGGTGCAGCTGGCCAGCCAGATAACTTTCCAAGAGATCCATGGATCGAAGATGCGACTGGGCAGTGTCAAGGCTCAAGTGGGAGATAGGACCTGTCACCTGGGTTTTAAACGTGCTGGAAAATTTGAAGTTTCGATGCCCGTTTAGGATGTAGGTAGCTATAGCCTATCCGTGTGACGTTAGTTAGGGTTTGGACTTGTCTCTACATTGGTGCCTTATTTCTCAGGCCTAATTTACATTGGTCGCCTTCTTCCTGAGCAATAGGGCTAAGAAGCCCTGATACTTCACCTCTGGTCCTCCGACTAAAATGTACCGTTTCCATTGTTTTCTCCTTCATAACCAACGTTGCGTTCAAGACATTCTCATATCAGCAAGCAAAATAAAGATCCCATTGCGGTAACTGTAATGTAGATCTGGAGAAACGCCAAGGCTTATGTTAGCAGGATGGAAGGTCATTCTTCAAATGCATGATTAGTCCGATCTTCACTCTGTCATATCACCTGGACATCCCGATCTTCCCTTGCGCTATATCACTATTCTCTGGCTTATATTTGGTCGAGCCTTGTCGATCGTTTCACAATAACGGTTTCTCGAAACCCTCTGCATCCGACGTTTCAACTTTTTTTCCTCGGATCCACTTCAATATGTCCGACGACGATGAGTACTACGAGTTCGAGGATGAATATATGTACGAGGATCTAGTCCCAGACATGGTAGTAAGTATGATCCAATGCAATTCTACGAGCGATTGCGCCAAAATTCGGACGACAGACTGCACACAGTTCGGGAACTAACGAAGACCTGGTCTAGGACGACCTGGCCGCTTCCTCATATTACGACGCCAACCTGTATGAAGATCCCGAGGCCGACGACTATTTCAGCGACTGGGACTACTACTCGGACGATTACTACGACGACGATGCAACAGCCGAACGAAGCGCAGAGCGAAAGAAAAGAGCCGATCTAACGGCGCGAGAAAAACGCCGAACGAAGACATCCCCCGACACGAACGTGCAAACAAGTGCCATTCCGCCAACGAAATCCACCCTGATGCCAGATATCACCTCCTTCCAGGGTGTGGTCTGGAGAACACCGGCGCTGGACCGGAATTTAGACGTCTCCATCCTCTACGAGCCGGACACAGGCGATAAGGTCGCGCTCCTACAAAACTGGCGGGAGATCTTCAAGTCTGCCCAGCCGGCACTGGACAAATCGCGGCTGAAGAGGCGGCACGTAGAGGAATCTTTGAACGAGGACGAGTTGTCTTTGGGGGACGACAATATGTCTGTCGGTGACAGCAACGACGAGCCTGACAGCTCCGACGAGATGTCCGACGTTCCTTCGCTATGTACTTCCGGCGGTGATGCTGGGGATGCTTCCAATACAACCCCAGATGCGGAGCCGGACTCTATCCGCTCGTCGAGACTGGCATCGCCGCCGAAGGTCGTGATCCCGGCCTTGAGAGGGAAGAAGCGGAAGGCTGTTGTGCAACAGGATGAGCCTGATGAGGACACGGCGCCGCCTCGGTCAAAGAGGGTTGAGTCGCGGAAAGGTGTTGGCAATGCGGCGAAGAAGCCTGTAGCTTCGCCAGTGCGCAGGTCGCCTAGGCAAAAGAAGTGAGAGGCGTATTGGTAATTTCGTCGATATGGGACTATTTATAACATGTACAACGATTTCAATGAATCAGAATCACAATCATATAGTATCTGTAGGAAGGGTGTCCTCCCGAACGAAATCATTTTTGTATCATTCATCCTCCTATTTAAGCATACTCCTTGTTAAATGCGCGGCCGATGACCATCCTGCGAATCTCGCTCGTGCCAGCACCAATCTCATACAGCTTGGCATCCCGAAGAAGCCGCCCAGCAGGAATCTCATTGATGTACCCGCTTCCTCCCATCAACTGGATGGCATCAAGGGTGCATTCAGTTGCACGCTCAGCAGCGTAGAGGATCGCGCCAGCGCAGTCGTGAGTTCGAACAGTGAGCTCCCCAGGTCCAACAGCGGCATTGTCTACCTGACGTGCCGTGGCGTACGTAAAAGCGCGAGAGGCAGCCAGCTTAGTATACATGTCCGCAAGCTTGCCCTGAACCAGCTGGTTGTGGGCGATGGGGGTTCCAAATTGCTTACGAACGTGTGTATACGGAAGCACGAGGTCAAGTGCGGCTTGCATGATACTGCGTAGTGTAAGAATGTGGGTGATGTGTTTTGATGAAGGAATACTCACCCTAGAGGTCCTGCACTGAGGACGAGTCGCTCCAGATCCAGACCCTCCATCAGAACACGGACACCGCGGTTCACCTCGCCCAAGAGGTTCTCTCGGGGAACGAAGACGTCCTCGAAGATGAGCTCGCCGGTGTTAGAGCCGCGCATGCCCAGCTTGTCTAGCTTGCGTGCGCATGAGAAGCCCTTGAAGGACTTCTCGACCAGGAATGCTGAGATGCCCTTGGAGCCCAGCTCGGGCTGTGTTTTGGCGTATACGACAATGTAATCAGCATCGGGACCCTACGAGAAATAGCGTTAGTGTCTGATTCCGCATTTTGGTCCTCATCCAAACCATCGAAAAAGGCTTACGTTGGTGATCCACATCTTGGTTCCGTTGAGGAGCCAGCCGCCATCAACTTCCTTGGCCGTAGTCTTCATGCTGACTACATCGGAGCCAGCAGAGTGCTCTGACATTGCAAGAGCCCCAACTTTCTCACCAGACAGCAGACCCGGGAGGATTCGTTCTTTTTGCTCTGGCGAGCCATTGAGAGAGATCTGGTTCACGCAGAGCTGAGAGTGGGCGGCGTAGGAGAGACCGATGCTGCCTTTGTACCAAAAACAATGTCAAAATTTAACCGAGACGAAAACAGGGTACAACTGGTCTTACCTGATGCTCGACTGATCTCCTCCATCACTACGCAATGCGCCTGGTAGCCCATTCCCAACCCACCGTATTCCTCGTTCGCTGTTACGCCGAGGAAGCTTGATTCAAGATTAGCATACAAGCTGAAACAACTCCTGTTTGAAAAGGGCACCCAATGCTTGACATAGTACTTACCCAGCATCACCCATCTTCTTCCACATCTCCGCAGGGAATTCATTCTGTTCATCCGTCCGTGCAGCAACATCGGCTGGGATCTCTCGCCCTGTAACAACGTTAGGGCTGTCTATGGGTCTATCTGACGGCAAATTTACTTGTGAAATCTTGCACCCGCTCTCGGAGCTCTAGTAAGTCGTCTTCGGTCGGGGGTGTGAAGCCTGCAGGGTGCTTGGTTGAAATGGAGCGGAAAGCTGGGGTGAGTGCGGGGATGCGGTTCAGACGCAACGTGCGCGTTGATGTGCGAAGAAGCGAAGGGAGTGTTAGGGAGGCCATGGTGAGAGTCTGAGAGAATGTAAAATGCAGAATTCGGGGACTTTCACGGTTGTCTTCGGGGAAGTGGAACTCTTAAATATCTCTGGCGACATGCGCATGCGGGCGGGTAGTCCTCGGCGCGCATTCAGGGCCCGACTGTTGTTGTGATCTTCCACCACCGAGAGGTTGGATCATTATGCCTCTTTGTCTATATTAACGTAGATTGTAATATACGATATCTAATAGTTTACCATCAATTGTATCTACTTGTACTATAATCTTCAATTTCGAACAATTGAGCAACATCGCTTTACTGCGTAGATGTTCTCAGCATTCCTATGGAGACAAGGACGGGCCTCGGGTAGAAGCGGCAATCATCGCACCTCCGCATCTGGGGAAACAAACCCCAAGCTTTTGTATTTCGCTTCTTTCCTCCCTCCGTTCAACAAGATTTAAATACTCCGCCAAAGGCACCGAATACTGATCATCCCCTCTGTTGTTGATTTGAGCTGCGTGCTGCCAGTCCACGTTACCGCAACTTGCGACTCCACACTATTTCCCCGCAATGCGTTCTCCGTCCCCGCTCGCCCTTCGGAGCTGGGGCTCACGACTTGGGCGGCCCAAATGCCTCCCAAGCTCATTTTACCAGTCAAGAATAATCACTCGGCCTACATACAGAGCAGTCGCAAGCTATACACACCCTCACCATGCCTCGGCCCTCTCAGTCCTCCCCACAGCTGTGGATACCTCCTCACAGGAGTACCGCGAAAACAGCCAACAGATGCAAGAACTCATAGACCGGATGAACAACCTACACACGACAATTGCGCGCGGCGGACCCGAGAAAGCCCGCGAGAAGCACATCGCACGTGGCAAAATGCTCCCCCGCGATCGAATTTCCGCCCTGATCGATCCAGGCACCTCCTTCCTTGAGCTGTCACCGCTAGCCGGCCACGGAGTTTACGAGGAGGACGTGCCAGCCGGTGGAATCATCACCGGTGTCGGAATGGTCGAGGGTGTCAACTGCATGATTGTTGCCAACGACAGCACCGTCAAGGGCGGAACCTACTACCCCATTACAGTGAAGAAGCACCTTCGCGCACAGGCAATCGCCCAAGAAAACCGCCTCCCCTGCATCTACCTCGTCGACTCTGGCGGCGCAAATCTGCCCCACCAGGCAGACGTATTCCCGGACCGCGATCACTTCGGCCGCATCTTCTTCAACCAGGCTCGCATGAGCTCCCTCGGTATCCCTCAGCTCTCCGTCGTCATGGGACCCTGCACAGCGGGCGGTGCATACGTGCCTGCCATGAGCGACGAAACCATCATCGTCGAGAACCAGGGTACGATTTTCCTGGCGGGACCGCCTCTCGTCAAGGCCGCGACGGGCGAGGTGGTTTCCGCAGAGGACCTCGGCGGCGGCCAGCTGCATTCCAGCATCTCCGGTGTCACGGATTACCTGGCCGTCGACGATGCCCACGCTATCATCCTTGCGCGTCGCTCTGTCGCAAACCTCAACTATCCAACCACTACCACCCCATTGCAGCTGGAGAACGGCAATGGAGATTCACTGGTCATCAAGGAACCGCTGTACGATCCCAATGAGCTGAACGGCATCGTTGGGACGAACTTGCGTCGCCAGATCCCCGTGCACGAGGTCATCGCGCGTATCGTGGATGGAAGTGAATTCGCCGAGTTCAAGCGTGATTACGGCTCGACACTGGTGACGGGCTTCGCGCGCATTCACGGCCACCGTGTTGGAATCGTCGCTAACAACGGCATCTTGTTCTCCGAGTCCTCGCTTAAGGGGGCGCACTTCATCGAGCTCTGCGCTCAGAGGCGGATTCCTTTGGTCTTTTTGCAGAATATCTCCGGCTTCATGGTCGGCGCTGATGCCGAGAAGGGCGGTATTGCGAAGAACGGCGCTAAGCTCGTCACGGCTGTTGCTTGCGCCGATGTGCCTAAATTCACGGTCGTATTCGGGTCCAGTGCTGGTGCTGGTAACTACGGGATGTGGTAAGTTTCTCATTCTATCTACATGATCATTGTTGTATCTAGTGAGGTGACCTTTCTAACTAACGTGTGTTGTGATAGTGGTCGTGCCTACTCTCCTCGTCTTCTGTTTATGTGGCCCAATGCTAAGATTGGTGTTATGGGATCTGAGCAACTTTCGGCGGTTATGGAGGCTGTTGGGCGGTCCGCTGATCCGGCTTTGAAGGATCGCATTGACCGGGAATCTGAGGCGACGTTCTCATCGGCTCGGTTGTGGGATGACGGTGTTATCCCTCCGGCTCAGACGAGGAAGATGCTGGGACTGGGTCTGACGGCTGCGCTTAGTGGGAAAGCTGAGCCGGATGTGCAGACCAGATTTGGCGTGTTCCGTATGTAATGCTGAGGGTTCACCTGAAACCAGGCTTATGAAGTATCATACATCCATGGAAAATACCTATATTGAAAATACCTATATTGAAAATACCTATATTGTTCGATTCCTATCCATGTCATTCCATTGCTCGAGATCCATGCAGGTTCCATACCTGCTTCGTTAACAAAACCTCGAAGTTACAGCCGTGAGCTTGATATTGAGGGAATCTAGCAGATGCCTAACAAACACACCGGAATAGAATCACCAAAAGAAAACACTTTTCTTCTCCATGCCATGAACATATTTTGGGGGATCCAGATCAACCAGCAACAATATATCGAACGACCAAAAGGAATCGGGATGACACCAATCGTGTCCAGCCCGAAAGAAATAGCACAAATATGTAGCAACAAAACAAAAGGTTCTATAGAGAGAAATACCCGCAGACATATCGGCAAAATGTGGGAGGAACATCAGTCATATATGGCATGTCATGCATATGAGCGGAAGCGGGACAAAGGTCGGAAGAGGGTAGGATTTCGTATCACATGAGAAAGAAGCAAGACAATGGTCCTCCGCCAGAGGACGTAGGCCTCGAATCGGAGTATCAGAGAATGACACACGGGCTGCGGCGGTTCTTGGGCCGACGGGTATCTCTCTTCCGGTCATGGCGGTTCGGGCCCTCGCGCTTGCGATTGGGGTCTCCACTGCCTTTTGAGCCCTCGGAGTCTTTGCGGATGATCTGGCGGCATAGGTCGACGAAGACTTCGTTGACGTTTGCGCGGCGGCGCGCAGACGTCTCGTAGTAGGGGGCGTTGCCCCATTTTTGCGATAGGCCGAAGGCGCGAGCGCGTGGTACGGCGCGGTCTTCTTCCAGGTCGGATTTGTTGCCCACGATCACGATTGGGACATTCTCGTCGTCTTTAATTCGGATGATTTGCTCGCGGAGTTCGGAGAGTTCGTTTAGGGAGGACATGCTAGTGATGGAGAAGACGAGGAGGAAGCCTTGTCCTTGTTTCATATACAGTTCTCTGGGGAGCGCTGTTAGCACGATCGTGTTTTTCCTCAAGGTTGGACCGTGGATCGATCGCGGGTGCTGAATTGGAGCCTGGATTTACCTCATTGCCGCTGGTGGGCGAGAGTTAGCTTTAGCTTCGTATTCGCATTATTATATGGCGACTTACTGAATTGTTCGGTTCCTGCGGTGTCAAGGCTGCGAAATTTTAGCAACATGTTGTAGTATTCCAACCCACCGACTAACTCACATCTCCAGTATACATTGTCGACCCTGCCAGATATGGTTAACGACAGATCCAAGTTCCAGCCCATAATGGTCCACTTACGTCTACCTCGATCTGTTTCCGGTATGAGTCCTCGATCGTGGGGTCGTAGCTTTCGATCCAGACATTTTGAACAAATTGGGCTGGACGGTGTTGATCAGCTTGGGAGCTCAGGGCAGGACACGAAGCATGGGACACGGACCTGTTAGACAACTTTTTCCGACACCCCCTGTTATCGCATCGCATAAGATCGCCTGTGGTCAGCCTGTGACCCACGCAATATCTCAGGACCAAGGCCAATGCCTACCAGCACCCAAAACAACAATGTGGTATTCGCGTCTGTACGGGGCGCAGCCAACAATTAGAATGGGATCTCGCGCATTCCTAGTAGGGCCAAGTACTCACTGTGGCCGCATTGAGCACAACGTGTATCGATATAATTTAGTGGTTCGATTTCGTGATCGCAGTAGCAGTCGAAGACCGGCGACGGAGGGATTGGTGTTAGTGTTGATCGGCCCACGTGGTAATGGTATAAAAGTACGATCTCAGATCGGAGAGTGGTTCGCGGATTATGTAGCTTTGTAATTGTCCCTTGTACAACAATGTCGAATGTGTCAATTGTACCGCGTTGGAGAGGGAAGAGCTTAGGAGGGCGGTACGCGGATCGGTTACATCGGTCAATGGCCTGTGTCGTGGCTGGGGATGTGTGATCACGGAGGTTCAAGGGGTTCCGGGGATTTTGATATAGTTTGATGTAATTCCGCCCAGAACAAGTTTAGGCGTCTCCCGAGGGTTGGAGGAGAGGTAGACGTCGGGTGTTCATTAGCCTCTGTAGCCCCAAGGCACTTTGTTCCTGAACTCTCTGTGTTTCATTGCCCCTGGCCAATCACATCAGAGTGCCGGGACCGCCTCTAGCGGTCAGACCATTTACATGTTTTTTTTCTGGTCAGCATCCCAAGTTTGTTATTTGGATTCTGCTACGATCGTCTCTAAATTTCAATATGCTTGTTTGTCTTTTTTCTTCTTCTCTTGATTCCAAATTGCCAGCAAACAATAGACGCCGGATGTGCTTTACAATGTACATAGCTTCTACACGTGACTATCACGTGGAGATGCACCAACTGGCAACTGGATTTCCAGATCTCGCAATGCTCTAGTTACCGCAAATTCCCGAGGTCAGTGGTGTCAGTGTGGACATTTACTTGGCATCTGCACTCTTTCTTCATCGGAATTCCTCATGTGGATGTGTCACTGTCGGTTGGTGATAACAGGTACACAGTATGTATGCTTAGATCGTGTATCCTACACAAGGCTCGGGCCAAGTGCTGCAGGGGGTGACAGCCCTGAAGCTCCACCAAGGGACTTGCCCCGGTTTCATAGTCGAAATACTCCATAGAAACATTCCAAAAATATAGGTATTGCCTTGCAAACAGGCTAGGTATTTATCAACATAGGAAACATATAAAAGGTACAACCAGCAGGTCGTGGTGACTCGAGAATCCACGACGTCATGCTGTGATGTTTACCTACTGTGTACTCCGTACTCCGGACGCAGTAGTATTTTGGGATGATGAGTGGATATAAAGCCGAGTTGGTCATTTGCTCTCGTGGCCCCGATCTTGAGCTGCCCTGGGGTTCGCGGGAACGAGCCTTATCGATCCAAAGGCAGTTACAGGCGTAGTATTCAAAGGTAGAATTCCAGTACTCTTCTCAAAGGCCGCCTGTGTTTCTCCTAGCTCCTCAGCTGATTGACATAGGTAGCTGGTAGTCCTGTAGTGCCCTCAGTGACTTCAAATAGAGGTCTAGGTGACCTTCTCCACCGTCTAGTCCTCCTGATGTGACTTGTCTAGTGATGCTATCAGTTGGTCTTTCTGTCCAATGACAATTTACCGGCAAGCTCCCCTTCACATGGACGGTCGGATACGTCATGCCAATCACGTGATGCGCACAGGCTAGCGGCTTGTCTCAGACCTCTCAGTCCTCCCGCCAGCTTGACCGGTTGCATTCTCACCATCCCTCGCTCCATTGCCATCCTAACAGCTCTTTGTCTTGTTACTCACAAATAACATCCCTCAAATTAGCAAAATGGCCTCTTTCCAAGAGCGTGCCCAGCACTCTATTGCTCAGCTTGACAAGGAGGTACGTTTGCAGCTATTGTGTGTTTTGCTGGCGCCTCGGTCTAGCCCTAGCCTGTTGGCTGCAATGATCCGAAGCGCCAGCAATCGCAGTTGTAATGAAGAGAAAGCAAACTTGATATCAACTGCATTGTGCCATATCTCTCTGATCGTCGAAGCTAACATATACGTCACCTACACAGCTCTCCAAGTACCCTGCTCTCGCCAATCTTGAACGTCAGACCAATGTCCCCAAGGTCTATGTCATCCTTGGTCTTGTTGGAATCTACTTCTTCCTGGTCTTCTTCAACATTGCTGGCCAGTTCCTCGTCAACTTTGCCGGTTTCCTGATCCCCGGTTATTACTCGCTCCAGGCGCTCTTCACCTCAAGCACCCACGATGACACTCAGGTCAGAATTTTTACCCCAGACCTCCCCTCTTCTTGGCGCAAGTGGCTAACCTTCTCGTCTTATACAGTGGCTTACTGTATGTACCCCCACATTTCCATTCCTCTGCTGTCGCAGTTGTGCGGGAGTATGAGATAAAATTGCCGATTTCCCTAGGCCGGGCTTATCATACTCCCCACGTGTCGGCTTTTTCGCTTGCGCATGACCTGTAATACTAACGAACGACCTGATAGTACTGGGTTGTCTATGCTTTCCTGACTGTCGTTGAGAGCGCCATCAGCGCCGCTTACTGGTTCCGTATGTTCCACTGAGCTCAAATGTGCCACATTACTTTGCTGACTGGTCGCAAGCCTTCTACTACATCTTCAAGTTCGTCCTGATCCTCTGGATGGCTCTTCCCCAGACCAAGTATGTCCCCCAAAATTATCGGAATCAAGACATCAGCTAATCCGTGCCACAGCGGTGCCCAACTCGTCTTCCACTCCTTCCTCCAGCCCGTGCTTGGCCGCTTCTTCTCCAGCAGCGGTACCTCCACCAACCTCCGTGCCCAGGCCGAGGCTGCGAGCAAGCCCCACTCCAGCTAAAGGACTGTCGTATGACCTTTTATCAGAGAATCGCATCGACAATATAAGCTCCGAGGAGCCTGCTTAATCGCAGGTCGCGGTTCCGGATTCTCTGTGCCTGGCGAGGCGCTATGCGTGAAGTGAGGTTATTGGCTCTAAGCTTCGCTGTCGTGAATAAATAGGAGCACTTGAGGAACGCTAGCAGATGACATATAGAGGGCCCGTGAAATGTTGCGACGGGTCCAGGGTTGGAGATTCGCTGAATAGGAGAGCGCTCATTTTGGTTCTTGCCGATATGTCCCACTCGATTTATTTAGTTCTTTAGTTCGTGCATTTGCTGTTACGAATATGGACGCGGCTGTTTTCAGCTACCCGAGATACGTTCGTTCCCTTGCCTCTTGACTTCCAAGGCTCTGCCATTCTTCGCCAAGATGCTGCACCATTGACTACCTACATGTACCTGGGCAGGCGGTGTCATTTCAGTACAATGCTGCTTAGACGAATGCTGGGGTTTCTTTAGGGAGGTAACGCCGGATACTTTGCACGTGTCATGACCGAGGCGCAGAGTATCGGCACGAACAGCATAGACATGCTCAACCCTAAAACTCAAGCGGCGGGGTAGCCACTACCCCATCATAGAATGTTAAAGCTTAAGACACACTCATGAACCATGCCGACGCCCTTGAGTGTGTTAAACATTCTATTGGTGCGGCATTGCATCTTGATCCACAGATTACCCCCGATCAGGGCTGAAAGTCCTGAAGACTTTGAGAAGAACCTGGTGAAGGTGAGTTGTTCACTGCCGCGTATACAGACCCCATATAGATGCCGCCAGTGCCCGGCTACAGGGCATCGACGCGGAGAAGACCATAAACACGCTGTACCACATAATCTATATGTTCAATGAATCCCTCGGCGGAGCTCGACAGATGACCCGAGATAGGATATGTTTTGTATTGATGTGTAGGTAAAGGACCTTGTGTCCTAGCTGCTGATCAGGCATTGTAAAGAAGTCGCCTAGCCCTCTAAGAAAACCAAAAACGCCTGGGCACCAAACTCCATATGGGAACCGTTGTAATTCAAGCATGGCAAACCAAGGCTTCCTACCCTCGTGGTCATGACCTCAAGGGCTGTTTTGTAATATCTGAAGAATTCGTAAATCGTGTCGAGATCGATCGCCCACTGCGACATTCCACTGGGAGAGACGTTGGAAATGTGTCCGTTTGGTGGAACAAGCAGTGGAGTGAGTATTTATCAATGTCCAAGTTCGAAGCCGTTCGGCCCCAATAGAGCCGAATATCTCAGTAGAGCCCCATGCGATTTCCCCATCCATCGGCGCGAGGGTTGACAACAACCCGATATGGGAAGGGATTAGAATCGCTGGTGGTAATGGGCGGAATATGGTCTTTATCTCGGTTGACGACACTCAAGATCTTCAAAGCTGCTTTCTGGAGCATGTTCCCCATCGCTTTGCGCACCTTGGCTCGTTCTGCAAGTGAATTAGCAAGGGCGCCGGACAGTGATGACCGGCAGAGAGGCGGTATTTACCAGATTCAGTGCGCGGTGTCGCGATGGTGACATCAAGTATCCAAATCTCCCAGCAGACCTCCTCCTCGCCTTTGCCCGTCAGTCCACCAAACCAATGTCCCGAGCGACGTCGCTTCTTCTCATAGAATTCAACTGCGATCCGTCCTCGCACGCCCCTGCCCCCACTGGTGATTTGACCATCTTGCCCACCGGCCGCGGAAGAGAGATGTTGCCGGACCAGATCCGACACACGCGACTCGATTAGGGTCTCCAAGTCTGCATCGTTTATCGCGGGGAGTGTAAAGTCGAGCACGTCAAAGGTAACCGGCCGAATGGAGGGGAAATACCGGTGAAAGAAGATGAGATTCAGGACACCTGTCGAGAAGTGTTTAGTTCTCAAAGTAAAGTAATTCCAGTATATCTCCAAGCGGTAACTAACCTTTCAGTACATCTTGCACATGAGTGGTATCGGCGAAGATCTCCAGGAAGTACTCCGGAGGGGTTTTGCGGGGCTGAATCCCCGCCATGACGCAGCTCACAACCAGACTGGTTGGGCGTACCTTCAGACGGTCGTGGTATGACTACTGGTATTACTCCAGTCTCCAGCCGCAGAATGAAGGGATAGTAAGTAGATTTGTTGAGGGTGTTGACGGTTGCATGAGGAGGTTGACGTATGGTGGAGTAGTAATGCTGATATGGGAAGGGAGGGGCGGCCTGTATCGGCTTTCGGGAGCGGCCGACTGAAGCTTATCGGTTATCATCAAAATGGGGGGAACGCGTGTTTGAATGACATCGGGATTCAACAGAATCAAGACTATAAAACAAGGCCAAATGCATCAAGACACATGAAAAGAGGCATGTTGACAGGGATCAGCGATTCAGCGGGTTGTTGCCGGATGCTCGCGCCGAATCCGGGGGAAGCTCTAGCGTCTAGTGAGACATGACCTGTGGTTTCTAGAAGATCAGAGCAATTAGATAATGAATCTTGAGAGTCGAAGTTTTCTGCTATATTCTGTGATCTCGTACTAATTAAGGATATTTTCAGTTCTGCGTGGCTTTGAGGCTGCGGCGCTTCATATGAGTTCACTAACACGTTACAGGCCGGTAAGCTCTAACTAGCCGAGGCCTGAAACTGGCGATCAGCGCCCGAAGCCTTTCTTCTCCATCTACTCCGTACTCCGTACAGAATTCATCATCTTCGAGATATGTCATGATTTGGACTCGATTAACATTCTGATTTATTCTTGGAGCACCATTGACATTCGATATGATCGGTGCGACGAAGCGCTGGTTCCAGCGCAATCGCAGAGGTCTTGCAATCGGGGCCGGGGTGATAGGAGCTGGCTACTTGGCCGGACAATATGTGCTGTCCAAGATCTCCGAGGCGCGGGAACGCATGAGTGGTGATCGAATTGCTCGCGAAAAGTGAGTCCTTCTTCTTCTTGATAATCTCGCGTCGCCCTACCGGCAAGCATGGGGGCTTATGACGGGTCAAACTGCTCCGAACCGGAATCACTGACCAGGTCAATTAGTCTACGCCGACGATTCGAACAAAACCAGACCGATTGCACATACACTGTCCTAGCCTTATTACCAACCGCCGCCGAGAATATCATCGAGGCTCTACCTGTTGAGGAGTTGACGAAGGAGCTGCAGCAGAAACGCGCTGAGAGGCTGGCTCGGCTCAATGCTGGGGAGACCACCGGATCAGACCTGAGTTCGGTCGCTCCTAGCCTCCCGGATGATGATCGGAAGAGCCTCTCCAGTTTCCAAAGCGAAGGTTATGTGCATGCGAGCCAGATGGGGAGTCTGCTCTGGGCTCGGACGGACAGCCTCGGCCCAAGCGGAACAAGACTCAGTTGTGGAATGAGGTTAAAATTACCTGTAAGTCTCTCTATCGCAATCTCTGCATCACGAGCTCCGTGTTTCGGAACCTAACGCTTTTCAGCTGTCACCCGGGCGTTCACTATGGTCTACACCCTCTCATTGCTCACCATCTTCACTCACATCCAGCTCAACCTCCTCGGCCGCCGGAACTACCTCTCCAGTGTGATCTCTCTCGCTACACCGCCTGCCAACTCTTCTACTATCCGACTTGAAGACCACGATGATGAACTCACACAAACATTGGGTGATGACTTCGAGACCAACCGCCGTTACCTCGCCTTCAGCTGGTGGCTACTTCACCGCGGATGGAAAGACCTAATGGCCCGAGTACAGACTGCCGTGGAGGAGACCTTTGGGCCTCTGAATCCACGCGAGGATATCAGCTTCGGCAAACTCTCCGAGCTGACCTTGCAAATCCGAAAGAAGCTGGAGGGCGGCACAGAGGAGGAACGACGATCTCAGAAGTGGCTTTCATGCTTGCTGCCTCCCGCAGGCGAGGAGCAGCATGTCCTGCGCGAGTCCGGCGTGGAAGGTGTCGCGGACCCGACCTCCCCCCAGACAGCATTGAAACTGCGACATCTCCTGGACGAGACAGCGGATCTGATCGACTCTCCCTCTTTCTCCTTAGTGCTCACCCTTCTCAACAACGAGGGCTTCTCGACCCTCATCGACCAGAGATGTGCCGCTGACGCGTTCAAGGCGCCGACCTCTACCCCGGAATTTGCCCCTCAGTCTTTTGAATCTGTTGCCACCGTCGTGCCCCTGTCTGGCAACGCGGACCGCAAGACGAAGCTTGCGAATCTCCTGGCTGTTATGGCTCGCCAAGCGCATGTGATTGGCAACGGTGCCCACCCACCAAATGAGTATCTGGTTGCCATGAACCAGAACGTGCGCGAGCTCGAAGCATTCTCTGCCGTGGTTTATAGTTCGAACTTTGATCTCGAACTTCTTGGTGCCAAGAATACAGTGACCGCGGCTAATGAGACTGGGTTGGATGATAATGATATGGCTTCTTCATCTTTTACCCACGTGAGCGTTGGGGAGGATGTTGAAGATGTTTTGAAGGATGATGAGTCCATCGAGTCATTGTCGCCGAGCGCCGAGCGCAGGGCATCAGTCGCAGCTGAGCCTCTGACTGACTCTGCCTTTGAACAAGCTTGGGGCAAAGCTACAGAAGGGGAAAGTACCTCTGTAACCGAGAAGGCTACCCAGGAAGTCACAGAAAGCGTTACGGATGCAAACACAGAGGAAGCCACAGAGGCAGTTACAGAGGAGGTTGCAGTGCAAACCACTGAAGAGAGCACAGAAGAAACCCAGGCAACGCAATGAGGCAATGGAGGGAGCATTACGGACGGTTTGTAATCGTCTCTGTGATATCCTCCATTTTCGCACATTGTCCTTAGTCTGACCTTGATCTTTCTATGTCCACCGCGTGTACTACATCTCAGGATAGATTTGGTTCATGTTAATGATATATGTCCATTTGATGCTCTACGAGCACTCCTGATGCGCGTTTCTGAATACAACAGATCTGTACACACTTACTGTCGGACATGCTATACCCAATGTCTGCGCATGTATTCAATTGATGGACTCTAAAACCGTAATGAGACTCTCATGCCATCCCTGCCCACTACGCACTGATGTTGAGCATGCCTCAAGAGTCAACGTACGATACGTACCACAGTAAGCCCGAGCCAAAGCAGACTAGCGTGGGTGGGCCAGCGGGGTCTTTAGTGCCTGGGGACGCCAACGGCGCGGAGACAGTCAAGGAATGAGCGAGAAAAGCTTGGAAGGATTCCGCTGGGCTTTATAACCAGCGAATAGCAAGATAGCATACGGATTGGACAGCTTCTCTAGTGCCGTTAGCCTCGGGTCCGGTCTACGAACGTCGAATTGTGACATGCAGTACGGAGTATGTACTCCGCAGAGTTTCCTTGGTTTAGTTAGCGTCCATTAACCACGTTACTACGGAGTACTGCTCGGTAATATTGCAATTGCAACTTCCCAGCTCCCTTATTCTCCCCTGTCAGGGAGCGTCACCGATTGTCCGTCTTCGGTGTGTTCCTGGCTGCGAATGTCGATGTGTCATCAGGAACAGGCACTTTTTCTATTGTCTGTTTTGATGAAATCGGGGACGCCGAGACATGCTGACGTCAATGATAATTTTTCCTTATTGCGGCGCTGCAGAGTCCACCCTGACTGATGAGATAATCAGCCCACTTTGTGTGGCGCAGCTGGACGCTTCTCCATTCTCGATATGTAGTGCGATCCATGGACATGGAGACTTAGTCGTATTGTTGAATGATACACAGTTTTAGCGTTTGGTTGGAATTTGGATTGACGTAGCGCTTGCAAGGGTGAGATCTTGCCAGCTGTACGCAGTAAGCGAAGAGGAGGTCGGAGAGCTGCCGAAAGCCCCTTTTTCGGTTGGACCATGCTTAACACATAGTACAGCCCTAGGAGAACCGGATTGAGTAGGTAGCTGGCAAGGTGATCGATTACGCAGTAAGGGCATATTGCCATATTGTCATTATCACCTATCCTGAGGACGTAGTTCCCTAAGGTAGCTCGCAGCTGCTCGCTTGCAATGTTCTCCTGCAGTTTGTGCCTTGACGATGTACGCAATGTACCCCGCATTGTGCACAGGACAATGAAGAGCAATTAGCCCACAGCTATCGGTCCTCGGTAGTACGGAGTATGGCTGGCATCTGAACCTGCGGTGCTCGAGACAATGCATATAGAAGTAGCACAACTCATAGTATATCACCTTTCCTTGGTCTTCGGAGCTTCTATACAATCAGGTGTCTAGACTAGCGTTTGAGCCATGACATTCCCGGCTGTCCCCACGCAGATGATTATTCTGCCTATTGAGGAGAGGTTAAAAATCGAAGACTCATCAACCAAAGAGGGCCAGCTCTGGTCACAGGCACTAGACGTCCTGGAACGCTGGTCAGGATTCCGTCGCCTTTACTGGGGGCGGCACGTGGAGGAGCCAAACCAGGTGCATCTTCATATCGGTTAGTGAATATACCGAGATCAAGGTCGAGTTGATAGGACCAGGAAAGTAATCTCCGAGACGCTGTCTAGTTCGAGCCAATCTGCACCAGCATTATGCGCTTCTCTCCTCGTGCGAATGGCAACAGATCATCACCATCTTGAAATCGCTGTGTGTCTCCGACGCTAGCTCGCTCACGGTCCGCCATGCCATGATTGCCGAGTTTTCGCCCAACCCACGGAGCCTAGGGAATGGTGCCCCCGTAACCGGAACGGCTATCTACCTGACTGCGGATCCTGGGGCGTGGGAAAAGACATGGGCACTGTGGACTGGCATTGTCAGTAGCGTACCTGGATGCACTGGGGTTACGGGCGGCTGGATGGTGGAGCCGGTCGAGGGCAACAGCCCTTGCTATATCGTTTTTGTCGGCTGGGAGAGTATCGAGGTCCATGACTCGTATCATCGCACCAGACACTTCCGCCGGCGAGCGGTTATCCTCACTGAGAATAACCAAGGATTCCGCGAATACGGCCATGTCGTTTTCGAACACTCACGTGCTCGACGGGAGGCGAATTTGTAGACTTGGCATGTCAATGTAGCATTCCATGAGAATAGCCTTGAATAGTGAAAGAAATTATGATGACATTTTGACGGGGTTCTGCAGAGACAACTCATTGAGACATCCTGAACTTTTTCATGTTGAAATGTAACCGTATATAGTAAAACTGTAAGTTTCACCCAGCCTCAAAGTGTGGCTTGGGCAAGTATCCACTCGCCCAACCGTAGGGAAAAGTACCTCCTCCGCAGGGTTCCGTATCGTCCAATGACCGTGCTCAACCAAGGAACTACCGGTCAAAGTCCTCGAAGGTTTCCCCCCGATCTGCCTCCCCTTAAGATCTGCCCTTTCTGACCATTTCTTCCCCTCGGTATTTGATAATCACTCATTTCCTTGCTCCTTCTTTTCACCACCCGACCTCAATATACCAATTGAGTTGCAAGGTCTCATGTGCGCCTTGTCGCTTTATCACCCTCACCTCACAATCCACCCCGAACCGCAGGAGGGTCACCCCGTTGTACCCTTACAATAACTAGGACTTGCTAGTATTGCTAGACATTGCGACACATTTGAGGGGTTCATTTTCATCCTTCTGCTCAAGGGCCAAGAGAATACCGTGCGGCTGCATACTGCAGTGGGCGCTGAAACCGCATTATTTCCATATCCGTCAGCCGCGCGCCTAGGAAACGCACTTCCCAAATCGTCACCTGCCAGGAATCCATCGCTTCACATCTTTCAACAGCCCACTTGTGAGCGGGCCGATATTCTAGAACTACGGTCGCGTGCGTTTGATATTCCAAGGCTGGTGTCCTTGCCCGCTCACTATGACTGAATTTCGGTTGCCCCTCCACCAAGGGCCTCCGAGCCGCAAGCCTCTCGTTGGTGCCCAGCATGCATATGGATATCAGCCCTACGACTCCCCGCGCGTCCAAGCCCAACTTGCGCCTCATCTAGCAGGCCCGCAAACGACGCATAGTCGCACTCGAACCACATCCTCTACGGTGCTGCCCTACCCTGGCGGATCCCAATACTACAACGCTCCTCCGCCGCCTCCGATCCCCCAAACCATGAACCTGCCTCACCATCCGCCCTCTAGACGCCTGTCTAGTACAACAACCTCTACTTCTTCCACTGGCAACCACCCGATAGCGCACGCGGGGCACAATGTTTCTGATATCCGCCGAACCGCCTCCTCTCGCTCTGCCAACTCCCAGCTTGGATATGTTGCCCTCATGCGGCGGCAAAAGGCTACTGTCTGGTGTGACCGAGCGCAGCCCGAAGATGCTAGAATGCGCGAACAAATTCTGCGGGACAAGAAGAGAGCGTACCTGGAGGTTCATGGATCAGGCGCTGGCCGAGCAGGACCTCTGGGCGGTGGCAAGATCCGACATGGTCCCAAGGGTATATCTGAGTTCTCGCCCTCCAATCTCGTGGGCGCCAAGGTTCCAGTACGACTGAGTGCGAACGAGGTTGGCGATGGCGACGAGGACGCCAGCAGCTTCGATGGCGCACTTCACAAACGCACCGGCAGCGGTCGGAGCTCTCTGGGAAGCGCCCACCGTTACCCGAGTGGCTACTCGCGCCCACATGGAACAATGGGCAGTAACAGCACACCTCCCAATGAGAAGACGGATCTACCAGAGGTGTCCGAGAATACACCCGCGGAGATTCAAGCAGAAGAAAAGAGCCGACTTTCCTCCCTTGTCAAAGACGATGGCGCGACAACGCACAGCAGCGAGCAGGAGCGAGACGACATTGTCGGCGACATGCAAGCCCCAAGTGCTGCTATTTCCGCAACTGAGAAAGCCAAAAGGGCAGCCGAATTGCGACGACGAGGAAGTGTAGACGAGCGCACTACCTCCATGACTAATGTGCGACTCTTCGTCGCCAATCCCGACTCCGACAGCGACTGAGTGAGACTTTTATACCCATCATATACAGTCTGCCCTCTCTTTTATCTCCCCGCTTAATGCGCATTCTCTTATCTCTTATGATTTCTGCACGGTCTCTCCTACTGGATCATTAATTGCACATACCACCTATCTTGTTGCGACTCCTCATCTGGCTGGTACCATTTGGCAAATCTTGATGATTTAGGCCAATGCTTCCCCCTGATTTGTTCATACTTTGCCATGTCTCGTCTTCTTCTCTTCAGCGCCGCATCTTTTCTCGTCTTTCTTTCCTGGCTGCCTTCATCCACTCGGCTATTTCGCTTGATGGTACTGCTGGCTTCCATAGACTGGCCCTACGTTGCTTGTGCCTATGCGGCTGCATAAGGGTTGTCTGGCGTTTTTTGCATCTGGGCATTTCTTTCTTCTCACTAGAGATCATAATATTAAATCAAAGATCATTCAGATACATGACAGATACTCAAGACGAAGTCGGAATTGGTGTAAATAAAGCAGAATTCAAAGGACGTCCCGAGGGGCATGAATCTGTTAGACTGTTACATAACCACACACGTGCTCAGTTAACTAACCCGTCGGGCGCGAACGCGAAACCATTAACGCGTCCCCCTGTTGGTTCAACTCCCTTGGGTTGGAACATCGCTGTCATACTTGGTTTATACTGCGTACGGGTGTAATTGACTTCATTTTGTCAAGGCCGTTTGTCACTGCCTAACTTGGAACTCACCTCTTTCCTTTACTCGGCTCAGTCGTTCTTTCCCTTTGATTGACACGAGCCGTACTACGCGTTTACGGAAGCCGCGATCTATCACACAACAACCTGTCCACAACGCCCCTGCCCACGCCCAGTCGAACACATTGACACTTCAGACCCTCCGATCACATTTTTCCTGTCCCAGTCAGGTCAATGGACATCAACTCAACTCTCGCGCCGATGACCTCGGCTCAATCTTTTCCCTCGTCACCTTCATCGGGTTCCCGCAAACGCTCCATTCACGAAGTCGACGATTCTGCCGGGCCCTCACCCAACGCAAAGCGAAGATTGAATGAACTTACTGGCGAGAATCAGGAAAATCGTGACCCGGCTCTGTCCACCCGACCCGACGACACCTCTTCCCCACTCGTCGAGTCCAAACATCCGGTTCCATCTCCGGCGACAGTTGAAGTCGTCATGAGAAATACACCGAATAAAGCGATGCCCGGTCCTGACAGTGCTGGGAATGGAGCAGCCCCGGATACCAACGCTGCTTCTAACCCTGATGTTCATACTCCAGCCTCAAAGAAACGCAAATTAGCACCCCCTGGCGAGGCTCCCAATCAACAAGAAAAAGAAGCCAAGGACCGCCAGAAGGCGGAGGAGAAGGCACGAAAGGAAGAAGAAAGGGTGAAGAGAGAGGAAGACAAAGCTAAACGGGAAGAAGAAAAGCGGTTGAAAGCCGAAGAGAAGAGGAAGCGTGACGCTGAGCGAGAAGAGGAGAAGCGCCTCAAAGAGGAAGAAAAGCGCAAGAAGGAGGCCCAGCGTGAGCAGGAACGCAAGCAGCGCGAGGAAAAGAAGAAGGCAAAGGAAGAAGAGAAGGCTGCGAAAGAAGAGGAAAAACGCAAAAAGGAGGAGGAGAAGGAGAAGAAGACACGAGTAAGTGGCATCCGCAACAATCTCAACATGTATCTCTGTGTACTGATCACACAATCAAACAACTCAGTCACAAATGAAGCTGAACTCTTTCTTCGCCAAACCACCGGTACCTTCCGCTTCCTCCGGAGTGGCGGCTGCCACTTCTTCACCCAAGAAGTCAAGTACCGCTGAATCCTCCGAGGAATCTCGCGGTTCACAGTCAGCCTATGAGCGCGAGTTTCCCTCTTTCTTTCTACAGTCCCATACCACTGTGGCTCCTTCTCATAGGTTTAAACGTGACCCTGAAGCCCTTGAGCATGCACGCCAAACCATCGACGACTTTTTAAGTAACGAGAGCCCCATTGATGTACACCCATTCCGCCCATCAGAAGCCTTCCGGATGATACCCTTTCGTCGTGGGAGTCGCCCAACACCTTCTGTCAAGAACATCCTACTGCAGCTACAACATTTCGAAGATCAAACGGATACTCAAAACTCAGGGAGAAGACCAGCATCTAGTGCTTTGGACCTTTTGCGCAAGATTAAGATGAAGTCTCTCAAGTTTGGCGAGGATATCCGCCCGCCTTATCAGGGGACCTATACACGCCAAGTGTCCCCGTCGTCTTCTAGAAGACTTGCGCGAAATCCTTACCATCGAGGGCTCCCGGATACTGATTATGACTATGACTCCGAGGCTGAATGGGAGGAACCCGAAGAGGGCGAAGAGCTGGGCTCTGAGGAAGAAGACGAAGGCAGTGATGAGGGTGAAGATGATCTTGATGGATTCCTAGATGATGAAGATGATGCGCTGGCCGAGGGGAAACGTCGTCTGATCGTTGGTGATCTGGAGCCTGTTTCTAGTGGGCTTAAGTGGGCTACGGATGGGGTCGATCCTGAAATGCAGGTCTATCGGATCGAGGCTATATCTGATGCGGTTAAGTTTCCCATCGACCCATTTTCAACTGCATACTGGGAGAAACCGAAGATGTTGGATCAAGGCCCCGCAAAAGGGCGCCCGGCACCAGGACTCGACAAGTTCCTTGATTCAGCGGTTCCTGGTGCACTGGTGGCTGGCAGTGCCTTGCCTGCTACGTCAAAAGCTAAACGGCCGTTCCCGCCAGACCTACTGGGCGAGTTCAAGGAGGCAGTCGAGGGCAGTGATCTCAGCAAGATTGGGTTGGTAGAAATCTTGAAGAAACGGTTAGTTCCCTTGACTTTGTCGCTCCCGAGGAGGTTATTAATGCAGATGTCTTTAGATTCCCCAAGGTGTCCAAAGAAACCCTCAAAGCCACCCTCGACCAGGTCGCTGTTCGTGTTGGACAGAAAGAAGTTGATAAGAAATGGGTGTGCCGGTGATGCTCTCATGCTCTCCCACCGACATGAGTGCCTAGGAACGGGAGTCTGAAGCTGCAACGTACCTAAGCCCTATAATGCCATTATGAAACTGGAAATCAAATCCTTCAATCTTCGCTGATTGAACAGCACTCGTGTGTTTTCTTCATCTCTGAAGTCGGGGTGTCCCGGATCAGCTGCATGAAATAATGCCGGTAGGGCCAGTTGCGCGCGTGTCGCAGTTATAACCTTGCATGTGAGAATATTCGCCACTTCATCAACGGCATTGGTTCATTTCTCCAGATCTTGCTTGAACGTCAATAGTGGCAATTGACGGGGGGTTTTGCTCCAATACTCGTATCGGGGAATCTGTTTGCCATAGTTCTCTCGATGTATGTATATCATACATCATAGTTAGTGGCCAGGATAGAAGGGATATCGTATTTATGTCAGTCCCACATAAATAATTGGATACACGTTGACTCACATATAAAACAGACTCTTGGAGAAGGGGGGAGGGGCGGGCGCGCATGGACACCTCACACCTGCACTGCCAACGCATCGTCTCCGTGTACTCGGTACCTGTTGGCCCTTGGATTTTAGTGCGCTTATCCCCTGCCCATTAACCACTCACAGAGTCTCTACTACTTCACTTTCTGACTATCCCTTTGTAGAGTCCAATTGTCTGCAACTGTCCGCTTCGAGTCTCGCGGTCTTTTCTAACGTCCAGTTGTCGATTTGATTCCTTTATAATTCTGTGTTATATACTCCCGACGAGTACTTTAGTCCTTTGCATTTCTAATTCGCATCTCCCCTCCTTTTTGCACCCTTCCTACTCTTCCTTTTCTACTCTGTTTCTCCCCACCCCCACATATTCATCCTGGAAGCCGACTATTTGTCCGATCGAGTGCATCGCCACTCGCATGAGAACCAAGCGGTTTTCTTCCCAGAATCATGCGATAAAGATCCGTCAGCTAAGGGGGGATTGCGACTGTCTGTCGCAACTAATGGCAAGATGGTGGAATACCAGCTAGAGGGACATTCTTCGTCCTCTTCAATTCCTGCAATCAGTACGTCATATTGTATCTTGGAGGAACACTCACTACCTCTTGTTTCTCTGGGCTTGAGGGGCACGTTGAGATAGGGGTGTTCCTACCTATGCTTACATCAAACGCCCCTCCCCCTTGTGGATGGCTGCCCAATCTGACCAGCTCCAGCCGACCAAGTACCTGCTTCCCCCAAGGCTAATTCACCATGTGACCCGTCGCATCGGGCGCAAGATCCCGCATCTGTGCCTTTGCCTCCTTCACCTTCGGCGTTGCCAGCCATGTCCGCACTCGCGAGCGGAACTCCGTCAAACATGGTGCTAGGTGAGTTGAGTGGCTCGGGCCGGGCCGGGCCCAGGGTAGAAACCGCAACCATTTCCCATGGAAACCGTGAGCCCGCGAGAGCTTCGACCGTACCGAAACCTTTCGTGGAAGGTGTCCCCCATATTTCATTTGAGGATTTTGCCACCCGGTACCACCAAAGTCAACGCAAACAAGTCCAAAGGAAGCGACTGGAGAAACGCCTTCGTGCCGCCAAGGTGTCCATTGGCGTTTCTGCACGTACGGTTCGTGTCGGGCTTACTGCACAACGGGGTCTTGTTGAAGCTCTCCGCCATGATGACAAGGCCAGTTTCGTTGCTCTCTACCATACACTTCATAGTCTCCAGGAATCTTGCTGCCCACCTGTTCCCAACGATGGCCAAACAGGCTCCGTGGAAGGGGAGCCGTCCTTAACAAGTGAAATTGAGCATTTTCCGGATTTCCTGCATCAGCTGAGCCCTCAGTCCCGGACAGACTTCCTGGAGATTCTGCGGCTGGTCCGCTCTGATCCCCAGTTCCTGGTCGACCAGTTGCGAAGCTTGTCTTCGTCCCAATTGGGTGCTTTTATCTCCCCGGCCGCAGCTTCGGACTCCAATGATCCCGCGTTTCCTTCTATCTCCCGAGCCCAGGGCCAGTCTTTCTTCGGCCGAAACCAGACCCAGTCTGCCGCCTTCAAGGACTACGCATATGCCTTTGAGAGGACCGATCCACTTTCTGTACTTCTCTTCAACGTTTTTGCCGCCCCTTTGGATCCAGATACAAGTGAAGCCCGCCTACGCTTGGAAGTATGGTCCTCCGTCTGCGCTCAACTAATATCCAGCGGAAGTAGTAGATACTACCCTCTTATCGGCCAGATTCTTTCTTCCTGGGCCACCGGCAGTTCCTGGAAAGCCCGACCTAGATTTGAACTATACCTAATGGATATTTTGCAAACCGGTGCTTTTCTTCTGGAACCTGTTGCCACACCACCTGGACTGAATTTTTCCGTGGATGCCCTGGATCCTTTACGGACAGATGTCGCTGAGGAATTCTTTACTTCTGCCGTGGACGACATATTCCGTGTTCTGGATGATCCCGACGGTGGCTTTCCTCACGCCGTCCTGCAGCTCGCGAACGCGGTTTTGCGCAAGCTGGATAACCCTGAAACCCGCAGTCGCTTTTTGGAGTTCTTATTTGTCCAGTGGTTCTTTTCCAAGTTCCTCTATGGCGCATTGACCTATCCTGAGGTATATCAGCCTCAAGCCCTTGGTGAACTTGCATCGCTGACTACGTTTTGCTCTCGCGTGGTAGACCCACGGACTTCTCCTCGACTTCCACGTTAGAAAAGATGCTCGGGAGAAGCTACTGAGCCAGGTTGGGCACCGTGCCTACTCTCAAATCTTTGCTGTTTTGCGTTCAATGTACGTTTATGCTGTGGCTTTCTCCGGTTGATCTACACGGTTGCTAATCTTTTCCAGGCAACATTTCTCAATTCCACGTCCGATGATTAGAGAACGTGTGGAGAGCATGCTCTCTCGGTTCCAGAGCACGACGCAGCCAGAAGAATCGGTTAACCCTTCTTTGCCTTCTTTACAGACATCCCTTCCTCGGCGACGAAATGCTCCTTCGACTTCCCTGATGCTGTCTGCTCGGGATGCTCTTACACTTCTAGATGCCCTCTTCCAACAGCCGCCACATACTTCCCATTCTTCACCGGCCTTTGCAGCGGTTCCCGACTGGTCCTCCAGCCCAACACCATCTGTTGGTCTTCGCCCATACTCACTTATGGACCCTGGATTCGTCCATGCCAAGTACGACGCAAGTCCAAAACCAACGTCGCACAACGGTTCTATATTCTCGGTGGAGACTCCTTCTATCTTGGCACCGGAAAACAGCCTGTCAGAAAAGGCCGCTCGCATTCGTTTTGAGCTAACTGACCTAGATCATCCCAATGAGCGCTTGACCTTAGAGCACCCCTCAGACGAGCATTGGGCCATCTTGTCAGTATCAGCAGATGGTCGTGCCTTGACTTGGAGCCTCCTTCCCGAGAGCAAATACGACTCCCCCAAAGGACCAATTATTGAAACTGGTGATGACATACATTCCACGACCCTAGGGCTGGAAGAAAATTGTGAAGCATTACAGACGGCAATTGTTCGACTCGTCGAGGAGAACCACATTCAAGATTCCGATGACTACGGGTTTCTCTCACAAGATAGTACGCAGCCAGCTGCCATGTCCTTGAAGCAAAGATTCAACGAGGCCATGGTTTGCTGCCATCATGACTCCGATTTCGTTGGGGCGCACTACTGGTGGAATGCTTCGCGGCAGCTCAAGCAGCGGGTGAACCCTAGCTCACCCGAGGCCACAGACGACTCATGGATATTAGGCGCAATGCATGATTCCTACGGTCGTTCGTTGACTTACTCTCGGACTGTTATTGAACGATGCGAGAGCGACTTTGTATCGCTGGACCACAGTCTTCGCCGACTCCAGACCCAAGTCAAAGACCTGACTTCCACTTTTTGTAAGATCAGAGACAAGATGTGGTACATGACGGACGTCAAGAATTCCATGAAGTATGAAGAGGCCAAACATGTGGCCACGGCTTTGAAGACGATGATCTACTCGGCCCGACTAATCAACCAATTTCCCGAGGAACAGCGCCCACGTTATGGGGCAAAGTCATTGGGCGGTTCCCTGTTCCAAAAACCCGAGGTGCAAGTCATGAACATGATGAAGGCCCCAAGCAGCCAGGGTGGGCCGAACAAGCTGTCAGATGACCAAGTCGAGCTGACTCGGAAGTGGTTGTCACACAACGTAATTGAAAATTTTTGCAGAGGGGAAGAAAGAATTCATCGGTTCTGTTACGAGGTTCGGACGAGCATCAACAAACTGGTGGGTGAAACAATGGCTGAAACGCCTGTCTTGTGGGCAAGCGAGCTCTTCCAGAGAGAACGCTCAAGGTTCGAGGGTGGTTATGGGGCTCGTCCCTTCCCGGGTATGTCCATGCCTAGCACACCTCGGCCCTCAACGACAACGAGCGAGGACACGAACACGGCTTCCCACTTCAATGGTGTAAACATGACCATGCCCGATCCTACGACCCGGCTTTCTCGAGATACGCCATCATTGGACCGCAAGCCCTCTATTCAAAGCATCATCTCTGACAGATGGAAGCCTCAGCGCGATTTCGCTTCGATTGATATGTCTTCTATGGGAGGTACTCCTGGCCGTGCTGCCTCAACATCTACCGGTGACACTTGCAGTACATTCTGGTCTGCACCACAGCCACATCCCATGTATGCCGCAAGTGTGTCGAGTGTGTACTCGCGGCCACCTTCTATGTTCAGTGAGACAGCTGCCCGTCCGCCTCGCCGTACTGAACGCAAGACACATGAAAAGACCGTTTTTATGGACGGACTGAGACAGACACTGACCAGTTTGCTTCTCAGCGATTTGGGCTCTCCGGTATGGAGTTGTGGTAGTGAAACTGATGCTTGGTTCACGAACGCGCTGAATCAAAAGCGCATCCAGGTGGAGATGCGCCGACGAGCTGCTGTACAGAAATTCTTTGCTGATTACGAAGCGCGGTCTAAACACACTAGTGAGTCAAGTGGTTCATTGAGAGGTCGGCGGAGCCGGTCTTTCGATAATCTACGTGCAGCTAGCCTCAAAGCCCCTGGCGTGGAACCCTCGTCGCAGGAACCGCGATCTTCCCTGGAAACAGAAGGACAACCAACCTTTTCATACAAGGATGTCTTCCACCGGTTGATTGAGGTGTTCTCGCGTCATGGTAATCCCTTCGTCAAGATCAATGCGCTGCGCGACTTGAGGTCCTTGGTGATTGCATCGCTCATTTCGCCGGAAGATGCCAACTTCTCTACTCCCCTTGGGTCGCCCTCTGGAGAGACGGACGAACCGAGGAGCTGTCCTCAGCTCCACCGGGCATCTCGTCATAGTTTCTCAGAAATGCGACTCCACGATCTCCCTAATCTAGACACCGCGTCACCTTCCTCCTCACCCGAGTCAGAAACAAGTGGCTCCCGGAGGTCCGACTATTCCACTCCATCCGAAGCTCGAATCATAGCTACCATGCGCGACTTGATCCTCGAAGTAAAGCCGAAGACCCTGTTCAGAGACCTGCAGTTCATCTCATCCTTCGTCCCAGCAGACCAACTAAACAAGACAGACCGCGGGACGGCGTTCCTCCAATTCGGCCTAGCCGCGCTAAGCCTCAAGGACGAGATATGCCACAGCATGGTCGAAATCGCCGACCGAATCGTCTCTCAGGAGCTCTCTCGCCGCCACCCCCCTTCGCCTCAGACTTCCAGTCCCACCCAGGCCGTGCTATCCAGGATGCGGCGGGAATGTGGATAATCACCGCCAAAGAGGGCAACCCCGTTGCACAGCGAGAACTCGCAATTCTCTACCTTACGCATCCGGAGCTTCTTCCACGCGTGACTCTCCCTCTCACCCTGCCGCGGGATACCTTCAAGGCGGAGATGATGTACCGACGAGATAAGGACTCCAAATCTGACCCGCAGAGTATGTGTCTGGCACTGCACTGGATGCAGTTGTCGGCTAGTGGGGGTGATACTCTGGCTCGGAATCGACTTCGTGAGCGCGAGGAGTTTGACTCCATTGCTTGATTGTGTGTGGTTCTAATATCATTCCTTTTTTTATATTTCTCTTTTCTTCGCTGGCTCGATATATTCTTCTTGGCTCTTGTCATTTGAGTCCTTTCCATTTTCTTCTGCATTCTGATTCTTCATATTTGCTTTTGCTTCCATATATATCCATATACCCCCGTTCGGGCAATCAAGTTGGTGTTTTTTACAGGGATTTGAATTTGGAGATTACGGACTCTTTCCTCGGCTGGGTGCTGGACTCCAGATGACTGGCGTTCTTTGATGGTCCATACATCGGAAGACTGGGCGGCTGCTGTGACTTGATTTCAGTTCGAAATTTTCATACTCCTTGTCTTCTGAAGGTTATTCACAGAATCACTGGTGACAACCTACGTTCTCCATAGAGCTGATAAGCTACCTGTATCGATGCATTCCTACTACTCTGAAGACCACGGCCAGGGTGATCATTCACCGAGTACTGCAGCACTAGGCCTTTACAGTAGTCAAGAGATTACAGGCCATGACGTCCAACCTGCATTTAATAATGTCCGAGGCCGAAACCTTGGTCCTTGGTTCCTCCATCAGATAAGGTTACCTAAGCTGGATGCTCGGGTAGACGATCGGCCCGACGTCATCGAGGGATTTGCTTCCCCCCACCACTGTTCACTTGACCTTTTATATTCTCTTCTCTTTACTCTTACTTGATTTCTTAATTCCTTGTTTTCCTCTCTCGTGACTATCATCGCAGTAAAACTGACTTTGAAGGTCTGAGTCAGGCTGATATTCGTCGGATTTATCCGTTCCCCGCTCTACCAACCACATCACCTGGGGCTCAGCCTCTTCTTTTCTCATCTTTGCAGCTGAGCAAATCTTCGAGGGCTTGTGATAGAATAAAAATAAAAGACGCAACCTCCTATTTCAACACATTCCAGAACCCAGTCTTCTCATAACTCGTCCGCTTGCAAATTAACCTACCGTTTCACCATGACTACCGCACCACACATGCCGACCAAGGTGCACAGCTCCGATGAAGTGCACCGGAGGCCAAGAGGTGAGTTGAAACGGTACCAACACCCAACAGAGACGATAAAAGCTGACCCTTGCATTTACAACCACCAAATAGGCATTCTCAAGAACTCCAACTCCTTCCAAGGCATCCCCACGATGGCATCTGTTTCCCCGCCCTCGGTTCCAACCATCCCTGAGCCTGAGGTGTTCAAGGAACTCACCATCCAAAACACCCTACAGAATGCAGGCCGTCGGCGATCCTCATCTACCCGTCCAGGGTCGAACTCGCGCCGCCAGTCATCAGTCAGCGCTTACGACGACAATGAGCCCCGCCTAAAGTGGGACGAGGCAAATCTGTACCTGACCGAGCAAGAAAAAACCGCAAAGATGAAGATCGACGAACCCAAGACTCCCTACGCTCCCCACTACGACCCCAGCGAAGACGATGAGCAGATGCGCCTCGACGAGGCACGGGAGAGCCTTCTTGATGCCCAGGGTCTCGTTGTTGACGAGCTCGACAAGTCAGGCAAGCCTCCCGGTCACCGGAAGGGCATTTTAGAAGAAGATATCCCGGATCTGGAGCTCGGTGAGCCTGAGGATAATACGCAGAGTATTCCTTCGGAAGGATCTCGGGTTTTCCGTGATCGCAGCACGAGCATGGACTCGCACAAGAGCGAGAAGCATGTCCAAGTCGGCGTGGAAGATACAAATGGCGCCGAAGTGCCTGCGCATGATCCGCGTTTGTCACCGGAAGAGGCTCGTGCAAAGCATGCCCACTTTGAGGAGATGCGCAAGAAGCATTATGAGATGAGGAATATCAAGGAGTTGCTTGCGTATGTGGATCCTTCCCGAGCTTGATCCTTTGTTCTAGGAAGCTAACACTTTATCTAGGCATCCCGAGGATGTTGATGAGGAAATGGAAGATGACGACGGTTCGGAGCCTGGCCCGCCACCGCCAATGCCTCAAATCCCTAGTCAGTTCCGCAATAACGGACAATAAGGATGGATATATTGTCCCGATCCGTCTTTGCTACAGTTGATATCTTTTCAGTCTACTCTTCTCTGGTGGCCGTACTTGATTCAGATCGTCTTTCCACTGTCGGCTGGGTTTTTTCATCCTGGTCTCTGTGACCTTAATCCTTTTGTGCATATTCCCCAAGCGTTATTCCCCTTTCCCGGGCTTCTTATTTTTACCCTTTTCCTATTCATGGTTCAACGTGCAATGCTCTCTCTATCCAGACCAAGGTCTTTTCTCGTGTGGCTCTGCAATTCTTGGGCAATGAAACAATGATCTACAGTACCAAGCTCCTTACACAGAAGTTGTAGCCTCGTAGTCCTGTGCTTTCATGGGTCTAATTAAGCTCTGCGAATCTGAAGCTCACCCCCGGCCTTGTCCTACATGCATATACTATCACACCTAGTACATAAAGGGGAAATACGCCCGCGTATGTTTATATGAGGTAACCAAACACAAGTGTAGATACCCGCAATTACGAAATGGCCCGGGCGATACCTGCACAGCTTTTAATTGTCATTCATCTGGTGTTTGTTAGGTAAATCCCCAGTGCACTGGGCATCAATGCACATCACAGAGGTCTTTGGATTGGTCGGAGGAGGACAAGAAAAAAGCAAGTACAAAATTGGTCTGCAGCCAGGGTTGTTCATGTCTCATTCTTCGGCATTTTGTTGGGCAAATATAGGCGAATGCGCTCCCTCCAAGATCTCCTACTGAGGTACGTCCATGTAACTTGCCTTTACACGACAATTTGATCCTGTCAACGCGACCCCCTTGCTACAGATTCCTACTACAGTGACCAGTCTACCGATGAGGTCGAATTATATACACCACTTCCATTCTAATCAATCAATCTAGGTTCTCGACATGTTCCTCTTACCATCTGATTCTGACGACAAGAATCGATCATGGCGAACATGGGGACATCGCTGGCGTTCATCCGATACATTCATCCTCAGCAGCATGTCCATGGCCTTGTTTACAGGTTCGTACTATTACCTACCTAGACCTCTGACCAACATCATCATCTACCTAGGAATATACCTAGGATCTCGTCTTCTAACAGCAATTGTCTCTCCAGATGAAATGTTATTCGCCTTCATGGTCCCACTACTCCCTCACATTTTCGAAAACCGTCTAGGGCTAGACACATCGCTCACTCAGCGCTTCACATCCATCTTCCTAGTCGAAGGGGCTCTAATATCTATTATCTCGAGCCCCTTCGTCGGGGATATAGCCGACCGCGCCAGCTCCAAGAAGGTGCTACTACTGGTCTTGTTGGTGTTGACCTTGATCAGCGTGTTATGTCTATCGGTAACTACATCCCGTATGTTCTGCTCTATTCTGTTCTGTTCTGCTCCTATAGCCATATTCCCCAATCTCAATTCCCCATCCCGTGTTGAATCGACAGCTATATTAACCCGCTGCCCGCATCCAGTCATCTGGCTCTTCATCGGCCGCTTCTTCCAATGCATAGTCAGCAACGCTCTATACATCGTCGGCATAGCCACCATGGCCGAAAACCTCGGATCAGAGCACATGGGCAAGATAGCAGGTCTGAGCTCGACCCTAACAGCCGCTGGCACTTGTTCCGGGCCCGTCATTGCAGGCTTTCTATTCGGTATCAAGGGGTATTGGGCGGCGTGGGCTGGTGCCGCTCTGTTCCTCATTGTGGATATCATCATGCGTCTGCTGATGATTGAGAAACCCCAGAAGCGCAAAGGCCGCGACGCGTGTGTTGAGGATCGCAGCCATGCCTCGGACAGGGAACGGGAACCGCTGCTGAATACAGGTCGACAATCGGTCACCGTCACCGTCAACCGGGAGATCGGTGGATGGCGCTTCTACCTCTGTCTTTTTCGGCGGCCGCGCTTTGCAGCTGGCATGATGTGTTACTTTGTGTTTGCACTGTTCGTTGCGAGCTTCGAGTCGACTGTTGCGATGCATGTGCGGCACGCTTTTGGGTGGGGTGTTTTTCCTGTTGGGCTTTTGTTTGCTTCTATTCAGGGTCCTGGGATGTTGTTGGCTCCTTTTGTTGGATGGCTGAAGGATCGCGTGGGTTCGAGGGTTCCTACTACCATTGGATTTTTCTCTGTTGCTCCTTTCTTGTGGCTTCTTGGGGTAGCTGGTGATGAGAGGTTCGCGTGGGCTACTTCCGGGAACAGGGGTAAGATTATCTATGGTGTCTGCACGACTATGGTTGGGTGCTTTATGTGCTTGCTTAGTGGGGTCGGGGCAATGGAAGCGACTGGTAAGTGTTGTGTGTTATTTTCTTCTTTCTTCTTTAGGCGTTTGCTCGGGGGGTACTGACTGGTGAAATGCAGAAACCGTTGATGAGCTTGAGGATTTACATCCTGGCATATTTGGTCCTTATGGAGGTTATTCGCGTGCCGTTGCTGTCACGAATATGAGTTGGATGTCTGGGCTCCTGGTGGGACCTATCTTGGCTGGCTTCATGGTGGAGCGGTTTGGTTATTATGAGCTGCAGTGTGTACTTGGTAAGTACTAAGGAGATTCACATCTTGAGATTGTCATGCGTGTTCTAACAGGTTGTATGTTGTAGTCGTCATGTCTTTGCTGGCTAGCGTCAATGCTGCGTTCAACCTTGGCTTAGCTAAACCTCAAAAGGAAGGATGTCACCGTGACTTGGGGGATTGATGGGCACTGATTGATCAATGTCTGGACATGTAATTACAAATAGGAGTAAATGACGAATTGGTAAGATTTCGGCCTGCATGCATCATGTAGGAGGTACCTGTTCACAGTATAGCTAGGTAACTATGAGCACCTACTTGGTTTAAATCACTCAGTCTTCAGCTGTCCCAAACAAGCCACCTATAGCGACTACTCCTAGTAATTCGCCGCCATCTTGGCTTATGTGCATACTCAATTCCTGTCTCTGATTTATCAATTGTTCACCTCATCAAGGACCCAAGGTGCTTGCATATGCATCCATAGACAGGACACTGTCGAGGATAAAACATGAGGGGTCGTGCATGAGGACAGGAAGTGGAGGTGCGTACAGGAATGGGGCAATGTGCAATGCGGTTGAGATGCAGGAGAAGAGCCCGATCACGCAGCCTGTCAATCTTCGAATTCTCACCGCTGGTTCCTGGCCAAAAGCATGCCGTACTCCGTACATATACCGGACTCGTCACTCATGTCGGTCGGAATAGCTTCATGTATGAGATGTTTGTAACATTTTGTAGCTCTTTTAGTAGTTATTGACATTGGACCCGCCTAGTCCCGGTTCCGACATCTCGGGTGCAGTACTCGCTCTGAGGCCGTCGGAAACTGTGAGTCGTGACCCGAGGCCGTCCTTCTGGCCCAGCGTTTAACATAGCGCTCACTATATCAAGATAAAACCATCGAGCAGTAGATTATAGCCGGGAGGTGGGCTTTGCCGGCATCTCAGACGGCGGCAGGGTTGGCATCGGACCCGAATGACCGGCGTCAGACAGCGGGGGCATCGGGTGCGGGATGGGAGGATTCGGAATGAAGAGCTAAGGAGATCAAGTTGATCACTGTGAGATTTCTGATTTCCTCAGAAATCTCTGAACCAGCGTACTTGAAGATACTAGTTGTTCCAAAGATTGATTTTGGATCTCTCCGATCTAGACCCATAAGATGTTGACGAATAAAAACCGAGTGGATGTGAGGTGTCGATCATGAAACGGGGTCAGTCTGACAAAGTGGGGATTGATAAGTGGCCTGTTGATTATTGACAAGGCAACTGCCTTTCTGACTTCTCCCCGGTGAATTTTAACCATCCCCCTATTTCCTTCAACAAATACGCTCTCTCATCCTATCCCAAACCACTCAAAGATGACAACACAAGTTCCAGTTGATCAGGCTACGTCTGCAATTGCGCCTGAGAAGCGCGATGGCGTCGTGGAAGTTGTCGATAAGCCCGTGGAAGCTTCCGCGTCTATTGTCGCAAATACCGAACAGACTGCAGCTGAAGGAGAGCCTGTGAAGGATGCTGTGGCCGCCACTACTGCCACTACGGAGCCTGAAGTCGCAAATCCTGGAGCCACAAATCTTGAAGCCCCAAAGCCAGACGAGCCTAAGGTCGAAAAACCGGTTTACCTGACTAAGAATCCGGCGCTCGTCGAGTTGTTCGACCGTCTGCCGACCATCCTTGCGAACACCAACCACAATGAGATGTGGGGAGTCAACTTGAAGGACAGCAATGACATTCCCACCGTCAACGTGTTGATCAAGTTCCTGCGCGCAAACGAAGGCAACGCCAAGGAGGCCGAGAACCAGCTCACCAAGGCGCTTCAGTGGCGGAAGGAAGTGAACCCGTTGAAATTGGCAGAGACTGCGACGTTTAGCACTGCCAAATACGGAGGCTTGGGATACCTTACCACCTTTGAAGAGAACGGACGACCCTTGGTCTTTACTTGGAATATCTACGGAGCCGTGAAGGATATCACTGCGACATTCTCGGATACTGATGAGTAAGAACCAGTCGTGCGATGATCTGCAGTCGAACCGTACCAAATGCTAACTGTCCACAGATTCGTGCAATGGCGCGCTGCTCTCATGGAACTCGCCGTGCAGGACCTCAAGATGCAGGATGCCACTGAGGTCATTGACTATGATGGCGAGGATCCCTACCAAATGATCCAAGTGCACGATTACATGAACGTCAAATTCTTCCGTATGGATCCGTCTGTCCGCGCCGCCACGAAGAAGGTTATCGAAGTGTTCTCCACGGCATATCCAGAGCTACTGCGAGAGAAGTTCTTCGTCAATGTCCCTGCCATCATGGGCTGGATGTTTACCGCCATGAAATATGTCTTGAGCCGCAATACCACGCGCAAGTTCCACCCGATTACCAACGGTGTCAACCTGGCACGGGAGTTCTCTCCTTTGGTTGCCGAAAAGATCCCGAAATCCTATGGCGGCAAGGGCCCAGAATTGGAGGGAAGTGCCAAAATCATCCCTTTGACGGAGGACAAAGCAGCGGTCACTCCAGAAACCGGCAAATCTGCTGAGGTGCCTACTGCTGCTGTATCTAAGGAAGAAACAATCTCGAAGGAAGAAACCCCCAAGGCGGAGGTTGTCAAGGAATCCCAGGATGAGGCTGCCGAGGATACTACCCAGGAGCCCATCAAAGCGGAGTCTTCCAATGCTGAGGCTCTGAAGGAAGATCCTACCAAGGATGGAGCCCAGTAATCAACACTTGGCTCTCGCTGTCTGTTATGATACCCGGAGGAGCAGTGTATAACACCCCCGCTCTTGTTTTCTTGGTTTCTGGTGATTTATGAGCGCCAAAATTACGCACAGTCGGTTGAATATTTTTAGCCGTAGTTAATTTCACTATTTTATCTCTCAAATCGTGTCTGAGGCTCAAAGTATCAAGTTCTCAACTCCTAGTAAAAGCACGCCCTACAGCTCGTACGGGTGACGGCAGAATCCAACCCCGCAACTCTTATCGACAAGCTTCCACAATCTGCCTGAATCACTCTTCGAATTGTCAATCCCGTTCAGTTGCAGTGTCAATCGTCCTGACATCGACCTGAAGAAAAGAGCTGTGCTGGTCCGACCAACTCTTTGGATCCGCTGGCGATCTGCTCCAGAATGCGCCCTGCCCTTTAAATTTCATCTGCACCGAGCTTGTCCCCGTCCTTCACCTTACTTTTGCGACATAGCATCAAGTGCCTCTCCTCGCGCCCCTCTCTCTCTCGAACTTCCGACACCTCCTATCCAGGCTAGCCCCTTTCATCATGTCTGTCTGGAACCCCGATAATATCCGCGATGTGGCCGAGTCGGTCGGTATCCTCAACCTCAACCACGACGTGACGGAGAACCTGGCTCGGGATGTTGAATATCGAATCGCACAGGTGCTCGAGGAAGCACTGAAAAGCATGCGCCATGCAAAACGCACAGTTCTCACAACGCAGGATATCGCGCTTGCTTTGCGCAACCTCGACGTGGAGCCACTGTATGGCTACGACTCGACCCGTCCGCTGAAGTTCGGCGAAGCGTCTCTGGGACCTGGCCAACCATTGTTCTACGTGGAAGACGAGGAGGTGGATTTTGAGAAGTTGATCAACGCACCACTGCCGAAGGTTCCCCGCGAGGTCTCCTTCACTGGTAAGTGGACTTGTAGCTGATGATCGGATTTGCTGTGCGGATACTAACATCTTCTATAGCCCATTGGACGGCCGTTGAAGGTGTGCAGCCATCGATTCCCCAGAACCCCACCGCTGCCGATTCTCGCAACCTCGAACTCGTCTCTAAGGGTCCGAATGCCAACCCCACCCTGGGAGCAATGAGTGGTACCACGGACGTGGCTGTTAAGCCGCTGGTCAAGCATGTGCTTTCAAGGGAACTTCAACTCTACTTTGAGAAAGTCTGTAGTGCTTTCCTGAATGAGACCAGCGAGGATTACCGTACATCCGGATATTCCAGCCTTCGTGAGGACCCAGGTCTGCACCAACTCGTGCCATACTTTATCCAGTTCATCGCCGAGAAGGTCACGCACAGCCTCAAAAACATCTTCGTTCTGACCCAGGTGATGCACATGGCCGAGGCTCTGGTCCAGAACAAGTCCCTTTACGTGGATCCTTATGTGAGTATCCACCCCCTCGGTGAACCATGACACACAGAGGCTAACTCTATCAGATTGCATCCCTCGTCCCATCCATTCTCACTTGCCTTATTGGTCGACAACTTGGTGAAAATGCCGATCTCGCAGAGTCTTTCGCCCTCCGTGATCTAGCCGCTTCTCTCCTCAGTCTGATCGCCAAAAAGTATTCTCATTCCTCTCACATGCTCAAGCCCCGACTTGTGCGCTCCTGTCTCAAGACCTTCCTGGACCCCTCCAAACCTTTCGGTGCCCACTACGGTGCCGTCATCGGCTTGCAGTCCGTTGGAGGCTCTGAGGTGGTCCGAGTCCTCATCATCCCCAATCTGCACGAATACACCAAGCTTCTTAACGATGGCCTGGAAGATACTGCGCGTCGACCGGCTGCAGAGCGAGTGCTGAATGCACTCGTGGCTGTGTTGGCCTCGCTGCGCAGCAACCAGCAGTCCTTGACGAATGGCCACACTGTGACTGACGATCTCCGTGCTCGCCTGGTTGACAAGGTCGGTGAGATTATTGCGGCAAAGATCGTGGAGGCTGGCGAGGTACAGTTGGTGCGTATTATTCTCGAGTCTTGAATGACTTTTGAGATTTCTGCATGGTGTCTTCAGGGTGGTTTTTCAAATAAGCTCGCAGTGATCTGTTCATGCGGCATGGCGTTTCTGTTGGGCGTTGGCTAGGGTTTTTACGATATCTAACAGCCAAAGGGCATTCTAGGCTCTGGTTGGGCTTTCAGGTTACATGAATACAGCCATTTATTATTGATACCATGTGCGAAATGCCATACATGTGTCTCTTTGCATATGGAATCTCTCTGTCATTTCCAAGATCTCTTTAACCTGCTGTAAGAGAGAGAGAGAGAGAGAGAAGATTCTTTTTTTTTTTTTTTTTTTTTTTGGAGAGAGAGAAGATAACCTCCTGTAGTTTTGTTATGTGTAGTATGGCATTGGTCAGTCTGATCTATATAGTCACGTGAGATTGATGTGAATTATGTAATGGCGCCAGGAACGCCAACCTTATTCTGCCTGGCATCACCGCTCACGTGAGCATTTCGATCTCGGCCGCTTAGTCGCTTTTGATTTTCTTTATTCGGTTCCTTCTAAGAGGCCGAATCATCCAGCATAGTCTGCATACGACTGCAGCTACTCAGCTACCTACCACACTTGGTGTGTAATATGTCAAAGCCCCCAGACAGGGATTTCCTGACCCAATTGAACCAATAGCTAACGATCTTTGGGCACTGATGTCAGACAGATTTTGCTCCGTAGTGCCCCACCTATCGCGGGCCCACACAGAAAATCACTCATTGCCAACCAAACTGCCTGCAGCAAACATTTTGCACACCTTCCCCTCTCACCTGAGGTCACTGAGGTACCAAAAATTGCACAAACTGCTTTCTCTAGCGAGAGATCCCTTGTCCTTCACCTTACCGAACCTGAATAATCAAATTCTGAGCTCGGGCACACATTGGGTTTTTGTGTGAGACTGTCCTACCGACGCTCATAAATCCCGCGAATGTTCACGACTGTGGCTCTTTGCTGCCTCGTGCTGATCTAAGTCGAAATTCATCTTCGCCTTCCATGAACCCGAGGGACCTTCTGCGATTCTTGTCTAAGCCCGCGAAGTAAGTGTGAGGTGTGCCCCGCTCTGATTCTCGAAGAGAAGGACGGATATCCCAATCAGGCAATTAAGCGCCATTGGGTCATTGTGACTGGTGTTGTGGTCTTGCACAGCTCTGTTATGGCTCTAAACAATCTTTTACTCGAGTGTTTGTCGCTAACCTTCACCCTTCCTCTTTTAGGCCTCGATAACACGACTCCCGTCGTCCAATATTCTAGCGCCCTCCATCACCTCCCTTTGAAGCAGAATTCTCGTCTGCTAGACCCGATACTTTGACCGGTATCGGTATCTTCCAGTACGAGGATATCGACTGCTAGTCACAATTTCTCGTAGCATCTTTTTCTTGTCGTTCGCCTTTCGCCCTCCTTAGCAGCCCTTCGGTCTGTTTGGAGATTTCACTCGCCTGGTCTGACCAGTTACATCGTTGTTCAAGGGCCTTCTCTTCTCAGACGGGCATCGCCCCCTTGTTCGTCTGGGTAAGTAGACAGTGCTTCTATAGCCTCTCTCTATCGAAGTCCATAGGGCGGTCCGACGTCACTGTTTCTACTTCGTTCAACACACACAAGTACAACAGCTCAAGCTACATCCGTCATCATGGTTTACGTCGGTATTCCAACGAACTACACTGCTTCGCCGTCCTCGTTCGCGGGGACCCCGTCTCTGACCATCAACTATGAGGCCACTCAGGATCTCGACTCGACCAATGCTTTCGAGGGCCCTGAGAAGCTTCTCGAAGTTTGGTTTGCGCCTTCTGCCGAGGAACTAGGCAGTGCGGGCCCAGAGGGTCTTAAGAAGGTGCCTAGCGAAATTTGGAAGGACATGTTGGACCTGGTCAACTGCCAGGTGCTTTCCGTCATCTCGTCCGATGAGATGGATGCCTACCTTCTGTCGGAATCCAGCATGTTTGTCTGGCCCCACAAGTTGATCCTCAAGACTTGCGGAACTACCACTCTGCTTTCGGGCCTGCCACGCATCTTGGAGATTGCTGCCTTGTTCGCAGGATTCCCTCGCGCCACGGCTCCTCCATCCCGGGGTATCACAGTGGCTGCGGCTCCGTACCGAGTCTTCTACAGTCGCAAGAACTTTTTGTTCCCTGACCGCCAGCGTGGCCCTCACCGCAGCTGGCGCGATGAGGTGCGATCTATGGACAAGTTGTTCATGAACGGTAGCGCCTACATGATCGGCAAGATGAACGGCGAACATTGGTACCTTTACCTCACCGATCCCGGCACCATGCTCACACCGCCGGCGACCCCCCAGGAGGAGGTTGACTTCCCAGAGACCGAAACCAAGGTCCTTAGCTTCCCTGAGGCGGCTGCGCGCACCGATTGTGATCAGCATGACGAGACCCTCGAGGTTCTGATGACCGATCTCGACGAGGAGAATGCGAAGCAATTCTACCTTGACCACGCCACTGCTGTGGCCGAGAAGCGGCACCGCAGTCTGGAGCAGCAAGATGGAAACGATCACCTTGATGTCTTCAGTAACACCTCCGATATGGGCGAGAATGGCGGTATCTTGCCGCCAGAGCTGACCACCGAAGGCCATGCTCTAGGCACAATTGTGTCTGAGTCGTGTGGTCTGTCCGACGTCTACTCCAAGAGCAAGTACCCAGACGCTCGCATTGATGCGTACCTCTTCACCCCATGTGGCTTCTCCGCCAATGGCGTCATCCCGGCCCCCGACGGCAACGCCCCGACTCACTACTTCACCGTGCATGTGACGCCGGAGCCCCAGTGCTCGTACGCATCCTTCGAGACCAACGTCCCGCATTCTCAGAAAGGCAGGGACACCGCCGACATCATCCAGCAAGTCGTTGGAATCTTCAAGCCTGGCCGTTTCAGCATCACCCTGTTTGAGACCAAGCCCGTCTTGGAAGAGCTTGAGGAGGCGAATGGAGAGCAGGACTTGGTGCACGCCCAGCGCCAAGCTCTCCGTCGCAACAAGATGGAGCACGTCGAAGGCTACCGCCGCGTCGACCGCATTGTTCATGATTTGAACGGTTACGATCTTGTGTTCCGTTACTATGAACGCAATGACTGGAAAGGGGGGCACCGCGAATCGGAGAGAAGGGATTCTAGGACGACTGTCTCAGCCGTGCGTCAATGAATCGTTAATCTTCTCGCGGGTGCGACCTTTCCATCGTTTGAGTCCTTGGCAACGTGCCTTTTCCCACTGCTCATTTCTTTCTACTATGATTTGTTTTGTCGATTTCCTGTCTATACATAGTGCACAGCATCGCATGATCATGCCGAGCGTTTCATTCATTTCTTTATCCATTCGTTTCATTGGTGCGCCATTGGGAAAATCTAAACCATGTGTAGGATTGGATATCTGGAGCTTCGAATCCCCGATAATCATCGTCCATCATTTGATCGTACTTAATTAGTTTGGAGATTCTATGTGGCCGTACCTGGGAAATTCATCCACTTTATCATTTTGCATGTAACATGTCCTTCAGAGTAGATCGTAAATTTGAGGTAGTATGCTTCGTTTTCAAGCATGGTCGCATGCGCGTCGCGTTGCTCGGTCTTTTGCCACTGCGAGAGCAAACACCTAGTCTCCTACAGGCTACGACCATTGGACAGACAGTCACGGACTTGCATTGTCCGGTGCCTGAGAAGTCGTTAGACAGTTGCAAATTGGGGAAATTTTGCTACTATCCGAACGCAGAGGGTCAGCATAGAAGGGCCCCATTCAACGAGTCTGCTCAGTCTGGACTCTGTCGCAAAAACTTGAAAGATTACCTATCCAATATTGAGGCTGGATAACAGCGTTTCAAAGAACTGCATCCTATCTTCATAGATTCAGAGGACGAAGATGATTGGCAGAGGCGTTCATTTAAGAATCATTGTAGGGCTTGGCTATCCGAGCCGGAAGGCGGTGGGATGCGTCGTTATCTCAGGTCTCCAGCAATCTCCTGATCTAATCCAAGATTCCATTCCATCATTTTCACTCGCCGCAACAGCAAATTGTCCTTTAAGCTGTTTAGAGGATACGGCGTATTGCTATCAACCGAGATTTGCCTTTAACCAAACCAGAAGGAGCAACCGACTTCTTGCTCCGGTGCAACGCGCAACGCGATATCTACACTCAGCAGAGCCTCACTTGCGCTTGTATCAAATCGAGTTCATTGACATCTCCCCCGGCGAGCTTTAACAGTCCTCAACTCACAAGTAGTCGAAGTGCCATAATTTCCATTCTTCTCTCCTCGCTACCACCCTCCAAGATGTCGTCACCACCACCATATCCATCATCATCCAACCCCCTCAAACGCCCCTCTATCTCTTCCTCCGTCTCACAACCGCTCGTCAAGAAACAGCGCATGCACCCACTTCGCCAGACTTCCTTTCCAGCAGGCGTCGATCCCGCAGACCGCAGTTTCAGAGGGACTAGTGACGCCGGGAGCGTGACAGGCAGTTACACAGGCAGTCTGGGCGGAGCCAGTCTGGACGGGATATTCTCGGGCGCACGGGGGAAAAAGCGAGGCCGCAAAAGCAAAGCTGAGAAAGAGCGGGAACGAGAGCGTGATGATGCTTCCAGCGCCAGGGCGGGGGATTCCACACGGTTCGGGTCAGTCGACAACGAGGGTTCGGTCAGAGGTGGACCATCGGGCAACGGAGGCGGCGGTGCAGGTGCAGATGATGCGGATGACTATGATGATGAGGACGAGGCAGAGCTCTTTGGACAGCAAGAAGGAACTACGGATACTGAGGCTGAGAAGAAGAATCTAGCGTACGTTTTCTCCTCTTATGCTACTGGTGACATTGGTTGAAGCTTACATTGTTCGCGAACAGGATCCTGGTTGATGCTTTCAATCCCATGCAATCGGAGAGATATGATCTTTTCAAGCGAGCGAAGCTGCGCAAAGAGACCCTCCGCCGCATCGTCAACCACGCCCTCTCACAGTCTGTCCCAGCCAGCGTCGTAACGACAGTCAACGGCTTCACCAAAGTCTTTGCAGGTGAAGTTATCGAGATGGCACGGACAGTCCAGAGCCAATGGGCCGAGGCACACGATCTCGCTGCACGCGACGCATTCGACGCCGAAGAAGCCGCAGCCGAAGCCGCAGCCCAGGCAGAGAACTCGACATCTTCAACATCAACCCCCGCTAGCACTCCAGGCCCTGGCTCGGGGTCGGCATCTTTAAGCAACGGAATTAAGAAAGAGCCAAATGCGACCCGTACCCCTACACCCTCTCTTCCTCCCCATCAGAATTCGACAACTCCCCGCCCAAAGCGTGAGTTCCGTCCGCCACCCAACCCACACCGAGGTCAGCTCCTCCCTTCGCATCTGCGAGAAGCGGTCCGGCGCACCAAGCGCAATGGCGAGGGTGGTGGAGTTGGTTATTCAGGACTGAGTTTGGAAAATATGGGGGTTCGAGGTTCTGTCGCGTGGAATTCCGGGGTAGGTGGACGGAGGTTGTTTCGATGAAAGCTCGGCGATCTCAATCCATTGCATATCGGCGTTTGACCTGGCTGGGATTACTTTCTTTGCATATCTAATATGTGTGTACTAAAATCATCGATCTGGAGTCGGGGTACTAGGTGTTACAGCGGAATGGGTTTGTTTAGGATCTGTTATCACGAATGTTAGCCTCCAAGCCCTGAGGCTCTAGGTTTGGTCCAGTCTCAGGCTCAGGCTCAGGCTCAGGCTCAGATTCATTTTATGAATTGCTGTCTTCCAGTTGATCTAGAATATGAGCAATTACTCGTCCAATTCCTTTATAACCAAAGTCGCAGAACGCAATGAAGTTTTCCTCTCCCACGTTTCAATAGTGGCAATTCAGGATATCACCTATTCATAGAAGCTCTTTGATTGGAGGTGATTGCAATTCATGGGTACTGTACTCCGTATCACCTTCGCCTAGGTATCTGTCTGAACAAGATCCACTATATGAACATGATCTACAAAGCCTGAACGTTGCCAATAGCTTTCCTGGACCGATTGCCCCAGCTTTGCCAATAGTTTCCGCAGTGATGCTCGATCCTCATCGTCACATTCTGGTGACGGCCTGGGGCACCAATTCTCAAGGCTTGAGAAATATTCGAACGCCTCAGACACTTGATATGGCGAATCGCCAAGTCCATCATAGCAGGGCATGTACCGATCATGATACAGCCCGACCCTGATACCACTCTCGGGCTGCTTAAATGGAATATCAATATCCGATTCCGGGTACCAATCATGATACAGCCCGAACTTGATACTCCCCCCGGGCGGCTTCGATGGAATATCCGGGTACCAATCACTACGACCGATTCGAAAGTGTCGTAATTTTGTCAGTTTCTCCGCGAATAGATCGAAAATCTCGTGCCATCGCTTGTCGTACGAACCATACAAAGCATTACTGCCCTCGCGGCGCACCGTTGTGTCCCGAGGTCGACCACAGGCGTTCACATTCTGTTTCAACATGCCGAAATCGTAGAGCACGGCGCAGCCATCCAAGTAGATTTCTTCCAGGGTGTCGCTATGCCTCAGAATCCAGTCGATTTGGTCATCGTGGTAGAAACAGAAGTGTCCCAGTGATAGTGTCTTCAGGTGTGGGAAGAACAGATTGGTGATGTCCATGTGAGGGTAGAAGCCGAAATATTCGTGCCAGGAGAGTGAGAGATGTCGGAGAGAAGAAGCAGCGGGGCGCAGCCATGCGCTGGGCAAGTCCTTGAGAAAGTTGCGGACTTCCGGGAACTGCCCGATGATTGTTAGAAAACGCAATCTCGATCGTGGATGGGGTGGATAGGTTATAACTTATACCTCCAGCTCAATCCCAGTAGACGGGCCATCTATCTGGTTGGTAATGCTTAGGCGAAGGGACTGCAGGCCCGACAGGACCTTTTCCATTTTCGCAAGCGTTCTCGGATCTTCCGGGTTAACTGCCTGCAGGTTGCGGATACCAAGAGATTGGACTGGGCGCCGTGATGAATCGATAAGGGAGAAGATCTTATCCATCGCTTCGAAACGGAATCGACGCGTCTGAGGGTAGTCCCAAGCATTGGGTCTACCCTGACCACTAGCAGACACGAACCTCTTATGAAAGCACAGAACAACCGAGTTTAGCAGAGGTAATTCTTCTACTTGCGCAAGAATATTGTCCCAGCCATGGGGCCATTCTTGTTCGTTTTCCCTGTACTTGTAATTCTGTGCGCGTTAGTTGTTGGCAGTTGCTTGGAGATGGATGAAGATAATCATACAATGCCCTTATCCACGGTGACTATGTCGATCTTGCGCAGACTCCGACTTAAGCTGGGATTGTTCAAGATCCCTTGTATTTTGTTTTGGCTCGTCTCGCCGGGCCGCAGGTGTACGGTTCTGTAGAGCTGATCGTTGGCCAGCTGTGATAGGAAACGGCAAGTTTGGCGCAGCGACTTCAGTGATGGTCGATCCACATAGGAAAACGTGTGAGCGATTAGCTCGTTGGGCAGATCGAGGAGGCGTGACATTTAGGCGTAAGTAGTTAGAACTTCAACTTAGAGTTAGAATTCACAGCTTGATGGCCCAAGACTCAAAAGGGGACTTGTTTCGCTTAGCCCTAGGCCAGTGGCGTCCAAACTTCCTAATTCGGTAATTTTGGATGTAGAAGCCTGTCTCAACTTCGCAAGGATGAGTCAGTAGGACAGGACCATAGGGCAGTACCTACTGTGTATTCTCGTCAGAGCATGAAACGTGTAGAGAGATTTCTCAGGTGCCTGCAGACGTGCACGGTGTGTTGGTGCAAGGTAGAGGTTGATTGTGGTCGCAAACAACCCAAAGTAGTATGTTGTTGGTAGGGAGCCGGAGATTTCATTTCACCGATGATGAGGCATCCAACTGAGGCACCTGTTGAATTCTCTTTCCATTGACAACTGCGTTCGCCCGTGAATAAAGACTTGGGGGCTCGACATTCAAAAAAGGGTTGCAAACATCCATAGAGCGGAACATACAAAGATGCCGTCACCTACGACCAGACCAGTACGTCGCCAGCAAAAGAAGTGTCTCTCAGGACGTTACTAATGCCGCCAGAAAATCTATACTCTCGCGTGGGATTGCCAAGTGCCCCATGGAAATCTTGTACTTGGTGTCGAACTATCCCCGGCCAACTGGCGCGAACTGTGTCTTGTGAACCAAGGGTTTCGCGCGGTAGCCGGGCTCCTGCTCTATGCAAAGATTCAGTGATCTTGGGAGACCCTTGAGGAGTCTACCCGATCGTTCAGTCTCTACGCACAGTCACGCAGAAGCCTCGCCTGGGCGCACATGTCCTCAAGATCCGACTAGAGGGCCGGTCTATGACACTATCGCGCAGGCCGCAGATCCTAGACCTCAGTTCACGCATACACTTCATGGATTACATTTTCGTGGCCTGCATTAGACGGAGGGTTGAAATTGATTGATAGGACGAGGGTCTGGCAAGCCCAATTGTGCGAAGGGGTCACCGGCGCTGTCGTTGCACTTCTCTTAGAAGTTAGCACATCTAGAGGGTGGGCGTCCCCTCCACTCTGTGGTATAGTGCGAGGGTGGGTGTCCCCTCCACTCTGTGAGGTAGTGTGAGGGTGGGTGTCCCCTTCGTATCCCGAACCGCTATCGGCCATGATGAAGATTAAACCGAAGTGGGGTCGAAGGTATTATCCCTGGACGAGAGGGTTGTCTTCAGGTCCGTACAGAGGCTTCTCTCACAAAAGTGAAGCTCTGCGGAATAGGTTTCCGACTACTGTCAGGTAAAAGCTTCAGGAAAAGAGTGCTGGAAGTCCTTCTAGCAAAAGGCGCTCATAACCTCATGGAATAAGGCAATGAAATGACTCTGACTCTGAGAAAAGAGAAGAAAGAGAGACAGAGAGAGACAATCTAGCTATATCTAGGTTCTGTCTCCTGGTGGTGCCTAAGGCAAACATAGCAAACATGTTTGCCTGCCCTAGGCATCCAACATCAAACCTCAGGTCGCTGGTTCTTGGCCCTGACTTCACGCAACAAAATCAACAGATCGGTATGATGTTTCGCTCGGCCATTTGCGAGCCGGAGGGGCATGGGTCGCTGGATGTTTCCCATCTCAGAGATGCGTTGATTCGGTCTCATTCATCTGGAATTGGACATGGCGAAAAAGAACGTCCAGGAAACACCCGAATTCCTGCCCCTTTTTTTACCTGCTGAGAATTGAACGCATGTCAATTCCAATACGGAGCTCACTCGCGTTCAAAGGGCGGACAGCGCATCTACCTAGCCCATCAACGCTCAAATCACTTCAGTTGCAGTGTATTCGGGAACCAGACTCACTTGACACCATTTTCAGACTAGTCAGATCCCATGCAAAAGATGTGCCACACATGGTCCTCTACGTAAATGATGAGATGGTAGGTGGCTAGTTGTTTGCTAAACTCCAAGACTGCTGCCTACGCAGTCCTGTGGTGTGAATCGTGATTGGCCCAGTCCTCTCGGAATTAGGGCTATTCAACGTCTCATATCATCTATCGCAAAATCGAACAATATTAGACACAGCAGATGGCAATAACCTCACAATTATACCCAGATAATGACGATAACTCTCACTCAAAAGCTCAATACATGTCAAACTGGACTGAGGCGAATCATTCGACCTGCAGAAAGCCACCGCGCATGGCTGCAAGGGTTTCCATCGGAGTTGCGCTTCCCTTATTGGAACGACCTCACATCCCCGATCTCCGCATTTGCACCTGTACAGTAAAGCCGGGACTGTCAGGCAGGGGCAGGGAGATGTTTGAATTAGGAATCTAGCCATTGGGTCTGGCACAGAGAGGGCTGACACTTGCATCAGGGCCCGCGTCGACTGAACCATGGGCACACCCCTTTCTTTCTTGGCAGGCGTGTTCTCGATGTCATCACTGAGGGGATCTTGTTGCCTGAAATACGCCTCTTCTTCAGGTAGTGCCTTGTCCGTTCCTCTTTGTTGCTATTGTGATTCATAGTCGCTCTTTATACTCCGTTCTGGCCGGAGGGGGCTAGTCAACGCTTGAGATTCGGTATATCAAAGTCTGAATCCAGAGCCCTTATTCGAATCTTACATATTTCTTATTCATTTCCTAGTTTTGTTTCTTCTATAATGCACTCGTTCCAACCCTCTCACCTCTACACCCGCTTGATAGACACAATAGCCACAACCCTACCCTGGGCCTCCTCCGACGCATCAGCGAAAGGAGATCCCAAGAAGAGTGTCAAATGGATAGATGTATGCAACCTACATCTCAGCAGCGAAGAAAAAGACTCATACACATCCTTTCTAACCATCAACAAACCTAGGGCCTCCGAGGAATCGCCTCATTCCTCGTCGTACTAACCCATCTCGCCCGAGCATGGGACTACAACCTCTTTTCACCACGCGACTCCGAAAATGCAACCCCTCGCCTGCTTCAATGGCCCATCCTGCGCATCCCCTGGCAAGGCCGGATCGGAGTAACCATCTTTGCCTTCCTAACAGGCTACGTCTGCGCACTGAAACCGCTCAAGCTATCGCGAGCGGGCGATATATCCGGCGCATTCACAACAATAGCAAAGAGCGCATTCCGTCGGCCACCCCGATTGATCTTTCCGGCGACGATTGCGTTACTCATCTCGTGGACTTTTGCGCAGTTCGGCGGGTTTGTTGTCGCTAATAGATCGGATTGCTGGTGGTGTCGGTATGCGGCGCCAGATCTGGAGGATTCGTTGTGGGAAGAGATCATCAGGCTGGGCATGAACTTTTTGTCGACATGGACGACTGGTTATATGGCGTATGATGATCATCAGTGGGCGCTTTTGCCGCTGCTGCTATCGTCTATGTTGGTTTACATTGTGCTTTCGGCGACGATGTTTGTGAAGTTCCGGTTTAGGGTTGCGATTTACGTTGGCTTGCTGCTGTACTTTCATCAGGATGCAGCGAAAGATACAGGTGAGTTAGGTACTTGGGAGGAAACTGAACCAGAAACAGAGAGAAGAATGCTAGTGCAGGCAACGAGAAATGAAACTGAGCTAAGCAAAGCAACCACTATACAGAAACTTTCCAGATGCAAGCCATCTATGGTATTCTCCTCAGCGACTTCTCCTACCACACACCCCTCAAAGACTGGATAGAAGCCCACCCACGCACCCGGAAGATCTTCACAATCCCACTAACCATCCTCGCCCTGCTCATCGCCTCCTACCCAGGTGAACACCCCGAATGGACCGGCTGGTCCAACACAATGCTCAAAGCAAGCCACTACATCTTCCCGCCAGACGTGAACATCGGCAAACGCTACACGGCACTCGCAATCGACATGATCATTCTAGCTATTGTCTTCTCGCCTTCGGCGAAAAGATTCCTCTCCAGCAGACTCCTCCTCTGGCTCGGCAAGCAGAGCTTCGCCATTTACCTCATTCATGGCACTATGCTGCGCGTTGTGCTCTGCTGGATGTTGTATGGGATTAGTGGACAGCCCTGGGAGGGCCCGGAGCCTCTGACGGACGATGAGCGCGATGACTGGTTGCCTATTCGAGGGCCGTGGGTTGTTGCCGTTAGTATTCCTGTTTGGATTGGGATGGTGTATCTTCTTGCTGCGCTGTGGACGGCGTATGTGGATACTTTCTGTGCTTCTATGACGCAGAAGTTGGAGAGAGCTGCTTTTGTGGAAGATGAGAAGGTGCCGTTGCCTTTACCTGCTGTGTCGATTCCCATGCAGACGGTTTAGGGGAGTCTTTCTGCTGTGGTATTTGAGTACCATCGGTTGATGTTAGGGGGTAACTTGGTTCAATTCGAGTCTTCGTCGTACTGCGTATGGCTGGGAATCGGCTTTTTGGCATGGCGGGATCATCCACGGCCGTTCGTTGAAACCATTCCTGCTCCCCTTTGGCCTTTGGTGCAATGCAATAGTATAATGACTGATGCAAATTTGAATTCGACAAATATACGTACATAGCAAGATGGACATTGTGGTTGAACCATATTCTATCGTCAAGTATCACAGAAAACCAATGCAAATGCCACTGCGCCATAATTTACAGGTTCTATAAACAAAACGTTGATCAACCGCGGCGATCAGCAGCCGCTGCCTGGCTTTGCTTCAGAGACTTCTTAGCCCTCTCGCGTTCTAACTCCTGGGCTCTCAGGTGCTCGATTCGGCGCTCTTCGTTGCGCTTCCTCCGCATAAGCTCGTCCTCCTCTTTGCGCTGTTCTTCGTACTCCAATGCACGCTTCTTCTTTTCACTGGCAAGACGTTCTTCGGGGGTTGCCGTGCCGAGCGTCTTCGATAAGGAGTCTTGTACCTCGGAACCGACCTTTCCAAACTTCTCATAAAGGCGGTCTATCATACTAATCTTAGCAGGACCCTTGACTTCACCACTGTCCTCTTGGACTGTCGCCCGAGTATTCGCGGTTGCTCGCGCTTTTGCGGCTTTCTCCTGTTCGATCCGTTCCATCAGAAGACGGAGGCCCTTGCTTTGGGTGTTTCTTGTCAGTTCGGAGAACTGAGGCCCGGGCGCGTCTGCGAGCTTCTCGGGAATCGTCATCTTCATCCAACCCCGGAAGTTATCCGAATTGATCACGTATGTCTGGCCCAGGCCGAAGAGACCGGTTGCCACGAAGTAGAGCTGTAGCGCGCTAGGCATGAGAGTCATGAAGACGAAAGACATGACAGGGAAACCGTAGATGATGTATTTTCCCATATCCGTTTGCATCATGGGCATTGCGCCGGTGTCACCTCCTCTCTATTGTACTCAGTCAGCATCACAGTAAAGACAGATCATACCAGAGCCCACTTACCTTTAGCGAGAGACACAGCGTGCCCGCGGTCACCAATGGCAGCAGGAATATTGGATCGTGGACAGTGAGATCATTGATCCATGCTACTGACTCTGCGGCAAGGCCCGGCACTGGCATCGCTGCCATTGCTCGCACAACTCGGAAGATCCCAAAACCAAGTGGGATTTGGAGCATGGGAATGAAGGACTTCCACGTGCTAATGCCATGGGCAGCGTGAATAGCCTGCAGCTCGGCCCTTGCAGTCTGTGCGGCAACCAGGTTCCCTGCGGTTTGGGACTCAACCATCCTCTTTCGGACCGGGGTAACCTTGCTTTTGACATTGTTCATTCGTGCTGCGTTCTCCGATGCATCGATGATAGGTTTCAGCATGAGGACACGAGTCAAAACACCAACCGCCACGATAGAAGCCCACCATGGCAGACCGGTATAGACGTGAATGTGTTCGATGAAGTATTGCATCAAAGACGAGAAGCCCGTGCCGAAATCAATTCCGAGTTCCTTGAGATATCCAATGCGCTCCGGGATCAAGGTAATATCGTAAAGGTCCATCGGACTCGTATCTTTCGGGGCAGCATCTGTAAACACTTCTCCCAACGACTCCGACGAGGTGGACTTGAATCGGACTCCAGCCGGTCCGGCAATGACTGGTGTCATGCGCCAGGGGGCACTCCCGGACAGTGCTGACTTCAGTTGACCGCGCTGGCTGGGGAAGCGCAGGCTCTGTGAACGGACGGTGGATATCTGCAAACTAAGTTAATTTCAATGTTGTTTCAAGTCCGAGTCGACAGGAGAACGAACAGATCGAGCGGACCGAGACACGGCAGTCATCCGCTGACGTGCAAGCGCAGCGGCTGCGCCGGACCCTTTCAGGCCAATGGGTCCCATCATTGTAGTTAGATTAAATCGGGATGCAGAAGACGATGCGGGAGAACTGTTCTCCTGCCTCTCGGCGCGACTTTTTCTGCCGCGGGCGGTAAACCCCCGGAATCACGGGTACGGGAAGCGCCAGTGGCCACAGAGTCGGAAAGATGGGGAGATGAAGTTTGGAGAATTATGTACTCTAATATCGTCAAAAGTAAAACTCAGTTGCAGAATGCTAGCCCTACTGCGCCAAACGCCCTCGCCGAGTCAATGGGTCTATGTACAACCATCCATTCAGATGCACAACAAGCCAGGTATCGATCCCAAATCACAAATGCTTTGGTTTTGTGTCCCGCGTAGATGCAGTCATTTTTCAAGGGAACTAAGTAACAGGGAAATTTTTCAATCACTTATTCCAGAGAAGCAGTATCCTTCAGTCCAGGACGACTCCGCTCTGAAGGAAGCTCCCGCATCTCCATGCCAGGGCCAACTGCGTGTGCGCGGCGGTAATTAGGGAAGATCTGTCAGACCGAGCATGCAGTCAGCCATCAGAACTGTAAGTGTCTCATTGGATCCCACGTACCTTTGTATTAGACCATCCGAGTCGGAATGCAGCCTCGTGCGCGAATAGCTCGCCGAAGCCGAGCATGAGGCCGTTGACGAAAGGGAGGAAAAGGTTGATGGCCGCTCCGCGCAAAAGACCCCATACAGTTGGCGGCTTGTACAGAATCATAGGTGAGCTTGAGGTTGATGGGGCCGAGGAGGACATCTCGTGATTTGCGGAGTAGTTCTCTGAGTCGGAGGGGACGGTCATGGTAGAATCGTAAAGCTCGCCATGCGAGGCGGAGGGGGCATCGGAGGCCATATCAAGAGCAGGAGGAGCCGACTAATTATACTGGCACTTTGATCGTCGGAGTCGTAGATGGTGTGGACCTTGATCTCGAGGAAAGGCTAAATCAAAGAGTCTCTTGTTGATGCGGTGGTGCTGTTCAACCCGCCGGCGGCGCCAAGCCGATTATGTCAGCGGATTTTGGCCCCGGGTTCCGACGTCCGTTGGAGTATCGCGACTCCGCGAGGTCCTTCTTGTGTTTGAGCCGCTTTCTGGGACTCACTCTGGCGTGAAGCTCGATGAGGTTGTTTGAATGTTCTCGAGATTTTAGTATTTACCAAAACGGAAGTCACTGACCGTGTCCGGCGGTGGGAACTAAGAATGCCTCTAATGACAAGACACTTGTCAGAGCAGTGAACGATTCAATCCGGGAACTGCAGCAAAGACGGATTCAGCGATCATCCGAGTGCCCTAAGTCCAGAGGGTTGGAGGATGTGAAGCAGATCGTCGATCTGTAGCCACCCCTCTGCAGTGGTCTGCACTCAATGCAAAACGCGGTTGATCATGAAGCGAACAATACTCGTCCAATATGGTATGAAGCTTCTTTGCCCGCCGGGGCTTAAAACGTCGAATTCTGAATCGCCCAAGCGGGAGGTTCAGGTTAGGTTCGTGACGGGAGGTTTCCGCCGCGGTTCCCAGCCAGGTCCACAAGTCACAGTTTTGTTAGAATCTCGATACGCCACCGGTCTCCAGATACTAGCTGCCCACGAAGGCAGAGATTATGATGAGCCACTTCTCGGCAGGTACTACACTCGGCTATGCGCGGGGACCATCCATGACCTTTACCTGGGATCATGCATACGTCTATGTTCTGCGTCTGATATCCAATACGTGGATAGACGCGCTCAGTAGCTCCTGTAATAGATGTGCCAACCAAATATGAAATGTGAAGTCTTTTGGTTTTGAATTAAGTCTAAGTCTATCAATATGTAACTAAATAAAGAATCTAGGTATCAATTATATACCCTTTGGATATCACAGGACGCCGTACCCGACCAATGTCGTGTTCCTGTCCACATCAGGACATAGCAGTAAAGCTTTTGCGTAATGCGGCATGTCATATAAGTTGGAAAGATTTACCTCCTCTTTTTGAAACACGTCCCGTTTTCTATACTGTGTAGTTGTCCCGTATGACGAAGTTGGTGGCGATCTAGGCCTTGATGGGAGCCTCCTCATCGTCGCTGAAGGCATACCGCGAGAAGCGGCGAATGGACTCGCCCTTGAAGTAGAAGGCGTATGGGATAGCGCAGCAAGCAAGAGCAATGAAGGCAAGGAGTGAGCTGGCCCACTGGTAGCCCAGACGTTCGTACATCTGCTCAGTGAACAAGACGGTGCTGGCACCCCACATGGAACGGATGAAGGTCTTGGCTGCGAGGGCAGATGCTGCCTGGTGCTGGTAGGTATCGACTGATTGGAAGTTAGCAATTATTCAGGCCAATCAGGACATGGGCGGTACCTACCAAGATAGTTATTGGCGGAGTTGTAGAGGAAGATGAAACCGAATCCAACGGGCCAGCCTCCCATGGCAGGTCCGATCCAGTGGATACGGGGATAGGAGCTCCAGGCGAAGATGAAGAGACCGATGGGAACTAGCCAGCAAGACCACATCATGGGGATCAAACGCTTCTCCGCAGGGGGTCTGCCACCGTATTGGGCGGAGATCTTGAGATAATGCTTGTTGACGAAGGGAGCACAGGCAGCGCTCATGAGCACACCAATGGCCAGGGGAATGAACATGAGACCGGTGGAAGATGCGCTCCATCCCTTACCACCCTGGTAGACAATGGGGTAGGCAACGAAGAACATGTAGAGCAAGCCGTACAGGACGGACATGTAGAGAGAGATAAACAGCACGATGGGCTCGAGGAACAAAAGCTGGAAGGGGCGGAAGAGGAAGATGCGCAGCTTTTCACCCATGGGACGAGGATCGAGCTCGGCTTCGGTAGTGTACTTGGGGTCGTCCTCCGTTTTGCGAAGCTTGGCAGCACGCTTCTTCAGCAGGATTGGTGCGTAGGTCTCGGGAACAGTGAAAGTGATCAGAACCCAGGCAATGAAGGACAGAATGAGCTGGATCCAGTACAGCCAGCGCCAGCCGCAGTTATCAGCCAAGAAGCCACCAGCAAGAGGGCCGATGGCGGGTCCAATGAAAGGAGCAGCACTGAAAGCTGCCATGGGAACTCCTCGCTCCTCACTCTTCCAGAGATCTGCCAGAGTACCACCGACAAGAGTCATGGGAGCACTGAAGGCAATACCATCAATCAGGCGACAAGCAATGAGGGTTCCGATGTTCTTAGAAACGGCACAAGGAATGACGAAAATAACCGCGAGCCCAAGGGTGACAGCGTATACGGGTCGGCGTCCGAACATCTCTGACATGGGAGCAAAGACCATGGGCCCTGAAATAGAGTTAGAATGATACCGAGCCATTGGAAACTGTGCACCACTTACCGAGACCGAACCCGATAACAAAAACTGTAATAACAAGCAAGCTGATTTCACGGCTGGTGCCAAAGGACTCCATAGGTCCTTCGACGCTGGCGGTAATGACACTACTGGCGAAGGCGACAACAAAACAGGTCCAGGCAACCACCATGGTGCAGTACCATTTGTATAGCTTAGACCAGTTCTTCGGGTTCTCCTTGTCGTCGACGGTGAAAGTCACCATCTTCCAATCCTCCAATTTACCAGTCACATTGGACTTGATGGGCTTGATGATTTCACCAGCCACAGTCTCTTCGGTATATTCGCGAAAGTCGGCAGTATCACTGACCACGCGGACTGGTAGGTCGAGGTAATCGGGGCGTCGGGCCTCATCTGGTTCGGAATCAGAGAACGAGATGGAGGTCGCTGGGCTTGCCGCAGCAGCAGTCGTGTGAGACAGACTTGTGCGTGGGATCTCCATGTTGGGCTATATGGGTCTGGTATTGCGGTTGTACCCAGTATAGTATGAAGTGTTGTGAGGTGTAGATATTATAGGTGTGGGTATATCGAGCGTATATAAAGCGCGGTGTGGCAACCCTGTGGTCTCTCCAGTTGTATGGTCCTGGATGGATTCCTGGGGACCGACATTCTCTTATAACTTGTTTCCAATAAAGTTCGGCACCGAGTTTTTGCAAGTGGGTCATTAGGAGTGAATTGGAATTGCAAGAGAACCCAAGTGGCTAATGATAGCAGTCTGCAATGGTGATGGAGCTTCTTCCTGCTTGTGGCAGCTTTGATATCGGCCCGTGCCAAATTGACAAAATAGTGGATGAGTTGCCTGATATGGACATGGGGCGCTAACCAGATTAGGTATGATGCAACGATGACGCCGTAGCTTATCGTCACCATGAGTGCTCACTTTCTATGTTCTGATATGAAGTAAGGAGTCACTGTATTCTTAAATAGATCTCTTTGCTCTTTCGAAAATCAAAGGGCTCACTAGGAAAGGAGACGGTGTAGAATGTGTTATTGTATGCCGATACCATACCTAACTGTTTCACTGTTCAGCCAAGGGTGTCTGAAGGGTTGGAATATAGGTATGGAACAAAGAAACATCTCCTTTACGTGTGATCCTTGTGAGATCACACGTGCCGCCGAGTTCCCGTTGCCGTAGGTACTATGGCTAATGCACGGTCTCTGCCGCAACTAAACTCAAAGGTTCGTATCAGTGAAAGGCTAAGCTTTTGCAATGATGCGTTGAGATCAATAGTGTACCTGCCTATCCATATTTCACTTATATCCTTGGGAATAATGGATGTTGATTTCGCTCTCGAGCTATCTTGTATGCTATCCACTTCAAATTCTCGAAGTACTACACAGCGGGTATGTGATAGTTACGTACCCGCAGGTCATCTACTTCGGAGCATATTACCATATTCGGAAGAAAATTCCTTTTCCTTAATAGGTAATAAATCAGGCAAATTATCAAATTGCCTCCACAGCAGTGACAGCATGCATATTTGCTCATGGTCTAGATTGCGGCAACAACTGAGAACTCTGATTCCTCAACCAACGTGGTGGCGCTCCCTATGTACTGCGTAGCGGATATCCTCTGCCACTTCTTGGCTTTCCCCTTCCGTTTTACTGCGTAGTGCTCAGACCTTTCCGCTTTTTGCTCACTGAGTAGAACTTTCAACTGAGCATGGCTCTGAGCGGTCTGACCTGACTGACCTGACCTGACCATTCATTTGCCTCAGGTACGAACATGATCAATTCTGAATCCTGCCTTCCATTATATTTCTCTCTGCTCTGGTTTCAACCTTGGAATGTCACCTCAGTAGACTCGACTAATTGGACAACGATGGAAGTGACACAGTATCCGGATGGATATATAGTACTTAGCCATGTCAGACTCCGGTGCCATAGCTATCTGTGCAGATAGGAATGCACAGTCTCCGGGTCACTATTACTGGAACAACTTGGAAGGAATAATATTATCAGTGACGCAGACGACATATTTGCAACGATCGTGTGATTACCTCGATGCTTTAGGGTCTGATATAGACCCCCACAGGCTGACCTATTAGGTTAAGACTCAAGATCGAGCAATTTTGCAAATTCCCCATCCGCCTTATTCAGTAAATCCTGTGGATGTCCCACTTCTATCAGTCGGCCACTAGCCATGACAGCAACTTGGTCAAAGTCGAGCAGACTGTGGATTCGATGTGCCACCATAATCACGGTGCAGCCAGGGAATGACTCCCGTATGACTCTTTGCACTTTAGCATCTGTTTCTGGGTCCAGACTACACACAATATCTCGTCAGCTACCACGAACGCCGATGGAATAAAATGGAAACCAATAACTGATGAACATACCTGCTTGTTGGCTCGTCCAAGATCAAGACCTTGCTCCTCTTTAGCAGAGCCCGGGCCAGGCAGAATAGCTGCTTCTGGCCCTGTGATAGAATGCTGTCGTCTAGGATTGAATCCAGAATCTCTTCGTCCGTGCTACCTCGGCCTGCCGCAACAGAGTCCCAAATACCGACAGACTGCAGTGCATCGATTATATGCGTGCTCGAGACTACGTTCAGTGGATCGGCATTCTGCCTGATGGTGCCGGGGAAAAGAAAAGGCTCTTGGCTAAGACAGCTGATACGCTGTCGGATTGATGATCGGGACATGAGGGAGATATCTTGTCCATCGATGAAGATTTGTCCCGAATTAATCTCGTTGAGACGGAGCAGTGATAGTGCCAATGTACTTTTGCCACTATATTGTAGTAATTGGTTAGCCCTGCCTGAGAGAAGCGCGTAAATTAGGGATTGATGAGAGTAAGATTCACCTCCCTGATCTGCCACAAAGGCCAAACTTCTTCCCGGCTGAGATCCGGAGATTAATGCTGTTGAGTAAAGGCGTTGTCCCAGATAAATTCCAAGAAATACTCGCACCCACAAATGTGATCTCCCCTTCAGTCGGCCATTCTGGGAGTTCGCTTTGAGTCTGAATGACTGTGTTGCTCTCTTCATTGCAGGTTTCTTCAGCAAAATCCTTGATACGCGAAATTGCCCCCAATGACGTTTCAAGCAACGTCCAATTCTGAATCAGCTCCGATAGAACAAGTCCCAGATCCATCATCATGACAAGGGCAATACCCAAAAGGCCTGAGTCAACACGAGTGCGGAGAGCGAAAGAGATCCCAACAAGAAGCACTGTTATAGCGGCTACAATCAGATTTAGCACGAGACTCAACCAGCGTTGAATGCATAAGAGAAGGTAGTAGGGCCTTTGGGCATTGTCCAGCATGGAAATCATTCGAGACGTTGCGGTGTGAGTCCAGGAAAAGGCACGGATAGTGGCCATCCCTGCTAGTGACTCGATGAAGTGGGTGTAAAGAGGACTCTTGAGTTCGATTCTGTAGGTGATATGGATTAGCTCCATGAATGCGAAACAAAGTAGGCAAGGTAGACCAAGGCGGAAAAGATATGAAAAGTAACGACGCACTCCAATAGCCGCAGTTGGCGAGATGTCTTGAGATAAAACCGCTGGATCAGAACCAGGACTCCAAGGAGAAGCGGCAGAGCTACTGCCAAGTAGGGCAGCGAAGCTATAGCAGTGGCGCCTTGTGCAATGGCTCCAAAGAACACTGAAAGTTGTTTTGGTTAAATTACTGACCCAGTATTCATCCAGAATCCACTTACGGAATCCCGTAGATATAAAACCGCGAGGTAGGATCATGTCGACCAGCCTCATGTCCTGGCTAAAGCGGGTTACCAGTACTCCAGTATCGACATTCGACAAGAAGGACAATGGGGCACTGTAGCTGTCAGCCAATTACCAACTCGGGTATTTTATTGCAATATACCCACCCCATGCATGTGTGCAGCACAATAGAATGAAGATTCTTAGAAGCCGCGGGGACCATAATGACCCAAGTCCAGCTAGTACCAGCCCAGAGACGTCAGCCAAGGCACGGGATCAAGGAGCATACTTCTGGAACTTACAATACGGCAAGTGTCAGAGAAAGAGCTTGAATAACAGAGAATGCTCCATATAGTCCAAGCCAATAGCCTAGGTGTGAGGCTGTACTGTTGTCGCGGCTGGAGGACCAAAGATCGACCCATACGTCTATAGAAAAGTGAGTCATACGCTGTTTTGTCAATAAGTTATTGAGGAGATAGTTGCAACTTACAGCGGAATGCGTTTATACCGGCGTCGGTGACCAGGAAGAGAAGCAAGGCTACAATTCTGAACCACCCCAGCGCAGAGAAATAATACTTGTATACAGCAAGGTCGGTCGTCTGCCGATGGACATCTGCGGAAGAAGCACTAATAGAGTCTGCAGTGTAATTAGAAGAGCTCTCTAGCTCATCAATTCTCTCCGTTTTATCTGTTCGCGTGAGTTTGATTCCATGCATCTCAGAGAGGTTGTCCGCGCCATCTTGAAGTTCGGTATAGCTGCCTTGCTTGATGACTTGGCCATTCGCCCCGAGAACCATGATCAGGTCAGCTTGCGGCAAGTGATGGACTAGGTCATAATCAGTGTGAGATCTAACGGTCAAGCGAGCTATCTGGCGGCAGGAAATTGCACGTACTGGTATGCGTTGATAAGAACACTGTACATCCCAGCCGACGTAACAGCCCAGCCGTACCAAAGACATTATTGAAAACATGTCGGGCGGTTGCATTGTCAAGGCCGCTGAGAACATCGTCGAAGCAAGCGATTCGTTTGCGAGCATAAACGGCTCTCGCGATAGCCTATACAGGCGAAGCTGTTAGTGGATGACCAACACACAAAGGAAGCAATGCACCAACAATTCTTTGTCTTTGTCCTCCGCTGAGTTTAGACCCTTTACTACCCACGGATGTCTTGTCGCCTGCCGCCATCTTCTTGAAGTCCAGATCCAGCGCACATGCGCGTAGAACGGTATGATACCAGTTCGGATCAAACGTAGATAAGTCATCGCCCACAATATTACTCTGTATTGATGCATTGCATAACCATGGAGTTTCATCACAAAATGCCAGATCCGGGTACTTGATAAAAACCTCACCTTCCAACACGGGCGTTTCACCTGCGAGACCCTTCAGAAAGGTGGATTTACCGCAGCCTACTGGACCGACGAGGATAACGACAGTACCGGCGGGAGAGGATTCAAGCTTAAGTGTGATACCGGGTGTCTCTGAGGGAGAGGGTGTTTTCCAGCCAAATCGAACATTTTGGAGCGAGAGAACCACTTCTTTCTGCGTTTGGGGACTTTTTGGAAGCGGGCGTAGCTCGAGACCGGAAATGCTATCGGTCGAAATTGAGTGAGCCGATACCGGCTGAGGGAGCCGTCTCTGATCTGTATAACATTGTTTTATTAGCCCTCACTGACGGATAAAATGAGTGATTCGGGATCTAGATATAGCGAAACGTGGTGCAAAAGAACATGGAAAAGAAACTCAAGTACTTACCCAGACGGCTTGGATTCATGAGGAAGTCTTGTATCCTATTCAGGCAGCCTACTGATGCATATGTGTCGGGAATTGCCATCAAAAGGTAGCTCAGCGGAGTAATCATCAAGCTTATAAGCGACAATGACGTGATGGCTTCGTTGACGGCAAGACCTCCAGAGCCCTGTAGCAATGCCAATATCGCATAGGCAGCGAGAGTCACAAGTTGTCCAACAATTATAGGAGAATTGACTAAAGGTCGGTGTCAGTCCATTGGGGGGTCTGGTAACACAATATAGTTTAGTTCGAATAAGGATTAAAGCACGCACCCATGCATACACGGATTGACTGGAGCTTGCGGAACTTTTTAGAAATTTCAAGCTCTTCTGTGCGCAATCCTTCAATCATAGAGCTCATCATCTCGGTCAACCCGAGGACTTTGACGTTGCGAATAGAGCCTAGGATAGAAGTCGTGAAGTTGATACGCTTCTCGGTAGCCTGGAGCCAACTTTTTTGTCTAGCGGAAATCGCATTGCCCATGGCAAACGAAGAACCCGTGAAGACTAGACTAGCGCTGTTAGACAATGAACACCACAAGGCAATGATTGGGGAAACGGGCAGACTGACTTATCACGACGAGAATAGGAGCGATACAGACAACACCGACTTGTGTTTGTAGCAACCATGTAGCTAGTGCTAGTTGTAGCACATTAGCCCAAGTCTCGCAAACTACCGAATAGAAATATTCGGCGACCATTTCTATATCAGAGCCTAGAAGGGCCATGGCACTAGATTCGTCAGTGCTTCCTAGTGGCAGATCCATCATATGCCGGAAGACCAGAGCCATCAGACCACCACGAAGCATGGTTGTGGCACGATATCCCAGGTGCTCGTAAGAGGCTCTAGAGACCTAGAATAGAATGTAAGTTTTACTTCTCACGCTGCGAATAGACATCAAGTAGCTTACAGCGATCCCGGTAAAGACAATTGCAGTTGCTGCAATTAAAGAATAGCCCATGTCTTGTGACAACGAGCTGGTCTGCTGTAAGACTGTGACGACTTTCCCAATCAGAAAAGGCTGCGCGATACTAAATCCCACGACACAAAGCCGTGGTAAAGCGATCGTCGCGATTTCCCATCGCAGACACTTGATCACCGCCCAGAGCAACGCATTCTGTCCATTATGCGTGCAGCGAGTCCACGAGTCTGCGAATCGAGTAGACAATTCTGAAGACGAGAGCTTTCTGTGGACAGTAGGCAGAGCATCTCCGGTTAGTAACACGGAGTGCCCTTTCCACAACAGGCCATTCAACCAAGTAAATAAGCCTCGACTAAAAGGCCCGCTCACACTTTCGGTCGAGTGGTCCTTTTCAGTATGGATAAACCATCTCCGTTTCTCAGTATTAATGAGAACTAACAGAAGTAGCTTAACGGCTAGAGACGTAGAGAGGCATGCTGAGTAGGCCTGATAGCCGGGTAGCAGCCAGGACGTACGCACGCGCGCAAGGTCCAGAAGCAATGTGACGAACAAGTAAGCAGAGGCAAGAAATGATGGCCGGATGGACCGGAGATGCTCCATGTCAACTAGGATTATAACGACCAGCGCCGATATAAAATCGAGAATGGCACTCGCAAGTACGATGTGCCCTCCGGCAAGGTGCTGCATCGCAACAAGTGCCAGGAGTCCAACCTGAATGGCTGCAAAAGTTACAGAGACAGCCTGTATGAGAATAATGCTTAGAGGTTGGTCCTTTTTATACGAACGAACGCCAAATGGAAGTAAGAATACTTACTAATGTTATCACACGGAATGCGGAAGAGAGCACCTTCGGTGACTGCCTAGACAACTGAAACAGGCGATAGGTTGCCGGCAAAAGGAAGCAAGCCGCTGGTAATATGTTCAAAATGCCGGATTCGAAAGCCACCGTGAAGTCGAAGCCCCCACGACAGTCCGCCGTAGAAACAATGGGCCCAAACTCGCCATCGCCGCATGCGCCCGTGGGCGGGATTGATGCTGCCATGGTAGAACCGGCGTGAGGTCAAGAAGAGGTATCTGGATTTGTGACGTAGGAATGGTGATGAAGTCCCGTTGGCGATAAGGAGGTTGGTCCTGACTCCTGACCCCTGAGGCACAAACAGCGACTCTCGAGGCGCTGGAAACGAAAGGCCATTCACACGAGGGATATTGTACGCTTAATTGTCGCCTTAGCAACTTCTGATGGAGTATTTTCCCAGACCTGCCATGGATGTGAGAAGAGGGGAAGTAACTAACTAGGCATCAAGAGTGAGATTATCCATAAAAGTGTAGTGTCCACTGTCCACCAACAACCCCTGGGCCGTCGGACCTCCGCCTTATCGACCATACGCTATCTTAAGCTTTTCCAGGGCTGATCCTGACAGGGTCTATATTCCCTAGTCACGCAAGCTTAGCACCTTACGGGCTTTCTTTGCCTCGCACTGTTGCACATGCTAAGGTAGTTACTAGCCCAGGTCTGACTAGTTGGCGCAATAAATTTTGCTTGATTTGACAGTATTGAGACTGATACTAATTTCCAAGAAACTGTGATCCTACAGGAGGGCTGGAGACGATGAGATGGATGAATAGTGAAATATTTACCTATGGGTTGCCGTTGTACTCGACTCGAAGTTAAGAGGCTAATCAGGAATCAGGATATGGTCTAGGAAGTGTGCGGATCTGAAGGAGCAGCGCTGAGCTTAAGCAGACGTAAAAAGGTAGCACCACTATTAGGCTGGCGCCATTAGGATTCATAGATCGAGGAGTGGACAAACTTAGACATGCCGAGCAGCCTAACGTAGGAGAGGAAGGCGTAGAAGAAGCCTGAAGGCAATCGCGCATTTCTGTGGACTTTTCGCGGCTTCTCTAGAAGGTGCTTGGTTACGGCCTATGTATCAGGGGAGCGGGTCTTCTGAGACCTCAGGTTGGAACAACTAGAGGTGAATCGAGGTAGACAGCAACCCGGTACATGACTTCCTCTGTGCGCCGGCGGCCGAGGAGTTCTTGACCTTGACCAGATGCCAAGAACTCCCCCGGGATCCACATAACGGAGCGTTGTACTCCAGAGTCCAAGTTCCAACCCTGTGCTGAAATCTTCTTTGTCTTATCCTTTTAGACCTGGACGCTAGGCGGTTAGCGTAGTGACGCCCAGACTCTAAATGGACTTTAGATGTCAAAATTTGAATCCATCATGAAAACCAGAAGATACAAGGTTGCTTGTAGAAAAGAGATGTGAAGTACCGACAACTTCAACTTTGTTGGGGTTAAACTTTTTGTTATCGGCATGTGACCTGCAGCGATAAACCCCATTGGGTTTAGGGCGGGGAAGATTCGTTTCTCTTGCAAAAAAAAGCGGCGATAGTCATCGCCGGCCTCTTCTAGCGATCCCTCAAGTCCACTTGAGAGAGGCACTCGAGCCACTCAATCTCCTTCTCTATCAGTTGGGAGAATATTCAATCTCTATACAATGACTTCCACTGATGCTTACTTGGCCATCCCGGGCGCAGTTGCCTACTCCCGCTCGCGGGGCCAAGCTCTTGCTGCCAGCATCGGTGTTCAGGATGTCCGAGCTCAGTGGATTCACTATGTGCACACCACTCAGCCCTTGGACAAGCCCCAACAGGCTATTCTTGAGCAGTTGCTCCAGTACGGCGATATCACCGACATCCCTCCTACCTTCGATGCCGCCGACGGTCAATTCGATACCTTCTACGTTTACCCACGAACCGGCACGGTCTCACCATGGAGCTCACAGGCAACGGGCATCTCGCATGTTTGTGGCATGCAGAAGTATGTCAAGCGGATTGAACGTGGTATGAAGATTTCGTGCCTTCGTAAGAGCGCGGATGACTACAAGCCGGAGTACTTGGATATTCTTCATGATCGGATGACTCAGATTATTGGCAAGGATGAGCCCGAGTTGAACCTGATGTTCTCTGAGCATGCTCCCCAACCCCTCAAGACCATCCCTCTCCACGGAGGAACTAAGTCTCCTAGAGAGGTTCTTGAGGAGGCAAACAAGGAGCTTGGTTTGGCCCTTGATGACTCAGAAATTGAATATCTGGCCGAGGCTTACGGTCCTAACGGTGCGATTGCCCGTGATCCGACTGATGTTGAGCTTTTCATGTTCGCTCAGGTCAACTCTGAGCATTGCCGACACAAGCAATTCAATGCTTCATGGGTGATTGACGGCAAGCCCATGCCTAACAGTCTCTTTGCCATGATTCGCAACACACACAAGAAGCACCCCGAACACACCGTCAGTGCCTACAGCGATAATGCCGCAGTTTTGGAGGGTCCCGAGTCCGCGTTTTGGGCTCCCGATCCAACCACTGGACAATGGATGCACACCAAGGAAGTTGTGCATTTCCTGGCCAAGGTTGAGACCCACAACCACCCCACTGCGGTTTCACCTTACCCTGGTGCGGCTACTGGTTCCGGTGGTGAGATTCGTGATGAGGGCGCTGTCGGTCGTGGATCGCGCCCCAAGGCGGGTCTCGCTGGCTACTGTGTGTCGGACCTGCTGATCCCTGGCCTGAAACAGCCATGGGAGCTCGATGTTGGCAAGCCTAACCACATTGCCAGCAGCTTGGACATCATGTTGGAGGCACCCATTGGCAGCGCTGCTTTTAACAACGAGTTCGGCCGTCCTTGCATTGGTGGATACTTCCGCACTCTGCTCACTGAGATCGACGTGGGCAATGGTGAAAAGGAAGTCCGAGGGTACCACAAGCCTATCATGATTGCGGGTGGCGTTGGAACTGTCCGCCCCCAGCACGCCATCAAGCACCCAGACGTTGTCAAGCCTGGTGCTTTCCTTGTTGTTCTTGGTGGCCCTGCCATGCTTATTGGTCTGGGAGGTGGTGCTGCCTCCAGTATCGCCTCTGGCGAAGGTTCCGCCGAGCTCGACTTTGCCAGTGTTCAGAGAGGCAATGCCGAGGTTCAACGAAGGGCCCAAGAGGTTATCAATGCCTGTGTGGCTATGGGAGACAACAACCCCATCAAGTTCATTCACGACGTTGGTGCCGGCGGTTTGTCTAACGCCCTTCCTGAGCTGATTCATGATTCTGGCCTGGGTGCTACATTTGAGCTCCGTGAGATTGATAACACCGACCGTGGCATGAGTCCTATGCAGATCTGGTGCTGTGAAGCCCAGGAGCGATACGTCATGGCCATTGGAGAGGAGAGCATGAACAAGTTCACTGCTATTGCTCACCGTGAGCGTTGCGGCTTCTCCGTTGTCGGTCGCGGTGGCGGTTCATCTGAGGAGGAAAAGAGACTCATTCTCCTTGACCGGGAGTCCAAGGACTACCCTGCCCCCATTGACCTTCCTCTGTCTGTGCTTTTCGGCAAGACTCCCCGCATGACCCGCACTGTCGATTCGCGGAAGTTGAAGTTGCCGGCCGTGGACTCCAGCCTCAGCAAGTACCTTCCCTCTCTCACCTCGAAGACAGAGATTGTCGATGAAGCCATCAAGAGAGTGCTGTCCTTGCCCGCAGTTGGCTCCAAGTCTTTCTTGATCACTATTGGTGACCGCACTGTCGGTGGCCTCACGGCGCGCGACCAGATGGTTGGCAAATGGCAAACACCTGTATCGGATGTTTCCGTTACTGCTACTTCCCTGGCCCCAGGCACCAAGACCGGTGAGGCTTTCGCCATGGGTGAGAAACCTACCTTGGCCCTTATCTCTGCGGCTTCATCCGCTCGCATGGCTGTTGCTGAGTCGCTCATGAATTTGGCTGCTGCCGATCTTGTGGATCGTCTCAGCCAAGTGAAACTGTCTGCCAACTGGATGTCCGCCGCCAGCCACCCCGGTGAGGGTGCTGCTATCTATGAAGCCGTCGAAGCTGTTGGTTTGGATCTGTGCCCCAAGCTTGGAATTAGTATTCCCGTGGGCAAGGACTCTATGTCCATGAAGATGAAGTGGAAGGACGAGTCCTCAAATGAGGCCAAGGAGGTCACTGCCCCTATGTCCTGTGTCATCTCCGCCTTTGCACCAGTTGGAGATTTCACCAAGACCTGGACTCCTGCTCTTCGTAGCTTTGAAGAGGTTGGAGAGACTGTTCTCATGTTTGTTGACCTTTCGTCCGGCCGTAAGACTCTTGGCGGATCTGCTCTTGCTCAGGTCTTCAACGAAGTCGGCTCCGAGTGTCCTGACGTTCGTGACGTCGATCTCTTCCGGGACTACTTCGATGCTACACAGCAACTCCAGGAGTTGGGAATTGTTTTGGCTTATCACGACCGTTCCGACGGTGGTCTTCTGACTACTCTTGCTGAAATGATGTTTGCTGGCCGCTGTGGTCTTGATATCTCTATTGATACCATCTGTGATTCCTTCAACACCAAGGATGTCATTGAGACCCTCTTCACCGAGGAACTTGGAGCTGTCTTCCAGGTCCGCAAGGAGCATGAGATCCAGTTCCGTTCATGCTTCGCCACATGCGGTCCTCCTCCTGGTCTGATCCACAAGATCGGACGTGTCTCTCAGCAACCCAAGCAGAACCTCGCCATCTACCACAAGGCCTCTTTGATTTACCGCAACACCCGTTCCAGTCTCCAGCAGACCTGGGCCAAGACATCCTACCACATGCAGAAGATCCGTGACAATGCGGACTGCGCGGAGCAAGAGTATGCCAACATCCTTGACGATGCCAATCCCGGTCTCTCATGGAACCCTACCTTCGATCCCAAGGACAAGGCCTTGCCTTTCATGGCGAGCCTTACCCAACTCTCTCCTTTCGCCAACAAGCCCCGCGTTGCCATCCTTCGTGAACAGGGTGTGAACAGTCAAGCCGAGATGGCCTTTGCCTTCAACACCGCCGGCTTCTCCGCCGTCGACGTCCACATGACCGACATTATCTCCGGTCGCGTATCTCTTTCCACCTTCGCCGGTCTCGCCGCCTGCGGTGGTTTCTCCTACGGTGACGTCTTGGGTGCCGGCCAGGGTTGGGCCAAGTCCGTTCTGCTGCACGAGAACACCCGCAAGGAATTCCGGGAGTTCTTCGAACGCCCAGACACCTTCGCTCTTGGTGTCTGCAACGGCTGCCAGTTCCTGTCCCGTCTCAAGGAGCTCATTCCTGGTGCTGGCCACTGGCCCAGCTTCGAGCGCAATGCCAGCGAGCAATACGAAGGCCGTGTCTGCATGGCCCGCATCTCCGACCCCGACCCATCCAACCCCAGCGTCTTCTTCCACGGCATGGACGGCACCTCGCTTCCTATCGCTGTTGCTCACGGTGAGGGTCGTGCTTCCTTCGCTGCTTCCCAGGGCGTCTCGGCTTCCGACTTCGTTCGCGAGGGCCTTGCTCCCGTCCGATTCGTCGACAATGCCACTCTTAAGCCTACCATGCGATACCCCTTCAACCCCAACGGCAGTCCCGAGGGTATTGCCGGTGTGCGCAGCCCTGACGGCCGTGTTCTTGCCATCATGCCTCACCCCGAGCGTACTGTCATGAACGGCATTGCCAGCTGGTTGCCTCCGAATGCCGCGTCCTGGGGCGATATTGGTCCTTGGGGACGTGTGTTCTACAGCGCCAGACGCTGGGTCGGTTAGAATGTTCCGTTTCTGTCTACGACGTTTTCTCAGTCGTCCTTTTATTTCCGGTTTCTTTTCGTTTTCGTGTCCATATTGTGTCGGTCCTTGGTGCTGGAGTTGAAGAAAAGCATATCAAAACGAGTCATCAAGTCAGTATATATTCACAAAATCAATAATCTTCACAGATACCTATGAAATGTAGTAGAAATCCCTGAATACCAGCCCGTGCTTTAGCATCAACCTCCGCTTTGCATCGCTGAGCTCGAGAGTGGGCCTGACAGGACCTCAACTTCCACTCACAGCCCTGCCCATCGGTGCTACCTAGTGCCTGCCTCTTGATCGCTGTACTAGGTAGAACTGGATGCTGCAATGACTGGGTGTAACCTCATCGGCACCTCTCCAAGATCTCCTCTCCACCTAGGCTCCCTGTTCGACAAACTCAACGCGGTCTGTAAGAGTTCGATTTGTACTGGGGGTTGCGCACAGATAGTTACACTCCACGATATCCATGCCACAGCGGCACAGTCATAGTGAGTTGTCGGGGCGGATACCTGCAGATCCCGGACCCCAACAACTTACATGGAAGTCCAGATCTATGTACTCCGTACTACCCGGCCATACCATACCTCACACAGCGCTTTGAGATTGGTCACAGACTACAGTGCCAAGGGGATAGACAACACTGCACCACAAGAGTCAAGGCTCAGGTGCTGAGATTACAACAGCTCTTGGATATTGAGATTAATTGTTCGTATAGAATTTGAGTCTTTCTTTCTCTTTTTCTTTCTTTTTCATGTCTACATATCTGGAAGCTCCGATTTCCTTGTCGCACAAAGATAATAAAGCTGTGCCACACCCGCGCACTAATGCACATCATCCTTTTAAGTGGGTCTGTATAGCACTGACCAATAAGATATGGAAAGTAAAGGACCCTCATAATAAATCAGGGCAATTCTAGTTGGTGACAATTATTGTCAACGAGACGCGCAGCTAACATTAGAGAAGGCCCTCAAGAAGTAGATGCCAATAGGAGCCGTTCTCCGAGTTTCCTGAGGACATAATCTTGTTTATCTCCTTCGAGGTCCAGAGCCACTTCATTGCTGTCATGCGTTCAAGAAAAATTATCAAATTGCGCAGAGAGACGCAGTTCTGTGCAGTTAGGCAGGATAGTACTACGAGTACGCTGAGTTTGGTGGTGGTAGGTATAGTTTGGCAAGCGAATGAGTATCAATTCATACTCTGATCCTCCTCAAATTCAAGCAAAAACGCTACTGGTGTGACGCCATGTCCCACAGGAACCAAAACAGGGGTATATTGTATCAAAGTCTGCGCCAATTCTGCCTCCACTCGAGCCTGTCGGCAAGGATGTCCCAGCTCGAAAGCCCGTCTGCACGAGCCAAGCTCTTCAGGCCTTCCGTGATAGACTTCGTCAGATGATCGAAGTCCTGTTTTGTCGTTCGCAGCTGCTGAGTGTATGTCGAGTCACGAAACGAAACTGTGAATGTGTGTTCATGGTTCATATCGCCATCTTCATCTTCATCATCAACGTCAGAGTCGTATTCTGCGTCTCTCTTCTTGTGCGCGTGCACGTCTTTCTGGTGTTGTTCTTCGTTGTCGAGCAAATTCGCGACTTGTAGATCTGCGAAGTGGACACAGAGGTCTAGCAGTGTGATGATTGCGTCGTGGATGTTTGAAGTTTCTTTGGAGAGCAAGCACTGGGCTTCCATAGATGTCATGTAGGATTGATGTGCAGAGATCATGGCATCGACGTCTTGTGCTTCGGATAGAGCTTTGTGTAGGGATTGAGTTGCGGTGGAGATGACAAGGAAGGTTAGATGGCCGTAGATGAAATCGAGGACCCAGAGCATATTGTGGTGGAGGGCGTGCACTAATGTGGCGTTATTGTCGGGCGTTGTGATGCGCTGTTTCACGATTGCGTGTTTGGCGCGCCTGATCTGCATCAGGAAGGTTGAGATTCGCTGGTAAGAGTGAATTGCTTCCTCAGTTATTATGTTCGCAATTGGCCATGGGAGACCGTAGTCAATTGAGATTGCTTCTAGAATCCGCACGGTTCGGTGGTGGCTCTGGTCTCGGGATGGAGTGCTAGTTGGTCGCACGAGAAGTCTTGATGTGTCAATGGCAGGCACTGAATTGAACGCCGTTCTTGAGATCTCGGTGAGCAAGTATCTGTCATCCCAGGAACGGCGCCGATCAATCAGCTCAAAGAGCTTGGTGTCAATTACGCTGACCGCGCTCATGTCTTTGCCAAGATAGACATGTTGAAGGGCATCAAGGGAAGACCATAATCCGCATTGCCGGTCGAGCTCTGTTCGTAAGAGGCTGGCACTGAGTGAATGGTCCACATCCACGAGCCTTTCGAATGCAGACTCTACGAGTGCGGAAAAAGGAAGTGACAGTCCGGAAATTTGGGATTGGATGTCCTCGAAACTCAAGGCTTCGGAGGACTCTGAGATGTCCGGTGACGCATTAAGATGGCGTAAAAATTCCGTGCTTTTCCCCGCTGTGAACACTTTCTGAACACTGGTCTCAAGGAATTGTGGGATCTTCTCATTTTCGTGGCCCGTGTCAAGTACAAACCAGTCATGCCACAGAGTTCGTAGATCCCCAGTCCCTTTATTAGTTGTCCGCACGAAGAAAGCGCTGTCCGAAGCATCGACCTGCCCGGTCTCCATCCAAAGCCGAATTGAGCTTGAATATGTCTTAAAGCATACGAAGAATAATTCTGCGATGTGTCGAGCGGAATTTTCATCACCAATGGCTTCTAGCATGCAGATTAAGTCGTATAACAGATCAAGGCAGCGCATTGGTCGATCATGCGAATGTTTGTCTAGCTTGACAATCATTTCTCCAAGTAATGTCAGCTCGTGGGAGTGTTGACAAACATCAACGAGAAGCTGGATGAGGCTGACGGTTGAGCCAGCGGAAAGATATTTGCACTGAACTTGGGACAGGACCCTGTCAAATTCAAGCAGACGGTCTTCAATCCCACGACAGAATGTCTGCATGTATGGAATTTCCTGCGGTAGCTTAGTGAAACGGCGTACAGCATCAATTTTTGAGCCAATACTTTCGAAACTCTGCAAAAGAGATGCCAGAGCCTGATTCGAAGAATGTGCGAGGGCGTACCGCCGATCCACTTTGACGTTATCATCCAGACGTAAGAAGATAGACGTAGGAAGGCCCTGGAGCATGAACATAGTCTCCCTAGCCACCTGGTATTCTGTGACAACCCGCGTGGCTCCCTCTCCTTGGGCCAACACAGCATGATTCTCTGATCTCCAAAATTGCGCCTTTTCTAGCGAGGCAATGAGATCTTCACTGTCTTTCGGGGCAAATATATCATCTGAGACAATGTAATCTTCCTCTACCGTTGTGGCGGTTGGGGGTCTGGGTCGTGGGGCAGACACATCACTCGCAATGGATGAGAAGTCATCATCTGATGAACCGCCAGCAAAATCAACCTGTTCCCAGATCTCTTCGTCACTGAATGCCGTTCTATCTGCATTCAAATCCGCCCAGGAGAGAGTCGCTTTTGCTTCTGCTGCTGCCTCTGGTGTCCTGGTTTTCTCCGTGAGGTCTTTCACCGTGGACAAAAGGGCGGGGCGATCTGAAAGCTGCAGTAAGAGACTCAATGTCTCTGGGAGCCAAGGGTTCTGATTATTTTCGAGCTCCTTCAAGCGGCTACCAAGGGCTTCGGCAAGATCATCTCTGTTAAGGATCTGGAACTTTTCTTGTAGTCCCTCGAGTTGCTTGGCAACTGCGAATTGGTCGGTGCGCGAATGAGAACCAGTTCGAAGACCTCCTTGTACACGGCGCTTCAGAATCTGAGTACGCACATTCCCCTAGACACCATTAATACATAGATTCATGCTAAGGGAGTATAGCAGACCCAAGATTATTACATACCTTGGAATCCGGTGATACCTTAGCGACGGAAACGATTAACGCATCGATCAGCGTACTCAAATCGGCCGCAAAGGCCATACTCAGACATAGGCTCGGAATCTCGTATCACTATTGTAGAAGATCCAAGATCACATCGGTGACTTCCAATATACGACGTAGCGATGAAGCATAAAGTGAAGAGATACCCGGATGTTTTGTCTGGGTGGCGCTAGTCCCGACAAGGAAAGATAGCCACTCATATGCGCGCCTCTCCTCCCTCCGACCATCTCGCCCCCTTTCAGCAAACACCACCATCATGGCTATCGCGCGACCGATTCGCATGCTAGGCGCAGCATGCATCCTTCTCTGTCTATTTCTTGTCTTCCGGTTAAACCAGAGCGACTCTGAATTAGGATCCAAGCTGGTCCATGGCATGAAAAAGGATCCTCTTGTAGAGCGTGCGTGATCCCCGGGTGTCTTGCCACACCGTCCATGGCAACCTTCGCTGATGGAGCACCATACTGATTGATTTCTATAGCGACTGGGGAACCAGTGGGAAATTTATGGCGAGCCGACGAACATGATTATTCCCCCGATAGCGAGCAATCGGCCCGTACCAATGCGGCACTCATTACCCTCGTTCGCAATGAGGAATTGGACCAGTTGTTGTCCACAATGAATGATCTCGAGCGAACATGGAACTCCAAGTTCAACTATCCCTATATATTCTTCAACGACGTTGAATTCACCGAGGAGTTCAAGCAGAAGACCCGGGCAGCGACCAAGGCCAAGGTCCAATATGGTGCGTATTCTCGCTTCGTTGGAGTATATGCAAAGCATAGCTGACCTCAAACACAGAACTCGTGCCCAAGGAACACTGGGACGTCCCCGATTGGATCAACATGGACCTCTTTAAAGAATCCGCGAAGCTTTTGGAGGAACAGGACATCCAGTACAGCTCGAAAATTTCCTATCACCAAATGTGTCGCTGGAACAGCGGCCTGTTCTACAAGCACCCTGCCCTTGATGGCTACCGCTACTACTGGCGCATTGAACCTAACGTCAAGTTTTTCTGCGACGTCGATTACGATGTGTTCCGCTACATGGAGGATGGCAACAAGACATACGGATTCACCATCAACCTCTACGACGCACCCCAGAGTATCCCATCTCTTTGGCCCGAGACTCAGCGATTCCTTGCCGCCAACCCCTCGTACCTGAGCGACAATAACATGTGGGAGTGGATTACGGACGACCAGGCTCGTCCCGAGCACACTAAGGCCGCCAATGGATACTCCACTTGCCACTTCTGGTCCAACTTCGAGATTGGTGACCTTGATTTCTTCCGTGGCGAGAAGTACGAGGCGTATTTCCAACATCTGGATCGCGCCGGTGGATTCTTCTACGAACGCTGGGGTGATGCCCCCGTCCACTCTCTCGGTATCGGTCTCTTCGCCGACGCCGCCAATGTTCACTGGTAAGTCATTTCTTTGCTTATACAAACTCATTATATTAGATCCGAAGAAGCCCGCTAACGTATCTTCATTAGGTTCCGTGATATCGGATACAACCACATCCCGTATCTCAACTGCCCCAACTCGCCCAAGTGCTCCGGCTGCAAGGCTGGCCAGTTCTACCAAGGCGCAGACTGGCTGTCCAAGGAGGATTGCCGACCTACTTACTTCAAGTATGTTGGAACACACTGAACATCATGTCTTCTGATTGATTGGTTCTCCCTTCTTCTGTCTTAATATGGAGAGTGCCTCATTCACGAGTCGATTCCTTGCATAACCTTGCATGCCCCTATGACTATACTGGAAATCAGTGGCTGGGTACCCGGCGTTTGAGCGGACACATAGCTGTGTATTGGTGGTTTCTGTGTTTCCTTTTTTCTATCTTTGTTTGGTTTAATTTCTTGTCACAAATTACTTTGTCGGCCGTGTTGCTACCTTCGCGAGGGCTACGGGGGTTTTGCCTTCATTGTACTTATATTGGTTTCACATGGTCAGTTTCGGAGGCTATGTTTGGTTCGGGTTCGAAGGTGCTCCTCCACCTGCTCGTCACAAGTTGTTATTTGTGTGATATATTGGGCTACTTAAGAAGCAAATGCCAAGTTGCAGACCTGACCATTCTACCAATGAGGAGCAATTCTTAGCACAAGACAAGTGTAGAAGAGTTCAAAATTGGGGACCGAGGACTGAGTTGATGGGTGATAACAGCACAATGTAGATGACTGAACAAGATGAAATCAGGATAGATTAAGTACCAGCCAAGGTACCAGAGGACCTTTTCAGACAACAGCACCACTAACAACACAAGAGATCTCTAAAGTATGTATACACTTTTCTCTTCTATCAGATCTAATCCTCGGCCAACCAAACGGTGCTGGATAAACAACGTGCGAGGGGGTACTGATCGTTTGAGAGAAAATTGACGTGAACGTAGAATTGATGATGCGAGCTTAAGCCTCCTGGGGGTAGAGTTCCTCACGGAGGGCAACTCCCAACTCCACGCGCAGACCCTCGAGAGCCTCGAGATATTGCTTGTACTGGTCGGGGTTCTCGACCTTGGCCTTGACACCTAATCACGAAAGAACATTAACATGGATTCAGAGGTGAGCTATTATAGCTCCAGAAATGGATATGGTGGAAGCGTACCCTCGAAGACACGGACGGCAGTAGGGAAGTCGTTAACACGACGGGCAGCCTTGAGGGCGGCGGTGAGGACCTCAACGGAGGGGACGAGATCATAAGCGAAGCAGTTGTTCAGGTTGCGCTGTTTGCAAAGAGGTATATTAGCCAATTGTCGAATCGCAGGGCGGATATAGAAGCCGCATAGTAGGCGACAGATGTGGCTGGTGCCATATATCGCATGCCGATCAATCATGCCTCGGGTGAAATCGAGAATCGTCATACCTGAAGCTCGAAAACATCCTGCACACCATCGAATTCCTTCTCGAATCTACCATTGAGGATATACAGTCAGCGGGACACGTCCATTCAGTGTGCAGAGCATTGCCGGTGGTGGTTCCGGGAATCGCCTATGGGGCATGCATGGCGCTTCCCCGGCACTCCCACGGGCATCAATGGCTTGCGGTCGGAGGCGTACCTGGCAGAGAACTCTTCGTATGTCTCATCCTCGTGGCCGGAGCGGCGCACGGAGGTGGTGCCGAAGTTGTGGGCGCGGGCGGCGGTTAGAGTCATTGGGGACTGCATCCGGGTGCGGGTCAATTGGGGAGCTCGGAGGAAGCTGGTAGGGCGAGCGGCGCGGGTCGCCATGCGGAAAATGGATAGGGAGGACATTGTGACAGGAGGACCACGTTGGACCGGACGGGAGCTATGGTGAGGGGAGTGACTTGGATGGGGACGGGAAGGGGAGGTGAGAAGTGCCTCTAGGATTTTACGGGTGGTGTGGTGTTGACGCCTGAGGCAGCGAGGCGGGTGCTGAGTCATCGTCCGATTGGCCCCCGGCCGTTCCGTTGTCTTGATCTCTGAGGGCTGTGATTGGCTGAACTGATGTCATTCGAGATGCAAGTCATTTCCCACGAAGCACCTTAGGTTGTGTTAAGGTCATGTAGCTGTTGGTGATATGTGCTTCGTGGCTAATCCTGGGCTCTCGGTAGATGCAGCTATACTAATTGAGTATATTTTGAGAAAGAGACCCGATATGCAATACCGTTAGGTCGGGCAACAGCATACACGAAGTTCAAGTATATATCGAACCCAATTCTGGCATCGAAAAACCGACCTACCTAATTAAATCCTTATTTGAGCAATAAGCTCCAAAGTGACCTTGATTAAGCATTGGAAACTGTACGAGAACCGCAGAATCTTGCTAAGCTCATAGTGTGTGAGTGGTAGCTCTTGGACTAGACCTGGGATAAGACGGGGACTGGGGTTACGGTCGGTTACCTATCAGGTAAGGTAGACTTCCAAATATGAAGAAGATGGCATATACTGCTCAGATTAATCCAGGGTAGTAACGACTTAACAAGAGCTAGAACATAGACATAATTGCTCTCGCTATCACTACATGGGGCCATTGAGAAAGCTGATCAAAGCAACAGAATGGGATATCAGCATTATGCCCCGAATGAATGCGTTCTGAATACCCATAGAAGACACGGGACTGATAGGTGTGATATGATAAGCTCCCACAAATTACAATAACTAGAGCTTTGTCTCGTTCGAATACACAGACCCCAGAGTGGAGAAGAGTGCATACAAGCGTGATCGATACTCGATGATTGACTGGTATGAAGTCAGGACTAAAACTGAAAAGACAAACCCTAAAGAAAAGACCAAATAACCAGCACAAGTCCTGGGACCAGCTGGAGCAAGTTTGTCTTCAACAGTCAGTCCTCCAACCTGTCACAACACCCGTCATCTGCCGGCCTAGGGGTAGAAACTTCTCTATCCTCTCCTGCTTCTCTTCCTCTTCTCCACACTGCTTGTCCCCTTCCCCTTCCCATCACACACCTTTGTCCTTATATTTCTTTTCTTGCACTTCTCTTCTTACATCTGCCTCTATTCACTGTACCCACTCGTCCAGCCTTGAGCTGGTTACCAGTTCATATGATGAGACGAACTAGCCTTCGGCTCCAGCGGTGCACTTATTTTGCGGATCCTTTGAACCAATCCATAGGCCGACGAGGGAGATCTTCGTCACTGCACTCTGCCTGACTGCCACACCCTTCCGTTCTGCATTTGCCAAGTCCTGGCAATGCCTTTTGGTTGCCCGTTTTGTCATGGGCATGGGCATTGGCGCTAAAATGCCACTGTACCCGTTTACTCCGCCGTGATGGCTCCGACGAGAATACGAGAGCTGTCATGTTTTGGCAACTTTTGGGTGGTTGGTGGTAAGTGATCCTTATTTCTGGTTTTGTAAGGCGGGAATAGAATCCACCCAGTTAAATTAGCCAGGGGTGGAGAAAAGCCGTACAACACAGAGTGTTGATGGAGAACACCTCGGCAATTATATGTAGGTTAGTAATACTTAGTATCTTGTCACTTTATGTGCTGGATGGAGTAAATTTAGCAGTGATGCGCTATTGGCAAGTTGGTAAACACTGGTTAGCATGTGACAGTTCACCGAGGACAACCTGGCCGCTTCCACACAGTTACTATGTACGACATTGAGAGGTCTGGGTGAATGTTGGAAGCCAATAGCCTATATAGACGAATACAAGCAGATTAATTTAACCTAATGTATGTTACTACATACTCAATTGGCCTCAATAAGCCAACTTCTGTTTCAATGTCAATGATCAACAACGTAGATGCGATCGGAACTTCGAGTTCCCCTTTTTTATGCCACGCTAAACCCTTTTTGGTTCTCAACGGACGCGCCGGACGCAAAAAGTAATCGTTCTCCTATGTTTCTCCAGCTTTTCCTCTCTTCTCTCCACCCCCTTTCACTTCATTTCTTTATCCTCTTTACTTTCTTTCCTTTTCTTTTACCTAGTTTGGCCTTTCTTTTGATGGTCTATTGCAGTTTAGTCTCTGCCCGTCAACGATAGCCGCCTTCCTCGGCTGTCCCCATCTTTAATCGTACACCGGTTTGGTCGAACAACACCACAATCCCTTCACAATGGCCTCCGAAATCCTCAAGCATGTCTCCTACCCGAGTATCGATCGCCCCTTCGGCGTGCATCTATGGCCCCTCTTCGATCAGGCCTATGAGAAGGTCATGGGCTATCCCGCCAGCGAGTTCAAATTCATCCAGGGTGTGACCCCTCTGTCCACTCTGAAGGAAACCACAATGATGCTTGTCACCTATTATGTCCTTATCTTTGGTGGCCGTGAGGTCATGAAGAAGCTGCCTGCATTCAAGCTCAACACATTGTTCATGATCCACAACTTCTTCTTGACCACAGTCAGTGCCATCCTGCTGGCTCTATTCATTGAACAGCTTGTGCCCACTCTTTGGAGAAACGGAGTCTTCTACGCCATCTGCGACCACAATGGTGGTTGGACTCAGCCTCTCATCATTTTGTACTACGTGAGTCGCGGAAGTCCAAATCTTAGGAAGTGAGAAACTGACGCCTCGAGCAGCTCAACTACATCAACAAATACGTCGAGTTCATTGACACCATCTTCCTGGTCCTCAAGAAGAAGCCCTTGACCTTCCTCCACACCTACCACCACGGTGCCACCGCTCTCCTCTGCTACACCCAGCTTATTGGTGTGACTGCCGTGCAGTGGGTGCCCATCACCATCAACCTGCTGGTCCACGTCGTCATGTACTGGTACTACTTCCAGAGCGCTCGTGGCATCCGCATTTGGTGGAAGAAGTACATCACCATGCTCCAGATTCTCCAGTTCATCGTTGACGTCGGTAAGTAATTGCGGTTCGGAACCTTGAAAGAATGACGCGCTGACATGTTCCCAGGTTTCATCTACTTCGCCTCGTACACTTACTTCGCCTCCGCATACTTCCCCTGGCTCCCCAACATGGGCCAGTGTGCCGGTGAGGAATTCGCCGCTCTGGCTGGTATCGGCATTATCAGCTCCTACCTTGTCCTGTTCATCTCCTTCTACATTGCCACCTACAACAAGGCCGCCAAGACCGGACGCCCCCGTCGCAACACCGGCCAGAAGTCGTTGATCGACATGAAGAACTTCGAGATCCCTTCCCCCGCCGGTACCCAAAATGGTGCCGCCAAGTCCACTGCTCGCTCCAACGGCCCTGTGACTCGCTCTCGCAAGGCTTAAATGCGCAGCTGAATTACAGTTGCTTGAGCGCTTTCATTGCGTGATTTGGAACTATGATGTTGTCCACGAGGTCGACGGTTGGATCATGCCGGGATGAGCTCTAGAGAACAAAATTGCATTCAATGCTTGTTGACCAGACCCAGCGGAAGGGCGGAGTGGCTGCCTCTGCGTGATGCATCTTTATATCTGTTTAATCAATGACCACCTCATGATGCCAAGTCCATTGCCCGGGGCATGGGGTATGTGCCTTGGATTTGTCGAAATGCATGCGCCGAGACGATTGTCGGGCAAAGCCTGCAGGGCAAGGCATTTCATCTCGATGCGGGATTGCTGTCGAAGTGGCCGGCACTCTCCTCATCACTGTATTCTATAATGCCGTTTTTCTTCTTTGTTGATGTTTGTCGTTATCACCCCCCGTCTGTTGGTGGCAGGCCATTCAATTGTTATTTGTTAGTAAAGTACGATTTATAGAGTTTTAAAATGTAATAATGGTGACGGTACTCGCGTGCTTCTATTTATTATCCGTAATTATCGTCTACAACGGATGCCTTTGTCTCGACTCTTTGGTACTGACTTTTGTTGTGATGGGTGCCTTAGTGATCAGGCATCAAACCCCCATAGGTTCATAGTTCGGGAGTTCGAAATTCGCTCCTCTGCCAATACAACTCTCTCCCTCCCCACTTCCGAGCCCTTCTAGTCTCCACAACTTTTACTATAGAGGATTCATTCTCCTTCGTTGAGGAACGTCCTTACTGTGTAGTTAATGGAAGAAGGACTCGTTCTGACAAAAAACGGCATAGTGTGAGTGGCTTTAGTCCAGCCCCTTTTTGTAAGACAATCTCTTATTACTTCTGTCCGTCGTTGCCCAAACTTTACACGCCCACTACTACAATTACATGTGTTTAACAGTTTTGATTCGCCATGAGCTTCCACTACGCTGATACTCTCGAGAAACATAACTGCGTTGGCGGAGGACTGGACGCTCATATCTACCACGTCACTCCAACTATTGTTGTGAAGATTGTTCGTCCCGACCGAGAACCTGAAGAAAAGGAAGAGGAGCATCCTTTTCTCAAGGAGATCGCGTTTTACAAACGTCTCAATGGATGCCGCGATCGATGTCAGAATATTGTTGAATGTTTTCTCATGCTCCCAGACTATCTCTTTCTATCATATTGCCCGCATAGGGCAATGTCCTCTCGCTTCTATGATCGCCAGGAGCGAGAGACAGGAACAAATGGGTTTCATGGGCGTCTTATCAGGGTCAAAGAATACGAGATCCTGCTCTCATTGCTCGGTGGATACAACAACTCACCTCTGCTCTTGAGTATGTGGAGAAATTGGGCTTTTGTCACAATGATCTGCATGCGAGCAACTGTCTTCTTGATGGGAACTTCAATTTGAAGCTGACTGATTTTGGTCGTGCCGCCACCATTGGACAGCCACTTGAAGGTGCCTTACCTCCACGAGCCAGACCAATACTTGCTGGACCATTGAAAGGCACATATGGGCTCTGTTCCGCCAAAACTGAACAGTTTGCGGTTGGGACACTTCTATACTTTATGGTATATGGCCATGAACCCTATGACGACATTGACCTCAGCGCCGAAGAATGGAATCGCCGATTTTGGGAAATGGAGTTTCCAGAACTTAACCACGATCGAGTTTTCGATCGTCTAATTTCTGCTTGTTGGCACAATGTCTACCCTACAATGGCATTGGTAGCGTACGACTTCAAGCGTAAGACGAAGGGTATGATCTGCAATGCAGAATATATCTCCATTGACTCTGCAAAGGAGACAAAGACCTGTGAGGCATTGGTTCGCAGAGGCTTGCTGGGACCTGAGTTGGCTCTGCAATTTCAGCCGGCGTGGCGAAGATACCTACATGCTATTGTGAAGAGAACCATGTCTGTTTGGCAATGCTTAGTACAGAGAAGATTCTGGATCTGGTCTTGTTGATCGGTCGGAGACTTGTACCACTTGACATGCTGAGGTGCTTAAACTCATCGTCTTAACGCGAAAAAGGACAAGTTACCGTACGGTGGCTGTTTCATTTGACTTCGCCATTTTCATACAAGATGTGCTCTGGTCTCAGTCTATTTCCTACAGGAAAACTATATGAGAATTTGGCTCGCAGAATTACAAGTCAACATGCTATATGAGACTGTGTGCAAAGAGGAAAAGAATCGGCGTCTTAATCTCGGACCGAGAAAGTAACTGTTGTGCATTATACAGCTGGGTGGGGGTAGGAATAAGATGCTAACGAAGACATTCGACATTCATTAATGCAGTTTGATCGCTTCAAGAACCTGCAGCTGTCTAACTGCATAGCCTACCTTGCTACATCCATCTTGAGACTATCCACACCATCCGCTTACACTTTCAATTCTACCACATGAAAGCAAAACAAATACCCGAACCTATTGATATGGCAACAAAAAGCTTGTCCCAGTTAGCGGGAAACACAATGTGTAGTATCACACAACCGAAGCCTCCACTCGAGGAAAGACGCAGGAACCCATCAAGTGGAGTTTAAGTGGCAACCTTGGGGAGTTCGCACATCATGGCCTGTGCGACGAGTTCGGAGTGACAAACAACGTCAGAAAGTGATGTATCTCATCCGCCACGAACACTAGCGGCCCCGTTGAGAAGGCGATCATTGCTTTGCGTTAGTCAAAAAAGAGGAAGAAGAACGGGCAGATTCTTAGCATCAGCCTCTTGAGATGGAAAATTTTGAATGGCTTGTTCGGCAATCGGGGATATATGGGACGAGGCTGGGTTATAACTTATATCCAGCCTCCCGATGAGAGGATAGTGCAGTGCAGCTAGCTATTGTCAATATCGTTTTCCTTGCAATACCAGCCATTGTGTCATTGGGGGCTGGGTGGATTGGATATGGATTTCAATAAAGGAAAGCTAAGCGGGTTTATTCTTGGAGCTTTGACAAGCGCCTTGCTTGCTCGCCATGCGGTTTATTTCGGAGTTTATGTAGTTCGTAGACTGGTGGACACGGACATGTGGGTTCGGGTTCGGAGGTTGTTGCCGAAGGATAGAGACTAATAGCCGCTAATTAAGGGAAATAAGTGGAAAAAGCAATGGGAAGGATGTGCAGTAGTTGCCGTGTGGAGGTTGATGGTGTGGTGATCGGCGTTTGTAGAGACTGTGTATGGCTATGGGCGGGTTTCAAAGTGTTATTTTGGTGCGCCGTATATGCATGTCATGGACTTAGTGGATAAATCTTGGTAGGTTAGGGTGGTATTGTTGAGTTTCCTCGCTGGCAAATGGTCCTGAGGTCAAGTACTGATGTGGATGGTTGGTCGGTTCATGCAGAAAGTCAGTCGGATGGAGTCATATGGGTACCTGCAGATACTGGAAATAGTTGAACTATGGGGATCGTTAGTCCTTGCCTTGACAGCTGCATCATGAGATGATTCATTGTCCGTATGAGGATATCCATATGGAGAGGAAAGATAGTTGTCGATGTGATAGATGAGATGTCAGATGAGATGGGATTAGTGAGTGACGTGAACCATGGATGAGGATGTAAGGAGAGATCTGTGAGCCATGGTTGAGAAATGATCTAAGTTCTTCAGATCATCTTTTGACCTCATCACAGGTTCGTCGTCAACATTCTTGGAGTCCTTCAGGAGAAGAGGGAGTTGTTCTCCTCTAGGCTCTAAGTTCTAACCCTCCTCCCTGCCCCTCCTCCCTCTCCAACCCCAACCCCATCCCCGACCCAACCAGCCCTCTAGGGCCTTCAAAAGGTCATACCCCTGGCATCCACCGCCCCAGCAAAACCTACAGGGTTGCTGGTGTATTTTACCTTTTGACATTCTGACACGCGGTACTCCAAGTCCTAGCGGCTAGCCGAATATCCAGAAGCCATAGTTTGAAGCTAAGTCAGGGAGTTCGTAGCGCGTTCGTAGCGCGTTTGAGTTACAGACCCTTTTCCCTAGTTAACTTGGCATCTCACTTGGCGATGTGATTCGACCACATCGCCACTCCCTCTAAGGCTCACAGGTTCTAATCCAAACCGTCTAAAGTGAGTATTTGCATAGGACGGAATGCTTGTAGGTGATATTCCTCCCTTATTGGTCCATTTGGACACGCTTGCTACGTTGTACACTCTCATACGTGTCCAATCATACAGAGTAGGGCCTTGACCAATAGTTCACTACGCAGTAACTGTTTGATGATAGATCAGATTATTCTTCGATATTCAATATCCGATCGATATTGGTTTATTCCAAGGTTTCAAGCCGACCTTCCCTGCCACGATATTCCAATCCTGAAACTGCCCCATCCCACCAACCCTACCTGACCCTATTCCAGGTGGCTTGATGCAAGGGCAATCCTCCCAATCACATTTGATTCTTCCCACTCCTGCATGATGCGTCTTCGGGGCTGCTCTTCTATTTTTTGCCTTTTACAGCACGTGCACAGGGATTAAGATGGAAATACTCCCTGCAACTTGCTCTTTTGATCACCATTTTCCCTCTATAGACTTCTCTTATTGGAATCGAAATATGCATCCCCTGCCCATAGCTCCTTGGTTCCACCTTATCCCACTTCCTTAAAAGCCTTTTATCGTCCGGGTGGGTTTGTCGGATCTCCTCTGCAGCTTTGTACCCGTGGGATAACTATTGGGTCATTATCTATGGGCTGGTCTCCTTTCTACCTGTCGCTGGTATTATTAGTAGAGAAGTCTTTTCCTATCTTCTCTATTCGCTTTGGACACACTTCCTTCTACAGTCTACCAAAATGTACGACCCTCCTACCGCACTGAGTCTACACCGCTTGAGTCGGCATAGCCTCCAAGATAGATACGAGTCAGACGAGGAGGCTGTGTCCGAATCCGAGGCGGGCGCCTATGACCTCCTCTCCTCACCGGTAGGCTCTCAACGAGCCGGAATCTTCGATTCAGATCTAAGTGCCGACGATATCTCTGACCGGGACGGCGAACATACACTCTCGGCCCCGCCAACAGTCAAACGGACCAGACCCGTCTCCTCAGCGACAACCATCAAGAGAAATAGTACCGCCACTTTCGACGAAGATACCTATGTCTTCGACCCAGAGGAGCAAATGGTCGTCGAATTACCAGACTCTCCACCCGAACTCGCAACAAGCACCTTCTTACAACCGCCACTATGCATCTGGCCAAAACCTCCGCTGTCAGCTAGCGTCAGGTCTCGTTCGGCGTCACCCTCCTCAATCTTCTCAATAGAAGAGGCAGATATACAGGTTGCAAAGAAAATTACCATCCTGGAACCGCACACTCGTCCCACGCTGGTCTTCATCAACGCTCTAGGCCCACGAGGCAAATCATCACGATCACGACAACCATCCCATTCTCGCTCCCGTGAAAGCAGTCGTCCCCGTCCTGCTCCTACCAGAGCGGATAGTCGCTTCAGTGTACCCCGTTCAACTGAGACGACCAGCAAGCCACCGCGCCTAGCGAAACAAAGCACGAACCAGCCATCCACAACAGGCTCAGCACAAACCTCAATCCAACCCAGAGACGAAAATACAAACCCAGCACCTGGAAGCGCAACAATCAACCGCATCTCTGAAATCCCTCAAGTCCTCTACATCCCCGCCTCCCCACGAACAACCCCATCTCCACATGCGTATAACCCAGCCCAGCCTCAAACGAGAGCCCAAGAACCCCAGCTACAACCACAATCACAACAACAACCAACCTCCCCCTCCCCCACCCCTTCATCCAATTACACATACACTACAGATCCAAACCCCCTAACCAAAACCCCCTCCCACACTACAAGTACAACCCCACATCAGCACATCCGACCCGAAACACCAAGCTACTACAGCGTAACAAACATGCTGAGCACACGCTCCCCGCTGAAAATGCGCCGCACAACAAGGAAACACTCCTGGTCAAGCGTGCATTCACTGACGAGTCTACGCTCTGAAGGGATGGGTTCCGGTCCTTCTTCGTCGCAGCTCTCGATTGCTACTCAGCCTGGTCTTGGTCCTTGTACTGAGACCCAGACTCAGACTCAGATGCAGATGCAGATGCAGATGCAGAATCAGATGCAGACGCAGAGCCAGAACCAGCCAGCAAGAAAAAATAGCAAGAGGAGGCATTTGAGGGGTGATAGTATTGCGCCGAGGGGGTTTATGGGGAAGTTGGGGAAGAGGTTGCAGGCTAAGAGTTGATTTTGAGGCGATGATTTTGGGAATATGGTGTTATTTACAGTTTGGGATTTGGTCTGGGGTTTGGATGGCGTGGGATTGGTACCTAAGTGTTATTGCTTATTCTTTTTCTTGGGGGTTTGGATGGAGTTGACTTGCTGGTTTTGGGGTATTGGCTAAGTGTTTATGGTTGGCAACTTGAATTATTGTTCGTGGTTATGATACTATAGAGTCTACGGAGGACGTGGGTTAACCGGCATCGGTTATGGTCTATCCATCGATTAATGTCTTATTCTGCTGTGGTGTTTTGATGCATGCTTTGATTTTGGAGGTTGATTTGATTTGGATGCCTGGTTTGCTTTTATTCGTGGCTGTTGACGTGGCCTAAGGTAGTTTCATACCACCATTGAATTGCTTGTTCAGCAGTGGCACATCTTGGGCGACTCCTTGACTCGCCATGAACTAGGTAGCCTGTGCTCCGTACAGAGGGCGTAAAACAGAACTACATACAGTACATGCATGATCTAGTCCTCCGTAAGTGATTGCTCATATGCAGTCTTCCGTCGATCAACCTGGTCCACGTATACTGACGTAGGGGGTTCGTCTGAGGTAGATCCCCCACTACGAATTTATGAGGAAGTCGCAGGTGCCTTCAATGTAATCCCACCAGAATCGTTAGACGAATTTAGGACCGCTGGGCGCAGTCCGCCTAAGCTAGGTGGAAAGCAGACCAAGTAAAAAGATAGGATGGCAAATCATGAATCATCGCCTAAGCTCGGAAGATAACAATCGAATAACCGCAATGAGAAATGGAGCATTGCATTTACGCAGGAATAAGCATGCAGCATGCAAAGATAAATCGAGTTCTGACCTGTCTGTGTATGCCTGCCTACTTTCGCGCCTCCAGAGCAGCTTTGATGGCTATTGTCCTGTTAGCACAGTTTCCTTCCGAGACAAGCGATAAACACATACCATCGCAAGATGTCTTCGCATCACCAAATAACATGCGAGTACCGGGCATGAAGAACATAGGATTTGGGACGTCGGCTGTAGATTAAATTAATCAGACAAGTTCCTCTGAAACGAAGGGGATAAAAACATACCGTATCCGCTAGACATGCCGCGCTTCATCACGATAACCTCCTTACTCTTCCAAGCGTGCAGAACTGGCATGCCAGAGATGGCAGAGTCAGGTTCCAGGGCGATGGGGTTAACCGTATCATTGGCGCCGATGACAAGCGTGACGTCCGTGTCAGAGAAATCTTCGTTGATTTCTTCCATTTCCAACACGACTGTATCGAGGTTACCGGTTAGGATACATTGTACCGGCAATGATCAGGTCACGGCTATGAAAGACTTACTATCATATGGAACTGAAGCTTCGGCAAGAAGAACGTTGCATTGTCCGGGCATTCGGCCCGCGACTGGGTGGATAGCGAAGCGGACGTTGACGCCGCGGGCACGGAGAATGCGCACAATCTCAGAGAGGGCGTACTGGGCCTTTGCGACGGCCATGCCGTAGCCGACGACGATGATGACGTTTTCAGCGCCGGAGAGGGCGTCGACTGTATCGTCGATGCTAGTTTGCGTGATCTCGCCTTCCATTTTCTTTTGGGTTTGTGCTGCTGGGCTAGAGAGGCCGCCGAAAAGAACATTTGTCAAGGAGCGGTTCATGTTAACGCACATGATGTAGGAGAGAATTGAGCCGCTGACGCCGATTAGGGAGCCGACGCTGGTGAGTAGAGGGTTGTCGAGCATGAGGCCTTCGGCTACGAGGGCGAAACCGGAATAGGCGTTTAACACGGTGATGACGACGGGCATGTCGGCGCCGCCGATGGCTGCGGTTGTGGTCCATCCCTTGAGGAAACTGAGGAGTGTGCTTGCTCCTAGACAGGTGGCTGCAATGGCAGGACTTCCTGGTGCCATTGTGATGAATGCGCCCATGGTTGCCATGTTAGTGCCCAATAGGGTGGAATTGACGACGTGTCGGCCGGGCAGAATGGTTGGTCGGGAGGACATGCGCCCTGCCAATTTGAGGAAAGCGACGATCGAGCCCGTGAAGGTGATGCCACCGATCACAACACCCAGGTAGGCGGTTGTGAGGTGCAGAGTTGTGATATCGCCAATGTCAGCGAGGACACTTGCGGCACTGGTGAGAACAGCGGCCAGTCCGACGACAGAGTGGAGAGCGGCAACAGTCTGGGGAAGACCTGTGGGTGTGATGCGACGGCCGATCAAGCCTCCGATCAAAGCTCCAGTTCCCGCAACAGCCGTGAACTGCGTCAGCGTCTCGGGAGAGAAGCCAACTGCAGCCAACGACGCCAGGATACCAGAAACAACTCCCAGGATACCGAAGATATTACCTCGACGGGCGGTTTGCTGCGAGGCAAGACCAGAGATAGAGCCCATGCACAGAAGCGTGCTGATAAGGTACCCAGCTTGGACCAGACCGGCCATGCCTGTGCTGGCAGCCGCGACGAAGCCACCTCCAAACACAACAGCGGGGACAGCGTACAGCCAGGGATACTCGGGGGGATCGGTCGGACGCTTGAACATGTCCAGCATACGCTTGGTGACCACAAAGCCACCGGACACATTCACAAATGCCAAAAGTACGGACGCAGCACCCAGATACTCAGGGATAGTAGTCGGCACGTAGCCTCCTCCCATGACGAACAGTCCACCAATGCCGACCATACCGGAGATCGCGTTGGTCACACTCATCAGTGGCGAGTGGAGCGCAGGAGCTACACCCCACACAGCGCGATAACCGACCAGACCAGCGAGGCCAAAGGTCATCATGTTGCCCATAAAGATCGGACCGGTCGCTTTGCCTAGAGCTAGAGTAGTGCCCATAGCACCGGTGACTGCGACCACGTCGCGTGTGGTCTTTTGCCAGGGCGTCAAAGCGACTTCTTCCTTCGCGGCGATTGCTTGTGCCTCTGGCTTCGGGGCCGGGGGAGGAGCGGGAGGAGCAGCAGGGGGAATGATTTCACCATTGAGAGTCACGACAGAGCCACGGACCACTTCATCCTTCAAGTCGATTCCAAAGGACTTCTCCTGTGGAGCCATAGACAGAAGGTACTTAGTGATGTTGTTCGAGTATAGAGTTGACGATTGAGTCGGAAGACGAGAGGGAAGATCCGTATAGCCAATGATAGTAACGTCCTTGTACTTGCTCAGTTCAGCGGGAACAGTAGCCTCGCAGTTTCCACCTGCCTCAGCGGCAAGATCAACGATGACAGAACCGGGCTTCATGGCACCGACCATTTCCTTGGTAATCAGTTTGGGTGCAGGCTTGCCAGGTATCAGAGCCGTGGTGATGATGATATCGACCTCCTTAGCCTGCTCCATGAACAATTTCATTTCAGCCTCGATGAACTCCTTGGACATTTCCTTAGCGTATCCGCCCTGACCAGAGCCATCTTCTTGGACATCCACTTCGATGAACTCAGCGCCTAGAGACTGGACTTGCTCGCGAACAGCAGGACGGGTATCAAAGCCACGGACAATAGCACCCATCCGACGGGCGGACGCAATTGCGCTCAAACCGGCCACACCAGCACCAATAACCAGGACCTTACTCGGGGGAATCTTTCCAGCGGCAGTGACCTGACCCGTCAAAAAGCGACCGAAATGGTTAGAAGCCTCCAGCACCGCCTTGTAACCCGCAATATTAGCCATGGAGCTAAGCGCATCGAAGACCTGCGCACGGGAAATACGCGGGATACGGTCCATCGCGAAGGAGGTCACGCCGCGCGCCGCGAGCGCCTCAACGAGGGGCTTGTTCTGGAGGGGATACATGAAAGAGATAACCGTGGAGCCTTTGCGTAGAGCCTGGATTTCGTTGAATGGCCCCTCTGCCTGTGGGCTGCGGACCTTCAGCACAATATCGCTCTGAGACCAGATCGCGTCGCGGTCGACCATCGTCGCACCGGCTTGTTCGTAGGCATGATCCAAGAGCTGGGCGCCCTCGCCGGCACCGCGTTCAACGAGCACACGGGAAACACCTTTCTTCAAGAGAAGCGCGACATTTTGCGGGGTGATTGCCACGCGACGCTCACCGGGGAAGATCTCGCAAGGTACTCCGACGGTTAATGCGGAGTAGGGAGTGGTGGACACGGGCTCGGACGGAGGTGACTCGGACGAAGTTGTAGCGGTTCGCTTGGAGATGGAGGGCCATCGCGGCTGGCAGATGGACAGGCGCTTATTCTGCGATGCGAAGAAGGTGGCTTGACGGATTCGGGAATCTGGACAAGGGATGGTTGTCAGAACGAGACTGGAGCTTGGCCTCGGCTAATAAGCCGATTTGGAGAAGCTTACTCAATGTCGCCGGGGTGAATGATTTTCCCGGGCGAGCAATGGACGCCCCAAGGCATGGCCGCAGGGCCGACCGCAGGGATGCTGGAGCACTCATTGCGAGTGATCCTGCACGTTGGACGTTGTGCCGGGTCTTGATCTCATCTATAGAGTGTCTATTGGAGCTGAGGATGGGCGGAAACTTTAAAACAGCAGGGGTAACGGTTTCCAGTCCGAACCGAAAGGCGGCAGGCGAGCAACTGACAAGAAAGTATCAGAGAGCTTGTGAAAGAGCGAAAGCTTCTGAAGCCACGAAAAGCACCGAGGGAGAGGAAGGAAGGAGAACAAAGGTGGGGAAAGGAGCTTGGGATTTGACCGATTCTCGCCGATTGTCCAAGCAAAGAGGGGGGGCCCGGCTAAGTTCAGTTCCCACGCGATGAGAGGTTACAACTCACAAATTGGAACGTGCAGTTGATCGGTTTATGATACTCGGCGTCTATATTCCTCTTATATTTCTTTCTTTCTCCTACACCATAATCCCCACGGACATCCATGAACGCGGGGGATAACTGGGGAAGATCGACGCGGAGACTCCACATGTGGACACGGAATACCGTCGGGGTACAAGGCGAGGGAGCCCCAAGTACATCTTACTGAGGTTATGCTATGAGCATCTTTTCTCTGCTGCCTCTGTTCAAGGTGGCTCAGATTCAGGTCGAGTCGTCGGTCGATTTTAGTCTACTGCGTGCCTGAACAGGTTCAACATACTGCGCAGTATAAATCACGTGATGGAGAAAGCAAAAGAGAAGGAAGCTATGGTACCAAAATGTCTCGATCCGGTTTACTGTGTACTGAGATTTGCAATGATCCCTTGAATCGGCCAAGAGCTCGCAGTGTACGATTCCACTGGAGTTATACCATTAAGGGAAAGCCAAGGTAGGCTATGTACATTCTAACGACTATTTGATCTACAACTCGGAGGGATTATGTCCTTCCACACGCCTCCACATCATCGAGTGCTCTGTTCACCACCGTCAGTGGAACCTATTTCCTCAACAGTCTCAACAGCACCCTTGCTATCAATGAAGTGACTGATACGGTCTCGAGGAAGCCAAGCACTCTCCGGCATGATGAAGTAGGAGATCAAAGCTAAGATGGTGACGCCCGCCATGATAATCGGCGCATCTATTGAGCGAGTTAGCAACCAGGAAAAGATGTTAAAACAAACAATCGCAAGAAAAGAAATAAGAAAACGTACAGTTCAAGTTCTCTCCAGTAACCGGGAACGCATAAGGCGAGAACAAAACAGCAACCACCCAGCCATTCCAGAAGACACCGATGAACTGGAACGGCTTACTCCAGCGGCCGAGACTCCACGCTGGTTTTGGGAACCGTTTTGGAGTGCAGAGTAGTCGGCCTAGACAGATCAGACCGTATGCTGCAGCGCTGGGAACGCCGGCTGCCGAGACAAGAGAAGTGAAAGCAACACTGGATGGGAGGATGGTGCAGGTGATCAAGGCTGCAACGGCCCAGACGACAATCACTGCATTGCGGGGCTGGCCGTTGTTGACGCGAGAGACCCAGCCGGAGAAGGGAAGTACGCCATCACGGGCCACGGCGAAGACAAGACGAGATGCGGCAATGATGGCAATCGCGGTGTTCTGGGAAAGAGAGTTAGCGATTGGCTTTCCAAGTCCGCGTGCATATCGTAACTCACCAGCCACAAAGCGAAGATGCAAATGAAGTTCATGAAGATGTGGCCGCCCTTGCCCAGGACGACGGCGTAAAGAGGTACGAAAGGCTGGGGTGAGCCGAAGCTGAAAAGTGTGTCGGCGTCAGGCTGGAGACGATGTTAGTGTTCCGATCTGGAATTTGCAGAGAAAGAAAACTCACCGCGCAAAACAAGAAGAGAATAATCGTAGCCAGACCACCAAATCCACTTGCTACAGTACTCCAGAAGATACCCCGGGCAGCAGTGACTGAAGCATTCTTAGTCTCCTCCGCGACGTGACCAGATGCGTCGAAGCCAATCAGAATACCGGCAGTAGCAAGGTAAGAAAGACACCAGTTCCAGCCGGCTGGAGCTCCGGTGCCATTGTAAGTGGTCATGAAGGCCTCGTGAGTAGAACGGAAGCCCCATGTCTGGGCAGTGCCAATGGGCAGCCAAATCAGGTTCAAGAAGAAGTCCAACATCACGACTGCAGCGGAGAACCAGAACACATATTTGAAGTATCGGGCTGAAGTTTCGAGTTAGATATGATATACAAGCTGCGAATGAGTGTACATACGAGGTAAAAAGTTCAACAGAGCGGCCAGAGCAAGCAAAATCTCAGTGCAGATCCACTGGACAGCGCGGAACCTGACATCGCTCGAATCTGAGGGGAAATCAAGTTGGAAAACCGTGATTTCCTATACGCCATATGTTAGCACAGACCCTACGGAGTATGGAATGAGGAATAGAACCATACCGAGAGCATATAGTTAACCGCAGCTTGGGTGTTGCCTAATAGAACCGAATCAGCACAATGTAAGTCTCAGATAGGGGAGACAAAACATACTTGCACAGAAAGTCGTCCAAGCCGTCGTGCTCCACCAAGCCACGACGAAGCCAAGAAGTCGACCAAATCGAGGCCCACCGGCTTCGGCGGCCCACAAGTAGATGGAACCGGCAGACGGAGAAGCCGAACAGACCTCAGCAATGACAGCGGCAGTAATGAACGTGAACACCATAGTAACCAAGTAACTGGTCCAGTACGCCAGATTTCCACCGGCAGCAATGCCAGTGCTGAAAGTCACGCGAACACCACCGACAAAGTAAAGGGCAGCTGGAGTACAGTCAGTATGCGTCCATAAAACGAGCAGCGAGAGACGCACCAAATGTGGTCGCAAAGTTCTCGAACAAATTATATGTCCGATGAAGCACCTATTTCATAGGCCTGGTAAGTTGCTGGTTCTTGCTTCCGCTGCAAAAACTATACACGAATATCACCTACCGGCTTGTAGCCCATGGTGCGCTAGAACATTTACACTGTCAGCTGAATGATCTGCGGGATGTGGTTAACCAACTGGAGGCATTACTTACCAGCAAAGCGGCATCATCCTGGGCGTTCTGATCAGCGCGGTTAACCTCGCCCTCGCCATTGTCGATAAGGTCGGCGGGGCCGACCACAGCGTCATCGTGGGCCATATTCGTATCTGACACTGGAAGAGCCAGGAGGGGAAGTGAAGAGACGCGAGGTACCTGTGTTTTTCCCGACTACAGGATTTACTTATATGGCGCGATCGAGATGGTCGAAATGAGGTGCGCTGGAAATTTTTCGAATAGACTTTTTGGTCCACGCCGTTTTGCGACTCCGGTCAAGACCCACCCGGGGGCGGATTGAGAAGAGTAGGTGGTTTCCGGGTCTGGGTGGTTGATTGCTGTTGTAATTGTAGAATGTCAATAGAAGATATACGATAATTTCTATGATTCGAGTTCTTCGGAGACTGCGATATATGGAAGGTGAGATTTCGAGTCGAAAAGTTAGAAAAGTTATCAGATCGTGTAAGAATCACTTTGAACCCAGAACGAGTTAGGGTCAGCGAAAGGAAAGCAAGAAAAATGAAACTACCAATCAGAAAGCTGGAATGAGATTAAGTGTAATTACCATGCAGATCGATTTTATTCAGTCAGTCAAGAACAAGTACGTGATGCCCGCGGAGGTATCCAGTCCGTGAAATCTTCTAACTGGTTACGGAGTAGTTCGTTATTGACTTACCCGCTTAATGGAAAGCTTACATTTAGCCGATGGGTCCGTCGGGATTTCCGGAGTACGAAGACGCCATTCTATCCGTACCCTAACTACGGAGTACGGAGCACGGTCTGCCTTTTACTAGAGTCTAGTGCTAGTAATGGACGGAAGCATGTCAAAACCGGTTCCTCGAGAGTCTAGACCCACTAGCCGCACCGGCAGTTGTGCCGCTGGTTTGTAGAAAGCAGATCAGATCGATGAGCATATTCCATCAGGGCTTAGGAAGAGTCAAGACTGTAAAAGTTCAAAGAGATGTTCCTTTATCTATCCCATACATACTGTAATTGCGTACAACACAAATGCACGTGGTTTTCTTCCGTTACACAAATTAGAAGCTTCTATAGTTAAACGAGGTTGTGTCTCCGTACCTGACAAAGTGTGAGTATGCCCATCGCACGGTTAGCTCGACGTTCGTCCATAGCGTGAGAACTGGACGTGCACATGTAGTTCTTCACAATTGCCCTCTCCAGGAAATCACCATCTATCCTAAGTCCCATATCCCAAGCAATTACGATCTCTCCATTCAAATTCCAAAAAGACATCCTTTAGTTCACCCTAGCCCGACAGATTCCCCCGTCCTCCGAAAGCCTTATCAGGCGTTGGCTCTATTAGCCAACTATGGAGGAACAAGTCAAGACACAATCACCACTGGTCGAAGGTATCAAACTACACAAAAGATTAGAAAAGACCTACATCAACAATCGAACAACGAGAAAAGCAAAAACCAACTTACAATACACTCCTCAAAAGCCACGCTAGAATGCAAAATAGCCTCAACAGCAGCTCGCGCAATCGTCACCGGCATGCCGATATGAACAGCCTGCTGCTCAGCCTGCTGCAGAACAGCCTCATTGCGCGCGGGAACATTGACAGCCTCGCGCGTGGCTTTGAAACGCGTTGCTTCGCGAGCATACGCAGCTCTAAATGAGACCAGCATTAATATGGGCGATTGGTTCCGTGTGAGTAAGACCTGAATTGGCCCGAAAGAGGGCAAGATAACACATACCGCTGATTTAGGAGGCTGAGTAGCTGGTCGTCGATATCGTCGAGCGCTTTGCGGATCTCATCCAATGAGTCACAGCATGTAGTCAATGTGCCGTTCAATGAGGAGAAGTGGACACTTGGTGAACCCCATGGTGTTTGGCGGGTGTCTGTCGAGGGGGTTGAGGTCACTGTGGGGCCGTAGCAGGTGTCATTTGGATTGAGGGTTTTGTTGGCTGTTGCTGCTGTGATCAACAGACTTCCAAGGGCGATGTGGAAGAGCATAGCGATAGGAATGTACTGTGTAAGTTAGCTATGTAGAATCTAAAGTTGTTTCTGGCTTGACTTGGGCGGGAGTGATGTTTATAAATCCCTTTCTTCTTTCGGAAAGTTACCTGCAAAGATCGGCGTCTTACATGTCAGACTCACATGTGCGTTGCTTATCGATCGGGCAGATTGAGGTTCCCAATACGCAGTTGGAGGCTGGGGAACTCATGAGCCTTTGTGGCTATACTATTGAGCTTCTTGACCTGATAATAAAAGAGTAGCTAGAGAATATCCGATCAATAAAGGTCCTATGAGTAGGAAATTGGAATTGACATTTGTTGACCCTAAATGGGGGCCAAACAGCTCGGGTTTCACTCCGATGATCTTCGGATCTCCAAATGTCTGCCGAAACCCCTCTTTGGGCATTTTTAAAAGAACCCAATTCTCTGTCATCTCTGTCATAACCTCCACCTTATTTCAATCAATTCCCTAAGAACCGACCAAGATCAAAATGTCCCAAAGTTCAAGACTCCAAGGCAAAGTCGCCATTGTCACCGGTAACAAACATCATCCCATATCATCATACCCCTCACCAGAAAACTAATACCAATATCCTAAATTAGGAGGCGGCAGCGGCTTCGGCGCAGCCATCGCCAAACGCTTCGGCGAAGAGGGTGCCAAAGTAATCGTTACCGATATCAACGTGGAAGGCGGCGAGAAAGTCGCCGCACAGAACCCTACCAACCTCATCTTCAAGCGCCAGGACGTCACGAACGAAGGAGACTGGAAAGAAATCCTCGACCTGGCATTCTCCAAGTTCGGTCGATTGGATGTGCTGGTGAACAATGCGGGCACTACCTACCGCAACAAGGTGGGTCCATACAATACATACTCTGAGGCTTGAGCTTGAGGCGGGGCATTCACTAACCAGCTTCCAATGCAATCCAGCCGACGGTAGAGGTTACAGACGATGAGTGGGAACGCGTATTCAAGGTCAATGTCAAGAGCATCTATCTAGCTGCGAAGACTACAATGCCGCGCTTTATCGAGCAGGGACAGGGTGGATCCATGATTAACATTTCCTCTACTGGAGCGAGTCGGCCGCGGCCTGGTCTGGTTTGGTATAATGCTTCCAAGGGAGCGGTTTCTAATGTGAGTTTGAATTGTGTCCACCGTTTGATCATGGCGCAAATGAATTGAGTCTTGACTGACGTTTTATTCGGTTCTAGGCTACCAAAGGTCTCGCGGCCGAGTACGGTCCACACAATATTCGAGTCAACTCGGTTGCTCCTCTTCTTTCTGGAACTGGACTGTTCTCTATGTTCACTGGCATGGAAGATACCCCCGAAAACCGAGAGAAATTTATCGGCAATGTGCCACTGGGTCGTCTTACCGAGGTGGAGGACATTGCGAATATTTGTCTGTATCTGGCGAGTGATGAGGGAAGATTCATGAATGGTACTGAGTCTGTAATTGATGGTGGAAAGTGTATTTGAGTATCTTTTCAGCCTGAGGGAGATGCAAATATAACTTTGGCGATATTACTGTGTACACTTCCTCAAGTTCCTCTTCCGCTTTACCCCGCTAAGACGTGGGGTTGTACTATCCCGATTCCCGACTGTCGCAGACTCGCAGGTAGATACTATTGAACAGTTGAACACCAGTGCTACTCACGAGTCACCGTAGTCCACCAAAGTAATGACATCCAACTTCAAGTCAATCCCGGTCATAGACCTCTCCCTCGCCAAGTCACCCGCAACCCGACCCAAACTCCTTCAAGAACTCCACCATGCCCTCACCACCATCGGGTTCATGTATATCAAGAACCACGATGTACCACACGAAACCATCACGAACCTGAAACAAGCTCTCCCCAAACTCTTCGCATTAGACGCAACCGAGAAAGACAAAGTGGCTCTACACAATTCTCCCCATTTCCTGGGATACAGTCAAGTCGGCTCAGAAACGACAGCCGGAGTCAAGGACAAACGCGAACAATTCGAATTTGCAACCGAGCTTCCGGATTCATGGCGTGAGGGTCTCCCTCTATATGAAAGATTGAAAGGACCAAATCAGGTACCGTCCATACCTATTCTCGTATCTGACCTAACATCCGAGCATGACCTAGGTAGACACGAGAGACTCCTTTCTAATAGACCAACAGTGGCCATCCCAAGACCCGTCTCTACGAAGTTTCATCGAGAGATATATTGAAGAATTGACGAAACTCGCCGAACGCTTCTTACATCTAGTCGCCGAAGCGCTCTCGCTCAACCCGGAGATATTATTCTCGTTCGTCTCAGAACAACACCGTCTCAAACTCGTTCATTATCCCGCCTCAGATCAGAAGACAAACATAGACACAGACACGAACAACACCCAAGGCGTCGGTCCTCACAAAGACTCTTCAGGATGGTGGACCTTCCTTCTCCAAGCATCGCCTCCAACCGTGAAGGGTCTACAGGCCTTGAATAAAAGTGGTGAATGGATAGATATCCCTGTCATTGAAGATACATTCGTCGTGAACATTGGACAGGCCTTCGAAGTCGTTACTCACGGTGTGTGCAAGGCGACGACGCATCGGGTCTTGTCTGGCCCGGTGGAGAGGTATAGTGTGCCTTTTTTCCAGGGTGTCCGGGGGAGTTTGACTAAGGAGGAGGCGACTGGGACTCTACGAGATCATTTCGCTGCGCAAAAGGCATCGTTGGAGGCTGAGGAGGGTGCGGGTGTTGACTCTGCGTTTTTGAAGGGGAGGTATGATACTTGGGGTGAATCACAGTTGCGGACGAAGATTCGGAGTCATCGTGATGTTGGACGGAGGTTTTATGGTGATGTTTTTGAGGGGTATGTTAATGATGATACTTAAGATGTGAAGTGACTGCAGTAGAAGAAGGTTCCATTGGCACTGCGTCCATGTATGTTAGACGATGTGTTCACTATCTAGTATCCATCACAACCCAAAGAAAACCATCATCTAAAACCGCCTAGCCTCAACAACAGGCTTATTCCCAACAGCCTTCTCAATCTTCTCCACAACCTCATCCGTCAACTTCCCAACAACCTCCAAAGCCCTAATATTCTCCGTAACCTGCTCAGGCCTCGAAGCACCAGTAATCATCGAAGAAATATTCGGATTCTTCAACACCCAAGCCAGCGCCAACTGCGCCGTCGTAACACCCAACTCCTCAGCAATAGGCTTCAAAGCCTTAGTCTGCTCCAACTGTCTCTTCCACTCCTCATTCCCAACCGTCTTCTTCAACCCCTCAATAAACCGATCCTTCGACTCCGCCAGCCTCGACCCCGCAGGCAGCTCCTCACCATCATTATACTTCCCCGTCAACACACCACCCTTCAAAGGCGACCAAATCGTCAGTCCAAGTCCGTGAGCATCATACAGCCAGCGGTACTCTCTCTCCACGCGCTCGCGGACGAGCAGATTGTACTGCGGCTGCTCGACGACCGGACCCACGAGACCGAGTCTGTCGGCGTGGCGCCAGGCTTCGGCGATCTCGCTGGCGGACCATTCGGAGGTTCCCCAGTAGAAGGCTTGGCCTTTGTCGAGGAGGTAGTTGAAGGCGCGGACGGTTTCTTCCATGGGGGTGTCGCGGTCTGGGCGGTGGGCGTAGACGATGTCGACGTAGGGGAGATTGAGGCGTTGGAGGGAGAGGTTCATGCCTTCGATTATGTGTTTGCGGGAGAGGCCTTTGTTGTTGAGGGGTTTGTCTGGGTTGGCGCTGTTGGCTTGGCCCCAGTAGATCTAATTGGATAGGTTAGTATTGTGTATGAAAGTACGGAGTAGTTGTATTTGATGTGAAGAGTTTGTTTACCTTGGTAGAAATAACGATATCATTCTGCTTCCATCCGAACTTCTTAATCGCTTCGCCGAGTACGATTTCCGACTGTCCGCCGGAGTATACTTCGGCAGTGTCGAAGAAGTTGACGCCAGCGTCGTAAGCGACCTTTAGGCATTCGAGGGCGGTTTCTGTAATCTCTTAGAACATTGCTTAATGCATTGATGGGGATCAATTGACATTACCATTTCCAACGTGTCCGCCGTATGTGAGCCAACTGCCCAGTGAGATAACGGAGACCTTTAGACCGGTCCGGCCGAGGTGCCGGTACTCCATTTCTGGGAGAGGGTTTGACATTGTGCTATGCAATGGGATTTTCAAATGATTTCTATTGTGAAAGAAGAAACCACCTGGTTTCCACCGGGTATTCCTGTTTCTTATATAGTGTAAGGTCCCCCCCGCCGCCCCGGGGAGATAAGCGGTCCCCGCGCGGGGTTAAGCACTAGCTCCGGGAGAGACTACCGCAGACTAGCCCTAAATAGGAGGCCGAGGGATTTCTAAGACTGCCACGTCCCTTGGAAGTGGGTAAATTGGGATTGGAGTGTGCGTATTTGTCGCTGCGTATTGCTACGGAGATTAGAAGCCTGTTCCATGGAACCAAGATTGATACGGACTACATACAGTATGCTTTGATAATATTCGTGAGGCAAAGAAAGGGAAATGGAATGAACTTCAATGGTGTAATATCTGAAGCCGATGACCTCAATGCCATAGATAAGAGTGGATATCACACCATTGGAGATTTGAATTGCTTCAAATTATAATTTGTTCTCGGCTAAAACGCTCATGCTATGCAATATCCCGGATATTAAACATTACATGCGGGAGAGATCAAGTTCATAGCTTCCAAAAAGCCACGAATTAGCCACCCACTACTCCGTACCTAACTGTCCAGTTATCTCCTCCACCCTGGTCTCAATTCCCCCGCTTTCTGGACTGAAATTGGTAATCGACCGCCTACAAATTATGTGCCCCAATCTCAAAACTCGCACCCCGTTGGCCAAGCGCCAGGCCAATTGGGGTAAACCGGAGTCTGCGCCGCGTGTTCGCATTTACAGACCTGGGTATGCAGCGGTATATCCGAACATACACCCGCCGTCTGGGTAGCGCAGTACTCATTGAGCGAGATGGAAGTGGTCATACCGCGTGGACAGTAGCTGCACGGCATGCAGAAGGTATCGTAGTGCGAGGCGCCGTCTCGATGGGTCATGCTGTACCATTGGTCTGCGGCGCAGGAGCAGGAGACGCCTAGTGGGTTTATTATCAGCATTGAGTGCTTGGTTTATACTTGGGGAAAGAGGTGATGATATAGATAGAAGACCAGAGAAATGAAAGAACTCACCCTTGATCACAGTCGAATGTCCTCCTGCAAGGGTGCCGTCATAAATAGTCGACGTCCAGAACGGAATCGCACCGTTAGAACAACTGGTCGTGATCCAGGGTTCCTTGAGCGGGAAGCAGGTTGACTGCTCCATGCAGTGATCTGGATGCCAGACTGATGGGAAGAATCCCTGTTCGCACTCGACTGAATGGGATGGGTTGTAGCAGTACGATACTGAGGTCCCCATTGTACAGTCTGTTGTGTAGACGGCGGTTTGTCCGTACGGACACAAGAGCTTGGGGGGTGTTGTGATTGCCATCGGAGCTGCGGTGATGGTGGTTGTACCGGTTTGCTGAGGGGTGGCCATTGTGGCTGAGAGGAAACAAGCGAAGAAAAGACAGACTTGATAGAAGGGCCCCATTGTGGTGGACCCAAATCTCTATTGAGTAGAAACGAGCGGGGGATGAAGGGTGAAGGATGAAGTCCGATTGCTGCAATTTGGACTAGGAGAAGTCCAATCTGTCTGGGTTTGAATCTTGTCTTATATGTCCAGAAGCCAGGAAGCCTAATCTAGGCTATGATTGATATCTAGAGTTCAGTTAGAGCTACCACATCGAAGCGACGATAGCTGATCACTTCACTGCGCACCGGAGAGTCGAGACAGTGGAATCCGACTCATACCACCTCATGGCCAGTGCTGCATGCAACCCTTTGATAGATAAGTCACCTAACCGACAGACAGTTCTTCACACAGTCGCTATGGCGAATCTAGACACGTGCGCGTAAAAATAGCAGCGATTCGCCATTCCGTTGTCAAGATAGCAGTGGAGGGGCTCCTTATTCGGGAAATGAGGCCACACAAAAAGCCGTTTTGCAGTGGCGTGGTGTAGGTTTTCAACGGTCATCCTGGTTGTTGACTGCCTCTTTATGACGGGCAGGTAGAACAGGTAGAACAAGGTCTCGAACAGGCGGGTACGAAGGAATTGACGTAGGGGTTGCTCTCGCACGTTGCGCAAGTTCAAATGTGCTACACTGACGCAGAGTCCAGACAGCTGACTTGATTGCGTGATTTGTGTCGCTGGATGTGTTGAGTGATTTCATCGTGGTAGCCATTATTCGAGATTAGGTCAAAGTTTGTTCTTCTTCAGTGCGATGTACGGAGTATGGTTTTTGTTCTTGGGCACAATGGCTGCATTGTTGTTATCGGGTCTTGTTATGTCCCACGGGATTGTATCATTGTCGTACGGATCATGTACAGTAGAACCGTTGCTTCCAGCGGGGAGGTAAGCTGATAATCGATGCTATACGGAAATACTGAGACATCAGTTAAGATAAGGACTGAGATGAAACGTTGAAGAGTGTACGAGTCGAGAATGGAGGTTAACTGAGACATAGATTGCTGGTAAGATGCGACATCACTTGCACGGCAAGTGGAATCGGGATATCAGATCGAAGGCGGATAGAAGAAAACGGATACAATCTCCAGTGTATGTGCTACACGGTTCAGAAATCAATGACCAATGTGGTGGAATTGTGTACCAGCCAGGACTATTTAAGAAGTTATCACGAGAACGACAGTATGGTCAATGCACACTCTCCCTGACTGGAGTATGTACAACAATCAGAAGAAAATAAATGTACAATGAATAAAAAGCTCCTGAGGGTACAATCCAGCGAGTTTATAGGGGTTCGACTTGGTGTAGAAGCATGGGGTATATTCTAAACAGCAAGCCGACGAGCAGAAGAACGACGCCCTGCGTACATTCCACATTGGGTTCCAAAGTAACCACGGAACCACAACTAGGCGGGTTAGCACCTAGTGGTGGGAGCGACCGTGGCGGTGGTGAGCGTGTCTGCGCAGGTGGGCAGCAACAGGCTCGGGCTCCGCAACTTCGGGGATAGTGTCCTTCTTCACATAGGCGACGGTCGTAGAGGTTTCGGTAGCGGTGGTGATGGCCGTCGAGACAGTGCGGAGGGCGCCAGTGCTAGTGGCGGTGATTTTGCCATGGCCATCACAGAGGAGGGCAATATCGCGCTCGACATAGACGATCTCTTCGGTGATAGGATCGATGATAGTAGAGGTGACAGGGGTCGGGGTGGGCGACGGGGTCGAAGTAGGGGTCGAAGTAGGGGTAGACGTGGTGGCTTCGATGGTGCTGGTGGCCTTGCTGGTGCTGATTGGCTGGCTGGTGCTGCTGACGGCCTGGATGGTGCTGGTGGGCTCGCTGACGCTGGTGGCCTGATCATGGTGGAACCAGGTGTTGGGGTCAACGGAGAAGTCGCCGATTGAAAGAGTGGGAAGGGCGGGGGGCTCGGGCTTGTGCTTGTGAGCCTTCATCGTGGCGCGTTCAGGTCCCCACTCGATGGGCATGCCGCCGGGCAATCCGTCTGGGTGGAGAGAAACGTTCTCGTCTTTGATGGCCAATGGGACGGTGGCCTGGCAGGCAAGCTGCTCGTCGTCGGTCTGGATGTCAAAGAGGTGGCAATCCTCAATGACGCCGGACGGATTCGTGCATGTTTCGATGGCCTCTTGCAAGACACCCTCTTCCCATCCCTGCATGAAATCACCGTGGTATCCGAATCCAGTGGGGTCACCGTTCGCAAGCGCGAAGAATCCATCGTAGTCCTTGAATGCATAGGTGTTCCAGATTGTCTCGAAAAAGAGTGAGACCAGACGGGTTTCGAATCCTTCGGGGCAAGTGCCATCCATCACAAGAGAAGGATAGGCGACGTGGGAGTGGTGGTCAGGGGCATCGAGATCAACTCCGTTCCAGCAAGACGGGAACATCAGCTCGAATCGAACTCCGTCGGTACAGTGCTCGTCGAGGTAGGTCTTGTTCGGCAGGAAGTGGCGTCCAAGGGAGGGCTCAGCGGCCTTTGCGTAGTTCAGGCAGTTGAAACCAATGGCCTTGGCGGCCAACGCCTGCTGAGTAGCCTGATCACCAGTCCACTCGGACTTGGGAGGGTCGGGAACGGGCAAGGTGAAGTTACGCTGGAATGGGTCACCTGCCACCATACGGAAGTTATCGGGGAAAGCAGTGATGTTCTCGCCGTACAGAAGGTAGTAACTGTCGAGTTGGGATCAGTAGAGTTCCGACAGGCGACAAAAGTTCAAACTTACGCAAGCATGCCTCCAACCTCGGGAACGATCTCAGCGCTGCCGTTCGAGTGCATGAAGAACAGAGCGGGATGCCAGTAGGCGGACTTGTCCTGGGTCACGGCGCAGGAGGTGCACTGAGCGTCGCGCATAGAATCTTGGTCCGAGAACATGCCAAAGTCTGCCCATGATCAGTTTATCGGTATAACTGTTCTAGTGATCGATTGAACTTACTCCCGGCTCCGTGGATGGCATGGGTGTGGGATGAAATCTTGCCCGGCTCCACAATGGGGTCCAGCCGGGCGAAAGCAGCACTTCCACGGCATGGAAGACGCCAGAAAGCGTCCGCGTAGGACGGGAAGAGAGCAGCACAGGCGACCAAAAGGGAGGTCAACTTAAGGTCCTGCATGGTGGGATGGTGGTTGAGCTGCGTTGGCAGACTCGGCGATTTGATAAATAAGGAATGAAAGGTCTCAAAGTAGCGATTGTAAATGACAGACCCGCCAGGAGTATCGAATCAATGGTATAAGGAGCGCGAGAGACTGGTATATTGATATGCTGGACCATATGTTAGTTGACTGGAGCTTCCTATGTTTTTTCTGTCTTCGTGAAAGCGAAGACGCATCGTGTCGCAGTTGAAGATTCCAAACGGCCAATCGCTCGTCATTCATATGCCCTTCCTCGATAAGGGTAGGAGATCGATGAAGCGGACCCTCCCTTCCCGTGGAGGAATGGTCCCTTGCTTGCACCGTCACCACCACCACTTCCCCATACAGGGATGATAGAAGTCGCCAGAGAAGTAGCATCAGGGTATGTAACTCACCAGCCTTAACGCGTTATCCTGACGTCAGTAAATATAGACGATCGGTGCTTGAAGCCTCTCAAGTAGGGCTCGGCTATAGTATTTCTGTCGGCGCACCGTTTTATAAGCCACACAACTCTAATCATCCTGGAGAAATCGTCAGGCTTACTTTGCAAAAGTATCACCGAAGTGATTAGCAGAAATGAACGGCGGAGTATAAATGAGTGACTGGATGGGTGCAAGAAAGAGCGACAGACCCTAAGATAGGGCAAAAAAGTTCGACACAAGACGAAGCAAAGGAGCGGCAAACGGAGATAAAGGAGAGGCGGATGACGGGGATCAAGTATTCAGGCAGAAATGGGTAGCCAGGGTCTTCAGGAACCCCCAATAATGAGGCGCCAATCCCCTCTTTAGTGCTGGGAGAGGGGCCTGAGTTTCTACACTGGCCAATCCCTTGATATCGTGGATTTTACTCTGGCCCAGGGGGAAACACCTTATGAAGATCACATCAATAGCTCGTGCACCCCAGGCCGCTCTATAATCCATATTTCCGTTTATTACTGTGAGCTCTCGGGAATAGAATGAGTGTGTACTGCGTAGAGACATGCTAGGTAACTCGACAAGTTCTATCCATGGATATCAAAAATAAGAAGAATTAGGGGAAAACGAGAAAAGAGAACAAAGAACCCAGGACGCTGGGGACTTTCCCGTCTTGTCCACAGTTACAATTACCTTGGCGGCCGATATCTGAGACGCTGGAACGAACAACGCGTTCCTGAACTAATCCACTTAGCGTAGGGTTAGTGGCCCACATAAAGGCCCGTGATTGGATGAAATGACACGGCTTGAAACGACCCACAATTTAGTCTCCCCCTTTATTCGGTTCTGAGGGGAAATTAAATCTTAAAATGAATTTGCAATCTCCGTACAGAGTATATCAAAGATCATTATCTCTTTGCATTGATATCAAAGGTCAAAACATAAATGAATACGACGTATACTCATCCTATCGGATGCAGAGGAATAGATTGTCTTGTCAACTGTACCTGCGTCTTCACAAGTCACATACGAGGTACACAACATCACCCAACTAGCCCAGACAGTGGGCTGTTTGAGGGGTTCGAAGGTTTGATATCCTGTTAGTATCCCTGCGATATCCTAATCTGTATACGGAGTACCCCATGTCTCAGATCTTGTGTTTGTTAGAAAGTGACACGAACGTGCGGACAGTTTGGCATCATTATCTACTCCGTACGGAGTACATACGCCATAGCCCATAGGTCACCGATGTTTCCCCTATTTTCTGGGGATGAGAGCGCATAGATTAAGATCTGCCATGGAGCTAGCTAGAAACCGCTTCAAGTCTTTCTTCTTTATTCCTTGCTTTCTACGATCGACATCCCATGTGTGCTTATTTGTGCCACTAGCAGCCAGATTTCTTGTTCGTCTTCGCTAGGGTGGGTTTAACGGGTAGTTGTGGACCCAACTAGGGAAAAGCCAGGAGGAAGACCAAACATATTGAAGAAACTTGGTGAGTTCGACGTTTGATCCCGAGACGACCTAGAACCTAAAGGGTAAGATGAGGGGTGATCATAACAAACTCGTACTGTACATACACAGCAGGGCCCGTAGGGCATAAGTTGTAGACTGTAGCTCTATGGATCTACCCCTAAGAAAAGATATCATATACAGTACACTGCACTCAAGTGCAGGTTATGCCTTTACGTCCTCCAAAGCTTTCTTCGCTCGTGCGACAATCTCTCGAGCACGGTGGTCAGAAAGGTCTTGAACGGTCTTACCGCCATTTTGCACAATATCACGGAGAGCAGCTTCCGTTTCTATCAGGGACGTGCGTCCTTCCTCGCGAACCTCGTCCTCCCAGAAAGCACGGGCGTCATCCCATAGTTTTTGTTGGCGACGCAGAGAGTAGATCAAACCGACTGCGGCAATGGTACAAGACTCGTAAACCCCAGCCGCTGGAATAGCCATATATGTTAGCGCGGAGAGAGCGGAAGTCAGAGTCGTGGTAGACACGCTGAAGAGCACAAGACCCTGGGCGAGGGCTTGGAGAGACGGCACGGTGGTGGTGAGGAGCTTTGTGCGTAAGTCCGGAATCTGGGTAGGCCAAGTAGCAGCCAAGCTGGAATCCTTGGCAGAGTCGGAACTTGAAGACGAAGGTTCCTCCAGCAGGCCGGCCTGCTGGTACTTGCCCGCGGCAAAAATGACCTCCCGCTCTGCCCGGCGAAGGAACTTCTTGTCCAGGATCTCGGAAGAGATCATGCCGACATCGTCGACGCGCCAGAAGAGTTTCCACCATGCAAGGCCGCGCCAGCGTGGACTGGCTAGTCCTGCCTCGAGGGCACTGCGGAGCTCAGAGTGAGCACGTTCCGCCCAGAGAGTGACACCCTTGTCCAAGTTGGACCGGATCTCCGGAGTGGCTATGCCGACAGTCTGGTCTTGGAGAGCCTTGGCGTCCCTGGCAATTGCGCTAGTGTCGGCTGCGTCCACGAGGGACTCCACAAGAGGGACTAAGGCCGGATTCAACGTGTTGCCAGTTGACGTTTCCGAAGAAGCCGCAAGCCAATCGATAAGTGGCTGCACGCCACTTCTATTCCACCCACGCTCGTAATCTGAGGCATTATGGACCGATTCGCGAAATGAATCGAGTGCAGTGGTGGCACAGTCGACATCTACCAGAGAAACTTGTTTGTTTGTGGACTTTCGGTCGGCCACTGCAAGGTCGACAGCTCCACGCACCGAGACAGCCTCATCCTTCAGGTCTGACCGGCCCATCATTGTGCTATACGACAACAGACCGTCCACCCCACTTGCGCACACGATAGTGCGGTGCACGGGATACCGAACAAGATTATGCCGACCGGAATGCGAGGTCTGTATGGTCACTGTGGGTACAAGAAATGTGTCGGCGTGGAAGGTAGCGGCGTCGAGGTCTGATCCAGAGCTCAGAGTGCTGACCAGGATCTCCAAGTTGCCGTTCTTCAAGATGGGCGATGGCACGGATATCGTCGGTAGGAGGTCGTTAGGGATAGATTCTGAGATTTCACCGTATCTATAGAATGAGCTTGGAATCAGTACTACATAATGACACCACACTGCAGACTTCTTCTTCATACCTGATCAACAATCCTCGGGATGGATCGTCATCGTATGACTCGAGCACATCTTCCCAGCTTTGCCGCGGTACCAATGGATCGGCAAGCAGTAGTCTCACGAGCTTGCGAGCGGAGATTGCATCGTTCAGTCCGAGTACTATGTTCCACATCGAGAAGAGATTAGTCCCTGGAATACCCGATGGAGGATCCAACGGCGCAAAAGCTCAATTGGGTAAACAGCTACTTACCAGCTACTCTGATGAGAGGCGTCTCAGACTCCAACCCCCGGAGTGCAAATTGCAGGCGACTGAGGTTCACCTGTTCGAGATCGGCATCTTTGACTGCTTCGAGGGCAGCGTGCAGCTCCTTGAACCGCGGGGGGACGGACTTCGCAGTTATCACAGTCGATGTACTGAATGGTCGAGGAGGCAATTCTGAGAAGACCTTTTGGGTTCGGCCAGCTCTTCGAGAGGAATCGGGTCTGTCGGTCCTGCGAGTGGTGCCGGCGCGCGTGGATAAAGATCGGAGCCAGACTGCACACGATGGGCAATAAAAAACAGCGCTATTATCGAGAGAACGCGACAGGCTCTTTGCGAGCGCGTTGCGCAATCTTGGTGCCATTGAGGCGCGGTGAAGGGTGGTGTGTAGGGCGGTTCGCAACGGCAACTTGAACGGTGCACGAACTTGGTGAGCGAAAGTGGACGCCGGGACGGGGCTTGGCATTCATCACTCTCGGATTATATGCAGTACGTACATTCGGAAACCACAATCCAGCAAATTAGTGATGTATTCTTATCGTGTCTAAAATGTTACATGTATGTTAAGGGCCTTTTCGCCACTACAGCGGATTTTGGCCCAAATTGGTCAAACGTAGAAGGAAAATAGCACACATATTCAATGAACTGTCCATATTGATCGCTAGAGCTTTGGATTCACAATTTAAATCGCCAGGGAGAGAAAGGATCAAGCAGATAGATAAGGGTATCGTATCGATCGTGTCGCGGCAAAAGGCGTGTGCGCTTGAGGACATGTAAGAATGCATAGGTCGTGTCATAATATCAACTCTGTCAGACCATCACAGTTGATCAGGCATCGTTGGAAGGTTCCCTCTGGCGAGGACGAGGACGAGAGGAGCCAGCAGACCTGGGCATGTCAATTAGTATCAATGGAGCAGTGGTGAATGGAGTGAACACTTACATGCTGATCCGGCGAGCGACTGTGGCGAGTCCTGCATCGTTGGCAGCCTCATGCTCGGCCCGCTCCATGGCTATGCGACGGCTCTCCTCGCTCTTCGCAATAACCTCTTCTTGGGTGGGAGGCACGTGCTCGTTCTGGATATCGACCTTACGGGCGTCCTCAAAGTTGTGAATAGCCTGTTTGATACCTTCCGCACCCAGCATGAGGGTGCCTGCGGGAAGACGACCGCCAGCCGCCGTCTTCAGCTCGGTGACACTCTCGGACTGCTCACGCAGAACCTGGAACACTCGGGAGAGACGGCCAATGGCAAGAATTTTGTTCTTGATTGCCCGTCTCTTGAACTCGGTGGATTCGGGGTCCATCGATGGAGGCGAGATCGGATCCTTTTCCTTGTGTTCAACGGGAGAAACAGACGTAGGTGTATCATCCTCCAATTCCTCCTTCGAGCAGGTATTGAGAATAGCGATAAGCATATCCGTGATCTTCTCTCCGACGAACGGTAAGGACCAGGTGAAAACATCCATGAAATTGGGCAGCCAGTATGGGTGCGGGGTGCAGTTGAATTGGCGGATGTTCATCACGTTGTTCTCGTATTTGAGCACAGCCGCCTTGTTGTTGTAAACATCCAAGTAGTTGGGCGCGCTGAAAATGGTCATTACACTCGGGAATCCGGTGGTGCGCGTCTTCCTATACATGCGATACCCGGCATCCTGGGCCTCGTGTGCGCGGATGATGGAGAGCAGATTGTTTTTCTCCAAAAACGCGCAAGCCGCTGGGTAAGAGAAAAAGTAAGAGCAGCCGCGGACACTGTTATGAATGAAGAAATCGCCTGTTTTTTCCTGACCAAATTCCTCCAGAGGATCTGCCCAAAGGATATCGCACATGAGTCCGTGGGTTGGGGGTTCGCGGAAACGGTCAATCTAGATTTTTGTCAGTTTCCTGCTAATACCAGGGTTTCGAAAAGCGATACGAACAGCCTTGATGTCTTCCAGAGTATGCAATTCAGGGCTAAGACCACCGTGAATGCAGAGGAACTGTTTGTTCATAACCGCCGCCAGCGGCAGCGCACAGAAGGATTCGAGGCACGCCTCGTAGATCCGTTCACTATATTTGTGCTTGCACTCCAACTTGAAAGTGAAATAATCCGTCAAGTGACGACATTCGTGATTACCGCGCAGCAACCATAGTGAATCGGGGTACCAAATCTTCAATGCCCAGAGATAAAGAACGCACTGCGGGGGAAATTTTGTCAGAATTGCCTAGATCCCACGGGAGCGTTCGAAAGACACACCTCAATGCTAAAATAGCCGCGGTCGACGTAGTCGCCCAAAAACAGGTACCTCGTCTCTGAAGGATCGCCGCCAACCTCGAACAGCTTCATCAAATCGTAGTACTGGCCGTGAACATCGCCACACACTGTGATCGGTGCATCCATTTCAAGCAAGTTGGGCTCGGCCTTTAGAACCTGTGTACCGGTGTGAATGATCCATAGCGCTTGTTCTTCTGAAAGACGACCTTCGCGGTAGAGGTGCTGCTTGAGGTATTGGAGATTGGGCTTGTTAGGATCCTCCGGCGACCAAAACATGTCGTCCGGAGGATAACTCAGAGCGGGTGCCTGGACCTCTACCGTAACGAAACAATTTTAGCGACCAAAACACTAATTGCATTTTGCGAGAGCAAGCGAAACCACTGCGGAATTACCTTTGACGACTCTCTCCATTGTCGACACCTGCGTGTTGTCCTCCATGGTATGCAATGTGAAGTCGATTTCGGGGACCGGCTGCTTCTCCGTCACGGCAAGTGCTAGAGCTCGCTCCATTTTGGCTGATATCGGGATGTACTTCGGATTCTGAGCTGGGTTGTAGGGGGGAGGGGGAAGAAACGCGGAGCTGTGGCGGGGGGGCGAATACAGCGTGGGCGGGATGGAGCTCTCGGGACGAATAGGAGGTGTATGAGATGTACAGAATCCTTATCAGAGCGGAATTCTCATAAAACCCCGAATATAAGAGCTGGGCTCAGATGAGAGAATATGGTGTTGGTCGTGTGTTTGGGGGGAAGTGTGAAGTTGGGAAAAAGAGAAACAAATTGGATAAGCGCGGCTTCTGGGCCGTCCTGCTAGATCGGTGGATCTCGCACCAACCTTATTGCGAATCTCTGGTTCGTTGGAGATTTCTTGCTTCTATCTGAAGTCAAGTGATCTGTTTCTGGATGTTGCAAAAAGCAGGTAGATGATCATATTCAGCCCCATGTCGACACACCTGACGATTGTCTGCCTTAGGCAGACAAGGCAGACAATCGGCCCTGAACCAACATTTGTGGTTTTACCCCACTCTATCAGCCTCACTTGAGGTTCGGATCTTCGGGCGTTCAACACATTCACGCGATCTCTGTCGGTAGTTTCTATCTGGACTCAGATATATCTTTTCACATTGGCTGCTGCTCCAGCTTATCTCTGGAGCTTTGAGAGACCCTCACTGAGGATCTAGCCCCGATTTGCCTAGCCCGTTAGATTTGCGGTGCAGGAATGATGATCTTTGCATGAACATCTCTTCCAGCTGCAGCTAATGCCTATGGGTATTCGTCGGTTGATCTGGATTTTCTATGAAAAGGGCCTGAACAATAACCAAAAGGGCTGAACATGTCCGTATGTACACGACGGGAATGCAGGGGTAGTACCACCCAAATGTGGAGATGCATGGATTTGAATGGATCCAGAAGCATCGTCTTCAAAGTTATATTCAAAATCGCATTTCCTCCAGAGCTCCATTGCTGCAAAGATTATATTATGTCGCATGGTGATGTCTGAAAGCAGCTAAGAGCAGGGAATGCCAGCCATAGCTCAGGCCACAGTCATGCCCAGGCATCAAATCCGTGAAAGGGAACTAAGCGTTTACATCTAAGATTGTACGCTGTTCTTGCCTCACCTATCTCGATCGATGGTCACGATCTTTCCGGCGACATGGTTCTTGTTGAAAGCATGATAGAGCCAATTCTTTGATGACGACTATCAAGCTATCATGCTGTTGGTGGATCATGCAGCCAACGTGAAGTGCCAAGTGGTCTACCTTAGGTAGAAGACACTGGTCTTCATGATGTCAACCTCAGTTCGGTATTTGTATGAACTATTTCAGTGCTCCAAGCAGGCACTATCACATGATTCACAGCTTGTTTGAGGAGCAAACCTCAGTCGGCCAATCGTAGCCTGTAGGCACTCCATTATGAGAACAAAGATCCGCTAATCAAATTCTGAATCAGCTCTATTTCGAATACAGCTGGTGTGGCTGATGGGACACAAGCTAAAAGTTGCCGGAACAACATTCTAATCTTTCATGTACGTCAGTGAGCCATAATCTTCATCTGCCGCTGTCATCACTTTGTTCATGCAATCCAATCAGCCAAGCTATATTGGCTTGAACTATCCTTCCTTCTTTCACTTACTCAGGTTGACTCTGATGCTTATCTATCACATCATACGTGACTGGTACTACCTATTGTACACATTGCAGCGTGCGTCGAGACTACTGCTTACATGTTTGAACCATCACTCGATAGATCAAGGTACCTTTTTTCACCATTATCCGTACCCACTCTCATTCATCAACCCTCGATCACAATGGTCAGTTCCACCGAGAATACGAAGGGCCTCTTCGGCTCTCCTTACCTCGTCGATTACTACGACTTACTCCATCCAAATTCCGATTCCGTCGACGATACCCCCTTCTACTGGCGAGTCTACCAAGAGCTGCGCTCCCCTCTTGTCTCAGCCCCCAGGGATCCTTTTATCATCATGGACCTAGGTACCGGTACCGGACGTGTAATCAGGGCTATTGCATCTTATGCAGCCCTCTCGGGCGATGAAATGCACAACTGCAGAATCCTAGGAGTTGACGATTCCCCACACATGCTGGAAAAGGCTCGTCAGAATGACGATCCGTTCTTCAAGGAACATGTCTTCTGGTACCTCGGTTCGGCGCTGGATCTGGAGAAAGTCGTGTCTCAGAGCGGTTTTGGCAAGGTCGATCTTCTGATCTTTTCACTCGGATCGATAAGTTATTTGACGGAGAGTGATCAGCTGCAGATGTTCATGGGACAGCTATCCAAGGTGCTTCGTCCGAATACTGGAAGGGCTTACGTCTCTATCTATGATGGCTTTATTCTACAAGATAAGGAGGATGCCTTACATCAACCGGAGGGTGTTACAGAGACTAAAACCCCTACTTTTCCCAATATCATCTATCGGAGGTCCAACTTTCGCAGTGAGCTAATGGACAAAGTCAGAGATGTGAAGTTCGATCTTGCAGTGGTAGAGGTCACAGACCAGGGTGAGAAACTCCTGGAGATAAACAATATTGTCATGAAGTTGCGGCAGTGGGATCATGATGAACTGGTTTCCATCGCCGCTGGGACAGGCGCCAGGCTCGTTGAAAGCGTGAGACGCAAGAATGAGACGTTTTATGTCTTTGGCACCGAGGCTTAAACCGGAGAATATGACTGAAACGTGCAGATATGCCTGGGTAGATAGCCATCGATAGAATTATCACAGTTGAAGCAAATGAGACACGAATCTGTATGACACAGCATTTTGGAGAGCCCGTACAGAGAGACGAATAGTTCCCAGGTGGTTGCTGGCTGTTTTCACACCACGAGAGCTATCATGATACATGCTCATATTTAGCAGGCTTGATACAGGCGTATGAGGCGACACATCATACCAACATCCCACCGCTAGACTCTCATTCAAGATGTTTTCCATGTTTCCTCCCTTTTTCTTTCTCGGCCCGGCTTTCTCTTTACATAGGTTTCTCCTGCCTACCTAAGTGCTAGGTCACTGTACGACCTAGGTATGACGGGAACGAATCGAACGATGCGGTTATTTGACGATGAGACGGGACCTAGGTACCAACGGGCTTATATATTTTGGGACAGGCCGACCCAGCGCTCAGGGCTAACACAGATGGAAGGCTCGGGGCTGGGCTGTGGCTATAGGAAAAATTGGAAAATTGAAAACCAGTAATTTATAAATCAATCGAATCATTGTTTAAGGCTTAGTTTGAGATACTTTGTATTATTCGAGACGCTACCTAGTACCAAGAGTCGCATGCCTAGGTTGGCCCTTCAGGCTCCCCGCGGGAGGTGCCCACCTAGCCCGGTATAGGAAACTAATTGTCTAGCGTTTGACTCTAATCGCGAGCCTGACCGAATGTGGGTGTTGCGCGCTTCAATGACACAATTCTTGTTTGATTAAGCGCTCACCTAGGCGCTGTCGGCGTCATGTTGGCGGCTTCGTCGATCAACGCTGAACATATAATGTTGCTGGTGTATCACCAGAATTAAACACAGATACGTCCCTCAGATATCTAGGTATTTACTCAAACAAGCCGCGAACTGACCCGTTATGCATTATCGCGAGGACTCATAATCAATCACAAACCTATAGATACAGCGTGTCTCTCAATCAGGTCATGAATTTCCTGCTCCCGGGATTGCAGGGTCCGTGCCTCATCTGTGGCAGGATCCGAGTTGACCCCATTCCATACCTTGGCCAGCTCTGCATGTGCAATACATTCCTGAATGAAATCGCTGTCTTGAAGCCAGGAATCAAAAAGGACCTCGTTCATTCCTTGTGATATCCAGTAAAAATGTTCGAAGTCGATATCCTCGAGACTGACGATTCTATATTCGCCGTCATTGGAGCCTTCTGTGATTGTCCATTTCACGTTCTGTCTTTCCTCGTTGACAGAAATCCACGTGGGACAATCAGTCAAAAGACTATTTGCGATTTCTTTAACAGGAGCTCGAGCACCAAAACACCGTGCCATCCGACCTAGTTCTCTTCCAACGGAATATCCGTCCAGAGGAAGGTCCAGAATCATATCGATCATCAAGCCTCGGAATCCTCGAAGGTCTGGCAGGCGATCATTTTGGAGATAGGAATCCAGATCCAGCCCGCGGTCTAGAAGTGTCTCAACAGAAACCATATGCTCCACATACTGGTATTCAATTTCCCATTCAAATATGTATTCATGCATGAATTTCCTTCTCTCTTCAGGACTATACCCTAGCTCAAGGGCAAGTTTCACAGCATGATGGTAGGGTAGCGTGTCATTTTCACCCACTGGGACCGAAATGATAGCAATCCAAATGTCTCCAGCTCGCTCATTCAAATTGTAGTATTTCACGAAAGCGCGATGAAGGGCTTCAATGGGACGGTCAGTGGCGGAAACCAGAGCTGTGCGAATCTCCGGGTCAAGTATCATATGTTGCTTGAAATAGAATAGAAGATCCCACTTTGAGAGTGGAGTACCGGTACGATTTAAGCCGCATCTCAACGTTCCTGCGCTGCTCTCCGAGAAGCAGCGATATAAGTATCTATGCGAGGGCTTGTCGGCCATACTTGCAAGGCAAGTACTGTAAGAGGAAGTAGGGCTTAAAGGCAAGAAGCGAGTATTTGCTAAATGTCGACCAACAAGCTCTTTGAACTACGCCTCTGGACTTTAGGGTGAATCGAAGTAACGTGAAGGCGAGCCTAATCACGTCTTGCCGGGTAAGACGCTGTGCCGCGAGACGTCGAATCTTGCGCGGGGCATTGTGTTGGGGGAATCAGCACATGTCACATGTGGCCCATTCCGCTAACCGGAATAGGACTACCATGCAATGAAGGTCTATCAACAGACTGAACGTATTTTAGTAAGTTAAGTAGCCATGTCCATAGTTACGAAATCTCTGGAAAATGAGCGCACAGAAACTTAGGACAGCCCGCCCTGGCCCCGGCCCCATTGGAAGTGGCTGTGCTCATTGTGGCTGTCCATTGCCCCCGAGGGCCGATACCACCCATCGCTCCATCTCCGCTACTCCGCACCTGTGCCGTCGAACAACTTCACCTTTGACGACTTCACCATGTACGATTCATATCGTCAGTCTACCTTCATTATACAGCGCGTAGCTATATCAGGCAACTGACCCGTATTCACAGGTCCACATCCCCTCCTCGCCCAGGTCCCACTGACCGTCTCACCCTTCATCAACCTCCCGACCTCCGTCACATTACCCTACACATACAAATCCGTGCCATCATCGTTACCACCATCGGTAACGGTTGATCCAAACAGTCTCGATGGCAAGGTCCGCTATGTAGTCTCACCAAGCGGTGAGCACGCAGCTCACCCAGACGACATCCTCGCCGCGTGCCGATCCCTCGAACAGCATTTGAACAAGACGCGCAAGGATGCTGAACAAGCTATTTCTACCTGGGAAGAGTCAATCAGGCAACGTGAGCTAGCTGAAAAGAGACGGCTAGCTCCTGGTTGGCTCGACCGCGACGAAAAGTTGCTTCAGCCCAGCCGGACAAGTATGTCACCTGGCGGCCAGGGCGATGCCGAACAAAGTCTTCTGGATAGTGCTTCACCTGATCAGGAATCTGCAAGATTACCGACCATGGAGCCACATGATGAAGGGAAAGAGTTGGATAGAGCATTTGGTGGTTTGGATTTGAAGTGATGCAGCTTGGTCGTGCAGAATACCCAAAGCCTCTTCCTCACAGCTCAGGAGTGATTGGCATCGAACTTGAATGTGGCCAAGGGGTTGTCTCTGTTTGATATAAGCTCCAAGACATCGACCAACGCTCATGCTTCTGGCCGGATTCCTCACGACCGGCTCTTCCGACACCGCGTCAGGAAATAAGCTTGTCAGGCTGCTGAGTCTGGACCCTGCGGTATTTCGATCTGCCGTGACAGTAATCCTCACACTTGACTCCTCGCTACCGCGACTCTGCCACAAGTCCCTTGGTAGGATTTACCAGAGAACGCTGGCTGCTGGTAAATGACCACCGATGTATCCGAACACTGGTGTTTTCGTAGACTTCTATACTTGTGCTAGTGTAGCTACTCAATGAATGACGTTATGATTGATCAATGATAACTTTCGACAATTAGCTAATCAAAAACTTCGATTGTGTTGACAAAACATATGAGAACTATAGGATAGAGGGCTAGTCTCAGCTATTGATTTTATGCGTGCCCTTGAACTGCTCCCGGAAGCAGCTGCCAAAGCTTATCGCGGGGTCACGGAAAAGCTCCACGCCGCGCCGGGAGCTCTTTTTCATCTCCAACACCAATCAATAAGTCACCCTCTTCTCATCTCATCCTAAACCTTTTCCCTCTCACATAAAGAAACCACACAATATGGAGGTCCTCGACAACTCTCCCGAAGCCTCATCCTTCGTGCCACTGGCCGAACACCAATCGCGCACCCCAAGCTCCTTCTACTCCGGACCCCCAGTTCTGTACCACCACAGCCAGCGCTGCAAAATCGTCATTCTTGAGCGCGAACTCCTCGCCAACCCAGCGCTAAATGCCCTGCGCAGCGACAACGCCTCCAACAGCGTCACCAGCGGGGCCCAGCAGGACAGCGACGAGAAAGAAGTCGCAATCGCAGACGTGGACACATGGGTGACATCCGAGTAAGTTCCAGCAAACTCCTTCCAATCCCTGTCCCAAAGAACCGGCTAACATCAATCACCGAACAGGAAATTCCTCCTCTTCTCCCCATCCACCTCAAAAGGCGTCTCAATCCCCTACCCATCGATCTCCCTGCACGCCCTCCAACGCCTCCGCGTCCCAGGCACCGACGCCGAAGTCCAGGGCCTGTACATGCAGGTTGCGACACCAGGCGCGCCCACAGAGGAAGACGAAGAAGAGGAATGTGTCGCGTTCACGATCGTGCTCCCCGCCGATGCCCCAGCACAGGCACAGGCACAGGATTCCGCCGACACAGAGACGAACACCGAGACACCGACACAGCAGCTCTACGGTGCTGTTTCCGCGTGCTCATATTTACATCCTGATCCTGTTGAGGATGACTCCGATGATGAGGGTGGGACTAAGTTTATTACGGCTGAGGAACACGATGGTGTTTTCCAGCTTGGTGGGAATGGGGACTTGCCGCCGCCTGTTGATGGGAGCTCCGGGTGGATTACTGCGGAGAATATGGATCAGTTCTTTGATGCTGATGGGAATTGGATTGCTGGTGGTGAGCCGCCTTCTTTCCCGCTTGGGCCTGGGGCTGGGACTGTTAGGGCGAGGGAGGGGGAGAATGGGGTTGAGGAGGAGGATGGGGAGGATGAGACTAAGTGGCGGAAGACTGATTAGGTCGCTGTGAATGGAAATGTCATTTGCTAAGTGGTTCCATATGTACGACTGTGTTCAGAGGAGGAATGGACAGTAAAGGATTATGATTCTCGTCAAAGCTAGGTAGGCAAGCTAGGCAGGCCATGGATATCCAAACATATTTTACATACACACAGAAGATAGGGGGAAGTATCGCCAAGCGAGATGGAGAGTGAAAGGAAGGGGAGGAATAGAAACCAAGAAAAGCAAGGCGCGGACGCTTTGGCGCTGAACATCCGCATCAGATACAATCAAACACGATGAAAGAGTAGAGGAATTCCAGGAAGTAGTTTGTTGCTGGATTCCTCAAGATGTCTCCAAGAGACGCAGAAGATTCGAAGTTGATGAAACCTATTCTCGCAAGAACCCATCGCCATCGTACAGGCTGGCAGGGGTGGCAGTTCCAATTCCAAGGCCGAGGGCCTTTCCAGTAGGTGTAGTCATTCCGCGCCGCGGAGAAGTAGGAGTAGGCGGTGCCTGGCCGCTGGACAAGTGAGGCGGGAATTGTTGATTGGCAGGCAAGGAGCGAGGGATATCATTCTTAACAGGAGACGGTGTGGACTCAGGCGTGCGGGTTCCAACCGGGGGCAGCAAAGAGGACTCCTGCGGGGAGGTAGTTTGGCTTGCGTCCTCGTAGATGTGAACCCGATTTTGCATCAAGGTAGATCGACGAGTGCCGTAAATTGCCGATGAGCCGCCGATAGGACCCAGTCCATTGTCCAGGCTGGTGAGGTCATCTCGACCAAGGAAGGGGTCCATGGTTTTCGATCTGGTACGTTTCATTGACTCTGTAGACATGCGCCAGTCGCTGCCTTCTGTTCCGGTGATGCTCATGACCAGGGGAATGCGATTTGGAGAGGACAGGGGGCTCTCGGGCATTTTGTCGGAGGAGGTCGATGACGCCAAAGTTGACTGATTCCGAGTTGTGATAGGGCTGGGTTGAGTCCGGGGTCCCTTGACTGCTGAGCGTCGTGGGCTACCCATCGAAATTGCGTTCTCGTGGGTTGGGGATTGGGGCTCAGACATTTCCCATACGGCTGGGACTCGTTCCGGGGAAGGTGTGTGGGTGAGAGCGACCCCGTTTGAAGGAGGCAAAGCAGTGAAGATTTCGGGAAGAGCACGATCCTGATTAAACAAAGATTTGTTGGTACCTGTGACAGAGGGTGTCTGCTTCTTCTTCTTCTTGCAAGGAGTGTCGTCGGGGTTTGGGTGCTGCGGTTCTTCGACCAAAGGCCCGAGAGACCCTAGACCTGGCTTGCCATGTCGACTGCCGTACTTGCTGCGTCGTGAGCCGGATTGAGGCGAAATTGTACTAGGTGGCAAGGATGGCAATGGCTTGGGGCTGTTGATTGTACTCTCACGGAGATCAACCTCTTCCATCCTGTCAAAGTCTCCTGGCTCCTCCTCAACTGTAGCAGCGAAGGATGAAGACCCGAATGTGATGGGCGGGTGAATAGAGATACGGACACAATTCTGACGACGATGGCCTTTGCGCTGGGGGTTTGCGCCCTTAAGTGCAGAGGGAAGAGGACCCTTCGTGGACAGACTCGAACGTTGCATAGGACTAGGTGCCTGGTAGGTATTGCCTGGGTTCGATGGTGACCCAACGGGGTGGAACACAGTTCCAGACCCAGGGGGACCAACGTAGAAAGGATCGCTGCCCATTTCGACATGTTCATGGACAGTACTGTGACGAGATAGGTCGCATTGCGGAGTGGAAGACCAATGGGATCCAGAGAATCGCCAATCGTACGGATTTGGATTTTGATATCCTGGATGAGACACGGGAGTCCCAGAACGCAGGGATGCGTGCCTCGAAGGTGGATTCGATGAAGATAGAGAGTCTGTTCGACGTGGCGGCCCGCCGAAACAATCAGCCAATGTGCCCGAATATCGAGCCGTTGTCATGCTTCGCCTGAGAGACAAAGACGGGGATTTATGGCGAGTCTCGATCGTCGATGCGGATCGGACAGGGAAGCTATGCATCGGTGGAATCGATGTATTGGTGGAAATGAAGCTCCTGCGACCATCCTTGACCCCAACATCTGCGGCACTGAAAGGAACGAAGGTGCCGCCAGAAGGGAAGCTGGGAGAGGTAAGGTCAGTGTCAGCCGATCGAGGGCCAGTCCGACCATCATCCAGAATCGAGCTGTTGGTAGTATCGAGACTCATGGATGACAGTCTCATGATAGAGTCATTCCGGGCATAGCTAAATCTATCGGCAGGATAAGCTGTAGGCGGCGGAGGGGGCACCGAATGCTCCGGCATCATGCCAGGAGTTTGGCTAGCAATACTTGTCCCACGCAGGCGCCGAGGAGATTCGTCAAAAACCATTGGAGATGGATCAAACGTTTCAGCTGAATTGCGGTTCTCCGAAACAGGGAAAAGACTTGTGCGTTGCATTGAGAGGGGCCAACCAGGTGAGACGGGCCTCATACCTAGATGGAACCCAGTATCGTCTTCGTTGGGGTCTGGTGTTTGGTTCGGTGTTCTCTCTGCTGGCAACTCCAGAACTCCTTCAATTGCCGAAAGAGGGACGTCTTCTTTGGATATCGCAGATTCAGGAGGAGGACTGGGTATGTTGACTGATTCACTTAACGTAGCTAAGGAGCTCATACGACGGTGGTGGGATGATCGGGATAACCGCTTGGATCGAGATCGAGAAAGTGAGTTGCGGAGGGAGCGTGCTCTCTCACTTATAGGAATCGAAGAGTCAGAGACATGTTTGCTTCGAGGCAAACTTTCTCTTGAGATCAATTGACCCCATTCACCAGGCTTCCCATAAGGCAATTGTCCATGCGCCCTCAATATGCTCCCTTCTGCCTGACTCAATTCAGTCAATGTGTCCCCTGGAAACAAAGCCCTATTGTGTTGTGCCTGCTTCTGCCTAAATCCCAACAGCGCCAATGCATGTCGTTCTTTGCGATACCTGATCCAGACCATTATACTCCCGACCGAAACGACAATGAAAACGGCCGCGCACGAAGCGGCTATGGCGATAACGGCAGTCAACCCCAACATGGTCGCCTCGCTGGCGCGTCACTGGGGCAGATTCGGGGCAGCTTGAACGAGGTTCGCGGCGATGAGCTTCTCAACGCGTCATTCGTTTTGTCTGAGATGCTCTCGCTATCGAATCGGCAAGAGACTTTCACGGTTTCGAGATTCTATTTGCGCAAAACAACGAAGCATCACAAAAGCAAGAGGTAGCAGGGCGTGCCAGCAATTCCCCAAGGGCGCCACCATTTGTTATGGGAACATTGATGCCAGCCGAGGAATGTTCATCCATCACATCCCGGTGCTAAGAATGCTGGCGGCCACACTACCTACCCCTTCCATCACGGCTCGACATTGGCATTTCGACACAAATAGGGTTGTCGAAAGAGGCCATTGGAACGTCTGAGCGCTCATCGTACGTCTTTGGAATGGGCAGCAAACGTCATCATCAGTGCGACTACACACAGTATGTACTTCAAGAAGAGGTAATGGCTACTTTGGAGTGCCATTTTGATATCTCCATCGGCATCTCTCGTGTTCAGTTCGTACTTGGAACTTCTTCGATATCTAGTTGGATGTCCCAAACAAGCCCTAATACAAAATGCGAGGGAGACTCAAGAGTTACCGAATGGATGACGAATTCCATAGGCCGCGGCTGACGCGACGTCGATTCGATCGAACCATCAGTGTTTGCTCCCAAGTCACAACCAGCCCGAAATTTCAAGGGACCCTGACTGTATGTCTTTGCCTCTGCTGTGTCTCGGGATTTCCAGCGAACGCGTCGCTGGCGTGAGATGGTGTGGTGATAGGACTGATAGCTCGGGGCTTCGGATCAACTACGCCGGAAGTCGGCGTCCTCGGCCATTCCTTCCCAAAGGAGAATTTAATCAACATGACCCCTGCAACTCTCAAATCTTGCAACGTTGACTTGGAGGGCTTGGAGATTTGTCCCTACTATATCTCCCCCGGTGGCTTCCAGTCCATGTGGGAAATTTACTAACTGTGTGTTTGAAGGCAAGTGCAGGCAGGTCTCGACTGCGCCGTGAGTTCCCCACTGCTTTGACTGGAGCCGACTAGCCGCCCGAGGCCTCCACATACAGTTTCACCGCCGCCCCGCGTCCAAGACCAAGGGGATCCCCTATTGTATGTATGGGGTTTTTGGCATCTCGGTGTCTCGAACATGTATTCTCAATCCAATCTCGTCACCTTCCCCTGGGCCATGAGAATGTGGTGATGCCCGGCTCACTCGTCCTGTCGAAGGCCATCCCCGTTGGCTATGCATCCATTCTTAAAATGTCTAGCGCCATTATCTACAAAGACTACGGGCTCCGGGGTACAATCCATGAGACCCAGTCCACGAGTGCCCCCACCAAGCTTCGACGAACAATGCAAGAGCTCCCCACCAAGGTCTCATGTCTAGGAACACTCTGGTCCGGCTTCCCGGCCAACGCACGTCTCACCGTCCTACGCGTGCCATGGTGTCACGAATCTGCTCCTCAGGCAGCTCTATTTAACTGATCTGTCCCTCATAATTGGAACTACTTCTTTCTGACGGTGACATTTCGCATCTCCTCACATTCTGCGCTCGTCACAATGGCTGCCAGTCCTATAACGAAAACTGGACTCTTCGTCCACAATAATACAACAGCTCCAGAACACCACAGCGTCATGAGCATGTTTTCCCTCAAGGGAAAGACTGCTATTGTCACTGGTGCCGGCGCCGGTATCGGTCTTGCTGTTGTCGAGGCTCTAGCCGAGGCCGGTGCCAATGTGGCTATGTGGTACAACAGCAACCCCAAGTGTATTGAACGGGCCGCCGAAATCTCGCAGAAATACGGTGTTCAAAGTGCGTGAAGAGCCAACGAATATGATTTGCGAGAGAACTAACACGAATGAATCGATAGCCAAGGCTTATCAAGTCCAAGTCACCGATGCCAAGGCTGTTGAGCAAGCGATTAACGACGTGGTCAAGGAATTCAATGGCCGTCTCGATGTATTCATCGCCAACGCTGGTATTCCTTGGACCCAAGGCCCGATGGTCGACGGACCTCTCGAGCACTACCGTGACGTCGCCGGGGTTGACCTTGACGGCACGTTCTACTGTGCCAAATTCGCCGCGGCTCACTGGCGTCGCCAGAAGGAGGAGGGTACTGATGCCAACGGCAACAAGCTTACCAACTTCACGTATGGTAGCTTCGTTGCTACTGCGTCGATGAGCGGTCACATTGTCAACTTTCCCCAGATGCAGGCTGCCTACAATGCCGTCAAGGCCGGCGTTATCCATCTTTGTAAATGCCACCAAGATTTCATTAGCTTCTTGATCTTCGCTAACATCTTTCTAGGCAAGTCCCTTTCCGTCGAATGGGTTCGCTTTGCTCGCGCCAACACTGTGTCACCCGGCTACATTGCTACCGAGATCTCTAGTTTCGTGCCTGAGGAAACGAAGAATGCTTGGCGCGATAAGATTCCCATGGGCCGTGAGGGAGAGGCTCATGAACTGAAGGGTGCTTATCTTTACTTGGCGTCCGATGCTTCTACATATACCACCGGAGCTGATCTTATCGTTGACGGTGGCTACTGTGCCCCGTAAGAAGCTCCAAAGGATGGAAGCAATTTCTCACCATTAATAACCAGCGCGACGCGTCGCAATAGCCAGCTGAATTCCAGATCGTGCGTCATTGCCGTATTAAATACGCCATGAGACCGCGCCATGCTTGTAGATTTTACGCAGTATGTCTTTGTCCACTTGTAGTAGGTGGTCTTGAATGTCAAATCCCTTGCGTGGCGCTTTAGCGTTTTAACACCGCCAATGATTGCGCTCTGCCCCCAACCCCGTGACAGGGCTCAGATGGATCGGCTCCTACGTCAAGCGCAATGTGACCGATAAAATGGCCCATTGCTCTAAACAACCTAAACCAACTACGAACGGCCTACAGCAAAGCAGCAACATGAAGACCTACACCTACGAAAGTGTACTCGAAGTTGGGGACAACCTTTTATCAAGCTCACAGTATTGACGCTAAATGGGACACTTTCCATCGCTACATGCACTCCAGTTATCGCCGACCCTGACTCATAGGTAAATGTTGAGTCGCGACTCGCCAGCGGCCAGCCCATCTCCCGGGACCATGCTAGGTACTCAAGCCTGTTCTTCCATATACGAGTCGGCGTCGGGAGCGACGAGACCGTAAACCATCTGAGCAGTCCATTCAACAGTCCGGTCCAGCAAAACCTCCGTTCCCCGCGGCTGACGGTCCTGCACAATATAAAAATCACGTTCGGCTTCAACTTCCCAGACCGGGATCTCGTCGCGGGGGATCCGTCCTTCTAAAGTAAAGTCCCAGACCAGATACTCCTCATCGTCGGACGAAGCGATATCAAGTTCGCCGTCAAAATCTTCTGTCCTAGGAGGACTGACTGATCCTTCGGAGGAGTGGGGTTCTCTGGCCCAGGAAACGGCGATAGCGGGCTCGTCGGTTGCGCTTACATGGCGGCTTGGTGTGCCGGAGTTAGCTGGTGGAAAGGGTGACGATCGCCATGGCGCACGTGGGGTGCGTGGAAGAGCTGGTTCTTCGTTGTCGTCGTCGTCGTCGTCGTCCTCATCCCCCTCCGGTTCTTCTTCTTTCCACCTCCCTTCTTCTTCGTCATCGCCGTCGTCACCGTCGCCGTCGTCGTTGATGTCATGGTTGACTGGCTCATATATTGCCTCGTCGTGGCTGGCTGCAGCGTGGTTTGGCAAGATTCCATCAGTTATTCGTCGATACTGTGGAAGAATGATGCGTCGGTGGAACGAACGGAGGCGCTGTATTATCGTGGCGTGGTAGACGCCAATGACGAAGAGGAATGAGAAGGCCAGGCAAATTGCCGGGAAGGTAAGCGAAGCTTCTCCCATGATGGCCCACCCGTTGTGGTGTTGGGACAGAGTATCTGTAGAGGCAAGTAACGTGTCTAGTCGTGTAATTCTCCTTGAAGAGACAGATGCAGCAGTATGAATAGTATTATTGGAAGAGACGCGTCTGTAAACAGATCTCAGGTAGCTGAAGAGAGAATATAGGTACCATACAAGTTGCCTAAATGGGATTGTCGCAACTATGGGAAAGAACAAGGTCAGTCTATGTTGAGAGTCAATCCATACCTAACAAACACAACTATTTCTTAATCAATAATAGAGCAAACAGTATCTGTAATCTTCAATAATGTCTTCTAGGCATGTTTCTGCCGCAGAAATATCTTCCGTTGCTCGGATCTACTAATGACGTTTAACTGTAGTTGCCAGTTGGCGATTTAAACCACCGATTTGGTTGACGCAGAGCTCATAGGTGCGCATGTTTTAAATGAACATAGGAATAGTCACTGCCCCGTGGAATACATCTACGAGTCTACGGCCCTAAATAACTACCTATGCTCTGTATCGTTGGTCAGATCAGTCTTTTTGTACTGTGAATGTTCAACCCTCGGCCCGATGATCTTTCGGGTCACGATGCTCATACCTAATGATCGAGTCACGCCCCTCCGAGCTTAATTACGCCTCTCCAGATGATCATTCGTGCCCGGACTCACGTCATTTGAGCTCAGTACTGTAGAGAGGTTTATAATTAGTGAAGTCACCCTGAGGTTTGGGGATTTCCTAAAATAACTATCCCTATCCATGGCTCTGAGTCTCACCTCCGCTTCCCAAAAGAGTATTCAGCTATCTTATTGTGCACGGTTTGCGTCAAAAGGACATTGTTTGCTAAAACCACTTTCACCGTCCTCGATTCTATTGTTACAGACCCAGCCTCTTCTCTTTGTTCATTCGATTCAAAATAGAATCCATGGAGACTATTGTCTTTCTCTCGTTGCCTCCAAAGCCGGCACAACGGCCTTTGATGCATTGTATAAATGCGTGCCAAACACCACCCTCCTCCTCTCCAGTTCTTCCCACCTCAAGATCAGACTGCAAGACTTCACACATACCTGATTCCAATCATCACCTTGACTACACCACAAGTGCACTCATTGAACTATTCGCAATGGCAGTCGGACACAAGACAAAGACCTACCGGGTCACTAAACCAGCAATCACACCAAAGAAGAACTGGTCAGAAGCTATCAAGGAAAGGCTAGTACGGACTCACCACGACAAGCTTACCTCACATCATACGGGATGTGATGAATTGTTCAAGTCACCGTCACCACACAACATCGCTCTACAGGAAGCCTTGAAATGCACCGAATGTGCAGATTTGCACCTCAATCCACAAATGATGGAAGCAGATATCGCCATAGGTGCCTATATCGTCAATGAATACCCACCTTCCTTCTCCTCCGAAAGCTCTCAGATCGACGAGATCGACCCATTTGATACAACTACCCCTCTGAACGAGAACGCAACATTTTGGGACGACATCACCCTGTCCCAGCAACAGAAATACTACGATGCAATCGACACACTCATCAAGAAATCCGAAAAAGAGTCAAGCAAACCAGCCGACGAAACAACCATCCTCTTCGCCCACTACCAAGTAGACTTCCACATCCGCCAACATTACCTCCGACCTCGAAGCTTCCTCAACCTCTGCCGCTCAAAGGAGGATATCAAGGATCTTAACTACTGGCATTGGGAAAATGCCATGTGTGACGGCCTGGATTCAGGAGTTGACCCTGAATTCGGCGTGGCATGGGTGCACGAGCCGAGCAATTCTATCGGCCATCAGATCGAGGCTTGGGAGAAGGGCGCACGTCTTCGGGAAGAACATCTTGCGGAAGTTAGGGTGCAGTGGGCGAAGATTATGGAGGAGAGACGGAAGCAGAGATTGCGCAAGGTTAACTTTTTGTTCCAGGGGGTGCTTATCAGGGAATACACTTATGACCCTCCCAGTGAGCCTCCTATGACGGAGGAGGAGATTGTGCGTATAGCGGCGTCCTTGGCGGGTTGGATGTAACAAGCATCATGATCAATTAGTTATTCGATGAGCGGTTGATTTTCTTCTTTTTACTTTCCAAAATGAGCGAGATACCCATTTCAATGCAATATGAATTTGAACCGAGAGACATTTGTACAGGTAACAGATGTTTGATAGCGGATCCATGTAAACTGAGAGGTATAGATCAAGAGAATCAGTGATGAGGATAGGTAGGGCTACCTATCATGTGTTACAGGAATGCTCTAGGTACTACTAGGTAGTTACATGTATGATGGATGACACTGCACAGCATTGTGAAGATATCTATAGCCGAGAACAATTCTAAGATGTCTCAACGCTATACTATTGAGCCACAGAAGAAACGGGAGCAACCCGAAGGCCTGCCAGAGCCCTGGGGATTCAGGAGAAGAAGTACAGGCACGTGGATCCAACCCTTTTCTTTTCTTGAGCCCTAAAAGATAGGGCAATGTAATGGAAGACTAACTAATTGGATCCAAGGTTTCAGGTATGATGAAGTAACAGCATTTTATCTTGTGAGACTTGCCAAGGGGAAACAGATCTGTACTCAGTATGCTTGGATTCATTGGCACTGGAGCTTACTTGATGAAGATTGAGCAGATGTCAATAGGCTAGCAACGCCGAACGGTTGAGATGGAAGCAAACTGAGATCAAGCCGGGCACCAGCGCATAGGTACTGGTAGTGGAAAACCAAAAGGGAGGAGAAATCCAACTGTTGCTCGCCCGTTCCTGTCCCTGTCGCCTCCCGCTGCTGTATCTTTATGCGTACCCCGGTTTACTTTTTTCCCCAGAGTATTTCACAGCTCTTTTCAACTAGCCGCCCATAACGACGATCACTCTCCAATATGATGAAATCTGAATGGATCTCGGGGTCCAGAACGTTACTGCGCAGATGATTAGACCCTCCCACACTATGTATTGCTGCATTCCCCGCGATGAGTGCCAGGCGGGAGCCCGGGATCTTCACCCTCACTTACTTCTTTAAGGGGATTCCCCAAGTCACAATGCAAGTGACCATAACCCACTAACCCCAGAAATGAGCACAAAAATGAGGGGTAAATCTTCATACATTTCACCCAAAAGCTCACACGTCCGAATCCTTAGCTACGGAGTACGGAGTACTCGTGGAGAAAAAAGCAAAGTCGAAGCACCGATCTCCCGGTTGTGGCTGGCGTCCCCTGCTAAGACTCTTGGCCCTTCACAAGTGTCCAAGGGTGATCTGCTCCCAGGACTCGGTCTGAAGGAGGTCAGAAGCAGTTACCCGTGGGGCCCATGTGTCTACTGCTGACCCTGTCCAACATCCATCTTGCATTGGAATGATCGGTGATTGGCGCCCAACTTCCAAGATCTGTTTTGGCTCCAATGTGGGCAGTTTACTGGCCAACTTTGCCCCAATTTTAATGGAAAAGTTTGCCTCCCAATGAAACGGAGAGTCTGACTAATCTTTGACTATTTCGTCACTCGTTTGTGGGAAACTTGCCTTGAAAGCTGGGAACTACGGAGTACATAGACCGGAATTGGTGACGTCCACGGGTGGGGTGCTTAAGACCCTGGCAAGTAATCATGTGTGGATGGAGTAGGGCATGTCTGGGTGGGATCGATCGAATAATGAAGTCCACAGGTTTCTCTCCCTTCTCGAGATAGCTTCAGTCATTGGAACAGGGGTTTCCAGGTATCTTCTGATGTGTGACCAGAAGAGATACATTTTCAATCAGAAAACAAGCAATAATGGCCTTGATACCGACCGAATACTGCGTATTTTTGTATTTTCATTGTTCTGTCCGCAAACATCATCATTATCCCATCTGCTTCAGATTGACCGGGAAGCCGTAAAATGACGTAACATCGCCGGACCTATTAGGGTTCTCCCTCCCGAGCCACCGGCCCGTTCGTGAAGAAGAGCAAATGTACTTTGAAGAAGACTGTGCGATCGGAGATTATACTAGAATGAGATCTAAAAGAGGAGCAATAATGACACATCTTATAGGGAAAGAAAGAGAAAACGTAGAACGTACTTCCTTACCCCCCTTCAAAACGAGGGGAATGAACATCCACTGACCCACTGCTGCGGATGAGAAAGTGGGTTGAGGCTTGGGAATTTATAACGTCGTCAGGTCCTAAACCTGTTACCCAATCCCTGCTTCTCTTTCTCTCTTTCATCTTTTCGATCTTCAACCCCTCCATTTTCGACGCCTTTTAGATTTCGCACTTACACAAACCCACACCCTCATCCATTACTTATTGATTAAATATGTCGAAGACCAAGGTAATGCTCGTTGGAGCAGCGGGAGAAACCGGAGGATCTATTGCCAATGGATTGTTGGATACTGGGGATTTTGTATGCAACCGCCCTTCCTCCCCAATTGATCCCCAATCTAACCATTTCGCTTTTTCTTCTTTCAATAGGAGGTCATCGCTCTCGTTCGTCCTATCTCAGCCCAGAAACCAGCCATCACGCGCCTTCAAGAACGGGGATGCCAAATCCGGAAATGCGACTTGAAGGCTCCAGAGGAGCACCTCATTGAAGCTTTGGCTGAGATCGATGTGGTCATCAGCTGTGTCGGTCCCGCCGAGCAACAGGATCAGATTCCACTTGCCAAAGCGGCTAAGAAGACCGGTGTGAAGCGATTCATTCCATGTGGTTTCATCACCGTTTGCCCACCTGGCGGTGTCATGTGGTTGCGGGATGAGGTAAGGGAATTGTTGACAGGGTACATCCATCAGTGAGCTGACCAAATTTTTACTTCTTACAGAAAGAGATCGTCTATAACCAGATCCGCCAGTTGTGGCTTCCTTACACCATCGTCGATGTCGGCTGGTGGTACCAGCTGGCCTACCCCCGTCTCCCCTCCGGGCGCGTCGACTACGCCATGACGTCTGGCAACGATGAGATTATCGGTGATGGCAACATGCCCACAGCTTTGACTGATTTGCGTGACATCGGTCGCTACATGGCCCTGATCATCTCCGATCCTCGCACTCTGAACAAGAAGATTCTCGCCTACAACCTGGTTTCCTCGCAAAACAAGATCTATGAGCTGATGGAGGAGCTCAGCGAGGAGAAGATTGATCGAAACTACGTAAGTCGGATCAGACTCTTGGCCTCTGAATGACGCACACATGGCTAATCAACTTCCTTTCCGGAGCACAGGTGCCCGAGGAAACCATTTGCAGCAGAGTCGTCGCAGCCCGCCAGGCCAGTGAAACCTATCCTTTCGATCCGATCAAGTTCATTCCCCGGTACCTGGCCGAATATCAACTCTCCTGGGGAATTCGCGGGGACAATAACCCTGAGTACGCCAAATATCTCGGCTACCACACCACACAGGATCTGTACCCCGACTTTAAGCCCACCGATTTCCGCGAGTACCTCGAGTCAGTTATCCGGGGTTCGGCCAAGGGTATCTACACTGATCGTGTGATTTCACGGAAGCATCAACGGCACTTCCCGCGTACCGAGTCGAGCGATTCCCTCTACACGCGCATTTTCCCCCGCACGGAGTCGAGTGACTCGCTCATGTCGCGATGAATTGATGATTAGGAAACACGTTTTACGTATCTCACGTTACCTCCCCGCCTCACCAAGGGAGCGACCTTTCCATACAAACGCCAGTCGCTCCAAAACCGCTACTGCTTTGGTAACATTGACAAAGATTTTATGATATCTCCCCTCCCCCCGCTGGCCCCATTTACGGGGGCATGGAGTTCAGTATGCAACCGACTGATGATTTGCTTGGGTGTCGGAACTTGACTTTTTTTGGCGTTTGTGATCTTGTGGCCTTGATAGACGCTGGTCGCTTTTGTTGCCTGCTCGACTGGATTGATGGCAAGTCACAAGAGCTGGCATACCCTCTAAATGCTCATTTTTCTTATTCGTGCCATTTTATTGTCATTGTCCCACAAATGGATATTCTGCATATAGAAAATATATCCGATGATCTGTGATCCCACTTATTGTGCATCGTTCCTTCCGTCACTTGCACTTGCATGACCCCTTTCAGCTGCCTTCCATGGACTCGAGATGTTCCATTACACAGGATCACATCTGTGAGAGCCTGATCTCCCAATGCTTCTAGTGCACTAATGATTTTTCCTCGTCGAGCTGCCCATGTCCAGGGAGGTCATTTTACCAACAAGTATTATAGAAAATGGTTCCGCGACGCCGACCGGGATCAGGATCAGCATCATCTACTTGTGAACGAGCACTCACCACCGCCGACCCAATCACCTCACCTGTTGCCTCAGACGCTCGCCAGACTGAACATGCTCTCGGTTTTACCGATATTTACGGGACCCTAACACCTCGTCAAATCAGCGTCATCAGTTTGTATCTCCTACCTCGTGCAACACGACGAGTATTCTGACATACGCTCATAGCAATTGGATCGGCAATTGGAACGGGCTTGATGGTTGGGACTGGAAGAGCCTTAACCATGTAAGAATGACTTTTAATACCAGGTGTCCCTCGTCCGTGCTGAAACATTGACTTCAAGACAGGAGCGGCGTAAGTCATTCCCACGTGTGTTCGCAAGCAGCGTCTTAATCCGCTGTAGCCGGCATCGATTATAATCTCATATACCATTGTCGGATTCGCGGTCTACCTTGTGCTCTCGGCTTTGGGCGAGGTGGGTTCATGGCTGCCAAAGCCGTATACCGTGGCTGATCAAGCCGTTCGGTTTTGCGATCCCGCACTTGGATTCACCTTAGGCTGGATGTAAGTCTCCTTTCATGACGATGTCCGGTCTACCTGTCAGATCGCTGACATTGCCTCACAGATATTGGTTGAAATATGCCGTTGTCACCCCGAACCAGCTTACTGCTGCAGCGCTGGTGGTCTCCTATTGGGTTGATGCTGAGCGAGTCGACCCCGGCATCTGGATCACGATCTTCCTTTCGGTCATTGTGGCTCTCAATCTCATCAATCACCGCCTTCCGAGCAAGATTGAGTTCTACGTCTCGTCGTTCAAGCTCGTCGTTATGCTCGGACTCATGATCTTGTCCACCGTCATTGCATTGGGCGGAGGACCGGACCACGACAGAAGAGGGTTTCGGTATTGGTCATATACCGGCACTTACGGCACTTACGGCTCTCATAGCCATCATGGCCATGCTTTGTTGGAGAAGTTCTATATAACGTGCTCGACAATGTCATCCGCCACATTCGCATACATCGGGAGTGAGCGATCTGGCATGGCCTATCACCCGGACGTCCGAAAAGCTACGTCGAGGGCCATCCGAAATACCTTCTACCGAATCATGGTATTTCATCTTTTGGCAATCACCCTTCTCGGTATGATTGTCCCCCAACATACTGTGCTCTTGGCTTTCAATAGCGAGGCCTCGCCTGAAGCCGCTGCATCGGCTTTCGTTGCAGCCCTGTATCTAGCAGGTATCTCCGTACTACCTGACCTACTGAACGCCTGCATACTGCTATTCGTCTTGTCGATTGCAGACTACGATCTCTACCTCGCAACGAAGGCAATGTGCGACCTTTCAGTGAGGGGTCGCGCCCCTGCTTTTCTGTCACGCACAGCCCAAACCGGTGTCCCAATCTACGCTCTGGCCCTTTCTTCATCAGCAGCAACCCTGGCCTATCTCAACGTCCACCAGGACTCAACCGTCGTCTTCGGATACTTCGTCGACATGGTCACCATGCTCGGTCTCTTAACCTGGATCTCCATTCTCGTCACCCACATATGTTTCGTTCGAGCACGAAAGGCGCAAGGTGTCCCCGACAAGGCTCTAGCTTTCCGAGCTCGCTTTGGTCTACCGGGCACCTGCTTGGCTTTGGTCCTCTGCCTATTCATTTCGGTCACGATTGCGCTCGACTCTTTTAGCTTTGAGGAGGGCGTTCAGAAATTCGATGCCAGGTCCTTGATTGCTTCGTACATTGGTATCCCTGTGTATGTGATATTGATGGTTGGCTATAAGCTTGCTGTTCGTAGTAAGCATGTTGATCCCAGGGAGGCTGATCTGTGGACTGATAAGGATGAGCCGGATAGTGAGGAGAGGGCAGGGAGTGTGGGCCGAACAAGCCAACCTGAATGAGATGTATGTTCCATAGCTCATTTTGGGCAGTTTTATGAATCATTACTGGAATTGCAAGCCCTGGGGGCTAGAAAGAACCATTGGGTAGTATGTCAATGGTTGAAAATCTGTCTGCTGCCATCTTTCAGCCCCGGAAGGACCTTGTTAAGGGCTCTAGAGTCTAGCATGGCCAGTTCCTTCATAGAGACTCATCAGAGCAGTCAACCAGCGTGTACTGTACATTAGCCCTATTCGAGTCCGATAGTCAACCGAAAATCCCTAATGTGAAGCTAAAGCGTTGTCACAGACTCACAGTGACAGGCCCGCAGCCTGCAGGTGGGGTACACTAAAGAGCAACCAAAGTACCCGAAGTTTGACGCGGTAAACATTCCAGGGCACCAACCACCCGTTTGAACGCAAAGGGGAATCAGAGTTGACGAACTCGAGTATGCAGTGAAGAGTACTTGAGTTCCCTACATGTGTCTTGTATTCGATCCGTGAATTTACCTACCTGTCTCCCGAGTCTCTACCCCTCAATCCTGCGCAAAGGACAAACAACGCACAACAGGTACCTTGGCCAATGCCCGCTACTTGCTATTTGATCAGACTAACGGAGAAAAACCAACAGAGCCAGTTCATTATGGGCCAGATGGGACAAAAGAGAAGATCAAATTCATCTCGTCTTTAGCGGAACTCCTCGTGCTGTTCCCGACAACAAACATGGAACCCCCAAACCCAAACCCAACTACCCCACAACAACACAAAGAAGATTTCCGCACGTTCATAACACAACTCAACGTGAGATTCGACATCGACATCCCACTACCGGGAATTGAGTCTCCCTCTGTCCGAGAAAAGGATACAAGTCTCCCCGTCCAGATCTACAAGCATATCCGTCCGCTGTTCTTCAACAAGAAGGCCAATAAGCGGTCTTTGCTGGATAATCTTGAGGAGTGGGCTCGTGGGAATCTGGCGCAAGCAGATAATGTCCCTCAGACAGAGGCAGATCGCCGCGCAAGTCATCGACATCGATGCCAAAGTGTAGAACCACCTCCGCTTCGGCTCAAGCTTACGCCCCCTGAGAAGGTTAGATGTATGGAGCAGCTGCTATCGCTCATCAAAGATGAGGAGTATTTGTTGCGCAATGGTCGTGTGATCGTGGACACGAAGAAAAGGTTAGCTGCCATATCCTTTGATGATGATAAGGACTTATCACGGAAGAAACGAAGGTGTGACGATGATTCTGATGACGGGGATTTTCATACTGCGCCCAATTCGCCTGTTGAGCACTTTGTATTACCTCGGCCATCCGTGAAGAATGGCGGTGCGGCTTCGTTTCCTGTGGTGTCCCAGGGTGTATCTCATGAGCCGAGGAGGGTCTCTGGGGCTGTGAACTCGCCGGTCGGTAATCAGCAAACGGACCGAATTCCTGCTTCTGGTTCTGGGAACTTGTCGTCCCCGGGAATTGGTCGTGTCTATCCTTCGTCTGGACGGAATGATGGATTTTTACAGCCGGCTGGGAAGCAGCAGGAGAGCCTCAGAACGCGGCCAAAATATTCGTCGACTTTTCCGCCGCCAGCGAAAGCACAACCTGCAGAGGCACAAGGCTCCAGTAAGGTGCAGGCGAAGCGGGCGGCTACCCGGTTGCCTGCGAAAACATCTGGGTCTGCCCAGCCGCATCCAAAAACACCGGAACCGGGCGGATCACCCTCCAAGTCACCATTAAAACAAAGGAATCTTTTATCATTTGGGTTTGGAAGCGCCCGCAACACGGAATTTCCTCCTGTACCCGAGGATGTCGAGTTCAGGAAACCTACTCTTTTTGAGAAGCTTGTGGTGGCATCCGATGAATCGAAGCGCGGAAACGTAGCGCAGTCGGTCAATACCAGCTTCTCCACGACTACTGCCTCATCGTTTATATCTAACGATGATCGCCTGGCGCGATCGATCGATACTGCCATGACAGAATTGACCGAGCCATCGGAAACCCAGTCAACCTATGCAGACTCAGTTGTAGGGTACATGGCTAGCGATGGGATGAAAAGGGCCGTGGACGCTGTTGCTACCTCCATGCTGGTCAATGCCGACCCTGCGGAGACCGAGTATTCCCTCAAAGAAGAGTTTGTGGGGGAGCTCCTGTCCTACGGCCCATTTTCGCTTGAAGACTCATTCTCGGCGACAATTCCACTGCGATTCAGATATGAGTTGGAACGGATTGCACGTGCATGGAACATGCCCTTTAAACAGATCCTTGTTGGAGATCGTGTTCCTTTCAACACCCAGGAAGATTTCTGGTCGTGGGTTAGCGGGCTAGCTCAACGCTATGGACGTCGGCTGCCAGAAAGGTCGCCACGACGCGCCTGGGAGGCTGCTGTTGGTGATTTCAAGAGTGATAAGCATTCGGAGGTGGTGGTTCTGTCAGGAGACTTGGACTGGTGCGATGAATCTGAATCCGGTGTCTTTAAGCTGAAACTCAACCCGTTGAAGCCGGAGCGGACTTGTCGATTCCATCGGAGATTTGGGTCGGATAGATTTCTAACCCTTACTGTTCCCGCGCCTGATTCACCTCCCAACCATCAGAAACAACCGTCTTATCCGTCTGTTCTTCGCGAAAGCATTTCTTCCTGGCTCGCACGCAATGATCACTATTGTCTTGGACGGACGTGGCGGGCGTTCTACGTCGAAGAAGTCAAGTCAAAGCGGAAAACCAAGGCCGAGCCCCGTTTCCGCGTCGAGCTTTTTGCTGTTGATGGTGATGATTTCGATCATAGATACCTGATGGCACCTGTGGTGGCCCCTCGTGGACAGCAAAGCCACGACCACACTCCGATGAGTGTGGATGCTTTGCTAGAGTGGCATATGCCCAAGCTTGCGAATGGGGACCAAAGTAACTGCAAGCTCTTCCAGCGTATTTCTTTGGGTCTATCGAAGACATTCACCACAGCTGTCTTGAAGCCGAGCCAGGTGTTTCGTCTCAAAGATGAGCCTGGCCGACCTATCATGAATGACGGATGTGCTTTGATGTCCAGGGCGCTTGCGAATCAAGTCTGTGATCAGCTGGGGATAACCACCGCAACCCCTAGTTGCTTCCAGGGGCGAATCGCAGGCGCCAAGGGGCTTTGGATGGTTGACTGTCATCAATCTGGTATGAATACTGCTATGAACAACGATGACATCTGGATTCAGATCTCCGACTCCCAGTTGAAGATACACCCGCATCCAGGGGAATGGACTGGCCAGGTCGATGACGACAAGCTAACGTTCGAGGTTGTCAATTGGGCTAAGCCGCTGCACCCTGTGGATCTGAATATCCAGCTTCTTGCGATCCTAGAATATGGAGCGGGCGTGAAGGATTACATTGCGAAGCTTACTCGCGATGGTGTGCAGAGTCTCTACGACGACTTCCTGGAAGTCCTACGTTCCAATAGCCCAGTGGTCTGTCGCGCTCTGCTACAAAAGCTCAAACCATCAAGCGGAGATGGGACTGACCGGGCAAGACGATTGGAGCAATGGGTGATGAACGATGCGGAGACGATCATTCGTTTCTCAGAGGCTGGGTTCGCTCCAAGGGACTTTTACCCACTGCGCATGAAGATCCGGCAGTACCTGACATGGCTTCTTGAGCGCCATGTAGAAGAACTGAAAATCTCAGTCCCGCTTTCCACATATGCTTATTGCATTGCAGATCCATACGGGATTCTAGAGCCGGACGAAGTCCACTTCGGCTTCTCGAACAACTGGCGCGACCCCCAGGGCCAATTCGAAGACAACTTGCTTGACGGAATCGATGTTCTCGTAGGTCGGCTCCCGGCACATGTGCCTTCGGATATTCAACGGCGTCGGGCTGTATGGAAGACCGAGCTACGACATTTCAAAGATGTTATCGTTTTTCCGACGAAAGGGGATTTCCCCCTGGCTGGTATGCTGTCTGGTGGTGACTACGACGGTGATACGCCATGGATTTGCTGGGATCCGAATATTGTACGCAATTTCCGCAACTCGCCTATGCCATCTCAAGAGTATCCTCCGGAGCATTACGGACTCACAAAGCACTCTGTTCCTATGGAATCGCTGGGTTCGACTGCGGACTTTTTGGAGAGCGCTTTCACTTTCAATCTGAGTGTCTCCCACCTGGGGATATGTACCGTGGAACACGAGAAATTGGCATATGACGAGTCTATTGACTCGCCGAAAGCCAAAGAGCTGGCTTGTCTGTTGAGCCATCTGGTGGACAGTCGCAAAGGTGGTGTTCACCTCTCGGAGCAAGCCTGGAAGGAATACCGGAAGACCGTGAGTCCCAAGCAACGCGCACTTCCCGCCTACCGCAACCCAGACCGCAAGTACAAAGAGACGAATATCATCGACTTCCTTAAGTTCAAGGTCGCCAGATCAGAACTTTACAGGATTCTCTCCGGTCTCAACGCAAACTTTCCGGAAGACGACGTCCAAAATCAAAAGGACGATGATCTCATCCTTCCCTGGACTGAAGCCGTGGAAGCATCCGAGAGCCCATTTGAGCACAGTGAAGAGTTAAAGGCCACCCTCGCTGAGGTCAAGTCTTCAATAGACAAACTCATCAGAGAATGGTATCACGGACACTCTACTTCCACCGGCGACGAATTCTCCGCCATATCACGCCAAGCCGCCGAGAGTGCGGCCGCGCTCCCTCCCCCGAAAACGGGCAGACATCCGCTCATTCTCACTTGGCGAAACAGCCGCATTGAATGGCGTCGCTTGTTAGCTTCGTGTGCATATTGTCAATACCCACGGTCGCGATTCATTCTCCACGCCTTCGGTGAGACATTGTGCCAAATAAAGGCGTCTGTGTCGCCATCCCGACTGGTCACTAATGAAGTGATCGCTTGCTACCGAGTAAATCAGAAAACGGTGGCTCATCTCACGGCGAATGAATTGCCGGTCGATGAGGTGGATGATATAGATGAATATGAAGATGCGGATTCAATTGAGGCCGTGCTATCCTTTTAAGGAGGAGGGTGGTCGGCCATTGCGATGAATCGGCCGGATTTGTCGCCTCCATTGAGATATGATTGATGCCAATTACGACCTATGCATTTGATTTGTTTGCATTTTTTTTCGGTCCTATGCGATGTGTTTTGTGATGTTTGTGTTTGTGTTGAACATAGCGTGCCATTAGTAGATACCTCCTTTTGCATATGCTTGATGTAACAGTACAGTTGCCCTGCCATGTACATGCAAAACTCGAGTCATATACGAACCGATCATACTTGACAAATCCAAAGAGTTCCCAAGATTAGGAAGATAGATCCTTTGACAGTCTAAATTGAGAAAGTCCCCTTCCTATCCGTCAAGATCAAATCAACTACTCCACATCACATGCCAGACGGACAAGACGGCATAAGCCGCTCAACAATTTAAGGATTAGAAGACATGACGAGAAGGCTATCTTCGACAGTAAATGCCCAATATTGAAAATGCAGATCCCTTGGCAGAAATAGCAGACTTGTAACGTTTTCATACCGGCAAAGAGAACGGCAAATAGGAATTGCAGGCTCCTCGACTACTTTGTACCGCATAGCTTCCAAGCTCGTGAACATGTGAATGGGACGGAAGATGGTCTTCCGGGGAGAACATTAATGTGATTGAACGAAGTACTGTGTACATAGTACGCGTACAACATACAACCGCACCGAAAATAGAGAATTGCACCGACGAGCTCGGAACCGAACATCTTACAGAAATAGATTGAGTAGAACGAATAGTATTGCGACTTCCGGTGCGTGGAGCGGGCAAGCCAATGCCAATGGACTCGGGGGGTGATGGGGAGGAATCACAATTCGTTCTCGTATTCGACCCTGTCGAACACATCCTAGCGCATGCTTTGGGAACTACGGAGTACTCCGTTCTCGAGTTGTATTTGAAATGAAAGAAGTGATGGTAACGTTCAACATGTGGGAATGATGGACCTACCTAGGAGGGGGTATGGAGACAGTGCTTTTTTTTACCGGAATCATGGAGACTTCTCTGTAGGGCAGGTGTCGTCCATACCACAATGATCGTGCAAGTGTCTCCGTAGTTGTACCTACAATCGATTCGTTCGCAGTGAATATCGCCAATGGTGGAACTCCGTAAGTAGGCAAATATAGCGAGGCGGCTAAAACCACATCTTCACTCTCCACCCAAAGGGGAAAGATGTCGTCCATTCAGATTCTTTTTCGGTAAGCTCGAAGTAGAATGGATGTGAGTTTGTTGGGGAAGGCAAAATAGTTCAGTGGTTTTGGTGTTTGACATGTGACATAGGTAGAAGGTACATCCTGCTCCATAGTAAAATGTATGGCAGACCAAGTACCGAAAGAAAAAGTGATTACCTCACCTCCCCATCTTCCTTCCCAATTGAGACTAGTGTGGGAGTGACACTTCTTCACGTGAAAGATGATGGGGGAAAGTCCGACACGCCCTGGGTCAAAGGTTATTCTCTCTCTATGGACGATCTGTGACCCGCCATGGATCCCCCGAAAATCTCTGGGTCAAGACCACCTGCCCAGAACATCAACGCCACAGCTCCGACCTCGTCGGTCAATTCGATCTCCGCGCTTACAAGTAACCTCGCCCCATCGCTTATCGCTCCGCCTCACCATAATGCCCATCCATCCGTGATGGATGTTGATAAAGCCGAAGATCGAACCCGTCGAGCTGCCAGTGTATTATCCATGGATGACCTGGAGGCTGCGCAGGCCCTTGAGGGACTTCGTTCTGGTATGTCGATATGGAGATGCACAATCTGCCCCAAGAGGATCAAGGCCGATCACGGCCTTGATCTCCAGTTGAATTTTGCTTGTGCAACGGACAGTCAACTAATTCGCAACTACAGATTTTGGACACTCCCCTCAAACATCTCGACAATCCCTTCCCGGCGCTTCGCCGGACCCACCACAGCCAGAGCCGCTATTGTCTCTACTCACTTCCTCCCATCCCCTTATCTCCTCTGCGATCAACGGTTCGGTAACTGCATACGCAACCTCGAAATCCTACTCACCGCGATTCAAGTCCGGTGCCGAGTTCATCGAGCGTAATATCGGATCACCCGTCGCGAACACTGTCGGCACGGTTGGCCGCAAGACCGGTGTCGAGAGTGGTCTCCGCTGGGCGCTGCAAAGGCGGGATTCGGGTGCCAAACATTCCATGAAAAGACGGAAGATGGATGGGAATGTGTCGCCGAGGACCGCGGACGTGGAGGGGGGCAAGAAGGTCTACCGCACCCACCGCGGACGCGGAGTATGTCCGATCTGTCCATGGCTGAGTCGCTTCCCCCATACGACGAAATGAGATCTCCCCACTACGAAGAGAAGCCAGGGAGACGTCCCTCGGCGACCTGGCAAAGTCGACTGGTCATCTCGACTTCCGGTCTCGGAGTTGCCATGAGCGAGGAATCACTGCGGAGCTTGCAATACTGTCTGACCTGGCTACGGTGGGCTAATGGCCGGTTGGGGAAGTCAATTGTCGCGCTGCACGGTGCTGTCAATGAATGGGAAAATAATAAAGCGCAGTCTCAGGCTGACGTTGAGGCCGGGGGCAATGGCCAGGAGAGCGCGTCCTTGCTGCTCCAGCGCATCCAAGCTGTGAAGGCCGATGTGCTCTCGACCTTGAAACAGGTCGTGGATGTGGTTTCCAAGTACGCGGGAGGTGCCTTGCCGGAGAATGCGCGCCATTTAGTGCGTCGCCACTTGACGTCTCTGCCACACCGCTTTCAGGTTGCGTCCACGTCGCAGCCACCACCCGACTCGGCGGCTGCCTCGTCAGATGCCACTGTCAGTGCTCACCGTATCTTGGTACTCGCTCAAGAGGGTCTAGATATGATGGCGCAAGTCAGTAATGTTGTCAATGATACCTTGGTCAGTGCTGAGCACTGGTGCGATCGACTCGGCCGGAAACGACCTGAACACCGAACTTCATCCGCCATGCCAGAGAAGCAGGATGAAGCTGCTACTGGCGCTCAAACGTATGGTGTGGATATCAAGCACGATGTCCTCCCTGAAAATTCGATCCAAGACCAAGACGATGTCCCAATGTCCGGTGTGGACAAGGTATGATGTTGTCTAAGAGCCTGCTCTTGCCTCTCTCTACACTGTTCGATCTTCTCGCCTCTTCTCTCCTTCTCGGCGATCACTATGTCGGTTCCTCTGTGACCCTTTGCATCCTTCTCTTTCTTTTAGGGCTCTTTATGATTGATATCCTTTCTGTTGTCTTTCACTCCGCGCTGAGTGTTAGGAATTTTTGGAACTTATGGTGTTTGGTTTTTTCAAGCGTATGTTGATTTTCTTTCTGGATATGCGCACTGTCATCCTGCTATTCTACCTAGTCATGGGATTTATGGACTTTCTGGATTTGGGATAGATATATGCAAGAGGCTGCGGACTCAAGCTGAATGAATGCAGGCTATTCATCGATTTATTAATGAACTCCAGACCTCCTTGAATGACAATCCCCCGGCCCGACTAAAAATCGATCAGCGATTCACTGTTGACATAAAACGTGTCATAGTTACTGCTGAACCCATTGAACTGGGTGGCAGTCGTACTCGTATATGCTGCTCAGCCGTCAGTTCAACCAATCTCGACATTCAACTGATTCGGTACATGTACTCACCCCCCATATTCTTATATTTAAGCCAATCCCCAACCCTAACCTCAGAATTGAACGTCACCTCACGAACAACACAATCAGTGCTATCACACGTTGGACCCCAAATCGAGTAGCGATGAGATCCAGCATCACTCGCCTTCCCATTGTCCTTGTCCGCAACAGACCTGCTCTTAACCAACAACCCACCCTTACCCTCCTTGAACTTAACCAAATAAGGAACCATAACCTCCTTCTCCATGATAACATTCATAAAATTCCCATATACCCCATCATTCTGATAAAGCATATCAGGCACACCTTTCAACGCCGCCTTCCCAAGCTGCCGTCGCCGCGAAATCACCCGACAAACAAGCGTGTAAACACTCCTCGCAAAGAACCGACCCGGTTCCGCAATGGTAGTCACACCCTCGGGGAACTCGGATCGAATCGCTTCTCGCAGAACAGGCGCCATAGTCTCGAGACTGTCGTCCTGAAACCCGCCTCCGATATCAAGGATCTTGGGGTGGAAGCCTATCCTTTCTGCCTGGGAAAATGCGATTCGGGCGTCTTTGATGGCTTTGCAGAATGATTCTGGGTTTGTGGCTCCCGTTCCTGATATTTCCTCGTCAATATGGATATCATTTACCATATCCAATGCTGCACAGCGGATACGATGGAAATTCCCTAGAGCTTGAAATTTGGGGTCATAACAACTCACCAACATGAAAACTAACCCCAATAACATTCAACCCAAGCTCCCACGCCCTAGCCAATAACTCCTCAGTCGTATCGAGCGGCGCACCGAACTTTTCCGACAAACAGATAAACGCACTTTCATCATTCGCATAGATCCGGAGCAAAAGCTGGGCATTGGGCATATACGTCTTGATCGTATCCAACTCATCGATATTATCAAATGTCGTCCGGAGAACGCCGACATCGTGCGCGAAGGACACGGCTGCGGGTGCTTTGCATGGATTCGCGAAGAGGATTCTGCCCGGGTCGACGCCGAGACTTAGGACTAGACGTAGTTCTGCGATTGAGGCGCAGTCGAAGCCTGTTCCTAGGTCTGAGAGGAGACGGAGGAGTGGGGGGTCTGGGTTGCATTTTACTGCTGTTTTTGGGTTTTTTGCTTTAATTGGGGGTGTTTTTTTCAAAAGGGACGGGAGGGGGGAGGAAGGGTATGATATTACCATAATAAGGTCTTATACCCGGCATATTCAGTGTCCAACGACGGTGTTGTCGAAGGATTTGGCCTAGGTCTGCTATGAAGAATGATTCATCGCCGCCGATGCGGGAGCGTTTCAGGATGCGGGATATGTGGCTTTCGATTGCGAGGTCTATTAGCTCGTCTGGGTGGATGTTTCGATTTCGGTATGGTGTGTGTGGGTGTTTGATGGTTGTTGTTGGAGGTGTCTCTCGAGGAGCTGGAGCTGGGAGGAGAGCCATGACTGTTGAGAGGAGTTTGTCGAGCAGGACGGGGGAGAAGGGGGAGTTTTGGACCTGGAATAGCATTTAAGAACATATGTTGAGTTGTCTGTAAGGTATGATAACTTGTATACTAATGCCCGGTGATATTGTTATGTCGTTTGTATAAAATGAGGCTCTACCATGTAGGGCTCTTGCTCTGGGCTCTGAACTGCTAAGTCGAGCCTGGGACTAGCGGAATGTTTCAAGGATTGAGAACGCCTAAAGGTCACCCCAGATAGAGTTTTGATTGAAATGCTGCATTACGTTGGATCTCACGGAAAGGACTTGCAATAAGTCGTACAGGATGTACGGAGAAATGGAGCTCAGTTTTCAGCTCTCGTTGTTCTGTGAGAAGCCGATCATGTTTGTGGGCAGGTTTTAGTTAGGGCTTGGCTTGACTAGTGTGATCTACATGTACGAGATCGAGTATGAGATCACACCCAAGGGCCAGATCGAGTGATCGGCTAAGTGGATAGCTAAGCCAATTCTGCATGATTTGAGGGTCGTTTAGCGACTGCCATCTTGTCATTGGCGATGGCTGCAGTGTGCACTTCATCTTGTGGAGAATCAGTAAGGGCGACTCGCGAGCTGAGTGCATGTACAGGGCACATTGAAGGGGGAAAGCCTGTTGCACATGTCACCCGATGTCATTTCATACTGACTCCATCTGAGAGTAGTGCTACCACGGCGTAACTTGAGCTTGGGTCTCTGTGCTTGGGTTTATTTGCATGGTACGGCTGAAGTGTTGATTATTGAGGAGGCTGGTATCTATGGACCCTGGCTGCGGGTCTTTGAGTCTAGACGGGCAATGAGAGATCTACCAGACTTGCGGTGACAAGTGCATTTGGCTGAATACTTTTTACTTCATAGAAACTGATATCAGCATGCAAATAAAACTGTTAGGTTTGGTTTCCTGTGCTTAGCTCTCTATATCGGCTATATCGGACTCTTGTCGGGTATCCTGTTACACTGCGATCGGATACATCACTATCTTGTTGTACGCACTACATGCCGACAAAGCCTCAAATACACAGTAAAACCCACGGTCTCAGTGACTTCCTCATGGTCTTGCTCTTTAAGTACTTGAGGTCCTGTAAGCTAAAGTAATTGGAAAAGGGTGGGTTTAAGTAGACTGAATCTGGCTGTTGACAAGCATAGCAAATCTGACTCCACTCCGATCTCTCGATATTGGTTTCACGGACTGGTTAAACTCAGAATTCCGGGAAATCTCTTATCCACAAGCTCAGGTAATGTTCAACATATCCGAAGCATATGCCGTGAGACGCCTGAGCAAGAGTGTGTTTGATCCGAACACCTACCCTAGATCTCAATGTGCACGAGCGTTGACACACCTGCGAATCTATGTTGCATTCGCTGCCCAAAGACTAAGAATCAGGCCTGCGGCCCTGCTATGCTTTCAACTCACTGTTCCTCACTGAACCGCAGGGACCTGTTGAGTGACGCAGTGAAGCACCCCACCAGTAAGGGGAATGGCGCTGGCATACACCTGGCGAATGACTCGTTCAGGGAGTAAAGTCTGAAACATTTCCAGCGCCCTTTGATCCCTCTCCTCGTCACCAAACTTCGGAATAATCAGTCCACCATTGACAAAATAGAAATTGACGTAACTCGCAGACAACTCATCCTGATCCGACTTAACCAAGCCTCGGGGATCAGGTTCCTCAATCGTGTGGATCTGCAAGCGCCGCCCCTTGGCGTCAGTCTCACGGTCCAGAATCTCCCGGATCTCGGCAGACAACTCCTGCCACAGCTGAATGGAAACCTCATGCGGTTTCGAGTAAGCGATGACACCAGGGCGCACAAATCTCGCCTCAGCATCCATATGCACGTCGGTAATGTCAACATTACGCCTTCCAGGGAACCAAATCACCTTCTCAATTCCAAGCAGTCGCTTCAGTTCCGTTTCAATTTGGTCTCTGCTCATCCCTGGATTCCGCACATCACAGACAATACTACTTTCCGAGATGAGCAGGGTTCCCTCGCCGTCGGTTACGAGCCCGCCGCCCTCCGCGCGAATCGGAGACTCAATCATGGTAACAGGCGTCGGGGAATTATCGTGCTCGATGACCCAGCGGGCGAAATCAGAGTTCTCCTTTAATGCCTTTTCGTCCATTAGAGGCCATTGCTGGCCCCAGCAGACTCCGTCGTCCTCGGGCTTCTTCCCGCCCCATTCGTTGAAGCGGAAATTGATGGCAAAGCGGCGATGAGGGAATTTGCCTGTTGTGTCACGTATGTAGACAGGGCCGGTGTCGCGCACCCAGCAGTGGTTGATTGGACAGGGGATGAAGGTGATCCTAGATGGGTCTTTGACACAGGGTTTGACCAGGGACTCGGCCAATTGGATTTCCTCGGGCCGCACGTACAGCCGGACTGGCTCGAACTCGCTGATCGCTGCTGCTAGTTGGACTAGTTCGTTGCAGACGGCATCGTATTGATCGGGGGGAAGGGAACAGCGAGATGGGAAGCCCATGATTGTTGCTTCGTGGCGCTCCCATTCGGCTGGGAAGATGTAGGTTCCTCGTTGGATTTTGCTTTCATTGTCGACTTCGCTTTTATTGTTGCTGTCTGTGTGAGGGGACGATGGTCGGTCGCGTTTGCTGCTATAGAGAGTTGACAGCGTCTTGCGAAATCGCTCGAAAAGCTTCATCTTGATGTTCCTTCGCGGATCATCGTTTTCGTCTTCTGATGAGAGTCCGGCTCCTTCTTAAGGGTGCAATTCGGTTGCCTTGGCTCTGAGCACTCTCGTACATCATTAACCGGTGTAACTGTGACTGCTCTGATGTTACTCACATTTGCCAAGTGCTGAATATCCGGTGTTCCTTCGCATTGAATCACGGCCCAGGCTATCGAGAGCGAGAACCACGCCCAGCACGAACAGAGGTATATCATGCTATTGCCGTATATCAGTATACCCGATTCTTCAACTGCACTAGCGGGGCGAGGACTTGCTGCGAGTCTCTTTGAGCGAGCTGACCTATCATGCTTCGGTTGTGGATAGAAAACAAATGCTTGTCCTACTTACTGTCTGGCAGACGCACGCTTACTCCGGCAACAGAGGCTCACGCTACGTCTCTTTCCAGCAATTTCCAATCAAGGAGTCTTCAGCTATAGAGGCACTCCCGCAGCCATAACGTAGGTACCGCGGGAACAGCAGAAAGGACTCACTTGGATTATCAGCCCCCGACTCTAGCTGGACCTTGATCGCATAGGCAAGAAGTTCACGGTAAAGATGATGCATGAGATTGTCTGACTGATATCTCCCAACTCATTTCTTCAGTCGTCATACTCTTCTTCTTCCCCCTTTTCAATCATTTCTTCCACTTCCTCAACACAGTGAGCCACAAAATCACGCACAGAGTCAAAATGGCATATATCACCACCCCACCAATTCGCCCAATACCAGTATTGATAATCGCCATCTTTGACTTCTTTCCCTGCTTTCTCCATAGCCTCTTTCCAACACTTCGGACTGATGATATAGTGAGTGTATGAATCACTTTCCGTTCCGGGCTGGAGCTCAATCATCTCAATGTCGAGATCAGATACTCCCAGCTCGTCTTTATAATGCATATATCCGACCTCTGCACAGCCATCATCGGCCATCGTGCTCATGTGCTGGATGCCCGCTAAACCACCACCGAAGAAGTGCCAGCCTCCTTTGAACCTGAGGATGGGTTAGTATATTTGACATCCAGATACAAGAAGCGCATCTTTGGCAGGAAATGGGGTTTTCAAAGCTTACCCGTTCGCAACCCTAACCATCTCCTTGAAATCAGCAGGTAGCTCGCCGAATTCACTCTCCGCGGCTGCAATCTCCTCCTCGGTGACAGGTTCAAATAGAACATCCTGAGCACATTCCAAGCCCATTGCCCGACATTCTTTATTATGTGCTGTCCACGCCCCCTCGGCAAGTCGATCAAGCAACTCCCTCCATCCAATCTTAGACGGATGCAACTCCCACTGTCTCCCACGCTCCGCGCGCAACTCCAGCGCAGCAACAATCTCCCTCACCATAACCACCGCATCCTCCTTGGGAATGTAAAGCGGATTGCTTGTCTTCCCACCCCGAGCCAATAGAGGCAAGACATCGTAGATACCAGGAATCAATAGCAAATCACTCAAATTATCCCCAGTCGTAAACCCATCTTCCCTCAATCCTTGCCCGAGAACATCCGCCGCAGTCTGGAAATCACCCACGCGAATCGCATGCTCCACAACCAAGCGCCGGTAGAGCAAATACGAATGTCTGTGTGGCTTGCCAGCATCCCAGCCACACTCTGCAAGCGGCATCTGCGGCATTGCATACAGTTTCAGTGCTATTTCAACTACCTCGCGCGCTACATTGTCGGGCGGGTATGTGCCAGGCGTTGTCGTTTTAGCGAGTAGTCGGGCGCACATCGCCAGCATTTCCGGGCTGTCTGTATCGCGCCAGATTGATGATGGGTTGCTTGGTTCGGCGACGCCAAAGCGGTCCAGCATCCAGCCGGTGCGGGTGCATTCGCGGAATTTGTTCCATTGCGTTTCGGCGAGCCGTTCTTCGGAAGGGGTACTACTGCTTGGTGGTAGTCTTTTTGGGCGGGGGAAGGCGTCTCTGTGGACATGCCAGAATGTCCCTAGAGAAAATGGGATATATATCTCGTGCTCGAGAGGCTCGCCTTTGGCGTTTGTTTCGAAGTTCTCCGCTAATCTGCAGACTGTTGATATGATCAGATGGGCCTCTGTGAGGTGGTTGGATAGGATTAGGAGCTCGGTAAGATGGATCATATCATATAGTGCTGGTGAAGGGTCTTCTTTATCGATGTAGGATTTTATCAGCCATCGGAGTGTGTTGGGCTTGTTGTTGCTGGGGTTGGCCCATTGGATGGACATCATGTATTTAGAAACTTGTTGTTGAAGTATCTCCGTTAGAGCTTAGTTATGGGAATCAGTTTATTGCTGGGGATGATGGCTTTTATGTTGAATGGCCTGCGTGGAAGGTTGCTCTCTTGCCCTACGTCTGCCTGAGAGTGCCGCACTGCCGCCTAGAGTCTAGACCAGCCTGATGTGGTTTAAAGGCATCTCCTTTGGCGTCGTAGAGCTACGAAGGATGCGATGCTGCCTTGGGGCGTTCTTCCTGTATTTTCTCTTTGCACACGGCTAGGGAGTGCATCGTTTACTATATCAGGAGGCAAATGATTCCTGAAGGGCCGTACAAAAAATGACTGAGCAATCAACAAAGCTTTATGTATTAGGTGAGATATCAAAGTTCTATGATAGTAATCACAGGCCAAAATCTCTAGGACAAACGAAACAAAAGTAACTGAAAGGTATACCGTATAACACCCGCCCCAATAATTTTCCCCCATGCCCTGATGCGCATCTGCAAAGAAACCCGTTTACAGAATGGAGCCGAGAGCAACGCAAGGAAGGCTGGCACCGACACCGTTACTGTTGGCCTGGCCGGGCGAGTTAGCGCAGCAGGCGATGTTCTGCTTGCAGCGCTGGTTGAGGAGATCTTGGATAGGAACAGCAATGAGCAGAGCGACTGCGATTGTATTAGTGAATAGCCCAGTTGATATATCGGATGGAAAAGAAACATACCCTGGACGTCGAGCTTAGAGCACTGGTTGAAGAGACCAACACCCTCGGCGCCGGAGCCAGAGCCGACCAGGTTGGAGAGGAGACCGGCAAGGGCACTGGAGTTGACATCGGTGGTGTCACCGGCGTAGACGGCCTTGTTGCAGCAAGAGAGCTGGGCCTGGTCACCACACTTGGCCTGAGCCTGCTCGACAGTCATGTCATCGGGGACCTTGAAACGGGGAGTGTCGTGCTGGCCCTGGAGAGCATTGGAGTGCTCAGTGGGCATGGCAGCGGCGAGGCCGGCGAAGGCGAGGACAACAGCGGAGAGAGAGAACTGCATTGTGATGGTAGAGTATTAAGGATTAAAAATCTTGTAGGTAGAAACGGTTTGGAAGGTTGGAGATAGAAAGGTAGAGAGAGAGATGTGAAGTAGAATGCAGATGGAGAAGAAAGAAACAGCTGGCCATCCAGAGCTCTCCTTTTATCTTGAAATTGTCAGTGTTTGAGCTTGAGCAATTCTAGCTATTCATAGTGAAGTCCAAAAACAACCTCCCATTTTTGGTAGTGGAATGCCCTACGCAAGGGTTTAACCCGAGCTCCCCTGATGATCTTCTGCCCTCTGTAACGTCATTGGCCCTATCCAGGTTCGCGGAATTTAAGGAACAACTGAGCATGCCCCTTGAATCCTCGAGATGCATGTGCCCTACATTCCGCCTGTCAGTGGTATCTGTCAAAGCGACCTACCTTTTTGCCCTCCGGAGTCGGATCTCACACCGAGGTCATTTCCAACGGTCCCATCAGCTACCTGGACCGCATTTTCCGACCCTAGAGACCTGATAATGGACCCTAGTTGGACAGTGGACTTGTTATGATTTTGTAAGATAATCCGAATTCAGGGTCCTTCTAGAAGTGGCAGGGGCATAAACAAGCCCTGCCACCACTCCAAGGAATGCCCTAAAGCTTCAGAGGACTAGCGCATGATACATAACTGGATATGCCATCACTACATGTACGTCTATGGCGCTGATGATCCCATCATGCCTGTTGCCGGCTGCACGCATGGATTGAGAGGTGCTCTGATGGAATCATCCAACGCAATTGAATCGCTGTGCAGTTACAGTAGGTATAGGGACTTTACCACCATCTAATTGCTTATGATACCTATCTCTTAGATCAGTCTTTGGTTATCAGTATCCCTAGTGAGACAAGGTCGTCGACGTCCCACACATCTCTCGCCTTTCAGGTATTTCAGATCGTCGGACTCAACGTCGATCATAAGCACTCCAGATTGACTACCCTGTTCTCAGACATAGCATAGTGTTTCGACGGGCAACCGCTCAGATCTACAAAGCTCCTTCATTGATGCAGAGGTTAACGTCTACAGGGTTTGAATGTCAACGTTTGTTACATTTGCAAAAGATGGGCCTTGATCGGCTTTGTAGCTTGTTTGAGTGACGAGGCAGTCTTTGGGTCTATAGTGACTGGGCCATAACAATAATTTGCGTGGTCTTTGTTGAGGTCTGTTTCCAAGGCTCGGGCTGTTCATAGGTTACTGCAGAAGTGCGGACCGAAATGAGCTCAGTACCTAGTATATCCCGATTTTCTCCTCGCTGCGCAGTCCCATTGTACGGTGTACCATGGACTACTAGTCTATTACCATATGCTGTCTAGGCGGCTTTGTGCGGTGCCTCAGGTACCTAGTAGTTTCCTCAAATTCATTCGGGGGTCCTGATGCATAGCAATGTATATTTATGTTTCGGTGTGACCCTCTGGGGCTGAACTGAAGGAAACCTAGGTACCAGTGCTGTTGAAGCTGGTTGATCCATGCGTTTAGGGCTCTATCTCAACTGGCATGTTCGAGATCAGCTTCAGCCTCTACCTCCATAGGTAGTCTTCAGTTGTTTTCCGGCGTCTCACCTTCCGAAGAGCGTGCAGGAAATAGACATCTTGAATATACGCGCGAACAGGTATCAATAGGTATTGTATTTCTTTCTTAAGACATATACTGCGTAGTACATAGGCTATAGTGGAAGCAGAAGGTATAAACTCTTAATTGCTGAGACTAAATGTAGGTACATGAGGCCGCCGAGATGTCATGAGAAGGTGGCCAACTCCCGGGGGACGGGATCGTGTGACCGTCAATGGTGCCCCGGGAGCTGGCAGCGCATCTCGGCGGCCTGCCCAGGGGCCAGAGGTCGCCCCAATAATGGCGGGACAGGCCGCCGAGATGCATGAGACATTGGCCAGCTCCCGGGGAACGGGGTCGTTTGACCGTCGGTGCCCCCGGGAGCTGGCAAGGCAGGAATTGGCCAGCTCCCGGGGGACGGGTCGCTTGACCGTCGGTGGTCCCCCGGGAGCTGGCAATGCATCTCGGCGACCTGCCCAGAGGAAACCTCAGTTTTGAGGGGGCAGGCCGCCGGGATGCCGCGAGGAATGGGCCAGCTCCCGGGGGACGGGATTGGAGGACCGTAGTTGGTCCCCCGGGAGCTGGCGAGTCGTGTTTTGAATGGGCCCGCCCCCGGAGGCCATGTGATGAACCCGATGGGCCCCCGGGAGCGCGGGCAAGGTGAGGGAGCTCGGCGGCCTGCCCCCTGGCATGCCCCAAGGTGCGGGGGCAGCAGGTTGTTGTATTGTTGTGAAGGCAGGCCGCCGAGCTCCCTTAAGAATCGAACAAGAATCGTACAACAATCATACAAGAACTAATCATACAACGAAAAAGAAAGAACTGATGGAGAAGAAGAGAAGAAAGAAACATTTGGAGAGAAAGAAGATGGTATTTATACTGCTGGACAACAACAGGATCAATGATGTCCCTCTGTTTGATTGGTTGATCTCAGGATGCTCTGATTGACGAATTAGGAAAGAATTCCTTTGTTCTTTCTCAATCAAAACCATTTCGCCAATAGAACAAAGAAAACTCAGGAACGCATCTTCTTCAAGTAACTTCAATGCGTCCTAGCCTCTAGGCATCAGTCGTTCTCGGGGGTAACTCTAGCTTTTGTCCAATCATCATTGATTTTTTGGTTTGGTTTCTTCTTTACTCTTCTTGGCGAAAAGGGGTGGGAAGCTCAAAGGCACAGATACGCAGTACCTCGTTATGGGATATCTCTGACAAGAAATGCTCTCCACGCTTTTCATTCGATGGAGGAGCGAAGGAAATCAAAATTGTAAACCAATGCGTTGTATCTGTTAAAAGCCAAGATGCCAAATGTAGGCCAGACGAGCAAAGTCACAAAAACCAAATGTCAGCCTGAAGGACAGGTGAATCAAACTCCGAGGGCGTCACACATAGAAGCAACAACCAAAACAAATTATTAACGTATAGGGAAACTGTACAGGCAGGGCAGAAAGAACCCTTCAATCAGGTTGAAATAACCTTGTTGGCGCTCATGTCATGACGGTCGTTAGTGCAAGTATGGACATAGTGTTCTCAGGTTGCGTCGGATGGCGAGCGATCAAACTGAGCGCTCTTGCGCTCGACTTGTGCGCTTGACCGCTCGATTTGGGCACTTGAGCGCTCAATTTGAGCACTGCGGCGCTCCTCCTTGATCTTTTTCTTTTCCATCTTCCGCATGGCTTCCTCGGTCAGTTCTTGACGGAAGAGCCGTTCCACGACATCCTTCTTTCGAGTGCGCCGATCACCAATCATGATCATCACACCACCAGTGATGTTGCAGGTGATGGAACAGCAAAGAATTACCGTGGTAAGGGCGAAAGGTCGTTTGTTGGGGTCCTCCATACTCCAGGTGCAAGCACCAAGAGCTATCTGAAGGAGGGAATGACAATCGAGAATGACGACAATGGCAATGAGCAAGCGGAGAGGGAAGGCATGGTGGGTGAGGGTTTCGTGGGGCTTATAAAAAGTGTGCGACTTGGCGAATTTGTTCTGGTGGTGCATCAGACGCAACTGTTGGCGAGCATCAAGTACCGAAAATTCATGCTCGTCTTCTTTGGAAGTTTGGCCGGATTCTATATCGACATCCTTCTCCGGCTTCGTCGGAAGATCGTTCTTGTCCTTCAGGCCAGGCAGGGCGCGCTTTCGACGAACTTTCCACGATAGAAAGGTGTAATGAGCAATGAAACTCATGTGATAGGTATCGACGGCACGGAAAGGCGCAAGTCCATCACCCATGATGGCGAACAGAGCAACCAAAACGTTATCAATGACATTGACGACGTAAATCTGTCTTCCACCGACGTTGATCCAACCTGAAGGAGCTGTGAGCACAATTCCCAGGGAGCGCACAGTCAGGGAAACATACCGATCAAGAAAAGTACCCAGGCTAGACCGAATAAAGTGATCAGAGTTGCGTAGAGGGTCACGAGGAAACCGAGAGCTGAAGGATATCAGTACTGCGCATGGTCTGGGCAGAAATTATCACTCACGTTTCCGAACATATTGCCTGAATCCCTTCATAGACCGTTTGAACTTTGACCGGCGAGAGTGAAGCATGTGTCGAACATGATCGTTAAGCTCGGCATAGTCTTCTCTGCTCCACCCTTCGAGTCCACGTCCTTCGGGGATAACAGCATACTTGGGCCCACGCAACACCGAGGACATAGTCTCGAACTGGCGAAGTTGTCCCAAATCTGGTCGGTCTTTGGCTTGGTCCCCTTCCGAAGGTTCCCCCTCGTCCGTCGTAATCCCTAGTTCCTCATCTGAAGAATATTGTGGTCGTGTGATCGTGTAGGTGGGCATGCGATTGATAAATCCACCCAAGTTGGGTACAAAGAGAGAGTTCTGGACATTGGTAAGGGTAGAAAGCGCAGAGACCTCGGGATCTAGTTAAATGAGTTAGGACTATGTATTCAAATTGGGCGTCGCAACAGCGCTTACCGATTACGTCCAGCACGTCGACCACGTGAGATCCATACTCATTTTCGCGTTCCTCATTTTGCGAATTGAGCGTCGGCGCAGCTCCCGACACTGTGGATGCCCGGTTGCGCGAGAAGCGGTTCAACGCTGCTTGACTGGTTCGCCGAAGCCGACCCACGGGGCGCGGCACTACAGGGGGAGGCTGGACTCGTCCCGATTCAGGTAGATCAACGTCCGACCGGGTCCTATGAGCGTACAATATCGGCGCTGGGGAGGTTGGTGTTGGGCTTTGGTGCGAAGACTCTTCGGTCACAGGCATCATTCCCATGGGAGTCGCCACGCGTGTGAGGACATTCGGGGACGGGGATGACCATCGGCCCGGATTTGGCTCTGAGTTGCTGCGTCGTCGGCCTGATAGCCCCGCTTCATCTTCTTCATTGGGAGGAGGGGATTGGATGCGCTGTCGCTCGAAGTTTGGTGGTAGTTGGGTCTCTGGTTGAGAGACTTGTTGTTGGTTAATGTTATCTAGTGAGGGAATAGACGGAAAGCGCGATAGCCGGATACTTGGGCGTCTAGTTCGTGAATCGCCTCGAGCGCGCAACGGAGTAGGACCAGCTGGTCTGGCAGAGCCGGCATTTGTGGGCTGGGCCCCCTGAGGATCCCCATTAGGGGCATTGTGGTCCTCGGCGGGCTCGATGGGATCCATGCTGGATAGAGGAGTTTCGGGAGGTAGGGAACAGGATCAACCAGGACAAATAGCCCCTGAGACCGAGGAAATATAAGTCAGGACCTGAACCTTTCCCTTTCTATCCACATGGAAAACAGTCCCTTGGAGTTCTGGATTTTTGGAAGAAACACTGGGGAAGATCGCTGATGACTCAGCCGAATCCGAATCTTGATTTCGCAGTGACGAAGGGGTGGAGCTCGCAGTCTGTCAATCGCGCGCTAAACCGTCGATCTCCAACTGAATTGTTCGCAGATGGACAATCCTTGGTTGTGAGACTAACTCGCTGGTGCAAAACCGCAGTTGCATGTAGCATGGATGGTGTCAGATCGAATTGTCACAGTAAGAACTTAGAAATTCTCGCCCTTTCTTTGCGGTGGCCAATGAATCAGAGTTACTCGAATTAGTTAGTACTTACCAATCTTTGATTGCGGCCTAGGAAACAAGGTGTCGATATTTTAATTTTTGACCATCTGCAGTGGATCAACACCGACGTCACAGGGAACAAAGCCATGCCCTACTCTGTACCACAGTCAAGATGATATAGATCTACATCGTACCAACACTGCTTATATTAGTATCAGACAGAATTTTACTCAGTAGTTAATATGAAATTTCATTTCCGTCTTCATTGCAAGGCCCAATCAAACTCGTCATTTAACGAGTAGTACTCTACATAACTTTTAACTGCCAAGGATTTCAGAACTTAGAAGTCATGGGTGGGAAGGGATACGAAGACCATCTACGCTGTGGCGTACTTTGTACTATGTACAACAACTTCTAGACTGTTGTCCAGGGGTCCCTCGCACTGAAATAGACAGCTTCTCACATGTTATCTAGCTTAGGGATAGTGAGTGGTTTGGCAGATTTGTGTGAGCCTATTAACTCTTGTCATCTTCGGGCTGGGCAGACAGAATGCTAAAGTCACACAGTATCATCACTTACAATGTGGCCCATCTTCTCTACCTCCAAGCCGGCTGGAACAAACCAACTACCTTGAGCGGCAGAGCCAAGGCGTGGCCGTCAAATACGAAAGTACGGAGTACAAATAGACGAAGCGGTTAGCGTGGCATAATTCCAGCAGAATGCTGCCTCATCATTGTCTGTGGTCTTAGGGAACTGGGCTAAACCTTTTTCGCTGCGATGAAGCGGCGGCTGCGGCCCGCGAAAACCGAAGTACACAGTGTATCGCGCGAAACTTCGGGTGGAATCCCATAGAGATCGCCGAGACTTTGTATGTGCACCATGACATGGAAAGACAGGCGCGGTAGTTCTACAGGGGAACATAGTGGCCCAGCAGAATCACACAGGAGCAGCGTAGCGAAAAGCATTAGGCTACGGAGTACGGAGTGAACATATATGAAATGATGAATGATGTGGTGTATGGGCTATGTAGGCAGTGAAAAGTGCATATCCATTGCCTAGCACCAGTCTTCGACCTAAACGTGGAAGCATCACAATAGTGTAGAGTGGAGCTGTAAAAACCTGAGGAGAATCTTCACTCAAGTATTTATAGAATATCCATGGATGTCGCGCATGCATTGTCATGCAAACTAATGTGCAGTGTGCAGCAGAGTAAAGGTCGGGAAATATTATCTGAGAACAATGAGAACAATGTGATGGCTATATTCGAAGGAACAAAAGTAACGAGGTAGAAGGAAAAGTGGTAGTAGGTACGCAGTACTACTATGAAGGTAGATCTCAATTGGTCAAAGGGGATCCAGTATGACATCAGGTCGAGAGGACAGCTGTTCTGAGTCAGACGAGAAGGTAAAGGCGGGGCTGGGAGAGGCTGTTTACTGTGAATTCCTCGAGGCAACTATGAGGGCTAACCCTGGAAGGGATGATGCCTAAGATTAGGGTAGGAGTAGTGTTTAGAACTTTAGACGCCCCCAATAAACGGTACAATAATAGGGGGCACAACTCAGAGAGGAAAGTACCTCGATCGCAACTGACAGCTCAGTCACGGCGTGCTCTCACTGGACTAGTGCTTCACCGCCTCTCCTTTCCCTTTCCATCTCCTTCTCCCCATCCAACCCTCCTCCCTCTTCCCTCCTTCGAGATCCAGTCAATCACCAACTTCAATTTCCATCTTCCTATTCCAATCGGTATCTAGGGCACGAAGCTACCCTGCTCCTCCCCTCGCTCCACATATTGTCAATCCTCTTCAGCTGTCAATCTTCCCGACTTCACTCGTCACTCAACATCTCCAAACTTCAAGCTCCAAGATGTCTGCCGTCGATGAACTTGCTGACTCCGTGGCTGCGACCACTTTGACCGACAAGCCCGAAACCAACGGTGCTACCCCCTCCACCCAGGCTGTTGATGCCGCTGCTGCCAGTGCGGATGAGGGTCGTCGTCTTTACATCGGAAATCTGGCGTACGCCACTACTGAGGATGAGCTCAAGGAGTTCTTCAAGGACTACAAGATGTGAGTAGTTCTGGTGCTTGTGGTCGGCGCTCGATTACCCCACCTCACATAGACATTTGTTCACTGATGTTGCTATCATTCATCGGACCATTGGCTGACTCATTGACCTTTCAGCGAGAGTACCTCGATCCCCGTAAACCCCCGCACTAACCGTCCTGTTGGATACGCCTTTGTGGACCTGTCTACTGCAGCTGAAGCTACTGCTGCCATCGCCGCCCTTTCCGGCAAGGAAATTCTTCAGCGCAAGGTGTCTGTGCAGCTTGCCCGCAAGCCCGAGTCCGCTGAGTCCAAGGAAGCCGCTGCTAGCGGTGGTGAGGGTGCCGACGGCCGCAAGCGTGCTGGTGGTCGTGGCCGTGGCCGTGGTCGCGGTCGCGGCGGTCGCACTGGTCAGAGCCGTACTGTATGTGCTCGCCTTCTTTCTATGCTTCAAACCCTCCACATAGATATTTTGGACTGGATGCTGACTTTGGAAAAGGGTCAAAATGGCGAGGAATCTACCGAGGCTGCCACTGGCGAAGGCCCTCTCGCAGAGACTACCAGCAACACTAAGACTGGCGAGACGCGCGCCGCGCGCCCCCAGAAGCAACGTGGTCCTCCCGAGGACGGCATTCCCTCGAAGACCAAGGTCATGGTTGCTAACTTGCCATACGACTTGACGGAGGAAAAAGTAGGTTCTTATCATTCGCCCGTCTCACCTACGAGATTACATTAACTGACATCTACTTCCCCTCCCCAGCTCAAGGAGATATTTGCCGCGTACGAGCCCGTTTCTGCCAAGGTTGCCCTGCGCCCCATTCCCCGATTCATGATCAAGAAGCTGCAGGCCCGCAACGAGCGCCGCAAGACTCGTGGTTTCGGTTTCGTTAATCTTGCCTCGGAGGAACTTCAGACCAAGGCCGTCAATGAGATGAACGGCAAGGACATCGATGGTCGCGTCATTGCTGTGAAGGTTGCCATCGACAGCCCTGGAAAGGAGGATGATGATATAAATGCTGCTGCCGAAAGTGAGGAGGCTGCTGCAGCCGTTCCCGCCAAGGAGAACGCCGCTCCTACCGCCGCCGCTGAAGCTGCTGCACCTGCCCCCGAGCAGGAGAACGTCGCTCCCGCCGCCACCACCGAGGCTTAAATGCTCGACGAATCAACAATACACGGGAGGTGCTTGCTGTTTGGCTCAGGGGTTTAGGAAAGATAGGGTGGACTATATGGATATGGTCATGATCCCCTATAGGCCGTGACCATTTTAGCTTTTACACGGTTACTGGAGGATGGAGGAGAACGGAGGGGATTTATGACTTTTGAGCGGACAACATGGGTTCACCATGCGGGGGTGCCATCTTAACTGATGTGCTCTCCTTGTCCTTAACGACTTTTTACTTTTTGCCTTCTGTATTGTATCTTAGCACACTTTTACTAAATAACGATTCGCCTGGCACCTTGGGATACGTAGAGTCATGCCATCAGTCCTCTATATTGAATTTGCAGTCCAGTGCTGGTCTCCTCGAATTGGGTTAGGAATGACGCTAAGTCGGGGCAACCCTTGCCGATCAGAGGCGGAAACATGCATACTGCAGTCTGCGTACGCCATGCCACCTCCAGGCTCTAGGCTTCCAGATCCCTTCCTCCTTCCATCCCATCCCCCCGAGCTTTGACTGCACCCAATCACCGTTTTTCATTTCGATCCCACCAACGGATAGTTCCCCACGACTCCAGATCTTGGGCTGTATGCTTCGCCATGGCTACCACCATCCGCCCGGCTGACTTTCCCGATTTCCATGTCATAGGCCGCCAGACCGGGACCCAACATGACTCGTTGGTCGTGAGTTCCTGTAGGATGCCTGGGGCAGGCAAACATGTTTGCTATGTTTGCCTTAGGCACCAGCACGAGACAGAACCTAGATATAGCGAGATTGTCTCTCTGTCTCTCTTTCTTCTCTTTTCCCTCAGAGAGTCTTAGTCTGGGCCTGAATCTCAGTCTGTCTTTTTCATCATTCGATAGCATCATTCCATGAGTTCCTAACGCATTGTGCCGAGAGACATTCTTCTTGAACGATACCTCAATACCCTTCAAGAGCAAGCTACCGAAGCCGCCCGCCTCGGAGAGCATCTTGTGCTGTTAATATTCGGTCATGGAACCACAAAATATGGTGTTGAGGTCGGAGGGTCGATCCTTCAGATAGGAGACTTACGCCGAGTGCTACTAAGCAGGTCCCAAGTCACTATCTTCACCACCTCATGTTACTCCGGCGGCGGGCTGGTGCTCCACGGTATGAATCAGCAGCCGCTCGACGCAACAGCAATCGCATCAGCAGGCCCGAACGACTGCTCCTTGTCGTGGCCCCTCAGCGGAAGCATTGGACGAGCCAGCGGCAGCTTGGCAGCCACCGCAGTTCTACGCTGCCTGGTCGATGTCGAGGATGAAATCCAAGAGAGGATGGAGCACCCCACCTACATCCAGCTGGCGAAGTCGATTTATGACTGTGTGAAGGGAATGGACATGCTTGGCAATTCGCAACAGATTCATTTCTCGGCAGGAAATGATGAATGGGAGTCCAGCTATCAGCCCCGTCTCGGTTTGCCTCTCACGTCATATAAGGGAAGGTGGCAGTCCCTTTGCCAGGTTAACCCATCCCCATCCCAGCCAGGTAGTCAGCTAGCTGGCGCTATCGGATGGTCGCTCAAACGTTTGCAGTATCTTGCCAAAGAATACTTCGCCTCCCAACCTGGTGCCGACAATGCCGCTCCGAACATCGGCTTGCATTCTTGTCTGAAGCAGGTTCTGAATGGAGCTAGTTATTCTAAAGAGAAGGTGCAGGAACTAACGGAAATCACCGCGTACAGACTTGGGGCTATGCATGAAGCCGAGTACCTGTGGAAGCAAACAGGAGTCGAGTATCCATCAATTTTCGACATTGACCCCAGTCAGAGGCTTGCTAAAATGTCCGGCAAAGAGCTGACCATGAAAACTTGGTCAATGATGCTCACGTAGCTTGGCTGAACGTTACTTCATCTGCAATTCTGACTACGGAGTCATCATTCGCCGCCAGTGCTGCGAAGGGGTCAGGTACCGGGACATCGTCAATCATTTGACCCAGAAGAGCGGCGCACACCGGCTCAGTAAACGGCTGGCTAAGGAGGTCGAGCAGGAGATACACACAGCACCCGAGTGGAATGCTGTGTCTGAGACACCAATCGTTCCTCAGAGCGTCGTGAATCCAATTCCAGGACTCGCCATGTACCAAGACGGGGTACAATGTCGGCTGCGCGATGGTGGCACGGTCACCGATGAGATGGCTTGATGTGTGGTGCCGTTTACCGCACCAAAGAATCCATGCGAGTCCATTGGAGCAAAAAACACCAATGGAGCCTAAACAGCCATCCTGGAAAGCCGCGGCCGTCGGAGCTAGCCACTATCGAGCAGAGACTCAAAGAGCCATGCAGCGAGTTGTATGCCAGCGAGTCTTTTGCAGCAATCAGGGATCTCACTACATTCATGTTCTCGAACCCGGACCCGGATACGAGCCCCGGGCACCACCGTCCACTGCTACGCAAGCAAATAAAGCCATGGTTACAGTGGTAACAGTAAGAAGAATAGGCACGGAATAGGTAGGACAAGATCAGGACTATGTATATACCTGACAATAGATCACTACCTACAAACTCTGGCCTCCCGGCTTGCCATTGCAAAACCAGTGCAGGCCTCTAATAGATGGAGTAAAGAAATATTCACCACCCCGCTGATCCACCCAAGGACTAGTACCAAGATCAAGCTTGTGAGTTTTCTCAGTATTAACCCCATCAAACAGACTGATGTGTCCTTCGGGATGATCTTTACGCTGCCTCTGATTAGTGAAAGGATCCATTCCAGGACCGTCCTGGTGAGTTTTCTTCTTAGACGTCGGGAAAAAGCTGTTGCTTGCCCAACCTTCTAATTGTCAGCAATGCTCAAGGAAGAGGACCGAAGGGGGTGGCTTACGAGTCATGAGGAGATTGAAACCGTCTCTAATATCACTCTGGTAGCAGGTGAAGTAAACACCACGGTTCTTGGTTGTCTTTTCCGTCTCGTCCGGTCCAAGCTCCGGACCAAACGTTATACCCCGGCGCAGAATGACGCTAGCGTCTTCCTTGTCGGGCTCCTGATCGGGCTCCTCGTCACTGTCTTCTTCCAAATCTGGAGGGTTGCTGGTATCATGCACCGATGGATCGGTAAATTGTCCGGCCACAAAGTCGTCATCTTTGCCAAGGTCGCGCTTATGGTCGGCCCTGGGACGCATTTTGCGGGCGTGCGCGGCGAAGGGACACCCCATAATACTCTGCTTAGGACGGAAATCGAAGTCATTTCTGAACGCCAGTTTTGGGTCGTCGTGATCCGGAGTTAAAGCCACAGGCGCACCTATGAAGGATCAGCGGGATGCGTATAAACAAAGAAGAGATCATTCCCATACCGCTTTTCCAACGTCCCATCAAATGAGACGCCAATTTCTCAGCACCGTTCTCGCCCTGGTAGTTCGGAATCTTACTTGCAGCTTCTTTGATAAAGCTAAGCATAATTAGTTAAAGTTCTGCCTTCTACCACCCATGCAATAACGTACTTGTTGAACTCAGGGACCTTCTCGTCTAGCTGACGGAAGACAAGGAAACTACCTTCATAGGACCAAGGAGGCATGTTGTGCTGTCTTGGATCCCCATCATGACCAACAAAGATGTACCTAACTGAGTCAGCTCAAACCCCTCGAACCAATGGAAGATGTCTTACCCCGGAAGACAGAACTGCGGCTCACGTGGCCCCGGCTCGGGATCCAGACCCTTGATCTGAGGCTGCGAGATGTGGTCCTCGAATCCAAAGCTGCACGTCACGTCAAATCATTACCTCCGACTCGATGGTAAGATAAAAACTCACTGCTCTCTACCGCGGAAGTCTCCTGGCCGACGCTGTCCATGCTTCGCGACTACCAATTCCAGACTGTTCTTGTTCATGTCCCTCAGATGGAAATTAGTCTCGATTTTCGCGATCCCCTCGTTCAGGGTTTGCTCGCTCGAGGCAGCCACGATAAAAACCAAATCACAGCGCCAACTGTCATCATCTTTGGCAGGGTTGTGCTCAGGCGGGGGCTTGAACTCCGGAAGTAATCTCTCGGGGATATCGGCACCCTCGAAGATGAGATCGCTGTACATGCCTTTCTCGTATAGTCCGTCGTTGAGTTCCGCTCTGCCAAGCTTTTTTTTTTGCTTTCGTTAGTATGCCCTCTCTAATTTCAAAAGCTACCCAATGCAGCAAGGAATCATCGCGCATACCTTCTCTAACCCCTTCTGGGTAAATGACACATTCACGCACGACTTGGGAATCTTCCTAGGGATGCCAGCCTCTTGCGCAAGTTTGATCTTTGCCAGAAGCTCTTCGCACTCCAGACCGGTGGTGATATGCGGGATAAAATCTCGGAGATCATTGCGGAATCTGTCCACGTTGCTGATCTTGTAGAATAGGTAGGACTCAAACACTTTGGGCATGCGCGGCCAAATGCCCCCCTGGATGTTGCTCTTGTTCACCGGATTGGAGACCATACTGGACAAAAGTCTTTCGATATTGAGGGAAGGAAAGGACTTCGATTTGAGTAGAGATTGGAATTTATAGCTCGCGGGCTCTCATCGTAAATATTCCCCGTGCTGTGGTTTGGCAACAACAGACGTCCAATAAAGGTGTCGCAATTCCAATCACGGGTGACGGCCTAATCGATCTCATCCACTAAGTCGCTTCACATTCCTTTTTCACTTGTTTGTGTGTGGGCATATCATCAGCACTGCCAATCGGTGACACTTGGCGATTGTAGGCGGGCCCAGTTCCACCTCAGCCAATTTGGATCTGGTTTATCAGCGGCCCGTGTCCTGCAAGAAATGGTGCTCACCAAGGATGCCATATGCTTTAGTGAATGAACCCCTCCCATGGGTGATGAATTCGCGGCCTACGCAGTATGATCTCCGTGCCCATTGCACTGCAATCAGCAAATCATACCATTTTTAATCCCGCGGATGGTGCAATGGGTTTGTCAAATCGATCAATCAAGCTGAACTGTGGAGACAGATAGACAGATCGTCGGGACAGTTCCCTACTTGAAATGAGTGAATGAGCGAGCACCGGGAGATGTACTTTCAAAAAATGATGTCAACAGTATGTTCGAATGCCACCTAATTCGGCATGTCCAATGAAGTGATCCATATATTGTGTAGATCAAAAAATCGTGCATGTCAAATGCGTAGAAAAGTTTAATTCCACCTGTTCACCTGTGGGCCGTGGCTCTGGGAAGGTTTCGGACCGCTGCCCTGGAGAACGGGCCGAGATCGCTTCTAAAGCCCACCACAGGCTCCAATCCAACCCCGCATGTTGGAAAAGTCTTTGTATTGTGAATGCTCTTTCATTCCTGTGGAAGAATTCTCATACTCGTCTACAGTTCTACGGAGCTTGCACCATTAAGAATTCATGTGCGATAAGCCTCGGCTACCTAAACTATTTAACGAGCCCCCGATCCATGGATAGCGTAGATAGAACAATCTACTCCGTACAGAGGTTACATCTATACGAGCCTCCGAGGGGGTCAATGCATTTTAAGCTTCCACCTCGAGTCTTTTCCAAATGGCTGTGATTCGATGGTAGTCGGTGCCTGAGAAGCAAGCCATGGGATTCCACTCATTGGCTCTCACACTTAACCTGTCATAAGCATCAGATCGCAGATGTACCCGGTACAGTGGAGTCGAACTATGAACTATGGGGCCTTGGCTCTGCCTATCGCTGTCCATTGTTTCTCGGTTGGCACCAATTTTCGGTCTTAGTACCATTTTTGATATGGCGTCGAACTTAACCACGTCTTTTGATTGATCGCGGGGCTCATCTTTGGAATTAAAGAGGCACTTTCTAGACCGATGGATTGGACAATGCTGGGAGTCTAGTCTCGCTAACCCTGGGTAGTTCCGGCCGGATTCTTCTGCGATCTACGATCTGCTTGTGATTTGCATTGTGGAAGAATGAGACTAAATGTCTCGCCTCGAGGGCACCCCTGCATTGAAGTATAACTTGCGGAGGTATTCCCAAGTCTCCAGTCTTCGGTGTACGTTTCAATTCTCTCCTTTTTCATGATTTACGTGATATGCCCTGGGAGTTGAGTATCTTGACTCTTCTCGCCTTTCTACTTCGACTTTCTCATTGCCAGCTTAAATGATGGTCCTGGCACTTATCTAAACGCATTCCTTCCTTTGCAAAGTCTTGAGACCACAAATTTTCCTTCATTCATTCTTTTATATGTGTAAACGCTTAGCTTCGGAGAACATCATGAAACTCCCTCCAGAAGCCATTACTGCCACATGGCCAACACCTAACTATATCGACCCTCCCACACGTGGGAACGGCGTTGTCATTGTGAACGTCATTTGTATGTCCTTGGCACTTCTAGTCGTCTCCCTCCGTCTCTACACCCGGCTCCGTATCACATGCAGTGCCGGTATCGACGATGTGCTCATCGTCATCGGTCTAATCTTCGCCATTGCAATGGCCGTCATCACCTCCATTGCAACCCAGTCTTATGGCATGAACCGCCATGTCTGGGACATTGAAGTGTCACAACTTGTCACGGTTCAGAAGCTGAACCTCTGTTTCCAAATTATGTTCTCGATGGCTTCCTGTTTCACCAAGATCTCCTTGCTGTGGTTCTGTCGTCGACTCATCGGCAAGGGTAACTTTGCGATGTATAATCTGGCTTTCATCCTATGCATGGTTTTCGTAGGTCTTTCCAGCGGAATGTTCACCATTATCAGCATCTTCCAGTGCACGTGAGTGTCTTGCCCTATGAGACGGAATTTCCAGAATCCCAGCACATTGCTAATCGCTTGCAGCCCTATCCGTGCATACTGGGAGATCAGTCCCACAGGTCCTTACCACTGTATGAATGATGGTGCAATAGTCTTCTCGGCCAGTGTGATCAACATCTTCACGGATTTCCTGGTCACAGCCCTACCGATGCCATTGATCTGGAGTTTAAAGCTTCCTGCTCGCCAAAGACTCGCAGTGATCTCGATTTTCGCCCTCGGTGTCGTGGTCAACGTCGCCGGTTCTGTTCGAACTGTGTACGTATGGAAGAGTATGGTCGTTGGCTACGATCCAACCTGGATTGGATGGCCGGTACTCATAGCTGCTATGGTGGAAATTAGCCTGGGACTGGTAAGAGGCTCACGGTCACGCCATTCGAGTGGTTTATTACAGACAATTGATTAAGATCTGCTCCTCAGCCCCGGCCCTCCGCCCTCTCATTGCGACCTTCCTACCACGTCTTCTCAACTCGACTCGCAATCTCGCCTCCTACAATCAACGATCCCAATCCCATAAGCTCTGGTCTTCGGCTGGTCGCTCTCGTAACTCTCGGTTCGCCACGGACGATGTACCTCCGTCCCCCTATGAGAACGACCGGTTTGAGATTATGCGTACCGTGGAGATGAAGAGTTGGACTGAGTCGCGACTTGCAAGTCCAGACGGACCAGACCATATGGGCCACACTTATGACATTACGTCTGGGCCAAACAGTCGCGCCCTTAGTCCCGTGCATGACACTGAGGCAAAGAATGGCATGGTGCACATCTCTTCGGCGAGTGACAATTCCTCTGCTGAGGCTCTGCGTCTGAGCTGAGATAGTCATTCGCCTTGAGCGCACTTTCTTCAATAAAACGTGCCATCCTTCTTTGTAGATGGATATATGTCACACTATTACTGTTCTATATTTTCTTTTTCTTTCTTTGGATTTTGTCTTCGCCCTGCGGTTAGTAGGTATTAATGGGAGCCGACGACGACATGCGAAACAGTAACACCAAGGAAGCTGATCCGAAGGGGGTAAGCGCCGGCAATAATCGCATTGAGCCCTGTATTGGTTGAGAGGGAGAGGCGGGATTGGGACGCCGCAACAACGACAGAAAGAGCAGAGAGAAGTCGAAGACATAATGAAAGATGATTCAAAATAGAACCTTACGAATAGAGAGTGGTGACAGATCAAACGAAGAATTTGTAGAAGAATGGAAGAGTCGGGAAGTGTGGTAAGTCCTATTGAGCGACATACTCTTTAAAGACTAAAATATAAATGAAGTAGGCACGTCGATGCGTATTGAAAGAGACTCAAGGAAACCGAATAGCGTAGGCGAAGCAACTGGGGAGGCGGCGAAAGAAAACCGTAGAAGCCGATGAAGATGTTAAAGGGGGAGCGGAAGATGGAGCAGGGAAGTAACGCAGGTAAGCATAGGAGAGGGAAGACGGTGCATAAATAGGCAGGGTAGGCGTAAGGGCATGCAACTTGCAAGAAGCGATAACTACGGAACACGGAAGATCGTAACACCGCGAAGAGAGGGCGGAGAGCGTAGAAAATGATTGGATATTGCATTTCTGTGGGCAACGAAGCCTCCTGGGGGCAGAAAAGAAGAAAATGAGTGGAGCGGCGAAGACGGAAGGCAGAAAAAAAGGAATTCATTCGTAGGAAATGATTGGATCAGAACGTCTGTTGAGAACGCCGCCTTTAAGAGGCAGAAAGGAAGAATAGGATTGGATGGTGAAGACCTCCAACCAATAAGAAATGCAGTAAACCACCCATTCCCAAGTAACATATTCTTAGATTAGATATACAGAAGTTTTCATCCAGGTGTCTCTCCTGGGCTGATCACATGACATGTCTTGGCGAGGAGCGACCCCGCTTCGACACTCCCCCTCGTGACTCTGTCAAGACAAGAATGTGTTCTACCAACTCCCCCATGCCCCGGGCTATTCTCGATCGCCCACTTGTACTCAAGGAGTGTTCTCACTCCCCCACGCTCTGCTATGTGCTGGAGAGAGAGATGCCCTGGCCGGCCTCATCAAAACTGCTGAAAAAACCTCATGGGGAAAAACAGCAGAAAGAGTGCCGGCACGCGAAAAGCCGGGGGACCAGTGATCATAGTCCCAGATGACAATCTGTCACACCTCCCCCTCTGGGACATGATCGCGGACAGGTGCAAGAAGACCGGCGTTGGCGCGGTGGCGCTCGAAAGCAGGCCTGGGAAGTGCCTTGGTGAGAATGTCGGCGGTCTGATCCTCGGTGGCGACATATTGGAGGTACAGTGTGCCATCAGCAACTTTCTCACGGACGAAGTTCCATTGAATATCAATGTGTTTCGAGCGTGAGTGGAATTGGGGATTGCGAGCAAGATCCAAAGCACCCTTGTTGTCGCCAAATATCACCGTGGGCGTGGGCAGCGGTGTCCGAGTGATTTCGGTAAGCAGGCCGCGTAACCATATTGCTTCCTTTGCCGCGGTGGTCTCGCTCATGTATTCCGCTTCGCACGAGGAGAGGGCAACGGTGGGCTGGCGCTTTGACTGCCAGCTTATCGCGGCGCTGCCAATGCTGAACAGATAGCCACCTGTTGAGCGTCGCGTTTCAAGGTCGCCACCCCAGTCGGCGTCACAAAAGCCTTGAAGCTGCAACTCAGATCCTGTGAGTGTGAGTGCATGGTCTCGGGTGTGGGCAAGGTAGCGGAGCACGCGCTTGCTGTTGAGAGATGAGTTGTGGTAGGCCTGGCTTGAAAACGACTGAGGAGAGAGATGGGAAATGCTATGTCAATGCGAGTACATAGCATTAGATACATAAGAGACCCAACAAGGCTCTGGTACATCTTCAGTAGCTCTCTTGGCGGTGTGTAATCTTCGTCGGTTGGCTGGAGTTTCACTTTGGGGTCAAGTGGTGTAGGGACTGGGTTGGCGTCGGCCATACCGAACTTGTGTAGTAGCTGGTCGATATAGCCGGTTTGGCTAAGCTTGATGGAGCGCGTCGCCCTGTCGCGAGTTATCTGCATTCCCAAGTAGTACTTGGCGGCACCCATATCGACCATGCTGAAACGGGTGGCGAGAGAAGCTTTTGCAGCGTCGATGTCTTTGGAATCAGGACCAAACAGTAGGAGATCATCCACATATACAGCGATGTATGTGGATCCGCGAACAAAGACGGCCGGGTCATGTTGGAGATTTGTGAAGCCGATAGAGATCAGGAACTCTTGTAATGTAAGGAACCAGATCCGCGGGGCCTGTTTCAGGCCGTACAGAGCCTTCTTCAGCTTACAGACCCAGTCTGGATGGATGGAGGACTCAAAACCTGTCGTTTGCTCAACGAAGACCTCTGTGTCGATCAGGCCATATAAAAAAGCAGTTTGAACATCCATTTGCTCTATTTCCCAATCGTTGGCGGCGGCGATTGCGAATAGCATCTTATAGGTCATCGGCTTAACAACGGAGGCAAATGTCTCGTCGAAGTCAACTCCCTCAATCTGCTCGAAACCCCTCACTACCCAACGGCATTTGTATTTGAGGATCTCATTGTGCGGGCCCAGCTTGTGCTTTAGCACCCACTTTCCGTCGAGAACGTGCATGTCTGGCGTTCTTGGGACCAGCTCCCATGTCTCGTTGGTCTCAAGTGATTGAAGTTCTCGCTTGAATGCAGGTAACCAGTCCGACCAGCGTGGGGAACGTTTTGCATCGTTCAGGTTCTTCGGCTCGGGTGGTACGAGGCGGGGCTTGAGTTGCTGACGAACCTCATGTGAGAAGGGCTCTTCATCAGTGGGGAGGATGCCAGCGTCGGACGCCAAGAGGCAGATCAACGGCTTGAGAGGTGAGTCGTGGATGTGTGTAAGAAAACCGAAGTGTCGAGGAGGATGCCCTTTCGTTGCCCTGGCGGAGAGTCGCCTTGGGAGAGCTGGAGATGTATCGGGGTCCATGTCGGACGCGTTGGTCGTAGGTGTGGCTCGGCGTGCCTGAAATGGGGCCGTGGATTGTGTTTGAGGTACTTCAGCTGTGCAGGCCACTTCAGATGGGGCCGTGGGTGGTGGTCTGGCTACCTCAGATGAAGCCGTGGGCATAGTGCAGGCCACTTCAGATGGGGCCGTGGGTGATGGTCTGGCTACCTCAGATGAAGCCGTGGGCGTAGTACAGGCCACTTCAAATTGGGCCGTGGATGGTGCTCTGGCCACTTCAGATGAGGCCATGGATGGTGCTTGGGTGAAGGGTTTGGTGCGAGCTGCTCCCCCACTGCGGTGGGCGCGGGACGTTTCACTGCCGATGAGAGTGAGGCGCGGTTGGTAGCTTTGCAGTAGGGTGGGTACAAGTCGGGGGCCACAGGCGCGGGCAGGGGCGGACCATGGCCGAGGTTCTCGACTATGAAAACGTCTGGTGTCTCCATGATGTGGCCGGAAGGCATGAGAATGCTGTTGTGTCGGTCTGGGCAGTCTGCTTGTGAGGCGTCCACGAAGCCAACGAGGCCGTCGCTGTTGATGTTGAAGGTGAGATTGAATAATTGCCGCGGAGGTAGCGCATTAAGTGTCGTACGGTCTGTGAATCTTGCTGTGTTGGCTTGGAAGCTTGTTGTTGTAGCTTTGGTACTGGGAACGCGATGTCTGGTTGTGTTTTGGTGGAAAGCCTGTTTTGCCCACGACCTCCGCGTAACGGCGTTGATGTTGAGTATCTGATGTGGTTTGCTCGGTCGGGTCGGCTTGTTTCGTCAGCAGGGTGCCGAGATAAGCACGATTCATCGGAATAGCGTTTTCGAGGCCGTGGAAAGGCCCTCGATAGCAAGGAGAGCATCGAGATAGGTGACTCGGTGGAGACACAGACGGTGTTTCTCATGATATGAGATTGTACAGCCGAGGAAGCGTGCTGGTGGACCAAGGTCCTTGATTTTGAAGTGCTGCTGGATCTTTTTCATGCGCATGCTGTTCTGTTGTTGCTGCAATGAGGGCACCGTTGACGTAGATCATGATGTAGTCTCGAGCAGCCGCGCACCTCCTCAGAAATCTTTCGAAACAACACGTCCTTCGTGAGTATAACATCGTCTTCCATGATGTTTGCTGCTTAGTTGCCAACGAACGTGTCAGAATCGAGGCGACTTATAGGAGACTCTGCGCCCTCCAGATATCCTCGGCAAAAATTCTCAGCTCTTGCTCGGGTATCACTAAGTCTTTCTCCAGGGGCTGGTTAGGACGACGGTCAACAACCTTGTGGAAGGGTAGATCCAGCTGTGTAGTAGTCGTAGTTGTGCCATTTATGTAGGACTCTCCGGTAACAGATGTCGTGTTATTCGTTCGGAATAATTTGAGGAATGCAGTACGACGCGCTGAAACAGGGGATGACCTTGTACGGACGCCATATTCTCGGGGAACAAGTTCCCATCGGTGCAATATGATCTCGGGATTTTGGCGTTTGATGCTGATCGTAACCACAAGTTTCACAGATGAGGAGTAAGTCTCAAGCCAACCGCGCGCATCAAGAGCAAGTCGTCGCGCAGACTCTGACAACCCTACTTCCACCACAAAACTCGGCTTTCCATTTGTCAAATCCGGAGTCCAGGAGCAGTCGGCCTCCTTTTTCCAATTTCCAACCGTAACCGTTGCCGAACCGCAAGGCCTCACGTCACGATGGAGGTTCATCGCACGTAGCTCGAGAGAGATCATTTCATCAAATGATCTTATTGCAAATTCGTGTGCACGATCTGGCATGACTTTCGCGATCAAGGTTCCTGTTTCTGCGTTGAAAAAGAATCGACTGTACTTGCTTGATCGCGACAGATCATCACTCAGTCTAGAAGATTGCGCCTGGGGGACAGACGTAAAGACGAGGTACTGATCCCGAGTTTGGTCTTGCTCCAGTGCTCGTCGACGGCATTCCAAGGAGTTTTGTAAGCTCTTATTAGTGGTGAATCGCTGCTGCTTCACTTCATTCGCCAGTTGGGCAAGAGGATCCTCAGAAAAGGATTCAACTGACGAGAACTCAGTAGATGAGAGCTCAGATGGAGACTGAGACGCGTTCGAGGGGGAGTCCATGGTGGGCGAGAAGGTAGGGCTTGAGAAGGAAGTGAGAAGTGAGAAGTGAGAAGGCAGGCAGGTAAAATAGGCAATCACGACTGACAAGCCGTTACCCTCGCTTCGCTCGGCGGCTTGAAGGGGACGTCCTAGTCAGTTTGAGCGTTTAGTCAGTAAGAGCGTTGGCCCTCGCTTCGCTCGGGGACGTGAAGGGGAGGTGAAAGTGCGGTCCAATCAAACGCGAGTACACATGTGGGTCAAAATTGCACATGTGGGTCCTGGGAGAGCAAGTCAACACCGTACGTCTATATCTTTATAACAAGCCGTTACCCTCGCTTCGCTCGGCGGCTTGAAGGGGACGTCCTAGTCAGTAAGAGCGTTTAGTCAGTAAGAGCGTTTGCCCTCGCTTCGCTCGGGGACGTGAAGGGGAGGTGAAAGTGCGGACCAATCAAACGCGAGTGCACATGTGGGTCATTTTTGCAGGTAAACCGGAACGTTTATATCTTTTACTGCGTAGAACAAGCCGTTTACCCTCGCTTCGCTCGGGCGGCTTGAAGGGGACGTCCAAGTCAGTAAGCGATAGCAGAAACAGCGGGTACCCTACTCAGTAAGATAGCAGAAAGAACAGGTGAAGGAGCGATTAGAGAGGCTAAATCCAAAGCGGGCAAGTGGTTTCCAGCAGGCCAATATAACGCGAGAAGTAGTAACTGGAACGGGCTATTCAGGCGGCTATTCAGGCGAAGCCCTAGTCAGTAAGCTAACAGGATATATTGATTGTAACCGTACATCTAAGTAAGAAGGAAGCGCTGGAAGACCTCCGGAAACACCACATTTCCGTTGCATATGCTGTAGGAGGCCGCTACGTGTAGGACCGATAGATTGGCCAGATGTGTTACCGTTAATAGCGCGGCATACAGCTGCGCATGGTATGTGTGCGTAGATCGGCCTTTCCCTGTGGGACCATAGGTAGATGTGGGGATAGTATGATATCCGTTGAGTCTGGCGCTGGGCGGCCTCGATTAGCTGGTCCCTGTCCGCCTGGTGTATCCCGATCAATGGGTTTGACGGGTTAGCTCATCTGCAAGCTGCCCTAGGATTGCTGCGGTAAGTGTACTTTGCTTCCCATTCTCATTGCCGGCACCTGGCCTCTGTTGACCTCGCGCTGGCTTCATGGCGCTACGCATCGGGATAGTTGCCTGTTGGCCCTCCAATAGCTGTGCGAACGCGGATACGGGCTCCAGCAGTTCTGATGTTCCTCCATATGAAACCGGATCTGCACGTATATAAGAGGCGGCCGTTGGATTGGCTTTGATTAAACAGCCCCTTTCTGCAGCAGCCAGTAAAAGGAGGATTGCTCTGGGATGAGTTAGTGTCTCGCTTTAAGAACCGGCAGGCATGCTCCTTATGGCGAAGACCATGCCTCTGCACGGTGCCAGGGAGTTACTGAGAGTGAAGGCTCCAGCGGTTCTGATGGTCCACCATGTGAATCCGGGTTTGTACTCTCCTCTGGCCCGCCGACCCGGAGTATAGGGATACAGGTAAACGCGAAAACCGTTATATTGACGGAGCCGGTGCCGGGCTCGTCCGCGCGAGGGTCGCCAATCGTTAAAAGCCAGCGTATATAAGAGGCAGCCGCTGCATTGGGTTTGATTGAACAGCCCCTTTCTGCAGCAGCCAGTAAAAGCAGGATTGCTCTGGCATGAGTTAATGTCTCGGTCTGGAAACCGACAGGCGTGCTCGATAATGCACGGTGCCAGGGTGGTACTGCGAGCGAAATGCAGCGGGCGTGGCCCCTACAGCAGGATTATTAGTGTCGGCCTGACTTGACTGGGATGGCGGCATCCGTGGCAGGTTTAAGCTCGACATTGCTGTCGTTAAGGAGCGTAGACCGCGGTGGAATGACCCAGCACGCGTGGCGGGATTTTCAGCAGTATCGCTAGAATTGGTAGATAGGTTAGCAGGAGAATATGAGCGCGTATCGAGTCTGCAGGGCTGGAAGGGGAAATGGGGTTTGCAGGCGACGTTGTCTCTGCTGCCATGATCAGTATGTTCCAAATGGCAAACCTGGCGGATAACATACACTGCGTCGGAGCTAAAGACGGGATCGCTGTCGACCTGGTTTGGCGGGGGAATCAGCATCTGTGGGAGAGTTTAAGCAGGACATTTCTACCGTTGGTAAACATAGTCAGGGGTGGGGGGTAGCACCTGCCACAGGGCTTCGTAGAGGGAGGGGCGTTGCATCTCTCACCTGCTAAGATTAGTATATTCCAAATGGCAGACAGAGAATAACATACGCAGTACAGGTAGTAGATTTGAGGTTTGTGAGAGCGACGCGTGAGAAAACCGGCCGTAGCAGAAAGAACAGGTAAACAAAAGGGGAGGCTAAACCCAACAAAGCCAGAAGGCAAGGAGTGACGAATGGCAAGGCGGAATTGGGAGCCAGTGGGCTCGCGCGGGCAAGGATCCGCCCAATTATAACGCAGACACAGAAGGGCAGTGGAACCGTAGAGGCCAATCACAACGGGAAAAAGGAGGGAAAGCACTTGTGCACATGTGGGGAAGTTTCGCAGGGGACCAATTATAACGGGAGAAGCCAGAGCGCAGTGGATCCGCACAGCCAATGACCACGCGAGAAAGGAGGCAACTGACGAATGGAAATGGGACCTGTGTACATGTGGGTCATTTTGTACGGGTGCAGGAAAACCCGTACGTTTATATCTTTTAGAGAATAAAACGAGAAAGGCGGTAAAAATTCCTTTCAATCGCTGCAAGGCTATAGAGGAGGTGACGTGATGGCGTATTGGGGCGCTAACCCAGAATCGGCAAAACTAACCGGATATAGTAGTTCACAGGTGGGAGTTGCTAAGAGCACAACACTCTTTTAAATTTAGGGATGTTCAGCAACTTTTCTCCACTTTCCAATTGCAACTGCAACTGCAGCCGATACTGCCGGCTAAATCCTAGGCTAAACCTTATTAGGAAAAAGATAAACTGGTCCAGCCATTTGATCTAAACCCATTTAGGATGGCATGGGTATGGGTGGTACAGGCCTCCGTACCTACCTATCCTACCTATGAACTCCAATTTCTACGCAGTAGATGGTAGCAATACCTATGGAACTAGCATCTACCTAATAGGTACCTAGGGACCTCTTCCATTGAAGCCAACCTATCCACCTATGAACCTAAGACTTCATGATATTCCATGGAAGGTACCTATGATAGGTTGCGTTGTATATCCATGCCGCCTGGCCAGTGTTCTGAAATACTGTGGTGGTGACGGTATTTTGGGTTGATACGGTATCCAGGGTGAATCTGAATTTTTGACAGGGTCAATCCGGGGATACCGTATCAACCTCAAGATACCCGTCTGCTACGGTATCACCCGTGTTTGCTACGGTATCCCAAATTCGATACGTGGGCCGACCGGGTAGCAAGACCTCGCTACTGGGCCCAGGTATCCAAACCGGTACAGTATCCATAATCACCGCGGTAGCACTACTCCATACAGTATCATCATATTCGATAAGCGGTCCTCCCGCTCAGGCTATTAGAACCTTGATTTCAGGCCATTTGATTACACATACAACTACTCGCGTACCTGCTTGCCGGGAAAATAAATGGTCGATTTTTTATTATCTGCGTAGTTAACCATACGGAGTAAACATAATCCGTATCTACCTACCTCCAGGGCTGGAACCTCAGCATCCACCACCCAGACAGCTAGGCAGCCTCCGGACCAAGGTGAGCGCGACGATGCTGGACAGTGAATGAATGGTGTAGGCAGCTATGGAAAAAGGTTAGCCTGACCTAAGCTCGGGAGGGATGGGTGGATCAGGATCATGTCTGTCGCCTTACCTTGTGCTGTGTTGACGCGCTGACGCGACGATGTTAGCGGTGACAACCTAAAAGAGGATGTTAGTCTGAAGCTCGAGAGATAACATGGATCGGGATCATCCTGACCTTGTGTTGTGTTGACACGACGATGTTAACGGATGTAGGTGACTAGTTACCTGAAGGAAGAGAAGGTAAGTTAGTTAGTTAGTTTGATTGAAGCTCGAGAAGATAGGTGGATCAGAATCATATTGGCCTGACCATGTGTTGTGTTGACGTGTTGACGCGACGATGTTAGGTTAAATGAAATCTCAGGACGTATGTAGGTAAGGTAGAGAAGGACGGAAGAAAGAAAGTGGAAAGTGATGGGCAGGGGGATACGTACCTACTTAAAGGTAGGAGATCCTGTTGGTCCCGTGACCTTGTGCCGTGTTACTGTTGACGTGTTGTGGGTGGACGCGTTACTTCATTGTGGACCTCTCGTCGCGGGTGTTGTGCCAGGACGTGCTTCCATGGAGGTGACTTGTTTACATCCAGTGGATGTCGACGCGACGCCCAGGTGCCCGAGCCAGGTGGAGCTGCAGGATGCACGACGGGCAGTTACAACTTACCCACTCCCCTTCTAGGTATCTGCACCTATAGAAACAAGCCGTTTACCCTCGCTTCGCTCGGCGGCTTGAAGGTGAGTCCTAGGTAGTCAGTAGGTAAGCTAGTCAATAGGATATAAGAACAACCTACGCCAGCGCATTTGCACGATTGGAGAGGCTAACCCCAAAGCGGGCAAGCAGTTTCCAGCAAGCCAATGACAACGGGAGGAAGAAATCAGTACGGACGAATAGAAAGGCGGAAATCAACTGCAAGTGGAACCATCCCATCCCATCAGCATCTGCAAGTACGTTTATACCTTAAGGTGCCCGGAAATATATATATCGGGCTGTCCTGGATTCAACTACCTACCTGTAGGTACCTACTACAGCACCATTAGATTATGACAGTTCTACCAACCTACTTACTTAGGTAGGTACTAGGCGGCTACCTATTGCAACTTACCTACAATTACATGAAAGGGATTGAAAAAAGGAAGGCACCTTTTACCCTTGATTATCACACAATAACTACCTACTACTACCTCAGCCGCCCCCAAAAAAAGGCAGTGGCATCTGCATTCCACCGCCTTCCTCCTTGAGGAATTCTTACTCAGCTTTTTGTTACCTCAGCATTCTCAGCCGCCACATGATTCGCTGGGATTAAATGTTTGGTCTGAGCAGGTAAGCTTTTTGGAGGATGAAGCTTCCCAATCGGGTTAGCGCGTCAGAATTTTGTAAATTCGGCAGAATAACAGGCGGTGGTCTGAGGTCACCGAGGCAATAACATAGTGGAGGTAGCCGAACGCGCGAAGTACGCGTCTCAGGGATGTAGGTTGCACCTCTTCCTTTTCCCTTTCCCTCCCTTTCTTGATTACATCTTCCTCTCTTTCTTGATTAGTTACATCCATCTTTCTAACCTTGGAACTAACCTTTGGTAACCGAAGACGATGGATTGTCCCGACTCTCCACCGATAAGTGCACTCGCTACATCAAGACCTGGGGATGAGCATCTACCACGCGTCTCGCGGACTGTGAGGGATTCGTCCATCATAAATTCCGCTGGATTCTATGTTCGGCCTTCCTCAGTGGATCTTAAGGATAGCGTGATTGATCAGATATAACTAGTGACTTATAGTTAGTACCTAATCACAAGGCTGTGAACAAAGAAAGGTTGGCATCGGATAAAGGTCGGCCCAGGGTGCGCATCGTGATTCTTAGGTAGAAATGATAGGAGTACCAATAGGAAATACCCAGGTGTGATCTAGATACGGTAGGTGATACGCAGGTGTGGTCGAGATACGGTAGGTGATGCCCAGGTGTGGTCGAGATACGGTAGGTGATACCCAGGTGTGGTCGAGATACGGTAGGTGATACGGGGGTGTGGTCAAGATACAGCAGGCGATACGGAGGTGTGATCGAAATACTGTGGGAAATACCGTAGGGATACTGGGTCAGGCCGATACGGGGTCCCGCCGGATACGAAGTCACGTTGTGATACGCGGTCACCTCGTGATACCGTACACCACTGTAGCTGCGACAGTATATAACCGAAAATACCGTCAAATGCCACGGTATCCAAGCCCAAATACGGTATTTCAAAACACTGGCCGGGCGGCATGGATATATCCTCCATGATGTTTCCATTTGACAACATGGACGATTTTCGGTAACCTATTTCCATCGAAATCAGCATAATATAATCTTTAAGTATTTTCAAAATACTACAGAACTTATCGATGGCTATTGTCACATTGTGAAATAAGGAGATAAAATCAAATAGCATGATGGTTGTTGCGATAATGTATGGCATTTACTACTGTGCATGTGGCTTGGGGGTAGAAATGGAGCCTCATGGGTAGGGCAGACAAATTGATACAGTAAAACCTCTAGTTATATAACGGATCAATTTTGGGAAAGGGTCGTGTCCGTTCCATATAGCCAGGATCCGTTATACGGCTTTATGTCGGTTATATCTCCTCTCAGGGGTGGTATACTGAATATTAGAGTCTGTAAATAGTATCATTAGATTAATCAAGCAATTCCCCTTCAAATAATTCTATTTTTAATGTAATTACTAGCGATGATTGATTGTAAATACGTTTACTTCTTCAAACTCATGGGTTCAGGAGATCTACTATATATCTCATCAAGTTGAACAACAGCGCCCTTTCTGATCTCATATTTGCTCGATGCCCGGTTGTTGATAAGTATCTTTGAATTATATACTATCCATTCCAATCAGGACACTTAGAGTTGTGATATCATGACATAGAACTGAAATTACAACGCTCTAATCCAGAAATATATCTACCACCTAACACTCAAGGTAAATTCACCCGTAGTCACGCCCTAGCTCTACCTAGTCCAATACTACCTAGCCTTTGCATCCGCCAGGTAGGTACTGCTTATACGCAGCGTGGAACTCCAAGAACTGGAGTGCATCATGATTCATTTGATTCAGAGAGTAAGGGACCTGCCTGGGCCCTGGACGGGGTACTCCGTAAGTATTAGACCGGCTAGCTCGCCAGTTGACCCGAAGGTCGGGCTCGCTACCCTACCCCTATCTGGGATGTAAACAAAGGTAATTTATTATGTACTCGCTTGAATTAATTACAGACGCCAAGAAATCAATTGCGGCCCGACTTTATCGGGCCTTATCAATTACGGCGCGACCCACATGTGGATGTCGACTCGACATATACACTCGGGACGGGAGGATATAGTCCATGGTTTATGATTTCTTCGGGGCAACCTACCTACCTAATAATACATTGGTCTAGCGACAGCGATATACGTCAAGATCCCTTGGTGGTAATAGTAAGAAGGATAGGCACGGAATAGGTAGGACAAGACCAGGACTATGGTATATACCTGACAATAGATCACTACCTACAAACTCTGGCCTCCCGGCTTGCCATTGCAAAACCAGTGCAGGCCTCTAATAGATGGAGTAAAGAAATATTCACCACCCCGCTGATCCACCCAAGGACTAGTACCAAGATCAAGCTTGTGAGTTTTCTCAGTATTAACCCCATCAAACAGACTGATGTGTCCTTCGGGATGATCTTTACGCTGCCTCTGATTAGTGAAAGGATCCATTCCAGGACCGTCCTGGTGAGTTTTCTTCTTAGACGTCGGGAAAAAGCTGTTGCTTGCCCAACCTTCTAATTGTCAGCAATGCTCAAGGAAGAGGACCGAAGGGGGTGGCTTACGAGTCATGAGGAGATTGAAACCGTCTCTAATATCACTCTGGTAGCAGGTGAAGTAAACACCACGGTTCTTGGTTGTCTTTTCCGTCTCGTCCGGTCCAAGCTCCGGACCAAACGTTATACCCCGGCGCAGAATGACGCTAGCGTCTTCCTTGTCGGGCTCCTGATCGGGCTCCTCGTCACTGTCTTCTTCCAAATCTGGAGGGTTGCTGGTATCATGCACCGATGGATCGGTAAATTGTCCGGCCACAAAGTCGTCATCTTTGCCAAGGTCGCGCTTATGGTCGGCCCTGGGACGCATTTTGCGGGCGTGCGCGGCGAAGGGACACCCCATGATACTCTGCTTAGGGCGGAAATCGAAGTCATTTCTGAACGCCAGTTTTGGGTCGTCATGATCCGGTGTTAAAGCCACAGGCGCACCTATGACGGATCAGTGGGATGCGTATAAACAAAGAAGAGATGATTCCCATACCGCTTTTCCAACGTCCCATCAAATGAGCCGCCAATTTCTCAGCACCGTTCTCGCCCTGGTAGTTCGGAATCTTACTTGCAGCTTCTTTGATAAAGCTAAGCATAATTAGTTAAAGTTCTGCCTTCTACCACCCATGCAATAACGTACTTGTTGAACTCAGGGACCTTCTCGTCTAGCTGACGGAAGACAAGGAAACTACCTTCATAGGACCAAGGAGGCATGTTGTGCTGTCTTGGATCCCCATCATGACCAACAAAGATGTACCTAACTGAGTCAGCTCAAACCCCTCGAACCAATGGAAGATGTCTTACCCCGGAAGACAGGACTGCGGCTCACGTGGCCCCGGCTCGGGATCCAGACCCTTGATCTGAGGCTGCGAGATGTGGTCCTCGAATCCAAAGCTGCACGTCACGTCAAATCATTACCTCCGACTCGATGGTAAGATAAAAACTCACTGCTCTCTACCGCGGAACTCTCCTGGCCGACGCTGTCCATGCTTCGCGACTACCAAGTCCAGACTGTTCTTGTTCATGTCCCTCAGATGGAAATTAGTCTCAATTCTCGCGATCCCCTCGTTCAGGGTTTGCTCGCTCGAGGCAGCCACGATAAAAACCAAATCACAGCGCCAACTGTCATCATCTTTGGCAGGGTCGTGCTCAGGCGGGGGCTTGAACTCCGGAAGTAATCTCTCGGGGATATCGGCACCCTCGAAGATGAGATCGCTGTACATGCCTTTCTCGTATAGTCCGTCGTTGAGTTCCGCTCTGCCAAGCTTTTTTTTTTGCTTTCATTAGTATGCCCTCTCTAATTTCAAAAGCTACCCAATGCAGCAAGGAATCATCGCGCATACCTTCTCTAACCCCTTCTGGGTAAATGACACATTCACGCACGACTTGGGAATCTTCCTAGGGATGCCAGCCTCTTGCGCAAGTTTGATCTTTGCCAGAAGCTCTTCGCACTCCAGACCGGTGGTGATATGCGGGATAAAATCTCGGAGATCATTGCGGAATCTGTCCACGTTGCTGATCTTGTAGAATAGGTAGGACTCAAACACTTTGGGCATGCGCGGCCAAATGCCACCCTGGATGTTGCTCTTGTTCACCGGATTGGAGACCATACTGGACAAAAGTCTTTCGATATTGAGGGAAGGAAAGGACTTCGATTTGAGTAGAGATTGGAATTTATAGCTCGCGGGCTCTCATCGTAAATATTCCCCGTGCTGTGGTTTGGCAACAACAGACGTCCAATAAAGGTGTCGCAATTCCAATCACGGGTGACGGCCTAATCGATCTCATCCACTAAGTCGCTTCACATTCCTTTTTCACTTGTTTGTGTGTGGGCATATCATCAGCACTGCCAATCAGTGACACTTGGCGATTGTAGGCGGGCCCAGTTCCACCTCAGCCAATTTGGATCTGGTTTATCAGCGGCCCGTGTCCTGCAAGAAATGGTGCTCACCGAGGATGCCATAGATGCTTTAGTGAATGAACCCCTCCCATGGGTGATGAATTTGCGACCTACGCAGTATGTCCTCCCTGCCCACTGCACTGCAATCAGCAAATCATACCATTTTTAATCCCGCGGATGGTGCAATGGGTCTGTCAAATCGATCAATCAAGCTGAACTGTGGAGACAGATAGACAGATCGTCGGAACAGTTTCCTACTTGAAATGAGTGAATGAGCGAGCACCGGGAGATGTACTTTCAAAAAATGATGTCAACAGTATGTTCGAATGCCACCTAATTCGGCATGTCCAATGAAGTGATCCATATATTGTGTAGATCAAAACATCGTGCATGTCAAATGCGTAGAAAAGTTTAATTCCACCTGTTCACCTGTGGCTCTGGGAAGGTTTCGGACCGCTGCCCCGGGCCTGCCCTTGTGGGTCTACCCCACATCGCGCATCGCCAATCAGCTTCCCAGTTCGATCGCCGCGGTAGAAAATCAATATCGTGCACTGCGATCGGTAGAATACGAGCAAATCATTTCTTGACGACGAAACTATCGTTTCTGGTTCGCCCCCGTTAAGACTCACTGGGGTTCAAGAGCCCGAAAAAGTGGCGCTATCCAAGACATTCAGCGAACAGGTGGGTGGAGAATGCAATAGTAAATTTTGATCCAGCATCGAATTAAATGGCATAGTCTCAGCGGCCCTCTGTGGGTCGATGAGCTGGATCTCCGATCAACAATATTCAATGCATCTCTCAATTTTCATGTTTTGTCATCATTGATCGGTTGGGCATTTCATTAGTTAACTACAGTATCCTGTTGGCTTACGTATCATGGCATCATTGAGTCGGAGACATACGGTGAAATTTGTTTCATGCGCATGCAACGAACCGAACTCTACACACAGCGGATGATCTGCCTGACGAAACTAAAAAAGACCGGGATCCGATAGTTATAACTTATGTTCCGCGGAAGGATATCTTGTGACGTCTCCCTGTGGATAATCCAAAGCTGATGATCAACAGCGAATGGACTTATTTCGGCAAAGAATAATTGGCCATCTGTGAAGATCAAGATCACAATGTACGCAGTACATCGATCAGGGTGCTGGATCTGTTTCTGTTGTGCTTGGTGCCTTAGGCATCAGGCATCGACCCCTCAGATAGCAGTTCTCCTACTACAGTAGATAGTTCGGGAGTTCGCTCCTCTCCCAATACAACTTTCTCTCTCTTCTCATTTCTCGCCTCAAGAGTTTCAGCCCAGATGAACGAAATTTCATTCCCGGTTTGTCGATCGCAGATAGAGTGGATTCAGTGGAGACCCTTCCTTGTCCTAAGGAATAGCTTGAGACTATCTCATGCCGAGTGAAATCATGGGCTGGAGTCTATGATGATCGCTTCCATGCAGAAGCCCACATCGTTCGTACTGAGGAGGCGTGGCGATCGCTAGCTGCTTGGATCAGCTCCACTGTTCGCCGAGCGCCTCGCTTTACCTACCTATTTTCATGTCACGTATTGAACTGAAACCCGTGCTTTCTTTATAAGATTTGGGTCGAAGAACTCGCCATCCGCCATGTACACTATCAATCCTTCATCATTCTAGAATGAAAGTCCCATTCACGGTCAGCCTTCTTCTGGGAGCTGTCTCAGTCGGCGCCCACAAACCCGCCGAGTACTCCTACGAATCGACTCAGGAAAACCGTCCTGACATCAGCGGTCTGGTCTCCGGGGCAATCAAATGGCAGTCACCCCCGGTAAATTCAACTTTGCTCGATGTGAAAAACTTTCATGTGACTTGCGCTGGCAGCAGACGGGGTCACAATTGTGAATATGCCATTGACGGCAAGAGCAACACATACTGGCAGAGTGACAACCTTGATAACGGACCACCTTGGATCTCAATTGATCTCGGATCGGTGCATAATGTCAGTGGCCTGACGATGCTGCCGCTTTTGGATGAGAGTGCCATGGAGGGTCAGATCTCCAAACATTTTGTTTATCTGAGCAAAGATGGGCGACACTGGAGCGAACCGGTGGCTTACGGAACTTGGGGTACAAACAAGGGCATGAAACTCGCTGCCTTCAATCCCACGCCCGCGCGCTTCGTGCAGCTTGTCGGTGATACCTCGGAGATTTTTGATGGATGGTATACACCTGCTGCTATTGTCAACCTCGGTATCTACGCTGCCGACTATACTCTCCCGATTGAGCCTGGCAAGGGTGCTTGGGGTCCGACGCTCGATTTGCCCGTTATTCCAGTTAGCGCTGCCCAGGAGAAGAATGGTCAGATCATTGTCTGGTCTGCTTGGGCAGATGACCAGTTCTTTGCTTCACCCGGTGGCAAAACACTCACTACGACATGGAACCCCAAAACCAAGACAATCGAGCATACTGTGGTCGCTAACACTCACCACGACATGTTCTGCCCGGGCATGTCCATGGACTTTAACGGAAACATCGTCGTGAGCGGTGGTGGCGACGCAGGTCGAACGAGTATTTTCGACGGATCGCAGTGGGAGTATGGTCCCGACATGCGTATGCCTCGTGGATACCATGCAACGACTACTCTGTCTGACGGCAGGATCTTCGCCATCGGTGGCTCTTGGAGCGGTGGCAACAAGGTCGAGAAGAACGGCGAAGTGTACAATCCTATCAAGAAAAAGTGGTACACACGCTCCGGGGCAAAGGTCAACGACATGTTGACCAACGACCGTCTAGGTCGGTGGCGTGCCGACAACCACGCCTGGCTATTTGGGTGGAAGAACGAAAGCATTTTCCAGGCTGGTCCCAGCGCTAAAATGCACTGGTATACCGTCGAAGGAAAGGGTACCACCACAGAGGCCGGGCGGCGCGGAGATGACCTGGACTCCATGTCGGGCAACGCTGTCATGTTTGACGCCGTTCGGGGCAAAATTCTTACCTTTGGAGGCCAGACATCATACGACGGCTCTTACGGATCTAAGAACGCCCATATTATTACCTTGCACACCCCCCTTCAGGAACCTGGTGTGCAGATTGCCGGCCGGGGTTCCGGCGGCGGCATGAACTATCCCCGAGTCTATCATACGTCCGTGGTTCTTCCCGATGGCAAAGTCTTTATTGCAGGTGGCCAGGCCTGGGGAAAGCCATTCAACGAGAATACCGCCCAGTTTGTGCCGGAACTTTACGACCCGCAGACGGATACTTTCGAAACCCTGAACAGCCACAATTTTGTCCGAGTCTACCACAGTATCTCAGTGCTGCTACCAGATGCGACCGTTCTAAACGGCGGTGGTGGTCTCTGTGGCAACTGCTCTGCGAATCATTACGACGCACAGGTCTTCATCCCCCCTTACCTGCTCACTCCCAGTGGAGAAAGGCGAGAGCGTCCTGCGATCTTGTCCGCTGATTCCAGAGTCAGCGTGGGTGAGACTTTGACTTTCAAGACCGACACCCTCATTGGGTCGGCTTCTCTCGTTCGACAAGGAACCACTACTCACACCGTCAACACTGACCAGCGTCGTGTGCCACTTGATGTGCATGCCCATGAAGGCAACGTCTACAGTGCGCAGCTCCCTGACGACTCCGGCATCTTGCTCCCCGGGTGGTATATGCTGTTTGCCATGGCCGGCGATGGCACGCCTAGTGAAGCTTCCATGGTCAAGATCGAGCTACCTGAATATGCAACCTATTCGCTTGAAGAAATGCAGGAGGATGATGTTGATGCCGAGTTGGAAAGCCATGTCTACAGTGAGGACTGCGAGCACGAAGAGGTGCCAAAACCTTTTGCTTCTATGCTTTCCTCGCCTGGCCGAGTTTGGAAGTCGTGGAGGTCCTTCCTCCGTCTGCAGGGTTAGATGCTTCGCTACTTGATCTCTTCCGAGTATACCTAAGATGGTATCATTGTGTTTTTAGATGATTGTGGAAATTGTGATGAACAGTGGAGATTTGACATGTAATATGGGGACCTGTGAATTACTGTATCCGGTTAGTTTTGCCATTTCGGGTTTAGCGCCCCAATACGCCGTCACGTAACCTCCCTTCAATGCACGTTACAAAGAGTATTTTCTGCTATCCTGATTGACTAGACAAGTAGCTGGGATCACCTTAATTGGTCCAATTTGCGTTTCTGATCATAAACTTAAGTGCCGATTGGCAGATGGAGTGTGTTAGCCAGATAGTATATGCACCTCAGTGCTCTTGGAGCCAGTGTTGTTCTTTTTGATAGCAATCAGGTCAAGACGGCCATCCTGGTTCCAGTCACCCATTACAAAGTCAAAGGTGGCATCTGTCTCATGCAGCGGCGTGTCGATCGGCAGTATGACATTCTGGAAATTCCAGGCACCTGAGAGAATAAGCACCTCAGTGCTCTTGGAGCCAGTGTTGCTCTTTTTAATAGCAACTAGGTCAGGGCGGCCATCCTGGTTCCAGTCTCCCATCACAAAGTCAAAGGTGTCATCTGTCTCCTGCAATGACGTGCCTGTGTGCAGTATGAAGTCCTGAAAGTTGGAAGCTCCTGAGAGTATATGCACCTCAGTGCTCTTGGAGCCAGTGTTGCTCTTTTTAATAGCAACTAGGTCAGGGCGGCCATCCTGGTTCCAGTCTCCCATCACAAAGTCAAAGGTGTCATCTGTCTCGTGCAATGGCGTGCCTGTGTGCAGTATGAAGTTCTGAAAGTTGGAAGCTCCTGAGAGTATATGCACCTCAGTGCTCTTGGAGCCAGTGTTGCTCTTTTTGATAGCAACTAGGTCAGGGCGGCCATCCTGGTTCCAGTCCCCCATTGCAAAATCAAAGGTGTCATCTGTCTCGTGCAATGACGTGCCTGTATGCAGTATGAATTTTCGGAAGTCCGACATATTTCTAAAATCTGAAGGCCTAGAAAATGAAGCCGTCCGGCGATGGTACGTAAATGATTGATCCTTTGGGAGTAATAAATTTGTGCTAAACCGATGAAAGGGCAATCGGTTTAACATATTCTTGAACGTCAATTATTAACCACTACGTACGTTCTAGACCTTTTGCTTGCTGCATGAAGAACTCGTCGCCTTCAAGATGACATCTGACACTACTGCATTCAGAGTAATCTGTGGGTTACCTTGTCACTATGACTGACATGATGACATCTGACACTACCGCATTCAGAGTAATCTGTGGGTTGCCTTGTCTCTATGACGGACATGATGATAATCCTTGTTACCTATCTACGACATGATGACATCTGACACTACCGCATTCAGAGTAATCCGTGGGTTGCCTTGTCGCTATGACGGACATGATGATAATCCTTGTTACCTATCTACCGAGGGCATAGGCTATATATAAACGACGTGGGTGGTTGCTGACCTACCTGCGTAACCAACAACAGTATTGGCTGTAGAACGAAAGGAATTCAATTGCAACATGGTACGTGGAGAAACTCACATAATATTCTTATGACTTACATAACCATCAACAGGCACCGGTGATTACGAGAGAAGTTGAGGACACATTCGTCCATACGCACAGTGGTGTGAGGAAGGATATGGGCGCAGTCACTGAAGGGGTGTGGAATGGTCTTTTCAACCAAGAAGGCTAGTAATTCTGACTCCTCAGAGTACTCAACCTAACCTATCATTTAGCGGACAATCAGGCTATCATACCGAATGTCGCTACAGTAACTTGCGGTCCAGCTAAGCGTAGTCCTCGCCCTAATGGCTATTCGTGCCGAGTGAGCATCCCCGATTTTACGGTTGTTAGTTTTACGACTAAAACCCGTAATACGGGCGGATTGTCCAACGAAGATTCCTGGAAGGCGACTTCCGTCGTTAACTATAAGGGAATTGCGAAATATGCCCCGCCACTTGAAATCCCTGAGGTTTCAGGTCCAGACTTCTCTATGAAAGCACTATCAGAAGCCCTAATTGCGAATGAAGTTGAAAATTGATGTCACACGAAAGGATTGCAGGTTCACTTTTCAAAAACCCCAAAGGCGCTGATCACCCAATAACCTTGATGCCGCATGTTTTTGAACGCCTACCTCTATAGTCTGTCCAGTCTTATCGATGCTGCAGTGATTTTGTATTTAATAGTTCGTTTGTGGTATTCAAAACTCAGATGTTCCCGTCGATCCATGTTCCAAACAGTTGAGCAGTAGGATTACCAGAGACTGAAGGAACAAGCTTTATTAGTAGACGAGATATTCAGGCCAAGTTGCACGTGTTTCACAGTTTGATTCGTAGAATTCAGTATTTCACGTCCAGATAATGGCCTACTGGCACAACCAAGCAAGCATATCGGGCGTAACATATCGAAACGGTCTAGATCTACAGTATTCTGTAACCTACCTTTTCAGGTGAGACTCTTCAATGACGTCATCCACACCTAATCTAGGATTGCCTCGGAATTTTTAAGCTTATCGCTTAGAGTAGATTAAGACATCTGAAAAGTGTGGGGCCCAGGTTATTGTTGCTATCGTTGTTAAAATTAATCAGGCTGTGCGCGGCAATGGACTGCATATAGCCATACTGAGCCAGTAAATCTCGAGTTGTTAGTATCCAAGTTGACAGGATTTGGCATGGTGGTACGCAAGCACTACTCAAGAAAGTAGCTTGTCAAGAGGGTCTTTTTGCCCCGGTCTTGGGGTCGCAGAAAGAAGATGGCGGCCAAGATGTCAGAGCCGAGCCCTGCTAGGTTCTATATGTAATATCTATTCCCGTGTTATTCTCAGTCACAAGACTTTTCCCGGCCAAGTGAGCACTCACTTTCGCCAATAACGTTCGACGACAGCGATGCCTTCTAAGGTCTTTGGCTTAAAGTTTGGAGGGAGCCATCCAAGACTGCGAAAATGTTCCAGTCTGGCTCGAGTTTCCTCGCAAAGAATGGGATCGGTCCAGTATTGGTGCTCATCAGTTTGAGCCGGATGTACAGGCGTAGGTGCCATGGAGGAGGTCAGATGCAAAGACCAAGGTGGAAAGTTCGTGGTATGGGAAACGACAACGTCAAGGTCGGCTTGAGGCGTGGGCAACGAGGATGAGAGAATGGGAGGTGCAACGACACCAGAAGGGAGGGAAGACGAAGCATCTTATAGGCGCTCAACTGGACTGGGCGAAAAGGAAGGGGACTTGGATTTGGCTGGAGGGGAGCCATTTTCGGCGTCGTTTTGGTCGCCAGTGGAAACGAGGGGAACAACTGTGCTAGTCGAGCGTCAACATCAGGACCGGAGGATGACTAACAGTGCTGGGTGGGTGCAGAATAGTGGTGTTCAGGGGCAGTGGGCGGTCAAGGGGCGGCTGGACAGCCAAAGTTACGGGTGGAAAGGAAGCCGTTTCTGGCGTCAAAAGTGGTCATTTTCGGCGTCATTTTCACAGGTCCTCATATTCTATATGTAAAACAAGAACAGTGTAACTAGACTCTTTAGTGACCTAGTTAAGGTTGAGTTATTAACAAATGAGATGGTCGAAACAAAAATCGAAGATTAAATAGCACCCAGTGCCTTAATTCAAGACGGCCGTGAAGGATCTAGGTGAATGCGATCTTTAGTCCTTCCCCCAAGATAAGTCGTTATTCCTCCCGATGTTTCTTATCGCTTGGGGCGTCTTGAGGATGGTATCGCTGAGCGCGTCTGGAGAATGGTATGTTCTCCTTCCAAGTAGATGAAAGGTAGTCTTATCGCTGCTCTTCGTTGAGATTTTCGCGACGGTTCGGGCTTGTCATATCCGAGATAAAGGTGACACCAGGATAGCCAGCAAGATCCGTGAACAGCACATATGCGCTCTGGAATATGAGGAGAGTCGAGGTTGTGGTGTAGATCCCGTCGAGTTCTCCAGTGTACACAGGTGGGAGGGTCTCCATCCACGTGAGGAACCTGTGGAGCTGTTCCCGTCTTGGGTCATGTTTTCGGCGATGCGAACCGAAATTACTGCACGTAGCGAAGGGGTGATCGTGCTCGGATATTGGATAGCACGGGACAATACCGAGATCATGCACATTGTCCGGGGTGAGGCCAATATATATATATATATATATATATATATATAGCGTACGGAAAGACTGCCATTCGGTGCTGCTTTTCTTGTAACGCTCAGTGACTACCATGGCGTCGGATCGTACATCACCGCCGTGGATGACATCCTTATTCAATTTGCGGATTTCCTCCTTGCGGCGTTCTGTGTCTTTCTTAAGTGCATCTCGCACTCTGTGGAAATGACCCTTCGACGGATATCCAGATAGCTCAGGCGATGAGCTTCGAGTTATTTGATCTTGTCGTTCGGTTTTGTCATCTCTGCACGAATGCCAGCCACGCATTCCCGCAAGAAAGCCGAAGCCGCCTTTGTTAGCAGCTACTCTCTGCTCAGCATCGTATTTCATGGAATAAGGCTATGGAATGATGAAAACGACAGACTGGGATTCAGACTCTGACTCTGACTGAGAGAAAAGAGAAGAAAGAGAGATAGAGATAGTCTGATAGACAATCTAGCTATATCTAGGTTCTGTCTCGTGTTGGTGCCTAAGGCAAACATAGCGAACATGTTTGGCTGCCCCAGGCATCCAACAAAAGCACTACGTAGAGTTTCCTACCTACACAGTACACCCAACTCACATGCATTCTCTTCTCTTCAATTGAATATCTTTCTCGGTCTATCGCCAACCCAATTACATTGACTCTGTGTGTTCCAGTACATTCAAGCCTCTGTGCGACTTCCGGCGAAAGAGAAAGGGGGAGACGGACCACCATTCAGTACAGGCGCGGAATCGGACAACCTGTAATATCCGAGCGCACTTCCGCCACTTTGGTTGCATCTTCTATATTCCGGTCTTGTCCCTTTTTGTATAGTCTCGCACCATGTCTCGAATGTGGGAGGTCGACCCAGAAACGAGGACAAAGGTGTGTTCCTAGCTCGAATACCGCGACGCGCGACGGTCATTGACGCAGACATGTGCCACAGCTCCTCCAGATCTCCAAGACCAACGGAAACGACAGGTGCTGCGATTGCGGTGCCCCATCGCCTCAATGGGTATGTCTTCTGTCTCCTTTGGAGTTATCAACCAAACCGCTCGTCTTCCAACTCCAAGGCAGTCGTCAAACACAAATACACCCACCCCGCCAAATTACACCCGCCGCTAACCCTTCGCCCATCATGGGCACGTTAACCAGGCCTCCCCCAAATTCGGAACATTCATCTGCCTCAATTGCGCCGGCACGCACCGCGGGCTAGGCGTGCACATCTCCTTCGTCCGCTCGATCACCATGGACGCCTTCAAACACGCCGAGATCCAACGCATGGAGCTGGGAGGCAACGACCCCTGGAAGACCTTTTACGACGAACACCCCATAACCGTCTCCGAGGGCCGCACTTTCGAAGACTCAACAATCAAGGAACGATACGAAAGCGAATCGGGGGAGGAATGGAAGGAAAGGTTGTCGTGCAAAGTCGAAGGCCGCGAGTACGTCCCCGGCCAGGAGAAGAAGAATAATCCCTCCCGCTCAAACACACCCTTGAGTCTTGCTGGCGCTGGGGGTGTATCTGCTGCTGCCCGGGCTGGATCACCGGCTGCATCGTCTATTCGCTCTGGTGATAGCCAACCGAGCGGTGCTTCTAGTAAGAAGGAACAGAATGAGGCTTATTTCGCCAAGCTGGGTAATGAAAATGCTACCCGCGCTGAGGGCCTGCCTCCCTCTCAGGGTGGGAAGTTTACTGGATTTGGGGGTGGTCTGCCCCCGTCCCCGGCGGCTGAAAGGCGCTCTTCGCCGTTTGGGGGGTTCGGGGGTTGGGGTGGTGGTGGACAGCCGTTTGAGGAGTTGCAGAAAGATCCAGTCGCTACTCTTACCAAAGGGTTTGGTTGGTTTACGTCGGCGGTTGGAAAGAGTGCAAAGCAGGTTAATGATTCATACCTGCAACCCACGGCCAAACAGGTATGTATGCAGTCTCTAGTTTCTTTTACTGCAGGTACTGACGAGATTGTTCCAGCTGGCGGAATCGGACTTCGCAGCCCAGGCACGAGTCCATGCTGCGATGCTTGGACAGAATCTGCAGACCGGAGTCCGCGGTGCTGCTGATCAGTTCAATAAGTTTGTTGAGGGCGACGATGCACGCGGGGATGGACGTCGTACTCGTGTAGAGCCTGAACGCCGAGACTTCTGGGATGATTTCGCTGCGCTGGGCGAGCAGGAGCCTTCCAGCCATCGCCGTACTGCATCACAACGGTCTCAGCGATCTGATGTTGTTGGAACTGCTGCTATGCGGAAAGGTCCGACGGCCTCCTCGCTGGGTAACTCTGGGGGAGAAGCCGGGGAGAGTAAGAATACGTCTTCGGCGGCAGCCAAGAATGATGATTGGGATGAGAACTGGTAGTTTGTGAGCTTTCTTTTTGTTTGGGGGTTGTCTTTTACTGGTGCCATGACCTCATGTCCAGTGTTATTTTGTTGTGTCTACTCCTCCCTCTATCTGCAGTATACATATACCTTGTTAGAATTTCCTCATTGATAGAGGGAGTTATTTGGTGATTTACGCATTGCATATCCGCTTGATCAAATCCAGGCGGCTACACTCAGACTACCTAACGAAAGAGAATGTACGGGTCTTCAGTGTGAGGAAAAGCATGTTAATACAGTGATGATGAGGTACTAGGTAGGTATAGACTTTTGTATTGTACAAAAATGTTCAGGACCAGTTGACACCCTGGAACGGAGTTCCGACTGCATGGAGCGCCTTAGATAGAAGCGAGCAATCAAAACCCTCCCCTCAACTCCGCAAGCACAGCCTTCTGTCTCTGAGCAGACATATTCTCAAACCGATCAACAGACATAACGAAGGTACCCCTCCCAGCAGTCAAGCTCCGCAAATGCCTAAGATACCCAACCATCTCCTTAAGCGGCACTTTAGCAACAATCGTGCGCGGCCGACTAGCAGCAGCAGGGATCTCCTCCCCAACAGAAGGCGTCTCAAACGGATCCGGCGGCGCATAAACACGGCCAGGATCGATGGGGTGCGATGCCTCTTCTTCAAGTGCAGACTCCGAAGTTCCCGACGCATCCGTACCAGACAACGGCACCTCCTGATCGAGCGAGATAATATGGCCACCGCGGGAGGAGGAAATATCATGCACGACGGAGCCGAGACTTGCTTCATCGACACTGATGATTACGTTCATGACTGGCTCCATCATTATCGTGCCTGCGCCGGACTGCACATCCTGTAGTGCGGCTGCGGTGGCTTGACGGGCCGCGGAGGATAAAGCGGAAGTGGTTGTTTCGTTGCCGAAGAGATCGGTGGCCGGGTTGATGGTTAGTGTTACGCGGGTGTTGTGCATTGGGAAGGTGAATTGGGGTCCGCGGGCGAGCGCGGCCACGGCTCCGTTTTGTAGTGCTGTGCGGAAGGCGACGATGTCCATGCCTGGTGGGAGGAAGGGGCTTGTTTCTTCGTCGCTCCGGGAGGAGCGGTCGAGTTGGAGACCCGGGGCGCGGACGATGATTTGGTTGCCGTCGTAGGTTTCGGTGAGGAGGGTGTCTTCGTTTTCCTCATGGGGAGCGGACTGTTCGTTTAGGGGCTCAACGACTGCTGTGCAGCATGCTTTGCCCTTTCGGCCGGCTATTTCCCTGTCGAAGAGTTTTGTTATGGGGTTGGAAATGCCGAGTGCGGATTCTCGGTAGCCGATCTCGATGCGACCCATTGAGGCTTTGGCTTTGAGATCGTTGATGAGTCGGTCACGGGCAATTTCGAGGTGTAGTTCACCCATGCCGCTTAGCAGGGTCTGGCCTGACTCTTCGTCTACACTGACGTGGAGACTAGGGTCTTCACGGAGGAGGAGTGCGAGTGATTCGTGCATGCGTTTCTCTTCGCTTAGGCTGTGCGGCTCGACGCTGGTGAAGAATACTGGTGGTGGGACGGCAATTGGTCGGAGTTGGAGACTTGCCAGTGGCTCCGGTGGAGTAGCTTTGTTCCCAGAGTATGACACGAGGGTATCGCCCGTCCGGGTTTGTTTGAGCCCGACTACTACCCCGATGTGGCCGGCGGGGATTGAGTCCACTTCCACGGCGTCGTTGGCGTACATCTTCAGCAGCCGAGGGGCGCGCTCGGAGATCTCCAGGTTTGTGTTGTAGAGAAGGCTGTTGCGATCTAAAGAACCCGAGTATACCCGTACATAGACCAGGACACCACGCTTCGCGTCGTTGACCACTTTGAATGCCAATGCACAGCTCTGAAGTTTGCTGATTGCGTCCTTTGAGCTGTTTTGCAGGGCTCCATGCTTTTTCTTCGGATGCTTCCCTTTAGTCGGTACGGATGATTTCTTGCTCTGCTCGACGATCAAGTCGCCCGACAGCAGGTCCCGAAGACCTCCTTTGACACCACCGATGCTAACTTCTGGGTCAGGTGCTTCTGGTGGACTAGGAAGAAGGTTCACGATAGAATCCAGCAATGGTTGGACACCCATATTTCGGAAACTGGCACCTGCGAATAGAGGGACGATCCGACTGCTTTGATCCAGTACGCAGCGGCGCAAGCTCGCCACGATATCAGCCGGCGAGACCGCGAGATGATCTTCTTCACATTCAAAGAACTTTTCAACAATCTCTTCATCATGCTCACTAAGCAGCTCGACTAGGGCGATCCGAGCCCGTCGCAGCTCGGCCGCCAGGGCCGGCTCTTCTGCTTCCAATTGCTCAAGGTTGGACATTGTCACTGTACGTCCATCCTCGCCTTCCTTCCATCGTAGGCCTTGGAGATTGACTGCATCCGCCACGCCAACGAAGGGACCATTGCCTCCATGGAACCACGGGATCTGGCAGACAGCTGGATAGACACCCAGGCGAGTGCTGACTTCTCGCACCGTCCGGCCAAATGCAGCGCCATCACGATCTAGCTTGTTGACATAGATTACTCGAGGAATTCGATATGTGCTCGCCTGGTTCCAAACTTTCTCTGTCTGCGCTTCGACGCCAGCAACACCATCCAATATGCAGACAGCGCCGTCGAGGATGCGCAGAGACCGCATGACTTCGAATGTAAAGTCGGCGTGGCCGGGGGTATCAATCAAGTTAATGGTGTGCGGGTAGCTAGACCGTGGAGCTCCCTCGTTCCCCCCAGTCTGTGGCCCTGATGTTTCATCTACTTCCCCGGGAGGCCAATGGAACGTGATGGCAGCCGACTGGATGGTGATGCCGCGTGCGCGCTCGGCGGGAAGGAAGTCGGTCACGGTTGAGCCTTCGTCCACGTCACCAATTCGCCGAGTGAATCCGCTATAAAATAACATGCGCTCCGTAGTAGTGGTCTTGCCCGCGTCGATATGGGCGATGATGCCAATATTCCGGGTACGATCCAAAGCTTCATTGTGTGATGTAGATTTCGTAGAGAAGCGCTGGAGCTGTCTATAGCTTGATCGGGTACCTTTTGGTGAGGAACATGTATTGCTCTTCGCAAAAAGAGCCGTCTTATACAAATTGGAGCTCATACAGCGCATCCCCGGGGGAAGCGCAACAACGGAGCCACGACCATTGCGAGAACAAGCGCCCATGTAATATGAGACGGAGATACTCCTTAAAAATTGATCAGGTTGAAGTTGGCATTGAGTGTATGTTAATGTTATCGGTACAGTGAGAGCACCTGGGCAAGCTCCAGAGCAAAGAAAACGGGGACGGCTAAGGCGGACTGGGGATTGCGAGGCTTGGCGCACGCATTCCTCCATACGTAACCGACTCCGATACCGACGTCTCATCAGCTACTACTCGAATTCTATTGCTCATACTCCTCATTGTTGCTTTGCTTTTTGTGTTATGTCAATTTGACCAAGTCCGTCGTTTGTTAGCTGTACGAGGTAGGTCTACCAATGTCTTGAAGCTAGCTGACTACTGCTGTGGGGGTCTGATCTTCCGCCGGTTAATACTGACGCCTACCATCGCCAGCCACTCCCCTTTGTCGGCGAATATACTCCTTGCATCCCCCAAAAGATGGACTACTCTGCGATTTCCAATGACCCAGAGCTACCCACGGGTTCTTCACCCTGGGGCTCGCCGCGTGCTGAGCGAGGGACCTTCCCCACTTCCAACAATGACATCCCGTCATCACCTCTGCCAGGGCAGGCGCAATCGGTCCAGGACTTGAGTGGAGACGGCAACGGAGAGCCCCAATCTCCAAACCTCTCTGCACAGTTGCAAAGCGCGCAACTGGGAAACTCGGACCATCCCGAAGAGCATCCTCCATTCGGTACGCCCCATCCTGCAGACGGCCAGCAACAGCAGTCTGCTACCCCCGCACAATATCAGACCGGAGCACGACCGAGTTCGCGACCCTCAGCTCCCATCTATAAGATACAAGCGAAGATCACCAGCTTGGAGAGGACAGGGAAAAAGGACCCAATCCTTTGTTTCGACGTTCACGTGGGTTTACCGTTTTGAGTATCTTGCGCCTACGCTTTGGCTAATTCAGGCTCTGTTTACAGACCAATATCCCCAAGTTCCGTACGACCCAATACCGAGATGTGCGCCGCACCCATTCAGAATTCGTCAAACTCGCAGATCACCTGGTCTCCGCCAATCCAGAAGCCCTGGTTCCCGCAGTGCCGTCGCCGGTGACACCGGCCGGTGCAGGCACCGAGGAGGATGAGATTCGAGTTAAGTCGGCAATGCAGAGGTGGCTCAACGTCGTGCTGAGTAATGAGGTCCTCATTCAAGACGATGAAGTTGTGTTGTTTGTGGAGAGCGATTTCGGCTATAGTCCCGTCTTACGACTGAAGCAGCCAGCGACGGGTGTGCGGCGAAAGATGCTGAAGCAGTTTGCACCCCCGCCCGATGACACACCTGAGTTACAAGCTGCGCGTCCAACCGCTAAGATGTTCTATTTGGGTTCAATGGATTCGAGTCACAAGGTCGACCGAGTGGTCAAGGCCCGCCGCGGTACGTTGATTTAAGCTTTAAGCTGTTTATCGAATAGTTTTTAATGACTTGAGCTGACGATTTTAGGTCTTGGATTGGCCGAAGCTGATTTCGGCGTGAAACTTGGGCAAATGCACGTGCAAGAGACCCATCCCGGTCTGGGCACCGCTTATCGTAAACTTGGCAAGGTAATTCAGACTGTGGGTGACTATCATGCAGTCCAGGCCACCGCAGAAGCTACTACACTCGGCGAGCCATTGAGCTACCACTCCTCGGATGCCTTCATTGTGAAGGAGACTCTGACCAACCGACACATTCTGCTCCGCGATCTTATCCAGGCCCAACAAGCCGCTCGGAGTAAACATGCCGCGGCAGAACGCTTGAAGGTCAGCTCATCCGTGCGCCGGGACAAGGTAGATGAAGCGATCAACGCGCTCGAGGAGGCCCAGAGCCATGAAGACTACTTGACCAAACGAACCCAGCGAGTCACGGCGAACCTTCTCCAGGAGAAGCGCCGCTGGTTTGACCGGACCACCCAGGATCTTTTGTTTAGTCTTCGTGAATACACTCTCCGACAAATCGAAGCGGAGCGTCGCACTCTTGCCACCTTGGAGAGTGTTCGACCTGACATCCGTTCCATTGACGCTTCCGGTGGTCTAAGCCGTCTGGGTCGCGAAGCCCACCCTGCAACACGCCGTCCGAACATGACTTCCAGCCAGGGTCCCAAGGGCGATTCATGGAGCGGTGTTCCTCGCCGCACTGACAATACTGGACGCAGCATGAGTGGCAGCTTTACTGCTCCTTCCATACCCGATGATGATGACGAAGCGGCCTCTGGGAAAGGACGCAACCGAGCTTCCAGCCAAGTTGGGTCAATTGCGGAGGAAGACGATGACCGTCTTGATGCGCGGAATGCAGCCAGCCGACTGGCCACCAGCACTTTCTGATTGGATTCCAGCATGCAAGAAGTCTGTACATGTAGCCCGGATACGAGTTTGTGATTCCCCTCTGTGCCTCTGATAGCCTTTTTCGTATCCGTTCTCCTGTTATTTTATCGCAGTCTTTGAAATGTCTCTTTTTCCTGGCTGAGTCAAATGTTTCGCGTGTATCGGAGTTGTTGCAATTATCTTCTATAACGGCTACTCTGCTAGCATGGAATATATACTTGACTTGTCCTTTTTGAGGAGCAGCAGCAGCAGGCCATCCATGTCAATCCTATACCTTGTCGTATTCCCCCCACATGTCCCACCGCTGAGCTCCATCATCCTCCGGTAATTCATACCAAGACGCCTTTTCGCTAAGGAATATGTGATGACTCGGCAGCGGAATTGGTGTCAGCCCATCATCGAGCGTACCTGCTGCGATCCCGATACTTTTCAAGTCACGATCCAGAGTCATACTCAAAGTCGAGCCGCAGCGTGGACAGAAGCTGCGCGTAGCAGCGTCAGTTGCCCGTCGCTCTGTAGGTTTGACATTCCACCGAATATCATCACTGGCGAAAAATGCCCAGCTCTGGTAGGGTGCACCAGCTTGTTTGCGGCAGGTGGTGCAATGACAGTTCACCACGCAGGTTGGGGGTTTGGAGGTTGTGTAACGGATGTATTGACAAGCGCAGCTGCCAGAAGCCATCTTGGAAATGAATTCTAAAAGCTTGAATTGGACAAGATTCTTTCACTAAGACTCGTGGGATCACATCAGTGGACGGCTCTTTTCAAGGTGTAGGGATAAATTGGGTCACTGACATCATGCGGGGCTGCCGGGCAAGACAGTAGAAGCTTAGTATAGACGCTGTTAAGACGCAGTACGCAGCGTATGAGATGGATCCTCGTAACTAATCGTAGTATTGGGTATGTTGCATGGCACAGCAGGTTCTGCGAGTTTCGATCATTTTCATCGTCAATCCCCCGCCGCTGGATCCATTTTGAGCCATTTTTCTTGTCTTTGAAATTCCCTTGATTTCAAAGCAAAGACTGCCCTCGTATCCTAAACATTTAAATCGTGTCCAATTCACTTTCAACTTCTCTCTGGAGACTTATCTTTTAATATATTGCTTTGATACCTTCAACATGGCTCCTAAAGTCTTCCTGTAAGTCTTCCCGACACTATAAAAACTACAAAACGAACATATAATCTGATACATCCCGCAGTACCGGTGCAACTGGCTATATCGGTGGCGACGGCCTGTTCGCCATTGCCAGCGCTCATCCTGACTGGCAGATCTCAGCTCTGGTTCGCAGCGAAGAGAAGGCCACTCAGGTGACAAGCAAATACCCGCAAGTTCGGACTGTGATCGGTGATTTGGACTCCTCTGACCTGATCGAAGAGGAAGTCAAGAACGCAGACATTGTCTATCGTAAGTGAATCGGAGCTCATGCATAAGGGGGATCACATTGCTCACAGTTTGTATCCAGACTACGCCGATTGCGACCATGTCGCCTCAGCTAAGGCTATTGCCAAGGGAGCTCAGCATCACACTCCTGAGCGCCCATTATGGCTGATCCACACCTCCGGCACAGGTATTCTGACCGTCGAGGACCAGCGCGCCGGCAGCTACGGCATCGAGCGCCCTAAACAATACAATGATTGGGAAGGCGTCAGCGAGCTCGTTAACCTTCCCTCAGATGCCCTCCATCGCAACGTGGATGAGATTATCCTCGGTGCTGGGCACCAGAACCCGGCCAGTGTCAAGACCGCAATCGTCTGCCCGCCTACTATCTACGGTCTTGGCCGCGGCCCTGGTAACACCAAGAGTGTTCAAGCCTACTGGCTTAGTGCTGCGGTGTTGAAGCGCAAGCGAGGCTTCTTGGTAGGAAAGGGTGAGAATGTCTGGCATCAGGTCCATGTCCAAGACTTGAGCAATGTCTACCTGGCTCTGGGCGAGGCAGCTTCAGTTGGAGGTGGCAAGGCCACTTGGAATGATGAGGGCTACTACTTCGCTGAGAACGGGTCCTTCGTTTGGGGTGATATCCAGCGTGCAGTTGCAAAGGCTGCTTATGATAAGAAGCTTATTGATTCCCCCGACGTTGAGTCGCTTGATGGTGACCAGGTAACTGAGCTCCACCCTTATGGAATCTATGCCTGGGGATCTAACTCCCGTGGCACCGCGATCCGGGCTCGAAAGCTTTTTGGTTGGTCGCCCCAAAAGCCTAAGCTGATCGATCTCGTCCCTGAGATTGTTGAGGTTGAGGCTAAGGCACTGGGTCTGCTGTAAAACTTGGAGAGTGGGCTGTTTTATGGGCAAACAGATTGAGTTAGTAGTAGTTACCAAAAGTTATGCGCCTCGCATATCGAGATCCAATATTATCGATCAAAATCACTCAATCAATCGGTCGATCAAAGTTCAATTAACCTGTTGGAGCCTCCTTATCTCGCATCGAATAGCAATGCAGGTGCTTCATCCCAGTTGAGGAAAGCAAGAACTCGTATCTTCATTCATGTATGAATAGCGATATGCAGGTGAATGGAATTGTAAGATTAATTGTCGATTGTCGAATGAACAATGGACTTGGACAATAGGAGAAGTTCGAATAGATGAATGGCGCCTCAGGCACAACTTAAATAGCGGATCGGGCCCCAAGCTTTGACCATCAGCATCTTCCATCTTCACCTTACACGCCGTTGGTTTCTCCACCATCTTTTTTCCTCCAACGAACGATTTCCTCTGGTACGCTTGCAGGCAGCGCATTATCTGCTTCTTTTTCTCTTTCACTCTCACTTAATACAAGATCTCACACTCATTATCTCGAATTCCTACAGGCACAACTGCATGTGTTGCAATCTTCCAGCGTCTCGTTTCACTGTCGCAGCCCCTCGCGTCTAACTTGGCTACCCACCATGGCGCCTGGGTACGGGTACGGTGGTAAGCGAAAGCGCAATGAGCGCGCCTCGTGGTCTGGGGATGGAGGGAACAATGACAACAACCGACCTTCGCCTCATCGCCCTGGTGCCCTCAATATGGCACATCACTCTACGAACCAGGGACACCCTTCCCCTTCTCCCAGAGAGCAAAACGACTCGCGTGATAGATCTCGCCGACAATCGCATCGCAGCCGGGCTGGTTCCCGACGCGGATCCAACGATGGCCAGAATTTTTCGAGTTCGCAGAATAGAGAACCGACCGCCATGTCTCCGCCTTCGCAGCCCAAAGAAACTGCCGAACCTGTTCCGTACAATGGAGACTCGGCTTCAGCACGCCCTGCCCCTTCTCCCGCGCCGATTCCTCCCACCTCACAAGCGCAGGCCGTCCCGCAGTCTCGAGCTGGCTCAGAGACCGTTAACCGCCCTCCCCCAATTCCGTCCGCTCCCTATGACTATGAGTTCGTGACCGACGAAGTTGTTGAGAATTGGGAATATTGCAAGCAAAATGTGATTGAGGAAGGAGCTCTGGCTCGAATTCGACCAGATCTGGCTCGACTTGCTTCTGTGTACCAGGAGTTGATTCGGTCTGCACTCTACGGCCGATTGCCACCTTCAAGTGCGGGCGACACTGTCAAACAGATCATCGGTGAGAAATCTGCTATGGAGCTGGACAGCAGCGCCTCTTCTACCCAGCGACTGGATCCGTCCTCCTTATTCCTCGATACCCTCTCGATTATGACGGACGCAGATACCTCGAACCCAGCTTTAAAACCTCTCGTATTTGCTACAGGCATTGACGCGTCTCTGATGCGCCTTCAACTCGAAACCCCGTTATTGCAAACTCTAGGATTGGTCCGCGACACCTTTACGCGCATGGGCATTCGAAAGCAGACCAACTTGCTTTATCGTCAGTCGAACTACAATCTTCTCCGAGAAGAATCCGAAGGGTACTCAAAGCTTCTCACCGAGTTGTTTACCACCAGCAATAATGAGCCGCCATCCAGTGAAGTGGTACAAGACACATTTGAAAGAGTCAAGGCGATGATAGGCGCATTTGATATGGATGTCGGCCGTGTGCTGGACGTTACGCTGGATGTGTTTGCAGCAGTCCTTGTCAAGCAGTACCGCTTTTTTGTGAAGCTTCTGCGGGTTAGCTCCTGGTGGCCGGAAGAAACCCCTCTCCATGGTGAAAGCCATCGCCGTTCCGGGCTTCCGAGTTGGGCACTCCCTGGGTCAACTGGGTGGGTCACGACGGAGGAGGAGCGGTCGAGTATCATGCGTGCGAACGAGGAGCGTGACAGCCAGTTCTGGGATCGAGTGCGGGAAGTCGGACTTCGTGCCTTCTTCGAGATCGGTCGCAAAGCAATCACGGAGGAGGAAAAGCAGCGGAGACTATCAGAATCCAACGGCTCGTCCTCTGAAGAGGATGCCACCCGGGCTTGGCTCGAAGAGACTGGTACTTTACCCCCGCAGGGCAACCGGGTTGCGGCCCAGCTACTTGGATTCAAGTTGCGATTCTACTCTTCCTCGGCTCGAACCAAGGCCGATGTTCTTCCTGATAATCTTATCTACCTTGCTGCTCTGCTCATCAAAGTTGGCTTCATCTCCCTACGTGATCTCTATGCCCACCTTTGGCGATCAGATGACACTATGGATACTTTGAAGGATGAGAAGATGGCCGAGAAAGCTGAGAGAATCAAGGCTGCTCGACCAGGCGGCGGAATGAACGCTTTGATGATGGCTGGCGCTTTGTCGGATGACACACAACCACCTTCGCGTCTGCGCGACGAGCCGCGGGTTGCCACCCCTGCCAAAGAACAAGAGTCTGACAAGGGCACATCTAAACCCGAGAATGAATTGCCGGACCCATCAGACCAGAAAGTCTTGCTGCTCAAGAGTCTTCTCGCCATCGGAGCAATTCCCGAATCCCTTTTCATCATCAGCAAGTTCCCCTGGCTGATGGAACTCTACCCCGAGCTGCCAGAATTCGTTCACCGTATCCTCCATCACTCTTTGAACAAGGTTTACGTTCAATTCCGACCATTGGCATCAACCAGCGACTTCCCCGGAGCTAAGTACGCAGTGACCTCTGATCAAAGCAACACCGCCAAGGGCCAGCTTGGGCTCACAGCCCCACCTGCCAGGCGAACACTGCGATGGGCTCAGTTAGATAAAGAAGATACCAATGACGGTACCGATTATCGATTCTACTGGGACGACTGGGCCGACAACATTCCCATTTGCCAGTCTATCGATGATGTATTCGCTCTCTGCTCGTCCTTCCTCAATGTCTCCGGTCACAGAATTGGACAGGACGCAAGTCTGCTTGCAAAACTTGTTCGCATTGGCAAAGGAAGCTTGATTCAGGACGGATCTGAAGAGAACCGAACACGTTGGCGGGACCTTTGCAAGCGTCTTCTCCTGCCCGCCGTCAGCCTTACGAAAGCAAATCCCGGCGTTGTCAACGAAGTTTTCGATCTCATCAGTTTCTTCCCTCGAGAGGTGCGATACAACATGTACGCAGAGTGGTACTCGGGACAGACGTCCCGGTTGCCAGACATCAAGGAGGCCTTCGATCAAGCAAGGGCGGAGACCAAGGACACTCTCAAGCGACTTAGCAAGACCAATATCCGTCCTATGGCCCGCGCATTGGCCAAGATCGCTTACGCCAATCCGGGAATTGTTATCAATGTCGCTATCAGCCAGATTGAGTCTTATGAGAACCTCATCGAAGTGGTAGTTGAGTGTGCACGCTACTTCACTTATCTTGCATACGACATCCTTTCTTGGGCTCTCATCAACTCGCTTGGCCAGAAAGGTCGCAGTCGTGTCCAGGAAGGTGGTCTCTTGACCAGTCGTTGGTTGAACGCCCTATCCACGTTCGCAGGTCGAACCTACAAGCGGTACTCATTCATGGATCCTACTCCAATCTTGCAGTATGTTGTTGAGCAATTGCGACACAACAACTCAACTGATCTCATTGTACTGGAGCAGTTGATTAGCTCAATGGCTGGCATAATATCAGACAATGACTTCAACGACGCTCAAATTCAGGCTATGGCTGGTGGTGAACTCCTTCAGTCTCAGACTATCTTGCAGCTCTTGGATAAGCGCCATGAATCCAAGGTTACCTCTAAGAGGTTGCTCAAGTCATTAACCAATACTCGACTCGCTGGTCAGTTACTGGTTGCCATTGCTCAAGAACGATTGACTTGCGTATACAAAGAAACTTCATCTGAGCTCAAGTTGCTTGGCAATATCTTTGATGAGATTCACCGCATTCTCACCCAGTACCTAGATTTGCTTCGCAGCAATCTCTCGGTGGATGATTTCGATTCTTTCGTCCCCGATTTCCTATCCCTCATCAAAGAGTTTGGCATCCAGCCTGAAATCGCCTTCTGGATTCGGCGCCCTAGTATTGCTAAGAAAATCCTCGACGTCGAAGAATCCAAGCAAGAGCAGGGAAAACCTGCTATCGGGGGGCCATCCGATGCGTCGAAGCCGAACGGCGGCACCGCAATGGATACCTCCGAGGACGGAGAGTTGCCTGTGAAGTCTGTAGAAACCCCGACAGACAATGCTATGGATGTCGACGAAGACGACTCAGGAGTCGCGGTGACAGTCGGCGGATCCGATGCTGCTAATGTTCCTGCTGTCAATGCCGAGCCGTTGGCAGCAAACCCAGTCATGCGAGATCTGATTGACGATGTCAAATCTGCTCTTCCTGCCGAGACATGGGAAACCATCGGTGCACACTTCTACGCAACCTTCTGGCAGCTTTCCCTGTATGATCTCCATATCCCGCAGAAATCATACGAGGACGAAATCGACCGGCTCAAACGTCGAGTCGTTTCCATCAACAATGATCGATCCGATCTTAGTCTAGCGGGCACAACGCGGAAGGAGCAGGCGAAGAGGCAGATTACTCAGCTACAAGAGCGCATCTTGGAGGAGAACAAGAATCACCTAAAAGCATATGGACAGACACGCTCTCGGTTGCAGAAGGAGAAAGACAAGTGGTTCGCTGGCATGCGCCTCAAGCATGACTCTCTCAACGTTGCCCTCCTGGAGCAATGCTTTATTCCTCGGCTTCACTTGTCCCCACTTGATGCATTTTTCTCCTTCAAGATGTTGAAGTTCCTCCATAGTTCTGGGACTCCTAACTTCCGGACGATTGGCCTCCTCGACCAGCTGTTCCGCGAGCATCGACTTGTCGCTCTTATCTTCTTGTGCACCTCCAAAGAAGCAGACAACCTTGGTCGTTTCCTGAATGAAGTTCTGCGCGATCTTAGCAGATGGCATGCTGACAAGGCCGTCTACGAGAAGGAGGCCTTCGGTGCCAAAAGAGACCTTCCTGGTTTCGCGAAGAGCGTTGATAAGGGAGGCGTGCCAATCGCGTTCTTAGAATTCGAAGACTTCCGCCGTTTGTTATACAAATGGCACCGCTTGTTCTACCATGCGCTGAAGGGCTGTCTCGACAGCAAAGAATACATGCATATCCGAAATGCAATCAGTGTGCTCAAAGCTGTCGTGCAGCATTTCCCTGCTGTTAACTGGATTGGTCTTAGTCTCCGGAAATGTGTTGATAACCTGAGCCAGAACGACGAGCGAGATGACGTGAAGATTCCCGCGGCCTCCCTGATCGGTGACCTGAATCGGAGAGAGAAGAAATGGATGCTGCCACAAGCTTTCTATTTCGCGGCAACCCCGGCTGGTGCTCAAGCGTCTGGCGATGCTGCTGGGAAGCCAGGTACCCCACCGACTGCCACAACGCTGAATGCTGCCGCCCCAGAATTCAACCCGTCGAAGTAAGTGAAAGCCTCAAAGTGTTTCGTTGTCATAACCACTGACCATTTCATCTTCAGGGCCGAGGGTACTGCTAAGCAGGAATCATCTGGCAAGACTGAAGTAGAAGATGGAGAGATCGAGGATGCGAAGATGACCGATGCTGGTACAGACAAGAGGGGCGATTCCAAACAGACTGGCACACCCTCTCAGGCCGGGTCTACCACCCCCTCCGCCCTTGCTGGGGATGTCCACCAAGACGCTACAACTGGTGAATCTGCGCATGTGCGATCTCGACCGGGATCCCGTGCTCCCACTTCGTCCCGTCAGCCTGATATTCCTAAGCGACCTGATCTCCGCCAGCAAGTCCATCCGCCCGTTCGCCCTCTGCCACGACACAGTGATGGGAGACTGCCCCCTCGTCCTGAGGGATTAGATGACCGCCGAGACAGACGTCCTGACTTCGCTCCTCGAGGTCGTCACGGTGGCCCTGACCATGTCCGCTCTTTTGATGCTCCTCCCAACGACGTTCGAGGCCGTCTCAATGAACATCTCCACGAACGTGAACAACGCGAGCGCGACTTCGCTCGAGGAACCCCAGCTGATGATATCATGCGTGGACCACCTCATGACGCTCGTTCTGATAGGGAAAATGGCTGGCCGATGGATCGACCCAGCCGCATGCGTGGACCTGGGCCCAATGATTCCTTCCATGGGCGCGATGCCCCTGCGCGGGGTGAACTGATGCCTGACCACGTGGACCGCGGACTCGATATGCCTCGGCGTCCGGGTCAATCTCGATCAGACAAGGATGATCGAAGACCTTATCCCCCACGCCCTTTGTCGCCACCTAGGGCCGCTGACTTGCCCAGCCGGCCCGAGCGTCTTCCTCCTCCCGACGATCGCAGACCTACCGGGCCTCCACCCTCTTCCCGCATTGATGATCTTCCCCGGGGCCCTCGTATTGATCGACAGGGTGATCCGAGGGACGCTGCACAGGGTCCTGATATGACGCATGGTCGGCTTCGCCAGCCAGAACCACCAGCTGATATCCCTGCTGGTCCTCGCGGAAGACGCGGAGGACGTAATGCTCCTGGACAGGCCCCCCAATGCTTAGCTCAAGCAATGCTACATTGCCCGCCCCGGAACGTCAGACACCCACAGGCCCGGGTCGACAAGGTCCCCGTATGGCACCCGAGCCACCCGCTGCACCAGCACAACCGTCGGCCCCGGCTGCCGCTCCTGGTATTCACCCAGACCGTCTCAAAAATCTTGTTAACGAGCCTGCGCCCCCTGCTATGGCTCCCTCAGGTCCCCGCGGAGCAGGCCAGCAACAACCTCCACGAGGACCATCTGCGCAGTCTGGTCAACCCGGATCGCCCGGACAGGGCTTTGGTGGAGAACGTGGACGTGGCGATAAACGTTTCGCTGGTCTCAACAACATGCTCCAACAATCTGGCGGCGCTGGCGGCGACCGGGGAGGAAACCCTCCACCCGTGCGTGGAAGAGGGGCCAATCGCCCGTCAAGCACAATGGAGGGACCGTCACCTCAGTCATCAAATCGCCCACCCTTGGGCCCTGCAGGACCTCCAGAAGATCAACCCCGCAACCGACCTACTGGTGGCCGAGGCGGTGATCTATTTGATGAAGTCGTTCCTGACAGTGGTCGCTCCGCACGCACCGGTGATCCCAACCGTGAATTGGACCTCAATCGTGAGAAGGAGTCTGAACGTCGTGATGGCAGCAATGGCCGTAGCCGACGCGATGGTCGCAGAAACGACCGTGATTCACGCAGCCGCCGCAGTGATGTGGGCGGGAGCCGCGATGACAAGGGCACCGGGGAACCCCGCGAGACCTTGCGCCGTGTCCAGAGCTCGCGTGAAGAGCTGAGACGCCGAGATCGACGTGATCGACTGGATGGGCCGCCCGAGATGACTGCACCACCACCTAATGGACCTGACGGCCACCAGGCAGAAGGCCGATTGCGACCGCCGTCCTCCATGGGAGCACCACCTCCCCCACCACCCCCTCCACCTCCTCCTATGTCCGAGGGCAACGAACGTCGTTTCAATGCTGGCGGTGACCGGGGCAGCCGGTCCGACAACCGGGATCGCGAGCGCGAGCGCCGGGGCGATCGACGTGATCGTGACCATTATCGTGACGGCGGCAGTGGTTCTGGAGGCTCTGGGCACCGTAAGCGCGGCCGACAGGGCCCAGATGACAACATTGGTGGTGACGGTGGTGCACGCGGCATGCGGATGGGCAACGACAACAAGCGTCCTCGTCGAGGAGCGTGATTCGTATCGCCATGATCTGTGCCTTCTCGATTGAGAGAATATTTGATATTGCTCTCTTATTCTGATGTGCTCTTTGCTCCTGTTTACGAACTCTACAAAACCTGTACTCCCTACACCGACTCTCTACTTTTTCTTTTCTTCTGCCGTTCCTGTTTTGCTTGCATTTGCCCGGTGTTTGGGGACCAACTACTTCACTTCTTCACATGTACTTTTTCTCCAACTCTAAATGAACGTAGCCTGAAATTCAAATATGCAATGGACTAATATTCGCCCTACTCTCTTCGCAATCTTGATATCTGTTCTAGATAATCACGGGATGCACGGACCAATTTCCGACTGCTCCGCCCCGCCGAGAGGGCCACCCTACCGGCTAAACTTCGGCCTCGCAACTACCTCCGTGACCTTTCGAGAAGTATGTGGATAATCGATTTCATATCATTTGTTTGGCCAACTCGTCATCTCACATCGCCATCGTTATTGGATATGCACCACTCCACAGCTTCCCCGCCGAGACGGGGTCAAGATCGCACTCTGGCCGCCTTGCTCCGATTCATCTAACTCTCGAGTCTCCTTTACCACTGCATGGAGGATTATAAGAGTGCCTCTGGTCGCCTTAGTACTTACTTCGCAGTACTCTCATCCGTGGGGTATTTAAGAGACAGGTCGTCCGAATCCTCCTTTATGAGTCTGTGATTCACGTCAGGCTTGACATCAACGACTTTCTGTAAATCTTGCTTCGGTGTCAGGACAACTCGTTTGAATACGACGAAGCGTTAAAAACTATAATACATTCCTAAAAGCTCACCAATTCATCATGACCCGCATCGACGTCGAGAAGACCATCGAGGAGCTAACCCTCGGCGAGAAGGTGGCCCTCACATCAGGTAAATCCGACATACAACCACGAACCTGTTCCCCAAGTCAAGTCAAGACTAACACCCATCCCTAGGCCAAGACTTCTGGCACACAGCCTCAATCCCACGCCTAAACATCCCCGCGCTGCGCATGTCCGACGGCCCCAACGGCGTCCGCGGCACACGCTTCTTCAACGGCATCCCAGCAGCATGTTTCCCCTGCGCAACAGCCCTCGGCGCAACCTGGGACACCGAGCTACTATCAGAGGTAGGCTCGCTAATGGGCGAAGAAGCGATCGCAAAAGGCACTCACATCGTCCTCGGTCCCACGATCAACACGCAGCGGTCGCCACTCGGCGGACGTGGCTTCGAGTCTTTATCTGAGGACGGTGTGCTCTCCGGCACGCTGGCTGGCTACTTCTGCAAATCGATGCAGGACAAAGGCGTTGCTGCCACGCTTAAGCACTTTGTCTGCAATGATCAGGAGCATGAGCGCTTGGCTGTTAGTAGTATTGTTACTGATCGGGCACTGAGGGAGATTTATTTGCTGCCGTTTCAGTTGGCTATGCGGATTTGTCGATCTAAGTGTGTGATGACGGCTTATAACAAGGTTAATGGGACACATGTTAGTGAGAGTAAGGCGATTATTCATGATATCTTGCGCAAGGAGTGGGGGTGGGAGGGTGTTGTTATGAGTGATTGGTGAGTGCTGGTGGTAGAGTCATTTCGACTCATTTGACTGAGCGTCGTTGTTCTCTGATGCTAATCTTTCTGTTGTTCCTTTGCAGGTTTGGTACCTACAGTGTTTCTGAGGCTATCATTGCTGGTCTCGATATCGAAATGCCTGGTAAGACCCGCTGGCGTGGCGAGGCTCTCGCCCACGCCGTGTCTTCGAATAAGGTGGCGCAATATCAGCTTGATGAGCGCGTGCGCAATGTGCTCAATTTAGTCAACTGGGTCGAACCCCTGGGTATTCCCGAAGGAGCATCTGAGAGTGCTCTCAACCGGCCCGAAGACCAGGCGCTGATGCGCCGTGCCGCCGCCGAGTCCGTGGTACTGATGAAGAACGAGGGTAATATCCTTCCCTTGAAGAAAGATAGCTCCATTTTGGTTATTGGACCGAACGCGAAGATTTCCGCCTACTCTGGCGGTGGCTCGGCGTCCTTGGCTCCGTACTATACTGTCACCCCGTTCGATGGCGTCTCCGCTAAGAGCGAAGGAGAAATCCAGTTCAGTCAGGGCGTGTATTCACACAAGGATCTCCCACTTCTTGGTCCGCTATTGAAAACGCACGACGGCAAACCCGGCTTCATTTTCAAGGTCTACAATGAACATCCCGACTCCGGCGTGGACCGCCAGGTCGTGGACGAGCTGCACCTGCTCGAATCGTCCGGCTTCTTGATGGACTACGTCAACCCCAAAATCAAGTCAAATACCTACTACGTCGATATGGAGGGAACATACACCCCCGAAGAGAGCGGCATCTACGACTTCGGCGTGACAGTCGTCGGCACAGGCCGACTCCTCATCGACGACGAAATCGTCGTCGACAACACCAAAAACCAAAAGCAAGGCTCCGCCTTCTTCGGCTCAGCAACCATCGAAGAAAAGGGCACCAAACACCTCACCGCCGGCCAGACATACAAAGTCGTCTTCCAATTCGGCAGCGCACCAACCTCAGACCTCGACACCCGCGGCATCGTCGCCTTCGGCCCAGGCGGTTTCCGCTTCGGCGCCAGCCGCCAAGTAAGCCAAGAAGAGCTCATCTCCAAAGCAGTCGAGCAAGCCCGAACCGCCTCACAAGTCGTCATCTTCGCCGGCCTAACCCTCGAATGGGAGACAGAAGGCCACGACCGCCAAACCATGGACTTACCCCCGGGCAGCGACGAGCTGATCAGCCGCGTCCTAGACGTGAACCCGAACGCAGTCGTCGTCATACAGTCCGGCACGCCAGTCACCATGCCGTGGGTCCACAAAGCCAAGGCCCTCGTGCAAGCCTGGTTCGGCGGTAACGAGCTCGGAAACGGTATCGCCGATGTCCTCTACGGCGACGTCAACCCATCCGGCAAACTGCCACTTACCTTCCCGGTTCGTCTGCAGGATAACCCGTCATACCTGAACTTCCGCTCCGAGCGCGGCCGCGTCCTCTACGGCGAGGATATCTATGTCGGCTATCGGTATTACGAGAAGAGTGATGTTAAGCCTGCTTTTGCTTTTGGTCATGGGTTGAGCTATACGGGTTTCTCGCGCGCGGATCTACGCATTGATACTGTGCCTGAACAGGTTAAGTACGCTGAGTCCGGGGAGCCGGTCACTGTCACCGTGTCGGTGTCTAATACGGGGTCTGTGGCTGGTGCTGAGATTGTGCAGTTGTGGGTTGTGCCGCCGGAGACGGGTGTTGGTCGTCCTGTCCGTGAGCTGAAGGCTTTCAAGAAGGTGTTTTTGCAGCCTGGTGAGACTCGGACTGTGGAGTTGGTTGTTGAGAAGAAGTTGGCTACGAGTTGGTGGGATGAGGAACGGGAGCAGTGGATTTCCGAGAGGGGGTTGTATCGGGTTCTTGTTACGGGGACTGGGGATGGGGAGTTGTGGGGTGAGTTTGAGGTTGGGAAGACTAGGTTTTGGCTTGGTTTGTAGCCCTGGTTAGTGGCTTTTTTGATCTTTGTCTTGTTGTTTTGTATAAGACGGGTATGTCTTACGATTGGTGTTATTTTTGGCTGGGTTTGTGTTTCTAGCCTTGGTATCTGTCTACCACCAGGGCTTCTTGACCTCGGTGTGTTCTGCTATCCAGAATGTGAAAGTGTTGTCATTCTCATACATTGAGGTTGTAATGTTAGGACCTGTGACTCTACGGAGTACCTATCAGTGCCCGAATTGCTTTGCATTTGGGTATTCCTAGTATGCTCCCTTTTCCTTCCTGATTTCAGCAAGTTAACTGTATTCCTGATATGTGTCGTATCTAATTGACCTCTGTAGTAGGTATACCTATAAACCAAAAGCTCCAACGCCCCTTTTTCAGTCTAGCTTCTCTTTTTAGCCTGGATCTTCTCAGCGTCGTCGATCGCATCCCAGACACGCTCTGCCAAGTCATGCAATAACATTTCAGCTGTTAACACGAAATCTCTTTCGCCTTCGCCTGGTTCATCCAACAGTAGAGTATGAAATGGTATGGTTAAGCCCTCCCCTTCAATCGTAGGACCAGAGCCATCTCGGCCTCTCTGGAAGAGAACTCTCTGGGCGATCCGAGGTGGTGGGAGATTATCGACATGTCTTTTGACGACATGGCGGCCGCTTTCTGTAACATAGTCAAGGTGCAGTGAAGACTCGAATGCAGGGGTCCAGGATTTGATTTCAATGCAGCCTGATCTTCTTTTGATGTCGACCGTAACCCCCATTCTCACTTCGCCTTTCGATCCGTTGATCCACCAAGCGATATCCTTTTCTAGCTTTGCATTTGTTGTCTCTGAAAAGCCGACTTCCAATGCCACCGTTGGAAATTCCCTCCCTTGGTGGGCTGGCTTCCATGACCGGTCTGCCTGCTTGCTTCGGTCAGGAGTATGGATTCGAGTGGCTCCGCAGCACGCAAGTCGTCGAAAGACTTGCATCTTCTTGGCAATTTCTACAATCATTGCCTCGAAACTGACGGCAGCCTCCTCGTGCGGTTGACTAGGGATTTTGATGATAAGAATCTGAAGTGGTGGCGAATAATCACAGCGTTGTGGTAATTCTTCCTCGCATTTGGCGAATATCTCGGGCGGGAGATGTTTTATGACGATGAAGCGATCTTCGGCCGAATATGGGGGAAGGAGGCACTCAATAACGCATTGTCGGTCATAGTGGTAGACTGGCGTATCAGGAGGAAGGTGCTCGAGAAATGGATTTGCACCTTCCTCTGACACAACGCCCTCGCTTTGATAGACATATGACATTTGAGAGGTGTGGGGTCTCTTTTCACCTGAGTATTAGCCAGCTCGGTGGAAGATTGTTGAGCCCAGAACGGATAGATGAATTTATATCCTAGGTAGAGAGAGATTGAAGCCCGGTAATGGAAGTTTCTGAATTAGGGTTACGGACGTGTTGATAAAAGCCAACTACCTACACCGGTTATAGCGATAATAATCGGCACTGGCTCGGCGTCAACCTGACGTCGGTACAACTAAAGGGCGTTACAGGGCCCAGGCGGCCAAGCAGCAGCTATAAGAATGCTTTTGGATTAGAAACTACCATACTGCCGAATACATGGGACCCCAGTGGTAAGCACTGACATGCTAAATGTGGAAAAATGAATGAAAAAAAAAGGGTATCTACATAGAACCGAACATATCAGAAGAAATGCTCCCACCCCAAATGCACCCATCCCAACTCCAATAACCCCGTAAACAGCCCCTTAGCAAACCACATCCCCATTCCCAGTCTTCAACCCCTTCCTCCTCCCTATCCCAGCCAACCTCCTAAGCATAACTGAAGCCCTTTTCCAACGACGACTCGTAACCGCCTCACCCGGCACAACATAAACAGTCTCCTGATGCTTAAACTCATCAGAGCTCGACATCCCACCGCTGTGCCCCTGGCCCGCCCACATCCGATACGGATATCCAGGTGAGTCCCCATTCATCGACAAACTACCCAGGCGTCCCGGCGTCTCGGACCCAGCTCTGGAACCATTACCCATCGCAGCACTCATCGCAGCGCTCAGACTCAGCGATGAGGCATCACCATAGAGACTTGGCTCCCGATCTTCCCAGAACTCCTTCGTTAGCCATTCACAATTGGATTCGGTGATTGTTCGGCTGTTGGAGCTATAGAAGCGGTTTGGGGGCTTTGGTCTTCTGGCTCTTTCTTCATCGGCGAGGCGTTGCATGTCTCTGCTTGCCCGTAGCCAGGTCATGCCTGCTGAGCCGAGGCTGTGGGTTGATGGGGTTATCGGGGATGGATCTGGTTTGTTGCTTTCCTCGTGTTTCTGGGATGATGTTCTTGTGTGGAGCCGGACAGATTCGAGTATCTTGTCGGGCTCGTTTGGTGGGCTGACTGGGCTAACGGGGCTGTCGAGCAAAGGGTCGGTATTCCATTTGCTCTGCTGGATAGGCGAACTGTATGGGAATGGGACTAGGCTGGAACTGTAGGATCTGTCCCAGGGTTGGTCTTTTTCGATTGTTTCTGTCAGGCTCTGGCCGCGGGAGCGGTGCGCGGATGAAATTGGTGGTGGTGAATCGGAGGATTGGGATCGTTTATTGTAGAAACGTGAGGTATCGGTGCCGGATACGCTGTTGCGGCATGGTCCTCTTTGTTGGCCGGAAGGACTGAGGCTCATATCGACGCCTGAATCATGTTTCTTGCTGCTATCTGTTTCGGAGTCCGTTGGCTTGGGCGCCGGGAGAAGATGACTATGCTGGTCCAGAGATGACGGTACCGCATTGGCAGACGATTGGCCGGCGACTCTGCTCCCTTTTGTCCAGTCTGGTACGGCGCTTTGATACGACAATCCAGCGGGAATGCCGCGGTCAATGCTGTGGGATAGAAGAGCGCATGCATGTTTGATATCAGCTTCGAGATCTTCATCGACCTCTTGGCGGTCAATCAGCGGCGAGTCATGGCGGAAGTAGCCTGGTTCGTCCGTGTAACTATAACCCCGGCTGGAGTTGGGGTCGCTGATATCCCACGTTGGCTCTTCGTGGGTGGGAGACTGGGGACTTGATGCTGACCGAAGACGACGACAGTCTGGTCGCGTTGTTTCGGTAGATAAATTCACTGTCATTGATCGGTCTCTGGGATTATTTGAGTTGCTTCGGCTGAAGGTCAGACGGTGTCGCATCTTGGTTGCCCTTGCTGATATCTTTCGCTCCATCTGGGCGACCAGGGTGGGATCTATTCTCCGATTGTTTCTCACTTGGGCATCGATTGAACGGATCAGTTAAACCAAATGGATTGGAGATGGCAAGTAAGAGAGATTGAAGAGAGGCCGAAAAGAAAGGAACGGAGTCTGTATGCAGACAAACAATGGAGATGGCCAGCCAACGCTGGCTATGCGTTTGGGTTCTAGAAGACCCAAACGGAGTGTCCAGCCAGCTAAACAACCGGTTCTGATACGCAGATCACAAGTCCAAGTAATTTCCCGAGCTATGTGATGTCAGTTGCAATGAAGAGAAGTCCAGGAGCTGTTGTCGGTACAACCGTTTGGTATGCGGGGTGGAGGGGAATGTCGCGCAACGTCGAAGAACGAAAATCACGTATGTGAGAGTTGTGTATAGTTATTATAGTTATTATAGCTCTCGCTGGGGTAAGATGGAGCGAAAGAAGGAAGATTGTCTTGGATTCAAAGACCCATTTGTTAATTTGTTAAGTGTCAGACGGGAATTCATTCGAAAGGAAAAAAGTACATGGGGGACAAGATATAGTCCAGTGACATAGTCCAGTGACCAGAGGATAAGCGATCTACCAGGGCCATGCTCGAACCCAATTGAATTGGAAGATCAAAACAAAAGAAAACAAACGTGCAGCGCTTAATCCTCGGCATCTCAAGAACTATGTACTTCCTAAGACTGTCCACTAACCCCTAATAGGGTTGAGATCAACAGAGAACCAGAAACGCTTGGACTGTCTAGACCCGAATGTCCCCTATTCTACAGAGTGCGTACGGAGATTCAAGCATGTGTTCGTTTCTTGCTTTCAACGAGGTTCATATATCGATTCGGTAGGCAATCGATCTGATCTTCCTCTTTTTGAGCGGATATAAAGGCATTACTCTGACTCAGGTCACTGGACACTAACGCCTCTTTCAAGCGATCTAATTCTAGGCGAGTCTTCTTGAGCCTCGAACAAACATTCAAAAGAGCTCGCTAAGACTAACCCGGTCAATGCAGATCCACAATGGCCCCCTAAAATCGATACAAGCCTTGAGAGCACCGATATCACCCATGCTCCGTACTATTAGACAAACCACAGGCAACAATTTCCGCCATAGGCGATCTTGGGGACTCGTCAGTTCGGCCTGTTATTTTCTTTTTCTCGAAAGATACATCAGCTTTGAACCATTGCCTCTTTCGAATAGATCCGAGGCAGCATGGCTAAGTAGCCAAAATCGCCATATCAGCGCTGCTTGGGCGTAATGAGAACCAAATTACCATGGCGAGCTAACTTCCATGCCTTCAGGGTAACTGAAATCGCTTGCTGTCGGTCAGAATCGAAAGGTTGTCTCGTCAGTCCAGCGGGCGTCGGAGCAATTACTTTCTCGGGTTTGAACCCCAATACTTCCGAGCACCTAGCTAGACTCAAACCGGCATGGTATCGGGGTAGAAGTCTCGTATCGTCATAATGCGGCTCTGCTTGCACCGTTGGTTGATACGAACGAATTGAAAGTCACTCGTAGCGCATGTTCGCTTGGCTCTGCGGGGCCGCATTGGCCACTTCCGGCAACCATGTGAACTTTGAAGCCGGTAAGATATCGAAAGATGAAGCAGCAAATATGTGCAGATATATAATTCTAATTTATGATATTCAGACGTTGTAATGCTTATGGCAATCACAACCTGTGGCTATCGATATCGAAAACGGACCCATCACCCCTGGCAAAGAAATCTCCTCCAGGGAGAGTCGACCCAGCGGCGGGTCTGATGGAGAGCAGTTGGATGCTTCTTTGACAGTCTTCTCGGACAAGGACAAAAGCCGAGTGAGAGACGGGAGAGACAGTTGGATGCTCATCTCCCTGACTGGCGGAACGGAAAAAGAACGGCAACCCACTTCCCCTGATACACCATGACTTCTGCTCAGGACGCGGATCCCAAGACGGGATTCCGGACCCAAGCTAGAGCACGGGATTGGCTGCAGATAAACCTGCGCCTAACAATACTTTTTTGAAATCCATCACTCTACCAAGCGGTGATATCCTCCACCTCGGCTTCGCCGAATGTGCTGCTCTTTGTCAGTTTAGTGACACTTGCAACAGCGGCGGCGCCCTCGTCGCTTGTTTTGGCCATGATGTCGGGAAGAACTTCGTGGAAGAAGTTGACGATGTGGCGGTTGACTTGTTCGAATTGAAGCAAGAACGCATCATGGCCCTCCGGGCTGTCAATACGCTCGAGTCGAGAATTGGGGATGCCAGCGGCGATCTCTTGCTGCTCTGCAAAGGTGAAAAGACCGTCCGACTCGATGCCAAGGACTAGAGCTGGCTGCTCAATCCGTCTAAGGGCTGAGAGGACAGTATCCTCACTATCGGTGCTAGCATTACCACGACGGCGAGACACGTCGTGCGTATCGAGCTTGCGGGTCATGGCAATATAGCAGTTGGCATCAAATCGCTTCACGAACTTGTCACCCTGGTAACGAAGGTAGGATTGGGCAGAGAAATATGTTGGTGGGCGAGGACGGCCAGATGCAGTCAGTTTCGGCTTCGTATCGGCTTCTAGCTCGAATGTCTTCGTGCCCGAGAACTGGGGATCCATGAACTGGACTTCGTTTTCATTCACAAGGGCCGGTGAGCCTTGTCTACTCTGCGATCGAGAAGTGACCCCGCCGCGGTGTCCATCGTTGTGAATGACCCAGTGCTCGTTCGGGGGAGTAGGCAGCCTCTCCGTGCCGTTGATGTTGCGAGGCTTCGTTGGATCTGGTACATTGCGGCCAAAGCGGGACTCGAAGGAGTTGCGGCTGCGGTAGGTGAGGAGTGCTGACATACGAGCCGCGCCGAGGCCGGTGGACGGCGGGTCTTCGAATGCATAGTAGCCATCATCATACTTGGGATCGCTGTAAATGCTCTGTCTCTGCGCCTCACCCCAGCTGATGCACCATGCGGAATGGCGCGCTGAAGTGGCAATCGGCACAATAGCTCGCACATAGTCCTTCCCAAAGAAGGCGTATTCCAGGGTCAACATTCCACCCATGGATCCTCCCACTACCGCAGCGATCTGCTTGACACCAAGATCATCCAAAACCAGCTTGTGGATGTTGACATCATCACGGACGGTTGTCAACGGGAATTCGGGCCCGTAGTAGCCATTCTCAGGCTTACCGTCCTTATAGGTCACAGCACTTGCACTTCCGTACGGGCTTCCCAAACTGTTCAGGCAGATGACGAAGAAACGTGAGACATCAAAAGCTTGTCCGGGCCCACCGAGTAGAGGACCCCACCAGTCGGCGACATCGGCGCTGCCGCTAAGAGCGTGACAGATCACCAACACATTGTCTCCGTTGGGAGCGAGCACGCCCCGCGTGGTGTATGCGACTGGGACATTGTGGAGGGTGACACCAGATTCAAGCTTGAAGGAAGGGACGATTGCAATGGATTGCTCCTCGATAAGCTTGGCATAGGGGTTCTCAGGTTGCGAATCGACTCTCTCTACGGGATTTAGTAACGGTTCATTTGACACTGGAGGAATGAGGGGGGTTGACTGACGGAGCTTCCCAGTATCTGTGCGGCTGGTTTCAGCCATGGTGTAAAAGCTAAGAAAAACAGAAGACGATGCGAAAATTCTGGGAGAAAAAGAACGAAAAATGAGAACAAGGTGTTTAGTTTAAATCTCAAATGACTCAAAACCCCGCGGCCAAGAATTTGAAAACTCCGCTCCGGCTGGCAGAATGAGGCGGTGTCTCGGCGATAACTTTGTCCGTGCTTCTATCACGTGGTTAGGGCTTTCGCCCGCGGCTCCACACTTATTCAATTTTCATCCGCATGAATTTTCTCTTCCCGTAGCCAACCATCCAACACACTTCTTACGAGCCAACCCTCTAAACTTTCAAAATGGTCAAGACTAAGAAGTCCGGTGATACCCTCTCCTCGCGCCTGGCGCTTGTGATGAAGTCTGGCAAGGGTATGCTGCTCGTCGCCCTCGCACACTCTCGAATTTCACTAATGATCCTTCAGTCACCATGGGTACCAAGTCCACCATGAAGACTCTCCGCTCCGGCAAGGCCAAGCTGGTCCTCATCTCCGGCAACTGCCCTCCTCTGCGCAAGTCTGAGCTTGAGTACTACGCCATGCTCGCCAAGACACCCGTTCACCACTTCAACGGCAACAACGTACGTTTCATTCCCCTTCCCTTCCAGGCGGCGGCCTGAAAAATTGGCTGTTCCACCTCGGAGCCAGCTCCACTACTCAGAGAAGAAGTGGTCAAAACTACCACTTCGGAGAGTGAAGTTGCTCTGCGAAGGGATCACCGCAAGGCGTCCCGGAGAGCGAATTGGACTAACTCGCCATATAGATTGAGCTCGGTACCGCTTGCGGTAAGCTCTTCCGCTGCTCCGCCATGGCCATCCTCGATGCCGGTGACTCCGACATCCTGAGCCGTGAGGCTTAAGTGTATCGCCCTGTTGCGAGCCTAGAAAAAATAGAATCTTGAACCATTCTTGAACGGAAATCTTTCCCAACCCTGTAACTGTGAATTGCTGTTCTCATTGTAGGCACGTCCTATCAAGTATGCCAAGCCAATTGACTGCTTTCCTGAATGGGCTTGTCTTTGGACGATCCGTCATCTAGAAATAGCCTAAAGTCTCATGCCCAATTTCCATTACATCTCGGCATCGGTGTTCTGCCCGTATTAGCGCTATCATTTCAGTCTAGACCTGAATTAGCAGTACGTATTGGGTTTCATGACGCTGCTCCAAACCTTCGCAATAATCAACAGGCTAATACCCCAAGCCTTTCTGGCGTGAGAATTGCGCCCCTGCCGTCAGTGCCGAGTCAACCCCACGCAGAGGCATCGGCAAGGTTTGCGGGGAAGCTACGTACAGGCTGTATGTACATCCTGCTCGACTTGGACTAATAACTCATTTAGCCTGAAGTTTTTCCGTCAATCATGTCCAAGTACTGGTATGTCGGCGCAGATCAATATAAAGGTAGTTTCACCTCCAATTGAATGACTGCCCTAGGTACGCTCCTAGAATTTCGCCCCAATGCGCGCGCTCCTCTTCTTCGCCTCACTTGGCCTTGTGGCCGCTGAGAACGGCCTCAATGGCTGGTTACGATATGCACCACTACCTTGTTCAGGTCAATGCCATTCCAGCCTCCCTTCGAGCATTGTCACCCTCAATGCGACTGAATCAAGCCCCGTGTACGTTGCGGGAACGGAGCTACAGAAAGGTCTGAAAGGTGTGTATGGGAAAAACGTGAAAGTCTCACACACCAAATGCAAATCGTCCTCTCTCGTTGTTGGTACACTTGACCAATATCGCGAGCACTGTGGCGCTGTACATGGTGTACCTGAATTGGAAGAAGATGGCTTTTGGCTCAACACCAAGGGAAAGAACGTTCAGATCATTGGACAGAATGAGAGGGGTGCACTGTACGGCACCTTTGAATACCTTTCAATGATTGCACAGGGCAATTTCACCAAGGTTGCCTATGCTTCCAATCCAGCTGCGCCTATTCGGTGGGTGAATCAGTGGGATAACATGGACGGAAGCATTGAACGCGGATATGGTGGCCCCTCGATCTTCTTCGAGAACAACCAGACCGTTGACGACCTAACTCGCGTTGCCGAATACGCCCGCCTCTTGTCGTCGGTCAGGATCAACGCCGTAGTTATCAACAACGTCAACGCCAATCCTATCATTTTGAACCCCGAGAACATCGACGGAGTGGGCCGAATCGCTGATGTCTTCCGCCAATACGGTGTCCAAGTTGGTCTGTCTCTCAACTTCGCGTCTCCTCAGACATACGGTGGACTCAGCACTTTCGATCCCCTTGACTCATCTGTCATCGCCTGGTGGTCGAACATTACGGCCCAGATCTATGAGCGGGTCCCCGACATGGCTGGGTACCTTGTGAAAGCTGACTCGGAGGGCCAGCCCGGACCCCAGACATACAACAGGACTCTCGCGGATGCAGCGAACCTTTTTGCCAAGGAAGTCAAACCTTACGGTGGCATTGTGATGTATCGTGCGTTCGTCTACGATCAGCATCTCGACGAGGCTGTCTGGAAGGATGATCGTGCAAAGGCTGCTGTTGAATTCTTCAAGCATCTGGACGGCCAATTCGACGATAACGTGGTAGTGCAGATTAAGTATGGGCCTATCGACTTCCAAGTCCGCGAGCCAGCATCGCCATTGTTTGCCAATCTGTTCGAGACCAACGTCGCCATTGAACTGCAGGTCACGCAAGAATACCTCGGTCAACAGTCACATTTGGTCTACATCGCCCCCCTTTGGAAGGAGATTCTAGACACCGACCTCCGTGTCGACCACAAGCCATCGCTTGTTCGCGATATCGTTGCCGGTAAGCGATTCAACCGCAAGCTGGGTGGATCAGCGGCTGTCGTCAACGTCGGCACCAACACGACTTGGCTTGGTAGCCACCTGTCCATGTCCAATCTTTATGCTTATGGTCGCTTGGCTTGGAATCCCGCAGACGATGCCCAGGACATTCTGCAGGACTGGATCAGACTCACCTTTGGCCTGGACCGCAAGGTGGTCGACACTATCACCCGCATGTCCATGGAGTCTTGGCCCGCCTATGAACAATACAGCGGCAACCTGGGCATCCAAACTTTGACTGACATTCTATACACTCACTTCGGCCCCAATCCTGCTTCCCAAGATAACAATGGCTGGGGTCAATGGACCCGAGCTGACCATACCTCCATTGGAATGGATCGGACCGTGTCAAACGGAACTGGGTACACCGGCCAGTATCCAGATGAGGTCGCAGCGGTCTATGAAAAGATCGAGACCACGCCCGATAATCTGCTCTTATGGTTCCATCATGTCAACTACACTCATCGTTTGCACTCTGGCAAGACCGTTATTCAGCACTTCTACGATGCGCACTACCAAGGTGCGGAGACTGCCCAGACCTTCCTCACACAGTGGGAATCACTGCATGGTAAAATCGACACTGAGCGATTCAACCACGTCCGCCGCTTCTTGGAGTACCAGAGTGGCCATTCTATCGTCTGGAGAGATGCAATCAATGACTTCTACTACAACATGTCTGGAATTCCCGATGAGGCCAAGCGGGTTGGTCACCATCCATGGCGCATCGAAGCTGAGGACATGAAACTGGAGGGCTACAAGTCCGTCGCTGTTACTCCTTTCGAGACTGCTTCTGGTTCCGTTGCTATTCGCACGACATCTAACTGCACCGCCGGTACTGCCTCAACCAAACTCGGCTTCCCCTCTGGGACTTACGACCTCGCGATCAATTACTATGATCTTTACGGTGGTCAATCAGAGTGGAAGGTCTACCTGAATGATCGGCAAGTCGGACAATGGGTTGGCAATGCCGAGGATACCTTGAGTCACACGCCTTCAATCTATCTGGATGGACATTCGGCCACTCGCGTTACATTCCGACACGTCAAGGTCCACAAAGGTGACACTTTGAAGATTGTTGGAAAGCCTGACGGTACTGAATCGGCTCCGTTGGACTATGTGGCTTTGCTGCCAGCGGGTATTGTAGATTAGAACTGTTTGATACAACCTTGGGATCTTCCAAGTTCCAGGTGATGAAGATCTTCGTGTAAAGCCTCGCGCTTCTACTTAGCTATTAAATAAAATCTTCCTAAGTGTCCCGACTCCCGATCTCTCTGGTACAAAGAGTAATGCTGCATTCAAGTAGAGCTTAAGTAAGTTAAGTGTTGCATCGGATTGAGTCTTACTTTGGGAGTGACATGTTTGATTCCGGCACGCCACACTTAGAAACAAAAGTGACGCTAGTCCAAATCAGGCTAGCTCCCTACATCATCGGCGCGCATTTCCATCGCGTCCCCAGATTATTCTCCCTGCGCTTCAGCCAATTGTCTCGTTCCTTCACCCTAAACACATTCCATTCGTATCTCCCCAGCTTCAGACCCCCTGCGCATCAACAAATTGCGTCGCTTCTTCACAACACACGCACACACGTCTCGGTCGCATCTCCCCTTGCACTTCAATATTTGATGCGCAGAGTCTGTCATCATGAGTGACTACTCCTCTTGGAAGGTAGCCGATTTGAAGGCCGAATGCAAGAAACGCGGCATCCCTCAGACTGGCCTGCGCCTCAAGCAACAATTCATTGACAAATTGACCGAGGTTGACTCACAAACAAAGCCCGATGAGACTGAAGCTGCAGCCCCGGCGAAAGAGACCACCGAGCCCGAACCATCTGCGCCAGATGCTGCTGCGGAAGCGCCCGTGTCACAGCCCGAAGTATCACAGAATGGGGAGCCGGAGCGCACAGATGGCCATCCAATTACGCAGACTGAGGAAACAGTCGTAGCCGGGCCGGGATCCGATCGAGTTCAGGATGGAGAAGAGCATACAGCTCAGCCGACACAAGGAGAGACGGATACGGCAGCCGATGCAAAGCCGCCGCAAGCTGAAGATGCTACGAAGACTGCAGAGACCGCACAAGGAGAGACGGACACGACAGCCGATGTAAAGCTGCCGCAGGCTGAAGATGCTACGAAGACTGAAGAGACGACACAAGCAAAGGAAGCTATTCCCGATGATCAGAAGACTCCAGCCGCGCCTTCCCAGCAACAAGTGGACGAAGAAACCCAAAACGTGAAGGACGAGGGACCTGTGAAGCCCGAAGAAAAGTCGACAGTGTCTGCTCCCCAAACATCTGGGTTCAATACCGAGTTATCAACCCCTCTTCCAGCAGAGGAGGCATTGGAGGATACACGCAAGCGGAAGCGGCGCAGCCAGAGCCCGGCTCCCACACAAGAAGAGATCGCAAATAGGAAGGCTCGCGCACAGGAGGCTGCCCCTCAGGAGATGGTAAAAGACGAGCAGAGTTCTACTTCCATAAAACCCGAGGCCCAAAAACCCGCAGAAGATCAAACAAACGATGAGCGCGCCGAGACCTCAACAGCTACTCGCAAAACACCTACCAAGCAAGATGCTCGGTTCCGTAATTTATTCGCCCCTGCTAGTGCAGCCCCCCAACGAGCATCCCCTCCGCAAGACGTCACGATGCAGGATGCCGAAGTGACGCCTGCGTTGCACGTTGCAACTGCTACCCTTTACATTGATGGCCTCATGCGCCCTCTCCAGCCGGCTGCTCTCCGAAACCACTTGGCCAGCCTCGCTTCCGCCCCTGGAACCCAAGAACCGGAGACCATCGTCGACTTCTATCTTGATTCTATCAAAACCCACTGTTTTGTCAGTTTTAGCAGTCTCACGGCAGCCTCGCGGGTTCGGTCTGCCATCCATGGGACAGTGTGGCCGAATGAGCGCAACCGTAAGAACCTCCGAGCGGATTTCATCCCGGACGAGAAGCTCAAGGAATGGATTCAGGTCGAAGAGGAATCCCGGGGCCGCGCTGGCCCCGCCGTTCGTTGGGAAGTAAAATACGAAACGGCCGATGATGGTGAAGTCACAGCTACACTCGCCGAGGTGGGCTCTACTTCCTCTGGACGGCGCGAGTCGGGATTCAATCGCACCCCTCCTTTGGGCCCGCGCAGTGATATGGAGCATCTTGCCCGTCGCCCTTCCAATGCTGCTCCTGCGCCTCCATCGCGACCCGGCCAGGGCTTCAAGCCTCTGGATGAATTGTTCAAATCTACCACTGCCAAACCCAAGCTGTACTACTTACCTGTTCCGCGTGCTGTCGCCGACAAGCGTCTGGATCAATTTGACGAGCTAATCCGCAAGGGTACATTCCCACGGCGTGGCGGTGATGAGATGCGGCGGATTACTTTCGAAAATGAAGATGAGTTCGTGGACGTTGGCCCAGAACGATTTGGCCCTGGACCACGTGCTGGCCCTGGAGCTCGTGGACGCAGACGTGGTGGGCGGGGCCGTGGGGATTCATGGCGCTCTTGAGCCTCAATCGTCGAGGTTTCTTAATATGAAACACGTTGGTCTAATATGATTGACAGTGTACAATACGCGCTTAGCGAACTGCACAGAATATTCCAATCAAATCTATCAAATCTCCAACTTGTATCACGTTAGGCTCCACTCGGCGGCTCCACGATAGCAAAAAAAACCAAAAATAGAGCCCAAGACAAGCTAAGCCTTCCAAGCACCGCCGATGAAAATCCATCAAAAAGTTTAAAGACTTAACTATCCCGAGCCTAATTAAGTTACCGAACGCCATACTCTTGTTTCTTCAAAATTCTGGTCTTAGCAGTTCTTCCATTCTCCAGCCTCCTCCAGGGCTCATTGTTGACTTCCGGTGGCGTTTCCCCTGTCGATCGGGGATAAGATAAAGGGGCGGAATAAACAATCGAAAGATCAGCAGTCTCCTTTGGCAACTTCACTAGTTACCTACCACCACACCCAGCCATCATGGGCTGGCCAGTGTGCAACTCGACAACAGAGGACCAAACCAGTGGGTTATCCCTCCCGTTCAAATCAACGACTCAGTGACTGATCATGACCCACCAGTTCAGGAGATCCCACTCTGGGATGGCGGCATCGCATTTCATACCCTGGCGCTAATGGTGGGCGGCGCATGCGCCGTCATCGCCTGCGGTGTCTCATTGATTCTGATTCTACTTCATGCGACGCATTACAGCAAGCCGATCGAGCAACGACAGTGAGTTTTCCATGTTTCCCTTCTACGACTCAAGCGCGTCGAGCATTGCTGACATGGTCCCATTCTCCGTCGCAGTATCATTCGCATCCTACTCATGGTCCCCGTGTATTCTATTGTCGCATGGCTGAGCATGTACTTCTATCATGACTCCGTCTACTTCGGGGTCATGGGCGACTGCTACGAAGCGTTCTGTATATCCGCCTTCTTCTCCCTCATGTGTCACTATATCGCACAAGACCTACACAGCCAGAAGGATTACTTCCGTGGAATTCAACCGAAGGCGTGGCTTTGGCCGTTGAATTGGCTTCAGAAATGCTGTGGTGGTGAGCGCATTTGGCGGACGCCGCGCAGCGGATTGACATGGTTTAATGTAAGAGGATGGAAATAACACGGTGTTGAGGCATTCTGGGGCGCTAACCTTTGCTCAGATTGTTTGGGTTGGGATTTTCCAATACTGCGTAATGCGCGTTCTTATGACTATCGTTGCGGTTGTCACGCAGAGTTTGGGGGTATACTGCGAAGCGTCGCTCAGTCCTGCATTTTCGCATATCTGGGTATGTTTGGAATAGTCGCGAACTCCGTGAAATTGCTATTCCCCGTCGATCGACTAACCTCCGTTGATAGATTATTGTCATCGAGTCCGTCTCCGTCACTATCGCCATGTACTGTCTGATTCAGTTTTACCACCAGACCAGCCAAGACATCAAACAACACCAACCTTTCTTGAAAATCATGTCTATCAAACTTGTCATTTTCCTCTCATTCTGGCAATCGGTAAGAACTATTGTCATTGCCTTTTAGGAAATGATACAACAACTTACATTCCGCATTAGACACTTATCAGTCTTCTGGTCTCCGAGGGAGCTCTCAAGCAAACCGACACAATCGCCTTGAACGACCTCAAAGTCGGGATCCCCGAGCTATTGATTAACATCGAAATGGCTATATTCAGCATCCTCCATCTATGGGCATTCTCATGGAAGTCCTACAGACTCGGCAACCAAAATGAAGTCACCGATTTCTACGGAAACGGCAAATCAGTCTATCAAGGCGGACGCTACGGCGTCAGAGCATTGATCGACGCCATGAATCCATTGGATTTGCTAAAAGCCATCGGCAGAAGTGCACGATGGCTATTCATCGGACGCAAGAACCGTCTATTGGATCCCAGTTACCAACCACAAGAATCCCTCGGCCTCCAACCACCCCAAGAAGGAAGCGAGCTCACCCAACACGGGACAGCGTACCCCGGCGGCGGAGCGGCCATCTCCAAGGGCCGAACAGGCCGCTACGGAGACACGCCTCAAGAAGAGGCCGATGTTCTCCTCGGTCACGCACAGCCGAATCCAGAGATTGCGCTCTTGGCTTCTTCGCCTTATGCTTCGGACTTTGACGATCACGTCCACGATCCACCGGGTCGCTTTTACAGTCGGAGCCCGTCGCCCTATGGTGACCCTGCCTCTCGCAGTCATGTCAATTTACATCCAGATCCTCCGATCACTCCATTTTCCTCTGATGAGCCTCTCCGCGAGCAGGCTCCCATGCCGTTGCCGGAACTTTATCGTCCTGCACACAGCCGTCTTTCATGATTTATGTCTATGGTTTGATTACGAGTCGGGTGTGGTCATCTCATACTCGCAGGGTTCATTATGATTATGTGTGTTTCTTTCGTGATTTGGCTGTATATAGACAGGATAATGCCTGACAAGTCTGGACTTTCCCTTTCGTTTTTAGTGCTCACCCCATACTGCTTTTTGCTCACTAATAGAACTTAGCACGCCATGAATAGGCCTCCAAGACTTCCGACATGCTAGAAACCAGCCCCAACATCCTCGCCGTAATGCTCCAATCCTCCCCAGAGCAACCCAGTCACAGTCCCAAATCGGTCCAGAACGAAGGCTCCAGAGTCTCCCTCCCGGCAAAAGTCTCGCTTGTTGTGATCCAAGTTAGATTCCTGGCTCGTGACGATGAATTCCTCGCTTACTGTACTGGGCCCCCAGTGACAGTACGCTTTGGCGCCATTGCAGATGGCCGAAGTAACGTAAGTGGTACGGCCGTTCGTCTGAGATATTTGGCTGCCAGACGGTGGTGTGACCGGAGTACTCTGCATGTCGATGAACATGCTCATGTCGTCTCCGAACGCAATCCGCATCACGCATCTCGAACATAGAGAGGTGCATCGGCTTAAACCGGTCGAAATCGAATGGAGTCTCGAACAGTAAACCTCGGATTGACTTTACCCGTGACACCGCAACGTACGACAGACCCGCTGCGAATTCGTGCCCGCTTAGGTCCAGGACGGCGTCCGAAACGGACATGCCCTGGGACCTATGCACCGTGATAGCAGGAGCAGACCTTGGAAGGCATTGATGGGAAGAAATCTTCTTGATGTTAATGCAAACATGCGGTTTGGTCTGAAACATTCTCTCTCGGCCTCTTTGGAAAGTTCAACGAACGCCCAATCTATTACTCGGCCACCGCGACGTTGCTTTCCAGACACAAATATCGCTTCGCCCATGACGCGGGGCATTCGCTTCACTGCCGCGTGCTGGTGTAATAGACTGTCCATGTGGGAGTCGTAATCTGCCATCCATTGCAGGAGTCGGGGATGGGGGTTCGCTCCAATGAGTTCCGCTTGTTGTAATTTGGAGCTGATCTCGGAGTGCTGCTCACGCATGCTCTCTATGCGGTCGTCAAGCCTGACGAGTCTCGCATCTCTATCCATGCGGGCCAGACCTTCCATTACAATCGCCTGGTTGAGAGGCCGAGCGGGAGATGATCCAAACTGGTCGAGGCTTTCGAGGACATGAACAGTGCTTTGAGATTTCGAGGGCCTGACAACGTGATAGTTTGTGAGGAAGTGGAGACCGTGCTTATCGCCAATATGAACTTTGTCAACCTCCACAGTGTGTGGGCTGTTCTTGTAAGGCGACGTTCTTGGCCGTCTTGGCCAATGCTGGGTGGTGTGAGCGTTCTCAGCGCTCCGTAGGAAGTTGGACCACGGGATAAGTGTCCCCATAAAAGCCAGATGCTGAATATCATTGGAATAGGTGTGATGCGGCCCTATTTGGAGGGATGGAAGTGAGGATTCCACAATCTCCTTGCCTGGATTGTATCTGCCATCACAGGTCTCTTTGGTCTAATTGAGACCTCTATTAGTTCAGTATTCCTCTATGACGGAGTACGGTCCATGGCTCCACGAGTACCACGATTGCTGGCCGTGTGTTAGCTGCTGTTGAGCCAACACTAAAGGGGCATAGCAACCAAATCCCGCAGAAGAAGTCTACGGGTGCTGCGAAGGTCAAAGGGAGAGAAGTTGGAGAGAAGAGGAGAGAAGTTGGGGAGAAGAGGTGAGGAAGAGAAGAGGAAGAGAAGAGGAAGAGGAAGAGGAAGAGGCAGGGAACGGATGAGGAAAGCGCGACTGCCCGTTACTTCCCAATGAGGCTAGGTCGTATCGATTTCTGCCTACTGTATGTATTCCAAGGTTGTTCCTTCCTTATTAGGTTATCTACATTTTGAGTTCATATCCCAAGAAGGTTGTCTTGAGAATCCAGACCATGGTTGCCTTGTCATGACCCATAGGTAAATAGGTACCTGTTGGGTAATACCGCCTGTCCACCTGTCTGCCATTCGAATCCTTACGATTCGTTCGGAGATCTGGCATATGAACTGCATACTACATTCGGCGGCAGCCCAGATAGGAAAGGCCCCACCCGGCAGACATTATGTCTACTGCGTATAGACTGTAGTATGTACTGCCGGTATCCTTCTTTTGACCTCACGCTTCCCATGATTCTTTTGCGATATCTTTCTTCTCTTTATCTCTTTATGTCTAGTTGTTCGGATATGAATACCCGCCCACTTTATTGAGGCATGTTTGCTAGTATTTGTCTTGCTTCCAACTTCAACCTTGTCATGCCCTACTTGTGCAACTACTCTGATAATTCAATTGTTGCTGCGGAATTACATTCTTGTACAGTATCATGAGTCTGAATACAGCTTCCTCTAGTGTTATTGACTGGATTGGGTGAAGTGGTTACTCATATCATTTCATAATCTCGTTTAACAGGCCTTCTGGGCCTTGGAATGGGACGGCAAGATTGGTCGACCCTCTGGAGTAAGCTAGTAGAGGTCAAGACGTATGATCTTGCATGCTCTCATTCACAGGGTATTTCGATCGCATAGGTCGAGAACATTATCAGCTTTGGCCAAAATCACCGCTTGGGGGGGGCACGTCCAGCCTGGCCATAGAGGTTCATGGGATGACCAGGCGCCCCAGACCCAGCCTGGCCGAAGAGCTCATCATTGAAGCTTCTCATCATGCCGCTGGTGTCCTTACGTGCGTGAGCCGCTTGACGCCCGCCCTGAACAATATCAGACCTGCGTCCCATTTCGCGCATAGCTTTGACGTTCTCGCCGAGTTGGCCGAGTAGCGAGACTAACAGCACGTCGTTTTCCTGTGAGATGACTTCTGTGGCGAAGGTGCTTTGTTCTGGTGGAGATAGGATGGAGAGGTGCGAGAGGAGGGAGTTGATATTGCGCAGTATCGAGTGTGATAGCTGAGTGGGGGATGTTTCGTCCTTGGGACTGTCTGATTTGAAATCCGCTTCGGATAGGCTCAAGAGATAGGATTTGATGAGGGAGAGACGCGATTCGAGGGTGCGAACGGCATTGAGACGTGTGGTGAGATTTGCAATCACTGTACAGGTCAGTATGTTTCGACCGCCGGGTAGTGGTTAGATTGGGGTCGTGAGGACTTACGCTCTTCCTCCTCCTGTGACAGTTCAACCTGTGGACTCTGCTTGTTTGCCTCGGTCTGCTCGGTCTGCTCCGCCTGCCGCGCGCGCTTGGTCGGCTCTTGTGCCGCATTCATAGAAGCGGTGCCCGAAGCCTGGACAATGGTATCAATACCGATCATCTCCGATTCTCCTGTCTCCATGGAGTAGGGTAGCTCCCGGAATCTGATGTTCGGCAGCGGCTTCTCGCCGTCAACCTGCATGTCTTTGCTGGCATCGGTAGCTGTCTCGCCCTCGTGGACACTCTCGTAGATAGTCAGGGGAAGCTTGCCACCTTGTGAATCTGGGTCTTGGAGCTGTGAGGGATGGAAGGCGAGGTAGACAGCTGATTCGTTGTAATCTTGGAGGATCTGTCGGTGGATGGGGAGTTGATCTTCGTTGGGGCCATTCGATTGCGCCGTCGACCACCATCCAACAAGATCGAGAGCAGGGTTCTTGTGGACATCCTTGACTGTACTATGGTCAGTATGTACTTGCTGGAAGAATATCTAGCTTGCCTTATCAGGGATCCACGTACACTGCTGGAGGCGCTCCTCAAACCATGATGCCGGCAATACGATCTCATCATTCGGTCCACGAGCAAAAGGGCACTCAAATGCATGTTCCAGTGTTATCTCTCGTCCATTCTGCTGGCCTAGGAGACCGCCAATTATTGGTCCTTGCTTCTGACAGGCGACATGTCGGGTGATTTGATCGGAGATAGTGAGGAGAACAAGCGGGTGTAGCTGGATATGGAGTCCTGAGTCGGATGACTTTTGAGACACCAGGTTTTGAGGTGCCATAATTGCTTCAAATCCTGGTATGTAGAGGACTTTTGGTGAACGACAGACCAGTAGAATGGAGGGTTGTCGAAATCGGGCACCTGGTCTGCCATGTTTGGTGCGGACGCGCGGGGCGGAGATACGTTATCCCCGCGGCCGCGGGGGGAGCCAGGACGGAGAGAACGAGGTGAGTACTTCATCTCCAACAAATCTGTCTCAATCTCGGGTTCGCGTCTTGCTCCTACACTTTCGAGGAAGATAGGGACACAGTTGAAGCCACCACGATGGCTATCCCTTCTACCTTTGATGCAGTGAAGTCGCATCTGGCTCAGGTCCAGGATGAACCCACAACAGCTTTGGACATTGCACTGATCGATCAGTTGAAGTTGCAGCTTGTGGAAGCTACGGATCGAGTTGTTCCTGCCACTATTCTGTCTCAAATCTCTACCCTTCTTCCAGTCTTGCGAGAAGATCCTACCCCTATCACTACACTTGGAATACAAGCCGTCGCATACTTCAGCTTCATTGATCTCCAATCTGTCGATCCCCCGATCAACCTTATCGCCGGCCTCAAAGCTCCATCCCCACCGATCAATCTCCTCGCTCTATCATTGCTTGCCAGAGCTGGTCAAAGTTCCAGTGAAGCTGCTATCGTTGCAGGCGACTCGGACCTGGTCGCTTCGCTTGTGGAGCTATGGCTTGCAACCCCCTCCACCGAAGTCGCGCAAGCTGCCCTTGACACAATATGGGCGCTTTTAAAGGTTGATGCATGTCACCGTTCGGAAGCTGAAGAATTTGGGCACGAGGATACAACCCATGGGGGACAAGGGCTCATGTGGAGGAGGATATTCACCGATGAAAAGGTCTACGGTTTGTTGTTCGGGCTATGTAGCCTTCGGCCGAATGCGCCTGGTGACCTTTCGAAGCGCGAAAGATCTGTCTCACAAGGCAGGTTGATGGCACTTCTAGTCAAAGTCGGGAAGATCCGCTGGGACATCATCTCAACGGCACAGATACCGGAGGTAGAAACCAAATACCAGAGCAACAGTCTCCTGCATTTCGCAACTTGTCAGATGGTCGAAGTCAGCGACATCTTAATGCATATGACGCTGCTAAACTTTTTGCGCGAATTACTGGAGATTGACGGGCCGGGCCTTGTTGCTCGAAGCTGTGTGCAGTCGACTTCGACTTTCTCGTCCCTGGCCCTTGACTTCCTCGTCTCACACCAGTTACATCATAAGGTGCTGAGCTACTATCTCGATGATTCTGCGCTCGATGCAGTCGATCTCGTCTACTTATCTGGTCCAGTCATGGCCTACGTGGCTCGATACGCCGAGATGTATCCCAATCACTTACTACAGAACCCCGTGACTCTACTCGACGGGATCATCTCCCGCATTAACAGATCTCTTGCTATCCAGAGTACGCAGTGGGCACATGGAGAAGTGCCCACAGGTCATTTGGCTATTCTTGCTTCACTTCCACGAGTGCTCCTCGTGGCAGCGGGCAAGCATGGTGCCAATCCCGTCCTCGCTATCCCGACTAACCCTCCGAACAACGAGGCTCTGGATGTTTTGGCCAAGATTTTCCACGGACCTCAGCGGACTGGCACCTCCATGGTCTTGAACACATCTGGCCAAACTCCAACTGACTGGGACCGCGAAGCTGCTGCAGCGCGCGTCCTCTATTTCACTTACCTCAACAAATACCCCACATTCTGGGAAAATGTTGTGACAGCTGCGGATATTCTGGTGATGAAGGATACTGCCTTGTCGGCACTCAATTTTATGAGGGCCATCACTACAGCAAACTGGAACTCATTGCCTCCGGCCCCTGCTAACGCTGATACCTCCCGGTTCCAGCTGCCCTCTGAAGAGGAACTTGGTCGATTATCCCCGGCTGCTAGTGGCACTTTCCCCGTCTCCGGAGCATGGGCAGTTCTCACTCCACCTGCGTTGACCACCCTTCTCCCATATCTCTTCAAGCGGCCCCTCTCCTATGCAGACTTCGTCGGGGGTGGTGCAGGTGATGCTCAGAGTGTTGTTTGGAAAGTCGCGACCGCCAAACACGACGTTCTTGTGGCACTGCACTCACGGCTGCAAGGAACTGGTAGTGGAGTGGAAGGACTCGAGGACATCATGCAAACTTTACAACAGCGCGTTAATGAGGGTCCCTGGGGCCCGGTGCGATCTGCCGGGGCACAGGTCACGACTATGACGTCCTAAAAAAATTAGAGCATGGTAAAATACTCAATCATTTGCATACCTAGATCCTCCTTAGGACTGAGTCTACAAAATATCATCTTTCAGAAGTTCAGATCGACTTGAAGCATCATTAAATGAACAAGTTTCTAAAACAGTGAAGATCTGCGTTTGTTATCTTAGCGTCTAGCGTCCAGGCGGGGAACATTCAGTGCTTTTCTGCCAGAGCTAGTGCTGTTTCGGGTGGGCGGTAGAGAAATGTATTTTTTGGAGTGATGATCATCTTGTCCGCAGTTGTAACAACCATGATTCATGCCTACACATAGGGAATTCGTTGGCTTCAAGGATGACATTGACCTATAAGTAACCTTTTCATTCATTCAGCTTTACTCGGATACAACCATCATGTCGCGACGTGGTGCACCAAAGGGCAGGAAGCCCCCGGCACAGAATTTACATGGGATGCCGACCCTGGCGGAGAGCCAGACACAGCTCCAACGCCTATGTTCCCTGTATGTTTGCTTCTTGGCCTGGCCCCTGAGGATCTCCTTTTTCATTTTACCAATTCTCACTATGGCTATGGAGAATGCTATTGGAATCAAAGCTAACCCTCCTTGCAAGAAATACAGTGTCCCTTTGGCTCGGAAATTGAGTCTAGCAGAGCAATCTCAGGTAGACTACTACCGACGTCTACGTGAGGGCTTCCATGAGGGCCCCTATTATTCTGTTCTCGATGCCTCCTCCACCAACGCCAAAAAAGGCAGTGCCGCGCGCGCTAACTTCGACCCGTTCCACGGCATGCCAACATACTCCGGACGCTATCAGAAGAAACGGCGCACTATTCCTAAAATCACCGGACGGTCCTATGGTGAGTTGGCAAACGATTGGCATCATCGGCGAGTGACTAACCTCCCATGTCTCTATAGTCCTGAAATTCTTCCCCCGCGAACTATGGCCGACCATTCAGCCTAACTTCAAGCCCGATGAAAGCGGCTACCAGGTCTCAGCTACCGGAGTGAAGCGCGGGTTTGAAGACGAGGAAGATGAGGGTAGAACTGCGAAGGGTGCGGCGCTTGATGACGAAGATGAAGAAGGTGACGAAAAGGCCGAGGAAGCCCCACTCTTTGACGAGGAGGATGAGCAGGATGAAGAACTTGTGGATGATGATTTCTCCGAGGATGATGATGAAATGGGCGGCGATTACAATGCCGAGCAGTACTTCGATGATGGGGAAGATGATATGGGCGACGATGATGCTGGCGGCGGCGGCGGCGATGATGACTTCTAAACGGCACATGCACTATACCCCTATGTTCTTTCAATTCCCCTCATAGCGGCTCTCCAGCAGTCTGGATTTTATCCTCAAAGGAGTTTACGTTGTATGCATGAAGATGTATTCAGTGTAGATCAACCTTCACAGTATGCTTGGCGACTGGCTTCCTTCATAGAGATAAATCTACATATACGTACATGCAACACCGCGAGACCAGTGGACACACACATAGGAACAACACAATCCCAGTTCCTCCGGCCTTGCGTTGCTCAACGTGCATATAAATGGCAATCTAGTTGATGGACGCACCTGAGGATGACGTCAGCCGATTTTGTCGCCGGCGGGACAGATCCCGCGCAATTGGAATAAATAAGTTTTGAGCATGCTTCCGATATCGCGATAGGTCACAACGCAGAATGGCCAGCACCCAAGTCCTACGGCCCATACAAAGGAGGTCTATTCTCATTTTGTATGGGTCCGAGACAGGCAATGCACAGGAAGTGGCTGAGGAATTGGGCGCCTTGACGGAGCGACTTCATTTCGCGACGCATGTATTCGAGTTGAACCAATGCAAGCCAGTATGTAGTGTCATCTCCAACCCCTGGGTCTCTGTGTCCACTTTGCTCACTCGTTGGCTTCATAGGAAGACCTTTCTTCTTACACCCTCACGATATTTGTGACCTCGACCACCGGACAAGGTGATTTCCCGGCGAATGCGCGGACTTTCTGGAAATCGCTCTTATTGAAGAAGCTCCCCGCTACATACTTGAAGGGGATTAACTTTGCTTGCTTTGGGCTAGGTGATAGCTCTTATCCCAAGTATGGACGTTCGCTACTATACTATTATGACCTCCAATGGCTGATCAATGGCAGATTCAATTGGGCCATACGCAAGCTCCAGAAGCGACTCCTACAACTAAGCGCAAATGAGATTTACCCCACAGGCGAAGCGGACCAGCAACATCCAGAAGGGTAAGTGTCTTCCTGTCCTTGACTATTTGTCTGTCCAGGGCTTACATGACTTGGAACAAATCAGACTGGAGGGATCCTCTTTACCATGGATGACGGGTTTCCGAAAGCAACTACTGGATAGGCACCCTCTCCCTGCTGGCCAGGATCCGATTCCGAGTGATGTGCAGCTTCCGCCGAAGTGGATCTTGCAACTGAAGGATGAAAACGATACCGTCCCAATACCGCAGGCTGAGCCCGTCGCAAATGGACATCGAGCTCCCACAGATGAGTATCCAGGGCTGCACCATCTGGACCATGATTATCGCCCTATTCCACACACACTCTCTGCGACATTGGCGGAAAATAGGCGTGTGACTCCGCAAAGGCATTGGCAAGACGTACGCCGAATCACCCTGACTGTCCCTGACTCTGTCTCATACGGCCCTGGAGACATGATCGCCATCACACCGAAAAGCTCGTCAGCTGACGTACAAACCCTTATTGACCTGATGAATTGGAACGATCAAGCAGATAGGCCAATTTCCCTTGTTCCAACAGGAGATATTCCATCCCCACCACCTATTCCTGGTCTCTACTCATATCCGAACCTCACTCTCCGCGCCCTCTTGATAGACTATCTCGATGTCAAAGGGATACCCCGCAGGTCCTTTTTTTCCGCAATTGCACACTACACAAACGACGAGATGCATAAAGAGCGGTTACTAGAATTCACAAACCCCGAATATCTCGATGAGCTGTGGGACTATACGACACGCCCTCGACGCAGCATACTTGAGATCCTGCATGAATTTGACACTGTCAAAATCCCATGGCAGCACGCAATCTCCGTTCTCCCTATCATGCGCGCCCGCCAGTTTAGCATTGCCAGCGGTGGAAGCCGCAAGCAAACTGCAGACGGGAAAACACAGTTCGAACTACTCATTGCCATTGTGAAGTACCAAACGGTCATCAAGAGAATCCGCGAAGGAGTCTGTACTAAATACCTCTCTATACTCCGGCCGGGCAGTACATTGAACGTCCAGCTCCAGCCAGGCGGCCTCAATTCATCAGTTCAGCAGCTCACCGCAGCAACCGTGCTCATCGGGCCGGGCACTGGAATTGCACCACTGCGCTCCATGCTGTGGGAGAAGGTGGCACTTGTGCAGGCTTTCCGCGAACAGAACCCTGGTGTAAACCCTCCAGTCGGCCCAACAATTCTCCTGTACGGTGGTCGAAACCGGGAATCCGATTTCTTTTTTGAGGAGGAGTGGACGGAGCTCAGCAAGCTTATTCCAATGCAGGTCCTCACTGCTTTCTCGCGCGATCAACCGAATAAGGTTTATGTGCAAGATATTGTACGTGAGAACTTCCCACTCTTCTTCCGCCTGTTGCATGACATGCAAGGGTCGGTTTATATTTGTGGTTCCTCTGGACGCATGCCTCAAGCTGTGCGAGAAGCCCTCATCGAGGCCTTCCAGCATGGAGGAGCCCCTGTGCCAGGGCAGCCTTTCAACCGTTCCCAGGCTGAAGCGTATCTTGTCAATATGGAGAAGGTTGGACGCTACAGACAAGAAACTTGGTGATATGCCAAGGATACCATATCAAGATACATGATGTGCTCAAACATGTACCTAGTCTTGTGGTTGTCCTGTACAATACGATGTTTACGATAGTTCAATCTTGTCGATAGGTGTACCTAATAGGCACAGAAGAGCTTCTAAGGCAGACCAAAGTCCAAGTGCATTGGAATTCGTTGGTCGTCACCTCGTCACCTTCGTGTTCGACATATCTGTAGAGCGAAGTTTGTGAACCGCGATTTACTGTTATTTAGGCTTGTGTAACCAAACAATGCCTACTTTTAATATACAAGGCGGTTTGGCCGAGTGGTCTAAGGCGATTGACTAGAAATCAATTCTCTTCGGAGGCGCATGTTCGAATCATGCAGCCGTCGGTACATTTTTTTTCCGCCTTTCCTTGTGTGTGGACTCAACTCAGTTGGACTGAGCCCCAAGTAGAAAGGCCATATGAACTTTTGTTTGCTTTTTGAGATTGATGGCTAGTTAGGGAATGGGCTAGCGATTCAAGAGAACTATTTACCTTCTGCATCTTGCAAGGAGCAGTCGAGACTCGACTTATCACGATATGTACATAAAGGGTTAACCTCGGCAGGTTCGGTGGTACGGCTACAGTCGCGTTTTGCGGCCATCTTCTTGCTCAACTCCGCGGGTTCTTCATGGCTTATGATCGCACGTTCGTTTACCGTTGCTGTTCGCTTGCTTGTTGTTTCATCCCCGCAATGCTAGGTTACTGTCTGAATATCTTCCATTCTTTACGTGTTGTAGATAGGTACTGGGTACCTCACAGGTGGAAACATAGGTATATGTACTCCGTACGCTGCTATATATACTCCACACTTGAGCATACCTTTCAATGTTCGTGATTTCAACAATTCTAAGCATCAGCCTCCATGGATTGTCTGAATACGCAATTCGACTGCAAAAGCCAGGCTCGGGAAGACAATCTATACATATCCAGAGGATATACCATGCCGTGCAAGTCAACAATGGTATCCGTCCATGTAGTATGTAGAGGTTTGAGTACCTAGAGGAAGATGGAGGCCGCGGCCAGTGAGACTAGCAGGAAGAGTTACAGAGCTGAATTCTATATCCTGAACTTACTGCTTCCTTGGCCCCCGCACCTGAATGCATTCGTTTCGCACAGCAACTGTCATATGCCATTTGGAATACCTACTAGATCTGCTAGGAAGGTTACGCCATTGTGAATACTGCTCAAAACAAACAAACTTCAGCAGGAGATAAGTCGTGGACATGCACTGTCCATCACACCGAGAAGTTAAAGCCATACCTAGGGAAACGGAAGGCTCCGACTTCAAGCGCTTGTTGCCTGAGTGGCCGCAAAACACCCGGTCAGAAGTGCGAGAGAGGTTAAACTCGGGCCGCGTCGGCGTTTCCTGTTTCTTGGCACTCCGTCACCGCACGCCTTTCTCTCCCTCCGTGCGTCCAACCTTCTTGACACCAACTCAGGAATTGGCAAATACTTGACCGTTAATACACAATGAGCGGCCTACGGATATTGGTGCCCGTTAAGCGGGTGATTGACTACGCGGTAAGCCGACCCCTCCCATCCATGCCACCGTCTGAGTGAGGCTCCCGAGCGTCCGAGGCTCGGAGCTTGTATCTCGAACAATGCAGTCAACACAAATCCCCACCACTTACTCTGGCATTGATTCAACGAACTGACATTCACCCTCGCCCCGAATTAGATCAAACCCCGTATCAACAAGGCCCAGACCGGGGTCGAAACTGCCGGTGTCAAACACTCCCTGAACCCATTCGACGAGCTCTCAATCGAAGAGGCCGTTCGCCTGCGCGAACGCAAGGGTCCCATTAAAGTTGAAGATATTCTTGCACTCTCCGCCGGTGGCCCGAAATGCCCGGATGTTCTACGTACCGCCATGGCCATGGGCGCTGACCGTGCCTTCCACATTGATGTCGGGGACAAGGGCGACGGCGGCCCGGAGCCACTGACCATTGCCAAGATGCTGCAGGCCGTCGTTAAGGAGCAAAACGTGAACCTCGTTCTTCTAGGAAAACAGGCTATTGACGGCGATCAGGGCCAGACTGGTCAGATGCTCGCTGGTTTGCTTGGCTGGCCCCAGGCTACACAGGCTAGCAAGGTCGAGATCAAGGACGAGGCTGGTACCGTTGAGATTACCCACGAGGTTGATGGCGGTGTTGAGACTCTCCGCGCTAAGCTGCCGATGGTTATCACGACCGATCTGCGTCTGAATGAGCCCCGCTACGCTAGCTTGCCCAACATCATGAAGGCCAAGAAGAAGCCCCTTGAGAAGAAGACCCTTGCCGATCTCGGTGTCGAGGACTCACGGCGGTTGAAGACCGTGCGGGTTATTGGTATGTGGTTTTTCTTTTTAATTCACGGGATCGAGCTAATGTGTTACAGAACCCCCCCACGCAAGGGTGGTGGCAAGGTCGAGGATGTTGATGGCCTTGTCTCCAAGCTTAAGGAGCTTGGTGCGTTGTAAGTGCGCTGAGATTGTTATTGATTGCACTGTGTTTGTATACCATCGCCTTTTGAAATGTTGATTCACTACATTTGGGTTTGTCTTGCGCATTTCCGCAGGTTATCCGATGGCCATGCTCTGTGGCGAGGCATGTGCTTTTGTTGAATGCTAGATCTTCCATACAAATGAAGACAACTTATGATCACCCAATGTCCACCACTCCCACTATACGCAGTATTCTAGCGCGATGTTGTATCTGCGTGCAAGTAGGCATCATTCAATGGTTAGCGAGAGGCCACACTACTGCAGTCCCCTGGATCCCTATCCGCCACAGCGGCGCTCGAGTGGCTACCCTCGTCTACAGGTATGGTAGGCCGTAAGTAATCAATCCATGGCCAGCTCCAGCCCTTTTCTGATCCAGCATGTCTCTATCCGCCCTTAGCCAATCGGATTTTCACAGCGCCCAATACATTTCAGCCCGAGGCGATTTATCCTTCTGTTGCCAGTCAGAGTGCCCAACTCTCCCCGATTGGCTATTATGAAATTCTCCGAGAACCTCATACATAACCGGGAAACTTTCTTGTTCAGTGATCACTTAGCCCTAAAGCCGGAGGTTGGCTACATTTGAGTTCAATCAGTACTCCATAGACGAATGCCATCTGCGTGTATATTGCTACGAGACCACCATAGGAAAGAATGCGCTTAGAAAGTCAAATTGCAGTTGCATAACTGAGGACACTCCAGCAATCCGCTAGTCAGAGTATGTATGCGTTGGCAGTGTTCCAGCTGACGATGGCGTAATGCATGACCTTACAATATTGATAGCGTGGGTTAGTGTGTTTCGATCAGCTCAGCCTTGGCAATGGGTCCACTGAGGCTTGAAAATGAAGCATCCCAGATCGATGGAGTTGAGACCAAAATGTTGATTCTCAAGTTTCAGATTGTGAACATATCAGATAGCCCTACCTCTTTTAGACAGGTTCGATACCTCGGTACCTGCCTTTTTAGGCGAAAACTATGCTGAGTCATGACCTGTTAAAGACTTTTTAAAATTAAATTTTTTCGGAGTGGGGATCTGATCTATGACAATGTGATTATCTGGACTGGTCATCTCTCAGATCTCGTAGATCTTGAATGGAATTCATTTGGGAATCTACAGTCCACAAGCAATAGTGGTCAGGGCAATATGCGTAGCTGACCTTTGCATGTTATCCATTTGGAATCAACAACAGTTACAGTCAACATCTACCTAAGCAGATGCAAACACATGATAAATCAAGGTATGATGACATTGCCCTCTTATGAACCATGGGTCTTTCAAGGCAATTTAGTTCTAACGTTCTGTTCTGGGCCTCCGCCACTCGGCCTGGGGGGAACTTAATTATTCGTACACTTCCGTCTGACCCGACTCAAATTGGAAAATTACTCTTCATGGACGTTGATTCTTGACTCTTAACTTATTGCCTTCTCTGGATCCCTTATATCTCAACCTGAACTTATCCCACTTTATACACTGTTCTATCCTTCTGTTATATACTGACTGCCGGAAGGAAGTCGTCCCTGCCCACATATCGCTGAAATCGGTGAACCAAGCGGAAGGCCCAAGTAGCATTCCTCCCCGCATTCCTCGGTGGCGAACGCACATCGCACCGGATTCCTACAGCATCCCTATTCTATGCAGGGAACATTCTGCATCGCATTAAGAATCTGCCAGGACCCATGCGTGCCGTTCGCAGCACTGTCGTGTTTCAGATACTAGCGGCCCGTGTATAGATCGTGGGCCTTGGTGGGCTTCTCGCTACACGGAGCACTTCTCGCTCCCTGTCATTTCTTCTATACCATACACAATTGTCATATAGCCTCCTCCTGTCTGGAACCCATTCGACATGGCTCCAACCCGGTGGGAGAAGACGAAAAGCATATCGAAGAAGGGCTTCGATAAAGCATGGAACACAGTCGATAAGCTCGGTGCCCCGGTCAACCGCCTATCCAATAAGCTGGGATCCGAGGCCTTCTGGCCCATGACAATTGATAAAGAAGCCGACAAAGCCGCGCGCATTTTGCGCAGCTTCTGCAAGGATGGTTTCTACGCGCCAGACGAGTCCACCGGGACCGACGAGAAAGGGAAAATCAATCGCCCTAAGGGCAAGCAGCGTGTTATAAAAAAGATTCCCGCACAGGTGCTCAAAAACGCCAAAGGCATTGCCATTTTCACGACAATGCGCACAGGTCTGTGGGTGAGTGGCTCTGGTGGTAGCGGCGTGTTGCTTGGTCGCCTCCCCCTCACTGGTGAGTGGAGCCCGCCATCTGGGATTATGCTACATACCGCCGGTATAGGCTTCCTCGCCGGTGTGGACATCTACGACTGCGTGGTAATCATCAACACGTTCGAGGCGCTGGAAGCTTTCAAGAAATTTCGCTGCACCCTCGGCGGTGAGGTCAGCGCAGCCGCGGGCCCTGTTGGCGTGGGTGGCGTCCTCGAGTCCGAGGTGCACAAGCGCCAGGCACCAATTTGGACATACATGAAGAGCAGAGGGCTGTATGCGGGAGTGGCGATCGACGGCACAGTCATCATCGAGAGGACGGATGAGAATGAGCGTTTTTACGGCGAGCGGATATCTGTCGACGACATTCTTGCCGGCAAAGCCCGAAACCCGCCCAAAGAGCTCGAAACCCTAATGCAAACACTCAAAGCTGCACAGGGCGACTCGGACGCCGACGAAAGCCTCATGCCGCCTCCTGGCGAAACGCCCGGTGACATGGCGTTCACAGACGAAGGACATGCTTTCGGCGTGCCCGCCGTAGACGATCCTGATCCATATGGAGTGAAGGCGCTGGAGGCGGAGGGGCTCTTCATACGCGAAGCCGGCACCAAGGTAAGGCCAAGCCTTGAGACCTTTGAGTTCCGGCCCAACATTACCAGCCCTATCTATAACACTTTCTCGCGGCGCAGCATTGATAGTTCACGGCGCAATAGCTGGCGCACTAGTGTGCAAAGTGCGAAGAGCCATGTTAGCGTTGATCGTGGCACACAGACTGATGACGCTCCGATGACAGCGGCAACGTCAGTGAGTCGTGCGTCTTCTCGCAGCGCGAAGGAGTCGTCTGCAAGTGGTCCATCGATGGGTACCGGAGGTGAAGTCGAGGATTCTGGTGGTTGGGATACAATTGCGCTCCACGGCGAAGAAGACCAGGCCAAGGTCCGGCATTTGGAGGACCAGGACGCGGAGGATAGAAGAGCGAAGGCGAGTGCCCGTGAGGATACGCACGAAGATCCAGGGCTCGAGGACGATGACGAGGATTTCGAGGTCCACGAGGTTACCAATGCCATGGTTACACCGAAGAGTGCTCAAGACTCACCCACCAAGGTCGAGGATCAAACGAGCGATCGCGACACTAAGCGTATGTCACCGAACTTCACTCGGGCTCGTTTGGTCACTATCCCGGCACGCACTCCGCCCGCCCTTCCCCCGCGACACCCACATCACGTCTGGGGTTCTGGCTCGAGCCACGAGTCGCGCTCGCCTACAGCTCTCTCGCAGTCTAGCCACACTACCTCGCCAACGGACGTTACCGAGGCGGCGGAGAAACTCGAGCATATGGATGAGATGCCTAAAGTGCTTCAGCCACCGAAGAAGTCCAAGAGTGCACCTGATGTTCCCGATAAGGACGAGGGCGAGGAGTTCCTTGATACGCAATCCGAGCCTCCGAATGAGAAGGACGAGTTCCTCTCTGTTGATGGCGGGTCGGAAGTCGAGGATAATGCCGCTGAGCTGGGGAATAAGACGGAGAAGCAGAACGAGGAACCTGAAACTGAAACAGAGAAATCTCCTCAACCTGGCAAGAGTGCTGATGATACTAAGCTTGCTGATAATGTCGAGGATACCCCGGAGGTTGAAGAGACTCTCGACAAACTCGAAGAAAAGCTCGGTGCAGGCGACGGGTCCGAGGGACAGAAACCAAGCATGTCGTACGCACACGCTCTTGCTAACCGCGGAGCAGACGAAGAGAGTCCTCGTGGCACCAAAGTCGATATGACCATGCCCCAAGCTCGGGCTGAGTGAATTTTCTCCCTGGTCAGATCTTGATTTACTGCGCCGTTCCTACTTCAGACTCGATCTCCCTCATTTTCGACTTCTCATCATTTATATCCCTGTTATCATCCCTCTTCAATACTGTCGACTCTTGAGTCATTCAAAAGTCTTCGAATTATCCGGCCTCACCTTTATCTATCACGTCTCATCTCTCGCCTCGAAAGGGGGTTTGCTTTCTAATTTTCCATCATCAGGTTTAGCGTCTATGCATTTCAGCGAATTGGGGGGTTTTCTTGCCTGGAATGGCTGGGTTGGTGGCTCGACTTGCATTATATTCTTTTATGAAAAACATACTTGGCAATTGGCTGCTTCCACCTACGTGGATATTCTGGAACGCAGCTCAATACTATCGCATGTCTCCTAAATAATGTTGGACTCAGATAGCGGAGAATATAGGTACCTTCAAATGACAGTGTCTCCTTTTCGTAACCTTGCAACTTATTACGTGCTATACTGCGTATGTCCCCCGACAACGTTGAACGCCCAGATATTCTCAGCACCTAAGAGTAACATTTATTGCCCAACTAGTTAGACAACCCCCATTTTACGTGGTGAATGGCTGCACCTGAAGCGATAGACCGATTGAGTAATTGATCGTCGAGAGGCGCTCTTAAGGTTATCTCCGTGCTAACTCCGGACCAAAGCTTGTTCAACCTTAAATCTGGGGCAAGAGCGACGTTGCATCGTTCTTTCCGGGACTGGACTTCCAACTACAACCTTGGAAGAACGCCTCGTCAAAAGCCCACTTTCAATTGTCTACTACTCCCTAGCAACAGCCCAATAACCTCCCAAAATGCCTTCAAACAAGCACTTCGAAGCGGGCCAGTCTCTCATCGAGAACGACAAGTCCAAGATCCTCGGCCTGACCATAAACGAGCATGAAAACGTGCAACCGGGAACATATATTCCTCGCAATGGTAACGAACCAATCAGCCCACCAGCCATTGGGATTCCAACTAATGCTATAAAACAAAAACAACAGTGGCCCAAGAACCCCCGAAGCTCTTCTTCTCCGGCGCAGACCCCGCAAGCACCTACATGGTCGTATGTCTGGACATCGACGCCCCCTTCCAGACTCTCAACTTTCTGGGACCGGTCTTGCACTGGATTCAGTCCGACCTCAAGGTCACCAGCGACGGTGAGCTCAAGTCTGATGCGCCCTTTGTCGCGGACTACATCGGCCCTGCTCCGCCTCCCGTCGGTGCGGCCCATCGGTACCTCTTCTTTCTCTATGAGCAGCCGGCGAACTTTGATCACACTGCCCATGCTCCGGTGGGCGGCAAGAAGCTGGGTGCTATGAGTCGCATGCGGTACGATCTTGAAACTTGGGCGGAGATGATCGGACTCGGCCCTATTGTTGCTTTCAACTATTTCACCTCTAATTAGTTTGTTTCCAACTGCGTTGTTTTCTCCGGGTGGCAGTCTCGCGACCTGATCAAGGAATAGCTTCTGCTTTGCTTCGACAGAAAATCGATTGACTATCCTCCGTTTCCCAACAGCTGCAATCTCCAGTGTGATATATCACGGTCTGGAAGTCGACACCCCCGGTGAGGAGTCTCTTAAGCTCACTGAGTAGTGCCGATGAAGGAGCTCTCCGGTCAGGCCTCACACCAAAGGAAGAAGTTGCGGCACCTGGCAGCGGGGTTTGATAATGTATTTGGCGATGTTTGCCGGAGATGGCCATCTATGATGCATTAGCGCCATCCACATATGGTTTATAAAGTGCAACCAGCGCCCCTCGTAACGATATCTCTGACTTGATTCCCTTTTTTGTCTGGGCTTTTCATAGAGTGAGACTCCATCATCTGCTTGAAGAGAGTTTTGCAGTGGTAGAAGAAGATGGCATCGACGGCCACCAAAAGCCCTACCGAGAAGCTTTCCGATAGCATGAAGGGACTAGTCATCGGTGCTAGTGGTATCATCCCTGGATACCCGCATGGTATGTATGCTTTAAGCGTTAGAGGAGCCAAGAAGGGCCATACTGCGCCAAGGACTTGATTGACAACTTCGCCCGATTCCTCTAGATCGAATCAAGAAGATGGTAGAAGAATGTGGTGCGAAGTTCACCACAACGGATCTTGACGGGTGTACCCATCTTGTGACGACAGAAATCAGTCTCAAGAGAAGGCTGAAGAAGAGTCAGTAGCGTCAACTCGTCCCATAGAAATCAGCTGATCGATGTCTAGTTACCGAGGCTCGTGAGCAGGGAAGTTGCAAGATCGTGAGCATCGACTGGCTGCTCCGGAGTACGGAAAAGCATACCCCAGTGAGCGTTGACGAGTACTTGGTCACACCAAACACGAAGATAAGGGCGAAGCAGCTTGAGAAGAAGCGTGCACGAAGCGTCTCGCCTGCGGGCGAGGACTGCAATTCTTTGAAGAAGCAGAAAGAGCAACATCTCCCATTGCAATACTTGATCGACTTAGTCCCCGAGGCATACCCAGAGACTAGTGAGTGATATGGCCATAATTTTTTTCGAGAACTTTCACTCACGACGTGCCTATGATAGGTGATGGAGGTTCCGTTTGGCAGGACGCCGAAGGAGTGGTATGGGATGCCACACTGGTCTATCACTGCGGAAGCATGTGGAATTTGACTGTGCTACGCGTCAAAATACCTGATCAGCGCTCCCACACCTGGGCTTTCCAATACGAAGGATCTTATGGGGCTTTTGGAAGCTTAGACTCAGCCAAGCATGCGTTCGAGACCGAGTTCGAGAGACTCTGTGGCCTACCATGGAAAGATCGATATGACCTTCCCCTTGAGGATAGATGTATCTTCGTGGAGACTCATCACAGAGACTAGATTCCCACCACCCAGGTGGACACGTCCATCACCAGCGTTGGCAAGATTTTGGGTGTCATCCTCACTCCAGAAATCCTAGAGGACCAGTCCAACCAGCTCATTAAAGGGATAAGTGGAGCTTCGCCTGATGACAAGGCGCAGGAAAAATTGTGTTCGATTGGACTTGCGATTTTGCGCAGGCTGACAACGTTGACCGGTGGTACAAGGCCGATAACTGCAAAGAGCGGATGTTAAGGACCTACAATGACTTTATTCCATCGGAGGACGTTCCGATCACCATGAAGTCAGTCGAGTGGGTGCTCGAGACCCTCAATAATCTACGTAAGATGCGCATTGGAAGGCGTATCTTGAGAAGCGACCCATCGTCTCCATTGGCTTTGAGCATCGCATCTCAGGTAATAGGTCTCGCGAAAATGGACCCAGGTATGGATGCTCTGTGTGCCCTTGTCGCTGTATCTTCCAAACTGCTTTGTAGAGTTTCGAAGCTTGAGATTGACCCTACTTGACAGTGGATAGACACTCGACAGAGTTCACGAAGCTCTACGAGTATATCAAGGAGTCTTCCAGACCAGAACACCCATATCAGTTCGAGGCAAGTTGAATCCAAATCATCCACTTGAATACAAACCGTGAATGCTAACTATCTCTTCTGACTAGCGAGTCATCGCCATCGTCCGTCTCGAACGTCCAGGGGAAGCAGAATCCTTTGCCGAGTGGGAAGAGGAACACCATCGCAAGACTGGGGACCGACGACTTCTCTGGCACGGCTCCCCAAATGATAATTTTATCGGTATCCTGAGAGATGGTCTGAGAATATACGAATGGGCGACGGGAATTTATTTCGCCGAGATGTCTTCTAAGTCGGCGGGATATTGTGAGTCGTCGGGAGAAGCTCTACTGTTGTTGTGTGAAGTTGAGCTGGGCAAGTTGAGTTCCTTGAGTGTTGAGAACAGGGGGCGCAGCTATTATGAGACTTGGCGAGACGCTGGTGGTATTCACCCGGATCTTCAGGGTTCCAAGGTGCCAGACTTCGACTCAAGATCCAACACAGAAGAAGGACGACTTTACCACAGTGAGTTTATCGTGAGTAACCCAAAACAGATTCGTCATCGGTACCTGTTTCACGTGGAGTTGGGCAACAAATGTAAACTTTGAAATCGGGGCTATGTTGGGAGGATGAGTCGACGGTTGCCGAGCTGTCGCTGTCTTCATGACTGATTCGATTGATGAGTTGTGACTTGTTTTGGGATATCTGTGATCGAGAGATTGAATCTGTTCGGAGTTGTGTTTTGAAATTTGGAGTAACGTTAGTGCAGTATAGGGTTACATGGTATTGAAATCTGAATAGTATGGTGGCACGTTTGGCTTTCTCATCCATCGTGATAAAGTAGGAGAGAGAAATCTCACGATCGTTTGACTCGGCGAGTACAAGTCTTGGCACTTGACCTCCCCTCCTTACGACTTCTCTTCCCCTGAGTCGACTCTCCATCGTCTACTTATAAAGTAGGCTCTAGCCTCTGCCATTGTCTTTTTCGTCCACTTCTTTAAATACAATGATTACACTGTGGATAATTTTGGCAGCAACTGCTACCGCGCAGTACTTTCCACCTATCCCCGAGGGGTTGAAGGTGATAGAGTCGAAACACTCGGAAGGAGTAAAGATTTCCTATAAAGAGGTGCGATTGTCTTCCTGAATTATCCCCTCGCCCATCTAATCAGCCCGTACTGATCAAATTCACAGCCTGAGATCTGTGAAACGACGCCGGGGGTGAGGTCTTATTCGGGCTACGTCCACTTGCCCCCTGGCTCTTTAGATGACGTGAATGTCGAGCAAGACTACCCAATCAACACATTTTTCTGGTTCTTTGAATCTCGTAATAAACCAGAAAATGCACCTCTATCCATTTGGATGAATGGTGGCCCAGGCAGTTCCTCCATGATCGGCCTCATGCAGGAAAATGGGCCCTGTCTGGTCAATGAGGATTCCAATTCCACGGAGCTCAATCCTTGGTCCTGGAACAATTATGTGAACATGCTATACATTGATCAGCCCAACCAAGTTGGCTTTAGTTATGATGTCCTGACCAACGGCACTTTTGATCAAATCCGTGGTGCTTGGAATCTGTCAGCGTGGACGGGGACGGGGGTGCCCGAGCAGAACAACACCTTCTATGTCGGCACGACAGCCAGCCAAAATCAGTCAACGGTAGCCAATAGCACGGAAAATGCTGCGCGATCTTTGTGGCATTTTGCTCAGACCTGGTTTACCGAATTCCCATATTACAAGCCCCATGATGAGCGGGTTAGCATTTGGACGGAGTCATATGGAGGTCGCTACGGCCCAGCTTTTACTGCATTTTTCCAGGAACAAAATGAAAAGATCAAGAATGGTAGCATCGATACCCCCGGAGAGTCGCACTACATTCATCTCGATACGCTGGGCATCATCAACGGGTGCGTCGATCTCCTGGTACAGGAACCCACATATCCAGTGATGGCTTACAACAATACATACGACATCCAAGCGATCAACAAAACAGTTTACAATAACGCGATGGAGGCATGGAATCGGCCCGGTGGGTGCAAGGAACTAATCACGCACTGCCGTGCCCTGGCCGCAGAAGGCGACCCACAAATGTATGGCAACAACGCAACCGTCAACAAGGCATGCCACAACGCCGACAGAGTCTGTTCAAACAACGTCGAAGGCGCATACGTAGAATACTCAGACCGTGGATATTACGACATCACCCACAAAAACCCGGATCCCTTCCCACCATCCTACTACCTCGGCTGGCTAAATCAGCACTGGGTACAAGGCGCCCTCGGCGTTCCGATCAATTTCACCTCATCGAGTCCTGGAGCCTACAAAGCCTTCAGCGCCGTCGGAGACTATCCCCGCTCTGACGTGCACGGATATCTCGAAGACATAGCGTATGTCCTCGATTCCGGCGTCAAGGTCGCCCTCGTCTACGGTGACAGCGATTACGCCTGCAACTGGATCGGAGGCGAAGACGTGAGTTTGTCAGTCGAACATGCTGAAGCTGCTGCTTTCCGCTCCGCCGGGTACACACCTCTCCGCACGAACTCCTCGTATATCGGCGGTCAGGTCCGACAGCATGGCAACTTCTCCTTCACACGTGTCTACGATGCTGGCCATGAGGTCCCGGCTTACCAGCCACAGACTGCGTATGAGATCTTTTATCGGGCGCTCTTCAACCGTGACCTGGCTACAGGTAAAATCGATACCGCGCGTAATCGCTCATATACTACGGAGGGGCCGGCATCGACTTGGCATATTAAGAATGAGGTTCCCGAGAGTCCGGAACCGGTCTGTTATATCCTTGCTTTGGAGTCGACGTGCACTGAGGATCAGATCGCGAGTGTGGTTAACGGAACTGCTGTTGTTCGCGACTATATCGTTGTGGAAGGAGACTCTAAGTAGGGACTATGACTCCTGGGAGATGATGTACATGGAAGACCATTGAGCGATGGTCCCCGAGGTCCCTTAGACGTCAGACTACCTAATATATACCCAATGACTGGCGCTTTACTTTCATGTCATCTTACTTTCCATCTCGGTAAGAAACAACCCAGAACCCAGCTTCCCCCAATGTTTGCTTCACATAATATATTGTATGGGAATTGGGCAATAGTTACGCAGCTTACTAGGTGGTAAGTCATATTGGAGTCGATAATCATATCTGTTAATTAGCAACGGCAAAAGCGAAAGCCGTGCAGTCTTGGAAGCTATCTACATCAACAAGCCGCTGGTCGTTGACGTCGACCTCGAATGCGAAAAAGGAGCACGACGCAGGTCGAAGTAAAGACATTCCGGGCCATTTTATACCGTCGGGGTGGGAGAGCCCGGGCAGCACCGGAAGAGACGCCCCCTGTGACGGGGGTGGGCGCCAAAGTAAAAAAATGACATTCCAGGCCTTGTTATACCGTCGGGGTGGGGGAGCCCGAGGCAGCACCGGAAGAGACGCCCCCTGTGACGGGGGTGGGCGCCAAAGTAGGAAAAAAGACATTCCGGGCCTTGTTATGCCGTCGGGGTGGGAGAGCCCGGGGCAGCACCGGAAGAGACGCCCCCTGTGACGGGGGTGGGCGTCAAAGAAGAAAAAAGACGTTCCGGGCCTTGTTACGCCGTCGGGGTGGGAGGGCCCGGGCAGCACCGGAAGAGACCCCCCTGTGGCAGGGGGTGTGAGAGGGAGCGGGAAGCCTCACCGCGACGAGCTCATTATGAAACTCGCTAATCCTTCTCCGGGTCTAGGACTTGAGCCTCAGCTTCTCAAAGAAAAGAGCGGCCATTCGCCTCAGCTCCCGATTCTCGTCCTCCAAAACGCAGATCTCATCCTCCAGAAGATCGAGGTCGGTCGGGGCGGCCGGAACATCCTGGTGGCTCGCATTCATGTGAGCGAACTGTCCGAGCAGCTCTTGCCGCTCACGGCCCCAGGCTGCGTGGGCTTCGTCGGCGAGGTTTCGCAACATATCGAACCGCTGCTGCCACCATGTCACATGTCCACCCATGACCTCCTCTTTCTTCAGGACCACGTCATCCAGGAGACTTTCAAGGTCGTTGGCCAAGGCGAGATGTGTCATCAGATTTTCTTGCTCCATGTGGAAGTTCACTTTGTAGCTAGCAACCTTCATGCCGACGTCCTGAATCTTCTGGTTGAGATCCTCCCTCCTGCCATTAGCTGCTGCGATCTTCTCGTCAACATTCTCGACGACAGCAGCAAGCCTTTCGTCGATGGCCTTCAACTTGTCCTTGACATCCCCGACCATCGTGTTCATCACCTGGGGCGTGTTGTGGACAAGGCCAGTGAAGCGTTCACTGATACAGGCATTCTTGCCAATGCGCTCTGCTTTGTGACAGAGGACGCCACACTGCTTGTTGACGTTTTGTAGCTCCCACTCAAGAGCGCGGACCCTGTCCTCGGCGTTACGAAGCCTCGAGTCATGTTCCCTGACCTCGATGGCGCTCTTCTCGATGCTCTCGAGGGGAGCGAACAGATCAAAGTCGGCCTTTTGCTCGAGGAGTTTCACTATGTCTTCGAGACGTTCATAACTCCCCAGGATGGACTCTACGTTCTCGAACGTAGTCTCCAAAGCGTCCTGGAGAGCTTGGAGCATCGGATCGATTTCGGCGAAGTGGTCCCCAGTAATAAGGTGAGGCGTCGACGGGCGACGCCGCTCAGGAGCCGGCAGGACGTCACGGAGTCTGCCCTCCTGCTGGGTGCCAGGGGTGGGGGAGGGACCAGGATCCTGGAACGTGGGGTCTTGGTGACCCTCCGGGGACGGAAGACGAGAGGTAAGGGTAGCTTTGAGACGGGAGCGCAGCTGGCGCAAAGAGCGAGCTAGTTTTGGGAAGAGAGGGGGAGAAGGAGAAGCTGACGAAGAGTCGTCAGACCAGCGAGAAATCTCAGGGGGGCTGGGACTTCTGGAGGGAGGACGAGTTGGCGGAGGTGGCAAGGTGGGCAGAGAAGGAGCAGGGGGCGGCGGTCTTGTGGGAGGGGCGATGGAGAAGGTAGGAGAGAAGGGGAGCGGCTTATTCAACTGCTCCTCCATCTTGGGAGGCGATGGCGGGCACATTTGCAATGGCGTAAAGCTTCCTTTGTGTCAGGAAGCGAGGAAGATCAAGAAAATGAGAGAGCGTCGAGAGCGAGTGAAACTGACGAACACAGAGAGCTGGGTGGTGAGTGGAAGAGGGAGAAGATAAAACGAGAGAAGAGAAAGACCAGTGAGAATAAATAGGTTGGCTGGGTGGAGGATGAGTCCATGGAGGAGGTGAAATAGTCGAAGAAGGAGCAAGCGGTACCCGCGGCGACCTTGTGTGCGAGAAGAAAACGTGTTGCGCTCTGCATTCGGCCAAGTACACTGGTGACGCTGGTCAACGAACGCCTCAAGCGGCAACAGACGGCCTCCGTTAACGTATCTGGTGCACAGAGCGTACGCTGACTGGAGGCGTGTCTGCTTGTCTAAATGACTGCTTCGAAGTGCGATACCTCCCACTGAACTTGTCCTAACTTGCTGGGTAGCGAGGCCGGAACTGGAGGCACAATAAACAAAGTTATCGCCACTCTTGTAGTGGTGGACACCATGAACGGTGGTGACGGTCGACAAGGTGTGCATCTGGCCTTCTCCGGTTCTTCTTTCTTCCTCTTCATCTCTCATTCCCCATCTAGCTCTCTCTGTTCATCAGTTTCGCTCGCTTTTGACGCTCCGTCTTTTTCTTGATCTTCCTCAACATCTTCCTGAGGCAAAGGAACTCCTACGCCGTTGTCAATGTGCCCCCCATCGCCTCCCAAGATGGAGCACCACTTGAATAAGCCGCTCCCGTTCTCCCCTACCTTCTCCATCGCCCCTCCTACAAGGCCGCCACCCCCTGTTCCTTCTCTGCCCACCTTGCCACCTCCGCCAACTCGTCCTCCCCCCAGAAGTCCCAACCCGCCTGAGATTTCTCGCTGGTCTGACGACTCTTCGTCAGCTTCTCCCTCTCCCCCTCTCTTCCCAAAGCTAGCTCGCTCCTTGCGCCAGCTGCGCTCCCGTGTCAAAGCCTCCCTTACGTCTCGTCTTCCGTCCCCGGGAGGTCACCAAGACCCCACGTTCCAGGATCCCCGCGTATCTGCCACCCCTGGCACCCAGCAGGAGGGCAGACTCCATGACTTCCTGCCATCTCCTGAGCGGCGTCGCCCGTCGACGCCTCACCTTATTACTGGGGACTTCTTCGCCGACCTCGATCCGATGCTCCAAGCTCTCCAGGACACTTTGGAGACCACGTTCGAGAACGTAGAATTCATCCTGGGGAGTTATGAACGACTTGAAGACATGGTGAAACTCCCCCAGGAAAAGACCGACTTTGATCTATTCGCTCCCCTCGAGAGCATCGAGAAGAGCGCCATCGAGGTCAAGGAACATGACTCGAGGCTTCGTAACGCCGAGGACAGGGTCCACGCTCTTGAGTGGGAGCTACAAAACGTCAACAAGCAGTGTGGCGTTCTCCGTCACAAAGCAGAGCGCATTGGCAAGAATGTCCACATCAGTGAACGTTTCACTGCCGCTGGGGCATCTGGAAGCTAGAAGCCCATGCCGCGCCATACCCATCTGCGCTTCGATAAGGTCACGGCTGTTCCCAGGACACTGGTACGCAAGACACGCTGGACTTGGCGCCGGTCGTAGCCAAGATTTCCGGTAACTATAAAATCAAGTGTTAGCGGCCATCTTTCTTCTAAGATCTTCTAATAACAATTGAAAGTGATTGCAGGTTCATGAAGCTATGGTGATTGATGATTGAATCCCTAGGTATGCCGCCACTGCCAGGGTGACGATGGGCCATGACCTTGTCTGATGACATTGCGTATCCAGTTCGGTCCCGTCTCTAGAACTGGCCAGCATGGTGGGACCAGTCCGGCTCGCAGAGCACACCAGAGCGGGCATCGTACTTTCAAACAGTCATTCAGACGGGCATGCACGCCCAAAGCCATCGTATAATGGCATTCAGTCCGAAGAGGATGTTCTTATCCTAGTGAAGAATGAAGAACACTCCATGGAAAGAATCCTGGCATCGAGGAACAGAGCCATGGCACCACAGACGTACCGCGTCCATCCTATGGGACGGACACGGCTCTGGGGAGCTCAAGGCCGACTTCCCTCGAACAACCAAGAGCAAGGCGCTCATACCAATGGAAGACAATTACAGGTCCTTGAAAAGTATCAAGTCCCCAAGTCGAGCTCCCAAGCGAGAAGATCTGAGCCACAAGAGAGGTCCAAATTCCCTGCAAATGTCTTGAAATGATGGGGAAGTGGATGGAATATGACTTACCTTGCTTAGAATTATCCAACGTGCGATGAAAACGATAAAAGCAATAAGCAAGCATCAAAGAAGAAGTTGTCGATGGTGATAGGGGAGAAGAAGAAGAAGATGAAGATGAAGAAGAAGAGGGAGGTGGGAAGTGGAGATATGAGGAAGGAGACACGATACTGCCACTCTCCCCGAACCAACACAGCTTCTGGCACTATCGTAAGAGGTCACGCGTGCCTCGCCCTTGAGCAGTCCAGCATCCTCTTGGAACCGAAGGCACGACTGTCTCCCTATTCTGCCGCCGTCACCTCATCCACTTTTCGTAAACCAAGCCTCCTCGACAAAGGATTAGTACAATGCAGAATACAAAGAACCATGAGGTCACAGGATCTTATACTGACAGTTTTACTCCTCGTAAATATCATGTCGTTGGTAACCATTACGTTCTAGGCGAGCAAGCCAAGCGAATCCATCCGAAGGCAGGATGGGTCCCAACATGAAGAGACGACAATAGGAAACCAACAACCGTAGAAATTCAAAACGAAGCAAAATGAAATAGAATTCGTAAATAGAAGACAGGTAGCACATGTCAATTGTACAAGAGAGTATAGAATAACTTGCTTGGGGAAGAAATAGGCCGTCAAGTCCGGGCTCGATTTCTATACTTCGAAGGGCGACGCACGGGCTCTCAATGCCAACGCACTACTTTGATGCCCAAAGCTGGGGCTTGATAAGCACGTGTACTCGGACTATTGTTGATCAGGTCCGGATCCCTACTTTAGAGTTATGTGGAGCCCGGGTTATGGTCAATCCGATCCGAAGTATGGACGACACCCTATCGCAAGATCATTCTAAGCTATTATTCCACCACGAACAGCGGCCAGCGTACCGAGAGAAAACAGCCTGGCTGGCACGAACAATGTAACTTTTTATTTCATGCGTTATTGGAAGCCTTGTTACGACCAAAATGTGAAAACACGGCTCCAAGAACCTGACAAACGCGGTGCGCAGGATTCCTTTGAGCCAGTGGTCTGTTGCGCCATTTCGGGAAACAAAGCCCGTTTCCAACTCAAACAATGTTTGAATAGAAGCCGTTCAATGATCTTGAGTTGGTCTCAATCGATTAGTAGATCCAGCAGGTCCACCAGTGAATCCAGAACATCACATAATGCAATGTGTCGTGTGAGTAGATACCGGATCCAACGCAGACAGACAAACCGCTTGAGTAGGCCCTGGTTCAAGACACAGACCCATGGAAAGGAATTGGTGGTGGTAGATGTGACCTCCCGACGCTTCTGACCACACAAAAGCATAATTTCGCAGCCCTCCACTGCTCTCGCCATAATGGGTCGTTCATGGCTCCGAATAGGCATCGCTAGGTCGGCAATTCCGTAGTGTAATGTGACCTCTGAACGCTTCTAACCTCACAAAAGCATAATGTAATGGGCCCTCCAATGCGCTCGCCGAAACGGGTCGTGCATGGCTAGGCCCGAAGAGGTGTTGCTTAGTCGGCAAGTTTGTCGTATTTCATGCTCCTTGCGGTCCCTCTCTCTCTTCTTCCTCTTCTTCCATTTTTTCCTTTCTCATCCGATCCCCCAGCAATTTCCATCCATCTGCAGATCAATCAAGATACATAATACCTGTCACAACAAGGTTTTGAAACTTGATCTGGTCTGCAGGAATCGATTGATGAAGCGCCTCACGTCAAAGGTGCTTACTCGGCTCCAGGTGCCAAGACAGTCATTCCTGCGAAGGTGATCGGCAAATTCTCCATCTGTATCGTGTCAAACATGGAATCGGAAGACGTGAAGAGACTGGTCTTCGACCATGTCAAAAACGAGTTGCCAAGCTCAAGAGCAAGAACGCTTTGGGTGTTTCTCTGCAGCACGATGGCAAGTGGTGGGTAGCCAGACTCCTCGCTGCCTCGAGGGGGACTCAACCCCTCGTCTCCTTTGGTAAGAATTCTCCACGCCTTTTTGAAGACATCGCTCAGAGTCTGCAAACCATTTCCATCATGGCACTTGATACTGACGACTGCAGACAATACCGAGACTGAGGGGGCCTCATGTCCTCTCCGACGATTCATCTCCGACGATTCAGAGGGGATACAGCCCCTTTCAAAGGAGTGTTTTGGCATCGTTGAGAATTGACAGAATGCTCCATACAGTAAGTGACGGTCCCTCGTCCGACAAGGACGCAAGTACATCGGTCTGAACTCAATACTTACTCCTTCTTCTAGATAGACGTGGCAATGATCTTTCTCGTTCTTTATGGTCTTTTCGAGCGGCCATAAATCAGACCATCATAATTTTTCCCACTTCACACAGTGAGCAGCGGTGGTCCATCTGGATCCAACTTAGCTTCGGTGAAGGCTCCATAGAGTAAGTGACGGTCCCTCGTCCGACAAGGGCGCAAGTCCATCGGTATAATTTCGGTACTTACTCCTTTTTCTAGATAGACGTCGGAGGGCCCCGGCGATGATTTTTCTGGTTCTTTATTGTCTCTCGTGCGGGCTTTAAATCAGACACATTATCTTCAATCCTGTGTTTCACTCGTCTCTGCCGTCGAGTAGATGAGCCGAGTCCCTTACATCCGCTACTCATATGGAAAAGGATATTGCTCTGTCAGATCTGTACCACTATTACCGATTGCTGCTGTCGTTGATCAGCAATCATCACCGAGGAAGCGTCGCCGCAACAGCGGCCAAGGAAGAGACTGCCATAGCCACACGAGTTAGATCAGCATCCTTCAACTCGTCGGCCCAACGTGAACTTCCTGTTGTCGATGACAACGAGGAATCTGAAGCAGACAGCGAACAAAAAAAGAAGCCTAGATGAACCCGTCAATATCCGTCCCCCGATCAATCTGATGGAGTGATACTGAAGCTCGAGGGAGAAGACCATGGTTGTCTGAGCTTGTCTCTCCCAGAGGATAGCAGAGAGAGAGTTTAGAGAGAAGAGGAACCCCAGTCGGTGGGCTACTGGGGAAGTTGCGAAGTCGCTGGACCAACACCGTACGTTCGAACTCGACTTTGGTCCTGGAGATTCCTAGAGAGAATCCCTCATTCAACCCGCCGATAAGATCCACATCGCTTGGGAGAGGATCATGCAACTTCTGCGTGACAGCGGTCGCTGCAAGAATCGCAAGAACCGCATGCACGCTCGCATGAAGTACACCAGAGAGCTGAGGAGGGGAAGACGCGATAAAATCTCAAAGCAATCAACATGACAAAGCTGGTATTTTAGCGGCTCTGCGGTCAAACTGAATATCCCGCAGTCTTAGTGCATTGCGCTTGCTCTAGACATTGGGATTGTGGAAAGGAGTGCTTCCGGCCTTTAGGATTGGAGTCATCTATACCTCTTGCGCTTCTTTCTTCTTCTTCTTTCGGTACATTATTCCCATTCGTCGCGCTACGGGCTATGCCCACCGGGTATCATTTTCTTCTCTTCTCCATTTCAATTCCCACGATTCATTCCCACCAATCACTTTGGTACAAGGACTGATTGACATCGTTATCTCTAATATCAATCTATTGAATATTGACGTTTCTTTTGTGTTAGTAGTAGACGACCATTCATCTACATGTAACGGTTTGGGTTTCCGTAATGCAAAGCACTCTGTAACTACCTGTACTGTAGTACATGATGACAGCTCGAAGGCGATCTGGAATGGCGATCTGCCGACCTGCCTCTCAACACAATCCAAGGTAGCAGCTTGAACCCGGGCTTGTGGCCTAGTATACTCTTGATGTGTGGTATGTAGCGGTTTGTACGTCAATCACTAAATAGCTCTGGCCATGTTGACTTTAAGAGTTCGATTGCTTTGATGGTAGTTCCTTATACGTATACTACCAAGAGGCAGGTGGTAGACACCATTGCAACAATAAAAGACCTAACGCTAATAAAACCAACCAATCATTCCTTCTTATCATGCACGGCTTCAGTCCGTTTCTTCCCAGCATTCGAGCCAAGCCCAGAAGACCAGGCAACACAGGCAAGTCTCCAAAGCACCCAGAAGAACCCAAGAGATATGACCACACAAGTTCCGAGTTCAATGAACTTACCCTGGAAGTAGCTATCTCCGGTTTCGATTCTCAGAACCGGCACATCAATATCCTCAACAAGACGCTCACCTGCCGGCTGGAGCTGGTAGAACATGGTCCGCGGACCGAACAGGCCGTCCCAACCGAGATTCGTGCGGTCGAAGGGGTTCACGCCCATTTTCGTGCCATCTTCGGCAGTACATGCCCAGAAGACGATCGGCCAGGGAACGTGTGCGGTGCGGTATCCTGTTGCGGAGGGTGGGAGGTACCGCAGGTGTAGAGGGACGGTAACGGTCCAATTTGAGGATGCTGCCGTGCTGTCCGTGTCGGCTAATTTAGGGGGAGTTGCTAGCTCCAGCAGCCAGTTCGAGCCCCAGCGTGGGACAACCCAGTCTGGAGCTTCTAACTCCATTTCGCCGGCCAGGGCGCGGACGGCTACGAGGTTGTGTGAGTCTAGGAAGAGGGGGTCTGTGGTTGCAAGCTGGTACTGGTCTCCGAAGATGGTAGAAGGGAGAGTGAGGTACGTGTGGAGGGCACAAGTGGCGGCACTAGGTGCTGGGGGTCGTTTGAGGGATGATCGTGGCATGGATATGGACATCGTTGGGTGGAGGCCAGTTGGGGGAGGGAAGGAAACGGTGTATGTCGCTGGTTCGGTGAGTGGATGATGGCGGGAGGGGAACGAGAACATGGTAGGTTCTGTATGAACATTAGTTAAGCTGTTTGGAGAGCATTGGATGTCAACAACTATTGTGGGAGACAGAGGCTGCATACTTAGCTTGTCATCTTGTCCAATAACCGCTAATAGCCCGCCCATTTTGATCTCCTCTGGCTCAAAGCCTGCCTCAGCGCCTAGGAGACCGAACTCGATTTGGTCAGTGGGCGACACTGGCTTATTAAATTGATCTGTCCATCCACCTGGCGGCGTATCGATCCAGAGTCCAGACACGGTCAAGGCGTGTGATATGCTGTCAAAGTCGATATCGACCGAGTCTGCAGAGAGAAGGGCAGTGGCCCAGGTGCGGCATTCATTGCTATCCGCTTTAACATCTCTGCAAATAGTGTCTTCAATATATTCTACCAACGATTGGATGTCCGGAAGGTGGGTGTGATATTGTAAGGAGGCCGAGGAAGCGAATCGCGTCGAAAGAAGCGGAGGTGTGATGAACGAGTCCTATAACGGATCGCAAGTCAATCCAGGAACAATGTACTAGAACCCAGTCGTGGAAATGGCCCAAAGGGAAAGGAATGGTTGATTAATACCTCTGGCTTTATACAGTCCTTGTATTGAGCACCTTTGCTGGGCGCAACTATCGTGCGGACCAGCGTGCATAGTGCTTCCCTATTGACGATCAAATCAGTCAATCGGATACCTATGAGTCCACGGTGGTGGCATAAGCTCACGATGACGAGTCCGATTTCAGCGGAGTATAAAACACATGTAGCCCAGGCGAAACCCGGCTTGCGAACGGCGGGACAGCATCGTATGGTCGCTCGGAGGCCCAGCGGAGGTGAAGCTCATGAGATTGCTCGAAGACAGCGCGCAACTAAAGCATCAACATATTAGATTTAGCATTGCTCATCTCTCGGAAAGTTCAGCAGTTGAGTGAGTGTTTTACCTCCTCTGGGAGCTCGTTCAACCCGACCGTGATGCGATCCTGCCGCGCGGCATCCAGGTCATGGACCGAGAGAGACGATGCGGTCAACACAGCTTGCCGCGGCTCAAAGCCGGCATCAATGCGCTGAACAAAAGTTATTCTTCGCTTCATGATTTCAGTGGTTAAATTATGGTAAATTGGTTGGAAGCAAAGTAAACAGAAGTGACGCAGTGATTTCTCCAAGGTGTCAATGGTTTCTCCGCAATCGCTCAATTAGGTTAGACTATGTACATTACGTTATTTGCGAAGGAAACTCGATGCATGAGGTGGATTCTTGTCCACGATCTAACAAACACAGCTTCTCCAAAAAAAAGACAGCTTCATTAAAAGAATCGTTCAAGTCATTGTATCAGAAACTCCGCCCAGTAAAAACGCTAACCCCGACGCCAGAGAAATGCAATTATAACAATCCGTTCAAGGTAGCACATCTCGAAGAATGTCTTTCTGTGATGGGGTCAGACTAGTCGGGAACTTGACGTTGACCTTAATGACTAGGTCGCCGCGTTCACTGGGGTTCTTGGAGACAACCATTCCCAGGCCAGGATAGCGCTCTTCGTGGCCAGGCTGAGTCGGGCCGGGCTTAGACACGCGAATAGATTTTCCATCGATTGTCCGGACAATACGCTCCCAACCAGTGAGTGCTTCCTTCAAGGTAAGCTCAACGGTCGTGATGAGGTTATCTCCAGAACGTTTGAAGGTAGGGTGGTCGACCTGTAAGTACATTGTTAGTATTCGCTCGCCCAGTGGCATTGTCTATTGATTGATCTAAGCAATCACATACCTCTTTGACGATCAAGTGAACATCCTGTCGTCCGCCTTCTTCTTGGTCCCCAATGTTTCTGTACTTGATCTTAGAGCCAGCACGCAGCCCTGGCTTGATGTTGGCTTCCAGAGTCACCTCATTCGTGGTGCGCTTGCCTTTGCTATCGAAGGCCTTGCTCTTCGTCTTGACCTTCTTAGAGGTACCGGTGAAGATCTCCTCCAAGGTCAGTGGCAGGTCTTTTTCGACGATAGTTGGCTCGGGCGTGGGCGAGCGCTTGGGCTTCGCGTATGTTGGACGACTGCCGCGGGCGCCACCACCCTCGCCGCCGCTGAAGATCGAAGAGAAAAGATCGTCGTCCACGTTCATGCCTCCCATACCGCCACCGGCCTTGGCAAAATTGCGGAAAATGTCGTCCGCACTGCTGAATCTGAACCCACCCGGACCGCCGCCGCCGGTTTGGAAGTGGAAAGTCCGAGTGCCGCCGCCGCCAGGCATACCACCAGGCATGCCGCCGAAGTTGAAACCTCCGGGCATGCCGCCCTCGAAACCTCCTGCGCCGCCCGACCCTGGTGGGGGTGGTGCAGGACCGCCACGCAACAGATATTCAAGACCAAACTGATCATAGACTTTGCGTTTTTCGGGATCCGATAGAACTTCGTAGGCTTGTGAAACCTCTGTTGCAATAGACATTGTTAGTTAGGCGTGTCGGACCGGACCAAATCTGTGCGGGGTAACTCACCTTTGAATTTTTCGGCAGCCTGGGGGTTATCCTTGTTCTTGTCGGGATGGTGCTTCAATGCAGCCTTGCGGTAGGCCTTTTTGATTTCGTCTTGGGTGGCATCGGGTTTGATGCTCAAGGCGTCGTAGAGCTTGGTCTCGGCAACCATAATGCGGGGTAGAAGTGAAGTTGAATCAATGAAGATGTAAAAGTGGTTTAGAAATCTGAGACCTGAGATTGAAGACCCTCACTTAAGAGCCGACGGGTGATTTCTGATAGGAAAAGGAATCCTGAGGATGAGTGTAGGAGGAAGGGTGCGGTGTAATATCTCGAATGACGTAGAAGATTCGCCGCAGGAGATAGGCAGATTGCGCGGAATGTATCAAAGCGATTAAGTGAAGAAATACGGAATGTAGTATTATGAGGCAAAGGATGAGTAGAGCAAAAAGAAAGCCGGAATGACCTTCAATAAGGGAACTTGAAACTGATCAAGTCTCGGAGGTCTCCAACGTACCAAGGTGGTGTGGTGACGTGACGTCGGACGGTCGAAGCTTCGAGAAGCTTCTACGCAACAACATCAAAGCCGATCAACAGGTCTGGACAGTCCAGAATTCTGACACGGAGCTTTAGATATCACTGCTTTTAGTTCTAATTACGTTGCTTGTATTGCGTACAATCTGGCAATCCTACCTACTCGCAGATATTTATAGTAAGATCAACTCGGGAGTCGGAGCACCCGCAATCTATGAGGAGATGATGCCCCACTAAAGGTGTCATGGAGTTGACGAGGCCCACCGCCACCAGAGTACTGTACTCAGTACTGAGTAGCAGTTTATAATTGGTAATTAGCCATAGCCTATCAGTTGAATTACATCGACTTGGACTTCAGAACACATAGAATAATCGTCTCGACAAGAAACGAAAAACAAAGAGCAAAGGAAAAGAGCTGCTTATGAGCTAATGGGTTATCGGCACAACTATGTCTGACCCCAGTGCAATGTTTATAACAAAATCGATCAAGATACGGGAGAAGGAGTAGGTCTATACTCCAACACAATTGGAAACAGGAAGGAACGATTTTGCGTGCAGTCCCTGCCAAAGGAACCTGGCGAATCCCAGCACTATGGTATACTTGTACATGATGTTCGGACCACTTTAGATTCCCATCTCAGGCAACGGCCATGGGACATCAGTCATAAGGAACGTCTCCAGGTCAAAGTTCTGTAGGCTAGGCATATCGATCATCAAATCTCCTAACCACGAGAACTCTGCATCTGAAACTCGCGGCTCAGTCCTGGCCTGCACCTGGCCCTGGTCTGGAGGAGTCTGGTCGGCCAATGCAGCTTGTGCGTCCTCTCTTTTCTCCGAATGTGGAGTAGGCGCCGGCGCCGCGGCAGCAGCGTTCGACTGCAACACCTCAGCAAGAATCCGTGTATCATCCTCCTTCCGCCGCTGATGCAATGCGATCAGCAAGTATGCTGTAGAATACGCCTCGCGCATAGAGGGTGTATCATATGCAGTGTAGACTTCACGCAGTGTCCGCATTGCATCTGTGAGCAACCCCAGTGCGGCCTGGTTGTCAATTGCCAGAAGTGAGCATACGACCTGGAAAGGGACGTTCGCTACTTGATGCCAGGGGCAAGTGGAAGCGACCATTTCCCTTGCCGCACGAAGCCCGCGGCTAGCTAATGCCAGGACGCGGTCAAGAAGAGTGGAAGATAGTTGGCCCTGTGGGTTTAGAGCGCGGAGTCGACGGTAAATGCATAGCATTAGATTGCATTGGACAAGGATGAGGGAAGGTTCGGAGTAACGCAAATCTAGGACAGATGTGAGGGCTGTTTCAAGCTCGGGGAGGTCCTGTGATGAAGGACCTGTAGGGTCAAGGCTTTCAGAGAGTGGGAGGAGGTGGAAGAGGTGACCGCCGCGGGATGGCTTGCGGGATGAGGACATGGTTGAAGATGAGAGGCCTGTAGCGCCATGGAGTACTACACGGGAGCGACCAAGATCAAAAGATATCCACGTGTTGAGGTGGCGCGCCATTCCGAAGAGTCGTCGTCGGATTTCGAGGTCGCTGGTGGTCTGAGTTCCCGTGTCGGACCCAGCTTGGCTATCGCGTGTGTCGGGTGGTGACGCTGTGAGCAATGTTACTGATTCCGGGTCTGACGTTTCAATGTGCAGCCCTGCGGCTTCAATTAGATGCATCAAAGTGCAGCTGGCCATCCATGCAGCATGCGGTGATGCTGTCATGCGTAAATATGCAGCTCGCAACACCCAGCCTGTCACTATGTCGACTGACGGCATTTCCGCTGCGAGCACACTCTTGTCCAAGAGAGTTCGCGCGATCTCAACTAATTGCAGTTCCGACGCTATGATCTCGCGCCTCGAAAACAGATACCCAAAGGCGGCGATACCACATAATACGGTATCATAGGAGTGTTCCGCAGAGTCAATGGGAGATGATGGAGGTTTCCAGCGATCCACTATCCGGGTGAAGACTAGCTTGCGGTCCAGAAATGCATAACACGGATCAACCTTCTCGAAGTAAATCACTGCCAGCCACCGCATCTCTTCTTGCGAGATAATTTTGGTGATAGTGACCGGCGGCATGATAGGAACTGGTGGGATTGCCGAGGATAGTGCTGGCGACAAGGGCCTTTCACCAACATTCCATGCAAATAATTGCAATCGCGGTGCATGGGCTGGGTCAATCTTCAGCCCGAGTTTGCGGACAAATGCGGCGCCAGAATTGGCTTGCAGGGATTGCGTAACCTCTTCTGGACTGTCCACATGGCGGGGTGAAGCTTGTATCGCGGCGCTGCCCGCGGTGCTGCCCAGTGCACCACCAGAAGTGGAAACCGTGTTAGACCAGCCATCTGTAGACGGCTCGTCGAGCGACAGACTCGCTCGGTACAGGCTATGGGACCTTGGGCGTTTCTTGCGCGCACCGTAGTGACATACCACCCCTGTTTGGGAACAAGTGCTACAGGGCTGGCCACCCGAACATTTGCGCTTTCGTGACTGGCATAAAGTGCAGGCTAACCGCGAACGCTTGCGGGGCGTTGACTCGGACATCTTTGGGAAATCTCGGGGAACATTGCGGGGAATGGGATGAGTGACTATTGGTGCCAAGCAAAATAAACATTTTCCTCTTCGGGCCAAATTCCATTGCCTATTCTCTCTTTGTTATTGCTAAAGATTCGATTTAGTTAGTCCTTGTATTTACTTCCATTTGGATATCCCATCAACCCCTCAAGTTCTTCCAGATCAGGCATTCCCGATGGTCCTGGCATATACTGCAGGTTGTTCCTTCGGGTTGTGCCGTTCCACCATATCTCATTCTTGTGCAGCGCTTCCATAATCTTCGGTGCGTCAATGTATGTGCGTATCTCGACCATCTGGTCGTTATCCCAGCGTGTGAACCAGACATTTATGATATCAAATTGGTCGCCTGTGGTAGGTAAGTGACTCTGGGATCGAGACGAAAAGATGCCTAAATATCCAACTCACCGGAATTCATCACGCCTTTGAATTGAACTTCCTGCACCGACCATTCAGCATTGCATCCACCAAAGATCCCCTGGGGATGGACCTCGAACAATTCGGCATGGTCAAAGAACAGCATGCTAACGCGACGCAGAGCATTGACATAGAAATGCATGAGGTCATTGTAGTGGCCAGCGATTGGGTGATTCCCGACGACAGTAAAGCTGACATTCTTATGAATCAGCGTGAACAGCTTGCTCATGTCTTTCTCGAGATGCTTGAATGAATCCCAAATGTACATTTGGGTCACATATTTGCAGTCTGTGGATGGGTTTTCGAACTTGAACCCTTCTCGGTGGTGGTCACGGCCACGGCCTATCGGGTCATCCACAACTCCAGTGCCATTACACCTGCCATCTGAGTCTGCAATTCCGGTGCCATCATCGCAGTCTAACCTCATGAGAGTTTCTTGGGCATTGTCTCCAAGGGATGAGAAAACCGAGCGGCCCAAAGTCGCTGAAGGGAGGAGGATTGCCACCAGGGCATAAGATGTATACTGAGAGAGAATCATTGTACCCTTCTTTGGGTATGGTATACACCGCTCGCTGTTGGCTTGTCCTGGCTCATATATCCGTATTTCTATGGTGTTACCTCTATTCAATTATGTGCCGTGGGTGTTGCCCTTGGCCGCCAACGTTGCTTCCCACGAGCACTCCGTTGCTACCCTGTAGCAAAAGGATCCCCGTCTGTACGACAAGCGAATGTACCGAGTTTGCGAATTACACAGTATATTTGGGTTGATGGTTTTTCTTACGCGAAGTTAAGGCCAATTGTGCCTCCTACTGGCCAATAGCGTAACCAGTTAACCCATGTGCAGCCCTGGACAATGCAATGTGTCATTAGGCGGCGATAATGCTGCGGTGTTCACCGTGTTCAAGTCGATAGAGTCTAGCCCATCAACATGGTTGTATATTTTACATCATCTAGGAGTCTCCTTTAGTCGACATGTTGGATGAAAAGGACAACAATATGTAACCCGAATGACTCCATTGAATATGATAACAACTTCCGGCGGGATCCAATCTTCGTGCGGCGTGCCTTGATAAGTGATATCATCCCGAAGTCGGCGGGACTCCGGGAACCCGGCACTATTGGATGAGTCAGTTCCCCTAAACCGGGCCCAGTAACTAGAAGAAATTGAAGCGCTCTGATTGGTCAACCATGGCAAAGTCGGTGAGAACACGTGCCCGCTGAGTCGAAGGTGAAAAACCTCTCTCTTTCCCGTTCTTTTCCCAATTTCTTTCCTCAACATCTCAACACAACAACTTCTCCATGTTTTGCTAGATAGCAAACCTTCCCCCCTATCTTCATCATAACCCTGACTGTCAACTGCTCAGTCGCGCTTATGTGTTTGGCACCCTCGATCTTCACCTCCCAGGACTATATCTCGGACCACCTTTGGAAAGCCAACATCAACTGAATAGCACAACGCTCCTTGCTACATTACAACTGTTACCACAAAAAAAATATGATCTCCAACCTCTTCAAGGCGATGCCTGCCCGGGCTTCCGCCTTTGCCACCATGCAGCGACCTCTCCAGGCCCGCTTCATGGCGACTGTGCGCCAGCGTGCTGCTATGGAGCCCGCCACTTTCACTATTCGTGATGGTCCGATGTTCTCTGGCAAGTCCTTCGGTGCTCGTTCCAACATCTCCGGCGAGGCTGTTTTCACCACCTCGTTGGTCGGATACCCCGAGTCCCTGACCGATCCCTCCTACCGTGGCCAAATTCTGGTTTTCACCCAGCCTCTGATTGGCAACTACGGCGTCCCGTCTGCTGAGAAGGACCCCAATGGGCTTTTGAAGTACTTTGAGTCGCCCAACCTCCAGGCCGCCGGTGTTGTTGTTGCCGATGTCGCCGAGCAATACAGTCACTGGACTGCCGTCGAGAGTCTTGGCCAGTGGTGTGCTCGTGAGGGGGTCCCTGCTATCTCCGGTGTTGACACTCGTGCTATTGTCACTTACCTCCGTGAGCAGGGTTCGTCTCTGGCCCGTATCACTGTTGGTGAAGAGTACGATGCCAACGAGGACGAGGCTTTCACCGACCCTGAGCAGATCCACCTGGTCCGCCAGGTCAGCACCAAGCAGCCTTTCCACATCGCCGCTGCTAACCCTCACTCGCACGTTGCTGTCATTGATTGCGGTGTCAAGGAGAACATCCTGCGCAGCTTGGTCAACCGTGGCTCCAGCGTCACTGTCCTTCCCTTCGACTATCCCATTCACAAGGTCGCTCACCACTTCGACGGTGTCTTCATTTCCAACGGTCCTGGTGACCCAACTCACTGCCAAGACACCGTCTACCACTTGAAGCGTCTGATGGAGACCTCACAGGTTCCCATCTTCGGTATCTGTTTGGGCCACCAGCTCCTGGCTCTGGCTGCAGGTGCCAGCACTATCAAGTTGAAGTACGGAAATCGGGCTCACAACATTCCCGCTCTTGATCTCAGCACTGGTCGCTGCCATATCACCAGCCAGAACCACGGCTATGCCGTTGATGCTTCCACTCTGCCCTCGGACTGGAAGCCGTACTTCGTCAACCTCAACGACCAAAGCAATGAGGGCATGATCCACAAGTCTCGTCCCATTTTCAGCACCCAGTTCCACCCCGAGGCTAAGGGCGGTCCCCTCGACTCCTCTTACCTCTTCGATATTTACATCGACTCAGTGCTGAAGTACAAGAACAACCAGACTGGTCTCTTCCCTCAGCGTGACAATCTCCCCAGCCCTCTACTGGTCGACCTGCTCGGCAAGGAGCGTGTGGGTGTGCAGCCCACCGTTGGCCAGCAGAACGTGTTGGCCGCTGCCGCTGCCGCTGCCGCCGAGATTGCCGCCGCTTAAACATGTCAACGATTCAGGGTGGAGTCTTAGGGTTTTTAAGGATTTATTGGTTATTATTAAGGTCAAATATACATATTTTCGGTTGTTCAATCTTCAAGGTCAATGGTATATTGAATTGATTAGTGTAATGTCGGGACATGTGAATTACTAGGTACCGTCACGTCACCTCGTCCATGACTCCATAGCCTTGCAAGTTGCAGCGATCAAAACAAGCACAGGCAAAAAAGGGATGCTTGGGGCATCCCATTTAGATAGAACCCAGCTAATTCGCCTGCTGTCTCTCTCTTTCTTTCTTTCTTTCTTTCTTTCTTTCTTTCTTTCTTCTCTTCAGCCATATGAATACGGATACATACAGACAGACTTTCTCCATCATTTTCCCATCTGTATTGCATTCATATTACTATTTTACCTACGTGCCTTCTCACGTCCTTCTTAACTTCCCACCCACACCTTCTCACCCACCATGGATTTCCTTCGATCCACCTCGACCGCGTCTCAGCCTTCAACTTCTGAACTCTCATAATCTGGGTTCTCGTCAGTTGAATACGAATCTGAAGATCCTCTTGCGCAACTGGCGAAGGAAGTGAAGCAGCAGCCATTCACCACCAACGAGAGTCCTTGAAACGCCGTCAACGAGTTCTTCAGCAAGACCAAACTCGGGATCAGTACCTCGTCTTCACATCTGTCCCTCCGGCGTAATCTTCCAGACTGAGTGATGATCGGTCGCGAACAAGCAAGTACAGTCGTTTCTGTTTCAATGCAGAAACGGGAATCTTGATCGCGAAAGTCATGCCAAATTCTGGACACGGACTTGCAACAAGATCATTTGATCCGCTGATCTCTCTCGAGCTGCGTGCGGTGAACGTCCATCGTAACGTGAGGCCTTTCAGTTCGACAACAGTTACGATTGGGAATCGGGAAAAGGGGGCTGACTGCTGCTGGGCTCCGACTTCGACAAATGCAAGGCTGAGTTTTGTGGTGGAAGTAGGATTGTCAGAGTCTACGCGACAACTTGCTCTTGATGCGCGGGGTTGGCTTGAGACTTCCTCCTCATCTGTGAAACATGTGGTTACGATCAGCATTAAACGGGAAAATCCCGAGATCATTTTGCACCGACGGGAACTTGTTCCCCGAGGATATGGCGTCCTTACAAGGTCGTCCTCTCTTTCAGCGCGTTGTACTTCATTCCTCAAATTATCTCGAACGAATAACACGACATCAGTTACCGGAGAGTTCTACATGAATGGCACAACTAGGACTACTACACAGCTGGATCTACCCTTCGAAAAGGTTGTTGAGTCTTGACCGTCCTCCTCACCAGCCCGTGGAGAGAGACTTAGTGATACCCGAGCAAGAGCTGAGAAGTTTTGCCGAGGATATCTGGAGTGAGGAATGAGAATCAATAACTGAGGTCGTGTTATTCGTTGGAGATAATTTGAGGAATGAAGTACAACGCGCTAAAAGAGAGGATGACCTTGTTGCGGAGCGTTAGCGAAACACTATTGTAATAGGCTCCTCGCGTGTCGCGTGATCTTACTCTCTCCCATGGGGGTCCCGAAATCACAGAAGTTATGTTTAAAGTAGGCCATGGTCATGCCGATGGCCCCTCCGTATGTGGAAGATGTGATGATTTCCGAGGTCGGAGCTAAGTAGAAGGTAGTTGGTTCTGATTGTGCTTGGTTGAAGTTGGGATGCGATTTTTGGCAGATCATGTTGAATAACCCTTTCCCTCCATGCAGACGTCAAAGACTCAGGGGTGCGAGTGGCTCATTCCCGGTCAGTCCTTTTTTCTTCAAAAGGGCAGCTCGGTCTTCGAGAAACGCTTTGTATGGCGCTTTCGGGACAGTCCTATCTTCATTCTCCCAAACTTGAAGTTGACGAGTAAGATTCGAGCTCGGTTTGACTTTTTGTTTCGATTGGACAAAATTTAGTACGTCCACTTTCTGGATGCGGAGTTTGCGCATGAGATAGGCGACAATGATCGTTGGCGAGCGTGATATGCCAAGATCACAGTGGATTAATATCCCCGAAGATGCATCGCCTGGCTCATCATTCGTAGTGTCTTTGTGGTCAACAGGCAAAGAGGACAACGAGGAAAGAGCAGGAGATGCCATTTGGTCGATAAAGTCGCAAATATCGCTCATATGGGCAAGGAGGTCTTGCGTCGACGAGTCTACACACTGAACCCATCTGTGACGATGCTCTGGTATGCCTGCCTTTCTTGTAGCAGAGCTCCACCATACCCACCGAGCATCGGTTAAAGAGACAATTGCGTTGATACGATTTTTTTGAAGCAAATCCCGGTTGTGCGATGCCTCAACATTCCCAAGAAAGAGACCAGGGACAATCTGCCTCATCCGGGCCCTGAATGCCATCTCACACTTTTTGTTCCTCTCATTTTCGGTGTCCTTTCCTGTTGCATTTTCACCCATTCTGGTTTGCTCGTGTTCTTTTCCTTCCTTCCAAACTGAGGAAGACGGATCGAATGGTGATAGCTGATATAAAATATCGCAGTCGAACATGGAAGAGGTCAAAACATATGACATGGGCTATGAGTCACGTGCGAGCAAAGAGTCGTGAGTCGTGAGTCGTGAGTCGTGACGGTTTGCTTTGTGGCCTAGAATAGCCCCCTGTCCTAGACCCATGATCAGCATGGCTCCTGGGGCACAAGACGCACCCATAAGCAGACTCTGCCGTTCCCTGAACGACAACTGTGTTGTTAGCTCTATTAGTATTTGCTTCCTCAGTATGTATCTTTGGAGGGAATTAACCAGCCACAATGGGATTGTTGAATGGGATTGTTGTCGCGAGGGAGGGTTTGCGATGGAGATAAGAGGTACCACAAAAACACCTGCATCAATCCCACAGTATTCATGTAAAAACACACTCATATTTCTGTGCATCTCCTTATAAATTGTAGTCGTATCAACATTTTCATTAAAGCTCTCGAAACCCTGATTCACTTTGCCACTATGGAGACCACATCCTCGTCAGCAACCAGGTGTGACAGTCCCACACGCTGTGGAACATGCCTTGCGCTCGCACCCCAAACCAGCGCGTACTTGAATGTCTCCTTAATTGTGCGATGGATCTGGTCGCAAACATCCTCAATGGTAGAATCCTGGCGCACAATGAGTGCCTCATCGAACTTAGGCTCCTCTCCCTTTCTATAGGCACAGAACCAGTCAGACGCATCAGTGTAATCAGATGAACCTAGATTAAACATACCGTTTCGTGTAAAGGCGCAGCAGTCTCAATTCCTTCCAAATGCGTTCGACCACGTCTTGCACGCCGAGATCGAGTTCACAACTCATAACTGCCGTATAAGGCTCGCGAGCGAGTGCATCAAGGAATTCGAGACCGATGGCGTCGACCTTATTGTAAACGTAAAGGCTACACAAAGGGAGAAGAATTAGCCTCTCCGGTTTGATTGTTACTTTCTGTCGGCGTCAATCTTACCAGCGGATGTACTTTCGGTGATCTTTCATGATCACATCAATAAAGTCGTCAATAGTAGCTAGAAGCAGTCATAATCAGTATACTGGCATTTTCGCTTGAATCAAAATCCACATACCATTTTCATCTCGAACCAACACTTCGCAGTTCAGAATCTTGTAATCGCGAAGCACGTTGTAGAGCATCTTCTCATCTAAGTTCTTTGGGGGTGTAGCGAAGGAGATCTTCATGCCACCGGCCTTCTTGATTTTCAGGTAGATATTACTAAACGTGATCAGTACCGGGCATTGTAATGCGTCAGAGAAAATGCAACATACGGTGGCTCCTTGTTCAGCCTGATACCGACAGCATCCAGTTCGGCTTCGAGCAAGGCACGTTGTTCGGCACGCTTGGTGGCATCCAGAATCATCAGGATCAAATCACTTGTCTGGAAGTACATGTCAGCACTTGTGTCTTCGCAGTTACACTTAGCACGAGAAGGTCTGCTCACCTTTGCGGCCGAGATAACCTGACGACCACGTCCTTTGCCCTCGGAGGCGCCTTCGATGATACCGGGCAAATCCAAGATCTGGATCTCAGCACCACCATACTCCAGCACACCGGGAATGGCCGTCAGCGTGGTGAAAGAGTAGGCTGCAGCCTCACTCTTGGTCTTGGTGATCTTAGACAAGAAAGTAGATTTTCCGACGGAGGGAAAGCCAACAAGAGCCACACGTGCATCGCCGCTCTTGCTAACATCGAATCCCACGCCGCCGCCAGATCCAGCACCACCAACTGGCTCCAGAAGTTGGGCTCTTAGTCGCGCAAGCTTTCTGGGAGGGTTGTTAGTAGGTATTAGAAGTAAAGGGTATGGGTCGAGACTTTACCCTTTCAATAGACCCAGATGATATTCTGATATCGAAGATTTCGAATATTAGATCAAACATTCCATGAATCATTTCAGAATCAGATATCCATCATACCTGTAGCCTTATTCTCTGCGGAGTGGGCATTAGCGGGGTGGTCAATACTTAGATAGGGTAAAACACTTACTCTGCGTCCGCCGCATCTCATCCTCGATCCTGTGGAATGCGATATCAGCATATTGTCCCATTCAAGCTGGCAGCGACATCCTGTAAAACATACTCCTTGATCTTCTCCGTAATGTTCACCATCTTGCCGGTCTCTTCGTCGTGTGTACTGCGAATTCACTAATCTTTTCTCTGAGAACTTGTCAATCAAAAACGAAATCCCGCTCTCGCCCAGAGTGGGCTACCGCCAAGCCTTTATATAGTCACGTGCCCAGGCGTGGAGCCTGAGGTCAACCCGACCATTTTTGGAAAGCTCGAAGCTTGACATCCCCAATTACCCACCCACCGATATTTCAAAAGTTATGGCAGACACATCAACTACGGAGCAAAACGCTCCCATATCTACCGACGCGCCGCAAAATCCGAACCCGAGTTCCGAAGAGATGGCCGTGGCGACAAACGGCGCCGCCGACGACACTCCGCAAGGAGATCAGCAGCTCCAGACGGTCAAGAAGACCAAGATAATTCGCAGGAAAAAACGGCCAGCTAGGATACAGGTTGATCCGTCCACCGTCAAGCCCGAGCCCGCGCAACAACCTGGAATGGACTATAATATCTGGTACAACAAAAGCGGCGATAACGAGGACAAATATGGATTGAGCCATCCGGCGCCGGGTCGCTGCAATATCGCGCGCGACTCTGGATATACTCGTGCGGATCGTGTACCTGGGTCATACTTTTGGTAAGGAGACATATAACCGAAGACTTGCGCGCGGGGAATATCCTGGGCATTGTGGTTGGCATCTGCTAATTGTCGATTTGATTTAGCATACATTTTGCCCGGGGCGTTTGTATGAAAGGTCAGGATTGTGAATACCTACATCGTCTTCCGACGATCCATGATATGTGAGTTATTCCCAGTCAACACGGTTTGAAGGCGCTTGCGCTCTTGGGAGTCGTCGGAGCTAGAATAGCAAAGCTGACCAAATTTATAGATTCAATCCGAACGTCGATTGCTTTGGTTAGTGATACTGTGGATATCTGCACTTCGATTGGTGGATACGGACGACTAACTTGGGACTATAGGCAGAGACAAACACAGCGATTACAAGGAAGTGCGTATCATGCCTATTCAGCACTGAGATGATCCTCGGAAGGTTCTGAATGCTAATACTATTTGAAACAGGACATGTCAGGAGTTGGATCGTTCATGCGCCAAAATGTGACTATCTACGTTGGCAGAATCACAGTCTCGTGAGTCCCTCCCTCTAGCGCGAAGCATTCTTCGTTCTTCTCCCTAACCAATATCTAGGGACGACATCGAAGAAGTGGTTTCAAGACATTTCGCAGAATGGGGCCAAATCGAGAGAATCCGCGTACTAACCGGTCGAGGTGTCGCTTTCGTGACATATTCAAACGAGGCCAATGCGCAATTTGCTTTAGTCGCTATGAGCAATCAAAGCTTGGATCATGAAGTGAGTCTGATTGTTTCACTACACGAGATAGATCTTACTAACGACGAACAGGAAATTCTCAACGTACGTTGGGCAACAGTTGACCCGAACCCCATGGCACAGAAGCGCGAAGCACGACGGATAGAAGAGCAGGCCGCTGAGGCCGTGCGCCGGGCTCTCCCTGCGGCCTTCGTAGCAGAGATTGAAGGCCGGGATCCAGAGGCGAAAAAGCGAAAGAAGATTGAGGGAAGTTTTGGGCTTCAAGGTTATGATGTTCCGGATGACGTGTGGCATGCCAGGACTCGGCAGTTGGAGGATGCAAGCCAGAGCCAGCCTGCTCAGCTGGAGGCGCCTGCACAACCGAAGATGATTGAGTCTGCTCCGGTTCCGGTACAAGAGCAGCAGCCACAGAGGAATGGCATTTTCTCCAGTTCTTCTGTTGCGGCTCTGCGGAGTCTTAATGGTGGGACGGTGAGGACGCAGGCGCCCAAGGCCACGGGTGGTCCATTAGTTGCCTACGGTAGCGACGATGAGAGTGACTGATTTATGGTCATTTGTGAGCGGCCGTGGTTACTTTCAACGATTTCGATACTTTTCATGTACAACAACAGCGATACCTCTGACAAAATGTTTATTATCTCACCAGGCTTCTATCTTCCAAAGTATTCGTAATCTTCTTCCTGGACGACATTCATCACTGGGGTATCTTCCCAAGCACTCGCTAAATCAACGCATTGAGAGAGGAGTGTCTCAAATCAAACAACATGTATACCTCCACGGATGGACCAAATGCAAACCACATGCTCCCCATTGCATTGCCATGGGACAAATGCTCACTGAACGCCACTCTCGTCACTATTCTCGTAAATTCGTTTCACCCCTAGGGTCCCAGGTCGTAGTACACGCAGGAGCCTGTACGGTAATTGTAAATGAAAGCATTTGCATAGCCTTCAGTGTTATCGCTCGCGCGATTCTCCGCCGCCAAGTCAGTCAGCAGCTCATGCACTTGACTAAGATACTTCCGCTCCGTCAGCGGTGCATTCTGGATAACGCTGCGCCAGCTCTCTGTGTCAGAGAGACGCGTGTTGCGAATAGCGTCGAGGACTTCGTCGCGAGTGTCAATGGCGGCAACGGGACCATTGCGGGCGTTCTCGGCAACTTCCCGAGCGGACAATAGAGCTAGAACATATCGTATCAGCAGGCGTTCATTAGATTTTTAAGTTGCGGTTGATTGTTCGAATCTTACCTGATTCAACGATATTCCTTCGGTTCGTCTTCTTGCTTCGATGCTGGGGAACGAGAATTCGCACATCGTTCGCCCGTTCCTGGGATGCAAGAGCCTCCTGCTGGCCCAATTGGCGAGATTGTCGAAGGTCGGCGGTTCCCTCGCGATGGTGACGCGCCTGCACCTCGGATCGAAGCCATGATGCAAGCTCGGCGGGGCGGATATCAAACTCTTCCTTGCGCATCATGTTACGGACTTTGAAGCCGCGCTCTTTGCTGTCTTGCTTGGCGATCACGATCCAGCGATGGTTGGAGTCTTTGTATTTTGTCAAGAGCTCTTCCAGGGACGAGGCATCGACTGCGAGCTCCGCGCTGATGTCATTTGACCAGAGTTCTTCGATGAGTCTGACTCCTGTCGTGCGAAGGACGGTTGGGTCGAAGCTTGCAACAAGTACGTCACACTGGGTATAGATGTTAGCAAACACGCATCAGACCGATCGGGATGGGAGATAACTCACTCGACGGGCAGCCCAGTACAAGTCGGCATTGATCTCGGAATCTTTCGATTGGGCCTTGGCTTTCAGGTAGTCAATCATCGAGACGCGAAGTCGATCGGAGCCGAGGTTGAAGCCAACAGCATGGGCTTGAGGTCGACTTGACAAGACGTTGGGCGAGAACTCTTGAATCAAGCGATCGTATCTACCGCCTGCAGCAAACACATCGCGTCTTTTGCTGTCGAAGATACACTGGAACAGAATGCTACCGCGGTAGAACTTGTCATGTACACTGCTGAGCGGATTGACGTAGACCTTCCGCTTCACGCCGAAAGCCTGCAGATAAGTCATGAGCACGTTCAAGCGAGCGAAGATCGGTGAAAGCCGCTCTGCATATTCGGTTCCTTCCATGATGTTTTGTAACTTGCGTTGGGTCTCTTTCAGAGAATCTATATTATGTTCATTAGCGTTGACTTTGGTCCGGAAGAGCAGCTAAGATACCTCTGAAGTCGAATCGAGCAAGATCATCCAATGAGGTTGAAGCAACACCGATTGCCGGAGCCCGAAGCTCACTTCGAATCTTTTGCATTGTGTACTTCCCAACATTCAGCTTACTGATGACCTCCTTCGCTTTTGGAGTTTGAGCTGGCGTGATGCGACAGAATTCCATGATGAGCTGGAGCAAATCCGAATGGTTGACAAGGAAGCACATCGGAGTAGACCGCAAAGGTGGGAATTCCTCAATGATTTCATCTAGAACCTTGATAACCTCTGCCTCTTTCAGGGCTAGATCGAGGGTATTGTAAGATACAATATCAAAGTCGACTTCACGATGCGTTCGTGGTTCACCACCATGGGCTGATTCTCTGTAAACTGTGCCGAATGCGTAAGTCTTCTCTACTGAGGGATCTTGTCTGGGAATTGCTCGAGCGTTCGGAAGCGTGAGATCATATGGCAGCTGCAAGAGATTGCCCGACGCGTCCAGCAGGCGTACTGCACCGTTCGTGTAATGCTGGGATCGAGGAAACAGCCTTTGCCTTGTCGACTCGATGGCACCATGTCTTCGGAAAATTGAGGTCAGTTTCTTTTTGACTAGTCCCTGGACGAGTAACTCATTGGCTGATGGTACAGCATGCGAGTCCATATCCCAAGCGATATCTTCGAATTTTTTTGGAGACTGAGAAAAGATGGCTGATAGAATCTTCTTGTAATCCGGTGAATTTGGATCTGAGAGCAGATGCACAATCGCCCGTCGGAATGTCTCCTCTTCGACTTGAAGAGGGATCTTTCCACTGGATAGAAGATCGGTGGCTGTGGGTCGTTCGCTCGGGTTATGGCTCAGCAGAGACTCGATGATTTGGCCTTGAAGTATTTTATCGGAGTGCTGGAAGGTGGGCGGAAGGACGTGATTCTTCTCGCGTATTTGTCGAAGAGTCTGATCTCGCTCCATCCCAGTTGGTAGCGGATGGCACATCTCAAAGAAGATAACACCAAGCGAGTACATCTATAGAGTGTGAGCATGTCTTAGGTGCCAATGGTACGATTTACTACTCACATCGACTTTTTCGTTGTAGCGCCCTGAAACAACCGACTTCATCTCCGGTGCCACGTAGTAGGTTGTACCCAAACTGCGAGTAAAGTCGCCTCCAAAATCGGCTGCAGCGGACGAACGGACTGCGGTGGTAAATTGGCCACTTGTAGCAAGACCAAAGTCACCGATGCGAGGATTGTTAGCAACATCAATGAAAATGTTGTCAGGCTTCAAGTCGCGGTGTATTATTCCATGGCTATGAATGTGGCTCAAGCCATCAAGTATTTGCCGGAAAAGACGCCAGGAACGCTCGTTATCATCGTACAAATCGGCTTTTATGACATCGCGCAAGGTCTTAACCTTCATTAGTCCAGATACACTGAGCGAACAGACTGCGAAATACTTACATGCTTTTCACAGTACTCCATCTGGATGTATAACGTGGTTAGGATGGGCCGGGAATAAGAGCCAGATCTTGCTCGGCTGAGCTCTGCATCCTCCGAGTCAGTGCGGGTGTCATGGTTTTTGTTCCTTTCTGGCATTCCTGAATGCGCAGACTCGGACACGGTTCCTTCATTTTCGTCATCGCTATCTGATGCGGCAAACTCGATCTTCGGATATCCGCTCGAGCTGATGAAATCCAGTCCTCCTGTACTGAAACCATGGTGATCCTGGCTGGCGAATGGGTCACCTTCGGTAGAGGACATTGCCTCTTCCTCAATATGATTGAAGTCCTCTTCTATCCAGGCAGTGTAGTACCGGACCACATACGAATGATTCAATCGGGATAGCAACATGGTTTCGGAAAGCGTGTCTTTCAATGCGGCAGCTGATGTCTGAGAGATCTTCTTGATTGCATACAACCGGCCATCGAGCTTATTCCGGGCCTTCACTACCTGCCCGAACCCACCACGGCCCAGCTGACCTGCCTCATCGAAATCTTGGTGATATCTCGAAAACGCTGGCATGGCTCCAAAGGAATCAAGCCGCGGCCGCCTTTGCAAGGAGACAGAATCCGATGTCCTCTCGCGCATCATCAACGGCGCATCAACGCGGAAGAATTCCGATGGTTGTAGCTGAAAAGCAGTTGGGCGCTTCCTGGGATCTGGGCGAAAAAATTCGCACAACAAATCCTGCAGGGGTGGAGAGAGTCCCATGGAGGCCATCAACTGATTGGCGGAGGTGTACCGGAGAAGGACATCTTTTCCAAAGCCCATTTGGAGCAGCACGATTCCGAGGTCCCAGACATCGGTCTTCATGGTGGGTGGACTGTCCTGGGTCAGTTCTGGAGGTATCCAGAGCGGTGATTTTGACGCCGCTAAAGAAGGCTTCCCGGAAGGAGAGTCGGGCAGAGCTTCTTCAATGCTAGACTGCAGTTTTACGGTAGTTTCTCCAGAATTTTTGCGGAACAGGTATACTCGGCCACAATGGATGTTCCCATGCACAAACCCACTGCGGTGATAGAATTCCAGGGCCTCAAGCAATTGGATCATCCAGCCACGGAGCATGTCAACGGCCACAGTGCCCACTATGTCAAGGAGTTCGGAGAGGGAACCTTTGTTCGCATGCTCTGAAAGCACAAGGACAGTCCAGGGATTACTGGACGAATCAGACGAGCCAAGTGGGCGATTTATTTTGAACCCAATGAATTCAACCAAATTGGGGTGTCGTAATTTCTTGATGCCCTCTAACTTGTCCTCACTGGTACGCATCCTTTCTCGGAATGTCAGCCCTTCAGAGTTCTGCTCGCTGAGACAAATCTCCTTCAGAACAAGTAAAGGGACATGGCATCGGTCTTCAGGAACAACAGGCCTGACGGTGAATGTCTTTTTGCATTGTTTGCGTTGCAGGAGGGTCTTTCCATGGACGGCGTGGAAAACCAATGGATGCTCATCAGTGTCACTGATGACCAATGGAAGGTCAAAGGAGATGGCGCCTGGGATCTTTCCCATCAGGTCATCGACATTGCCCATTTCCGCACCACCAGTCCGACTTTTTCGTCTCAAGAGACGAGCCTTATTCCGCTGCCGCGCCTTGTCTTGGAGCATTTCCTGCAATGCACGATCCTCCTCGACAGCTGCAGCCTGTTGTTTGCGTAGCATCTCTTCTTTTTCTAAATCTGCACGTTGCTGGGCTGCCGCCTCTTGTTCCATACGCTCCTCTTCCAGGCTGGGTAGGTCTTTATCCTGTTCCAGTGCCTGGGCAACATCTTCCAACACGTCTTGGATGGCCACTGCCAGCTCATAGATCATCTCACTCCCGAGCATTGACTTCGGCTTATTGCGAAGGATTTCTTGTATTTTGGAACGTGCTCCATCGCGAAACCCATCGAGGTTCCCCGGCGAGAGATTGGGTATCGTCTTGGGGTATGTAGCTGGTAATTCAACCAATAGAATGAGATATACATCTGGGTTCGAGGAGGATCGTAAATGGAGCTTGAATGCCACATCGGAGGATTGCTAAGATGTATAGGTCAGTAGCTATCGAACAGTCCACGCGACAATTGCACCCACCTGCCAGGCCGACGGCCTGTTTTCTACTTCTTCAAAGTCATCGCCGTATATCGAGCGCAGCGCTTCGACCTCGGTCTGGTGGATTTCGCGGTAATTTGTTGGAAGTATGGGGGACGTCACGGAGGTATCGGAGGTTTGCTTTTTCTGGCCGGGGAGCTTCTTCCTCTGTTTGGGAGACATCGCGGGGCGTGGCGAGAGCTCGCCCTACATGCGACCCTGAGCGCCGTACGACATTGGGTGTGGTTATCAAAGGTGAAAGGGTTATAGGTGGTGAAAATGAAATTGGGCAGTCGTTTTTTTTGTCGAGGCTAGAATAAACAGGCGGTCAGATCTGACGCCCTGCCGTTTACAGTGGAGATGCCTAATTTTAGTTTAAGCAGCATACCTGCTCGACGTCCCCGTCAACTGAACTGTGGATTATTGCTTATATTGCTTTTACTCATGATTGAATACTAGGTCCATTGAACGCTGTATATATTTTACCCTTGGGATCTGGTTTAGGTCTTCAGTGAACTTGGAGAAGAGTATCATGTCGAGCCCTTGACCTGCCCAATTGTGGACCCAAAGAGTATGAGTTGGTGGATTGATGAGCTGGCAAGGTCCAGAGGGCATTAATGGCGATTATTGTCATCGAAATAGTCGATCATCGCTCACATTGGCTTGTGTTCAACGGTCAAAGACGCCAAGCAACAAGCCGCCAAGTACATTAGCCATTGGCGCGTATCCCCAGTGATTCCAGTGTCCGTGGCCGTGTGTCCAACAAATAAACCCATCTGCAAAAGCGACGCCGCCAGCAGCAATCACGATCCAGCCTAGGCTTGAACGTGATCCGAAATACGAAGTCACATAGATTGCAACACCCATGAAGATATCCCGAACTCCGTAGACTGCCATCAGGCTATCAACCATCTGTTTGTCCACTGTAGAGGCAGGTGGCTCGAACTCGAAGAAAGTGAGAGCATGGTCTGGACGTAGGATGGCGTTGACGCCGAAGCCGACACATACGGTCGCCATGGCGCAGGCAACCAGGCGTAGAGCAACCGACTCAGAAAGAGGCATCGCGTCGTGTCAAGCTGGTTGTATGTTTGATCTTTGTGTGGTATCGAGTGAGGCTTGTGACTTGATGTTCCAGAATTCTAAGCGCTGCAAGGGAAGTTTGCGGTGTACAGGCGGTCTTTGGGGATACTACTAGTCCCATGTAAGGATGACACGTGCATGTGATGTGACAGGACCGAGAATGGTTAGCATATTTCGCCCTACCGGGTAATCAAGTCAAGTCGATGCTGTTGAGTCCTCAGTCTCAATGGAACAAGCAACACTAACTACTTCCAACTCCCTCAATCTCTCTATTCCCTGGGAAATAAGCGGCAAAGACTGCCAAGCGTAAACAAAGAAAGCCAGTTGAGACCCAACGCGAGCTTATCGATAAAGCTGATCGGCGCTTCTGCTTTTTCCGGCCGCGCGAACCATAAACATTGGGCCCATCTCCTTTGTATACGAACGTTCCTTTCAACCCTAGTCAAGATGCTGGACTGGATGAAGGGAAATGAGCAAGGCACACATGCTACAGGTTTGTTCTACATCTTTTACTTGATCATTGCTGTCACACTAACCACGCGATGCCGCGTACAGATGACTCCAAGCTGCTAGAACCTCCTGAGACCCCAGGCCATGTCTTTGCGATTCGCGCCTTCAAGAGTGCTTTGTTTGGGACACCAGGCGCAGAGGATGACCAAAAAGACACGTCCACAAAACAATCCGATCACCAAAGAAGCAAAAGCGACACGTTAAAATTAGCGTCGACGGAGGTCAAGACCGACACCAATTCAACTAGCGAGGACGCGACTTACAACCCCGGTTCCCCTACAAAAAGCATACTCGTCACACCTGGGACCGCATTGCGTCGCAAGACCGTGTCCTTTGGCGAGAGTGTTATCGACAATGAGGGTAAGCGCCCTGGCTCGGCCAGTAAGCCAGCTAAAACACCGCCAAACCCTTCTGGGACTCTCAGTACGCAATGGATGTCTGGGTCATCAGATGGAAGCGGGAAGCCGAGGAGCAGATTGACCCAAACACTCATGGATGCACGAGACAACGCGTCCAAGAACTCCACGTCCGCCAATGCCGACGACAGCGCAGGAGAAGCGAAGTCCGACATTGTTCCAGGGTCGAAGGATGTCATGGATAACGAGGACCACACCACCAATCTTGAGGACCCGCACTCCGAGTCCGGCAAATACTGGAAAACGGAATTCGACAATTACCGTGCGAGGACGAACCGAGAGATCAAGAAGCTGATCCATTACCGGAGTATTGCCAAATCGTATGCTCGCAAAAAGGATACAGAAGCTATGCGGCTGGCGGACAAGCTGAAGGAGGAAGAGGAGAAAGTTGCTGAGATGGAAAAGCAGGTATCGCGCCTTGCTTCTTCCATGGTCGGGAAGGGGTCAATCGATGATGAAGATAAAGAGCATTTGGTCCACGATCTCACGAAACAGACGGCTCTTGCGTTGCAGTACAAGCAGCAAGTTACCTCGCTGCGTAAAGCATTGGAACGGCATGACATCGTGAGCGACGCGGCAAATACCACGCAAACGAAAAAGAAAGACTCTCCTTCAGATGCTCCGACCGATGAACTTCTCAGAACACAAGAAGAACTGAAGCAAGCCAATGCCAAGATTGAGGAAATGCAACGCCAGCAGAGCCAACTGAACACACTCCGCGATCTCGCGCAGAGCTCGGAGAAGAAAGCAGAGTCCCTCGAACAGGAGAACAACTCCCTAAAACAAACGCTCGCCCGAGTAAAGCAGGAAATATCCCGATACGAGGGGCGACGGAAGGACAAGGAAGCAAGGCTCAAACAGAGAGAAGCCAGACTGGAGCAACGGATCCAGGAGTATAGAGAAAGGCTCAAGAAGGTTTCGCAGGAGCATCGGGCCTCGATGGAAAACCTAAGGAATACTTCAGAAACAGAGCGTCGCCATCTGCAAAGACAGATTGACCTTCTAAAGCTACGACTTGGTTCCAACGAACGGTTCCCAGCTCTTCCTTCCACCGAGCGGGAGTTCCTGAGCCCTCGCAAAGGCCACACCGGCGTGCAAGTGTTTGACTTCGCCGGTGATGATCTTGAAGCTCAAGGTCTCGAGGACCACGCAGATGAACCGACCGAAGACACCGAGTCCCCGCCAAGTCCAAGCCCGCGCTCGAAAATACGCAACTCGCGGCCTGCTTTGCGTAGTGCTACATTGGGTACAGTGGGTACGAAGTTTAGTGCGCGCGGTATGGGCCAAGAAGATGACGAGGTCACGCATTATCTGAATGAAATCCTAACGAAACCACGGTACGAGTCAAACAACGTTGCTGCGTTAGACGAAATACCTCCATCCTCGCCTCCTGGTGATATCTCAACCCTAAAGTCACTGAATCGCACATACTCAAGACGCCGACTTGGTGATGGGCAGCGAAATTATCGGAATCTCAATATTCCAGCGGATGACGACACTCGCCTCAGCAACCGACAAGCACAGCGCGGACGAACGCACATCAAATCGACCATTGATTCAATCTCGGGGGTTCCGTCTCGCAGCCGGTATTCGGGGTATACTGTTTCAGCAGGCGAGCGCGTGGGTAAACGTTACGGATTAGGTGAAATGCCGCGTGAGGCTATCAGTCCTGAACGAGCTGCTGCTGCCAATTCACGGCTCAGGCAAAAGGGGAATCCCAGGATGAAAGCTTCTGGAAAGGAGAATGCATGACCTTCGGGGATTAGGTTAACCCATACTAAATGGGGTTTCTGTGTGTGATTGACTATTGTTCGGGTTTATTAGCGCTTGTGTCCTTTGTTGCTCCTTGTTCCTTCTTGCTATCTACATTTCGAGCGGATATCCGAGTTATTGCATGCATCTTGAGCATTTTCCACCATTGCTCGCTAGTCACGTCACTGTGCTCAACCTTTGCGTAGGTAGCTGTCTTTCTGAGTATGCGTTCCGATACTCACCATGATGACAAGGCCACTGCAGGCGGATGGCAATTTGGTTTTACATGGAGTGGTGTTATAACCTCTTCACGCCCTAGCCCATCATGTGTAGATGCCATTGATCTTGTTCGTTCCTGTTCTTTTACGGCTAGGTACTTCTTATATACCCACGGCCACGTCGATTGGCTCTTCGGCCACTGCTACCTCAGCCTACAGCTACTGATGGATCTGCGGTAAGTGGAGCTGGGTCCGCATCTGCGGGATGCGGGGACGAGTGGGACAGCGGCTACAGCAAACCTGCCCAAAGAGCGACGAGCTCTTCCTTGCGGGCTACTAATGCTGCTGATGGTGTTTCAGGGCCTATGCTGGAATTGTTGGTTCTGTTGTGGTAAGCTTCTGTTCTTCTAAATTACTTGAGATGCGTCTACTTTAGTTGATCTCTTTTTCCTCCACGATCCATCTCCATTTCCAGATCATCATATCTGTCCCACGGCAGAGCTGGGGATTCGTCGTAAGAACGGCTGCTTGAGTCTAAGGCGCTCTCAGGCCTTCCCATCAGAAAGTGATACAACAGCCCACTTTCCACTCCAGGCCCACTTGCGAGACTCGGAGCCACCGCCTCCAGGCAGTGCGCGGAGCTTCTCGTCCTCGCCAGCCGGGAGACCGACAACAGTATCGGCCTTGCAAGTGCGGAAGGCTAGAACGCGGATCCCGGACTTCGGGCCAAGGGGGCCAATGGCCTCGGTGAAAGGAGTGGTGGGATCCCATTCGGCCTGGGTGTTATTAGCGCAGGATACTCCGAAGGGCAGACGGCGAGAAGCAGGAAATGACAACTTACATCATTTACCAACTTCCGGTAGTTCAAGTCACCCTTGAACAAGACAAGCTCGCTCTCCTTCAGATCCTCAAACAGCTCCGGCGCAACGTGTGGCATGCGCCAGTAGCCTCCTTGGGTTGTCCAGAATGCATGCGGGCGCAGAATCAGCTTACCACCCTGGTGGAACTGGCTCCACTGCTCGAAGAGGAATTGTACGTCGGAGACCTCCTTCTCGGAAAGAGGAGGGAATGTCTTGCCGGTATCATCGGCCGCTGTGTAAAACGCTTGCGGGTCGACCATGCAATTGAGCAGGTCGGAGAAGTCCTTCGGTGTAACGTCTGACACGAACCAAGGTAGACGCTTGGGGTGGAGCACGACGCTAGTTGCCAGTCCGGAGGATAGTAAGTATCCACCGAGAATCAGGTCGACATATAACTCGAACCCAGAATTGTCTAGAACAATGTCTACGCGGCGCTCGCCATCCTTCTTCTCCTTGCGCGCCTTCTGCATTGCCTCGAACGCAGCGTCGAGGTCGTTGACGAGGATATTCTTCTGCGACGCTTTGCGCGCCTCAGATCCCTGTAGCTTCTGGATATCCTCGTATGTAAGAGACGTCAGAAGTGACAGGTCAGTGGCATTGCCCCACAAGCAGATTTCGCACATTTCTGAGAAGAGAAGCCTCTCTGCCTGCTCAATCTCCTCTGATGATTTGCCGTCCTTTCCTTTGCCAGACTCGGCTTCTAGAGCTAGTTCACGATATCTCGCAGCGAGTTCGAGGACGGCGGGACGGGAAGATTTGAATGTTTCCATCTTCTGGCGGGCGAACACGTCGTAGCCCTTCCAGTGCTTGGAAAGCGCGAAGAGGGTTTCCATGCGACGGTCTACCGTGGGTGTCTGGTCAGTAATTGTTGACATGCCTTCGTTCTGCGTGGATCGGGGCCTTATCCGTACAGAGGTAACATTCTGCGTAGAGCCAGGGCACATCGTGCCAGCGAGGGTTCCCACGCTTTTCCAGCTCTTCGTTATAAGAGACGATATCTGGGTGTCCGTCGTCATCCAAGGGACTAGCAGGAATGTATATATTAGCTTCGTGTCTCGGTTTTAGTGTCTGGGAAGAAAAGAGTCTCACGTTAATTGTCGGTCGTGCTGAAGCTCATACTTCAACTTGGCCAAGTTGGCAATAATGCTCTTGCCCTCATTGGCCTTCTCATCGTTGTCGATACCGACAACTGTGCGGTGAAGATCATCTATGGCACCAGTCTAAGTTGTCCAACGAGTCAGCAATTGGATCCCAATGATCGATTTCTCCGGTACAAGCTCACGAGGATGACAGGCCATCGCTCGTTGGCCGAGACAGAGGCAAAGCTCGTCTTATCGGATGTGAGATATTGCGCTGCGCCAATTAGCTTAGGAGCTACACAATCAGTTCAGAGCACGTACGGGTCTTGGGATCGAACTCCATGGTTGCTATGTGATCTGAACAGAGTAATGGATATCTCCGGCGCGGGCAAAAAGCCAATGTGGCAGAATCGAGGGGAAAGCGCGGGGCAAAAGCGGTGTGAGGTGTACAGTTGGCGACGTCAGAGCTACGTGGAAAGGCATTATTTATGCACATAAATACATTGGAGCGAAGTCTATGTCTCCTGAAGCAACGCCGCGCTTGAAAATCAGATGTGCCGTTACATTCCCGAGAGAATGGAGTTGTTGGCGTATGCCTGCGACAGTTAGCTGCGATACTTAACGCAAGGTGTAGATCATGGGGTTCATAACTCACCATTGGTCTGATATCAGGGTGAGGCACAGCCTCGAAGACTTCGTACTCGAGTTTGAGCTCAGGACCAATGTTGATATAAGCGCCCTTGTTCTCGGTGGAGTCACAGTAGCGGGGAGCGGAGAAGACGGTGATACAACGGCCATCATGTTCGACCTCGTATCCGTCCATGCGCACCTCGTGGGAGCGAATGATAGCCTCTAACCCGTTGTTCTCGCAGAAGCGCTTGGTCACGTCAGGACCGAACTGAAGACCAACGCCACGCTTGCTGGGGCCACGGCCAGGTAGGGTCTGAGGATCCGTCCAAAGCATCTCCATCATCAGACCAGACTGGCCAGGCTGTCGTTGGTTGTGACGGTTGAGCTTGCGAATATCATCCAATGTAATCTTGTCATCAGAGAACAGACCACCGTGCAGAACGAGGTATTTCTCGCCAATCAAAGTGGCCAGCGGCAGGGCCGAGAAGGACTCGGAGAACACTTTGAACACACGCTCATTATATTTAGCCTTGCATTCGCCTTCGAACCCGTACACCTTATTCATATCATCCGTCTCGTGGTTTCCGCGATTGAGGAAAAGACCGTTGGGGCGCAACCACTTGTAGGCGTAGAGAAGCAGTGCAATTTCGCATGACCAGGAGCCGCGGTCGACGAAATCACCGTTGAAAAGGTAAGCGTGGGTATCGGAGGGGGCACCGTTTCGTCGGAAGATCTCTAGCAGGTCGAAGAATTGCCCTAGTTTGGTCAGCAACCGCCGCACTCACCGGGCCGAGACAATACATACCGTGCGTATCACCACAGACTGTCAATTTCTTGCCCGATTCCACGCCGACTTCCACCATCGTAGGCTCATTGTAGACAAGGTCCTTCACGGCCTTGATGATCTGGAAAACATACTTGCGATGGATCTTCTTTCCATCCTTAAAGCGCTGGGTCATGTCATCAATGAACTCCTGTGTCATCTCCTGACCAAGGCGTACGCCATCATAGTCGTCTTCAACCTTGATAGCCTCAATGTCCAAACCCTCAAACGCAGAAGGTGGGTCCGAAATTTCAATAGCGGCCTCGAAATCCCGACGACGCACGAGCTTCTCGCACTCGGCGGTCTTCAATTTTGCATTCTGGTTGCCTGGTTCCAGTCGAACCACGACTTTGAAGTCCTTCAATGCAGCCTTATAACTCAGAATGGCAGTATTGGCGAGGGCACGTCTCCAGTAGGCCTGCAATGGACAAATATTTTAGCATGTGTCTATGCCGCCGGCGCAAGATACCGACTAACCTTCACGTATTTGGGATCCAATTCAATTGCTTTGGTGGCATCTGCAATAGCAAAACCATGAGCTTCGAGCTTAATATGAGCCTGTAACACCACCAAGGAAGAACCGTTAGCCCATGTCGATCTCACCCAGTATGCACGCGACTCTCGAGAATGTGCCACCATGATCATCGGAAACGCACCTGGGCCCGGTTTGAGAAAAAAGAGGGATCCTGGTCATATTTCTCAATAGCCTGAGTATAGAAATCCACTGCAACAGGCCAGTCGTGCTCAGCAAAGGCCTTGTTGCCCTGCAGCTTGAGCGCAACGGCCTCTTCTTGGTCGGTAGGCATTTGCGGCGGAGAGAAAATGCGAGGGGTAGAGGGAGACCAGGGTGCGGAGGAAAGGACTATACTTTAGTCGAAGAGAAACAATTCAAAAAGAAGAAGATCCTCTAAATGCTTTAACTGAATAGCTAGTATTTAGCAAAGAAAGCAACCAAGAGGAAAAAAAGAGAAAAGCGTGGCAAAAGAAAAGAAAAGAAGAAGGACGGTCTTGTTCCTGGTTCTCCCATGTTCTTTTTCCCCGATCACCAACGAGCCTTGGCATTCATTCAGACTCGACGGCTAACTCCCATCCATAGCTTTCTCTTACTCACATACCCTCAAATCTCCTCTCATGTCTTTCTACGTCCCTCCAAATCAACAGCGCACTCTGCGCGCCTGCATGGTCTGCTCCGTCGTCCAGATTCATAATGTAAGAACCCACCCCCTCCTCTCCGTTCCTCGGTCGACTCTGACGATTCCGATCACTCCAGAAATTCATGCGTGAAGGCTGTCCGAACTGTGAAAGCACCCTCCAGCTCCGCGGGAACAACGATGCTATTCAAGAATGTACGTCGCAGGTCTTCGAGGGCCTGATCGCTGTTCGGGACCCGGCTGCAAGCTGGGTCGCTCGCTGGCAGCGCTTGGATAACTACGTGCCAGGCACATATGCGACCAAGGTCACAGGGACGGTAGGTGCATTCAATATCCGGTCCCGGGAAATGGAGATTCAGACACGGAATGGCTAACTGCTTGCACTTGTACAGCTTCCGGAATACATCATCAACAGTCTGGAGGACTCTGGAATTAAATATGTCCCGTAAGTGTTGCCCAAGCAGTCAACACGCCACTTGCAGGATGACATACTGACGCCTGCTTGTTCTAGACGAGACGGGAGCACTGGCGAGGAAGATGCATGAGGCATCTACCCAGTTGAGTCTTTAGCGCAACGCGAATTCGCCCTTGCCCATACGATCTCGGTTCCGGGTACCCCAAGTTCCAACGACGCACATATCACTCAGTCGATCGGGATTGGCAAGGTGAGGGTGGTTTCGATACTTTTGCTGGTCGTTCGGAGTTTCGGTTGGGAAGCATTCCCCATTTTCATATCAGTTATTGTATACGAAGGCATACACAGCAGATTCGGGCTGCTTACTTGGAGTTTACATTCAATTTCTCCATAAGAGAATCCAAAAGATGGACAGTTACTTGCAGTTTAACTGCATCTACTCCAGCACCAATAGTTCATTTTGAGTCATAATTCAATTGACGAGCCAACTGGCTAGGAATACATGATCTTTTTGTGTATAGCACTGTGTACAAAATGTCGTGCCACATGGAAAGGAAGAAACTTGGGGAGAATAAACAAAAACGCTAATTAAACCAATTTAAAACGCCCGTACATCTCCGAAGGTAGTAGTTCGGAAGTGACTTGTTGGGACTTCATTTACAGGGCCTGGATGATCTGCTCGATCTTCTCGAGGAGGATATCGGCGTGGTGCTTCTGGAAGACAAGCATGGGGCGGAGGCGGACAGCAGAGGGGCCACTGCCACCAATGTTGACACCGAAGGACTTGGCCTTGGCGATAAGCTCATCACGCTTGGGGGTGTCCCAGGCGATGAAGGTACCCTGGTTCTTACCACGGAGGTTCTGGAAGTGCTGGGGGTACTTCTCGGCCAGGGTGGAGAGACCGCCGTAGAGGTAGTCACCGGTGGTGCGAGTGTTCTCAACGAGGTTGAGACGATCAATCTCGTCGACGATACCGCGGAAGATCAGAGCGCGGGCTGGGTCACCCATCCAGGTGTTGAACTGACGGTAGGGCTTGTTAGGGCGCAGGGCAGGGTTGCCGAAGTAGTAACCGGCAGCCTGGGCCTTCTTGGAGAAGGTGACCATATCGGGGGGAGAGGACAGGTTCCAGTGGTCGTGGGCCCAGAATTTACCAGTGGCACCGACACCGGTCTGCACCTCATCGACGATGAAGAGGACCTTGGTACGCTTGGTGATGTCACGGAGACCCTGGAAGAAGGCGGGGGAGGCGTGGTTGTCACCACCCTCGGACTGGATGGGCTCGACCATGACGGCAGCCACGGGGTTGTGCCACTCCTTGATGAGACGCTCAACCTCAGCCAGGCAACGCTGCTCCTCGGCGGTGTTCTCCTGGACGTGCTCCTCAAGAGGGTACTTGAGCTTGGGGAAGGAGGCCTGGGGCCAGTCAAAGGCAGGGATGTCCAGCTTGTGGATGGCCTTGCTGCGAGTGGTGGACAGGGAGCCGAAGAGACGACCGTGGAAGGCAGACTTGAAGGAGAGAATAGACAACTGAGGGGATCCGGGGCCCTGGTTGTTCATGGTGGAGAGGAGCTCCTCCTCGGTGAACTCAACCTCGGGACCACCACGCTGCAGCTGGCGGTAGTACATGAAAGCAGCCTTGTAGGCAGTCTCGTTGGCATCGGAGCCAGCCATGGCAGTGAAAACCTGGTTCAACCCCTTAGGGGCAGCACGGAGCAGGCCAGTCTTGAGGATATCAGCCCAGTCGGAGGAGGGGAAGTTGCCCAAAGCAGGACGGTTGATGAGGGCGGAGGCCATCTCAGGTGAGGCAGCGACCTTCTGGAGGTGGGGGTTGTTGTATCCGACGGGAATGGAAGCAATTTGAGCATACCTATCGGGGTCAGCTTCTCTAGTCATAATTGAGTTGCGATTGGTGGCTTACACGTCAAGGAGCTTGTTGCCATCGAGATCAGCGATGTAGTTACCAACGGACGAGTAGTAGTCAGTCAGCATGTTCAAACTGCGGACATCGAAGACCTCGTCGAGCTTGGCGGCAGCGGCCTGGTTCTTGGGTCCGGGGAGGGACCCAGACACGGAGGGAGCTGTGGGCTCATTGGGGAAGTAGGGCTTCTCCGATGCACGCAGGCTGGCAGTGGTAGAGAGAGCACGGGTAGCGGGAAGGCGAGCCGCGGAGCGCAGGCGGGTGCTGGCACGGAAGACTGAAGACATTTTGACTGATGATGTGATGAAATGGATGGGAGGGGAAGTGATGCGGGGGAGAATAGCGGTGTAATGAGCTATCCTATACAATAAAGGAATACCCAAGTAGTCTCCGTAGTCAAGTCAGAAACAACAGGTGGAGGATAGTTGAGAAAAAGAAGAATCTGAGCAGGCGCGGGCTGGTTTTATACCAAGTACAGTCGAAGAACGTTATCGGCCTTGAGTTGGAGCTCAAGATATTCTCCCCGCGTAGATTGCTTTTCTGTCGGTGACATTGACCAATCAGAGGCTGTCCCTCATTTTGAACCGCCGAGGGCCCCGGGCCGATGAGGTATCTGGACGAATTGAGAAAGCGTACGCTGGTGGATTCTTGGTCAAATCGATATGGTAACACTTTCCATCCGGGCGGCGCTCAATTGATCCGGATCGTCAAGTTGTGTGGCCAAAGAAAGAGGTTTAGAGTCGGCCTTGGAAGCATTCGCGCTGGCTTAGCGTGCCCCTGCCGTCGATCACTTGACATCTCCGAATCTCCGATAAGTTAATCTGGGTCTTGGCAACGTCTTATCTGGGGATGTTTGGAGAAGACTGGTGAGAATGTTTACTAGGCACCTTCACCGCAATTCATATGTATTTGTGCTGCGCATGTCTATCAATTCCTATCATGATTATCTGCGACTGCGGTGATTGTAATTAACATCGCGGCCGAAGGTTCGGTTTGTCATTTCAGTCGTTGCAGATCCGACTACTGTTGTTGTATATATTGTAATTACCAACCACAACGTTGCACCACCCGAATACGGGCACTTTTGCATGAATTGATAACTGTAATGGAGGAGCTGCTCAGGTGGAAGTCAAGGAACCATAATCTGCTCTTGTATACCTATAGCCAGGTTGTATCAAGACTACTCAGAAGTAAACTTGATCATGACCTACTCCACATTGACCTACCAATTTTATTCTTCCTGCATTAGTTTATAGATACTAGTACCAAACTTTCAACCAATCAACTGGGCTTGTGGTTTAGTGGTATAATACTCCCTTAGCATGGGAGTGGTCCGGGGTTCGATTCCCCGCGAGTCCAGATATTTTTGCTCTTTTCGGCTTGTAAAGCCGATTAGAGAATTTCTTTTTTGGCGTTGTCGCTGATTAGGGCCCGGGAATGGCCAAGAACTATCCGAAAGCTGCAAAGTGATCAGCTGCCTGCTCAGCTGCGGCCACAGTCGTACATTTTCTACACCTAGCAGATGTAAGCGGAAGACCAGCTCCCGCTCTCCTCCTCTTCTCGCCTCTCTCTTTTCAGATGATCATCTCCTCAATCACAGATTCACTCTACCCTAGGCTCTTCGTCTGTCACGGGACCATTCTCTCACGAGTCTCGCATGAATGTAAGGGGAAGACTTGTAATGTAATGTGTATTCTCCTAAGACTACCTGCTGCCGGAGGGGAAAACAAGAGTCGCCCCAATGGACATGGAACCACATAAGATCGTTCTTCAGTTACTGCGCCATTGAGTTTCAAGAAATTCAACCCGAGTAGCAGGTCCCGTCGCAGCTGAGGTTTTCAATCACACCTTCCGCCATCAATCGGAGCGTGTGTTGTGCCGTGGGCGTCAGTTCGAGATCAATGTTGACGAAAGCAGAGGATTCTGCATCTCCGGCCGAGGCGCCGATGTGGGTGATTGGCCTAGAAATCGGGTTGCGAGGGGCAATACGGAGTATTAGAAGCCGTAACATGTGAATCTTGTTGGTATTGGCGACCGTCCGATTTACTTGTGTGTTTTGTTTCTGGATGGCAAGCGTACGAGCGTGGTAATCTCTGCGGAGTAAGACCATCTAATTTTTTTGGAGACGATGTATCCGAATCGGAAGTCGTGTCGGCGGCTTTGCGCATGTCTCGTAACAACTGCTTATCCCTCTCAGAGACGTCAGAGATATCGCTGAGAAACTCCAAATCAAGTATTTCTTTTCGTTGCGGTGCTGCCGACTGCATCAATCCTTTCAGCGCGGGGTGATCTGTGAATAGGGTAAACCGACTCCCATCCGCCACCGGGGTCAGGTCGTCTCCAGTTTCCTTCCCGGGTATTCTCGATGTTGATGGAGAAATGCGTCGCGCATGAGTTGCAGCAGTCGAGGTCCCATTGTATTGATTTCATGCAAGACGCGCTGGTACCTCCTAAAGGAAAAGACGTTCTGTGAAGGCATCCATAGACATTCCTTCAGGGCGAACCTTGGACGTTGCTGTCTTCAGAAAGAAGCGTGCTAGCTGAATTGAAGGAATCGGAGTCTCGCTGCGATATCTCAGCATTGGCTTTCTGCCAGATATGGTGGACCTGATGCTTTGTCAAATGTTTCGCCTCGGGAACGTCTCGAACTTCACTGAATATCTCCGGTGGAGTCTTGCTTGACGCGCGTTCAATGATCATTTCCTCTACAACCTTCGGCACCTGTGTATCCACGTAAGGCGCATGCCATTTATGGCGGATCGAAAGACTCAGGGTTCGACTGCTTAAACAGGGGGTCATTGTGAGCCTGCTCTCGGTTGGGAATCGGTCCATGTGTGTACGATCCCGTCGCATGTCTGACTTCCCTCTAAGTCTGGGCTTTTGGACATGCATCGCGTCTTGGGAACAGTGGTACCTGTAGGTCAGGCCTTCCCCGCCGGTTCCTCTACGAGTGAAACGAAATGCTCCTTCCGTCCAGATAATCTCGTTGAGATCCCTCATTGCCGCGTTCAGCTCCGATCGAGGAAACGCATCCTCATCGTCGCGTAGACGGCCAAATTGGACCGGTAGAGCATCCAAGTGAAAGGTGTATTTGCCGTCTAGTATTTCAGTTTGGTCCTATGAGCAAGGCGCCGTCAGGTTCAAGTTACTCGCGTAGAAAGTTTAGATTACTCACTAGTTTATTCCAATCGCGAAGGACCCGAATGAAATTCTCCCAGTCATCGATCTCCAAGGATCGTTTCTTCGAATGACGCTTGCAGGTTGCGTTCCGCTTTCCTTGCTTGTTGATATGAAATTCATCTATTGGGCGCATGCGGTAACACTTGGAGCAAATGACCTCCTCAGGGTCCATTTTTAAAGACGTAGAGAAAAGAAACGCGTGTGAGGGCGAGGGTGAAGGTTGAGTATGAGGTGCGGTGAAAGGATGGCGCGTAACAACCTACGGGGAACGGAAACGTAAACACATCCATAACAGCAGGACCGAGTGCCTGGGGTCCCGAAATCACAGAAAGTACGAGTACTCCGTAGTCGGGTTAACGTGGCAGAATTTCAGAAATTCGGCAGAATCACGGTGTCCGTACTGACCAGTGCCGCAGTCCAGCGGAGGCGGCCACTCACCGTCGCCGTCCTCATGCCCTTAATCTCCTGAGGCGTCACCCTCGGAGAGTCGGGCCGTCTTCGTAGATGGTAGAATCTTTATCCAATGAATTTCGGCTGAGCAGTGAGTCCTTCTCATACACGTAATCAGACTACATGGATACCTACGAGTACGGACTGAGACTGGCGTTTAAGAAAGCGGGCAAAGCCTAACCGCTCAGTTGAGGCTGGGGGTCCGGGGGCCGCCTAAAGCCCCTGGTATGTATGCGTTACGCGTACTACGCAGTTACATAGTGCCAACAGCCCTCCATATGGAGCTTATAAATGATCCGGCCGCTCGCTTCGTAGTGGACCTGTTAAGTCTTAGCTGCCTGGCCATGGAATCATTGCTGATCTACATCTATGTATCGACCAGTTCGCATTCTCAATACTACTGGCAGAATGTTAAATCGGTTGACAGGATTGATATACTAGTATTGAGACAAAGTCGCCATCGTGAGTCGTGACCATGATAGTCCCCGATTGGATTCATTATGTACAGCTTCCCCAAGTCAACTCATCCGTCCGGCGGACCGAACACCCGAAGACAAAATGGATCCAAAGAAAGAAAAAGAAAATATAGAACAGTGATACATAGTGTGACATATATTCATCTACAAAGAAGGATGGCACGTTTTAAAGGGTGCGCTCAAGGCGAATGACTATCTCAGCTCAGACGCAGAGCCTCAGCAGAGGAATTGTCACTCGCCGAAGAGATGTGCACCATGCCATTCTTGGCCTCAATGTCATGCACGGGACTAAGGGCGCGACTGTTTGGCCCAGACGTAATGTCATAAGTGTGGCCCATATGGTCTGGTCCGTCTGGACTTGCAAGTCGCGACTCAGTCCAACTCTTCATCTCCACGGTACGCATGATCTCAAACCGGTCGTTCTCATAAGGGGACGGAGGCACATCGTCCGTGACGAACCGAGAGTTTCGAGAGCGACCAGTCGAAGACCAGAGCTTATGGGATTGGGATCGTTGATTGTAGGAGGCGAGATTGCGAGTCGAGTTGAGAAGACGTGGTAGGAAGGTCGCAATGAGAGGGCGGAGGGCCGGGGCTGAGGAGCAGATCTTAATCAATTGTCAGTATTATATAACTCGAATGGCGTGACCGTGAGCCTCTTACCAGTCCCAGGCTAATTTCCACCATAGCAGCTATGAGTACCGGCCATCCAATCCAGGTTGAATCGTAGCCAACGACCATGCTCTTCCATACGTACACAGTTCGAACAGAGCCGGCGACGTTGACCACGACACCGAGGGCGAAAATCGAGATAACTGCGAGTCTTTGGCGAGCAGGAAGCTTTAAACTCCAGATCAGCGGCATCGGTAGGGCTGTGACCAGGAAATCCGTGAAGATGTTGATCACACTGGCCGAGAAGACTATTGCACCATCATTCATACAGTGGTAAGGACCTGTGGGACTGATCTCCCAGTATGCACGGACAGGTCTACGAGCCATTAGCAATGTGCTGGGATTCTGGAAATTCCGTCTCATAGGGCAAGACACTCACGTGCACTGGAAGATGCTGATAATGGTGAACATTCCGCTGGAAAGACCAACGAAAACCATGCATAGGATGAAAGCCAGATTATACATCGCAAAATTACCCTTGCCGATGAGTCGGCGACAGAACCACAGCAAGGAGATCTTCGTGAAACAGGAAGCCATCGAGAACATAATTTGGAAACAGAGGTTCAGCTTCTGAACCGTGACAAGTTGTGACACTTCAATGTCCCAGACATGGCGGTTCATGCCATAAGACTGGGTTGCAATGGAAGTGATGACGGCCATTGCAATGGCGAAGATTAGACCGATGACGATGAGCACATCGTCGATACCGGCACTGCATGTGATACGGAGCCGGGTGTAGAGACGGAGGGAGACGACTAGAAGTGCCAAGGACATACAAATGACGTTCACAATGACAACGCCGTGCCCTCGTGTGGGAGGGTTGATATAGTTAGGTGTTGGCCATGTGGCAGTAATGGCTTCTGGAGGGAGTTTCATGATGTTCTCCGAAGCTAAGCGTTTTCAAATATAAAAGAATGAATGAAGGAAAAGTTGTGGTCTCAAGACTTTGCAAAGGAAGGAATGCGTTCAGATAAGTGCCAGGACCATCATTCAAGCTGGCAATAAGAAAGTCGAAGTAGAAAGGCGAGAAGAGTCAAGATACTCAACTCCCAGGGCATATCACGTAAATCATGGAAAAGGAGATAATTGAAACGTACACCGTAGACTGGAGACTTGGGAATACCTCCACAAGTTATACTTCAATGCAGGGGTGCCCTCGAGGCGAGACATTTAGTCTCATTCTTCCACAATGCAAATCACAAGTAGATCGTAGATCGCAGAAGCATCCGGCCGGAACTACCCAGGGTTAGCGAGACTAGACTCCCAGCATTGTCCAATCCATCGGTCTAGAAAGTGCCTCTTTAATTCCAAAGATGAGCCCGGCAATCAATCAAAAGACGTGGTTAAGTTCGACGCCATATCAAAAATGGTACTAAGACCGAAAATTGGTGCCAACCGAGAAACAATGGACAGCGATAGGCAGAGCCAAGGCCCCATAGTTCATAGTTCGACTCCACTGTACCGGGTACATCTGCGATCTGATGCTTATGACAGGTTAAGTGTGAGAGCCAATGAGTGGAATCCCATGGCTTGCTTCTCAGGCACCGACTACCATCAAATCACAGCCATTTGGAAAAGACTCGAGGTGGAAGCTTAAAATGCATTGACCCCCTCGGAGGCTCGTATAGATGTAACCTCTGTACGGAGTAGATTGTTCTATCTACGCTATCCATGGATCGGGGGCTCGTTAAATAGTTTAGGTAGCCGAGGCTTATCGCACATGAATTCTTAATGGCGCAAGCTCCGTAGAACTGTAGACGAGTATGAGAATTCTGAATTCTTCCACAGAAATGGAAGAGCATTCACAATCCAAAGACTTTGCCAACATGCGGGGTTGGATTTGAGCCTGTGGTGGGCTCTAGAAGCGATCTCGGCCCGTTCTCCACTCTGCTTGGCACCACAATGCGGTGTTTCCAATTGAAGGCTGTAATTGGCCCTCTTGAGTACAATACTCAATTATTCATCACATCGGCACGTGTGAAGCAATGGGCTGAGGCAAGCATAACGCCCGAAGTGGCGCCGCAATCGGAACTCGCCTTTCGCCCGCCAATTTTCCGTCTAGCCAATTACTGGACCAAACTTACAGGGCACCAAAAATTAAGGCACTTCTCGACTAGAACTGCTCTCCGATGTGGCAATGAGGCCTGCTTGGTACACTTGGGGCCTGAGATCCACTGATGTACGCAGTATGTAGCCTTGCTTTTAAATCTATCATATTTCAGTCAAAAACCGCACACTGATCTATGTAACTACAAGATCGATATTTGACCTCATTTGTTCGGCCGTTATCCACTTAATGGATCATCCGAGCCGAGGCTCAAAAACGATCAACAGTCCTCACTGTTTTCTCGGGAACGATCACCGCTCCTTTGGCCCACTTGGTACGGAGTAGACGCTGCTTATTTGGGCTTCGTGGAGCTCGATTTTGAATCGGGTGTTTAACGGCTTGAGTTGATCGGCAGACATACGTTCAATTTGCCGGGCCGGATCTGAGGTCTATACTGTGCAAGTTTCACAGTCTAGGCCGGATTAATATGTCTGCGCCTCAACTCACGATAGTGATCCAACACAGAGACCAAAATGGAGCAATGACCGGGGATTGAATATGTCGCAGAACAACCTCTGATCTGACTTCAAAGTGGCGGCGCTTCATTTTTTTGACCTAACAGCATATCCAACCATGGATGACGGGAGTGCTGGTCAAAGCGGGGGACATCGGGGCGATGGATATGGTGGTATATGTGTAGTAGCAGCTGGACACGGCATATACCAACGCAGTAAAGTAGGGCTTGCGGGGATATGACACTGAAGGCACGTAATGGGATGGAAGCCTCCATGCATACATAGAACCCCCGAGACTCGGCGTTGTATGCGGTAGGAACGTAGGAGCTCTTCTCGCGCTCCTACTTGTGCCTCTGGGATGACCAGCGAAATCCGCACATAGTGGATCAGGATGGTGTACTACAGTCCCAGGACTCCAGGACCTTATTGAAGGACCTCCTCGGTATTTGCTCCCAAGGGTGGAAGACATGGAATGCGATTCCCATATAGCTTTGGCCTTTACCGACTAGGTGATTATGCGGGAAGCTTTCTGCGAAGAAGCCTTGGTCTTTGGCCAGGCACTGGTTCGCTGCTGACCAAGTACACCATCCTGATTCATTGTGTGCGGATCTTGCTGGTTGCCCAGAGACGTCAGGAGGAGTGCATCGGTGCGAGAAGAGCTGTCATTATCCATTATAGAATTGATTGGGCTCTGGTAACCAAGAGGACTACGTAAATTGATGCATTTGGTGCACTTGGTGTAGTGAAGGAGATTGAGATGGAAGCTGGAGCCTGGAGAGGGTGGGGGTGGGGATGAACCCCCTGTGAGTCGTGACCCTGTCACAATCCAGATCTTTTAGGAACATAGATCTTGCCCCACCCGCATCACTTCTGTGTGTATATTGCTCTGTGCTTCTTCGGCCAAACCAAATCAAAGCAGCATTGCCTACCTATCTCCATTTCACATCCACCATCGTGCCCGCTGAGTACAGCATTGCCGCAACTTCAAATGTCACATTCATATTCTTTCCTGCGCCTAGTTGCAAGGAAAGGCCAGTCTCCTCGCAGAGCATTCAATCTTCACGTTCCTTGTTACGTGAAGCCAAACGCCTCTGCCCGCCGAACAGGCATTACAGCTGTTGGCACTGATAGGGTCAACGTTTCAGTGGCTGCCGTCCCACAGGAGGGGGCAGCTAATATTGCAGTGTCCCATGTTCTCGCGGAGGTGAGTTGAGAACTAACCAGTGCCGTGTTTCCAGACTCACCCTCTCTGCGTTAGATCTTCAAAGTTCCAAAATCGAGTGTGGAGGTCATTCGAGGCGCGAAATCGCGAGAGAAAACGTTGTGTATCGCCGATCTCGAGATCGGAGACGGCGACGAAGAAGCATATTTGCAGCGTGCGACACAATTACTACAGGCCGCTATCAAAACCGGGAAAACCTAGGTCGATTCATCATTCAGATTGTAGAATTATCAAGATTTAAGACACTGCGACCGATCTCGCTGACTACACTATGTTTGACAAGACTCGTTCATGCCACCTGGGGTCCCGTGACGCGGCATGCGGGTGCTTTTTGTTGGAGAGCTCGAAGCTTCCGCGGAACGTACGCCGAACACCAATCTTTAACACCTCAACACCGCAACACCTTACCAAACCACACAAGATGTCGGACCCTACCCAGCGTGATATGGACGTCGACAAGGAAGCAAAAGTGCAGTCAACGGAATCTGCCAAGCGGAAAGCGCCTCAGGCCAAGCCAAAAACTATTCACTTCACGACGCGCAATCCGCCGTGGACTTACATCAAGCTCATGCTGTAAGCTACCTGAGACTTTGCATCCATTGCAGGCAACAGGTAAAAGGCCTCAGTGACCGAAATATAGCTAACGAAGAAATCCAGCGTCTACCAACCAGGAACTTCTCCAACACCTCTCGATGAACTCTCCGCACGAACTTATCTCACCTCGGCGCTGTCACAATTCCTCGGCTTGACGGGGACAGCTATCCCAATAGATATACTCAATATCGAGGAGGGATGGCCGTATGTTACGCCATACGACTTGGTCTGGATTCGGGTCCCTCGTGAGGATGCGTCCGCCGTCGTAGGCGCAGTGGGCTCGTGGATTGGCGGCGCGACTAATTCAGTTAACTCTGGGGAAGTCACTTGGAGGGTCTGCGCCAAGGGGAATTTTCTGGGTGCTCTAGTTGGTGGAGCCGGGTCTGGGCTTTTTGTTCCTTAGGTTCCCTTGAATAGGTATGCGGTTGGTACTCTTTCGAATCGAGTATCATAGGGAATATTCTGAATACCGGCTGGTCTTTGGACTATGTGGTTAAGCGGCCGTTGATTGAGCTTGAGTCCCGGCGAGGCACTATCCCGCTTCGGTCGCAGGTCGCAGGTGCTGCCGTGCATACTACGTGCGACCGCTTGGCGTCGAGTGTTCTAGCTACGGAGTTGCAGGTACGCTTCACGCCACGATCTGTGGTGATACCACGGATTCCCGCGCAGTGGGATCAATCTTGCCTCACCACCCTTGTCCGGCTGCTATGAGGACCTGGAGATTCAGTTACATGACTGAGGGCTTCGTGGGACAGAATGAAACCCATCTCCGCCTTGAGACCGAGAGCTCAATATGTGGAGGAGTTCATGTGAATGACAGAATGGTAAAATGAAAACAAGGGCTATATACATGCAGATGCTAGCCAGACAGGGACTTTTTTGGTTTCAACTTTGGAATCAACTTGACCGAGATGAAACGCCATAACTCACACGCTGTTCAATATATCTCAAACGATTTAATGCCGCTTATCCAAATGCACATGGAAATCCTCACCGTCAAAACAAGAATGGACGTCACCTGCGATCTCATGCTAGGTAGTCTCTGATGACAGCGATGCAAGAAACATCAGACAGACCCAGCAGTCTTAGGGCAAACCTTCTCCCTAATTGTAGACGTGTCCGACTCAGCACTCGACGGGCTCACAACAACCTTGGTCCTCAGTGCACCACGGATATCCGCAACGCTCCGCTCTTTCCAATCAGGGTATCCCAACTGACTAAGTGGGAACAGAACGAGGTTTTCAGCTCGCGACATGAAGTCGTCAACGCTCGGTCGGGGGTTGGCCGTCATGATATCCATTTCCACAGCGATCTGTCGGCAGTAAGTATCCAATGGAAGATCGTTCACATCCATGCCGAAGGGGTTTTCAATTTCGCTGCCGATGGTAGCCAAGCCGAGGATGATGTAGGCAGCCACTTAAGTGTCCGTTAGCATTGTTCCCTTATTGAGTTTTTCATACGATAATTCGGCGAAGAAAATGAAAATGCTTACCGATTGATGCTGGAATGGTGATCCATGATAGGGCACTGTAGAGCTGGAATGGTAGCACTAGAATGTAAATCCAGGAAATCTGGGCAATGGCAATGCTGTATGCGGTAGGCAGAGGGGTGTCTAGGACACGTTCTGTGCCGGTCAAGACCTCGTTCAACGTGGATAACATCGTGACTATGATTAGTTAGCCATGGAGTAGCAGGATGAAAGGGAATTATATACTCACTGGCTTGTCCCTGGTGCAAAGTCGAAACAAGAGTACCATTGGCGACACAAGAATCAATATACGCGGACAGATGGTTGAGGATCTCCAAGGGTAGATGGCCAAGAGGTTTCTTGGACCGCTTGATATACTTCCGGGGGTTTGACTCGGCAAAAGACACGCCGAGGTACTCTCCCGTCGACTTCCAGATAGACTTAGGAGGAGGATTGACGACCTTGCGGTCATGTGCATCCCGGGCAAATGTGTCGAGGTGACCGGCCAAGCCGGCCAAGTCATCATATGCGATATCGGGCTCGAAGCGGAGCTTGTGTTTCAGGGAGACAGCGAAGGCTAAGATGAGGTTCATCGCAGAGCTAGTAATAGTGCGTTAGAATAGGACGATCATGTACCGGGATGTGGCATTGGCACGTACAGCTTTCTTAGTAGATCCTCCTTTCCTTCCTCGCCTTCTCTCTCGTTTGTGTTGATCCAGATTGTTCGTGATAGATTGCGTGATGTCTGAATGAGCTGCGCCCAGTATTTACGGCCATCTGCCCATCTATATATGTGCTGAATTAGTGGATGCAAGCTTCTAGTCAGAAGGGAGGGAATAGTACCTCTCATATGCGGTTGAACTGCGGAACGACAATGCCAAACCCACCACGAAACCCAGCACGGTGAGTAGGATATTATTGATGCCGACTTTTCGAAGTCAGAATTCAAATTTAGTTTCATGGAATTCAGGAAATACTTACGGTCATGAACCTTTTTAGAGAAGACCGTAACGGCAGTCGACCAAATAGCGACAGTCAAGATTGGCATAATCATTTTCGGCATGACACTACCATGCATCCGCATCATGATCGGCCACTTTGAGTGTTTGTCCATGTTACGTGGTCCATGCTGAATTGAGACATGTTAACGTCGCCCTAAGCCCTGTATGTTCTCCTTGCTCACTCCCAGGGATCATTCTGCGAAATCATCAACTTACAAAGTATCGGTCCAGCTCGCTCGAATCCCGTCGATCAAGCTGGAACTGTGAGTCCCGCGATGTAGCCAAGTGCTCCAAGAATGTCGGCCGAGGCGTTATGCGTCCAACGGAGGAGGCCTGCTCCTTCTCGTGGAATGGTGCTGTGTCATGAGGAACAGCGTGCGAGCGTACATCGGCAGGAACAGGCGCTGCTGCACTGTCTGCTGCCGCTGCAGGTGCTGGAGCATCGGCTGGAGGGGCACTGTGACCGTCTGTCATGGCGATCTAACGAAAGTATTTCCTTATATAAAAAAGATATGGTAAAAAGGCGACCTATCAAGCCGGCCTGTGTATTATGAATGAAAGTGACAAAAGAATGACAAGAGAAGGAAAACTAAGCAGAGAAGGAATATGAGACTAGAAGGAAAGAACTAGAAGAAAACTGTAAGAAAATATAAAGGGCAGGTGAAACGCGGGCGTTCGACAGAGACGTTTCATGAGGGCTAGACCACATGTCGAAGTGGAGTCGACGGACACGTCCGCATGTTTAATTTTAGCCCGTCAGGGAAAACCCCCTGGAAGTTTATTAATCAGGATTCAGTATTCAGTAACTACTGCTGTGTGTGTACGCTCTTGCAGGGGTGCACTTGTGAATCGTCCCAAGGGCTGGTGTTGCCATTGTGTTGGGGGAAGATCCTAACGCTAGACCCAGCCAGTTCGCTAAGTTCACTTGAACAGAGAACCCGCGGGGAATAGGTGTTCGAAACGCACAGTCAGAGCAGGTTGACTAGTGGCGCCTCCCTGTTGACGGTTGCGAAACCCAAAACCCAACGGCAATGCCTGAGAAGCAAAGTAATAGGATCCTGGACTTTATGACCTGGGTCCTGCTGTACTGTGTAAGCATTTGAAACAAAGGGGTAGAACAGGTCGTGGCGTAGGAAGTGGCGTTCCTCATTAAAGATCTAGACTGAGAAACTTGTCGCTGAAATGTCTGTCCGAATAGACCGTATCAGAGGCACGCCTCGATCGAGCAAGTATGAAAAGGAGTTGGACCACGTAGGAAGTGGATAATCGAGGCTTAGACAAAATAGCCGGGGACACTAACCCCGGAAAGGAAAAGGATCCCGCTCATCATGTTCCCCGCGGGCCGCTGCGCTTTGCTCTCAAGTCACCAAAGTTGTTTCCTTTAGGCTCTGAGTGGTCACAAAATATGACGACCAAGATGGGGGAAGAAAATCCAGTTGACAGTCTGCTCAATCTGGACGAGATTGAAGATCTCGCCACCAGAACAGTGAGCAGAAAGGCATGGGCATATTACTACTCGGCATCCGACGACAAAATCACCAAACATGCGAATACAGAAGCCTTCCGCTCCATTCAACTGAGACCAAAAGTGTTCGTTGACTGCACTGAGTGCGACTTAGAAACGACTTTGTTAGACAATCGCGTGTCTCTCCCTATTTATGTTTCCCCAGCGGCAATGGCCCGACTAGGGCACCCAGCTGGCGAGGCTGGAATCGCCGAGGCATGTCGTAGCTTCGGTGCTTTGCACGTCATTTCAAACATGGCATCGATGACACCAGAGCAAATTGTTGCAAATGCAGCCCCAGACCAAGTATTTGGCTGGCAACTATATGTGCACGCCAATCGAACCACGAGTGAGCGGATGCTGGCTCGAATCAACAAACTGAAGGCTATCAAATTCATTGCTTTGACGCTTGATTCTCCCGTGACTGGGAAAAGGGAGGACGACGAACGCAATGGAAGTGTCATTAATATCATGCCGGAAAATCGTTCGGACGAGGCTCTGTCTCGAGAGACTGATCGTCAGGACAAGAAACCAACGACCAATGCCGCGGACCTGGTATACAAGGGGATGGACCCTTCTCTCACCTGGAGAGAGACTCTGGGGTGGTTGGCAAAGCACACCGATCTTCCTGTTGTTCTCAAAGGTGTCCAAACGCACGAAGACGCGTATATTGCAACCCTATACACGCCTCAAGTCAAAGGTATCATTCTTTCAAACCATGGTGGTCGGTCTCTTGACACGGCTCCACCCGCTGTCCATACCTTGCTTGAAATCCGCAAATATTGCCCTGAGGTATTCGACAAGATTGAAGTTTGGGTTGATGGCGGGATCAAGAGGGGAACGGATGTGGTTAAGGCCCTTTGTCTAGGCGCAAGAGGTGTCGGAATCGGTAGAGCTGCGCTCTGGGGATTGGGGGCTGGCGGCGTGGCTGGCGTAAAGAGGACATTGCAGAGTATGGAAATGCAGAAATACCAATCTTTGCATCTAGCTTGCTGACAATCTCCTTAGTTCTGACCAACGAGACGAAAACTTGCATGCGACTTCTTGGAGTGAAAAATGTCAATGAGCTCGGCATGCAACATGTATGTTTGTCATATGTGCTCTAATCTCTCTTCTGATGCATGGAGCTAACTGATATGTTATTTTAGATAAATACCCGACTAGTTGAGAAACAAATCTACGATGGACCGTCCGGCCTTGAAGCTTGTCGGGCGGAATTCCGGTCGAGGCTCTAGAAATCATCTCTTAATTTGTTTGGACTTTTACTTGCTGGGCAGTTCGTACATACCAAGCCCTTTCACCGGGGCGCTGAACGGGTATGGCGCGAACCTCATAGGACAAGCCAAGGCTGGATTGCCGGCGCTGATGCGCTATCTTCTGATCTGATATAAGGGATGACGCTTTGTATTGCAATGGTGGTGGCGGGTCCTATGTATCATCGGTATTGTGCCGGGCAGAAGTGCTATTAGAACAAAAGAGCACTGTCCAAGCTGGAAAAGCCTGCGGCAACGCCACCTTCATTCACTTCTTTTCCCTTGGTCCTCAGCAGATATCCACCTTGTTGATTGTGGAGAACCTTCCCAGTGTTATCCCAAAGAATGGTACCATAGACACCTAGCTCTGAGATAACATTCCCTCGAAGAACCTCCCCATCATTCCGCAAGGCCACATTTTGGGCATTGGGTGCTGGATTGATGAGTTCCATAAGCACCCAACCCCTCCAATCACATTCAGGCATGGATCGCAGAAAGTCCGGAATATCAGATTTGTAGATATTATTACCACCCCCTTCACGTTGGGGCTTAAGCACATGATTTTGGGCCGTCTCAGGATTGAGGGCCAGAGTGCGGCCTTGGCTTCCACTGGACAGATCATATTGCGGGGCAAAAGTGTCCCGGACCCTTTCAATAAGCGCCTTATCAACGCCCTTCAAGAAGTTCGAGAGATGGTCAGGGCCCGCCGGCTCTGCCAAGACCTGCTGAACTTTCTTGCACCCTGACAACTGATTGAGCACTGTGGGACACTTGATCGCGGCCGAGCGCTCCAAATGAGTCCTTGCCTCCCAGTCACGATTGGATTTGTACTCGTCTGGTGAATAGTAAGCCCGAAGATAGACAGTCGTTACCTCGAAAGTTGAGTTGGGAGAGTGAGGAGGCTGGTAAAGCAATGGCCGTGCAGAGTTCGAGCCGGGAATAGATGTCTGATCCAAGATGTCGGCGCTGGCCACACGGAAGACTGGGATGTTGTGGACTGTCTGGAGCTGTCTTGAGAGCGCGTGTTGATCAAAGACGTTCCGTTCCGCTTCCTGGACTACAAAGAGAACACAAAGAGGAAGGGCCGGTGTGGACTTAGACGCTCCATAGGCCGTATGAGCTTCTGCCAAGCCAGCTGAGAGGGTTTCCACTGCAGGGTTCTCTGGTGGGACCTCTGATTGCAGCAAAGGATGGGGTGGGTAGTTGATTGATGAACCTGGCGGCGAGGAAAGAAGCTCAGTGTGCAGTTGTCGCACACGAGCTGAAAGACCTCCAAACGATGACGAAATCGTGTTGAACTCAACTTGCTTTAAAGCCGTGGCTCCCGTGGGAAGAACATGGGCCATGTAATCAGACCGGAAGAGACCCAGTGACAAGTTCTGAACATATCCCTCCTTTTGAACGTCCAAATGAACTTTCCACAAGTTCGACACAAATTCGTCCACTTCAATAAGCCTACGAATGGCTGTTGGTTAGCAATGAGCGGCACTAGAGCAGATATAGCCTTACTCTTCCACAACCTGCCCCAGCCATCTTTCATCACACGTGATTTTAGCATAGAGTTCGTTGTAGATCTCTTGCAGAGCAGTCGCTTCCTCAAAGCAACTTCTGGGGAACGGACTGGGGAACAATGTCACCGGCGCATTCGTTGCCAACACCCCGTTGGTATCTGTTCCATTGGGGATGATCGCTGAGGAGGGACGAACAGCAAGACCATTCTGAATGGCCCAGTCTTTCACATATGTGACAAGAAACTTTTGTTGAGCTGGGGACAAATCGGGCGGATAGTTCGAATAGACTGATTCTGCCATCTTGCTACTAAATAGACCGAATGGTTTAGTAGAGAACTCGAAGAAGAATTCCACTCTACCAAGACATGGTGTGATAACTTCCCGACTGGGTATTGGATTTGTAATAATGGGACCTGTGATTTACTGTATCCGGTTAGTTTTGCCGTTCCCGGCCTAGCGCCCTAATACACCGTCTTCTCACCTCTCCCTCCGTCGCCTCGACATAAAAGACACGACCTCGGCCCCTGGCGAGCACGCCTGGTAACTGTTCTCGTCAAGCAGTTAGGACGATGGATCTCTACCTTCTCGTGGTGTCCGGTGTCAGTACCCTCTTTTAGGGAGGGGAAGCCAAAAGAGAATCCGCGTGGGGTGAATAGGGGGTCGGCCCGCAGATTTCTTTTCTGTGGTCAACGACACCCGTCCACCCCGCACAATCAGAGGAAAAAGGGTTATGAAAACCATCCGACGACTGCCTACTCGACTCGTACTCGAGACCGAAGTTGGACTTGCTCTCCAGTGGTTGTGGTATCGCCTAGGCAGGAGACAGGACAACTCTGAGCTTGAACACCGTCTGAGATCGCGATACGAACCTACGAACACAAAGTTGGCGTTGAGCGGCGAGGGGGAATACAATTGGCGGCGCAGCAGACTGAAAAAGTCTTTCGCGAGCTCTATGGAATGGCCTGGGTCGGAACCTCGTTAAAGCGAAGCTACGGGCAAGTCTGATCTGGCCATCCTGTGGCCTCTTCCAAGCGGGTGCACAGTCTGGCGACGACCCTCGACGAACTCGTTAAGACATGGCCACGGGTGCTCGAGAGGGCTGCAAAGCTAGGGACACAAGCTTGGTTGGTGAACGACAGCGAGGATATCCTGCGGGGACAATGAGGATACTCTTAGCAGCCTTTGCGAGACACGGTCGGCCGGTAGAGAGAGATCTCGACCGGTAACGCGAAGTAGGGAGAATTCTCCCTGTGGGGCGTGGCGCATAATGGCAGTGACGGAAAGGGTTGAGAGTGACGGAAAGGGTTGAGAGTGACGGAAAGGGTTGAGAGGGCCCGACGAGACTGTCTATGTGGCCCGAGAGGACGGACGCGCGTGTCGGTGTGCAAACAGACAGAGACAGCTACCTCACTCGCACTGAGGACCTGAAATCTACCAGCCAAAGTGGTGTCGTCCTAGTAGGGCAGGTCCGACCTGTTCTCACTATCTCGCACTGAGAACCTGCGGCTGGGCGATGGATGTGATGTCGTTCTAGCTGAAATGCTGATGATGCATGCTTAAGGAGCAAACCTGGAGACACCTGGGGTGAGAGGTTTTGGTCGGGCCTCAATATCTGGAGGGCGCGCGTCGAAAGATGCGCGTACTGAAAACCAGGGCAGTGGCCTGAGCAAGCGGGCCTGTCCAAGCTGCTTTACATATTCTAAGAAAACTCGTTAAGGCCTGGCCACGGGTTGTCTTGGCTGTGTTATCATGTCTCTTGGCTTGGGCGACGGCGAACTGCACTGAAGACCCAGAAACGAAGCTCAGTAAACGTCACGGTATTCAGAAACGAGTGCATAGCTCTTCCGCATGTAATCACCATCCTGCATATTCCGCCAAATATCCCAAAGCCCCTGCAAAGAACACTTCATCCAGCCCGGAAAGGGGGGCTCTAGCTCTTGCCACGCCTCGACAAGCTTCACATAGTGTCCCACCCGGTGCTGCATGTCTAGCGGACATTCTTCGGGAATTGGAGTGCCTTGCAAGGACTGAAAACTCTCCTCATCAATCAGGATAAACATTCGGTAATCAGGAAACAAGTCAGCCATGCCCCGCTCATTCACCCAGGCTTCGTAGTGAGACCGGACCTGATCAATAGATGCGGCCTTGAACTGGGTGGCATCTTGAAAGACATGTGGTTCGTACTTGGACCACATTTCATCAAACATAGCTCCGTCAACCTCATTTGCCCTGGGACCTTTGAGCAGAGATTGGTGTTCTTTGTAAAATCCGGCCTTGACGTACGCCGTGATCAGGTCGACGATCGCGGGGAAAGCGGCGTCGGATTGGGGGCTATAGGTTGTCCGATATATGGTGAAACCCCAGGTTGGTTCGGTCGACTTGAGCCAGTGACGAAGATTGTCCAGATGATAGGGAAGCCATGGATAGGAGTCTGGCATGATGAAGACGGTGAGATGGTAGATGACGAGCGGCAGAGTAGTTTTGTGTAGTGTTGTCAATAGCAGGCATCAGAACAGGAGAACAATCGCGGAAACAGAGCGCCCCTCTGCCAAGAGCTTCCGCCAGGGAGCTTTTCTTTCGCAGCCTGGCACTTGTACCCATCACCAGCACGCCAAGATAACCGGCCCCTTACAATATTACTTAAGATACAGTGGCGCGCCATAAGTCTGTGAAGGTAAGTATAACTATGTCTACCACTTCTAATTTAGGCGACCACTAGTATTCTATGTGTAATTGGTGGGGCAGACCAGATGAGTAATCAGAACATTGGGAATAGCAGCTGACCGCCTTTCATAACTCGGGCACAAAAAATCCCCAGCACCGCAGGCCTAGGGTCCAGGGAGTCTGAAGAACAATAAACATGCAGTAAGGAAGCTACGAACGGGGTGGTAGTTTCCTTATATAGGTCCTGGTCTAGAACGATGGGCTGGCTAATAGCCTAATGTTTGCTCCAAGGCGGTTTTTCTATAAGACCTTACTGACAACACCTTTCCCACATTCACGCACCTACCTTTCAAGGCTTTCAGCCAATTCACGAATCACGTGTATCTCAAACTACGTTGGTTTATCACGTACCTGTATTAGAAGGCTTTAAAAGGCAAGTTAAAAGTCTTCATGACGCGTTTCTAAAATCACGTCTCCAAAATAAATCGATGTTATAGAAACACGCCCTGAACACGCGCGCTGCCCATCCAGATGGATCGCCCGCTAATCTTATATAGGGCCCCCTACTCAGGCACATGGCCTCAATGAAAGACCCCGTCGACTGGACAGTCGACGAGGTTATTCAATTCGTCTGTTACGAGCAGGCAGATGAATGGTCCCATAATCTGCCGGCCCCGAATCTTCAGGCCCTAGAGACCGCGCTGCGAGAGAACTTTATCACGGGTTCAGCTTTTGTCAAGCTCACTTATCCGATGGTGAAAGACCTAGGGGTTTCAAGCATTGCGCACTGTCAGTATGTCTTGGCTGCCTGTGATGCGCTCCAGCGTCGATCAATGGAACTTCGCTTGGCTCAGCAGAAACCTCGTCCTGAGGCCCCTGCTGCTTCTGCCAATTTGACTGCCATAGTGGATGAGCCCTCAGAAGCTGTAACGCCTAAGAAAACAACCCGCCGCTTGGAAACTACGCTAGTCACGGGACCTGTGGAGTCTTCTCTTCCCGATGCCCGTTCACTTGAGGAACAAGTTGTTTCGAATCCTGCCTTTGGACAAGAAGACTTCTTTGATAATCTTCTGAGAAACCACCCTCCAGAGGATGATGACGATCTCGTTTCAGTGTCTGGAGAATCCGGCTCCGAGGGCGACATCGACTCAGACACATACGAGGAGCTCGAGGAGAGCGAAGTGCGAGGACCTCCTGAGGTCTCCGCCGTCCCCAGTGCTGCTGGCCATCTCGAATCTCCCCATGCGCTCACAACCGATGATTTCAATGCTACCATCGATGAATACATTGCTCAATATGAAACGAACTTCACAACGACTCGGTTGCCAAGAGAAGAGCACAAGGCATTTGACCTCTGGTCCATGGGACAACAGCGACCCGAAATAGTCAATGGCTTCCAGAAGCGGTATGCTCACCTCGAAAAACGCCTGAATGAACTCCGTAAGGCCCTCTGGGTGGCAGAACATACATCTCGCTCGTCTTTGAAGAACGCATGTGCCTGCCTGGACCAAACCGTGTCAGAGATGTGCCTGAATAGATGGAAAGTTTCTGTTGTCAACAGAGTCGACCCTCCGCCCAAGGTCGCTCGCCCAATCCGCCTCCCAAGGGCCCCAAAAGCCAAAGAATCCTCGGGCGGCGATGAGACTTTAGATTCTGAACCCGACTATGATACTGAACCCGACTCTGATAGTGATTTAGAGTCTGTGGATACAATTGGGGACTGGTTGGAAAACTACGATGTTGGGGACTGGTTGGAAGACGAAGAAGAAGAAGAAGAAGAAGAGGAAGAAGAGGAAGAAGAGGAAGAGGACCAAGAAGGAGCAGAAGATGTGGTTATGGCGGATAGAGAGCCTGAGCAATCGGATGGCAACAGTGTTGAGGATATGCATGGAGTCCCTCAAGACGAACAGGAATCACGCTCCCGCGCGCATCTTTTATACGGGCCTTTTCGTGAGTCTTCTTCGGACGAGGACCTCAGCCACCTCCATCTTGAAGATGAGAAGCATGGTCCTCCAGATGCCAAGAGGCGCCGCCTGGATGTAGAGAAGCCCTCTGCCGAGGCAACTGACATCAAAGAGCCAGAAAGCAAGTTGGCGTTGACAGGCGTAACGGACAGTGAAGCCGAGAATTCTTTCACCATCCTAACAACTGCCGATTCCATGACATGGGAAGACATCGAGAGGAGTGGAAACTTGCCTTATTTGGTAGCGAAAGCCTTGTTACGTGAGCCGAAAGTGGATGCTACCCGCCTTTTCATCTTTCTCGAGCAATTCATCGATAACCTTTTTGAAGAGTTCGCGCGAGAGGCTTTGCAATCCATGTCTGAAGATAAGGCTCTCGATGGGTGGGAACCTGACGAGGCCGTTTCAGTAAAACTCATGGTTAACTTGTTTATATCGTGGGCGAATAGCACCCGGCCCCCTGGTACGACCCCATCGCCGGAGAGCGTCAAGTCCGCACTTGCGATAATTGAAAACGAATGCAATGAGTTCACACGATTCTTCGAATGCATGAAAAGTCTTGCCAAGGGCTACAGGCTATGGGCCTCTTCGCCATCTTACGCTCAGCCCAATGAAGAGAAAGGCGCCGTTCAGCAACAAGAGGAAGACACAGTTCTACCCAATGAAGAGGAAGCCTCGGTTCAGCCTAGCGAAGGAGAAGCCACCCCTCGGCAGCCATCAAACAAGCGAAAGAAGTCTAAAGACCCACTCACTCTTCTTCAAAAGGAGGCACGAGGACGAGAGGAATCACAGGAAAGGGCCAGAAAGGCCCTGCGGGCATTCCAACTTTCTCAGGGAGATATCAACCCGGAAGCCTCCGGACATGCTGTCAGTTTCCAAGATCCAGTCATCTATTTGGACCCTCATATTGGCGGTCGTGTCAAACCTCATCAGCTCAGTGGGATTCAATTCATGTTTCGGGAGATTGTTACGAACGAAAGACCGGAAGGATGTTTGCTGGCTCATACTATGGGCCTGGGCAAAACGATGCAAGCGTAAGCCTGGTTCATCATGGTTATTATTTGACTCATCAAGTATCAGCTAACATCCGCGTAGGATCTCACTACTAGTTACGATTTCTGCTGCCGGTGCCTCTCAAAACCCCGCAATACGTGACCGAATCCCCGAAGAACTGCGGCAATGCAAAACTTTGATAATTTGCCCTGCATCCCTAATTGTAAATTGGTGCAAGGAATTCGAGAAGTGGACCCCCGAGCATCACAATCTTGGCAGAATCCGCCCCATCTTACCGAAGTCATCGGCCTCGCCCGCACTTGACCGAATCGATGAAATCCACGCGTGGAATGACCAGGGCGGCATACTGATAATCAGTTACGACATCTTTCGCAAGATTGTCGGCACGACTCCTGGGGCCGTCGAGAGTAGCGGACAGGGCTCTGCAATCCAAAATGCCCGGAGTTGGCTGCTGAATGGCCCAACTCTGGTGATTGCCGACGAGGCCCAAGCCTTCCGCAATAACAACAGTTTGATTGCGGAGGCAGCCTCTCGGATCCGCACCCGGAAGCGGATTGCCCTCACTGGCACTCCATTGTCGAACGGAGTGAAAGACTATTATTTCATGCTTGACTGGGTGGCGCCCGGGTACCTCGGAACACCCGCGGACTTCAGCGAGAAATTCATTGACCCAATCGAGGACGGCTCACACATCGACAGCACCAGGCTCGAGCGAAAACATGCACTTCGGCGGTTGGAGCTGCTTCTTCGGATCATCCGTCCAAAGGTAGCTCGGGCGGACATGTCCGTATTGGCGGATGATTTGCCACCAAAGTACGAGTTCTCTGTTCATATTGAATTGACAGAACTCCAAAGAAATTTGTACAATCTCTTCGTTGGCGTCCTTCAATCAGATGCCGCAGCGGAATTGCGCAGCAAGCTTTGGTCCTGGCTGAACCTCTTGGAGCTCTGTTGCGTGCATCCGGTCGTGTTCAGCCAACAGCTAGAAAGGCGAGAAACCCAAGGTACTGGTGGTAATCCGGCAACGAGCTCCGGCTTAGCTTCGGGCAATGGACCCGACTGGGTCATGCCCACTGTGCAGGATGTTCTTCCGGTTTTGAGCTCACCTGAAATGCGAGCGTTGCTCGATACGACTCCTGAGTTGCATTCACCCTCCTTATCTAGTCGGGTCATGATACTCCAAGAAATTGTCCAACAGGCAATCGTGCTTGGGGATAAGGTTCTCATTTTCTCGTCCAGTATTCCTACACTGGACTATCTGACAAATTTAATGGACGAAAGGGGATGGAGGTGGTTCCGTCTTGATGGAAAAGTGTCTCCGGTTCAACGCAGTGGGATGATAGAGAGGTTCAACAACGACGCTACAGCCCAAGTCTTCCTTCTCTCGACTCACGCTTCTGGTGTTGGGTTAAACATGGTGGGCGCAAACCGGGTCATTATCTTCGATTTCTCGTTCAATCCCACTTGGGAGGAGCAAGCGGTCGGACGTGCTTACCGAATCGGCCAGAAAAAGAAAGTGTATGTCTACCGGCTAGTTGCCGGAGGAACCGTCGAAGAGAAAATCTATGGTACATCCATCTTCAAGAAGCAACTCGCATGCCGCGTCGTTGATAAAAGAAATGTTGCTCGCGAGGGCACCGGGCGGAGTGAGCGCTTAAAATATCTCGTTCCCTGCAAGCCGAGCCAACAACGAGGGGAAATCGAATACCAGGCTCATACCTGCGATCCTGAGATGATGACGACGCTCATGAACTCTCCGTGGGCCTCGCACATTCTCAAAATTCGGCTCTTGGGGGACGAGGTTGACCCGGAAGACCTGCTCACTGCGGAGGAATATCGGCAGGTTGAGATGGAGTGGAACGAGAGGATGCGCGAAAGGCAGGGGCTCCCTCGTGTCATCTAAATTGTGCCTCTGAGATTTGTTTGAGGTTTCTTGTTCAAGTGATACCCGGTCATGTATGTATGAGTATTTGTAGCATTTGTTTTTAATATGGCATGTACGAGGTGTTGTCGTTCTCTTTTCAAGGTTCTAGTAAACGAAGGCGTCGATTTATAGGCCGGTAATGATATTCTCAGATGGTAAACACAATGCTTGAATAGGTACATGTAGATTATGTTCCTTAGCGAACCCATTGGAGGTAGGCTATGATGCTCAGTGCAATAGGTGGTCCTTACAGAATCTCTTCTGTCACTTGATCCAAACACCCCTTTGAAACGAGGAAGAAAATTGCACAAAATGAGTGGCAGCGCAGGCACGGAACCCTGATGGGCCACTACGAAGGCTGAGACTCGAATAAAAGTGACCTACGAGACGAATGGACCGTCAATTCCAATCGCACAAATTGTCATTCAATCGAGTATCTAATTTTGGCGTCGTCGCGCAGCTGAACTAAGGACAAAAACCCAAGGACAAAATCTACCTAAGCAATCCGATTCCTCCCATCATGAGATCTATAATGCAATGAGCCCTGCGGTATGCTTCTCCAAAGAACCGAGACCATTTTTAGTGCAATGAGTGATGGTCTGCATCTGCACACGTCTAGACTTCACCGCGTTTGACAGATTCTGTAATACATCCACTGTCGTTTCCCAGTTAATACAAGCATCAGTGATACTAACACCGGGCTTAAGCCCACTCGGACCCTCCGGTGGAATCTTCTGGTTGCCTTCATTCAGATTGCTCTCGATCATTACACCCACAATGGCAGTCTCGCCTTGAGCGATCTGGCCCGCGACGTTCATCGCCACCAGCGGCTGGTTATGGAAGTTCTTAGCTGAATTTGCATGCGAACAGTCGACCATGATATTCTCCCGCTGGCCTTTTTGCTTCAGTGCCTGCTTAGCCGCACGTATATGCTCCTTATCATAGTTGGGGCCATGGGAACTTCCACGCAGGATCACGAGACCATGCTCGTTTCCAGCTGTCCGGGTCACAGCCGCCAGTCCTTGCTTGGTGACGCCCAAAAAAGTGTGCGGGCTGGAAGCAGCTTGGATAGCATCGATCGCAATTCCGATACTGCCAGTTGTGCCGTTTTTGTAGCCTATCGGGAAGCTTAGCCCCGAGGCTAGCTCGCGGTGGAGCTGGGATTCAGTGGTGCGGGCGCCAATTGCACCGAAGGAGATGAAGTCTGCGAGATACTGTGGTGAGATTGTGTCTAGCATCTCGCTTGCGATGGGGACTCCCATATTTGTCAGGTCGGAGTATAGTTGGCGGGAGACACAGAGGCCTTTGTTGATGTTGTAGGATTCATCAAGGTCCGGGTCATTGACTAGTCCCTTCCAGCCTACTGTGGTGCGAGGCTTTTCAAGATAGGCCCGCATGACGATGCAGAGATCTGATGAAAGCTTTTTTGACAGGGCGTGCAGTCGAGAGGCAAATTCCAGTGCTTCTTGGGGGCGGTGGATTGAGCATGGTCCGACAACTACGAGGAGCCGGTCATCTCGTCGGTTGAGGATATCAATGACCTGTCGCCGACCAGATGATACAGTCGCGAGTGAGTTGGCTGACTAGAGCTTGCTGGTGAGCTTCTTGTCTCATTTGCAAACGGATCATGGTTGACTCACGGCGGGAATCTCGCGCTGGATGTATTCCGGGGAGAGCAATGGCTCAAAGCCATCAACTATTGACCGTGTCAATGACGCTCATCACAATTGACATGTTGAACTTACTTCGTGTGTCTTCTTGCATTCGACGTGTCGGAGAAGACATTTTGCCTCGGGAGGATATCTCTCTCGAAAAACCCAGCAGACTTTGAATTCGAGAGCACCCGAGAATGGGACAGACCCTCGAAAAGATATACACCAGCCGAAACCCACCATCACCGTGGCCTCTAGAGATCAGCATTAGGGGCCATGGCTGACAGTCCCCACGGTGGCCACAGGATAGAGCTGAGAGGCTGAAGCAATCGTGATCAGACGCAGCACTCGGAAACTTGGAACGTTGAAGGATTCCCGTGGGATTCGGCTAAGACAAGCGAGATGTTACATTGCAGCGGCTGCATGTCAGATTGGCGCATGTTAAAAGTACGTGAAATCGTTGCCGTACACCGAAAGGTACGAGGCTTCGGGATGATGTGACGGGATAGAGCATGGAAGCCCGTGCAATTTTGAGCTTAGCTTAGGGTTCGGGAAAGGCATCATCTAGTCAACCCGAGCAAATCCCGTAAAAATTGCCGATGGAAAGCCCTCTAAGCCCAGAATAATTTAACGCGTCCAGGGGCTGAAGAACAAAGAAAGTCCGAAATTGGTGACTCAGGTTGCCAGTTGGCGACCGATTTAAGGTCGGGACTCGGCATTATCCGCCGAGTCACGCTCCGTACGAGCCCTAACTGGCGGAACGGTTGCTTCTTTTTCTCCCCTTCTCCTTTCTTTGACGGTCAATTGCATATCTACTGCTTCTGATAATTTCAAATCTTAGGAATGATCTTGACTCATGAGGTTGAAGAACACCATATGTACAAAACTTGCAATATACAGATTGCACTCCTGTACGGAACTATGTACGGAGTAGATCTTTCTCATAGAGTAGGTCAATCATGGATGTACATATAACGTCTCCGAGGACAATGGATACTATATCCACTCATAGATGATCGACCAAATTGGAAAATGCGAGTTTAATAGCGCCTGCAGGGACTCATTTTGGGCTAGCACCGGGATCTGTAAAATACCTCTTCCCGAGTGGATCCCTTGACGCGATTCAGGGCGGGCTTACTTAGGCTTAAGGCGATCCCGATGTCTCGTATCCATTTTCTTCCTTCGCCTTGGCTCCATTTTCTCTCATTCTCACCTCGTCGCTCTCATCGCACTGCCATGTCGTCCGAAGCAGAATTGCTATCACGCCTTCCTCGGCCCATTAGCCATTTCTTAGGCTACCGAGCAACTGCCCCCAAGCCTCTCCCAAAGTATCTCGTACATATATGGTCATTCCTGGGCGCGTTCGCTGGACTCTGCGTGGTGCAGGTCATTTTTAACTACTCCCACTACTTCACTGACCGTGGTGTCCCTGGTTTAATCGCCTCATATGTAAGTTTGTCGCCCCTTTCTTACGCCGCCTGCCTTCAATTGCTCATAACTTGTCCAGGGAGCATCTGCTGTACTCGTGTACGGGGCCATCGAGAGCCCGCTGGCTCAGCCCCGCGCCCTGATCTTCGGTCATTTCTTCAGCGCATTGGTCGGTATCTGCGTCACCAAATTGTTCAGCTTGATGCCCAATGAGGAGAAATTCAATCAGCTTCGCTGGCTGGCGGCTTCGCTCTCGTCTGCAATTGCCATCGTCGTGATGCAGATTACGGAAACGACTCATCCCCCTGCTGGTGCGACGGCTCTGCTTCCTGCGGTCGACTTAGCTGTCTGGGATATGTCGTGGTACTACCTACCCGTCATTCTACTCTCTTCGGTCTTGATTCTGGCCGTGGCCCTGATTGTCAATAATATCCAGCGCCGTTATCCCGTGTTCTGGGTTGCCCCGGTTAAGCCAATACCTGCTCTTCCTCACCTCAATGGTCCGAAATGAAGTGTTGTTGTGCGGATGTGACTCTTGCCGCTTACAGAAGGTTATAAATGCTCGAAGCTTTGCAATTCAGGAATGTGGGGAAAATGTTGGAGGGAGGTATGTCTATAGGTAGGTACATTATTTGTGATAGGAGACAAGATTCCTACGAGAATAGTAATTAGTGGTATAATAGAACGAACGCATTTGTTTCATCCCATTCTCGATTGGACTCGAAGAAAATCATAGTAAAAATCATTCCGGTCTCGGAGATAAATCCTACTGTATGTAGCAACTCCGAAGACCGTCTCCCCGTCGAGTACAAAAGATCCCTGTCGTAATAGTACGCAGTATTGTAACGACGCTTAAAAGGTCTGCGGGGGTATTACAGTCCGACTTCCCTTTACAGCTCTGTCACTTTAAACGGACCCTTATGCTTCTCACACTAGCCAATGATGGAACAAATAAAGATCGATAATTTGCATAATAAGCAGCCAAGACCGACTTCTAGCTAGAAATGGTTGGAGGGAAAGTGTCAACACTTCGCTACGGGCCTTTACATTAGTGGCATACAGGCTAACGGCGTAAGTGGGTCGTAGATCCCTGGACAGTGGAGCCCATAAGCACAGGAATGCCCATGCACAGGGCGGCCTTGGCATAGCCAACGTCACCCATAACGACATGTGCAGAGAGCAAGGCACACGGGTTCGGCTAGAGCCTCCATTGCACAACCTACCTGCGCGTCGAGTCCCTATATTGCATACGAACAGCTGGATCCACAGTGACCGGACCGTCCAGTCCAAACGAAGGGCTTGACATGCCCAGGCCAAGGGCTGAGACAAACAATTCTGCAGAAGAAAGCCAAGGGTTCCATTCCTTCACTGGAAGCGGCCAGGCTGACGCCCCAAATCTTCAACGTCTTCGTTGAACCTAATCTTCGATGAACAATGTCTTACAGAACGTCGATTCACATGTGTTGCTGATTCAGTGGCCCACGGCTGTCATTACATAGACTTTAACGTGCGGGCCGGCCCACATGCTCGGGACCCACATGATGCGGACTCCGGTCAATCTAGGACCCGAGTTGTATCCGGGACAACAACTTCTACGATATCTGGCAGACGTTTCTCTTCCTGACGTTCGAGGATTAGGGCTTATGCGCTACTCAGCTCGCGGAAATGATAACGGCACTCGTTTATTCACGGCTATCTAGGACGGTAGTTGCTGACCATGTACGGAGTACCTTCTGGGTATACATAGTGGGTCGCCAAACTTGTGCCAAGCTGCAGATATTGCAGAAGATGCGACTTCAGCCAAGCCAGATGCGAGCAAGAGCCAGCCATTGTGGTCACAATGATGGATGGTAGTGCTCGAACTGACTAGTCGTAGATACAGTCCATGTGGGAGTTCGCGTCTCAGAGACCCTACTATCGAATACCGACGCAAAAGTCCATGCGGTTAGTGCGGCTTTGGCCCCAAACTCCCAAAAGATCCCAGAGATTGATTGCGGCTGAATTCAGAAAGCCGGGGTCACATTGAGAGGGAAGAAAAAGGTACGAAGTCAGTATATGCTTCAGATCGTGCTACGTTGGGAACCTAATCAATTCTCCGAGGCGAGATATCTCGGACATACTATTCACAATACATCAGATAACACTGGATGCCTGATTCACGAGCGAGCGCTAGTATGTCAAAGTGCAAGATAATCAGAGAGGCTCCTTCCGGCCAGGGGCTATGTATGCGACCCATCTGTCTATACGAGCAGTTTGTGCTCCACAATCCCCGTTCCGTGGCGACATCGACTTCAGAAATTTCCTGCTGACATCCTTCCGTGTCTGTTCTGGACTTGGTGAGCAATTCAGCTGGCCGTTTGTACGGAGTAGTGTCACATCGTCTCGTTCTAGATCGTGATGACTCGATTCTCGATGAAGCATTGCGAGTCAGATATGGCACATCTATACCGGGATATTCTCGGGTCTTCCTCGCTGACAGTTTTGACAGGAATGCATATGCAGTAGCGTGCTGACGATCCCTTGATATTGATTCGTGAGGCCCAAGTCATCGCAATATCTCGGCTAAGATTCTTACTTTCACGTTTCGCCATTTCCCCGATTGGGACCCCAGACACACGGAGAAAGCGTCAGAATCCAGTCGATAGGCAGACAGCAATGCTGGGCATTCCGGTAATCAAGGTCTGGTTCAATCTACGTTCTGTCGGCCGATGCCAGCCTGTTCTATCCGTCGACGTGTAGAACAAGATGAGGCTGCGAGGACTGGCTGAGTATGGTATATAAGTTCAGTCTCGTTTCTACATTGTCTTCTTCGTTTCCAAGTCTTCCTCGTTGTGACAGAATGTCTTTCGTTTACAATGACACCGCGGCCTTGCCGAGCTCGTCGCCGTTGGCTACGGGCTTATGGGCAGTCGGGACGAGCACCGTGTTCGAATCCAGCTCACCTTCTGTTTGGGCCATCACCGTACTTGCTGGTGTCTCGCTTCTTGCTTGGCTAAGGAAGCCTTGGAGTGACAAGGAGGGCCATAAGATTCCTAAGGGCCCTACAGGCATCCCTATCTTTGGTGAGAAAGCCGTGGCCGTGGCGGTATACCCGTCTAGCTAACATTACTCTCAGGTTCTTTCTACTCTCTCACCAGATACCCCGAGCTTACCCTAGACTACTGGGCCAAGAAGTTTGGCAAGCTGTATTCCGTCTGGCTCGGTAACCAGCTGTTCGTCATTGTCTCGGATCCTCATATCGCGAAAGACCTCATGGTCACCAACGGTAATGTCTTTTCGTCTCGAAAGGAGATGTTCATCAAGAGTCAAACCGTGTTCGCTGGCAGAGGTATCACCGCTACCCCGTACAATGACCGATGGTAAGTCACCCCCACGTCAACGGCCATGCTTATGGCTCACAAGTTATCATTGACAGGCGCAAGCACCGCCGTATTGCTACCACATGGCTGAGCCAGCGCGCCGTGGACACCTACTCTCCTGTCTTGGACCGTGAGTCTTTGTCTTTGGTCAAGGCACTGTTTGACGAAAGCAAAGGCGGATTGGTCCCCGTCAACCCTCAAGTATGTTCTATGACCCCATTTCAGTAATAACTGATGCTAAATCAAGATAGCCCCATGCCGGTCGTTGCTCCCTGAACAACATGACGACTATCACCTTCGGCTTCCGAACTGATAGCATCCAACACCCCCTTGTCGGACAAGCTTTGAAGCTCAGCCGTGAATTCATGTACGTGCGAACCACTTCTACAGAATCGACTGTACAAATACTAATTGGAGTGATAGGAACTGCACTGGTCCCATGTCGAACCTAGTAGATTTCGTTCCTCTCCTGCAATACCTCCCAACACCAATGCACCGACGCGGCAAGAAACTCCACAAGGGCTTGGTCGAGACCTACGGTGGAATCATCAAGGATATCGAGCGGAAAATGAAGGCCGGCGAGAAAGTCAAGGACTGTTTGGCAAAGACCATGGTCGAATGGCGTCACAAGGAACAACTCGATGACCTTGACATGGCAATCCTCGCATCCGCCTTCATGATCGGTGGTGTAGAGACAGTACGTGAAGACTCCATCCCTTCCCTACCCAGCCATTACTAACCCAATGCATCTAGACGGCCGCTATCATGCAATGGTTCTCCGCGCTCATCCCCGCCTACCCCGAGATCCAGAGAAAGGCCCAGGAAGAACTCGACCGCGTCATCGGCCGCGATCGTCTCCCCGGCATCGAAGATGAAAAGAACCTCCCTTACTGCCACGCCATCGTCAAGGAGGTCGAGCGTGTCCACAATCCTTTCTGGCTGGGAACACCCCATGTAGCCAGTGAAGACTTTGTCTACGAGGGCCAATACATTCCCAAGGATACAGTGGTTGTTCTGAACACCTGGACCATGCACCACGACTCCGCCCGTCACGCCAACCCGGATAAGTTCAATGTATGTTATCACCGCATTACTTTCTTTTGGATTTCAATACTGACTTCAAGGAAAGCCCGAACGTTACATCAACGACCCCTTGACATCTGCCGATAGTGCCAATTCCGCTGACCCTATGGAGCGAGACCACTGGATGTTCGGTGCCGGGTAAGTTCCTTCCCTCTACCATCTTTGTATAAGGAGATAGACTAACTGGGTTTTAGACGCCGTATTTGCCCTGGAATGATCGTCGCTGAGCGTGAGATCTGGTTGACTATCTCCCGTATGCTTTGGGCATTCAATATGCATGAGATCCCTGGCGAGCCTATCGACCTGAAGGAGTATGATGGTCTTTCGGGGCGGTCTCCGGTGCCCTTCCGTATTGGATTGAAGCCTCGTCATGGAAATGTTGAGAAGCTTCTCAAGGGAGTTGAGATCTGAGGTGTCAACGTGGACTTGCTGGAGACGATGGAAAAAGATTGATACGGAGCGCAAGGGGTCGCTCCGATGGTTGGAAGTCGAGGTATACGGAAATTGGAATTCACTTGATCAGATTCAAGTGCATAGAGATTCTGCTGGTGCTTCGGTTTGTCACTTATTTGCATTCTACTTTTGGATAAAATTGATTATATTGCTTCACTACCGTACTTCTACTAAGTCCATGGGGAGAAACTACCTAGGTCTATACTGTGTAGGTATGCCATGTAGCGTTTGCGCATCATGTGCATGGAACATGTATAGATGAATGAAATAATTCATACACTTGTTCAGCGGCAACTATGTACACATACTAAATCCATGAATAGTAACCCTCCATAAAGCTTCTAACCGAACTCTCACGTTGACGTCACGGGCTGCAAAAGAGCCTCAAGATCTGCAACACGAGTGCCTGCATCCTCAGCCTTCTTCTTCGCCGTCTCCCGGAAAGCAGCAAGCATAAGACTCCTCTTCCGCTCCTGAACCGCCAACACACGCTCCTCGATAGTATCCTCCATCACCAGTCTCCAGACTGTGGTCTCCCGCTTCTGTCCAAGCCGATACACCCGGTCGACAGCCTGGTCCTCAATTGCGGGCGCCCACCAACTGTCACATAGAATAACCTGGTTCGCCGCAACAAGGTTAAGACCAACACTGCACACACTCAAACTTGCCAGGAGCACGGTGCACTCGGGGTCATTGGAGAAGGCGTTGATAGAGTTGTCGCGTGCCACGGATGACATTTTGCCATCTATGCGGACGAATTTGATCCCGCGCTGTGCGAGGTGCGGCTCGACGAGGTTGAGGAAGGAGGTCCATTGACTGAAGACTACGGTCTTCGTGCCTGGTTCCTGGCCCTGCGCGGTGAGAATCTTGACCAAGGTTTCGATCTTGCTGCTTGGGTTGTTCGGGTCAGCATCGGCGGCGCTTGTGTCTTCGAGGTCGGTGGCGGGGGAGACCAGGGTGTTGGTATCATTAAGCTCCGCGCGACAGAGGGGGCACTTGTGTTGGCGGTCGATAACCTGTTCGATACAACCTCGGCAGTAGGCGTGGGCGCAGGGAGTGATGACCGGTTTATCGAGTGTGTCGAGACAGATTGCGCACTGTTCTTGGCTTTCGGTCATAAGATTCAGCATTTCTTGCAAGGCTCGGATGTTTTCGGGCGTCAGAGGTACGACTTTGTGGTTCTCCAGCATGTCCATGAGTTTGTCTATGCGGTTCTTGCAGAGCGCCCAGTGGTTGCAGACTTGGCGAAGACGAAGGATGACCTCGAGCAGGTGAGAGTACTTGGTCGTTCCGTCCTTGTCCTTGAAATCTAGAAGAGCACCTTGTGCCTCGGTTCTATGGTTGTGATTAGCAAGTTGTCCCGATTTTGAGGGGCGGAGGTCGATCCTTACTGGAAAACATTGTACTTCTCTTGTTCATGGTCATGGAACTTGATTCTAATGACGCGAGATGTCATCTCCGGTAATTTTAGGTTGATGAATTCCATGTCCTTCCGGCGTCGCAAACAGATGGTGGCCATGAGAGCCTCAAGAAGCATTCGAGCCTCGGGTTCTCCCGCGGTCAATGGTCGAATCAAGACACTGTTGAAGATTCCCATGTTCTCCAAGCCGCCCGAGAACCTCAAGAAACGGATCTGCGAGTACAAGTCCTTGAGGGTGTTGATGATAGGCGTGCCGGTCAGCGTCCACCGGGAGTCGGCTCGCAAACCGCAAGCCGCTAGAGAAGCCTTGGAATTGGGATTGCGAATAGTATGACCCTCATCAAGCACGACACGGCGCCAATGCATAGAGAGGAGGCCTTTAGCAGGTGGCTTGGTGGCCTTCGGATCAAAATCAATGCTCAGGGCTCCGTAGCTGGTAACGACCACATCATAATTTCCCAGATTTGCGGCTTCCTTCTTTCCCGAGCCATGATAAATCAGAACACTGGGGGCTGTCTCCTTGTTGGCATGTTCTGCAATCTGGTTCCTCCAGTTGCTCATGACACCAACGGGAGCGATAATCAAGGTAGTCTTGGAGGAGTCGGCAGTGAGAGGCTCCGTGTTTGCCAGGATCAAGGATATGATCTGGATAGTCTTGCCTAGGCCCATATCATCGGCTAGAATACCACCGCTGGCGAGCGCTGGCTCTTTGTCCGTCGCATAATTGGTGGCAACATTGACGAAGTGGTTGTTACGTCGTTTCCATAATTGCACAATATCTTCCGAGCCGGTTGCAGGGAGTTTGGGCGATTCTTGCTTGATCATCCAAGCAAGTCCTTGGCGCTGATACGGAAGTAATTGGGTAGCAAGTCCGGCTGGAGTATCGACCATTGGCATATTGATTAGATCAGTCTCCTTTTGCCCGAAGCTTTCGACAACCTGGCCAATATCACGGGGGTTGAAGGTGGAGCTCTGATTGAGAAGTTCTTCCATGCTCTCATTCTGCTCAACACCAAGTCCGGTCGGCGTCGTGAGGTTCGCAAATTGCGAGTCTCCGTTGACTTGCCATTGTGGCGCTGCTGCTTTTCCAAGCGCCATAGCGCGGGCTCTCTTTGCAGCCTCCTTCCGACGCATCACAGCTTCCTTCTCTGCGTTGCGCTCTTGGCGCTCAAGGTCGGTCAATTGGCGAACAGGAATCCTGTCCTGCTGCATTCTCCGCTTTAAATCGGATCGTCTGGTGGGGTCGTTGGTGCCAAACAGTCTCAAGTCCATCGGGCACGTGAAGTCACCAATGGGACCAGTCAATGTGCCTTCGATGAAAAGATCACGAGCATCCTATGAAAATGAATATCTTCAATACAAAAGCAGACCGCATAGGCTCACCATGTAAGGAGCTAGCTTGGCCGCCACCTGCCTAGGAACGTGCCCAATTTGGGCGCCCATTACATTGGTGACCCTGATGGCATTGCTGTCATATCGATTACCGACATCCCGGAGAACAATGACACGTTCATGCGGGTTGGCATGACCCCTATAATAGCGGACACCGACAATCTGAGTAGGAAGAATACCTATGGGCGCCATTTAGAACCGAATTTAAGAGTTTAAACATCAAATGAAATGCACATGAAGAGTGCATACCATAAAGAATGGAGTTGGTCAGGGAGGAATCATCCTCTTCCTGGGACCGTTGGACAACATCCAACGCGTCTTCATCATCATCGTCCGCGTCAGCTACCTGGGACAACAGGCTGAATGGAATGTACTCGGCAGGCTCGCCAAATCTCTGGCTCGAGATAGTTTCATGAGGGCTCGAAGTGGAAGCTGTGCGGCTAGCTTTCAGCGCACGCGCAGATTGATTGTCTGAAGCATAATTGGCTGAGCCACCATCAGACTTGCGCTTTGGTGCCATGGTTGTTCTTGTTCAAGCAACTACTGTGTACTTGAGTTTGATAAACAAGGACACCATAGAAGTTCAGGTGGGAAAAGCACAGGGGAATTCCGAGCCCGATTTGGGTGCTCTGTGGGAGTCGGTGGGACTGCCGATTGGCAATTTGAATGGAGATAAGGACTCAGTGGCACTGATCTTTAAAGATTTCAGGGGTCGTTTTTGTCACATTACGTCTGTGAATATCCTTTGGGTTTAGTGCCCGTCTTCCAGTGTGCGGGCTAAGCCGCTAAGGGTTTAGGAGAGATCTATTGATCACGTGATGAAATTGGATTCTATTTCCCGCTTAGCGGATTCGTGCATGTCTGTGGGAGCCGAGCCCGACACAGATTGCTGATAGAGCCTGATACACGTCCTGTGTCTGTTACATTCCTAAGCTTTTCTTTGCTGCACAGGTGTAGCAATCATGGCGGAGCAGATGTCCAGGACGTCGATCTTCCCCAATTACCGCTGGCAGGTACGCCGAGATGGTTACGACGAATGGCCAACTTCTTATTTGTATTCTCTTGGTTGATGGCCTCGGGTAGCCTTATCGCGGATGACTTTTGGTCACTTTTCCAAGGGAGGGCTGTGGCTCATGGAGCCCATTCCGTTCAGACCACTTCGTGGGTTGGGATTGGGGTTGCAGGGCCAAGGGTGGGTTTAGGTACTGGAGTGATGGTACATATTGGGGGCAGCGGCATACGCGTGCTATGATCCGGTTGGAGTATTACTCTGAGATTTTTGCATGTGCAAATGTTCCGTGCTATTACAGGATTATTAGAGATATTCCAAAAATTGCATCAGGGAATTATGGATGCAGGATTGAAGTATACACGTTCGAATACATAATATAAGATTTCCATCACAAAATCTATCCTTCCATCGCCACATCATCATCCTCTTCATCAGTATCGGAGTCGAGGTTCAAAGTGGGCAATTCATCTCCGCTATCATCATCAACTTGCTCCGGGGCCTGTGAGGTCACGATTGTAGAGGTTGTGGACAGCTGTGTTGTAACCTTGGGAGCCTCAGCCTGAGTGATTGGAGGAGCTGGCTGAGAGAAAGGCTGCTGACTCGAAGTGCTTGTGACGATGTCGTCAAAGCGCGCCTTCTTGGTCTCTTGCTTTAGGGGTGTTGGGTCCTGAGATGTGGTTTCCTCAGTGAAGGTTCGCTTTTGGAAGGTAGGTGCCGGTGCAGCAATCTTCGCCGGGGCTTCCTTCGGAACTTGCAGTGAGGCAGACACAGGTTGCTTCAGGAACTCGGCGGACTTTGAAGCCGCATTGTATGAGTCGTCAGCCATCTCCGCGTCCTCAGCTTCTTCGTCTTCATCGACGAATGCATCGAGTTCAGGTGCGGTCATCAGAACTGGCATCCTTGGACGGATCAGAGCTTCCACCTCCATCTGGTCAGCGTAAGGTCTAGCCAGGAACGGGATAATGCTCGAGCCTGCTCCACGGCCCTTAATCGCTGGGACAGGGTTGAGCACGCTAGCAAGCATTGCATCTTTGTCGGATGTCAGAATGATAGTGCGGTCCAATTCGGCTCTGATGGAGGGAGGAACGAGCTCGGCAGGGACAGAAGCAAACACGACCTTCAAGAGTGCGGAAGCATTATGCTGGAGGTCTAAAACCTGAGAGCCCAATTGTGCTTGCCCAGACTTCTGCAGATTGGGGTTGAAAAAGGCGTCGGCGTTGGATGTCCCTTGCCCACCCTTCGACTTTGCTTTAGGGTCGGAGCCCATCGATGGAGAGTCCTCAGTTTCCGGCAGCAGATCTTGGCAGCAAGTGCGTAGCACAGTGTTCAGAGACACCACGCTCTGTTTGGTCATGGCAGGTCCGCTCACCGGCACCAAAGAACGGAGCAGGCTGTAAACGGAGGAGCGCAGGTCTCTGTTGAACTTTTCGCCCTTGAAAGTCCAGACAGCCTGCTCTAGAATAGTCTGTGTTATCGAGGTTGCACTGGTCCCCAACACATCAACAACGCCGGAAAGCAATTCCATGCAGGCGATGTGGACGCGAGGTAGCTCCATCCAAAGTACCTCTCGCTCATCGCGGCTGATTTCTTGATTGAGCTGGATACCGGACTGAGATGACAAGGCGCCGTCCGAGGGGACGGTCACAGCAGTCAACCGGGCCGTCACATCAAGGATAGAGCCAATAGGAAGGCCAACTGCAGCTGCAGTCGGCATTGAGATGAAACCAGAGAGAATCTTCAGAAGTGCGACTAATCTATCGACACCAGAGTGAAGTCCGCTCCAGCCTGGAAGCCCAAGGCCATCATCGGCATGGTCGCCGATTTCCTGGCTATAGTTTGGTCGTGCGTGCGCCAGACCCGCATCAACAGACTCCCATTGCTCCACAACAGCACGGAAAACGTGATCTGTCGTTCGGTGAACGGACAAGATCGTCGACTTGCAATCGTCCTTCCATCCAGCGCTAGCTTGATCCTTGGGGGCGCACTTGTGGAGAGAGACAAGCAGCTGTTCGGCTGCATCAATCACATGGTCCGGGAAATATGCAGGCGACGACGAGCCAATGACTTCGGTGAGAAGAGTCCGGAGCTGGGCATTGAATGGACGGAAGATGGTGACATGTCTTGGGACCAATTCCAGCATGGCATGCAAGACAGTTTCCATGAAGGGGGTGTTGGGTCTCGGCTGCCGGACCGAGCCCGAAGGGGTCTTTGTGATGCTAGAAACCAAGTTCAAAGCAGCGGTGACGAATGCCGGAAGTTGCGGGGTGGTGATCTCTCGGACGAGGGTTGGGTATTGGTATGTGAGGTGGAAGATCCGAGTAAGTGTGATGATACACATTTTCCTTGTGGAGATTGGGTCGGGTTTCTAGAAATGCATTAGTCGATGCGACCAAGAGCAGAGACTCAGCTTGAGATTTGATACATACCGACAGAATACTAATTAAGCTACGAACAATTGGTTCGTAGCCGCGCAGAATTTCCCATTGACCGGCTTCGACCGTGGCTTTCACCAGGACAACAGCGGTCCATCTTCCCTCCACACTGCGGTCCTGCAACAGACTTGCCAGCCTGGTCTTCAATTTGTGAATCTGGACTGCATTATCAGAGTCCGACTTTCCAGACTTTTGGTTCTGGGGTGCCGAGAGCAGCTCGGCGCAATCGCTCAAGGAAGTCGCAAGGAACGAGGCTATCGAGGGCAATTGCTCGACCGGAGTAGTGGTCAGGCGGTGCGTGATGGCACGCAAAGTTGTGGAGGTCATTGCGATCAGAACAGACCAATCAAGCAGATCTAGACTCAAAAATGAGCAAGCCTTATGGGACAAAATTGAGTGTAATCAAAAGATGAAGATCTTATCGATAACTTTTTTTTCCAGAAGCTCGGACCACTTTCAGGCCGGCGTGAAGCCTCGGCGTTAAATTACTGTCACGTACGTAATCCCTCTCCACCCCTGGACGATCAGCGGGCTGCAGACTGACAATGTTGACGGAGCTTGAACTGTTCCTCTCCTTTCTATACCATTCACAACTCCTTTGAAACATGCCTGTAAGTGTCTGCATCATGGTGCTACAACATGCGCTTATTCCCACCCCTTTCAACTTGTTGATACCGCCCAGTGTTTATGTTGACACATCGAAACCAGGGAGGTAATGCCGAGAAGGGACAGCGCTACGTCGCAGCATTGGACCTAGCGCGGAGTCAGGGTAAATGGGACGAAGTACCAGAACTAATTCGAAAAGTCACCAAACATGCACCGCGAAAGACTTGTGCGTTCTGCGTTCCCCGTTCGTCATTGTTGACTTGAGGCTAACCGACTCGTCTCGATATAGGTCTGATACAGACCGCGACAGCGGAGTCGCGTGTGATTGCATATCTCCAACAAAAGTCCTCCGGTGACGCTTCGACAGCATCTCCGAACCTCGTCGAGTTGATTCCAGCCCTATTGATGACAATTGAGAATAATGAAGGCTCGCCACAAGAATTATTGCACGCGCAGGTCTGCTTAGGATGGATACATTGGGTTCTGAATGAACCTAGCCTATCGGCAGTGCGTCTACCTAAAGACTTCGCGGCCACAATCGATAGCTTGGCCAATGGGGAAGAACATCTTTCGTCGTGGACGGAGGTTTGCATGGTGAAAGGATGCTACATCAAGGGTATGTTTACTTGGCTTACTGCTTGGCGTAACCAGAGCTACATCTGACAACCGACCCAGCAACCGCGCAGTCTAGTGTTGCAAACATTGACGATACGCTGGAGACATTTGCATCTCTAATTCCATGGCTCAACAGCGGCAGATTAGCATTGATCTCTACTCCGCAATTGCTAGAATGGTCCGAATCACTTCTGGGCAACGGTGCTCTCCTAGCTATTGACGAAGCGAGAAAACGCACACCCTACCCGGGACCCAGACGTGTCGATATTGCCCTACGCTTGCTCAGGCTATGGGCAGCTCATCCTGCAGTGAAACAGGGGACCTCCAACAGCAAGTCATCCGGTGTGGATGTCCCTGCCCCATCCCCACGATCATCAGTATGGGCTGCCTATTACGAGTTTCTCACAACTATCCTGCAGGATCGGCTCCCATACACCGGTCCTAATGATGGGCCCGACCGTCCCCAGCTTGCCAGTGAATTGCGCCGCGTAGAGACTATCTGCGAGCGCAATCTTCTGGCTGAAGTCAAATTTCCTACGGCCAGCTCCGCAAACTCGCAGGTTGAGGAATGGGTTGAGCGGGTGGTCGGTAACTGGGAGGTCCTGTGTGGCCACTCGTGGCAGGATTCGGACCTCGGCGAAGGAGGTCAGAATGCCGTCGGTCGTAACGTGTTAGAGGTGGGTCTAACCACATTGCCCAATGAAATCACAAGAACTAACAATGTTGCCCTAGATTCTGTATCGTGCAGCGGCGAAGACATATCATTCCCATCTAGTCCTCCGTCGTCTCTTTCATGTGCACGCCGCCTTGGCGGACTTTGACCTTGCCTTGAAGGCGCTCGATTCATACATCGAGATTGTCACTGCGGCTAAAGAGCGTGCGGAGAAGTCTGCAGAGTCTGGAGAGCTGGAAAAGGATGAAGTGTTGTTACAGACTCTCTCTGAGGGAGTCACATTATTGAGCTCTCTAGGCTCGTTCGAAGAGGCAGAGAAAGCCCGGGATCTGACTGAAATTATAAAGGAGTATATCGACAAGCATACTTTGCTGCCTCACACAAACGGCCATGTCAATGGCAACCATGTCAATGGCAACTCTACACACTCGACAGGCATACCTGCCTCTGTGCTGGCCTCGTCCTATCGAGCCGTTGGTATTGGTCTTGCCTCTTGGGCAAGCTGGACACCTGTGAATGAATCGCGCGACGAAATTAGAGCTGATGCAATCGAATACCTCGAGAAGAGTCTTGCTCCAGAGCTGGGAAATAGCACGAACTATTGCTCTCTATATACTTTGGGTCTTCTCTTGGCCGAGAACAGAGACCTGGACACTGCGATTGACTATGTCAAGTCGGCTTTGACGCCCAATGGCACATCTAATGCTTCGTCTGATGATCTTTGCAAAGAGCGTGATTTGGTACCTTTGTGGCATCTGCTTGCGCTGCTGCTGAGTGCGAAGCAAGAGTTCGAGATTGCTAGTCGGTCATGCGAAGCTGCATTTGAGCAATTTCCACGGGAACTGTTCCCGAAAGGCCACCGTGACCGGCGCTCGTCGAGAAATGCGCAAAACTCCAATCAACGGGCGGTTATTAGCCGGTTGTCAGGCAGAGAGAAAGAGCGCATCATTCAAACCCGCATCACACAGCTTGCTTTCATCGAGCTCCTGGAGGGCCCTGAGGCTGCTGTCAACCACAGCACACAATTACTGAGTCTATTCGGCACTTTGTTCCATGATCTGAAGCTCGAGACTGGGGAGACCACCACCAAAGCCGAAAATTTAACACCCCCGAAAAGTTCTGCAGGAACTACCAGAAGCTTCCGGGGTAGCATTTTCGGCCGACACAGGGCATCTCAGTTGCCAATTCGCCCTGCTGATCAGAGTAATGGAACTGGCGTCGGCGTCCCACCAACCCCTGCTATCCCTAATGGTCATAAAACTGATGCTCCGTCAATCCATATCACTGATGAAGACCCTAACAGCCGTGAGGGAAGGCCGCCAACTATTGGGCGGTCAGATTCAAAGAAACTGAGAAAGCGGAGTATGAGCTTCAGTAGAAGTGAGAAGCCGTCTGTTGAACAGCCCCCACTTCCTAATGCGGGCGAGACACCAGCAGACATTGTTGGCATTGCGGTTTCTGGCAACGCATCGCCAGCATCCACGATCCACCCTACCAAAGGCAAACAAGCACTGCCGGCAGTGGCCCACAACATGAACCACAGAGAAGAACCCTTACCCGGCGGTCATGAGCACCAACCCCCTCAGCAGGATATCCGACTTCCTTATCGTTTCGACTCTTCGACCAGTGCCGTAATGAAGTTCTCCGTACTTCAGTCTCAGAAGCACGCACTGGGTGTTCTCACCAAGATATGGCTTGTTATCGCCGGTCTTTACCGCCGAGCATCTCTGTTTGAAGATGCCCGTGAAGCCTGCGAAGAAGCTTCCAAGCAAGCCACCCGAGTGGAAGCACTTGTTGCATCCCAAGAGTCTTCCGCTCGATCATTCAGCAAACGCGGCTGGGGAGCTTCAAAGAGCTCCGAAGAGCTTTGGGCTGATGTATACGCGGAACAAGGTCTCTTGTCACAAGCTCGGTCCAAGCCTCATCAAGCCATCAAGCACTTCGAGGAAGCACTTCTGCGTGACCAGGATCACCCGACGGCTACTATCGGTCTTGCAAATCTTCTTCTAGATATTTGGGACCAGAAATTAGCGCCCGAACCGGCAAATGCCGATGTGGATCTCAACGCGTCACGCCTGGCTTTGCTATCGGACACACCTAACCCCAGGTCTGCAAAGGCTATATCAACGGTCGATGGCAAGACGCCGGAAGAGAGCAAAAAGACAGGAACACCAGAGAACTTTTCATCCGCTCAAGATGTTGATCCTAAGCAACTACATCGTCTTGCAGCCCGTGATCGCGCCTATGGTCTTCTTTCAGCATTGACCAAGCTTGGAAGCTGCTGGGACAACTCCGAGGCATGGTTTGCGTTGTCCAGAGCATATGAGGCGGGTGACCAGATCGACAAGCTGAAGGAGGTGCTGTGGTGGTGCATTGAACTGGAGGACCGACGGCCAATTCGTCACTGGTCTAATATTGGATCTGGCCTCTACGTCCTTTAAAGGTCGAATGGCCTGAGAGTTATATCTTCTTGTATCTAGTTTGTTTCGCCTTTGGTAACGCGTGTCTTTGGATTTTCGACAAATGAGATACCTTCAGTTAATAGCATGTGACTTTACTAACTTTTATAACTTTCATTAAAGCCCAATTCCAAAACACAATTTCTTCATAAAAAGAATAAGCACTACTGACAAGACGTCTTTATGTACATTTCCCAATTGGCAAGCGATATGCCAACAGGCTGAAAGGAGAACGAGATCGATTGAACGACACTGACCGCTACTGCAGACGGATTTACCGCGGAGCAGCGACGGGAGTCCAGGCATTGATCTTAGACCGGGTGCTAATTAGGGAAGTCAGTCAATGCTCGCGCCATATCAGGAAGTAGCACATATAGAAGTCACACGTACGTCGAGTAAGTCTTGAAAGCAGAGCGGCTCAGCGTCGGGTTGGGACGGTGCTCGGGGGTCTCCCAGTGACGGACAGGCTCCAAAATCTTGTCCGCTTTGGGGGGCGCGTCAACCATGTAGGAGATCCAGGCATGCCTGAGGGTGTCAATTGTGGATTCGCAAGAAAAAGTGTCGGGTGCATCTTTCAAGGGAAGCGCTTACCAGCCGGGCTCAATGTGGGATGCGTCGTATTCGACATCCTTGTAGTCGACCCATCGTGTTCGGACTAATCGGAGAAGCTCCATTAGCTATCCATTCTCTCAGGCAGTATCCTGGGCCAGATATGCTGCTTACGAGGCAGTTCCTCTTCCATGTTCTCGAAGAACTTGTTTCCCCAGCGATCGACTCCGACTAGGGTTCCGGCCTTGGTGTCGCCTGCAAGAACGTGATTGTTAGTCAACTGAGCAGCTATGCTTCAGATACAAGGAAAACCTACCGATGTACTATATCACAGCGAACAGGGCTTGGGTTAGTCTTGAGCTCATCCAATTGACCTGCTGTTCCGGGGAGGCGTCATGATCGTACCTGCATCTGGTGGGCGGCATCCTGTATAACGGCGTTAGCAACCGATTCTAAGGAGAGGATATCAGAAAAATACAAACCTTGAAGCCAACCCGACGAAGGTTGCGCAGCGTCCTGGCAATAGTCGACATCTTTGCTGGTGTACTCGTGCTAGAGCGAATGGGATCCGAGAGATTGGCGATTTGAGGTTGCCAGGACGGCGGTGTGTTTGCACCGTTTGCACTCCCTCTACGCATGGGTTTCCTGATTCAGAAATTCTTCGACACTCGAATATTCAGAAATGTTCGGTCGCATTGGAGGGCAAACGCTTCGTTCCGCTTGGCGTCGCCCAGTTGCTCAACGGAAAATATGTGGCCGCAACTTTTCTGCGCAGTCGGGTCCCGGGGCTGCAACAGCTGCACCCGCTCCTTCGCCGTTAGCAGGAATCACTGCGGAGTTAGACCGCATTGCGCCCCGGTTTGAGGTGCCTGCGTCTCAGATTCATATTATTGACTCTCCGGCCAATTTCTACTCGACATTGAAGGTATGTGTACTGTATATCCTTATCGCTCATCGTGAAGGGAGACTAACTCAGAACCTCGCAGAACAAAATCCGCAATGCTCGCCGGCGCGTTTACCTCTCTACCTTGTACATCGGAAAGACAGAACATGATCTTGTCGATACCCTGAGCCAAGCCCTTCGCGAAAACCCGGATCTCAAGGTCTCGATTCTCACAGACGCTTTGCGCGGCACACGAGAGACACCGAATCCTTCATGCGCCTCGCTTCTTTGCTCGTTGGTCGAAGAGCATGGACCTGAACGAGTCGAGATTCGGATGTTTCATACTCCCAATTTGACGGGTTTGAGAAAGAAATGGATCCCAGCTCGCATCAATGAGGGCTGGGGCTTGCAGCATATGAAGTTGTACGGTATTGACGACGAGATTATTCTATCAGGGTATGTTGTCTGCGGCTTCTGCTTTCGTGAAGAGTGCGTGATACTAACACATTTACAGAGCAAATTTATCAGAGGAATACTTCACTAGCCGCCTAGATCGGTACCATGTGTTCGAGTCCGAGGTACTCACTGAATATTACGCCCGAATCCACCATGCGATCTGTAGCTTGAGCTTCCGGGTCCTGCCAGACCGTAACAACACATCCGGTTATGTCATGGAATGGCCTTCCACAAACAAAGCCCCTTCACCTCTTGACGACCCTCTGGACTTCGTTGCATCCTCTTCGGCATTCTTGACCCCGCTCATTCAGGCTTCCGACAACAAGCCCGCCCTTTTATCCGAATCAAGTCAAACATATGTCTACCCTGTATCACAGTTCACATCTATTCTGCAACCTCAAGATACCTCTACAGAGTACCCTGCCGTGACGAGAACACTAGGCCTCCTATCCACCTCACCAGCATTCGCCGGTTCTCGTTGGCTCTTCACAGCAGGTTACTTCAACATCCATCCAGTCCTTTCCTCCCTCCTCATTTCAAGCACAACCACAGCCTCGAAAACTCCCACCTCCACAAAAGGCACCGTTCTAACGGCCTCCCCATGGGCAAATGGATTCTTCGGGTCTTCCGGTATCTCCGGTATGCTGCCAGCCGCATACACCCACCTTGCCGGCCGCTTCCTGGACCGCGTCGGCGCGGCAGGAGCCACAGACTCCATTCAGCTGAAGGAATGGCGAAAGGGCACTGTTGGTACACCGGGTGGGTGGACCTACCATGCCAAAGGTCTGTGGGTCACGCTGCCACGCGACGAACACCCCAGTCTCACTTTTGTGGGAAGCAGCAACTATACGAAGCGCAGCTATAGTCTAGACCTTGAGTCTGGCGCTGTCGTTGTGACGAATGATCCTGAGCTTAAGCGGAAATTGGGTGAGGAGACGGAGCGGCTTCAGGAACAGGCTACCCCTGTCTCGAGAGAGGATTTGATGCGGACGGAGAGGCGGGTCTCATGGAATGTGAGACTTTCTATGTGGATTGTGGAGAAGGTTGGTGGTGCCTTCTAGCATTTTCTTGGCCTCATGTATAAATAGCTTTTGGACTATCAGCGAGATTGTAATATATTGGGATATCAGATGGTGTTGGGATCAGCTGAGTCTGATCCATGCCGACTAAGGACATCATGCTACTACATCCATGACAGAGGTACTCCCCTGCAAATACGCTAGAATGTACCTACCAAGTATCTAACGGGTTCGCTTGAATGATGTGTCGTAAGAGAAACGACTTCATGGGCTGCTATTGTAGAGATACTCGTCCGTGGAGAGTAAGGATAGACACACAATTGAATGGACATCAAAACATTTGATATAAGAGACTTTTAGTCTAACCATGAGATATATGGACATCAACGCACAGGAATGTCATGAAAAAAGTAAATGAAAAGCCAAACGCCATGTCGTGACTGAGATTCCCCATTGAGCGTCCTCTCACATGCATTGCAAAATCCTCATTCAAGCCTTTCCAGGAACCTTGCCCTTAATCCTCGCAGGACCAAGACCAGATCGTACCTCGTCAAGCATCCTGATACCAATGGCCTCATTGCCATTCTTGCCACGCTTATTCTTGGCGCCATGTCTTTTCGCTTGCTTACTGGTATTGGGGTCCCAGCTCGAAAGGAAATCATCCATGACATTGTTGAAGTTGTGGCTGCTGTGCACGGCTTCGCCGTTGCCGTCAACTAGACTGGGGGCGACTGATGATGCGGTGGACATGCCAGTCATACCAGTCATGCCGCTGATCATCGACATGCTATCATCGTACTCATCATCCTCGTCGAGAGCGTAGAGTTTCTCAACCTTGTCGAAACGGTCATCGAGAAGACGGTGGCCCTCAGTACGAGCCAAGGCGGAGGATGTCATCGAGTATGCAGACGGGTTGGTGAGAGCACCCTTGCGCTTCTTACGACGGATTGGGGTACCACCAGCAGTGAAGACTGTCGATGCCATCGTCTGCGACGGGGCAATTGTGGGCGCAGCCGGTTTGGGAGCATTGACGGCCTTGGCGTCTTTCTTGAACTTGGCAAACTCGCTCATCCAACTCTGGTCAGTGGGCATATCGGGAGCTGGCTTGTCATGGTCAGGCAACTCGCCGACCTCCACTGGGGGCATTGCGGGGCCATCTGAGGCTGCCTCGTCTCTCTCTTCCCCTGACTGATGAACATCATGATGCGCATCGGTGCTGTCATGCTGCACAGGCGCTTTCTCCGTCGCATCCGACTCCCATCCATCATCCTCGTAGTCGTCATCGAACAAGGTATCTTGCCAATCACCCTCGTCGAGTTCCTCAGCATTTGCGGTCAACGCGCCGAAGATATCGTCTGCATCACCCTCTTCGACGAAGGCCTCGTCCTCCAATGCCTCCAGCGCCTCTCGTAGACGCGGGTCCATATCAGGCTTGAATCCGGCAATGGCATCTGGAATATTCTGCTGATCTTGGTAGGTCGGCTGACGAACATAAGACGAAGCATTCGAGCGCATGTCACCATACTGCGAGCCATAAATGCTCTGGCCACCGGAAGCGCTTGGTGCATAAGTATCTTTATCCACAAGCGAGACCTGTCGCAGCGCATCTTCCAGCTTCATGCCTCGGCCAGCCCTGCCCTTGGCCTTGTCCGTCTTAGCTTCAATGAAGTAGGCATCTCCAGTACCGGTGCCGAGATCGCGGAGATGCTGCATGTAATCGTAGCTGGAGTCATCATAGTAGATTCCGTAGTTGGCGGCCTCGCCCTCATTCTCGCGAGCGCTGTCACCATACTCTGATTTGAGGTCTGAAAGATTGGGCAGCTTTTTTTTCGAGGATGTCGATGTAGTAGATGGCGCCGGGGCAAGCGCGGGGCCTCCGACCTGGTAAAGGAATCGGTCGTCCGCCTCGTCGTCGTGGATCAACGGGTCATTTTGGGATCGGTGGAAAAGCTGGAACTTAGAGGCGTTCTTCTTGTCACTGTAATTTGGTCAGTTTCAGCGCAGCAGTCTCTGATCTTTGTAGATACGTACATCCACTGTTTGGGCGGCATCTTTGCGTTGGTCAAGGTTCAAGGTATCGCTACTATCGCAGAAAAAAAGACAAAAAGTGGGATTGATAGGGTCACGTGTTTCTTATCGCCCCTCGTCCGGGCCCGGGGGTCCTCAGGGATGATACGACTTGCTTTGGCGGGTCTTTGTATTTGTGTCGGGTACCACTGCATTGATGTAGTTTTGTTTTGCTCTGAATTGCTCATTGTGTCCTCGCTTGGGGACTTGGCTATCCATTGACTTGGTGTTCAAGAAGGCCCGCTTGGGTAACGGTGCATTTGCATTTGCGACATACTGGACCATAAATCCCGGTTTCGACCATATCAATTCGAGTATTTCAAGAATGGCCAGACTCCTACAGTGTAGATTAGACAGTCTATATTCATATACTACAAGACAAAGGGCGTTAACCTCGACAAAGGACCAAACATGACCATATCGCGTACTTCAACCGATTGAGGGGGCTGAGTCAGCGTTATCTTATCTGTCTGAATAATCCAAAATTCCCTTTTCAGGTGGGGTTGGTCGACTTCAATTTTTCATTTGACCAACAACTTTTCTTAATTTCGTGAAATAACAGTCATCGCCATCATGGTTTTGGCTAAATCCAAGAAGTCCGTGGGACTGGGCGCCAGTCTCATGAACGATCGGTTCGGAAAGGGCAAAGCATCATCCCAGAAGAAGGCCTCTCACAACAATGCCATCCAGCGCACCGGCGTCAATGGCGAGACCTATGTCACGAACGAGGCCAAGGAGGCCTCTTGGGTCAAGATGCGCAGTATCACCGAGCAGGCTGCGCTCGACGAGTTCCTGAGTACTGCCGAATTGGCCGGAACCGACTTTACCGCTGAAAAAATCAATAACGTCAAGATCATTCACTCCGACCAGAAGAACCCCTTCCTTCTCACACCCACCGAAGAAAGAAATGCCTTATTGAAGCAGCAGAAGAATAAGGACCGCCTGACTGTACCCCGACGACCCCAGTGGGACCAGAACACCACTCGAAACCAACTTGAGACGATGGAGAAACAAAGTCTGCTGGAGTGGCGACGAGGATTGGCAGAGCTGGTTGAGAGTCATGACCTGCTGATGACTCCATTCGAGCGAAATTTGGAGGTCTGGCGCCAGTTGTGGCGTGTCATTGAGCGGTCCGATCTTATCGTTCAGATTGTCGATGCACGAAACCCGTTGCAGTTCCGTTCAGAGGATTTGGAGAACTACGTCAAGGAGATTGATCCTCGGAAGAAGAACTTGCTGCTGGTCAACAAGGCTGATATGTTGACTCTGAAGCAGAGAGAAGCATGGGCCCGCTACTTCGAGAAGAACAATATCAACTTCCGTTTCTTCTCTGCTCACCTCGCCAAGGAAAAGAACGAGGCCCTTGCCGCGCTGATGGAGCAAGAAGGTTACTCTGATGATGAAATTGCCGAGGCAACGGAAAAGATGGACGTCAACGGTCACCCTGAGGAAGATGACGGATACCAGAAGGAGGACACAGTCGAGGAAGAAAGGGCTAAGCTTGCTGATCCCGAGCGCTCGCTTGGACCACACATTCTAGATACCGAGGAACTGGAAGAGCTGTTCTTGGCCAACTCCCCGGAGACGCTACCGCAAACCACCGAGGATGGCGAGCAACCCAAGAGGAAAACCACCATCGGTCTGGTCGGATACCCCAACGTGGGTAAATCCAGTACCATCAACGCCCTTCTCGGCGCGAAGAAGGTCTCCGTCTCCGCCACTCCCGGAAAGACAAAGCACTTCCAAACCCTCTATCTCTCCCCGGAGATCATGCTGTGCGATTGTCCCGGTCTCGTATTCCCCAACTTCGCAACAACCAAGGCCGAGCTGGTTGTCAACGGCGTGTTGCCCATCGACCAGCAGCGCGAGTTCACCGGTCCCGCCGGAATCGTCGCCAAGCGCATCCCGAAGCACTTCATCGAGCAAGTCTACGGCGTAAAGCTGCGGATGCGTCCAATCGAAGAAGGCGGCACCGGAGTCCCCACCGCCAGCGAGATCCTGCGCGCCTACGCCCGCGCTCGCGGTTTCTCCACCCAGGGTATGGGCCAGCCCGACGAGTCGCGCGCCGCCCGATACGTCCTCAAGGACTATGTCAACGGCAAGCTCCTCTGGGTCAACCCTCCCCCAGTCGCCGAGGGCGAAACCCCCATCGATCCCACCGAATTCAACCAGGAGCTCTACGACGTCGGCCATCTCCCCGAGAGACGTCGCGCCCAGCTCACACAAGCCCGCATCGGCAAGCCTGTCGGACCAGATGAGCTCGCTGGTGACCTCGACGCAGATATTCCTGTCCCATCCACGTCTACTGTTGAACCCGAGATGGGCCGCACATCCCGTAACCTCGACACGGGCTTCTTCGGCTCAGAAACCGGCCCCTCCGCCGGTCGTATGACCCTGCCCTTCCAGGCTCGCTATACCCAGCAGGGACAGGAGATGCGCAAGGTGCCTACGGGTCGCAAGGAGCGTATGATGGTTGCGCTTGAGCGTGGCGTGGATGTCTCTGAGGTTCGGGGTGGAAGTTCCAAGAAGCATTTCAAGTCCAATAAGCGTCAGGCTAAAAGCAAGCGCAACGGTGATTATGATGAGTATTAAAAGTTGATTTCTTTTGATTATATTTCCTTTGTTGCATTGTTTTGCTTGCTCGCAGGCGAGTCGGGGGAATGTTTCCATGCTCTCTCTCCCTTTACTCTACGAGGTATCATTCTTGGGCTCATGCTTGAGGTGGATGAATTGATCTTGGTCTCATCTAATGGATTTGCATGTCATGTTGGGATTGAAGTTATGTCCATGTCGATGTTCATGTTTGTTGAGTGAATCATCTTTTGGCGTTAGGGTTAGGTTTACGCTTGAATAACGATTATACCAGTCATTTCTTCACTTGGACCTTACATTTTCTACACTCCAACGCTAATTGATCCAAGCAAAGCGGCTGAAATGTGACGACGTCCAGCCACTAAATGTTCTCACCGTCTGAGATTCTGCATCTTATGCCAAGGGCGGAGTTTCCTGTCTACCCTGTCGGTTTGAAACTAAACTTGACACCACTTCAACCCATTGAGCAACACACTCTTTCCCACGCCACTATGGCTCTCCCCGACATCCGATGCCTCACCAATCCTACTCACAGTCTTGATATCCACTTCTTTGATCCCTCAGATCAACCTGCTCTCCCTCTCCATATGCCACCATCATGCCGTGTAAACCCCCCTCACCGCTTCCATTTCCCTTCGGAAGAGCAACCACTTCGAATCCAAATTGAAGGTCCGTTGCTAGCTCTTCAGAAGCTTCTTCCAGGGGTCTCATGGCACCTCCCCCATAGCTTTCCTTTGCCTGGCGGTCCCAAGCTAGCGGAGCTAGCGTTTCGGGCAATCTACCACCGAGATGTACGGCCGGATATCGCTGGGGACATGGTAGTCCGGGATGAATACAAAGGTTGGGTGGAAGAGGCCAGACCAAAAGAGTGACTTATTCTCCATACATGATTCTTTCTTCAATAGCCTATGCTGACACCCTTTGTACTATAGGATGATTGATTACTATGGAGTTACATTCGACCATCTTGTTCCAGCCGACGACACCAATCCAGAAGTCTTGCAGATTAATATCGTTGAAATTGAAGACGATGCAGGGGTATATGCGAACATGCATAACCCTTTTGAGATCGATCCGAAGGAATATATTGGGAAGAAGGTGCTTGCTGTGCCGAGGTGCTGTCAGAACAGGAAGGGAACGACAGATCGGGTACGAGTTAATGATGCAGTAAATGCTAGGGTAAATGACGCGTGGACGATATCTAGGTAGAACAGGGTAACGGGCAAGAGGGACAATATACGACACATTATGACTCTGCCTTCGACCCTTTCATCTCTTTCTCCTCCGCATATTTCCAAAGCTTTCAAGACCAAACTCTTCCCTCCTCATGAAACCTCTAGAAACCCTTCCAATTTTGGCGAAACCAATTATATGGATCTAGACTTTTGAACCAGGTACGATCCGAACACCGGAATGAATGAATACAAATGGTGTCTGTATTCCTATACTGCATATATCAAAACCGGAGCAGCGAACTTCCATTCTTCATCCCAAAACAACAAAGTAGAATCCCCTCACAAGTGACTCTTAGGCTTAAACCCAGAAGCAATAAGCAACCGATCCGCCTCCTTCTGCTGCCAATTCAACTTAGCAACAACCTCATCCTTCCTACTCTTATTCTCCCTCTTGCCAAGCTGCTGCAAATGCACCTCATCAGGCCCATCAGCAATCCTCAACGTCCGAATCCCCGCCCAAAGATAAGCAAGCGGCGTATCCTGACAAACACCGGCAGCGCCATAAGCCTGCACAGCACGATCAATGATCGTCAACGCAGTCTGCGGAACAAGAACCTTAGCCTGAGCAATTTCCTTAAGCGCAGTCTTCGCATTCCCCTGATCGATCTTGATAGCAGCGTTCAAAACAACGAATCGAGCCGCATCAACCTCGATCCTGGACTTAGCGATCCATTCCAGGATCACGCCGTGCGAGACGAGCGGTTGTCCGAAGGTCTTCTTGCGCTCGTCGTTGACTCGAGCGATGAGCCATTCCAATGCTCGTTCGGAGGCGCCGATGGCGCGCATCGCGTGGTGGATGCGGCCGGGGCCCAGGCGGCCTTGGATGATTTCGAAGCCGCGGCCTTCGCCGAGGACCATGTTGGATGCTGGCACGCGGACGTTCTTGAAGGTGATGTGGCCGTGGCCGTGGGGCGCGTCGTCGTAGCCGTAGACTGTTAGCATGCGGTGGACGGTTATGCCGGGGGTTCCGGCTGGCACGAGGATGACGGATTGTTGTTTGTAGGGGTCTGGGTTTTGGGGGTCGGTCTTGCCCATTACTAGGTAGATTTTGCAGCGGGGGTCGCCGGCGCCGGAGGACCACCATTTCTATTAAGTTGTTAGAATGGATTTAGGCGCTGGGCGATGGGCGATAGGGTAGGGGTATGGAAAGAAGGTACATACCGAACCGTTGAGGACGTATTCATTGCCATCACGACGGATATCCAAAGCGATATTGGTCGCATCACTGGATGCAACATCGGGCTCGGTCATCAGGAAAGCGGAACGGATCTTGCCTTCCAGCAGAGGCTCGAGCCATTGCTTCTTCTGTGCCTCGTTGCCGTACTTGGCGAACACTTCCATGTTGCCAGTATCAGGGGCGGCATTGTTGGTCGCCTATGGGAGGGAGTGAACAGTCAGCGACGATTCAATTCGTATCACAGCGACGCAGAGAATAAATAAGAAAAAGAGTAAACTCATACCTCAGAAGCAACCTTACTCTTACCGAGCAACTCAGCCATCAACCCATACTCCAAATTCGAGAATCCAGCGCCCTGAGTGAAATGATTCTTAGGCAGGAACATATTCCACAGACCGAGCTTCTTGGCCTTCTCCTTCAGACCCTCCAAGACGTCGGGCGTGGTAGTCCATCGCTTGTCGCCTTCGCCGAGCTGGGCTTGGAAGACGGTGTCGGCGGGGATACAGTCTTTCTCGACGAATTCCTCGACCTGAGAAGTGGTGTTAGTTGCGCCGGTTATTTAATGAGGGGCTATGGTAAAGGTAAGGAGAGAACATACCAGGTCGAGGGTTCGCTTGGCCTGTTCGCTGACGAACGGCAGGGCAATAGGGGGGATACGGGCGGAGGCAGGCATTGTGGATTGTTGGAGGATTATTGGGGGAGATGGTCTGGCGAGGGCCTTGATATAAAGACAATTGCGGAGAAGGTCTCAGCTTTGGGTGTGGAGAAGCCGAGAGGTGCGGATTTTGCCTCGGCCCAGGGACTAACCGATTTACGGGGTAGTAAGTTAGTAAAGAGTACTGTTCAAGGCGGTTTTTACTTGATTACTACATTGTGGACATGTCGTATGATCTTTCTACTCTTGTTCAGATCTCTAGAACTGTAGCTCCGGAGGAATACCCTAATTGTGTCTGGCTACACAGTACGACTGAGTCCACCGGTACTTCGGCCAGATCACCGAGAGCAGCCTAGGTACGGTTTGAACTACAAGATGATCACTGATCAGTGGGATCAGGCGATTACAAGCTAAATCATAAGAGAAAGTAGTCCAAGTTGCATTGATTCACCCAATGAGCTCCATATGAGAATCCATCCCCATACAATATCCCGATACCAAAAAAGACCCAACAAGAAACAAAAGACAAAGACATCGCAAGGTCATGACAAAAGATAATAAAAAGACAAAAGAAACAATATCTGAGCAACACCTCCAACTCAGGACTCGAACCAATCCAAATTCTCAAAATTGTCTCTCCTCAATGCATCCGACACAGCGACCGGCGCTGACTGAAAGAGACGAATCGAGCGAAAAGACCAGGATCAAACCGTCATCCGGAGAGGGCAGATGAATAGAAGAAGTAAATAAGAACGAAGAGCGGAACGAACAACGTATCTTCATCACAATGAAAGACTAGTTCTCAGTCCGACCCTGCTCGGCTGAAGATTGCTCATAGCTCTTCTTACCGAGCTTAGCGAACAATGACTGGGGTTTGCCGGCACTGTAGGCAATGAGAGTAATTAGTTCCGATGTCCAATATGAGGCGAGGCTCTTATTTCCCTGCCCCGGCCGAGGCATCTCTGCCAGTTCGAGGGGAATACCCGAAACAGGTGGAAATCAAACATACTTCTTAAATCGCTTGCCCTTGATATCGCTCAACTTCTTTGTGCAGGGGCTCATTATATCATCTGAGGGTGAGACGTAGGAGGTCGGTTGTCTATTGTGGAGGGCATACTGGTTAATTTCTCTGTTTTGTCTCTTCCATAAGAGTGGAATGGAAGGGTGTTGGCTGACTTACTCTTCGCTGGCTACTTTGCCCTGCAGAACCTGGCGGTGATATTCCATTGAGGAGATATCTGAGCCTTTCATGTCTGTCTTGTCGGTGTTGACGAGGTGGGTGTTGGTTGAGCGGTCGGTCAGAGGCTGAGATTGTGTGGTAGCGTCCATTGTGGATGTGAATGTGGATGTGAATGTAGATGTATATGCAAAGTGCTTGACTTTATGTAGAATAGGAGGTTGGAGAAAGAAGATGAGTCTTGAACTGAGAATCTCGATCGGATAACAGAAAAACGTGTTGTTGGCCCCGTGAAAAATGGGCAAGTTTTGATTGTTGGCTGGGCAACTGGGTGGAAACTCAGTGACGCCACAGCAGGCACATTCCCTGCTAGACTGAGGATTGACGGAGATCGGGGTTTAATTCTATCTTGTTTGTATGATGTGTTTATGAATGTCGAGTTTGATGTAGAGTTTAAGTGCAGAATGCTATGCCCTTACTGCGAAGTGGACATAAGTAAACACAACAGTAAACACAGAGGGGGACATAAGTACATTGTATAGATGCAAACGCCAGTGAATAGAACAACAGGATGCAAGGTGAGTCATGAAGATACAATACTTGGGATCATAATAGCCATCATAAAGTGATTTTACAGGTCATGCGACCGTGGATTATCGTCAACAATACCCGGATCAACATCCTCCGGAAGTGTCATATCCAGGTCCATAGGACGCCCATTCATTACAGGCGGCGTGCTATGAGAACGAGGCTGCGGCGTCTCCAGTAGAGGCACAGACATAGATTCAGGAGAGTCTGGCTCTTCAGTCTTGTCAACTTCTTCAATATCTCTTTCTTCAGGAGAAGGAGACCGCGGAGTTGGTGGGGAATAAGCCGCCGTAGGACTGACAGGGCTATCTTTCTCAGACGAATCGGAGAGGTTTCGACGATGGCCTCCATTCTCTCTGTAGGAGGATGAAGTCAGCCGCGTCGAACCCGGGCTGGCGGAGGGAGAGGTAAAGATTGGAGATGAAGACCGTAGACTGTAGGACCGAGCGACCATTCTTTGAACGCCCGGGAACTCCATATAGTTGCTGCCCGACCCTCGGGAGAACAGAACCAGCGCGAAGCAACAAAGGATCATGATGCTCTGGATGACAGTGACTCTTTTCTGGAAAACCAATTCATCTGCCAGAACGCCTAGCTGGGCGCTAAGGCCGTGAACTTCTTGATAGTACTGCATGCGCTGATGTTCGAACTCGAGAGCGACAGACTTCCACACATGGTCATATTGCTCACGGAACTCTTTCAATTCGCCTAGAACAGTGACATTGAGGTTTTCAAGGAAGGTCGACGTCTTGGCTAGCTGCCGTTTTTCGACTTTATTGAATGCGTCACGCAAGATGCGGGATTGCTCTTCGATATACAGCAACGACAGCGTGGAGTTGGATTCGAGCATCTGAAGCCGCTTGTGGACGGATTTGAAGAAGGATTCTTGGGTGGTCGGGTTGGGAGATGGGGGTTGGGTGTGAGTAGATCTCGCTGACTCTGGGGCCTGATTCACCTGCTCCTCTTTGGCATTGTTGGTGGCTTTCCCCGTTGTCTCAGAGGTGGTGTTCTGCTGAACAGGCTCCGGTGGTGCGCTGGATGCGTCTGATTTGGTCACGGCCCCTTTGGCAGGTTCGCCCTGCTTTCGGGTGTCTTCTGCGGCCTCGGGCGAAGCAGGTGGACCGGCGCTGGGAGCAGAAGCAGTGCCTCTAACTGTAGCTGTGGTATTATCGTTCAACGGTCGATTGTTCTGAGCCATTGTGGCTGATGTCGAGGTTGCAGCGATAGGCGGTCCATCATTGATGTCGCACATCGCTCCGTCAAAGAGTTTGTCGAAAGACGAGATAGCCTCTAACAGGGGATTCGGGCAAACCTCACCCCCCGCAATGCTCGGCTCCACGGCAGGGGCGGGCTTTTCTACCTGCGTCTCGACGGGTTTGGCTTCTTCTTCAGAAAACCTATTGGCTTCACTGGCGGCCAGCTCCTCCAACTCGGCGCGGTCAGAGCTCTCCTCATGCTTGTACTCTTCCATCATGGTGGTACCATGCACACGAATCAAGCTGACAGGGCAGAAGAACTCATGTCCATAGTGTGTGAGGAACTCGATTCGAAGGTATCGAGCCCAAATGAGCGAGTTCTCTACCGCAAAAGCCTGCACCTCACGAGTGTTACGTGCTTCATAAACCCCGAGTTCTTTCCATTGATCCGGTTTCGCGGGATAGCGGTCTGAGACACTGACCCGGAACGTGTGGAAGATAGAGCTGAAGAACTCATAATTCGCAAGGACAACCGTGTCCACAAGGATGTCATCGCACAACTCCAGAATGAGAAACTTATTCTGAGCGCGACACTCGTTCAGCATATAACTATCCTTGTTCTCAATCAACACAGAAGACGAACCCTTGCATTCAGGGTTCGTCTTCAACACGGTAGCCGCACAGTCAAAGGAAGCATAGTTGAACCGCTCCTTGCAAGTAGTACCAGCATCCTTCCGGCGCGACGCATCTCTCTGAATCGCGCCCTGCGCGGAGGTATCCATGTTGCTTCTTGTATCCCCATGGCCCGCTTGGTCTGTTTCACGTGGCGGAAGATGAGAGCCCCAGGCAGTGGGACTGGCCTCGGGCGTCTCAGCGCCGAAACCACCAAAGTCCAACTCAATCTCGGCGTCGTCGCCCAGCGAGTCCAAGGCATTATTGATCCCCGTTGGCTGTCGACGGTCTTCCTTTCCAGCTGCCGCAGCTCGTCTGCTGCCTCCAATATTTTCAGCTGATTGTCCGACCTTCGCCAAGTTCTGCTTCTTCCAGTCCTCGAACGAGAGGAAGCTCTCACTGTCCAAAAGAGAGTCCGTGTCCTGGTCTTGTTCTGCGCTCGGCGCGGAGTCTGTTTTTGCGGTCTGTTCTGCGATTGCGCTCGAGACGACGGATGGATCAATGATTGGGTCGTTGACGGTGCCACTCGCATTAGACAATCCCAAATCAAGGCGCATGTCGTATCCCGCGCCCCAGCGCGTCTCCAGACACGGCGGCATCAGGAAGAGCTCGGCTTCCGTCTGCCACAGACTTTTTGCTGGACATGTTGTGACCGGTGTAGCTTGCGCGCCGCTCGGGGGTGGCTGGGAAGTCGCATCTGAACGCGCGTTGGGGAGGAGAGTCAGAAGGATCGAAGCATGGTATATCCAGAAACCTAATGACCGGCCCGCGGTCAACATGCTGTCGGTCTGAGTAGATACTCTGCAGTAGGTGTACGGCAAGACTCGTAATGGCTTCCTCGCGTCGGTGGGTTCTCGAGCTATGAATTCGTGCGTGCTATGTGCATTGTGGCTGGGAGCAAGAGCGGATGGCTAGCTCGGACGGAGTTATGATATCTAAACTAGAGGAATTTTTGTGCGAAAGATAAGAAGCCAACGCAAGCTTGGCTAGAAATGGCGTCTCCAAGAGAGATGGGCCAAGTGGAACAGAGCGTAAAGTGGACCCGGTGGCATCTCGTCAGTGGTCACTCAACGGTTTTCTTTACCGCCTTCCGTTAGAGGAACACATCATGGTTCCTGCATTATCTCAGCTGCCAGCATGCTCAGACCAACATTATTGGCTGGAGCCTGGGTCATGTGCAGTCACATGACTTACCCAACCAAGTTAAAAACCAAGTTGTGCGTAGGTTCGGCTTTCAAAACAACGAAACCAGCCTCTCTCTTTGGATCATAAGATCTCGACCACAACGTCGAAATTTCATCTCAAAACTTGGCCTCCGGCGTCTTTTTTATATTCATTACTCTATGCACTATCAACTATGTCTGAGTTAAGGCCGCCGAGATCGAAGAGTCCGCGCTCGACCCAAGATTGCGGGGAAGACAGATGATGACTGTCCACGTCGCACCAACATGCAGACCTCCCTCGGTTTACCTGGGACTGAAGACGCTGATCTTCACGGACTCAAGGGCAGGCTGCTGTAACATTCACAAATAGGAAGTGGCTGCAGCGATTTGGTTATTCAAAGACTCACAGTCTCTTGAGACCATTCTACAGTCTACTCGACCATGATAGACGTTGATAAGAAGGTTCTGGACCAATTCGCAATGATCAGTTCTGAACTTCGGATTCTAATTGCCACTAATGCGCTAGCTCATGCAAAGACATTCCCGACGTCGATATTCTGATTGTTTACGGTTTTCCGCGAGACAAAGACCCCAGTATCTGCTTGCAGATATTCGGGAGAGAGGCAAGAGTCCCAGATCGCAAAGGGATAGCGATATTGGTAGGTGATGACTGGCCAGTCGGCAGTGTGAGGTTCGAGTACGGCGTCCAGCCACGTCCAAGAAGAGTCACCAGAGTGTGACCAAGATTTCTCATCAGTTATCTCAGAGAACGACTCGGACAGCAATATCTCTTCTAGCACCTTACCATCAGATGCGTCTCTGTCAGATTCCCCCTCCCCAGTCTTTCTGCAATGGGTCAAAGAATCAGAACTGCCGCCTGACTATCCAAGAGAACGGTGCTGTTCCAATTGCAATCTGAATGATGAGCCCTCAAGCGTGATGTCAGGTCTATCGTGCTGACGCCGGACAAAAGAAAAGCCCTGCGGTCTTCCCGGCATGGTGGCGCATGATGGTGTTGTGTTGGACACGACGAACCGGAAGCAAGGATGCTGCGCAAAGCGACCGCACTCATGCCTCATCAGGTGTTGCACGTATTCTTTGTAGCTGACAGACCTCTGCCGTCACGTAGTGAACTCGGCTCGCCTGTAAGGAAGGAAACTGGATAGGGACTGCCAGAGAGAGCGGGGGTTTGGTTCGGTTGAATTCGTTGATGGGGGTCGAGCTGAATGGAGGCAGATTCAAGGCTCGCATGGCATCCAGCTCAGTGTGATCGGGAACGATGTTCCACTCCCGGCAATGTAAACATGTCTCCATGTTGTATGTAGTCTTGCAGCTGGGCATGGATGGATCGGATCATATCCCACTCCCGACTGCTGACAGCTGGTGAGCGGGGGCTGGAGTGGGTTCTGAGGATGTTAACTACAACATAACTACAGACTTATAATAATAGACTACAATCATCTACTCAGTACAAATGAAGCATATCTTCGCGGATGGTGTGATCATTCTTCCCCCTTGTCTGTCAGACATAGCTAAATACAGTAGACACAACAGGGTTCAATACCGCGGTTGTTTCAACAACCAAAGGTCGTCGCAAGACTTCGCCGCAACTCGCACCTTTTTCCCAATGAATCCTCGCCCATTAGAGCCCAGAGCGAGAATAGCCTCCAAAATCAAACATCCACCAACGCATTCCGAGCCAGCCTTCTAACCTTTTTGTGGTTTTTCGTGTTCGTCGTTTCTGTCAGTTTCCGCAACCCTCGGTCTGATATTATACAGGAAGGGAAAGAGAATCAAGTTGGATGACCGAGGGGAGGGCATGCAATGCACAAAGCAAAGCACCATTGAGCAGACAGAAACAAACAAAACACTCAAACCAAGAACAAAGATACACAAGACAAGAAAGCGATACATTAGTTTATCGTGGGTAGTTTTGAACTTTTTTTTCTTCCCCAACTGAATCGAAACACGGAAGCGGACATGAAGATAAGGAGGAGTAGGGTAGACGTGGAGCGCGAAGCGATTCAAGCGAACAGCCAAGCCCGCCTAGAAATGAGTCTCATGCCATCCCCCCACGAGATCCAGATCATCGTCAATGTCTCCGTCATAAGTAGGAGTGACGCGTTTGGAGACATGACTCCGCCAATCCTGCTGCTCGAGTAGGTGGCGGCGGCGAGCGTCCACGGGCGATGCGGGCTTCTGGTACCCAGAGGTGCCCCGGCCCCAATCGTGTCGCCGGGTGTTGGCGACAATACTCTTGGGACCGAAGACCTCGCGGGATTTGCGAGGCTTGTACTTGCGAGATTCTTCTTCGGGCTTGTACTGGCGTCGCACTTGACCAAGCATCGACCACTTGTCTGCACTGGAAGATGCAGGCGGGGAGTTCTGCAATGGACGAGGTGTACTGGTGTCGCTGTCATCGTCGAGGGAGAGATCACCCAGATCATGGCGCTGCATCTTGGTATCCACGCTTAGGGGTGAAGAGCCCTTGCTAGGAGAAGCGGAGTCCTGCTCGCGCAATCTTGGGAGGGCAGCTCCCTGGCTCTCCTGGCTCCAACTGCGGGAGTTCTGCTCCCGCCGTTGCATGACCGCAAGATCCTCGTTCTCGGACTCCTCCTCGTCCCACATGTCACACCAACTCTTGGAGATGTTGGTGGCGCTTTGGTTCTTGCCGAAAACCATCGACAGAGAAGGCAGTGGCTTCGTGACATTGGACGGCAGAGATCCGGTGATCGGGACTGGGTCCGAGCGAGGGAGAGTTGGCACAAAGCGCTTGCGAATATTGAGCGAGGCAAAGGATTCGCTGAGCTGAGAGTCCAGGACGGAGGCCATGGATGGAGTCGGCATGTGAGACGAGTACCAGGAGCCTCCAGCAGCTTCGGAAGCAGGGAATAAATCCTCGGTATAGCTCTCGTTGTCCGGAATGGCGGAAAGTTGTCGGATGGCCTGGGGAGGGCTCGACTGGAGGGCCTTGGCCCAAGGGAAGGAATCCCCCTGGTTGACGTGCGGGCTCTGGAGAGAAGGAGTCCGGAGGGGTTCGCGATTGGCACTGGCAGGAACAACCTCGCGGTCCTCGGTGCAGAAGTCATCGAGTGACTCATCATCGGTGGTGAACGAAACAGCACGGAGAATGGAATCGCGCACATCCAACAAGGATCGCTTGGACGGGTCGATGGCCAAAGCATGCGTCAGAATCTCATAAGTGTCCTGGGACATGTTGGGGAAGATGTCGAACAGCGACTGGCGATCCCGCACATAGTCCGCAAAGAGTACATCGGACTCGGTAGGGGTAACAAACGGATTCCGAGCAAACAAGATGTTCAACAAGCAGATACCCACGGACCAAATGTCGGCCTTAGCGGGGGAATAGCCTGTCGAGGGCGGTTCATATTGCTCGGGGGCCATGTAGCGGTCACTACCAACACACGCTTCATGACACACGGACTCCCGCGTAGCGAGACCAAAGTCTCCAAGCTTCATGGAGCCATCCTGGGTCAGGAAGATATTCTCCGGCTTGATGTCACGGTGATACAAGCCATTGGCGTGCATGAATTCGACGGCGCTGATCAGCTGCAACATGAAGTCTCGAACATGCTCCGTCTCCAAGGGACCACGGTTGAGGCGGATCGCCTCGTATAGATCACCATTAGCACAGTACTCCAGAACAAGATACGTATGGTTCTCGGTGTCGAATGTGTGAATCAGGTTGACCAGGTTGGGATGGTAACCAAAGCGTCGGTGGCACTCAAGCTCCTCAAATCGATCGTTCGAGGATTCCGATGATGAGCTCTTGAGTAGGCACTTGATGGCAACATCTTGGCCATTCTGGATATCTGTCGCCAAGAAGACCATTCCAAAGGACCCATGGTTGAGAGGAGCCACAGTGCGGAAGCGACCATCCAGAAGTTGGCCCTCAACGAAGTCGTTCTTCAAGCATTCCATGGTCGACATGTTGGACTGATAACTCGCAGAGGACAAAGGCAAAGAGATGAGATGAGATAGGGCAAACGGAATGATGTAATGCTCCAACAAAGAGATGAAGTGAAAACAAATCTATAAACCGCTCGAACACGTCGGAGGTGTGATAATCAAAAAGCAGCCAGGCCAGAGAGTATTAAAGACAATGAAGAGGAGAGGGAGGGGTTCCGAAAGAATCGATGAGTCGGGAGAGAATCGGAAGTGAGCGGGAAGTCAGGAAATGAAGATAGAAAGATCCCAGGCTCGTGCTTGAAATATCATATAAAAATGTACTGGTGAAAAGTTGATAGACAGATGAAAAGAGATGATGGCGCGGCGGCGCAACTGGATGAACCCAAGAAGAGTTTCTTGACGCTAGGGAGATGTGTAAAGACCGTTATGTGCTCATTTGTATGTCGTTTTCGTTGGTTAACGGGAAAGGGACCCAAGTGGACGACACGAATGTATCAGAAAGAAAAGAGATGGTAAGTCGAGATGAACAAGTAGTTGGAAACCGGTCAAATACCGGATGAATCGAACAGAGTTGAGAGAAAGCGCTGCGTGATATCGTGATTGCAAAGTTCCAAAGATGGAAGAAACGGAAAGTATCCTTTGAACACCGGGTTCAAGGTCAAGGGCCGTGGCTCAAGTGGAAAGGTAAATTGGGCTTAATGAGTCATGAGAGGCCAGAAGAAGTGTTGGAAGAGATCAACGAGACGAATTGAGGGATCCGGTAGAGCACTCTTCTAATCCAAGGTGGAAAAGCGGAGGTACTCGATGCCAGGTTGCCCCTAATGTATGGAACTCCGGAAGCGTGGTCAGAACGAGGCTCGACGGAAGAAACGTATGGTCACCTGCAATGCAGGAGGTAGCTTCGTATAGATTGAAGGGACGAAGGCTGGTTGTATAGGTCGCGATATGGGAATCCGATGAGGTGGGAGAGGGACCCTTTAAACAAGTCGATGGTAGTGAGTCACCCGAGCTCAGGGTGGACCCGGATACCGAGGAAAAGGGGCCGTGACGGAGAGACGAGATGGATACTCTTACACAGTACGTCGATCCACTAGATCTTCGAACGTGTAGTTATTGAAGGAAGAGTATAATCCAACAACGATGGGCAGTGTCTTGATTGTCGATGGCGAGAAGACACGGCTATCTTGATAACGTCTGAACCGTTGAAAGTGACGTATCGCTGAGAGATCAGTGACGAGGAAGGGAGGAGGATGGAAGGAGAAGGTCGAAGGCGGACGGGAGAATAGGATTTAGGGAAACGAAAAGAAGAGACACGGGGAATGAGAGAAGATGATGTTGATGGTATAAGGAAGGAAGAACAGAAGGGAGTGCAGACGAGAGAGGTATGGTTAAAGCGTGAGGGGAATTGGAGAGACCAACTGATTGGTCATACGGTCTGGTATTGTCAGATACGTGTTTTCCCTCGTGGGCGGTTCGACCGTGTGATCTGCGCCCTTCGCCCTTATTTGACTGGCTTTGACTGGCACCCGAGGTACTCAGCCCGTTTCCGTCTCCCGGGGAAACTGGTATTGTACGGAATGAATACGCGTATTGTCACGATCCAATCATTCGGACTGTCCGAGTTTCATGAACCTTCCAGGCATTCCTTACCCTTGGAAAAGGCGTCGACGTCTACGTGATCTCGACCTTCAATGGAGGAATAATCATCTCTGATAGCGCGATAAGGTCAAATACCATTGTTGGTTGCCTATTGACACCATTCATTATTTCCATGATCTACTCCGAACTAACCCTATCTACCCTTGCACCTTTCAACGAGCCGAACTTTTGAGGATCTGGTTTAGAGACAAGCCAGTCACAATGACGGGTGGCATCAGCAGGGACAAGACCATTTCTCTCCTCTTCCCTTGAGTTTACTCAGTTTCGGTCGAGGACGGATCAAGGTGGCGCCCTAGTCCCAAAGCGTAAAATTGCGCAGCAGTTGCTGGGTGGGTCAGCCAATCACAAAAGATTATCTGTCCACTATTTACAGGTTGCATGACGCGATGGAGTGGGATGGCGTGATCTATTTTAATTGGCTCCCCCCGGATACCTACTGCAGGTCTTGTCGGTTTAAGTTATGCTGTCTTATGTACGTGTTACTTGAGTACGTTGTACCTTGTGTGCTGTGCTGTGCCTATGGGAAGGTACCCGTCCGCAGGTACTCAATTCAACAAGGTGGAACTCGTTTCGGATGGTGTGGACCAACCTGGATTAGCCCCCCTGTTTATCTTTGACATCTCTATTTAATCTTGCACATTAGCTACTACGTAGTGGTCACACCAATCTGCATTTGTAGTTAGTATCGTCTTTAACGTTATCCTTTGGCGCGCGGGATCTGAGACAGGATTGGTCCCATTGTAATGACCCCAATCCAGGTTTGCGGGGGTTCGTCGGATTATCAGGGGGTCATCGACGATCACCAATATTTCAGGAGAATGCCGTGTGGATCAGATCAGTTACTCTATGAATTGTACCATTTTGAGGAACATTGGAGAAACAACTCAGACCAAGAAACATCAGACACGTACGATATACTTCAAGTGGATCGTACTCACACATGTCATGAGTCTAGTCCCCAACCACTCTTCAGACACACACGCAGCCCTTTGAAGCGGTGAGGAGAACACCCTTTCTCTGCCCAGGTGGTCTAGCCTTATGCCATGGTTTGACCGCTTCCTGCAGGCTGCAAGGTTTGTCCAGATTGATAGGTACAAACTGTTTTCCATTTCGAGGGCAGTCTCAGAAGTACCCGGACTCTTGAGACTGCAATAGAGTTGATGTGGATATGTGGCACGACTTCGGTGTTCGGCAACTGTACATCACGCGACGCCCTAACGACCCCATTCTACCATACGAAGTACGTGGTATATTTCCATTCTTGTCGGATAACTCAACCCTTCCAATCCAATTCTTGGGCGTTTCCATCGTATCCCTTTTTGGGTACAAGTGTGCCCCGGGTCCGCACCGTACCTACCACAGAATCCAGATTAACATTGTAGGTACATATTGTGCATCCATTAAACGCAATTCTGCGTATATTGTACACAATCTGCTATGAATGCAGCCAGATCTGCAGCACGGCAACATGCACGGCTCGGCGTCTAGCTGTGATCTCCCCCTCCATCAGCTGTCCTGAATAGCCCTTTCCCTGATTATCATACATGCCCGTTTCCTTCATGCAGCTTCTCCCCGAGTGCAACGTATAACGTCAATAGGATATGCAGAACACAGTCTAACTAGCATGATAAAGTCTTTACTCAACCCTCCTTGGTGTAGAAGCATTCGTCATCTAGTCTTGCTCGGGCATCAGCACAATCGATCAGCGAAAGAGCCGATCCCCCGACTCTTCAAAATACGGCCGTTCGTCCTATGAGGACCGCCTGAGACGTTGGCTGAAAAGTGTCTCCTTGAGCTTTGTTCTGAGGTTGGGGTCAGATCGGCCTTGTTGACCCCTACTATGTACGTGACTTCTTAATAGGTGGTTGGGACAAAGTGGAGATATCCTCCGAGTGCGGCGTCCGTAACATGAGATGATAGTAGATGATAGAGATACTGCGTGTGATATGAGATTGATGGTGCCCAACCTGATACTCAGAACACTGGACGATTGCCTTATCGAATCGGAGACTAACCCCGGATCTTGATTCTTGGTTGAGAGCCATTGATTGGAGTTTGGAAGTCTCCTCCGTCATAATCTTGATAAGAGATAAAGATTACCAAACGGGAGTCGGAGAAAATAAACACAGGAGATTGTCAACTTTGAACCTTCTCTCGTCCGGGGGTGGATTCTTTCTTCAATCTCGATCGTCATTTATCGTCCGTTATCATGCCATACCCCGCACGATCGTCATTCCAATGTCAAGCTGGGACGAAGTCTGAATGTCCCGTGGCATTCCATCAAAGGGGGGTTCATGATAGACACGATGCTATGGAAGTTAGATAATGGGGAAGTGGTGTGGCACACTGAACTTCAACCTTGGAAGTATATCCAATTGACGCAGTACATGCATCAAGGTCCGTTTGAGATAAAGAATGAGATCATGGGCTTATCGTCTCGTTGCTTTTTCCTTGCCAAGGAAAAGAAAGGAAAAAGAGGGGGTCAGCCCTTGGCCCCTTTAGGCTTTGGCTGTCATAGCCGACTCAATTAATTCCAAGGTGCCACTTCCCCGGATTTTAGTCTCAGCTGGGGGGTTATGCAGTCTGCCCTTTTGGTGCAATTTTTGGTTTTTCTCTTGGCTCAATTGGACCAAGCTCGAGAGCACTGATCAATTGACAATAACACAGTCTGATATTATTGTGACCTCAAAATCCAATTGACTACCGACATTCATCCCGCCAAATGCCGTGTCCAACACGATGGAAGATTCTACTAACTCCGAATGCCTGAATCCGATGTGATTTACACAGCAGCCTAGGATGCGTTGAATCAATCTGGCGCACTGCATATGCTTGTGCAACTCCTTCACACACATATCCAGGACATCGACACCATGCATTTTGCATTGCCCGATGTACTGCGTAGGGCATCCCAGCCTCCTGTAGGTCTCTTTTTCTCCGTGTGCAACTCCGCATTGCTGCAGAAAAAGAAAACAAATCTTGGAATTCTTCAGGCTGAATGCAAGGGTCGCCATTGCCTCAGGCTACGGATTTTCGGCCGCATCGCGCGGATATGCTATGTCGTACGTCGATGTATGACTCGACAGGTCAAGTTCATCGCAGCCGTTGCCGAGTCAACAGGGCGTGACTCCTCTCTTTCGTTACTTTTACAAGACATGTGGTCCTCAAAGCGTCTTGTTAACGAATGAATCTCAGCCAAACATTGATGCCTTCGTATACTAGGAACTTGGCTGGTTCGACGATCTCGTTCCGGCCGACTCGAAGTCGAATGGTGGTCTTGGTCTTCGCATTGGGTACCTAGTGTACCTACTTCGGTCGAGACTATCTGCTACAGGTATCACGACGTAGATATGCCCACATGTATGAACATCCTCCCATGGTCCTCTGTCAATTTACATCTACTCATATGGCTGGCTGGTCGAGGAATAGCGGAGCCTTCTTTCTTCATTCAAGCGTATCATGCTCTTGTATCCCTTACCTGCATAATATCACCATGACCTCCCTCATACAACATACTCGGTGCGTGGTTGAGATAGATGTTATCCGTTTCCGTCAAGTCTCCTCGAACGATGTAGCATATTTTACTCCTAGAGGAACCAAGACGTAACTTCTATCCAAACAAACATGTGCGGCCCGAAGATGTATCTCACATGTCAACGAGCTTGACCTGCTGCCGCCTGCGTACAGTGTGAATAGAACGGAGCCAATATCGACAAACACCGTCTTCGGCCCACCTGAGCATATTCCACCAGGTGCCTGAAACGTCATTCCACGCAAACCCATCCAGTCGGTGGATTGTTACAACATACACATCATCAATTGCCTCAGAGATACAACCCGCTTGTTGTAATAAATAACACCTACCTCACTGAGGAGTTGAGTGACGTTGAAAGACCCATCTGAAACAATCCATGAGTAATAAGGTGGAGACCGACCTTGAAATTAGGACTGACTGGACCTCGGAAGTCATCTTTTGCTTCTATTTGCAGTATTCACTTACAGTATCATTGGCATCTGATGGTCCATGGCTCCACTTGCGTCTAGAATCTGTTTGTCTGAAGCAATGCGCTGACTTCGAGTCTGTGGCGAGTGGAACATCCAAGAGCCGTGACGCATTCATGGTCTGGTTGGCAATCGGCAAACGGATTCGCAATCTGGCCTTGGAGTCGAGGATACAATGTACGGAGTGCATTTGTTGGGGTGCTTCGTAGGCTGATGGGCCGTCTACATGGGAATCGGCATTGCTGAAGGGTGGATCTGGTGGGAAGGTACACCGTACTCCGTCCATAGGCAGACACGTTGTAGGATGAAAGTTGTCATTTGACTCATAACATCCCCAAGGTAAGCACCTAGTAAGCGCACGAAGTCAAGTGAGTCCATAATCTCGCAGGGCTGTTTACTTCCATTGTTGTCTGAAGAAAGACATGGACTCGGTAAACACTTGTTGTATATAGGCAGATATATATGGAGCACTTGTACTATAGGTACCTATTTCAATGGATGGCTACCTCGATGAACAACCAGCTCATTATCCGGACTCTGATGCTTATAACATTTCCTAGCTCAAGTCCTTTCATGTATTTATATACAAACTACATCTATCGTGCTCATCAAAGTCGACGACGATGAATCATAGCAAGCTGACCCCTGATTGGTCCGAACCGGCCCAGGTCCCGCCTCGAAAAAAAGCACGACTCAATATCAAACACCCAGAATGCAACGGATAAAACTCCATTTTCAATGATGCAAAATGAGCAAGCGCTCACTCGAGGAGTCAAGGGCAGCCGCGCATCGTTCGCCCGAGCCTGACAGTAACGGCCTGCTGCCACTGCAGGACTTGCTTTCTCCCGGCGAAGAAGATCACCCTCAGTCATCCGGACCCTCCAAAAAGCCCAGGAACTTCATTGCTACTGTCGTAAGTGCTGCTACTGTTTCATACAAACAAATCCCTGCCGCGATCAATTCATCCGGAGACCGCTAACACGCGACAACAGGCGTGTGAGACGTGTCGCTTGAAAAAGACAAGATGCGACGAATCGCGTCCGAGATGTGGACTGTGCAAGTCGCTTGGCCTAGAATGTGTGTACAATGAGCGTAAATCGTCAAAGTAAGTCATCCTAAGTAGTCTTTGGCTCACTAGCTTGTACACATTGCTCATCTAATCGCAGACGTGATCAATCTCTCACGATGATCATGAGTACTCTTCACCGACTAGAGACAAAGTTGGAGCACCTACCAACGTCTATACTGCGTGATCTGCAGTCTCTTCGGAGCCAGATCAATACGCCTATCAATGAACCGCAGACGCAGTTGTCGCCTGCGTTCGGTGACAGTGGCAACCAGCACACACCAAGGCTGCCCAACGTCGAAGATAATTTCACACCCGCCGCAGCTGGAAATGCAGAGGACTTTGAATTCGAAGAGAATGAAACAAAGAAAGATTCTGCAGGCCGCATATCCATCTCTTTCAGTCAACATGGTGTCATCGTGTGGCCGGGAGCACAACAGATCCTCCCGAAGCAATTATTAACCGCCTACGCAATGCTTGGGAAGAACTATGTCATTGAATTAGAATCAGCACGGGCTCCTCTGCCGTTGTTCACCAGTCCATACCCGCTACAAGCGGGAGAACATTGGCTAGAGGCACTTCCGTTGGCGATGATCAGGGGTCTTGCCGATGCATTTTTCAGTGTTTTCAACCCTTCCACGCCGATTATGGACAAAGGGTTCTTCTTTACATTCACGCTCGGCTCCGCCCTTCAGAGCGGCTTTAGGTATAACCTGGAGAGTTGTCTGGTGCTCAATGTGCTGGCACTCGGCTGCCTTGCTGTTCTCGCCTACCAAGAAGGGGACTACCCGTTGCCAGGGACTCAAGGCCCCAGATTCGAACCGCCAGAGTGGATGAATGTGGTGTATGAAGAGCAGCCTGGATTGCGATTCTTCAATGAGGCCCGACGACGCATCGGTTTCCTGATGTGCGACAATGACATCCAAAGTTGTCAATTTTACCTTCTTTCTTCGTGTGTATCTCCCATCCAGCTTGTGATCTCACGTCCAGTTTGATACTTACCCTCCACAGTGTATATTACAACCAGATCCCTCGTCCAATGGACTCTTGGGCAATGATACATCGCGCCGCTACTTGCTGTCTATCAATGTTGACCAAGTGAGCCCTCTCCTCCCCTGTCCAGTCCAAACTTCCTACCCGAAATGGTACTAACCCACACACCCACACACAGTCACAACGTGAACTTCGACGAATGGGAAGGCGACATGAAGTCCCGCGTATATTGGAACACTCTCATGAACGAGACGATCCTTGTCCAAGAACTCCACCTCCCATCCAGCGGCCTCTCCCGCCTCGAGGAAAAAGTCCCAATCCCAAAATTCATCGGCTTCGAAACAATCAACTACAGCGCAACCCGCTTCAACGCCTCAACCCTAGTCGACGACTCCTACTTCCAATACCATTTCCTCGCACAAGTCGCACACCGCATCATCCTAACGCGCATCCGTCATTCCCTCTACTTCTACTGTAAGCCATGTCATCCAATTTCATCCCTACCTTTCCAAACCAACCCCAACCCCAACCCCAACCCTCAAAACAAAAACAGCCAATCTAACCAAAGTCCAAAAACCAGCCGACTCAGGAACCATCCCCCTCCCAGCAATAAACACCGAACTCCACCACCAACTAGAACAATGGCGCACAAACCTCCCACCAACAATCCAATTCAACAACGCCCCCTACTCCTCCACCTCCCACTCAGCACCAGCCGATCCCTCCCCATCAGCCTCAGCCTCAGTTTCAATATCATCACCCGCCAACCTCTCCTCACCCAGACCAAGAACCAGACCAGACCCAACAATCCGCCCCCTCTCCCCAGCAATAGCGGTAGCAGACGCCATGCTAAAAGGCCGATATATGATCGCTCGATTCCACATCGGCCGTCCGTACATATACAAAGCGCTGCGGATTCCGCATCTTCTAACAGATGAAGACTTCGTGCAGGTGCGGAGTGGACTGCAGAATGCGATGGATTGGCCGATTACTCAGGGTATCTTTCGGAAGATGAAGAGTTGTGTGCCGATTAAGTTTGCTTTTTGTTCACAGTGAGTCTTTCTTTTTTTTTCCCTTCGAGGGATACATACACATGTTGTCTCGAATCGAATACTTTTGTGATGGTTAGCTGATTTTGATGGTATACAGGTTCTTCGGTCAGATTCTTCTCTTCTACTGTATAGCGCACTCGCCGAGTATTCGGGTTCGTGAGACGCTGCCGGATGGGTGGGAGCGATGGAATGAGGAGATGTTGGGTTTTATGGAGGATTGTGCGCCGCATAGTCCGGCTATTACGCAGGATTTGGAGTTGTTGCGGTATTTATGGCCTGAGCATTAGGTTTATTGTGTGGTGTTTGGTTTTGGGTGGTGAGAGGTTGGATACCGACCGAGGTTCCATCGACGGGCGACGGACGGCGTATGGGGTCTGTGAATCATCTACACTTACAGTCTACTTGCTGTATCTACTTGGGCTTCCTTATTTACCTTATATCCAACGCCTGGCTGATATGGAATTACTGCGTATATCTGAAAGACATTCAGTATAGTCATGTCTATATACGAGGCTCGTCCTGATGTATCATGCAGCACCTACTGAAAAGAAGGAAGGGTATTGCAAAAAAGGACAAAACGAAAGCAGAAAGGTGTCCAGAAGGCCTCATCGCAATGCAGACAGTGAAAAAAAATTAGTATATGTCATCAAAGAGCCCAGTCCTCAGCCTTCTCCGAGCTCGAGATGAAAGGCTTATCAATTTGCTTAATGGCATGGTCACCACATAGAATACTGCAAGCGAACCTGATTAGTAAAACGACTTTAACGTCAGACACAGACACAAAACACATACCAAGCCTCAGCGACCAGCCCATCCAACTCCTTGACGATCTCCTCACGCCGCGACGAAGACATATTGCTATTGCTAAGCTGCGCCTGCAGATCGCGAATATACTTCTTCTTGCCACCGGCACCTTCCAGGACTTCTCTTCCCAAACAATCACTATGGAAAGCATGCTGGCAGGGGAAGACGAAGAATTGACGACTAAGAAGGGGTAGCGAGCAGATCCAGCATCTCTCGCCCGGTTCAACGATGGCGTAGCGGGTGTCCAGACCAGAGATCTCACCCCGGATTTGACGCGCTGTCAGGGCCGAGTTATCCATTTCCTGGCGGAGCGCGTCGATGTGGCGCGAGTAGTCTTCCAGGGCGGTACATATTTCATCTTTGAAGTCGTCGATCACGACGAAGTCTGGGAAGAATGGTATCAGATCTTCGATGCGGAGGAGCTCGCAGCGACGCAGGAATTCGATTGCGTCTTTGATGCCGGTGCCTGGTTGGCGGATCTTTTTCTCGGCGACGAGAAGCCATAGCTTCTTGCGGAGCTTGTCGTTGCCCTCTGGGCGGTCTGCGACGATCGCGGCGAGTTCGATGTCGTTGTGTTCCAGGGCGAGCTCGACGGCTTGTGGGTACTGTCCCATTGTACTGTAGATATGAATACAGGACTGGATTCGTTGATGTTGAATGCACAGGCGAAGGGCGAAGTCTGCATCGTAGGGAGGTGGCGACGATGGCTGCGATTGAAGATAGGTAAGCAGTCCAGATTCGGAGGACGAGCGACTGGAGGCATGTATTGAGATGAGGGTATTGTGAACAGCCGCGGGTGGATTGGGGTGGTTGGCAATGATGAAATTCAGATACCGGACGGCCTGGTTTTGATTGAGGGAAGAGACGCTGGCAGACTTGTTGTAGTTGAGCAATGCTGGAATCAGTCTCTCCGGATCAAGATTCGTCTGGCGCATCAAGATATCAACCAGATCTGTTGGCTTGTGCGTCATCAACACGCTGCTGTATTTGTAGAACACATCCGCATCGCTCTGCCGCTGCAAAACCTTCAGAGCTTCTAACCATTTCTCGCGCTGAATCCAGTATGAGAGAACGTAATTGTGATCATTTGTAGCAGTTGCGAAGAACAAAAGCTCTTCCTCCCTCCCATGACTGCTGATGATATCGTATACCGTTTTCTTGTCCAAGTCTGCTTTGTGGTTGTTCACAAACTCTTGGAACTCAGCGCGGATGCTGCCAAGCTCATCCTTGATATCTCCCGTGCTTGCGCCTTCTGCCAACTCGGCTTTTGTGGCGATGTTGTCGTCAAGGGAATTCAACTTGGACATAAACAGCTCCACCAGCCAGCTGGCGACCATGATTCTTTGCATGAGCGAGGCCTTCTTGTATGTGGCAAGCTGGGAGAGGAGATAGTTTCGTAAAGCATCATGCTCCTTGTGATCGATCATGGTAAGGCATACCTCTTCAAACCCTTTGCTACTCTTGCCCCATACTTTGGCTGCCTCCATAAAGTTACCCTTGCTCGCCAGGAGATCACCCGAAGCAGTCATGACAGCATCTCGCTGGGCGGCACCGCGGGCATACTGCAATGCCTCATCGAACTTCTGCTCTTTCAAAAAGATCTTCCAGATATCTCTGTCCTCATCATCTGCTACAACCTCAAAGATGGCCTGGCTGGTGAAAAGCCAGTATGTGTTCTTGGTCAGATCAGTCAGAAGGCCCAGCGCGCTTTGTCCGGGTTCCAATACGGGTTGATTGTGGACAATTTCTTGGCTGAGACGGTTGACCGCAACAACCCTGCCTTCCACAAGTGCTAGGATATGCCACTGTGACAAAGTCATGGCGGAAACGGGGTCCTGTATCAATTTGCGGCCTCCACGGGGCGACTCCGAGGCCGGAAACATCGAGCGCGCCAGCATATTTGCTTTCTTGAATGGTGACTCTGACGCGAGCTGGCCATGGAATATTCCCTCGGAGCTGAGCCATGCGAACTGCTTTTCGGTGTGTCCCCGGGGCTGATGGCTGTCTGAGACTGTGGGCGAGATTACCAGAGCGGATGGAGCCGAACTAGATGCCCGTTGTATCTCATGGATTAGAGGTGTTTCCCGCTGGAACAGCTCTGAATACACGCCGTTTTCTCTTCCATGTCTTGAGGCTCCTGCTCGGCCAACGAAGTGCAACAGCTTTCCATAGGTCGCCACCAGCACCCTTCTTTGATCTGGTTTAGATGCCACGGGCTCTGCCGATAGCCCAGTTACCGGTGAGGCGCCTGGAATCTGGTAGACGGGGGTGGTGTACTTCTCCTGTCGGTAACTGGACGGTTCAATGTAGGCCTCATAGACGTTGCCATCGGTGGCGCCAACGAGAATCTCACGAGTAGATGCGGTAGGCAAAGAAGGATTCCAAGCGATGCTCTCAATGGACACGCCTTTTAACCGTGTCAAAGGTTTCGGTTGTCGCGCCGGTGATTGGGCATGGAGGTAGTAATTCTCGCCCAGGGTTGTAGTGATAATCAAGTGAGACGCCGAAGGGTCAAGAAACATGCGCCGAATTACTCCAACATCTGAGGATTTCTTGGGGAGATCGATATCTGTTGTACACGAGCATCATTAGATCAGCTTGTTTTGCCTGGCATTTGCTGCGGGGAAGGCTCGGAAGCGTACCTTCAACATCTTCAGGGGGAGTCCAGATCGATTCGAAGAATGCGATTAGTAGATAGGGCTAAAACAAGTACATTGTTCGCGACTTGTGCTGCAACAAAGTCCGCAGCGATGGGGAAAGCCAACTGCACCTGTTCGACATCGAACATGGGGAGGGAAGAGCTCTGTGACTCCATTAGGTTGCTCGGAGGAACATAACTGCTGGATCCATCCAGCGCCATGATGCGCTAACTGTAGGGCTGCTATGTCATGCCGATCACTAAGGAGTTGAGGCAGGTTGAGGTTCTGCGAACTGATGCAGAACGGAAATGAGCTCTCGGCGTCCGAGGAATGCGGAGGAGGCGCTGGTGCCTGGACACCTAAGGCCAAAACCGTAGATCACCAACTACTCGTTATATTTGAATCTACAACTCTTCAATCTACTCCGTACCAGGGGGCTTTGACGCCCCTGGTCCCCCAGCCTCAGTTGCTGAGAGTTAACTTTATCTCAGTCCCGTACCTAGATTATTTGATTATTTGATTCCATACCTATATGGTTGAATATATTAGAGAGGCTCTCGAAATCCGGATCCATCTCGGATACAAGCTCGGACGAGAATGAAACACGACCAAGGCGGAACTAATAAATAATCGTGCTGAAACAGCAGAGAGAACGATGCGATCAATGAGGGCTGCGAGCAGCTAAACGAAGTGAAAAGAGAGAATAGCAGGCGCAAATATCGTCACCGCATACATTGGTAGAGCTCTCAAGTTGCCAATGTACCGTGTACGGAATAGTTCCTGCCCATGGTGGACATACCTACCAGGCAGATAGTAAGGTGATGTCTCATATACCATGTGACGATAGGACTTCCTTCCTCGAACTTCAGATCAGACGTTTGATCAAAGGTTTGATCACCAGCTCAGGGTTTGCGATGTTCTTCATCGCCCGGCCGACGACATAAGCGGTGCTAAACACGTACACGTAAAACTTTCATCGCAAGAACTCCGAGGAACATCTTTCATCCATCCCATCGTATCGTTTTCGCTGCTGTTCCAGCACGATTATTTATTAGTTCCACCTTCGGCGTGCCTCATTCTCGTCCGAACCTGTATCCGAGATGGATCCCCCCGAGACACTGACGCATGCCCAGAGCCAGGGCGAGGGCACCGGTCCTGTCCAGTACAATGCCGAAAGTCTGATAATCTCTGAGCCTGTCGCCGGCCCTCTCAATGAAACATTCTTTGAGCCGCGGGCCATGACCAACAACCTTGTAAGTGGACATCATTCCCGCGCTTTGTGATGCCATTTGTCTGGTCACCATTCATCCGAATCACATATAGCTGTTTGCCGTACGACAATCATCTAACAGCAACCAACAGCCGTATCGCGAGCGCCCGAGCTTGCCCCTTGACCAGCATGAAAGTGGACACTCTGACGGGAGTTCTGAGAGTCAGCTCACTGTGGTCCCGGCTTCGTCCTTCATTCCGGCCACATCAATGGCTCACTTCTACAAGAAGTATGTGCCTCCATATGCCGCAGAGGCCGTGAAAGAAAATTTCTACCGAGGTGAAAAGTTCTGGAACCGTACCTGGGATTTGTTAGTGAATATCTAGTATCCGTTGGCAACATATCACCGCTAATCCTCATCCAGGTACTACTTGCCTATCCCAAAGGACCTCTGGGAAGAGCCTCTTATACTGATCTCTCGTGAGGAGGCACAAAGGTTCATTGATGAGGTTAACTCGGCGCTGAACCTCCGGTTGACATTGACTGGTCGGGGCTTGAAGCGCGCCCTGATCGATTTCAATGTTGCCGTGGTGCAGCCGACCTTCTTGGGCTCATGCAGCACACCTGAGCAGAAGGACCACTATGAGAAACAGGTCGAAGACTTTCTTGCTGACTGGCCAGGGTGGAGAAAGATCGACGACAAATTTGTGAAACGAATTATGCAGTCTGTTGTAGAGCTGAGGCGGCTCGAAGGCCAACCCACCAACCTCAAACAAGAAATTGAACACAAGATGTGGGAAGGTTGTATGGGCCAGCTGCAGGCCCACTTTGGTCTGCGTCCTCCATTGCAGGCAGGCCATGAACAGCCGTCTCTTGCTAACGGTCAGGTCGGGCCCGTCGATGTTTCGAATGTCACCAAATGGGATTTCCATAAAGCACCAATCTTCATCAGCATCGACCTTGAATGGAAAGAGGACTCGCCAGGTGCACTGACTGAAGTTGGTATTTCGACCTTGGATATGAAGGACTTGCAAGATGTGCCGCCTGGCGATTATGGCGCGTATTGGGTCCAGCGGATTCGCTCGCGCCACCTTCGGGTGACTGAGTACCGCACCTGGGTGAATCACAAAACCCACCGCGGTTGTCCTGATGGATTTGATTTTGGCGAAAGCGAGATGATTCCGAAGGCGAATATTGGAGAAGTCGTGGACGCTGCATTCCGGCCGCCGTATATGGTCCCCAAGGAAAATGAACCCGTACCCGAGCACAAGAATCAAGAGCGAACCGTCATTCTCGTTGGTGTTGGTCTCGGTCACGAGGTCAGACTTCTGAAAGAGCACAAGAGCCGAGTTTTCTCGGATCTGGACCATCTGAATGGTTATTCCACCGTCATTCAGGTGATCGTCGATGTTGCACCGCTGTATCGTGCACAGCACAATTTGAAGGACGAACCAGGTCTTGAAACAATGCTGAAAGGCCTCGATATGCCCATTAGTAACCTTCACAATGCGGGCAATGATGCAAGCTACGCTCTGCAGGCACTTGTGCGGTTCATGCTCAAAGTTGCTGGGGAGAAACCGGATACTTACACGAAACATAAGATTGGCAACGCGAAGGGCAAGGATCGGCGCGAAGGTGCAACGTCAAAGATGTGGACAACAAGCAGCCCAACTAGTAACTAAGGTTGACGCGAGCTTCACGCGCCATGTCATGTCATGTCACGAAGTGAGATGCGTCAGACGGTCGATGAGAGGTTTTAAGTGCGCAAACAGCACGGGATCATACGATATCACGAGAAAAGGGGATGCTATGTCTACCTGTTAGCTCTTTGGCTCTTAGTTATTCTTTCAGCACGGACCATTCAGATAGCCGAATGAAAGACATATGATCTGCACTAGCGCGGAGCGTGGAGTTAAACAATTATCTGGTAGGGTATTGTACAATAGTGCTTCGCTTACGCTCCACCACCACCAAGCCAAATGGCACAGGTCATTATAGGCAGCTAGCCATTCATTAATTTCTGCAGATTTAGAAGACAACAAAGTCACTCCGCTCATACATCATGGGTATCATTGTGTAAAAAGGGAACAGCAAGCCCTAATGCATGCTTGGGTATCTTCGAAAAAAGCAAGCAAATTCAGCAAGTGTGGCACCATTGGTCTCACATAACAACGCATTCACGGTCCAACCGTCTGCTCTTTTCCTTCGGCTTCTCCTTTGTCTTGTCTCTGGCTCTCCCTCGCTTCTCTCTGACTTCGAATGCTGCTGGCCCAAGTTTCAGATCGTCCTCAATCTCCAATGCAGGTCCATCAGGCCCAGCTGCTTCGGAGAACCCGTCACTCAAGAACCTATCACGACTAAGCCGTTCAGCAAAGCGTGAGAGAGTAGCACTGATCCTACTGTCACCCGTTTGGCTGCCAGCACGGCTCCCGGGATTACTCCTGGCGGATCGAGATCCCCGGCGCGAGTAAAACGTTCCCTTTGTAGGGTGTTCCTCGAGATATGGCAGTCTGGGCGACGAGGACGGGACAGAGCGTGGCTGAACAGGCTTGCTGGTTTCCGGGAATAATACGCTAAGCCGTCTCGGGGGATCGCCCGACGGTTGCCCAGTAACATCCTGTGGGCCAGTGACCTCGACACTTGGTCGATCAGAGGCATAATCTTCCAAGTTGGACTCTGTTTGTTCGCCCAGTGTACTGCTGACATCTGATGCCCGAGACGATAGCGCATCTGAGATGATGACTGCTGATGGGTCTTCACCGATTGGAAGAATTTGGTAGAAGAGGAGATACGGAGATTCAGTTCTCAGCGCTTCGTCAATGTCGACGAGAGTTACTCGTTCCTCTGCAAGGTCATCAAAGCGCATCCAGTGCCTTGATGCCTCCAAGCGCTCCCGGCCATTGACAGACATGCCGGTGGTACCCCGGACAATGGAGATGTAATGGCCCGAGTCAACTGATTCGCCTCTATGACATACCAAAGCCTGCAAAGAGAGTTTGAAGTTGCCATATATGGGCGCATCCGCATTCATGTTGTCATCTTGGATGAAGTGAGGCAGACCAATTTCAGTGGGTATGTCAATGTGAGTACCAAGTCTGACTGCTCTACCGTCCGGCAAGACAGAATAGCGTTTTAGGCACATCCCAAGAATCGGCCGTTTCGAGGAGAAGTGTGCCGCAACTTGCGCGTCATTGGTTGGCGTATTATCGGTGTACCAGGCTAAGGGAAATCAGGTTAGTCAGGCGCACATCAACTCAATGGTGAAATAGACGACAACATACGTATTAGACTGAAGAATTGCCAAGCCGGCATCATTACCTCTTTCTTATATGTTCCCAGTCGTGGACGTGTCTTTGTACTGCCATCTTGGGCTGGTTTAGCGTCATTGTCCGTATGCGTTTTGCCGTTATTGGCATCGTCACTTGGATCCGGAAAGAAACGTTCGCGAACGATACTATCACGCCGACCAAGACTTCGCGAAGATTCGAGAGACTCAGCAAACTCGTCAAACGTTGACCACGGGCTAAGCATCTCGACACGCGGCGTGTTTAACTGATCTGAAGAAACAGTGGTTGTGGGTGTGGCCACAATCTCCTCAACGTGCATACTGCCCCCCTTATTCATGGAATCCACTGATCTGACCGAGCTAACGGTGTTGCGTCGTCCCATCTGTCGTTTAACCTCAATCATGTTATTGAAGTAAGCTTCCAGGCAATCTTCCAATGTGAGTGAATGACCGTCGGCTGGCTCAGGAGGTATAGCAACCTCTAGAAGCCTCTCATTAACGAACTTGTGGTCATCACTCTCATCTTCCTTTCCAGTATGGTATATGTCCATCTTCAGGGTGAGAAGTGGCAGTTCTAATTTCTCTGTGATGAAGGTGAACGCCTCTGAAGTATCTTGCTGATGCAGTCTGGCTGCATCTTCCCAACCACAATCCGATAGGGCATCTTGCAGGTGTTTGGTCTAGAACCAAAAGTTAATACTGGAAAAAGACAACCATGAGGTATAATGACTTGCCATGTCCGTAGTGATGAGGATTCCTGATCGCAACAGATTCACCCATAGCCTCAGAAGGATTGCGAGCTTTCGACGAGGCTCATCGTCAAACGATTTATAAAGAATGGCCTCAAAACAATCAAGACGAGCAAACATAGCAAATAACAGCGCGTCCAGGTAGCATGTAACGCCTTCCCTGTTCTCTGCACCCACTAGTTTGGTATTGGGCGTGTAGGTTCGGATGACACCCTCGATGGAGTCCTCGAGCAGAAGTAGCAGATCGAAAGCCTTATCCGTATCCCCTCGTACAGCCTGCAACGCATAGCTTATATGTTGCTCTCTTAGCGTACTGATCCCAAGCTTTTTGAGCCGGTGAGTAAGGGTTTTGATCTATATAGTTGGAAAAGGTTAGAATACTGGCTGGCTTTCGGGTAGTCTGACCATACCTTCTTTTCATGATCCTGACTATCTTCAGGCACTGTGTCTGCCTTGAAAATACCGTTGAACAAAGGTCGAGAGAGAATGTTCAACGCCTAAAAGTACTCACAATTAGTTGAGGGCAACTGGGAACGGGGGCGAGCTGTGTGCGCATACTTCTTCTTTGCTCTGCTTGTTTGGCTTATGATGCCGATCGCGATCGCGACGCGTCAGAAATCGATGGATGCCACTCATCTTTGCAGATGAAGAAGAAAAGAGAAGAGGGTAGAACCAAGGCTTCTAGATCAAAAGAAGAATCCCAAACGGTGCGACATGCGGGGAGGATCAGGAGACCTGTCGGCATGTAGTTCGGGCTTAAAACCAGGCTGCAAGATTCCTAGCAAGTTTGTGCACGAGACATAGTAAGTGCGCTTGTGATGACGATGAACACGAAGATTGAAGTACTGGAACGTGGACCGTGCGGCTGATAGTAAATCCATGGAAACCATCGAAGCGAATCTCAAGATGATCTGCGGGGCACAGCGGGAATCTGTCGCCTGAGGCAGGAGCTCCGTTCCTGAATTGACGTAGTGAACGGTAGATGTACACCGCCTTGTTCCAATTTCAGCAATATCGAAGCTCAAGTTTGACCGCCTAGGCGGATGTTGGCGATAATGTCGCTAGTAGACTAGTAGTCACCTAGCCCGTATGTAAAGCGAGCTACATCGGGCAATTGACATCATCATCATCATCATCATCATCATCATCATAGTCACCTAGCCACCTAGGCGACCGTACAGAAAGAGTCTTTGTGGCAGAGTAGCACGACCTGCAAGCAATATCAACGATTCAACGTTACTAGTTAGTCTGGCCCCGGTTGGGATTTACTCGGTACGAGCACAGATGACAGTGAAGAAAGTTCTCTGCTTGGGGCTCGGTGACCTCGGTCCTCATCTGAAGCGTGCCTGCAGCCTGCTATATCATTGAGTTGATGGGAACAGTGGCTTGAGGTGGAACGTGAGTTGAGGGAGCCAGGGGATTGAGGATTGAGGGGCCCAGTGACCTGAGTGGTTCTTTTTGGAAAAAGACCAAAGGCCAATCAAAGATCAAGAATGAATGATTCGGAATGAATCCTTGCATATTGCTTCGGTTAACTACTGCCCCGGGGGCCCGGCCAGATGTCTCTTGTACATAGCTCAGCACAGTACATAGCAGGTATGCAGCCCTAATCTAAACATTGGAGACACTCTGCGAGAAGCACTTTTCTCTGGACTCCCTCTTATCCTCTTATCCCTTCAATTTCTCGTCAACCGTGCCTGTTTATCAAGCTCACACTATATCGGGCTGAGGTTACAGGTATTGCACTGTTGCTTTGTCGGCCATTGCTTTCGCAGGTTCCCAGGGGCCAGCACTGCCGCAGCGCTGCCTCATGTCCCAAACAAAGACAGAGGACAACTCCCCTTCTGACAGCGACGTGATCCTACCTATGCGAGATCCCTATATGAGTCAGATTATCAACGGAGAAAAGGACTACGAGTTCCGGAAATATCGCCTCAAGCCCAGTGTCAAAAGAATCTGGTTCTATCGGACCGCTCCCCACTCCAGCATCACACATGTCTGCGAAACACTACCTGCCCGGACACGTAATCCTGGTGATGCTCCACTAGAAACAGACGGATTGGGCAATATTGAATTCAATGATAGACACAAAGACTGGGATGGCTACGATTTTGCCTACAAAATGGTCACCGTCGTCGAGCTCCGAAGGCAGATCACCCTGGAGGAGATGAAGGAGAAACATGGGTTCAAAATGGCTCCGAGGGGACTTGTCTATCTTCCTAAGTCGATCAGTGATATTGTCGAGTTAGGAGAACAGACGCTTGTAAGAAGATTGATGTTGGCTTGCTGTTGAGTTTGAGCTGACATCTGGGCAGTTGCTTGATAGGAGAGTTGTATGATTCGTATATTCCGGATCTTGTAGCAAGTTTGCCCTATAAACCTTTCGAACGGTGCATGACTGGATTGGAGACGGGTTATTCGAAGCATCGTACGAGGGAACCTAGGTTAGCACTTCCGTCCATGACCTTGATCTTCTAGCGCCCTGGACCAGGGTATCTTCACTGCTGGAAAAGTTTGGGTCAGCACCGCTGCTCAGACCATGACCAATCGGCGGCGGGCAACTATACTATGCGTAGTTGATGAAAGGGTATACAATCATAGAAAGATTGATGGAGCAATGTAGATGTTCTGATCATTGATGTAGCCCTCGAACTACCCGCGGAAAGTCAGTGTTCATGCCTGGTTCGTAAGGCGCCAATGACTGACGTCTCACGTGACGGGATTATCCGCGCGAAGTCCGAACAATTTTTGGCAAAGACCCGGGCGGACCACCAACCCATCATACCACATATTCACAGAATGGCTGCCAGGGAGCCGTCCAGATATCTCACAAGGGCATTGCCCCGGGCCTCAGCACCCTCAATCCGCCCTCAGTGCTTCTTAACGCGCCGCAATGTCTCCGATGAAGCCCCGGCCAGGCGTCTGTCGGACCACTTCACTGAGCTGGAATCGGCATCGTCCCTGTCAACACCTGTGCCAGAAAGCGTAGCAAAATCATTCGACCCCCTCGCCCGCGCAGCTGCACGCAAGAATCCGCTTCCCCGAGGCCGGTAAGTCTACTCCGACCGCAATCATACTTCCAGCGCATTTGCAGACATGGACCCAACATCGAACAACAAAAGCGAAAACAACCACTAAAACCGACGCAGATACCAATTCCGTTCACCCAAGTACGACCGTGGGCCCCTTCACCCTCACCAACCTCCGCCACCATCCCATCCCTCCTCCCGACTCTTCGTCCCAGGCCCCTTCTCCGCCCCCCGAGCAGAGCAAACCTTCAACTCAACCGTCGCCCCCGACATCATGACCCTGTGCTACGTGCACACCCCGCCAGGCTTCAAGCCTCCTCCCAAAGCCCCGCGTCTCCGCGAATGGGACGACAGCTCACCATACCACGTCAACCGTGTTCTGCGCGGACCCCGTGGCGGCGATGTCCTGCGTCTGCTCCGCCAGCCAATCAAGTTCAACAACGTTCCTGAAATCGAGCGCATCACAATCCACAGCTATGTCAAGAACGCTGCAGCTGAGAGGAACTCGTCTTGGCTGCATGTTGCTGGTATCGCTATCCAAGCCATTTCCAATGTTCGCGTTGAGACTTTCAAGTCTAAGTCTAACGTTGCTACTTGGGGTATTGCGTCTGGTCGTGACTCTGTTGCTGTCAAGGCTGAGCTGAAGGGTGAGAATATGCACCACTTCTTTAGTAAGCTGGTTGATGTTGTCTTGCCCCGTATCAAGGATTGGGAGGGTGTCAAGGGCTCCAGTGGTGATAGCAGTGGTAACATTACTTTCGGTTTGGTGCCGGAGAATGTTGCTCTGTTCCCCGAGCTTGAGGTTAACTACGACATGTGAGTTTACTTCGCCTTTTGTTTTTGTGTCAGCGCTAATCTGCTCTATAGGTATCCTCCCAAGATGATCCCTGGTTGCCACATCACTCTCCACACTACTGCCAAAACTGACAAGGATGCCCGACTACTCTTGAGTGCAATGGGTATTCCTTTCTACGGAAAGATTGTGAACTAGGTGGACTCCCCTGGTAACATCTTTTGGTCTTTATTATATCACCTTTTTGGGTACTCTCGTGATATCCAGCATGTAACTTTAGAGAAGACCTGCTTAACGGTCATTGTGATTATCAAACTCGTGTACTACTTCATTTCAAATCCATTCGACATTACAGCCAGCGGAACTACATGTACCTCATGGATGGTGAACATAACACGAGTCTTACTCATTGCAGAAGTGCTAGGTACCGAGAAAAGTGCCATGACTGAGAATGTAATCATTGAAAACACGGGAAATTTTCGTCATGCGTAGAATAATGTTACAGGCGTGCATCGAGTAGACACAGAGGGCAAAAAAGAGAACCATCAGAAACCAACTGCTCATCAGGATATAGGAGTAGACAAAAACTCGCAAGTGAGCAGTTCATCCGCACTGGGCCGCTTCTCGTAGTCCAAATGGAAGGTCATATCGAGGAAGTCCACAGCCTCCTGACTCACATGGTCCGGAGCAGGGGGACGAGCCTGGTTGCTGCCAATAGCGAAGATCGCTTGCAGCTGGCTGCAGTCCGGGAAGGGATGAGCGCCGATGAACATCTCGACGACAAGACAACCCAAACTCCAGATATCAGCTTTCTTGGTATGAGCGGTTTGCCGCACTACTTCGGGCGCCATCCAGTACACACTTCCCTGCAGAGAGGTGCGGTGGATATGGGAGCTACCGCTACCACTGGCACGGGCGCCGAGGAGGTGAGATGCTTCGACGCGCTTGGAGATACCGAAATCGGAAATCTTAACGCCGCCTTTGTTGTCGACTAGGATGTTGGCTCCCTTGATATCGCGGTGGATGATGTCCCGGCTGTGTAGGTATGAAAGACCGGCCAAGATTTGTCGAACAAAGTTCTTGACGAGGGGTTCTTGGAAGGTGTTGTATTGCTTCAGCATTGTAGCGATAGATCCACCAGGAACGTACTCGAGGAAAATGTTGAGATACTGGTCATCGGCTACTGTGCCAAGGTATTGCACAATGTTCGGATGGGACATGCCTTGCAGCAGCTCAATCTCGTGCTTGAGAGCATTAACCATTAGGTTCTTCCGCTGGTCAAACTCTGTGCCCTTAGTAGCAGATGGGATTTCGACTTGCTTGACAGCCATAAGCTCTCCGGTGATTGCGTGCAGAGCCAGGAATACGCTTCCGAAAGAACCTTCACCGATGAGAGATCCCTTCATCCAGTTCTTGGGAGCAAAGTTGTTACCGGCCAGGAAGTCCTGGAGACCATCGTCATCTTCTTCGTCATCCTCGGCCACGATCATGCTCATGCGATCATTGAATGAACCACCGTCTGTGGCGGCAACGCTGAGACTCTCAAAGCTCTGACGCGACTGGCGCGAAAGATTTGGTTCATCGGAGCCGCTCTCAAAGGAGACATATGACTTTCTGTTTGGCTCAGTGGGTGATTCTTCCTGGAGTGGCTGGAGGGAACTTGATGCGATGGAATCTCGATATGACGATTGAGGTAGATTGAACTTAGAAACGGACACAGGCCGTGGGGCTCGTACTGCCTGTGCGACTCCCGGGCCATGGAACCAAGCATCGGCGATACTGGGGATCGGAGGCAGCTGGGGTAAGGGCGGCAACGGAGGCGCATCTTTCATACTTGATGCAACGCTATAGTTGCTCACAACACTCATGCGACTTGCGGCACGGCTCAAGCGTTGAGATCTGCGCATCGTCTTCTCGATATTTTCTCGATCATGACTTGGGAAGAATGACTGGAGTTCATGAATAATCATCTCACTTGGAGGTCTCTGTCCGAAGAACGAGCGGAGTTTAGCCACTGGATTGCGTTCATTGCTCGGTGATTGCGACTCGTCAACACTGGTGGATGGGCGATGTCGAGGGCCGTGCGGAGAGAGAGGCTGCTTGATATTATGCCAGGATTCACCCGTGAGTTGCTGGATTTTATGCTTCTGGCGCTGGTTGGAATTATTCAAGGCCTGCTGATGTGTGGCCTGACTCTCTTCATAAGCAAGCTGAGAGGCACGACGAAGCTCGTCTTCGGCGGGCTCTCCAGCATGGATTTTCCGTAGGATCAATCGACCTCGCTCGGACTTGTTAAATCCATCGCAGATCTCCATTAACTCTTGCTCGGTGAGCTTCCGGCAGTTTGACAGCTCGGGTTCCAGCCCATCTAATACGTAGAAACAATAATTTCTGAACTGATGCTCTGGAAGTTGGAGTTTTCTCAACACACGCAGAATAACTTCATCCGGAGTTCTGCAGTTCCGAATGTCCAAGACCTTGGTTTGTCCACCAGTGTAGATGACACGGATGACGGGAGAGTTTGACGGAAGTGGACCCATTGTGAGGGCGTCAAGACTAGGGTTGCGAGGATGAGAGCTTATTCGGCCTTCGTTCGGAGTACCGGAATTTCGGCCATGATCGAAGCCGCCTGAAGATCCATGATTAAGGTAGTCCTTGCGCCAGGTTCCTCGTTCAGAGTCTCCGGCGGGAGGCGACGCAGGCCGAGACAGCGGTTTGCTGTTCGGATACCCATCATCAGCCAGCTGAGACGTGCGTCGGTAAGGGAGGCGGTTATTATGAGAATAGCGGGAGGAATTTGAAAGTGCCGTGGCTTCAAGTGCAGCTAAAGTGTTCTGTTTCGGAAATCAGCACAAGCAAGACATAGAATAAGACTTGCAAGCTCACCATATTTTTCTGTCGTGATGTCGTTCCGGACTTGCTCCTGAGTTGCTTGATAGCAACGAAGATGCGTACTCGGTCGCCCACCTTCTTGATGCCCATTTCTTGTAGGATCTTTTGGTCGCATTCGAGTAGATTATCCCCATTGAAATTGTTCGCTGGTGATTGTCAGCGCTGTCCGAGGGTAAAGGTTGCAATGACCACGCATACCTCTGAATATTGATTCATATTGTCCGCATTTGATACTCTGAAGCCAGGCGACCACTCGTTTTTCGTCCCACGTCCTGTGCATAGTCAGAAAGACTGCAATGCAATAATCGTACCCAAGAGAGCCTTACCGAATCGATGCAAGATCCTCCTGTCCCTCCGAAATCTCCGACTTGGTTGGGCTCCCGAAACCCATCCCATCCTGAGCTCTTGTGGCCGTCGCAGGCCTTTGCGACGAATTGGGATAATAAGCGGCCGGTGTTTGAGATGCAGCTGCACTCGTAGGTGCAGAATACTGCTTAGGAGCCAGCATGACTAGATCAGAGCGAGTGAATGAGTCGTGAGTTCACGTGGAGGATGCAATGGATCGGCGCAGTGTCCTTCGCTCCGCACTCTCGGGGGCTTTCGCGTCGGTTTGAACTGGGAATCCGAAGGAAGATGCGGCGCGTCGGTCAACACATAATCTCGGTTCTCTGTTGTTCAGTCAGCCGCATGTTCTTGTTTTGAATTCTGAGTTTGGATCTCGCTCGGCCCCCGCGGGGGAGTTGCTGAGGGGTCGGGAGAACAACAGAGACAATCACAAAGAAAGTCGAGAGACACTGACCAGGATAAAACAATGATGTTCCAGCAGCACAGCAGGCGAAATCGCAATGAGGGACCTCAGCGATGCACCTTACCGTCTGAGCTTTTTTGAGGCGAGATCGGGTGCCACTTTAACTTAGTGTGGTCTCGATCGGGTCGATCTCGTAACTCCCCACTCGGACAAGAAGAGGAATAATCGAGAGAAGGACTTGGGGAAGACAGAGGCTCCAAGGCTTCCAGGATTTGAGAGTTCTTGTGATCAGGTTCGAAGGCAGGAACATCGGAAGTTCTCTGACTAAGGTGTCACATCAGGTGCATGCGACGTATCAAGGGGTTCCCCCCCCCCACGCGTTTCCAACTGTCTGATCCGACTCTGATGTGTCTCATCCCTTTGAACCACTTGTTTCATGTGTCAAATTCTTCCAACATTGCTTCTAAAGATTCTAGTGGCCCCGACGTTCATCACTCGCGAAGACTTTAGAAGGACTTTTCTATCATAGCCGCGTTGCTGGCGCCACTTGTAAGTTGTTGCCCTGAATCACATTCAGCATCTGAAGTGCGTTGCCTGTCTGCTACCTCCAGGGCGCTAGAGCCAGCTGGAGTCATATAGGTGGGTCTTCTGGGCTTTCTCTCGGGTGGGGTGCTTTCTTCACCCAAGGTGTACTCCCTACGATGGATGCCATCAGGGCAACATAACATGATGATAACATACATATTGCCCCCACAATCCACGGGTCTTGGGGTACCTCGCCCTAGAGTTTATGACTGTCTTTAGCAGCCCCTTGCCTCAAGTCCACGACCCTATCTAGGGCTTGTCAATGTAGATGTCAGGTCTTCTAGTCTGGTTGCCTCTTGTAGCCTCGAAAATATTGCGCAGTGCAAAACCAGATGGCGGGCGTCTCAAAGAAAGACCTGGTTCTCCTTTACTTCGTAGATCCCGATCATATACATACAGCTCTTCCCTAACCAATCTAGTCCCATGACAATGCTGCAGTAAGTTCAGGGCCCACTGGTGAAACAGTAGCTCTACGGAGCGAGGCTCGATTAGGCTCGGTGTCTCCGGCATATCTAGTTCTTTATACGCGATAAGGCTGTAGTGCGTTTGGAACTGGGACCCAATCGAGACACGGGACACGGGATATTGTCTTTAAAGATCGTACCTATATCACGACAATGTGTACTTCGTACTACTCGTATATCGGTTCCATCCACTCACTGCTCACTGCTCACACACGAGGATGCTAGGAACTACGTCCCCATCTGGATCGCTATTTCGGTCCATGAGTGTCATCTAGTTATACTGATTTAATTTATCTAGCATCAAACGCCAGCCAAAATCCAAGGACTCCCGATATGTTCATCATTAGGTAGTGTCTGGCCCACTCCTTGTTGTCTAGGCCGGTGTCTGCCACTGTCCTGCAATCCTCATATAGAGCCTCACTGTCCCAATACATGCCCGGTGAAGGTGGATGTCTGGCTCAGTCATTTCATTTCAATCTACTGTGATACCGGACAATTTCCAAGCGCATAATGCTCTCCACACCAGTGGAGATCTGACCGCATGCATATCCGGGCTGGGCATCATTATCAAGTACCAGACCCTCTCCAATACGCCCCAGGCTTCATAGCAAAGATCTGATTTCTTCTGTAGCTATACCTAAGCTCCAGAAGAATTTCCATGTACATGTATTGAAGCCATAGCTTCTGTCCACGTGACCGTCCCCTCACTGTGGGGGATTTTAGTCCAATTTCCCCGCTCAAACAGTCCGGCGGCCTCAAATTCTTCCCCTCTCCACTGTGCACCCCGTTTTCAACCCCAATAACCCCAAATAGAACAATGGAGGACGAAAAGTCAACCAAAACAAAAAAGAAAGGCGCTGCCCACCGAAAGTCCCTGTCTTGTGAATTTTGCAGTCGATCCTTTGCTCGCTTAGAGCATCTCCAACGCCATCTCCGCACCCGTTGAGTAACCCCCTCGTGTCCCCCAGGTCCCCGGGGCTCGTCTAATGTAGGACAACAGATACAAAGGAGAAACCTTTCTCATGTGACATTTGTTCCAAATCCTTCGCTCGAAGGTAGGCCCCCGTTACGCTCAATGTCCGGAATAGAATGCCAATCGCTGATCAATATCATTTTGCAGTGATCTATTAGTGCGACATGAGCGATTAGTCCACCCTGCTGAAAGCGCCGTCAGTCGAGAACAACGAGTTCAGAATGGTCAGGAAACCCATCATGAAGTACCAATTCAGTCCAATGTTATTCCGCCACCCCATCGCGAGTCGCGGATGTTAGAACTTGCAGACGCTATTCCAGTTCACACTCAAGTGCCACCTCCACCCGAAGTCCAATCGCAGACTCCATCACTTATAGAGACACCTCATTTCAATCCTTCCTGGGGCTACGACCTGAATCTCTTATCTCATGCCGCAAGTCATGTGGCTCTGGAGGGCCAACAAGAGAGCTTGGAGGCTATGAGAAAACCTCCACACACCGCCGCTCCTGCGCCACAACACATTCATCAAACCCAAGAGAGAGCAATAACAGACAGTTATGGCGTGGAGCCTTCGATACTCGATCTCACTGATCTCGGAGACCCCGTCCAGGATTTTACGGTTTTCCTCGAAAGTGTGGGCCTATCGTCGGATTGGGACTCGGGCGTGTTCTCGTCCGTTGAGGAATCAATGCTACCGCCAGGTATGGCAATCGATTCAAAACCGACCCGTGAGACAATACCATCACGACTTGGAGGAGATATCATGAACGATGCGCGGGGCACCGCCGAGGATAATCCGTCATTCTCGAATTTTGGCTCCCGGCTGCCATCACTACAGCCGGAGTCTCACGATATGGACGACCGTATTGGTCTGGCTGATGACAGTACAAGACCAGCATGGGACATCTCCAATTCAGATCGACAAGCCTTCATCACGAAACTAGAAGAGTTCTCATATGTTCTTCCGAAGGGATTTGTTCCGCCATCGCGACATGCCCTGTCTCGGTTCTTCGCCGGGTACATCAACGGTCTGAACGAACATCTTCCCTTCATACATGTCCCTACTCTTTCCGTTGCTAAGTCTTCACCTGAACTTACGCTAGCGCTGGCAGCTGCTGGTTCGCACTACCGGTTTGAGAATAGCCGGGGCATCGACCTTTTCCATGCAGCCAAAGCGATCTTGTTGGAGCGTCTTCGTCGGCGAGACAGCAAGCAAGTGCCTCAGCCTTCATGGAACTATATATCCCCTCAATCCGGGTTTCAGGGCTCTCGTGGTTCCTCGATCACCAACTCGGCGGGCAGTCCGTTCCAACATCATCATCAAATGCCAAACGCTCCCATTAATGCATCAATATACACACCCGATGACTCAGATGCTCACATGGAAGTGATTCGAACTTTCTTGCTTCTGACTGTTTTTGCTTCCTGGGAGCGACATCCGGAGCTCCTGCGGGAGATTCTCTCGTTACAGAGCACTTTGGCCCGACTCGTTCGCGAGCATGGCTTGTCTGAGCCACCACCTACCTCAGAACCCATCGCCTGGGAAGAGTGGGTACGCAGAGAAGGCAACAGACGTACGAAGCTCATTGTATACTGTTTCTTCAACCTCCACTCGATCATGTACAACATCCCCCCTCTAGTTTTGAACGGGGAGTTGAAGTTGAACATGCCGTGTGCTCACGATATATGGAAGGCGAGCAACCCCACGCAATGGCGCCGCGTTCACCGGAGCCGGCAAGGATCCGAAGTGTCCTTCCAAGAAGCCTTTGCCAGACTCTTCATGAAATCATCCATGTCATATCCATCGGCCCCAATATCCCCTCTTGGAAACTACATCCTCATCCACGCCATCATACAACAGATCTTCTTCGCTCGTCAGCTCTGCCTTTCAGCACCTCACATGCAAGGCACCAGTTTGAGACAAGAAGATTTGAACGTGCTGGACAATTCACTGAGTGCCTGGAAGGCTCTGTGGAAACGCACACCCGAATCCAGCATCGACCCCCAAAATCCTGCGGGGCCAATTGCCTTCACTTCCACGGCTTTGCTAGGCCTCGCGTATATACGTCTCCATGTGGACTTAGGTCCCTGCCGTCACCTCATCACACAAGATCCAGCCCAAATAGCAGTAGCCCTGAACGAGTCACCTGCGATTGTCCGCAGTCCACGACTGATCATGGCATTGCTCCACTCGGCCCATGCCCTCTCAATCCCAGTACGACTGGGCATTGACTTCGTGGCCAGGACACATTCCTTCTTCTGGAGCATCCAGCATTCGCTCTGCAGTCTGGAATGTGCATTCCTCCTCAGCCGCTGGCTGCTTGCTATCCCCGCAACGCAGTCAGAGCAGAGATTGTCGGAGCATGAGCGGAAGTTACTCTTGTGGATTAAGAGCATGATGGATGAAACCGAAATGGCGGTTGATCCGCCTGGCGCACCGGATATGGATTTCATGGCGAACCCGTACAAGGTGCGCCAGCTGAGTGTTTCGGTTGTCCGCGTGTGGGCGCGGACTTTCAAGGGGAATACTAGCTGGGCGATTGTTGATTTGGTCGGCTCAAGCCTGGATGCGTATGCGGATCTTTTGGAATATTGATTGATGCCTATCTGGCTTGGGCTTGTTCCCTCAAGATCTGGTGCAAAGATGCATCTAGCGTCTTGCCGGAAAAGAAAAGAAGCTTAATGGCCCTTTTGGAATGGCCAAACTAATGATTCTATGTTTTTTCTTACGTGTAATGTCTTTGGGAGTTTGTAATGGGGACTGGAATGTCAGGGTATCTTCTAAGGTTCTTCGCGTTCAATGTTCGAAGTTTGAATCTGCATGTATCTATTATGACCTCGTCACCTGTTTAGTGTTGTCTATACCCCGCCGGAGTTTTCTGTGGGCAATTGCAACTTCTGATCCTGTTTCCTTTTGGTCTTTGTCCTTTGTTTCGACTAGAACTTGCACACAGCGAGGCCTCAAAAGTACACCATGTTTCCACTCTTGGATTCTCCAAGAATCTTCTATGTTTTGAAGAGAGCAAGCACTCTTTTCTCTTGTCTTTCAAGCAGAAGTCAAATTCCTGGTCATATTCATTGAGGCGGCCATATCTCATAGATCCCATTCCCTAGAAAACGCATTACTTGCCAGGCATTTTTGAACGGTTCCTCGTGACACTCGCAGGCACGAATTTCAGGGCAGACATCGACTTTTCCAAATCGTCAATGTCCATATCATTCGATGAATTGGTTTTCTCGGTTATCGCTGCTGGTGGATTGGACTGAGATGCTGAGCTTCGGCGTCGCAATCTGCCCTCCAGAGCAGACGAGGTTGAGATACGTCTTCTACTGCTATTCATAGGTCGCAGCATAGAAGTCTGTGTATCAATACCATCATTCACAACGTAAAAATCATAACTCTACATAACAGATCAGCGACAATGAAACACAGCTCGAACGGGACCCATACCTTGGGAAACATGTGTTTATCGATCAAATGTAACCGCCGTTTCTGCGGAGTCGAGCATTTCCTCTCGCAGTTTTCAACAAAGCATCCATACTTTATATCCGAGTTAGCGACAAGCTCTGCGTTGGGAATAAAGTCGTGGCCAGAGTCTAGGTAGCTTACGGTCTTATCCCCACGGGCTCGCCGCGCAGCAGTGAGCGGATCATGGTTTTCCTCAATGTGCAGATTGAGCAAGTGACTCGTCGGAAAATTCTTGCTGCACTCGGAGCAGCGATTCACATGGGACTGGAGATAATGGACTTCGTAATCTTCGTAAGACGTGAATGAGAGCGTCTCGCGGTGAGGCGGTAAGGAGCAATGCATCACCTCGGGGAGGCGGTTGATATCGCTATCGAGGAACTTGGCCCGCTCGGGAGGAGGAGTTGCGATATTCACTACCGTTGAGGATACGGAATCTGAGTCTCGGCCTGGAGATGTTGACCTCGAGTGGTCTCTGGTTCGTTTTGACATGGTGGTCTGGCTTGCTTGCCTTGCATATGGGTTAGGTGATAGATCGACTTGGCGAAGGTACGGTGGACTTCGCTAACAATTGCGCCTTTTACTGCTTTGTACATGTGGTCATTGGCCTTTATTCAGTTGAATCAATTCCCTCTTCGAGTCTTCGTGCTGCGCCATTACAGCTCGGGATCTGTTTCACCACTTGGCTCACATACTGCGTGGTCGTAACGGAGCTTCCCCAATGTTCTTTCCCAAGCCAGTCGGGTCTTGACGCTAATCCATTTCTGGCCTAGTTTATTGAGAAGGCTCACCTCTAACCCGATTTCTCAGGCACGAATTTCTGACCGAGACACACCACCGCTTTTCTGCCATTTATTCTGCCCTCACGTTGACAGACTGACAGTGGTGCCTGTATACAACTTTGAACTCGCTTCTACGGAGTAAGTACTCTCCGGAATATGAGGCCTGGGCTGTTGGTCATCCCGCTAGCCTTCCTGGTGACGCTTTGACATAAGAGAATCCGATGATCGACGATCTTCGTGAACATGATCGTCGAGGTTCAGATAGAGCCTACACCGAACCTTCAGCTGAGCAAGTTAGTAGCGTTAGGCTCTAACAGCGGTTGATCATTGAATTGGAGGTCGTCATGGGAGCGTCTTTATGAGTACGTGACACGTCACTAGATGAGCGGACACGGCACTGCAGTTTATGAATATGTACGTACTAGCCATAGCCAGCTGCTATGTGGTTTTCAAGTGCACGGTTCCTCTACTCATGGCCTGTCAGCCCCACGAGCTAGGGCTGTCACTTTCTCGGCATTTCAGCGCAGATATAATTCGTCAATACATACCGGAGATCGAAAAGGAAACCAAGGAACCGGCTGAATATCTGAAGATGTCCCAAATTTGTGTTCTGCAAGATCCCCAATTCAACTGTGGAGATTGAACTATTGAGAAATAGCAGGTAGATCTCGACCTCGAAATGCTGATGATCGGCTAAACCACTCGTTAGTCACACAGTAGATCAATTCTTTGCGAACTCATCCTCTGAGGAATCCAATGGTGCAGATCGTCGACGAAGTAACTATATTAACCTTCACGAACACCATAGCTGACCATCTTGCAACTCAATTGCTCAAGTCTGCGACAACAAATCAATCCAAGGTAGTTATACCAGCTTTCTCCCGGAATTCCTGCAAAGTTCTCACCTTCAATAGACTATACGATGCGTTTCTTCACCGGCTCAGTTCTACTATCTGCTGCAGCAGTGACTCTGGCACTGCCCGAGGGACTCCTCCCCAGACAGACTCCAGGCACATGTGTCAACTCAAGACAATGCAGAGACCCCTTCTCTCTCGATCGAGCTTCGCAAAAATATTGCAATACTGTGACCCACCGGTGCGAGCCACGCCTGGACAACGGTGAGCAGTGCACCACCCATGACGCCTGTAAGGGTGTTTGTGTATCAGGTCTCTGCAAAACAGATTTCACCGGCGAGTCCTGCGAAGCTGCGACTGACTGCGGCCCCACGGGTCGAGGTTATCTGTGCTCGCCCATCACAAAGACCTGTCTTCTTTCTGAGCGTTATAAGGGCCTGCCGTGTGTCGAAAATGAACAGTGTGTGACTGGATATTGCTCTAAGAGCAGCGGCCTCTGTGATCACAAACCCGGCGGCGAATTTGCAGACTGCTCGAGTAATGCCGACTGCTCGGCACCCAATGTCTGTCGCAAGACCCAGTGGCATGATACGAAGACTTGCCAGGCTACGGATGGGACTCTTTACTCTCCTTGCTCGGCTGAGAAGAAATGTGTGGGGAAGTTGCAATGCGTTAATGGGGAGTGCTCTCAGCCACCGCAGTGTACTGAGCAGGGACTTGCCTGTTCGAGCAATGCGAACTGCTGCTCAGGAAAGTGCAGCACGACTGGCCTGTTCTTCCTCTGGCAGTGTGAATAGTTCGGGTAAAGTATACAGGGTGCTGGTGGAAAACTGTCCGGGATTTTGGATGTTATCTTTCATTACTTCATATTGAGTCGGCTATTTTGGTATTCACAGGAATGTCTAGGTCTGGGACCGTTATGAGCTTCTCGTTCCTACCTGAATTGTGAAGTCTGCCAATGTAATTAGTATATGTTGCCCGAAAGATGTATTCGTCGGCTCCTTGAGAGGCGAGAATTGTAGCTTGACTTATGTTGTAACATGCGTCATTCCTTCGCCCCTTTAGTAACCTAGATAGTAGGTAGCCAGGAACAAGCAGTCTTTTGCAATCTTACAATGTAAGTGACATACAAACTTAACCCTTATTCCTAATTAGGGCGACAATTCCCGAGGAAGCTGGGCTGTGTAGTGGGGCACAAGGATAGATGGAGGTGAAAAGATGTATATACCGATGTACCTAAGTACGTGTCACTATGTCTAACAGCGCTGAGCTTTTCTCTTTAACAAATTCCAGGTTGGACCATTGCTTCTTTCCAATTCCAACATTGTTTGCTTGAGTATCTCCAACATCGGCGGTCCCAACGAGACGTAATCTGCATACGTGAAACGATACCTCCCGCCTTGGCGGCACCAATCATCGTAATCCGGGACCGCATTTATGCATTTTCATACTCAACTCGACTCTCATCCCCATCAGCGTGCGCTTGTGATGCCCCTCTACTGATGGCTCTCTTATCGCTCACATTTCAAGCCATAGCCATCTGACCGGCGAGGTTGACGCTCGGTATACCCGAGTCAACTCCCTGATGGCGCCCTCGTTCGCCGATGTCTTGAAGTTAGTGCCTCTTTCCCCTCGGTTCCGAATGTGTTGTTTCTGACCAGCTGTGTGTGGTATAGGACTGCGGACGAAGCCGAGAACGAGCTTCTGCAATGCTTCTCGCAGGAGCAGCGCACATTCAACGAATTCGAACATTTTCTCTCCAAGTCAGTACCGCCCTAGCCCCGCGCGCATTGCCGCTTCGGCTGACCGTTTTGGCACACAGGTTCCGCTCTTCTTCCCAAAATGCAATCCTCTTTGACTTCAATGCTGCCCGCGCAGCTGAGATCGAGCTGCGCCTTTGGGATGCGCATGTGAAAGTGAACAATCGCTTTCGCAAGCAGCTGCTACACGTGAATATCCCCACCGAAGCCCTTCTTCGGGGTATCTTAGCTGACTTTATATTGGATAGTTTCGCGAGGAACATGGTAAGAAGAAACCAGTTGAGCGACGGAAGTTAGAACGCCATTACCTCGATTTCATCAAGTCAAGCCAGCGATTCTACCGCGGGTTCATCCAGCATCTGTCGTCGCACTTTGGAGGAATCGCGGAGTTGGAGCGTGTTGCGCACAAATTCAACCATGAGAGTAAGGCAGCAGTCTATACGCGCATGGTCGATTTGACATGCTGACCCGTGTTTCTTCATAGATTTGTCCGGCGGACCTCCGATTAAGCCCTCCGATGATCTGCGCAAGCTTATCCTTCAGTCGTGTCACGACACGCTCATTCGGCTAGGAGATCTTTCCCGTTACCGTGAATCAGAACTCGTCAGCAAAGATCGCAACTGGGGTCCGGCCATTGGCTATTATGACTTGGCCTCGGTCATCTACCCGGCATCGGGTGCATCTCAGAATCAACTTGCGATCATTGCCCTGGCAGATGGAAATCATCTTCGCGCTACCTACCACTTCTACCGAGCGCTTTCGGCTCATGAACCTCATCCTACGGCGAAGAGAAACCTGGAAATAGAGTTACGAAAGATCAAGAGCGCTTGGGCCAAGAGGGAACTGATCCGCCCTGAAGATGCTGGTATCCCCGGAAAAGCGTTGACTCCATGGTTTCTCTACCTACATGCCAAGTGCTACCAAGGAACCGACTTCCCAGAGCACGATGACCTGGAAAGTGAGGTTCTCAGCCAATTGGCAATCGAGATTAGAGAACGGTCGCTAGAAGGGACACTTCAAAAGTTCTGTCTCATCAATATTGCGGCCGAGGAGTGTGCTAAAGCTCGATCCGTTGGTAAGTGTTCGCCGGAATCCTTGTCCATGCATGTACTTACCCATTCTTTAGAAGAGTCGTCCGTGTCGGATGCATGTGTCTTTTTCCAACGAATCAATGTCAAGACATTTTTCACCTTGCTGCAAATACTCCTGGTCGAACTAGAACGGACTGCGTCTTTCGAAGATTCGAATAGCAAAGACGTGCTGCCCGTCCCAGACAAAATTTCTGCAGTTGCTCGCCGCATCTTGCCCGCGCTTCGACACTACAGCTCATGGCTACTTACCAATAGTCAGTCTCTCGTTGACCAGAAGGTGGAGAAAGATTCTTCTCTCTCTATCCAAGTCAAAGAATTCTGGAAAATCTATGCTGGTACGCTGAGCCTGCTGGCATCTTCCTTCGACGTTGTCAGCCTTCCAGAGGTTGATTACCTCTTGGAAGAAGATGAAGAAACCCGTGGTTTCGCACCTCTGGACCAGGATGCCACTTGTCGTCGATACATCGGAGGTGGTGATCAGCCAAAGCCCCGAATGCATGACCTTGGGGTGGAGAGAAGTCACCCCAACATGGAGATGCTCTATCGAATCCGCGAGTTCGTGATTGATGGACTTGACTTGGTCGTGAGAGGAGTATGTTATAAGATGTTGAGACTCCTACAAACAGACAAGCGAATAGCTAACCTTTGATAGAAAATCCCGGTGGCTCTTGTGGATAATGAGGACAAAAAGACATTCATCTACCAGGAAGAGGATTTCCCTCCGCAGTTCTATTCCAGTCCTCATGGTCGGCAGCATGCGCTTTCGACTACGAGCATTGAGCGCGAGGATATTCCACAACCCGCTCAACCCTACCCTGCCACAGAAGCTCAAAGTCTGTTCGACGGTTCCCAGTCGGCATCGGCCTCCATGTCCGCCAACATGCATCAGATCGTTGAGGGGGTTGAGCGACTTGTTGACTCGGACACATATGAAAATCCACCTAACAACGAATTTCCGTACATGAACCAAGCCAGGGAGATGCCAACACCTACGCACGTCTCTTCCAATGACAATGCTTATCCCTTCCGAGAGGAGAATACCTCTCCACCAGTCGGCGCTCCAATGGCCCCTCCGCCCGGGCTTGGACCATCAGCCATCACCGCAGCCGACGCACTCAGAATGAGATCCGCTCAATCGTACACTCCACGGCCCTCTATCCCCAGCCTCCCCAGCATCTGGAACCCAGTGGCAGATACGGCCTCCCCACGTACACCCCCGGGACTCGGTCAGCAAGCTCCGATGCATGCTACGGGTAGTGGCCCTGTATCTATTGAGCGTTCACCATCACACGATCAGCTCGCGCACGAGCTCCTCCTCCGACAGCACCTGATGGCCCAAACCCAGTACTCAAATTCAATGGACGTAGGGTCAATGCCCACCCCATGGGCATCATCCAACGCGCCCCCCATCCCAAGCAGCTGGGACCACAATCGCGCCGCCTTCGGTGCATATGAACTCCCAACCCAATCAAGCCTGGGACATCCCTCGTGGGCCAACGACGCCTTCATTGCCGGCAGCTACTCCGGGGCAACGCCTTACAGCTCCGGGCTGCCAGGACGCAAACAGCCCACCCAGCTCGGAACAATTGGCCAAACTCCACCCTGCGGACAAGGAGGCTGATTCGGACGTTCCAAGCTCTCGATTTTTTCTTAATCCTTCTTAACTGTGCAATATGCATGCAACACTACCTACCAGTCGGGGGAAAGCTGTCTGGAAAAAAGAACCATCCAGCTGGATTCCAGCTACCCCCGGCATGTACTGTGTTTTCTCTTTTGTCTGAGCATGGCTGGCCGCCCTGTGTGTACTGTGATGCGAACTGTGCGTTGAGATTCACACACACCGGACCTACTCTGACCGCATTGCATTGCACACTTACAAGTTACAACGAGCAGATACAATTGTACTACGCTAGCCAAATCTATTAGTGCAGATTCTGTTCTGCCCTGGTGATTTGGTGACGGGTACAGCTTTCGATACGTTTCCCAACGTGCAGGGATCCTTGCTCTCCCCCGTGAAAGTTTGCCTGGATGTCACTGAGTACGCGCGTTCAACACGTGGATACGATGAATACGAGGAGGATGGACTTGGGCGATTTCACTATTGGGAAGGAAGATGCTTGTTTCGTTCTGTTTTATGCCTTTTTCTACTTTTCGTGCTACATGCTACAGGGCCGGGGACTCTTCTGGTCTGTCCTAGCTGTGTGTTTTCTTTTCGTGGGCATCAAATATGCGCCACATGGCTACGGTGATATTGGAGAGGATCGATAGAGAGACTGCAAGCTGGGGGTTCTATTGTTCCCTTGGCATTGTTGTGCTGGTTAGGCGGTAGAATATCACTCTTCTATTTGCGTGCCTTTCTTCCTAGTTCTAATAGTGTACAGATGGATATGTAGAAGTAAAAGTAGAGCGCTCTAGTATGTTCATTTGTCGAGTCTAAATGCCAGACAAACATGATAAGAACCTCGACATAATAAGTTTCAATCGGATCTTTCAGACAGTACGTTGAAGTCATGAAGTTTTGATAAAAAGGAAATCTGGGTATAGAGGGTTGAATCATCCAAAGTCAGGTGGTGCTCATCCGGTTGTTAGAACTGGATTGCTGCACAAAGTTCCTCCAAAGATAAGTTGGAAGTTGTGTTGAAGGTGGTCTATGCATTTTTCGTAGCCTATATTCGATCCGCTTAAGAGCGAGAGTAGGTCTGCTTGGGGGAGGGGTAGCTGCATTTGGAGTGTGGTTAGTTATTACTCCTCGATCGGATTGGTCTGAGGAACTTACGAAGGTCCGAGCTCCTGGATGCTCTTGCTGGCGAGCCACTGGCCCATGTCGACGCTCTCATCGAGGGACTTGCCCGCCACAACACCGGCGCAGAAGCCACCGGCGAAGGCATCACTAGATGAGATTAACGTTAGCGTGAAAGATTGGAGGTGTTCGACGATTTCATTTACCCGGCACCGTTGGTATCGTTGATGGCGTCCTTGGAGATCTCGTGGACCTGGTATTTCTTCACCTCGACGTCGCCAGAGGCAGAGCCGGTAGCGACGATGGTGGGGAGGGTACCCTGGGTCACAATGGCCACACGGGGACGCTGGGTGTTCTTCTTGGGCAGCTGAGCCAGCTTCTTGGCAATCTCAGTGATATCCTCGGTGGCCCACTGGTGAGACTCGGCGTAGGCAATAGCCTCAGTCTCGTTGCAGAAGGTGTAGTCGGTGTAGGGCAATACGCTGTCCAGCTGGTCCTTGAAGAACTGCGGAATGAAAGGAGCGGAGAGAGACAGCATGAAGATCTTTGAGAGGTGAATATGTTAGCAGAGATACGGCCAGATGCGCCAAAGATCCGAATTACATACCTTGTTCTTGGCGGCAGCCTCCTCACCGAGGGCAAGGATGGCGGGCACACACACAGTCAGGTGGTAGCCACCGACGTAGTAGACCTGGGCCTTCTCGACCAGAGACCAGACCTCGGGCTGCTTGAGGTGATCAAGCTTGTACTCGTTGGCGGCAGCAAGGTGGGTGCACATGCTGCGGTCGTGACCGGTGATAACGACACCACACTTACCAGTGGGCTGGGACTCATCAACGCGGTACTCGGTGTGGACACCGGCCTCCTCGCAGGTCTTCTTGAGGATATCACCGTACTTGTCCTTACCGATACAACCGATGTAGACAACGGACTTCTCGGGGAGCATGTACTGCAGACATCGTCAATATCAATGCTAGAGCCCATGAACGATGTTCTGAAAACGCACCTGGGCACCACGAGCGGTGTTCTGAGCGGCACCACCGGGGATCAGCTTGGCATCGCGGGCAAGCAGGTCCTCGTAGATACCCATGTGCTTGTCCTCGGCGAGGATAGCATCATTGGGCTTCAGGCCATACTTCTCCAGGAGGGCAGCGTCGCTGCATGTGGCGTTAGTATCCCATATTACCCTTTACAACTCGAGTTCAATCTTACCCACGAGCCTGGATGTCTGTTGCAAGCAAGTCAGCATTGTTTGATACATGTCTGCTTAGATGGCGATTCACATACCGAGGAGAGGGTTCTCCAGACACAAAAGAGGGTAACCTTGAGCAGCAGCCATTGTGATATTATTGATGAATTGGTAATGAATCGAAAAATAAAAAGGTGAGAAAGGTGGGGAGGACCATGAGGATATATGGAGGGGCTGGCAGAAAAAGGCGGCGTCCTCCCCCGGCCCATCGGTTACACCCAAACGACCTTGGGAGGCCATTGCTTCTGTTCAAGCTGAATACATCAGAGCCATACTATATACCACCAAAATGGCCGACCACGCCATGGAAATACCGGAGCTCATTCAATCCGCCAGCATCAATCAGAACCCTGACCCAGCTCATGACATCAACCCAAGCACGGCAGCTTCAGAGAAACAACCCGTCGTGGAAGACCCAGACTCGGATACAAACAGCATTGCCTCCGACCTTGTCGACGAAAGTCGATTCATTCGGCCTGTTCATCGGCGGCAGAACCTTCCTCCTCTCCCAGATTTGCGCTTTGAACAGAGCTACTTGGCGAGCATCAAGGATGCTGAGACATGGGGTCGAGTGGCGTGGATCACTACGAGGGACCAGGTATGCGCCGTCGCAACTGAGCTGATGTCATTGAGTTAACAGTGGTAACATGGTGTACAATTCCTCGCTGACGCACCTTTTTTCTGCTGTTAGGTGCTTCTCCCTCTGATCCAAGGGACCGTCTGGACCCTCGCGCTCTCGGGCTGGCGCTTCTGGAACCGCAGTGCCTCGCTCAGCGGCCACACCCTGGGCAGTCGTGTACGCAGATGGTGGTATGAAGTGAATAACTGGCATGTCCCGCAATTGAATAAGACCCGGACTCCTGGGCTAGCATCGCAGATGGAAGATGTGAGTACACCTCCGAAATCGCTATTGAGTACTTGTCTGATGTCGACCAGAAGTGGAAATGCTGACGATTCGAGGAGTTTTTGAAGTCTTACGCGACTCAATTCGTCAATGCAGGCTCTAATTGAGGTTATATCTTCGCTGGATGCGATTCGTCGGTATTCTGATTCAGGTGTCCATTGACTGCTTCTGTACACTTTTTTGCTTGCATTTCTGGCGTTTGCGCTGCTGGAGGCGTCTGCTGTTATTGATTCCCATTTGAATTTCTATATCCTTTGGGCGTAGTAAACATCTTCTGTATGATTCATCGATCGCAGATCCCAGCTCACTACCTTAACTACGTTACTACAAATGAATTATGTGATAGAAACAAACAGCACGATGATGAGAGAAAGCAGCTTACACCAGACCTTTACCATCAGCACTGAACTTATGGAGTGTAAACGATGCTCCAGCGCAATAAACGGCGAATCTCAAGGCGCATACGGACTGCGTCAGTGGGTTGCCCCGATGCTACTATACCGATGCCACCAAGGCCAAAAGTACGGCCACATAAATCTATCCAGCCTCCCATATGCCGCCTCGATATTGTGTCAGTAGTATAACACTTACGACTTGGTCGTAGAGCAATTTCAACCAAGAAAGTCTTTCTAGCGACAGTGTAAATATACATCCCGGGTCCCTTCCTAACCTGAGTAAACTAAAAGCAATTCCAATTCGAGGTCAGAGCCCGCTGTTTCAAGTCCGGCTCACGCCATTAGGCTCAATCTGCTGACTGGCCTGCAGCGCCTCAGTATTTTGGCTCAGAGGTGCTTGGCCCGTAGCCAGTGATCCCGGTGGAGATCCTTGTGGAACGACAATCTGGGGCTCTGGCAGATGGTCAGACGGGTGAGGTGCTTGGCCTGTAGCCAGTGGTCCCTGTGTAATGACCACTTCGGACTTTGGGACAATATCAGACGGCACAGTCATAGCAGGTGTGGGCTGAGTTGGCACCTGGGGTACAGTAGATGAAGTCATAGTCGGAGCCTGTTTCTTGTCGGAGTTTGATTGAGGGAAAGTGGTTGGCGGCACTTGGTCAGACGAGGCTGCGGCGGTTCCTCCTGCATCCTTCATTTCAACGTCTGCCTCCGCAGGAGGTGCCTTGGCATTGTGATTTCCGACGTTGCTAGGTGTGTCTCCTTTCCCATATCGAAGCTGTACAACTAGGCTTTCTGATTCCTCGTTGCCAGTTGACTCATCTATGCTTTCTTCTTCTTCCTCTTCATTGTCACCCTCGAAGTCGTTTTCCAGATCGTCGTCAACTCCTCGCCATTCGTTGCCGCTCTCATCCGCGGCGGAATGCACTTCAGATGCATCGTCGAGATCGTCAGGATCATATCCAGAGTACCCGTTCGGATGACGCGAGGTACGGGCTCTCCGCGGCCTGCTTACTTCTTCTTCTTCGTCATCGAACACTTCATCATCGCGTTGTCCGGTCAGCAGAGCCTCGCCATAAAGGCCTCCGGCACGAGATCGAATCTGCCTCCCACTTGCCGTGAATCGAGGTCGTCTCGATTCGGCGGAACCTTCAGTCGGCGCCGCATTTCTGGTCGAACGACGAGTAGCAGGTCCGTCATCCGAGAATACGTCCTCGTCGTCCGAGTATGTGTATTTCAGCTTCTTGCCGCGTGTTCGGCCTTCATACATAGAGAACCCAGGATCCGGACGAGAGAATGCGGCCTTTCTTGCGAGGCGATAGTCACGGCGTCTCCGTTTCTAACGAAAGATTTAGTAAGATCCAATTGACTCTGAGAGTAGAATATTACCTCTTCTGATGCCTCAAATCGAGGAATAGAAGCGCGAATCTTTTCACTGAGCCTCTTGGCGTTGGTTCCTTTCTCAGTCTCAAGTTTCTCTGCGACGGCCTCAAGCTCAGGAATACTGCCTGCGACGCTCCGCCAAGTGACGTGTTTGAGTGCCGGATTGCTTTCGCGGTAGAGCCGGAAGTGTGTATCATCGTGTCCCTCAATAAGCCAATACCGACGTTTTAGGCTATCGCGACCCCAGGGCTGGACAGATAATGGCTGGTTAAGATCATCATCATGGCGTGCCTGCTTGTAAGATTCTTTGATCTTGGCCTGAACAGCTTCAGACGACGAAAGTGACCATATTATCAAAATCTTCAATAAACGCAGCTATAACACAGTCAGTCAGGATAAAGAACTGCTGCGTTGACAGGTATAGAAGCATACTCTTTCCACAGGGGACATGGTCGCGAAGCTCCTACCCCCATGCAGGGGGTTCTTGCCCTCCCATTGTTTCGGCCACTGCGACTGATGTGTATGAATTGCTTCTTCGAGAGGACGTGTATAGTGATTTCGTCTGTAAGTTGTAGCAAATTGCGTTAGCATCCAGTTAATACGGATGACGAGTCAAATGTGCAAGCCCTCCGCACGCATGGGGCATCGGGTGGCGACCATACTCAACATCCTTCTTGCGATTCAGAAGAAGCCCAAGCAATGCGCATAGGACTCTCTCAACGCATTCTCCAGGTGGATTTTCCTCGACTCCCTTCTCGATATCTTGTGGGCCATAGTGTGGCACGCCTCGGGGGAACACTTCGTGGAAACGCGCGCGGAACGCGACGATGAACTAAAGATTGCGACAACCCAGTAAGCGTGTTTTCTTGTGCACCGAACGCGTCATGGAGCGTCCGTTGATCAAGCAGCGCGCAGAATCCATATCTAGAGTAGACTCACTGCAATATCCGGGTTGTCGGCCAGGGTTTCTTCGTGTGGTGGTGAAGGCTCCCGCTTCGGCGGCGGCGTCTCGGACTCCTTCTTGAAATACTTTGCGATACCGGTCGGTTGATCAATGGCCATGGCAGCTTCATCATCTGTCGGCGGCGCCGACGACAATGAGGAAAGTTCTGAATCTGAAGGCATAGTATGGTGGAGGTGATGGGATAGGTGGTGAAGGAAGAAGCAAGTTGCGCGCGATCAAGCGTCACATCTACACCGAGATTGCGCCCGAAGGGCGGCCATCCAACGATTCCTGACACCACTGTTGCATTTGTACGTACTTTCTTCTACAGGTAGCTCCTGCGGTTTTCTAGAGCATCATAGATCAGAGCAAAGGTATACATGAGAATGGGCGTGTATCCAGTACATTTCTATATAGCGAGCGCGCTGGGAAAAGCTGGAATGGTACTAATGGAGCTCTATCAAATGTTTGCACAAGAGCAGTGAAATAAAAAAGCCACAGGGCCGAGAGACAGCTTCGCAAGTGAGTGCGACTGGCTAGAGAGACTGATTTCGTTGTCTTCACGTCCGATGTACGTGACGGGCTTTGCCGACTTTAACAATGTTGGATTCATGTCTGCAATGCTTTGGTATGCAACCATTCGAAGCATTGAGAGGGTGCCAATCCCGCTGTTTCCGTGTCGCTACATATCACCGGTTCGGCGCCGAGCCCTGGAAGTTGGAAGGGCACAGTAATGCCAGAGACAGAGACAGAGACATTGACTGCCGGTTAAAGGCCAAGAAAGATAACAAAGTTCAAAGTTCAAAGCTCCAACTTCCAAGTCGGGGCCTCGACGGTCACATGATGGATGACATAATCGATTCCCAAATGGGAAATTTACAGGGCTTGCACTTGAATATGACCTTTGCCGTGCAACACCCAACATAAGGCTCTTTTGGATGACAAAGTATTCTCTATCACTTGAGATCTGTTTTAAGTAACTCTCTTTTAGAAATTTACCTGATCTAGCTATCCATAGGCCTGAAAATATGCGTGTGTCGTAGTTTCCCAGAATCAAGTACAACGTAAGCGACCACGCGCTAAACCCGATTGGGTTAGGTTAGCGACCGCACCCTAAAGCCCACACAAGTCCCCGTGTCCGATGATTTCTCAACTCGTCAACGACAAGCCAATCTTCAATTCGAGGTACGACTTACCACTTCCCACGACAACTTCGTCCGGCTTCAATACTAACATAGATTTATTGTCCAGCCAGTCGCCATGGGTCGTGTCATCCGCAACCAGAGGAAGGGCCGTGGCTCCATTTTCAGTGAGTGCGATCGCAATCATCCCAGCACGAAATTTTGAAACTGCGCACCACGAGCAGCGAGGAGGAAATCAATTGGGGAAAACACACAAATTCGGAAGGAGATTCGGAATGCTGATATGGAATTTTTCTTCACTTTACAGCGGCCAACACCCGCCTGAACAAGGCCCCTGCCCAGTTCCGGACCCTCGACTACGCTGAGGCTCACGGTTACACCCGTGGTGTCGTCAAGGAGATCATCCACGATGCCGGCCGTGGTGCTCCCCTCGCCAAGGTCCAGTTCCGTCACCCCTACAAGTTCAAGATGATCACCGAGACCTTCATCGCCAACGAGGGCATGTACACCGGCCAGTTCATCTACGCCGGAAAGAACGCCGGTCTCACCGTCGGCAACATCCTGCCTCTCGGCTCCATGCCCGAGGGTACCGTCGTTACCAACGTCGAGGAGAAGGCTGGTGACCGTGGTGCGCTCGGCCGTACCTCCGGTAACTACGTTACCGTCATTGGCCACAACCCCGAGGACGGCAAGACCCGTGTCAAGCTGCCCTCCGGTGCCAAGAAGGTCATCAAGAACACTGCCCGCGGTATGGTTGGTATCGTTGCCGGTGGTGGCCGTACCGACAAGCCTTTGCTCAAGGCCGGTCGTGCCAAGCACAAGTTCGCTGTCAAGCGCAACTCTTGGCCCAAGACTCGTGGTGTTGCCATGAACCCCGTCGATCACGTAAGTTTTCGTCTACACACAGGCCAGATGACATCCAGAAACGCAATATCTAACCATTTTCTCTACAGCCTCACGGTGGTGGTAACCACCAGCACATCGGTAAGGCCTCGACCATCTCCCGCTACGCTACCCAGGGTCAAAAGGCCGGTCTCATTGCCGCCCGCAGAACTGGTCTGCTCCGCGGTACCCAGAAGACCAAGGATTAAATGGTTTTTCTTGGAGTTTTTCTTGTGACGGGTTGAAAATGGAATTCTGCTATGAGACGAATGTACTTAGGCGACTGCGGATAAGCGTCTCATGCGCCCTTAGCGAATTGAGGTTGTGGTCACCATCCTTTTTTTATCGAGCAAAACAAAGGGTGATGGAATGGGGTCCGGGGTTGGCCTCGAGAGGGCAGAACGAAATCAAAAAGCCCTTACGGGGCTGTGGAATGATACACCTTCAAATTTTCACATGTTCGTCCATCACCCTCGTAGATCTTATGGTCCGCTCTTCCGCAGGCATATATGTTGTCCTGGTGAATTATTCCTCTTCGCAGCCTGCCGGTACACGTAACAATGGAACTCAATATAGGAGTCTCCGATCGTCAGGTGAGTAGGGTGTATCTTGTTGGCACTCCCTTGACAACGATATTCACACTGGCCGCCATTACAAACTACAGCCTTGCATGTCTTCCGTGTCCCAGCAATGCAATACCGCCAAATGCACAAATATGGGGGATTGCGACTCGGTCCGCCGGGTTCAGGTGATAGTAGTAGACATACTAGGCCTTCACATGTAACTGACTACATAGTTACGGGGTTGCGCAATTATTAACTCTCTCGGATATGTACGACTCAGTGCTTCTGGTCGATACGAGGCTCGAGCAAGCACTACTCTGTGCAGGGTGTGCGGATGTTGGGTAGTGAGGACGCTGATTGGCCAGTTTGAGATCAATCCATCAATATACCCCACGTCCGGTGTTGGCTTTTACATCGATTCTGCATCGAGGAGTCATTATAACATGTTGAAGATGCCTATAGATGTACCTCCTGGTCCTCTGCAATATGGCAGGGATATCTGAGCCCCAAAAGATCCCACGACTCAACACGAACACCCCAACCGACACAGAACGGTGGCAAGCAATCGTCACCCGCGACACCACAGCCAACGCCTTCGTCTACGCCGTACTCACCACAAAAATATACTGCCGCCCCTCATGTCCCGCACGACTAGCCCGCCGCGCGAACGTCCTTTTCTACGATACCCCGTCGCAAGCCGAGAAAGCAGGCTTCCGGCCTTGCAAGCGCTGCCGGCCGCATTCGGGTCAGACGGCGGCTCAAAATAATCCTCAAACCGCCGTGGTTGAGAACGCATGCGAGTCAGTCAGAAACATCCTAGCAGCAGGGCTGAAACCGAAGCCAAGAGATCTGGCGGCGCAGGCGGGCTTGACATACAGTCATTTCCACCGTGTGTTTAAGAAACATGCGGGCGTTACGCCTGGTCAATTTATCGATCGGCTTGTGCAGGACGAACTGGGTTCACCGGGTTCGCTGGTCTCTGGAGCTTCTTCTGGGGGAGAGGCATTACGCCTGTGCTCTGGGGAAGGGGGGATATCTTAGATCATGGTAAAACCAGTGAGGAGGAGGCTGGGCCGCCTGGGGCCGGAGCTTCTTCCGCGGAGTGGATGGAGAGCCCCTGGGTTGAGTTCGATGCGCCGCTGGCTTCAGAGCAAGGACCATTGTTGGAGGCTGGGAGCGCATTCGTTGACCCTCGGATGTTGGTGAGATCTGGTGGTCTGACATGATTGATTCTGAATGGACCTGGGAGGAATATATAAGCATCGCTTGGCGCAGCAATTATATCCAATATACTGTGTCCACCAATAGTATAATTTTAAAAGGAGAACAATGACAATGTATGGAGTAGTGACAATTGAATCCGGATCTAGAAGCGATACTTGCGGCAATGCAACCCACAATCTAAATGGCCACGCTAGTTATCGTATCCATTGGAATGAAGAAACTGAAACAACGTTGAAACCACCTTTCAAGCCATCAGCGCCTGCGCCCGTGCACACCAGCATCCACGGCATCCACGGTCTAACACAGTATTTTCCATGTTGCAGATTAACCGAATTCGCTCTTAAATTGTCTTAATTGATAAAATCGAGTAATTTGTCTTGTTCCTCAGTGGCAAGAAGAAAGATAATTATAGTAATTTAGCCTTTGAATATTCTTGGTCCTCCAATGGGAATCCACGGTGCACCCCACTGACCCACTAGGCCGCGCTGCATCTTTCCAAGGTTAACACCTGTAACTGTGTACAGTATCCCCTTGCTCTCGGTTTATTTACATCTGTACTGTATACGAACAATGGAATTGAGTCAATTGAGACTGTGTCTTAGATGGTAAATGCATTGAAAATGACGATGTACATCGTATTGTAGGTATGCCACTGAGAAGGAAAAAAACGATTGGAACATCATACGCTTTCTTCTCCACTGATTGGCAGAGATCGACAAAACCGCATGCATCATTGCATATGAATTAAAAACGCACTTGGGGTAAATTCCATAAGTTCCAGAATTTTGTGGCTCATGGCCGAGATGTAAATTGTACATTACCCATTCAATCAAGATTGCGTGCCAGGGGTGACTTAAATGTACCCTCCCCAACCTCTTCCCCACTCTCCCCCTCTCCCCTCCTCAAGTGTCTCTGTCAATCTTTACCGGGTCATTCCATTCGCTTGAATTTTATCATTTGTTTCCCCTCGCTCATTACCTTAACTACACACAGTCGCTGGTTTCGATTATCCTTCCACCCTATCGTCCCAACTCGGTCACACCCAACATGCATGTCAACAAGAGGATCGGCCGATTCAAACAATGGGCTGGAGAGCGCATGGGCGGAGAGGCCAAAACCTGCCTGTCCGATGATTTCAAGGCAATGGAGACAGAGATGGCTGTGCGATATGAAGGTAGGAAGTTACCATGACCAGCGGTTGCTGTTCGTCCCTGCTGATTCGAGTCCTCTCTTTCTAGGCGTTGATCGCATTCATAAGGCCATGACCTCATATGTGAAGGCCATCTCGAAACGCAACGAGGGAGACGATAAAGAGAAAACACTCCCGATTGCTCATTTGGGAAGCAGCATGGTAGCCCACGGCGAAGACTTCGACGCAAACTCGGAATACGGGCAGTGCCTGATCAGTGAGTCTTGACGACAATGCGGAGGAAAGGATCATGTCGCTGACTTTGTGGCTAGTGTTTGGGCGCACTGAGGAGCGCATCGCGCGCATTCAAGAGAACTACATAGCACAGGCGACTTCAAGCTGGCTTGAGTCCCTTGAACGATCCCTGACTCAGATGAAAGACCTGCAGGTATGCATTGACCTTGCGATCATTGGAGACCGAGGCTGCGTACTAATTCATATTACAGCATGCTCGCAAGAAGCTTGATAGTCGACGGCTGGCATACGATACTTCTCTCTCGAAAATGGAGAAGGCTAAGAAGGAGGACTTCCGCGTTGAGGAAGAACTACGCTCCCAGAAGGTGAAGTATGAGGAAGCCAGTGACGATGTGTTGCGCCGGATGCAGGACATCAAAGAAGCCGAAGGCGAGAACGTGATGGATATGGAGACGTTCTTGAATGCCCAGCTTGAATACCATGAACGATCTCGTGAGGCTCTTTTACAGCTCAAAGGCGAATGGGTCGGGTAAGCATTGACTTCCCTAGCGATACCCAGGTGTGATACTAATACGAATTAGGTCCAGCGAAGGACACGCTCCTCCCCGCCGTTCGATGCGTTCTCGTTCTAACACCGGCCACTCATATCAAGGCCGGTATGAGCCACTGCAGGAAGAGTTGATTACCGCCACGGAGGGTCGACCTCCCATTCGATCTGCGAAAACCACGATGCCACATGCAGATGTATCCACGCGAGACAGCTATGCAAATGTCAATGGGGCTTCACGGCCCGTTCTCAACAGAGTTCCCACGTTTGAGGGTCCTGCTCAATTGCGACAAGAGCAATCGCCTATCGCATCTCAGTGGATCCAGCAGCGAACTACCAGCGACAATTTGGCTGTGTATGGACGCCGGAACAGCGCACAAGTTGGCAGTGGTCGCATCTCTGCTGATCCCTATGCGGACCCAGAGGAAGTCAGCTCCCATGGCCGTTCTAGTCCCGAGCGGATGTTCAGCGGTGGCAGATCTATATCCCCAGCAACATCCCACGGCAGTGTCGCGTCCAGGAAACCAAGCGCAACCAACTTGAACACCATCGGATCGAAAAAGGCTCCTCCACCTCCGCCTTCCCGTGCAAAGAAGCCCCCTCCACCGCCTCCGCCCATGAAGCGGTCCCTTCTTACTGCACCGACTGTCTGACCGATGGATCATGGCTCTGAGAGTGCATTGGCAGCATTGTGCGTCTGTTATCAATCTTTTAGCATGGGGTTTTGGAGTCTGCGATGTTTATGATCCGTGGGGGTGGTACCTATTCTTATCATTCTGCCAATATTATCTCGAGTCTAGCTTTCAGACTGTCCAGTCTTTCGGTTGGGTTTGTGCTCCGGTCTACCAGCGGTGGTCTGCTGCGGAGAGGTAGGAGGAAGGTGTTGCGCATACGTTTGTCTCCTGGTGCATTCGCAATTCATTCCGTTCTTGGTCTCATGGTCCCCAGGTCTCCATTGATATGTACCCATTAGTTACATCAGATAATTACATGTAGTGAGTGTGGTAGACCGTAGGATAGTCCATGGTGGAGATACCCATTAGCACACACTCCCGAGGATAGACCCTGCCCGGTCCCTGGCACTTGAGGTAATTCTACCTAGCATGCACTCCGTATTGTGATTTTGATTGATACTGTACAGTCACTTTCAGAACCCCCGCACATGACCGTATCTTTGGGCATCCCAGTCACATCCAAGGCGCAACTTATCACTCAGCAACCCTTGGGAAAGTCACTCAAAACTCAAGAGTCAAGCCATAATGCCAGAACGCCATGCGGTTATAGAGAACGTTCCCAAGTCTATGCGGGAGATGAACTTTCTAGACTCGTCCTACTTCAAAGAACCTGGCAAAAGCCTCCCGACACCAGCACAAGTGAGAGCTTTATCAAAAGACGTCCATCTGCGCCCTCGGCCACAGCCTGTTATCTTCGAAGACTCCGGAGTCTTCGTCAAGTTTGGCCCTTATGTCACGACTGCAGAAGGGCAGTGTCTCAGGATGCTCAAACAGGCCTTTGGAGATGAGCTGCCCGTACCCGAAATCTATGGATGGAGAGTCGACGAGGAGAACTACGTGTTCCTCTACATGGAGATAATCCAAGGACAGACACTCCTGGATAGCTGGGATGAACTCGACAGCCTGGAAAAGAGCTCGCTCTGCAATCAGTTATGTCAAATGATCAACTGTCTACGCCAGCTTGAACAAGATCCTTCCGATCAGTATATTGGTACGGCCAAATCATAATGGGAATGAGGTAAACGTGCATCTAGTTAAATCAATGCTTGCAGGATCACTACATCACCAGCGGCTTTATGATTATGTTTTCAGATTCTACCCGACAGCCGGTCCTTTTTCATCAGTCAAGGAGTTCAATGACTGGTTTTCGGCGTTACCACAATCATGGCTCCCCCCTGAGAAGAAGTTTGATGACCCCTATAGGTCTTGGTTGCCGGACAGTGAAGATATCAAATTTTCTCATGGCGACCTCCACCGAGGGAATATCATGATCTCTTCCGACAAGCCAGTTCGGATTGTTGCTATTGTGGATTGGGGCCATGCAGGATGGTATCCGGGCTATTGGGAGTATTGTAAAGCACTCTATACTTGTGATTACGAAGGTGAGTGGCGACGAGAATGGGTTGACAAGTTTTTGAGCCCTCGGTTTGATGAATTCCTGGTATTCTCGGAGTACACAATGGCGATGGGTGCGGTGTAAAAAGGACATGCAACGGAATGGTGGTATTATGCAAGTTGCGTTACTTCGTGTACTGTCTTCGCCGTAGGTCTTCCACTTCTTTTCCGTTATTCGAATCCCTGCCAGTGATGAAACGGCTGAAGGCCAATCCCATGGTTTGGGGGATCACGTTGAGATTGGACGATCTGAATTGCCTCCGCTGCAATGAGACCTTGTGCAACTAAATAGCGGATAAATTCCATGGTCCATTCCTGACATCGCCTATTGGTGGTCTGAAGTAGACAAAGAATGAGCACGCCAAACAAGAGAGAAGTCATACTCAGTAACCAGTTGGTTACCTAGTTACAAGCTTGAAGCCAAGGAGCTTACATCATTGACAGGTGCCATGAAGTTCTCACTGATCCCAGGAGCTGGGATATGAGAGGCAGCAACCTCGATATTGCCTCTGGGAATTGAATCTGTGGTCTGCGCAGTACCCACCGAGTCAACGATATTAAACGAATAAACCTGACCAATCGCAAAGATCTTGACGGCCCGTTGGGTCTCATCAGGACAGTAGTTTCGAACGAACTCGAGCCTAAAGCCCGTCACGGGTGCACCGACGACGTGTATCCGAGCGCCCATGGTGGGTACTGCTGCTGATGGAACAAAAATTGCAAAATGCGCTCGCTGGCGTGGAGCAGCGCGGTAAGAGAGGAGATAGATAGTTCTGGTATCCATGAGAGTGGTAGAGGAAGAGGGAGCACTGAAGCTATGGAGCATGAGGTGTGGAAAAGGCTTCTCTTAAGTCGTCCTATTAGACCATTTCTTGCACCTGCATGTAGTCTCATCAGGTGCCTTGAAGAGGGAGCCATGCATCATGTCCATTTCATTTGCACGAACCACATAAGGGACGAAGCGCGCATCTCCCCAGGCTATCGTATTGAGCTGGGGTTGTGATTTGGGTCTAGGGATGCAATAATCACCTTGGCGCTTAATGATTGGGTACCGGGGGCTAAGCATTTTTTGGTTCTACCGGGACGAATCATATAAGTAGGCTGTCACCAAAATCACTTTGCTGGACTCGGTTGGTTGTTTATACTTGTCCAGGTCTATGTGCATGTGGACCTCTTGCTCCAGCAGTAGTCGTGGCGACGACCTGGGAGTGAAGCTGTTCCAGGTGTTCATTCATTCACACTGTTCTGGCTGTATTTGGTGTCTATCTCCAAGTTGTTCCTGAGCGACAGCGCAAGGTCACACCCAGGTCGTCGCCGCCACTACTGCTAAAGCGAAAGTTCCACGCAAGCCCAAAGCTGGATGCTTCGAGAGGAACCGAACAATACTCCGTGGGTTCCTCACGCAGATGGACATGCACATAGACCTGTATAAGGCCAAACTACCAACCGAGCTCAGCAAAGCGATTTTTGTGCAAAAGCCACTCACAACATTGCACTCCAGCATCATGCCTCTCCTTGGGAGGACATTTGCAATTGACCTAAACTTCGAGACGTACTGCCCAGTGCCGAACCTCGTCGTCGTCACCAGGTCCAGAATGGCTGAACGCGAGTACCGAACGCACTCAGAGCCTTGTTCCTAGAACTCCCTCGAATTGTCCCTTGCAAATTGCCCCCAATTGCTCTCCAGCTAGGCATGGTTTCCCTTGACCCACCAGCGAATATCCTTATCGCAGTAGTCAAGGAAAAGGTCACAGAGCATCGCTGGATCCGTCATGCTGTGCCCTCTGCGGAGCTTCCGAGGCTCTAAATCACCTCCGTTACGTCCCTCCTCCGAGAAAGAGACACGCGGAGTCCTGCATCGCTCTAGGACTGTCAGCGGTCTCCCTGGGATCTTACACCATTGCAGGTTCTCCGGTATTCCCCTGGATGCCGGCAGGCCTGTTATTCAGTTACCGATGACCCATCATCATCCAGGTACCTCTGATGCTCCCTTTTCCGGAGGAAAGGACGTGACAGAGGCGATTGAGAACTTCGAGTGGCTGTGCAGAAGGCGGGGCATGACGGACCCAGCGATGTTCCGTGATGCTTTCCTATCTGGCTGTCTTGTCTCTTAGGCCGGAGATGAGAATTCACTGACATAGAAATTCAAGGAGTGACGGGTGACCAGGAGAGTAATATTCGTAGGTACTAGTTAGTTAGCTAGGAAGAGAGCCTAGTTACATAGCCACCTACCTTGGGCGGGCTGGAGCCTGAGGCATGCCTGAATCAGCATCGCTGAGACCAGCAGGCGGTGGACTGCATAATCCACCGCTTTTGTGGGGGAGAGGCAATTCAGGACGGTGGGCGGTGAAGCGCCCGCTCGCCCTCCGAAGATACGGGTGGTCCGTGAAAAGGCGGCCAAAATGGCATTCTGGCGCCCTTTTCACAGGTCCTCATGTTCCCATTGTAGAGTAAAGCAACAATCAAATTGAATAGAAGGTTGAATAGGCTACTGCAAAGTACAATAAACATCCTCTACACCACTTCCCCATTGTATTCCCGTACTCTTTCCCAAATTGGTACGGTACCAGAGCTGCGCTGCCCCAGGCCATATTCCAGCACGGGCTCATTACATAACCCGCTGACTAACCCCTCCCGTTGCGAAAAACTCCTTGCCAGGCTGTTGCCAGTCCTTTGCTCTGAGCACCCAGATTTCCCCGAGCTTGTCGCGCAACTCCGTCCCCTCCCCATCTCCATTTCCATCCATCCACTTTTTGGACGCGCCATCTCAACGCGTCTTCAATTTTGGCTTCCTCCCCAACCCTGCCTTAGCCCTGGGATCTCGCCTTTTTTACTCGCTTTCTTTGACTCCCTTATCCCTGAGAGTATCCGCGCCCCATCACATCGGAATCTCCGACCACGTCCCCCAAACATCACACCTCCCATCGCCAAGCATCCCATACAGTCGCACCTTGGTCGCACTCACGCCAACTGGGCTTCACCATACTATCGCTGCCCCCCTTCTCACTTGCGCATCTTGGGAATTGAGACCAGGTGGATGTTGCGACTTCCAACCTAAAACCCACATCCACTCTCCACGCCATTGTCCACCTTGCCTTATTCTGCTGGCTCATGAATTAAAAGAATCCACGCGTCCTAATGGCTTCCTTACACCAAGCGCCCAATATGGCGCCTGGCAATTTGCCGAACCTCACGCAGCAAAATGTCCAGGAAATCCTCCAGGTGAGTTTGTCGCATCACAACAATATACACAGTCGCCCATCAATCGTTCTGTCCCCTATTACCGTCCTATCCTAGTTTAACTGGCATTCGATCCTTGACGCTAACCTTGTCACAGAAATACCGGCAGATGCAAGAACGAGGCGTCCGCTCTGATGACCCGGAGTTTCTCAAGGCACAGAGCGTACTCATCGCCATCCAAAGACAGCAAGCGTTCAAACAGAAGCAGCGCCTGGCTCAACAGCAGCAGCAACAACAACAGCAGCAGGCGAATGGAACCACGCCTGAGGCTGTCAATGGCTCTCATGGTAAGTCTTGTGTTGTCCCCTTTAATGAGCGGAAACCCCAAGCCCAAGCCCGTCTGCAGGGCTAACATGGCTTGCCAACAGGTCGCACTCCTTCAGCTTCCTCAACTGCTACCCCTAGCGGTCCCGCTCAGGCCTCGCTGGGAGGCATGAATCAAAAAAATGCAACCGTCGCCAGTGGTAGCTTCGAACCAGAACAGCTAGCAACCCTCCGGAACCAAATCCTGGCTTTCAAGATGCTATCCAAGAATCTTCCTATTCCCCCCCCGTGTCCAAGAACAGCTTTTCCAAAATGCAAAGAAATCTCTACCGCCTACACCGACGGACACTGTTTCCACAGCCGAAAAGGTCGTTGAAGCTGCAAATGACGGTTCTGGTAGCCAGGCTCCGGAAAGCTCAGAAGCTGAAGTCTTGACTCGGGAGTGGTATGACAATCTCCAGTCCCCATACGACTCGCTGTCCAAGACCATCAGCTACACTGACCACGCGAATCGTGCAAACCGTGTGCGCATCCCCGCTCTATTGCCTCCTGGTATCGATTTGGAACAAATGCGCGCCGATCGTGAGATGATATTGTACAACAAAATCACCGCCCGCAAAGCAGAGCTTGCCCAACTCCCCGCAAACCTTGGTGTCTGGGATACCAGCAAGAGTGACGCGCCGACATACGACGACTCCCTCAAGCTGAAAGCACTGATCGAGTACAAATCCCTTAATCTGTTGGCCAAACAGCGACAGTACCGCAAGCAGCTCCAAGGCGAGATGTTCCACTACAGTAACCTTGGCATGACAGCCAATCGGTCCAGTCACCGCCGCATGAAAAAGCAATCTCTGCGCGAAGCTCGCATTACGGAGAAACTTGAGAAGCAGCAGCGTGACGCCCGTGAATCTCGAGAGAAGAAGAAGCAGTACGATCAGCTGCAGGCCATCATCAATCATAGCATTGAGCTTGCCAATGCCACTACCCAGCAACGCACTCGCTCACAGAAGTTGGGTCGCATGATGATCTCACACCACCAGCATATGGAGCGCGAAGAGCAAAGGCGCGTAGAGCGAACCGCCAAGCAACGTCTGCAGGCGCTGAAGGCGAACGACGAGGAGACATACTTGAAACTTCTTGGACAGGCCAAGGATTCTCGTATCTCTCATCTTCTCAAACAGACCGATAACTTCCTCAAGCAACTTGCCGCGTCCGTTAAGGAACAGCAACGTAGTTTGGCGAATCGGTATGGTGAGGCGCATGACCTTGACGAGGAATCTGACGAAGAGCTCGCCGGCAGCGAGGACGAGGGAGACAGCAACACCGCCCCCGGAAAGAAGAAGGTCGATTACTATGCTGTCGCCCATCGGATCAACGAAGAAGTTACCTCGCAGCCTGCTATGCTCCAGGGAGGTACCCTTAAAGAGTATCAGCTCAAGGGTCTGCAATGGATGATCTCTCTGTATAACAACAACCTGAACGGTATCTTGGCCGACGAGATGGGTCTTGGAAAGACTATCCAAACGATCAGTTTGATCACCCACATCATCGAAAAGAAGAAAAACAATGGGCCGTTCTTGGTCATTGTTCCACTCTCCACGCTTACCAATTGGAACAACGAGTTTGACAAGTGGGCCCCTGGGGTGAACAAGGTGGTTTATAAGGGCCCGCCCAATGCTCGAAAGCAGCAGCAACAGCAGATTCGTTGGGGTAACTTCCAGGTTCTTCTTACCACCTACGAGTACATCATCAAGGATCGTCCGGTTTTGAGCAAAATCAAGTGGACCCACATGATTGTTGACGAAGGTCATCGCATGAAGAACACACAGTCTAAACTCAGCAGCACTCTCTCCACCTATTACACCAGTCGCTACCGTCTCATTTTGACTGGTACTCCCTTGCAAAATAACTTGCCCGAATTGTGGGCTCTCCTCAACTTCGTGCTGCCAAACATTTTCAAATCTGTCAAGTCTTTTGATGAATGGTTCAACACTCCATTCGCGAACACTGGTGGCCAAGATCGCATGGATCTCAGCGAAGAAGAGCAGCTTCTTGTCATTCGCCGTCTTCATAAGGTTCTCCGGCCATTCTTGCTGAGACGTCTGAAGAAGGATGTCGAGAAGGATCTGCCTGACAAGCAGGAGCGGGTCATCAAGTGCCGGTTCTCAGCTCTGCAGGCTAAATTGTACAAGCAACTTGTCACTCACAACAAAATGGCTGTTACCGATGGCAAGGGTGGTAAGACTGGAATGCGTGGTCTTAGTAACATGCTTATGCAGCTGCGAAAGCTCTGCAACCATCCTTTCGTCTTCGAGCCTGTTGAGGACCAGATGAATCCCACCCGCATGTCTAACGACCTTCTCTGGCGTACGGCAGGAAAGTTCGAGCTGCTTGATCGTATCCTGCCGAAGTTCCGTGCTACTGGCCACAGAGTCCTGATGTTCTTCCAGATGACTCAAATTATGAACATTATGGAGGATTTCCTTCGCCTTCGAGGGATGAAGTATCTCCGCCTAGACGGATCAACCAAGTCTGATGACCGATCGGATCTTTTGAGACAATTCAATGCCCCTGACTCTGAATACTTCTGCTTCTTGCTTTCTACCCGTGCAGGCGGTCTTGGTCTCAACCTGCAGACGGCAGATACTGTCATCATTTACGATTCAGATTGGAACCCTCACCAGGATTTGCAAGCCCAGGATCGTGCCCATCGTATTGGTCAGAAGAACGAAGTCCGGATTCTACGACTCATTAGCTCCAACTCGGTTGAAGAGAAGATTCTCGAGCGTGCACAATTCAAGCTGGACATGGATGGAAAGGTTATCCAGGCCGGAAAGTTCGACAACAAGTCCACAAACGAGGAGCGAGATGCACTCTTGCGAACTCTTTTGGACTCTGCAGAAGCCGCGGAACAGATTGGCGACCACGAAGAAATGGACGATGACGAACTCAATGAAATCATGGCCCGTTCCGAGGAAGAAATTCCGATTTTCCAGGAGATTGACAGACAGCGGATTGCCACCGATCAGTATGGGCCTGGCCACCGCTACCCTCGACTTATGTGTGAAGAAGAATTGCCCGATATTTACATGCAAGAGGACAACCCTGTTACCGAGGAAGTTGAGATTGAAGTCACTGGTCGTGGTGCCCGTGAGCGCAAGGTGACCAAGTACGACGATGGTCTCACCGAAGAGCAGTGGCTGATGGCAGTGGACGCCGATGATGACACTATTGAAGACGCTATCCGACGCAAGGAAGCTCGCGTTGAGCGCCGCAGGTCTAACAAGGCCGGGCGCGATATGGAGGAGTCTTCACCTGAGCCTGATTTGGACGAAGACGAGACGCCACAAAAACAGAAACGCCGTCGTGGGCCTGCCCCCAAGCGCAAGGCAGAGGAAGTTGCAGAGGAAACGCCACAGCCTAAGCGCAAGAGAGGCCGGCAGCCTAAGATTCCGGATACTCTCAACCCGACGGATCGGGCCAATTTGAATCGCATTGTCGAAAGCGTCACCCAGACGTTGATGGATATGGAGGTTGAGGTTCCCCCAGAGGGCTCTGATAGCGACGAGGGGGGCCCCGTTCTACGTTCCGTTATTGAGCCATTCGTGAAGCCGCCGTCGCGCTCTGCCTATCCCGACTACTACGTGATCATTCAGAATCCCATTGCTATGGACACGATTCAAAAGAAGATCAAGCGGTCCGATTACCAGAGCCTGAAGGAGTTCCGGGACGATATCCACTTGCTTTGCCAGAATGCTCGTACCTACAACGAGGATGGCAGTGTGTTGTTCCAGGATGCCAACGACATTGAGGTGAGTCTCCAAATACTTTCCCTGTTCAATTTTCCATACTAACAACGTAATAGGCTAAGTGCTTGTCGGAACTGCGCCGATTGACCGAGGATCACCCTGAACTCGCCAACTTCGAAAGTCCAGCCGCCGGAGATGGTTCGACTGGGGTTACCTCCGGTGTCGACACTCCCCTCACTGCTGGCACCCCCGGCCAACCCAAGCTGAAGCTCACATTCAACAACCCCAACCGGGATAGCCCCTCAAACGGAGCAGAGTACGGTCTTGGAGAGTGATATCACTGCCATCGTGGCCCTTGACCACCTCATTCAAGTGTCCTGTGCTTCATTGCGCGCCTGTGACTTCTCCTTCATGTCGCATATGCTCTTCCCTTCTCATGTGTAATCCGAAAATTCTTCTTTTACTAGTTCTGTGCCATCTAGGAACGGCGTTTTCCCGTGGATGTTTGTTTTTGAAACCGGTGATGGAATCGAAGAGGGTGGCGCTGTATTGTTAGTTTATTCCGAGCGATTGATTTCTCGTCTTGACTGAATGGATAACCTTCAAGCAAGACCATGTATTTGATAAGTAATGTACCTGCAATTGAGGAGCATCCCATTCTTATAACGTTCATGTATTTGCAGATTCACTGCAGCGGAATATCACACCCCGGACTCTATTTTCGATCTCAAATAGAACGGTCCGGACGATCCGAGCGGGCCTCCAAGATGTGCCATACTCTGAGATCTACATTGATCGACCTTTCTTACTCCGCGGATTTGCTAGAGGGTTGGGAAGGGTATACTGGGACTTTCGACTGGTTTATCATGAAGCCTCGATCGATAGTTCGACCTACAAGTCTTCTACTTCAGATCGTCGGTTTAGCAGTTATGATTGGGCTTTGCGGCGAGGCGCTGAGTTTCATTGGAGTGTTTCGTGTTGGGTTATTTTTGGAGTGGAATGCAGATCCCGGGGTTGTTAGGGGCCAGGGCTGGGGCGACTACTATATTGGGATTCTCTGACTCTTTTTGTTCTCTGCGCTTTTTCGGTGTATTTCTTGATATTTCAGTGGTTCTCTCTCATGGACAGCCAATTGATCAGTGACAGTGACAGCGCTCTTTGTCGCTATCAAAGGAATTCGGTACGTGGCGATCGTCTCTAGGTGTGTTTCGGGACAAGGGGTAGTTGGGCGCTTGATGGCCAGAAGAATCCCCCACGGGGACGTACTCACCGGGTAGATCCGTCGTAAGATCATTCTAATCTCTGCTTGCCACTCGATTACATAGACATACGAAGGTACTTCTCTATTTGACCGTACGTACGAAGGTAGGATAAGCAGAACTACATCGAAGAATCAGTTCTAACCATGAAGTCTATAAACTCATTTCACATAAATTCATCTTCCGATATCTAAATTTGTTCCATAGAAAGTTTGAAAAAAAAAGACAACTCCTCTCAACCCAAGAGGGGTATATCCAACCAACACCCAGAAATCAAGAAATCAACTCTTAACCCAAGGTCAGAGTGTAGGCATTGTCAACACCGCAGGCAAGAGTGTTGACATCATCGGGCAACTGGTAGGACTGCACGCAGAAGGCATCACCAGGAGCACAGGTGGCAGTCGGGCACGACTCATCAGAAATGGTAACACCGAAGCCAGCCTTAACGAAAGCAGAGGACTTCTGCAAATTGATAGACGAGAGATCCCAGAAGAGAACGTCACCAGCTTTGGTGTACTCAAACTGCAGGACGTCGTCGCAGACCTCGGTGGTGGACATCTTGATTGAGATACCGCCGCCGTTGGCATTGGTCAGCCACTGGTCGTTGAAGGTCTCGCCGGGGGCGACGGTCGTCATCTCGCCTGGGTTGTCGCTGACGACCCAGAGGTAGACGGTCTGGTCGAGATTGTTGACGATGTTGACGCCGCTGCCCGTGGGGACGGGGGCTGCGCTGGTGGTGCTGGGGCTCTGGGTGCTGGTGACAGCGGGGACTGGAGGCTGGGGCACGCTGAGGGTTGGGATGGAGGTGGGAATGACAGCGGCAGCATCGACGGGGGAAGGAGCGGCGAAGGCTTGGACCGGGTTGGCGTTGGCGTTGGCGGTAGGAGCCGCGGGGGCAACGGTGACATAGACTGTTTCATAGGCTGTTTCCCAGACGGTTTGGATTTCGACATCGCGCTTGGCGACGGGGGCGGCGCTGGCGGTCAGTGCCAGGAGCGCGGAGAGGCCGACGACGTTGAAGAACATGTTGGCTTTGTTTGGTTTTGAATCCGGTGGATTGAAGGAGGGTGATTGATGTGTAGACTGTAGTGTCTTTGACTTGAGGGAGTGAAAGTCTGATCTACAGACTGTGAATGAAGGTATTTGCAAGAGGCTCAGCCTCGAAAGATAGAATCTAAAGGAGTGTGATTCAAAAGATCGTGATGGTCAAAGGAAAGGAAGAAAAAGAGGAGATGGAGCGGGGGTATAGCGCCCATTTATTCTTTGAGGTGGAGTCGATATAGGGCTTTTTTGGTGTCTCACATCGGGCGTCGTACACCGGACTGTTTGATAGGCAGAGTAGCCAGCCCATTGACCATTGACCACGCAAAGAAATGGGAGAAAATTTGAGTTTGCCATGTTGTTCCATGCGGTCGGTACCTGACTAGACAAAGCCGTTTCCATTGATCCCATTGGTGACCATTGTCAAATTCACGGATATGAGCTTTGGTCCAGCCAACCCGAATGGACTCGCTTACATTGTCCCATGGATGACATAGTACCTGACCCAGACTCTCTATTTTCCCATGTTCGTTGTCCTCCGTGGTGACTTGTTCGCCAGCGCTAAGTTCTTACTGTGGGGATAGGCGTTGGTCTAGATCAAATCAGAATCCACAGGATCTCGGACCAATTTTTGACTGCGTCTTCCGAGTTGGATCCGTCTCAATGGAATTTGTGCTGACAGCAATATACCCGTGTAAGCGGTCTATGGATCACCTGTATCATATTGTTGATCTCAATTTAATCGATTCATAGATTCATACTAAAGTGATCTCCTCTTTGAATCGCAAGACTAAATCGACTAGAGACAAAGCTTGGCTTTTGGCCTAAACGGGTTGGGAAGGAGGAAAGAAAATCACCACGTCGGCCCTCGGGTGCCAATGTGTCTAGGCTGTTGTGGATACGAGGGAATTAGGCCATCTCACATTTCACTCCTAGTGACTAACGTACGATCTTCTAACTAGTCAGGCACCACCGCTCAGGTACCGGGCCCCTCGGAAGTGGCTCGCATTGGCGAGAGTCCGTGAGACACGCCACTTCGGTGGATTTAGACAACGTTTTTACGAACTTCCAGAAAACTCTGCCGGAAATCATCTCGCCAAGCCTCTCGTAGTCTGCGGCGAGTCACAATTTTCTATGAATCTATCTCGGTCCTGTATACGTATATCACGGGCGCTATAATGAATCCCTCCAAAGATGAATGTGGCAAGGGAGCCAAGCCATGACCCCCGCTCAGAAAAAAACGCCCCCCAAATTTGTACAAGTGGTGGCACAGTATGCCCGAACAGTGGTCCAAACGATCTAATTGGACGATACGTGGTTTTTGCGGGCTGCCGATGTGTTCGAAACACGTTCACCACTTGACGAACCGTGTTTGCCAGGTCACACCCTGACTAGTGGCGGTTTACTCCAGGGCCACTGTACCCCGGCTGTGAGTATTGAGCGCATCAAACACATAGCCGAACACTTGGCGGTCAACGTCGGAGGCCCACAAGAAGTCCAGATGCTCGTAGGTTGAAATCGGTTGGGCCACAGTGCCGTGGGGCAGCCCTTTCAGCATCACGCCGATGTCGACGAGGCTATCGCTATCGCCGTAGAGAAGGACAATGGGTGTCTTGATGTTGCGAGTAGGGTACTTGACGGGCTTGTAGAAACGCTCATTGGCAGTAATATTGAAGGGGGCATACACCTCATCATCGTAGAACTGGAAGTTTTTGTTCCGGATGATTTGGAACCAATGAACGACAGACTTGGTGCTCGTGAAGGAAAAGAGATGCAAGTACGCAGCTAGCTTTTGGGTCTGCTCAATATTGCGACACTTCCAGTTGAACAGTGTCCGCAGAGCTGTGTCGATGATGCGCACAAAGATCGGTGGGTACAGTATCGTCTGCCACATCGTCGTCGATGATAGAATGCTGCGTCGACCAAAGAGTAAGAATAAGAAATCTGGAGAGGCTTTCATCAGTGAATCGACGATGCGATTGCGCAGGCCTGATGGGGCCATCGCCGGTGCAAGGGCCACGAAGACATCGATCTTCTGATTCAGCAATGGATGAATAGCGAGTGTAGCGAATGCTTGCGCTGTGCCCTGGGAGAATCCAATGTATGACAACGAGGGCTGGTCTGTAACCTCGAGTATGTACTCGATGCTATTGGGGATATCGGAGAAGGCGAACTGGTCAATCGAGAAGTCCCAGAACTCATTGGAACCTGGCGAAAATCGGATCGACTTTTTAGAGTACTTATTGCCGCGGTTGTTCCCTAGCCATACGTCGTACCCCTTTTCCACCAACTGGAAGGGCAGGCAACGCTGCTCATCTGTCAAAGCTACCCACACCTCACTCGACATGAGCAGTCCGTGGTGAAGGTAAACAACTTTCTTTCTGAGCCCAGTAGGACCCTGGTTGACGCGCATGTCCTCTTCTCCTTTCCGGTATGCTAGCCGATGTAGTCCAAGGAGATAACCATCGTTGGTTTGGACGATGTGCTCTTCGGCTTGATACCCGAAGAGAGCGCAGATTTCCGTGAAATCGGATGCACCTGCCACAGAATTGGCAAACTGCTCTTCTTTCGTCCACTTCTTGGATTCATTCGGAATCAAATAGTAGAATACTGATTTGGATTGATCATAACAAAATCTGATGATGGGGCTTGCTGTCTATAGTTTAGTATTGGGGAGCTTCTTCACTCAGTGGTCTTTACTCACGTAGACACCAAGTTATCAAATGAATGATTGTCTCAAGCAAAACAAGAATCAGAGACCCAAAGAGGGCCAGATACTCGTACCTAAGTAAGGAATGAAGATCAGTTGCCGTCTCCCTATTCGGAGTCTGGTCTGCTTACCAGAACAGTCTCCCGATGAAAGGAACTCGCGCCATCATGAACAATGACGGATATACATATGTTCACTACACTTTCACAAGAGATAAACCAAAAACAAAGCTGAGATTCAATCTAAAGCTGACGACAAACGATGCAAGCCGCTCCGACGTCATCACAAACATGTGATTCCGTGATAGCGATGCTTATCTCATCCGGGGATCCGACACACCGGCCAATCAGCATTGAGGCATCTGATGGCCTAAATTTGCCGGGCATTTATCCTCCTGCTGTACTGCGTATGTGATTGCGCATTCGTCCACGAGGTCGCGTCGAAATGCCCAGCTCATGCAATGATATCCGTAAGTTGTCCTCATCCGAGTCGCACAGAGATCTGATGGAGCGTCACGCTCCTGGCCCGACTGGACCTTTTCCCGCAGCCCTCCATTGCTCCGCTCCGACGCAAGCTAATCACAGTCTCATTCTAGGCCGGGCTCTGGCCCAATGTCTCCAGGAATCGGACTGCATCATGGTCCAGCGTCATTCACCCCGCGAATGTCTCAGCTCTCCTCTCGCTGAGGAACTACCCACAAAATGTCAGCAGCTGCGAAAGGGATTCGGCGAGTGCAAGTGAGTCAGGAACCCGGTCTCGGGATGAAGCCGACAACTCTAAACGGAAGGACAACAAAACTAATCATTGGGGCGCTTCCCCGGGAACAGGCGCGGTTTGATCGATATGCGCAAACGATTCCGTGGTAACCAGCCCATCTCGGTCTCCAAGGAAATGGAAGGCGGACAGTCTGGGAATGCGTCTGGGGGCCAGCTTTATGCTGGAAAGCCCGCATACCAGACGGTCAAGGAACTCAGTGGCGACGAAGTCCAGATGGACCCGGAGAAGACAAGAGGTCTGTGAGAAGGGGTTCTTGGATTCGCAGATTGGATGCTGGCATGGCCCGGAGTTCGGTTACGCTTACTGTGTAAAACGTACATTTCTTGTTTATACTCGCCTGTTTGGAATTCTATACCCGGACTTCATAATCCATATTACATCTTCCACTATCTTTTCCAGAACACCTACCGGAGGGACGGGCATGTCGAGAACGGCGAATGCGAACTCGGTGGGCGGTGGATAGTCGCGGACCTAGGTACCCATCCTCGCCGCAGAGAAATCTTAGACGGGAGGCGACAGGGCCTGATGTTGCTCGCAGGTTAGATAGGAGCAGAAGCCGTCGCGCCACAGCCCCTGGGCGCTTCACCTGAGATAAACCGGGTGTGCGGTGTTCCTCGTGTATCAATCCATTTCTTCTCGCTGTGAGCTCAAGTCGCGCCAGCCAACGTCACCAGTTCTGTAGGCGTGGACGTAGTCGTTCATTTTGCCTTGTCGGCTTGATGGGCGATAACCTTGATGTATGCCCATTATATGATACTGGAAATACCAACCTTAACGTCCATCCAAGGCAAATAAAGTCCATCTAGGATTCAAGCAGTAGCCCAATGTATCAATCTTCAGCTTCTTGCTGCTCGGTGCAAGTTTGAGTTGCAGGTAGTCTCCCTGAGGCTGCTCGCTCTAGAGCATAGACTAAATGACCCGCTATAAGTATTCGTGTCTGGGAGACAGCAGTCAATAGAGTGGTTCAAAGCCCTCGTATCTTCTTCTGATTGTTTCGGATCTCAAGTTCGACCTCTTTATCGGCAGGTCTCCATCAATATTCTAGGTAGTGTTCCTAGGTAGTTCTGTCCGAATGTGCTTAGGTAGTATAGATGCGGAGGGCTTCCATTGAAACATATATTGCTGAGATCCGGCTTTAGGTCCGACAGCAATAGCTTCGTTCTCATAGGTCTTTTCCTACATAGGAAGACACCTGCTAACTATCCTGCAAACTCGCGTGCATAAGTAGAGCTTTTGAACAAGATTCTTTACCAACGCATGGAGTACAATAATTGTAGACGACCAAAAACAATGTGAGTGAAGTAAGTCCAAAAAGTAAAAAAGAAGTCAGCACTGGGGTTCGAACCCAGGTTCCCGAAGGAACTAGATCTCGGGAAGTCTCTGATAGAGAAATCCAGTTCAAGTCTAGCGCGTTAGACCACTCCGCCATACTGACTAATGCTTGTGATAGTGCTTCATCTTCGGGATACATAAGGGACGTCTTTCATATTCTGGACTGGGGAGTATGAATTCTGCACTGTTATGCGTACCAATTCAACGGGTTATTTACCTATTCCTTTGCGTTTTCTGTCATTTACAAACAGGGGAGTCATATAGGGAGGGGGCTTGTTAATCAAGATATGTTGTGGAGTGAGACGAGCTTGGGTCGATGTTCTAGCTTCAAGAGCAGTGGAATGGTACCTACCCTCCGAGTCTGTGGTAGTTATCGCCGTATCCATTTTAATTGACTTAAGTCTGAAGTGATAGCTGAGCGATTCATCCAATGCGGCAAATAAGCTATAAGAAACAAAATGTATATATTAGGGAATCAAATACTGAAAGTCCAAGACCATGAACGGACATAGCAATGCATAAAGACCTACACAGCTAGATCTATATTTACTGACTCTTCTTAAGCTTATCCACCACAGGGGCAGAGTAGAGCCAGACAATCACAAATGCCAAGAAACCACCGATAACCGACCACAGACCGGCAATCCATACCCAACCACCAGTAATAGCCCAGCTGCGCGGGTACTCGTCATGAGCGAAGTGGCGGACAGTGACCTCGTGCTTCTCCTCAATGGCGGTAAAGAAGGGACGCTTGTAGTTGACGCGGAAGGAGAAGATACCGTGTTGATCGGGGGTCACAAACTGAGCGCTGAACACCGTACTGGTATCGGTGCGGTGGGTGGGCTGCAGGTTGAGGCGATGGAAGGGCGAGAGCATGGTGAACTCTAACTGGAGCTCGTCGTCGCCAGGAACCTCGAAGGGAACCCACTTGTCGTAGACATATTCAGAGATTTCAATGTTGTAGACCTGTAGAGCGAAGCAGAGTTCATGATTAGCTTGGAATGTATAGACAATAGAAAATTGTATCACGTACCGTCTCGTTGTTGATACGGTAAATCGACGGATTCAGCTCTGCGCCCTCACTGGCAAGGCGATGCTCGACCTTGTCAACCTTCAACACACCAGTCTCCTTGAAAGTCCAAGCAGTCAACTGCTTAGCGAACTCGCGGTTCACAGTGGGAGTCTTTTTGCCGTTGGGTGTCTGAACCTCAGCGGAAAACCACTTGTCCTCCAAAGCCTCCACGGATCCAAGGACGGTGAAGCGGGCGGAGTTGCGTGCCTGCATGGCGGAAACGAGGTTCAGCTGTGAGCCCGTAGCTAGGATATCCTCCTCCGCGGGTGTGCCCTCCTTCGGGTTGTAGCTGTAGGCAGTAGCGGGGGATTTGAGAATCGGCGAGAGGAGGACACTGTCACGTCCGAGCGTCTGGGGAGCTACACGGGGAAGGGCCAAAACACCTTCGCCATCGAAGAAGGCCTTGACGTCGGGGCGGAGGGGTCCAGGGCGCTGGACGACGAGGACATCGTGCTTCTCGGCGGCCGAGAGGGTATCGTAGTTGAAGTGGTCGACGACAACTTGGGAGCGGTCGGTAGAAAGGTGGATATCGAGTTCGAGAAGGAGGGAACTGATGGTGCTGGAGGTGGCAGACTTGCCGGAGAGGGCGAGCAGGACGTTGCCATCCTTATTCATGAAGTCGAGGATGTGCTTGGGGGTTAATGCGGGGCCAAGTCCTGCAATTTGTGGGGTCAATTGACTAGATCTCGAGGTAATGGGTACGGTCTTGCCTACCTTTGGACTTGGGAGGGAGGATCAGAAGGTGGTCGTAAGCTCTTTCGCCGTGCTTGAACAGCGCAAGCTGGTCACTTTTAGATGATTCAATGGAGACATCATATCCCCGTGCTAGATCGCAGAGTCAGCTCATATACCGGTACAGGAGCACAGAGTAATTTACCCTCTAAATCTGTCCACAATGTAGAGTATAGGTCCTTCTGTTCTGTATCTTCCAAAACGGCCAGTAGACGACCGCCAGAGCTGCTCAGTGCATTTACCGCAGCCAAGAAGCAGCAAATAAATAACGAAAGACACCACCTCATCTTGAATAAATCCCGCACAGCGGAGCTAAATTCAGGATAAATAAGGAGTCAACAAGAAAAGAAAGGTGGTTGCGCAGATATGTGTATAGCTCGCCAGAACGGGCGACGTGTTACTGGGGACGAGCGCCAAGACCCGATACGCTGAGTCCGCATCTCCGAACTTCAACTTCACTTCGTCCCCACGCTTTCAATTCTGCTCCTCGTTCTCCGCCTTACCACTCAACAACCACTCGGTGGACCTCTACATCTGTTCATTCCTACGCGTTTGGACAATACGATCAAGTCAATTACCAATTGACCCCGCACCTCTATCGCAAAAAATCACCCGACCGGTCGCCAACGACCGACTTCTGCAGCCATGTCTTCCCCTCAGTTCTGGTCGACCCCTCTCCGCTACATCCGCTGGGCTGCGCACGAGAAGCCAGCTATCCTCGCTGCCCTGTGCATCGGCGCCATGGGACCCGTTGCCCTGGTCACTATTCCCCCCATCCGCCACGCTCTCGGTGATGTCGACCCCGAGCCTATTCCTATGACATATCCCAGTATGAACCCCTTCAATCTGTACAGTTGGATGCATTGGCATTCGAATATACATTGAGCAGTATGAACTAACCAGAATTCTCAATGTTTACAGTTCCGCAGGGTCCGCGGGTGATTCCCAAGGGCTACGATGACGAATAAATGATTCCCACACTACGAGAATATCAAATTGTCGGAGGTTAGGGAGAATCTCGTTCATTATCCATGCTTGGGAGAATGGAATTCAGCGGATGACGGGAGATGAATTGACTGTGCCACTGCCACCAGTGGTTTGATGAGCAAGTCCTACCTATCGCATGTGCTGTGCGGGTGGGCAAGCGAAAATGTACTCGTTCGCAGGCTGCGTCTCCTGGCCGTCGGAATGCTTTGATACCAATGTTTTTTGCGCATACGCCGAATGTCGAGCCAGGCGCTACTGTGTATGTACTATGTTCTGTGCAATCGTATAGCCGACATCAAGTCACTTTCTATGTTCCAGGTATCTCGGGGATGTACTTGAGGAATTGCCTGCGTGAGAAGCATTCTCCTTGCGCTTGCAGACTGTGTGTTTGGGTAAAGTCACGGTGCACGACTGTATTGGAATGTGCTTGTAGAAAAGAGATTTTACATGTATCTTCGCCAACTGTGGTCTTTTCTGCCTGCTGCACTTGGAACCATCAATCTTACTATCTATACTGTGCCGCAAGCTACAGGCGTTAAGTCTGACAGATACATCAGTAATTTGACATGGATATGATATTCGATTCACTGAAGAAAGTGATACAGAGAATCAGGTTCATTAAGGTCATGGATCCAATCCACGAACTTCCACATCAGAACATCAAATCACAGAAAACGGACCAACGCCGTAAATGCTCATATCTACATGTGACTCGCCAGTCTTTAGTTTATCGAAGCACAACACTCGAACCAAAAGAAAGCGAAGTCGAACACGATGGCTCTCCCCTGTTTCTCAAAGGGAAAGGCCAAGCAAAAGAAGAACTTGCTAAGGAAAACACACAAATCCTGTACACCGTTAAAACCAACGACACAAAACCCCATTCATTATTGTGGGAGTGAGTATTCCCGGAGTCCACGAGACCAGAGAGGAAACAAACAAAACGCTCAAGTCCAGGCCACCTTTTCGCAAACTCGATCAAGACGCATCACTCCTTTTCCTGGTTGGCCAGGTGCAGAAAGTAGAGGAGAGAAAGCAAAATAAAGACAAAGATCCACGGGAAATCCAAGCTCTCGCCACAGAGCATTTTGGGCCATGTTCAGTGGAAGTCCATGGGTATAAAAGATGTGAAGTTCAGGCCCGATGAGGAATGGAGACTTTGTTGATTGGGCCGTTTGGAATTGAATGTCGAAGTCCTCTGGCTTAGTTTGAAATTCCTGGATTGACAAACTGAGGATTGGAGAAGGGGCCGCAAGTAGAAAAAGCGCGTAAGGCTTGTCCAGGAGGTTGCAAGGCATCAACATCATCCCAATGGCTTTCGGAGATATTCCAGGAAGAAAGCATCAAAGTGGGCCACAATGTGGAAGGAGACGGATAGGAAAATCATGGACGCAGGAAAACCCTTGGAGAAGGTCATTATTGTCTACCGCCGACGGTGAGGGTTGTCTCTGGTTGTTTGTGGCCTGCGCTCATAATCTGGAGTGTATCTGGGCTCCATTCCTATCCGTGGATCCGGGGCAGTAGTGGTAGGATAGGCCATACCGGAAGTTACGGGAGAGTAATCCTGCTCGGCATCATATCCAGGCCCCGGGTATCGGGGAGCATTGCTTCGGCCATTATCGTAATAGCCCGAGGGGGCATATGTGTAGCCTTGGGGGGCGTGCATGTCCGCAGCCGTCACAACGGGCTGATTGGAACCAGAATATGAGACCTGGGGAGGAGGATACGGAGTTGTCCCTGATGAGTATGGCGAGTGAGAGGGGCCTGTGTATGATGAAGGAGTGGTGTATGGGGCATTCTGTGATCCACTGTAGGGGCTCTGTGAATAAGGATCCATGTATGACTGAGCAGGTGCTGCAGTAAATGGCGTAGGAGATGCACCCTGGGATTGGCGAGACTCATGAGTGATCGGAGGATAGCTCGCTGGAGCAGTGTTAGGTACATGGGATACGTTCACATCTTGAATGTAGTTCCCTCTTGATTGGCCAAGGGCAGCCCGGCGTGAGACGTCCGCCTCCCAGCGGGCGGAGTCAGCCTTCAGATCTGTAATCATCTCCTATAACAAGATATTTGGTTAGATTCCCAGATCCACGTATCCCGCCCTCGTCGCATATCCATGTTCACTTACAGAGGTGAGATTTCGATAGGCACGGATGAAGAATCCTGGGCGACCCTGCTTACGGTCAGCAATCACGGTTATCCGAGTCATTGGACCGAAACAACGGAAAACAAACATTGTGGTTGCCGGGCCTCACGAGTGCATCGTTCCCAAGGTAGCGACAGATATCTGCTTGAATGACTTCTCGGCTGATTCCTTCGCCTGGGATGAAGTATTCATTCTGACGCTCAACGCGTCCCTCATAACGGCCAGTCATAACGTATTCCGGGGAGGGAGATATCCGGGGTATATTTAAAATTTCTCGGGTCCAAACGGCCAGAAAGAGGAAATCCCGAGTGTGGAAGATGGTCCGAGAGTCCTTGGAAGTTGATGAAAGGTGGTGAGTCCGTTTTTATTGGAGAAAGTACAGATTTTCTATCAGCGAGACGAGCAGGTTCCAAAGTCGAAAATCACGACTTCAATGATTTCTTCTTCCTCGGGTCCAGGGGTAAAGAGAAACGAGATATGATCCTTAGGGAATGGCCAGAAAAGATTGATCCTAGCAATTCCTTGTGGAAGGAAAGTCCGGTTTATCCTGGGAAGAAATCCTGGTTGTCCACTGGGTATATATCCTGGGAAATTCGAAAAAAGGCCTCAGAGATGGTGACTGAACAGCGACAAGAAAGAAGCTGAAATGTGTCAAAAAGAGGGGGGTGAGTGGCGGAATCAATAGGGAGAAAGATAAACACGACACGGCTGATGCTCCTGAGGTCTGGGATCTAGGATCTGTTCGGATGAACTAGATTTTTTGGCCTTAGGATAAGAGGAGAGATGGTTGAGAGATGGTTGAGATGCTGGCAAGTGAAGGCCAGAAGATGAGAAAAGACGAAAGAGAAGGGAGAAGAGGGAGGAGGGGGGTAAGAGGTAAAGTGGGCTCTCTAAGGCGAAAGTGGTTGGGCCGTCTTGGGCTGGTGCCACGACTCCCCACTGAGGACAAGGCGAAAAAGCATGCACGGTCAAATGTGGATTAGAGGCAACTTTGATGTGTGCAACCCTGTCCATGTTGGTAGCCGCCTTATGCCATATTCGAAGGTGTCCACGTATTTATTGTCATAAGTACATACGGAGTATCAATAGAGGGCTGTCGAGGTATGTCTACTCGGACACGGTCTTGGTAAACCATCCCCCAGTAAATACTGGAGTTTTACTCTGTCTTCATACGCAAGACGATGTACCCTGAACTAGACCTTGAAACAGCCCTTCTTCCAAGTTCCCACTAAGTTTTTAGCAAGAACAGTGAAAAAAAGTAAGGGCCGATCCCCCATATTCAGCCGGCTTGGATTGCTCCTCAGTCTGTGCCCCTGGACAAGTTATCATTCAAACTACGAAACGCCCCCATTATGTAGTGGATCTTTAACAGCGGTCAAGTACTTAGGTACATAGAGCTACCAACCGAGGAATGTGGGATCATCGAAGAACGTCAGATGCTCATCCATGTGGTTGAAGGAAGGCAGTGTCCAGAGGGGCCACATCGTAAAACTCATTATGATTGATCCCTCCCCCACCATCTCTGCACCGGATGGTTTCGACAGAGAACCAATCTGTTGAGAGAAAAGACCAGTGGCAATCTGTAAGCTCGCCACTCGAAAAGGTAGCAGCCGATGATCACACAAATGACCACAAGAGATGCGTTGGGCAGGAATGCGTGGCTTTGGGCACCCGCGCGAAAGCTCCAAACCTCTCGTCCACTCACAGCCCGCCTGCGTCAGCTGGATCGCACAGATCGGAGATCACCCTGTCTCGTTTCTTTTTCCATGTTCCAGACCTCTACGGTGGGTGATTTTTGTACATTAGAAGAATCCTACGCGAGACTCGACTGCTGACGGTGCAGGGGTAGTTGAAGATAGATGAACAGGCGCTAAGTGGTGGTCCATTTGGTGATCACAGCTCTATCTCAGGAATATAGAGATGTAGAATAGTAGCTGTATCTGGACTCATCTCATCATCTGTGAAGAATCAAGATAATGACCCGGGCTCTCCCCCTTTTGCGTAAATAGATCAGTAATTATTGAAGACAAAGAAAACAAACACCGACCTGAGGCTGATGACACGTGCCCACACTAGTCCATTTTTGGTACCTCGTTCCAAGGTCCGAAGCATCGAACCTTTTGAACCACGGAAGCTCTGCGTCCGATTTCAACGTCACCCCAAATAATCTGGTGTTCACCGCCATGATGCACTTGCGAGCATGTCCGAACCAACCGAACCGACCGATCCCGTGAAGGTCTCCCGCTTCACGTACCGGCAATTGCAAGGGTTGCGACACGGATCCACGGCAACACCCTTGCGAGTGATTGCACATATCGATCTCGATGCCTTCTATGCGCAATGCGAGATGGTCCGTTTGGGGACCCCGCGGGAGAAACCTTTAGCAGTACGGCAATGGGACTCTTTGATCGCCGTCAACTATGCTGCACGACCATTTGGGATCACTCGTTTCACCAATGCTGCGGAGGCCAGGAAACTTTGTCCAGACATCGTCTTACAGCATGTTGCGACTTTTCGAGAAGGGGAGGGAGGTCGGTGGGCATATCGAGATGATTCATACCGCAATATCGGCACGGACAAAGTCTCCCTCGATCCGTACAGAGCACAATCGCGAAGTATCCTCCAGACAATCAAGGAGGCGCTGGCCACGTGGAGTGACGATGGCAGTGAGGAGAACGCCCAGACCACGAAGCCGGAAGTCACAGCTGGGGTGGAGAAAGCAAGTATCGATGAGGTGTTCATTGATCTGTCTCCATTGGTATACAAAGTGCTTCTTCAAAGATACCCAGAGCTTCGGGTGGGGAGACAAGACGAGAACCGCGATGCAGAACTGCCTATACCACCGACGACGGCCTTGCAATGGGACACCGATTGTTTGATTGATCTGGATAAACTCGAAACGGAGGAAGATGATCCAGACTGGGATGACGTTGGCATGCTGCTAGGGTCCGAGATTGTACGATCGGTTCGGAACGCGGTCTGGGAGAAGCTTAGCTATACCTGCTCCGCTGGACTTGGCCGCAATAAAATGATTGCAAAACTAGGGAGTGCCTGCAACAAGCCCAATCTACAGACAGTGGTGCGCAATCGGGCAGTGCAGAATTTCCTAGGAGGCTACAAGTTCACTCAGATCAGAATGCTAGGCGGTAAACTCGGCGATCAAATCACCGCCGCCTTCGGGACAGAGAAAGTCAGCGAACTATTGAATGTCTCGCTTGAGCAATTGCGCACCAAGCTTGATGATTCCACGGCATCCTGGCTTTACGGAATCATCCGTGGTGATGATCGCAGCGAAGTCAATGCTCGAACTCAGATCAAATCTATGCTATCTGCAAAGTCTTTCCGACCTAGTATCAGCTCACTTGACCAAGCCGAGAAGTGGCTTCGTATCTTCGCAGCTGATATCTACGGCCGGCTTGTGGAGGAAGGCGTGCTTGAAAATAGACGTCGCCCGAGAGTGATCACCCTGCATCATCGAGGATCACAACAATCTCGTTCTCGCCAAATTCCAATACCGGGCTCTAACACCATCAACGAGGATTTACTCTATGATCTGGCTAGTACCCTGCTTCGTCAATTTGTGGCCGACGGACAGGCATGGCCTTGTTGGAACCTGTCGTTGAGTGTCTCAAGCTTCGAAGATGGCGTGAGCAAGAACAAAGCTATTGAGGGCTTCTTGCTTCGAGGAGACCAGGCAAGAGCTTTGACTCATTCCTCGAGACCCAGGGATACCGATGATACACGGGGTGGAGACGCTCCGAATGATAAAAGGCGGAAGCTTGATTCCGACGGGTGTACAATTGATAAATTCTTTGGAAACTCAATTCCCACCGAAGATACCGAAGCTGGCGAGCAAGGCACTTCGCAACAACCTGAAACGGACGCTGAACCTAGTGGAATCCCTCGTTTCACATGTCTGCGATGCTCCAAATCTATGCCCGAATATGAAAAGGAGGAACATGATGATTGGCATTTTGCCAAGGATCTCGCAAGCCAGGACAGAGAGGGAGCGAAGTTTTCGCAACCGATACCACAAGCGAAGAGTAGTACTCGGGGTGGGACTGCTCGTGGAAGAGGTGGCCGTGGTGGCGGTGGTGGCGGTGGTCGCAGCAAGACCGAGAAAGGACAAATGCGACTGGCTTTTCAGTGAAAGTCGGTGAGCTCGCCATCAATCACTGTCTGTGTACTTCTAAGTTTGCTTTCAGTCTTGCCTGTTATAGCTACGATATACCCTTGAACTGCCTTGAGGCAACCTATATGTACCTGTATGTACCAGATCTTAGGCCGCCGATGCGCATTTCCCGATCGCGGTGCCGCCACTTTATGAGAGTGCTCAGGGCCATGACAAGTATCCATGTTAGGGAGTTCCCGCGCGAGCACTAGCAAAAGGTTGTTGTGCCGTTAGCAATTCTCGTCCATGGGTCCATTTCATGGGGTATTAGGTGTCCTTAGCAATCCCCCTTTCCACGCTACTGCGTAGTCTTTCCTATGCCCCACCTTCAACTCCCTTACCCAATCCACTCCCACCTCTCGCACGATGAGGACTAGGTTCTTTTACGGCCTCCTTGGCACTCAGGTCACAGTCGACTTATGGCCCCACCCAATCACTGGCCCTGCGTCAGTAACGTGGCAGATTACCGAAAAAATCAATGAAAAAATATGTCCTACGGACGAAAGGTACTCGAATGATGGTAACTTTAAGCTACTACCAGCCTATGTACTTGGCACATTCCGGTGCCGATCGACCGATGACAACGAGGGGAAGAAGCTTGGCATCCTGAGAATTTACAAGCAGATTCCATACGACGGCACCCAGTTTTATGACTATGAATCTCGCAAGCAACAGGCCGTTGAGCCCTACGAACCAAGAGAGCTGGTCGCCTTGAAGGCCTTAAAGCAGCGAGGCTGCGTTGTTGTTCCGGAATTACTCGGCTATCGTCTTACTAAACAAGGTGCCATGGAGATCGTGCCTAGAGGATGCCTCATGTACATTGTGTGTAAGCAAGTCCCGGGGGAGCCCCTGACTCGAGAAGCCTTCTGGCAAGCTCCTCTCGCGAAGCGCAATGAGATTCGGGCCCAATTTCGCCACGCCTACCAGTATGTCTTCATGGCACTTACCTGATATGTTTATAGATAACACGATATAGGCAGCTTGTTGAGTATGCGCCATTGTTCAGCGAAATTCGGAAGATTATCTATGACTGGACAACAGGGGAGATGTATGTCGCTATCCTATAATCCTATTCCACTCACAACATCCACCGAGCTAATAGTCTCCAGGCATATCAGTGGGTTCTGGCGTACCGAGTCCCTCGACGGTTACGCAAAATGGGATGACTACCTCTTTGTGCGGTATGACCTTGTATTGACAGACCCGTCAGATGAACATTACTTTAGGATTGGTGCCACTGATGCCCATCGCGATGAAAAGGGCTGGAGATGGTAGGTCTCATGACAACGTAGGAATGGGGATACATACTTGTTGCTAGTTGCTAGTTCGACTTATGAAGAATCGCCTGACCGGCGCAACGGGCTCTGACTCGCTGATTCAATCAGAGCCCCAATGATCCCTGCATGAATTACTTGAGCTGTTCCCGTAAGGTCTGCATGTGTAGCAAACTAATGTTTATTGATGGGAACAGGTTAGTGACCGTGACTTACGTGGCTGTCTCTCTCTCTCTCTCTCTCTTAGACCCCTAGTAATTTCAATGTTGAATGATTGCGCCGGCTACAGACCCGAAATACTCTTCGGTAAAGGGCCGCTTTGGGAGACAGACGTAAAATGCCATCCCTCGGATCAGTGAGGCCAAGGAGAGATGCGAAGCTAAGCCTATAGGACGCCTGCTGGGAATATAGTGTACCTAACAATAGAGTGAAGACGGGATCCCTGTTCCGAGGCGATGCGCGTAAACAAGTATCGATGTTTTTGTGCCATGTAGGTATATGAACTTTTCTGTTGGCTTTCTCTAGTGGGTGGACCATGGCTCTCATTTCGTCAATGTCGTTACTGTGCTCTAGAATCGGGGCACTAGTTATTGAGTCTAATACAATTGAATATTACCTTGAATGCTGTAGTATTCATGATCTCTATAGCTTTGCCACTGCCTTGGGCAACAATTCTAGTATGTGCTCAACAGAGTCTATTCAACAATGGCCGCTGTAAAGTTTGAGCGATGGAAGGAAGTCGGTGCCTGCCTATTTGGTCTCGATGGGTGCTTCCTGCCGCATTTCGAATCTCCTCTGAATGTGTTGGATGCCTCGATGTCTGAGGCATCCAATTTAGATAAAACCCAGCTAGTTCGCCTGCTGTCTCTTTCTTTCTTCCTTCTCTCCAGCCATATGAATACATACAGACTTTCTCCATCTATTTCCCATCTATATTGCATTCATATTACAATGTCCCCATCGAGCGTGCGAAACATAGCATCGGCATCCAAAGCCAGCTCCCGATGTCAACAACAACAACTCCCTCATGCTACAGACAACACGTCTCATCACATGTCTTCCAGTATGTTATACTCTGGGATATAGGCTCTAGACTCTACATTCCAGGCGTATGCTATTGGGATTAGTAGTGTCAAAGGCTTATAACAGTTGTACGCCGGCTGATTCGTACTAACAAATGATTGATTAGATCAATCCAATATGCCGTCAACAGTAAATGGCCGTGCCATTCTGAGGCAACCTTTGCCACAGCTGTACATTACCTCCAAGCATACCACGTCGAGCGCAGTGCACGACATGGGATTTTTCGGGCCTTTGCGCGAATGGACAAACTTCTTCCAAGAAGTAAAGCAATTTGAGAGGAGCCAGGATTGGTTGCCCAGACTGCTAGGGTGGAGCCTCCGGGGTAGACAGGTTGATGCGGAATCTGTCGCCATTGGCGATGAGCATGGGGTCCAAGGGCGATTCCAGCAATCTGTCGGCCAGGTCGTTGGATGATGGATCAGTGTTGGATGCGCAAGGCATCAAGGCGAGATTCGCGGACTTCAAATCAGCTGACATTGCTGATGTGTATGCCGGATATACTCGTATCCCCGACGTGGCACTGATTTCAACCGATCCGGTCAGCATTGACCAGCTCAAGGCTGTAGGGGAGCTGAAAGCTCCCAGGGTGCCGGCGCACAGATTCGAGCACTACCGGACAGCCGAGCTCAAGGCCTTCTTATTTGCCCAAGTCATAAAATACATGTTCGAGCTTCGAGTGATGTATGGGTTCATGTCAACCTATGAGAGCACGGTATTTCTGCGACAAGTGTTCAGAGATGGGGAGTGGATCGTGGAGTATTCGCCAAATGTAAAAGCGTCGTTCGATGGCTCTGGTACGGGGAATGAGCCGTCATCGGTGAGGCAATGCTTCGCATATCTGAGCAGCCTAGCGTCTGAGCAGGCATTTGTTGATAACCGGACCCCTCGTGCTGACTGGTTCAGATATGCATGATAGCCCGGAGAGGATGTCTACTGTGGAACTGTAGAATGCTCTATTGTGAAGGACTGTGGCCCTCCGTGGTGGATGTCACGATGTGGATCAAGGAGATACATTGGATACGAGTAAGGAATATGGGAAGGATACAATATGTATTATACCCTAAGGTAGACTGAACTCGGGTCCTCTGAAATTCTGAATCACTCCCAAGCAGGACAGAACAGGATGTAGGTGAGGGGCGGTCTAGATTTGCTTCTTTGCTTTTGTAAGCTTGCAAACTTCACAGACCACTGGTGAATCCGAGGCCGGATGGGAGGGGTCAACTGCTATGTTAGTTGCATGATCCTGCAGATGCTTGACGACATCTGCTCCAACATGGCCAAGTCGTCGGTGCCATAACTCGGGTGAGTCATTCAACACCTTCGGCTCATAGGACGCGAGAGCGAGTTTGCCGAAGTCATGGATGAGGGGAGGGATGATAGATACCGCATGGGCTGTATGAGTGCTGGTGGTCACGGGCATACCATCAGGAGTTTTGGTATCCCATCGGAGGAGGTAGATGCCGGCTTTGCGGTTGAGGCGGCAGATTTGGGTACCGCCTGATTCGATAAGGGTGCAGGTTCTGCCATCAAGGAATATTCCCGCATCTGCTGCGCGGTCTGCAGAGACCAGGTTTAAGTGGAAACCGGGTGCGAAGGCGACATTCTTTAGGGAAAAAGAGGTCCCATCAATGCTGTCGGTGGGTTTCACAGAAAGGGTACCGAAACCAAGGATTGTGGCCTCAGTGTTCCCCACTTTGACAGAGGAGACAGCGGGTTGGTAAGACGATAGGAAAGATTTGTCGTTGCATATGTGCACCGTTGCGCCTGTGTCGAAGCGCCAGACATCGTCAAATGAAGGTTGACTAGTCTGCTTAACGGCATTGAAAGCCAAGTCAGTGATCTGTGAGACAGCGGACTTGGGAATGAAAGTCGAGAATGCCGTGTTGGTTGGATTGCTGATGGTTAGTATCAGTCTTCTGGAATTCCTCCAGAGCTAGTGTGTAAGGTTTGTCACCTTTGAGCACAAGAAGCTCATTATTTTGCAGTCCTTCAGACAAACTCTTGTCACGCTCAGGGGGACATATGCCCCATCGGACGCCTCACGCAAGTTGAAGGTGTCAGAAACTTGGGCGTCATTAAGCCGCCGGACGTAAAAAAATGCAACAACAACAATCAGGGGTCAAACCCTCCCAAGACCAACATGGAAAATTGGATCTTGAAGTGGCAAGTCCACCTCTTTTCCCTCAGTGTAGCAAACTTGCCACTTCAAGATCCAACCTTCGATGTTGGTCTTGGGAGGGGTTGACCCCTTATTGTTGTTGTTGCATTTTTTAACGTCCGGCGGCTTAGTGACGCCCAAGGTACTCGTTCAATATCTCAGGAAGGTCGGGAAGTGGGTGATCCTTAGTGCTTCTCCGAACTTGCTGCATCCAATGGTTGTAATATTCCAAAGAGACTGGAGCGATGGTTTTGAGGAACTGCATTAATGAGTGATGATATAATATGACTGGCGAGGTACTGGAGGGGGAAAACAGGAAGGTGGGGCATAAGGCATCCTCACGTGACATGCCTGACAGCCAAGACACAATGATGTAAGCCACCCGACGGGGTGACTATTGTCCGACAAGATCCAAATTGCATCGCAGTTCGCCCGAATCCGAGATCGGGCATCAATAGATACGAAGTCAAAGAAAGTACCGTGACGGTAAGCATCTGAGCCACCATACGGTTCGTGACCTAAGACGGGAAATATCTGACAAGAGAACCAAGGTTCAAGTATCCATTCCGCTTTAAGGTTCGGGAAAGAGCCATGGAATCCGACATAAAAGATGCTCGAAGTAAATAGACATGCTCAGACGTAGGTAGAGATTGTCGCTAATGGAACCTACCACCTAGACCATCCCAAGAAATATATACCGTGGTATATCTCCAGTCCTAGTCAGATACATTCGTACTCCAGGGCTAACCCAGTGACATCAATGATCAGCGGGTATCGCGGGGTCGATCATTTCTTTGCTGTTTCTCAGCGCTTAACACGCAAGACCCAGGTTTTGTGATTTCACTGCGCAACTCCATACTGCATATATTTATAGCCCTAGGCCGGACGATAATCCTTGTCGATAACCGATCTCCTAATAATTTGACTCGCTGAGCGCGCCTCGTACTACCAACCGACCGCTGCGGCGCTGCCTAGCTGGGCTAGGTGCTTGATCTCTCGCACAGCCCACGATCCCTCCCTCCGCACCTGGAAGCCCCACCAGCCAACAGCGACAAAGTCGACTGTTGCCTTCCAAGGTTGCCACGAGCACTACACAGTACATGAATCTCAACTTCCCTTGGTTAAAACTTAAAACCTGAGATACATCAAAGCTGAGCGAAGACGGTCCGGCAATCGACTACAAATTCAATGCGGGTGATCGTTCCCCGCACTTAGAACAAGAACAAAGACAAAAACAATATGTCCCGCCGAAAACCACGCCGCGAATACTACGAGGAAGATGAGATATATGGGATGGATCGGGAGCCTGAAGGATATGATCGACCGCTCCGACAACCTCGTTACAATGAAATAGACGAGGAATACTTCCGCCGAAGGTCTGAGCCTTTAGTTGACGATATGGAGCGCATGCATATTTGCGGACGTCCTCGGCGAGATTTCATGGAGAGGCGCAGGGGCATTGAGCTACGAGAGCCGCGAGGTGGTGATCTGACGCTTAGGCGGTCGAGAGAGGAGCTGGAATCTGATTCGGAGTTGGATTTGCCAGGAGTTATGCCTCTGGACCGTGAGGCCTTTGAGCGGAAGCCCTGGAGCTGGAGCAGACGTCATCTTCGTGAAGTGGAGGATCCTGTTGTTGAGTGGCAGGAGGGTCGGAGGGGTCCTCGTCGACATCCGATGGATGTTGAAGAGGGGTATGCTAGGGATGATATGGGGGATTATCACGGATCGCGGAGGCGTCTTCTTGAACGAGAGCGAGAGTTTGATGATGGGTTGATTATTGATGAGAGGGAGAGACGTCCGGATAGAAGACATCGCCCGCGACGGATAACCGAAGAAGATCTTCTCGTGGAAAGAGAGAGGGAAAGAGACGATTATAGGAGGCGTCATTCAGAGCCGCAGTTTGAGAATGATCCTTTCTTGGTAGAGGAACGGTACCGCAGCGGTAGACGCCGTCGTCGGGAACTTGAAGACGATGATATAATCTTTGAAGACAAGGAGCCGCGCAGTCCAAGCAGGCGGCGTCCAGAACGAAGGTCTGAAGACGATATTCTCTTTGAGAAAAGAGAAAAACGGCGGCACAGACGGCGTCCGGAACGGGAGATGGACGATGAATCGGTATTCAAACGAAAAGAGAAAGAAGACCGCCCTTTACGACGGGGATGGGACAGCGAAGTCGACATGCGCTCTCGTGAGAGGAGATTGAAGTTTGGGGAAGAGGAAGAGGTATACCACCGACGACGGCAGCGGAGTCCGCCTCCTAGGAGAGTCGAAGTCGAAGAGGTCCTCGACGATGTAATTCCCGAACGACACCGGGGACCAATAGATCGTTCCAAACGGGATCTCGACGAGGAGGAGAAGGTCATTCGGAGGAAAGACAAAGGACTGCGACCGGTAGATCCTGCAGAGGAGGAGGAGGAGATCATATTACGCGAACGACGAGAAAGGCGACGGAGTGTACCTCCGGAAGACCTTGAGCTTGAATCACGAGGTCGCCGCCGAGGAGTTAGGGAAGATAGCTCGCCAGATGCGGACATCAGACTGCGCTCGAGGTCTCGCGTGAGATCATCCGCTCGAGACCCTGATGATATCGTGAAAGGGATCAGTATCCGGAAATCAAAGGAGAAGCTCCCGTCTCGTCCACCTTCGCCTTCTCTGGCGTCTATACATGTACCACCAATCCACCAGGATGTGTTTACCCACCATCGGCACATTGATCATGGTAAGTCACGGTGTTGGCCGGACAAGAATCAGGAACTAATTACAGTCAGGCTTTGAGGGTCCGCCGCCTCATGTGCCCAGTCAGGTGCCGTCCCCCGTTGGGAGCGATGAGGAGATTGACATTAAGCATCTGTGAGCACATCAAGCTTGTAGTCTTCATCACATTTGTTGTATGCTAACAATCAGCGTAGGAAAATGCGAGGCGGACGAATCCCAGAGGAAAAGATAACACTCAGAACCCATGATAGTACAGATACTATCGCCCCAGAAGATTCAATCTCACCAACTAGCGGCCCAGGCATTGACTTTAGTGATCCATGGGAACGCGAAGCAACATCCGCATCCCGCAGTCGGCATATTCCACTTGACAAGGAGAAAGATCTACCTTCCATGACTGAGTTAGAAACGGAAATGATTCTTGAAAGTGCCGCCGCGGCGGACAACGCGCCAAGAAGCGCAGACGATTGGTCTGTAGTACATGCTCCATCCAAAGAAGAAGCCATTGAAATGAGCGGAGGCCTGGACGACCTGGACGTGATCGAGGTCAAGCCTCGACGTGCTTCGGTGGAGGAAGTCAACTTGGGACGAGTTGCGCAGCAGGTCACGGAAACGAGGGAGACTCGGGACTATCGATGGACTGAGATTGCGAAGAAATTGGTCGTAAGAGAAGCCATTGAACAGATGGATTACGAGTACGAGGAGTCCAACGGATTCTATTACATCTTCTCATATCTCACCCCTGTATGGATCCTTTCTTCCTCCGAACGCTAACGGCTATTCCGGATACTGACTCGGCAACAGGGTGAATTAGATGATCTTGTGGAGTTATCGGATGAGATTCGGAGTGCCCGCCGCAGACGTATCCATGCTATCCAGCGTGAGCGTGCCTCTATCTCTCTACCGTCCGCATCTCATATCAAATCTCCTCCGGTGGGAATGCCGGCGCGGGCACGTATGGCTGAGAAGCGTATGCAGGAAATCCGGGATCGAGAATGGATGATGAATCGGCGCTAAGGAAGCTTTATGAATTTGTTGTTACGTACGACCCATGAAGAGATTTGCAACAGTAGGCTATTCGCATACTCCGGTTCTGAATGTATTTAGCTGGCGCACCTCTGCCGCGTGTGCCTCCCTAAAACGGCGGAATCAAGATAGTGCGCCTTCCTAGGTCAATCGGAGGTGGGAAAGCGGATCCGATGAGTCGCAAAGTCAGAGGTTCACGATCTGACGATGTGATCAAAACGTTGCGATGATAAATTCTCTCTGCTGATGCTCGTTACTTTCGCTCCTGCACTGCTCCTAACCTAACATATCCAACTGATCCCGATTCACCATGGCAAACGCATCGCGCCTGCAGCTATCCGAAATGAAGCCAACCAGCGGCCCACACCCGACCAACATCGTCGTACCCGTGCATGATGATGAGCACTTCAATGTGCCCAGTGAACAGCGGAAGCGCCTGCTTGCCATGCTCGATATGGCCACCAGTCAAAAGGGAGTGCTTGCCGTGACCTGGGCCCTTGTCCAAGTGTGCGACATGGACAGACTGCAGTGGATCGTCAACGTCTTGAGTCTTTCAGGGTGTTGCTTCGATCTGTTGAATGAGATCACCTGTGGGCTTCCTTTCCGTTGGTCCTTTCAGCCACCTCAGCCATGGACAACGTTCTCTTCGATCCCCCCACGTGCCCTGAGCAAGTACCGCTCGGGCCTTGATCCCAGAAGCGCCATATGGGACGCCAAAGCGAGAGATAACCTGAGATGCGTGATCACAGGCAGTCGGAAGGGCTATGCGGCAGCTCCAATCTTCCCCGGGGTGGTGGCACCACTCGCCTGGCAAATAACTCGTGGGCCCCCGATATTTGGAGGTACATCGACGTCTTTTGGGGAAGTGACACTGCCGCACGCTGGCGGAAGGCGGTCTTCAAGGACCCCGAACATCCTGAGATACAAGTTGACGATTGCTCCAATCTTATTTGCCTTCGCCACGACCTTCGGGGGGCTTGGTTGGATGGATATTTCGCCTTGCGTCCCGTTTGGGTCTCTGATGACCAGACCGAAATGGAGATCGAGTTCCACTGGCAGGTTCAGTACACCCACAATCCCTTTAGTCTCATTAGACCCAATATGGAGCCACTGCCTTCCAGAGTTGTCCTCGAAATGAATGGTCTTATTGTGAAGGTGGGAGGAGACGAGACCAATCCAGCTGGCCGTCCCATCCGGTCCGGCTACAGATTCAAAGTATCGACGAACAACCCGGTGACCCACCCTCTCCCCAGCTACGACCTTCTGGATATGCAGTGGCATATGAATCGTATTATGGCCATGTCATCGGTGGGCCGTTTCTTTTCGTCGAATGGTCCCAACGTCTTCGAAGCGCAAGGCGTTCAACCTAATTCCAATGTGGAACGGGACAACCGATTGCTCGCCTTTGAAGCCCAAGGCGAGCAATCCTGGTTTGATACAGAAGAAGACGTCGACAGCCCCGACATCACTGAAGAACAGGTGGAAGACCCATGGCCCGCTGCTGCGTTTCCTCCTCCCAACCGCCCGTTACCACCAATTCCGCGGACGTCTTCGACCCGAAGTCTCGACACGCTCGGGAGCACAAGCTCAACTGAACGTCCACTGTCGCCGTTCCCAGAGGTGACGGCTGATTTTGATGATGTGACTTTTTGATGGCTTCTGGACTGGTTTTGATCAAATGGACTTGTCATAATATGGACTTGACCTGTACTCCGTAAAGTAGAAACAAATCGCGCCGACACGACACCGATGTAAACTATCCACCTCGACGTATTGTTCGTGGATGTCCTTCGTAGGCTGGGTCACCAAATAAGGTAGTGAGTTTCAGGTGAAGTTCATCAAGGTGGCTTTGTTTCAAAGCCACAACGCCATCTGCAAGCCACCAGGTACACCGTACAACCAATAATGGAAGACAACTTGCTCTTCGGCCTCACTGTATCTTGAGTCCAGTACTGGACTACGAAACCGCTTCAGCCGCATCCCCGAAAGGAAGAAACCCGGCATTTGATCGGTCAACCCTCACACTCACATACATACCATACAGTACTAAGTCTGAGATAGGGTGCGAAAGATTAGCCGTGCTTGGCACCGTACAAGTACTGCTACCTATTCCCCTTGTCGCCACCCGCTGATTGGAGGGAGTGGATTTGTCTCAGGGAGATTAACAGCCACGCCATCATGACTTATGACTGGTCTTGGCGTCGTCGCTGAGGCTTGAGGGCAATGGATATTTCGCGCAAATTTCAGCTGATGTCTCTATTGAAATGTGGAATGGAGTTATTGGGACTATGCGGACTTGTATTCCGCCACATAATTATCGATGGTGTGGATGGACTTCAGCCACAGTTGTAGGTTTGGTACCGTGTTCGCTTAGAACTCAATTGCGGTCTGTGTTTATCTTTAACCGCTTATGGATAACACTAGACTTGGAACATTGTAAATAAATCTGCGGATCTCGAATACAAATGAATTCAGTACCAGTTAGGGATTCAAGATCGATCGATCGAAGGTTGTACATTTCACGGAGTACGCAGTACAGTACAGGCACAATTTACCGAGTGGAGTGACTCCACCAGGAAATAAGTGGCTGATACGATGGGTTTCATTAGGAATGTACTGCCGCCGCCTGCGTATTGAATTGGGACAAGTCAGGGAACCAGATTCGATATCGTTCAGTGGGAAGGGGATATCTCACTTGTACTAGTTAACTATCTTTGTTCGCCACGAAGAGTCGAGGACAGCAGACTGAACCAAGATCTCCCCGAAGACTCCCCGAAGACCTCGGGGACATACGCCGCAAAATGTACATGTGAAGACCAGAAAGGGCAATCATAACAAGGAAACAAGATGGAATAGCTGGGCAGCATAAAGAAACATTGATGCAACCAATGAGGTGTCGTTTTATTATCACGCAGCCATCACAGCGATCCCTCCAGTAAGAAGTACGGAGACATTAGGCAAATACTATGAATCTACACCGTTAGTAGGATAGGTTGTAGGTTGTAGTTAACTACGGAGTACTGCGTTTAGTTCTAGTTCTAGGTCTCTCAGATGTTCTACTGCAAGCTGGAAGGTTCCTCAATTTTGAGCAGTCGGTTTTTTATTCCTTCAGATTACGTATGTGGACCGTTGGGCTGTACGATGGTCGAGATTGCCGATCGATCTCCTGGCAGTTGTTTCGAATAAGAACGGTCATGTCAAGATCTAACATCTAGACCAGAATAGAAGAAAAGGTAATAAGCGAGGTATGAAGGGTGGAATTTTGATTCCGTGGTTTTTCAATCTTTGGTCCTCCACTCGATTTGAAGTGGAGAAATCGACTTTGGGTTAAAAGTCAATAAATACTGTACTTAGTACTATGGAAGTAGTGAAAGTATTGCCGTCTATTCTTTATGCAATGTACGCAGTAGAATGAATGAAACAATCCGAGATAGTCTATTCCTCTAGTACCGTGTATATTCTCTTAACCTGGGTACTCTCATAGAGCCTCATGCGATCTGACAGCTATCGAGACACACTAAACTTGGCAGATAATTCTAGATCCCACCAGTGAAGTCGTCAAAAGGAGGATCAGTACCCACCAAAGCGGGTATGTCGGGATGCTATCGACATACTCCGGCGAGGATAGTAACACCTCGGGACTGTGCACCGTCCCCCTTCTCCTCTTTCTCAATCTTCCTCTCTTTCTTCTCTCCGAGGACTTCATTTTACGGACCTCCCCTTTTGCTTCCCTTTCCTCATTTCTTCCTCCTATTCTCTTTGTCTAGTCCCTCGGAGAATGTCTCTTTGACGCTCGAATATTTTCCCGTTTTCTCAGCGTTTAGCGTCTAGTGGGGGATCAACAAACAACCATTGGGATCCTCCGACCGAGAGTTCATCGAATCATCAGGTCAACCGTTCGGATACGATCTCAGGTTGAAAGGCGATCGACATTACCTCAGTACGGTCGGTCCACACACAAAGTTTCTTCCGACACTGCCAACTTCTCATCGTCGCTACACTCGCCCCGGTCGGGATTTGGGTGGAAGAATCAGGATAAAAGAAATACAAAATATCAGACAGTCGCATTCACAGTCTCTCTCGACTGTGCACACCCATCATGAAGGTCGCAGTGGTAGTCTCACTGCTTGCCTTGGCTCAGCCATTCGCGTTGGCTGTCAACAGCTTTGCGTACTGTGCTACCGAGAACACGGGGTCTTCCTACAAAGCGGGTAAGCGACCGCAAAATTTGGACACCTCAACCCGATCACTGACTAGTCACAGTTTCGGACACTTTCCAATCAAATGGAGCGTGTAAAATTACTTGTTCTGACTACGCCTTTGGTGTGTTGCAAGGCAAAAAGTGTTGGTGCACGAACGTTGTTCCCTCGCAGAAGTCGCAGTCCAAAGTTTCCGACTGTAACACCCAGTGCCCTGGTTATCCAGACGATCGCTGTGGAAGTGCAGCCAAAGGGAATTATGTGTATGTGGAGGTCGTCGGCAATGATCCGACTAGCACCGCTGGTGGGCCACCTTCGACGGGAACGTCTTCAAGCTCAAGCTCGGTAAGCATGATCTTTCTCATTCGGTCGTTTTCCTCGCAGAGATCTAGTGTTCGTTGCTTTATTGGATCGACAATCTCCTGCCAGCCTATATGACATGATTGGGTGCCCTACTCTTTCCTGGCTTATGGCTCTAATCTCGGGGATAGACCAGTACTAGTACTAGAGATCCGCCTATAACTGTCACTGTGACTGCCCCGGAGTCTTCCACGTCGGAATCTTCTAGCTCGGCTTCACAAACCGTACATTTGGCTGGATCCATATAATTGCGTGGCACATTTTGCTAACTTTGATCCTAGTCAACTACGTCCGATGATACCACCACCGCCCCAGCTACCGTTTCAACGCAGACCAACTCTGGCGGCCAGGTCAAGACGATCACCGTTCCAGGCACAGTGTCGACTGGCGGTTCGGATTCCTCGTCGGCCAATGCTGGAGCTGACAGCGGGAAATTGAGTGGAGGTACCATCGCAGGCATCGTCATTGGTATTCTCGGGGGAATCGCTTTGATTGCAGCTCTCATTTTCTTGATCCTCTTCTACCGGAAACGCGCTCGCGCTGCCAGTCCTCTCCCAAGCCAGGACATGGCCGACAACAGAGCCAGTGCCGGATCGAGCTTTATGGGAGGTTTCTTCCCGCGAGGCAACGGGGAGGGTGACGCTGGCATCAGTCCCGCACGTTCGGGCACAACCTTTACAGATGGGCGCATGAAGACCAACACGGTTCTCTACCCGAATGGGCCCCGGGATAGCAGCGTCTCCTTGCAGGACAATGAAGACTACTCACGCCCTGTTCTTCGGGTAAGTTGAACTGACATCAAATCAAGTGCCATGTAACACCGTTGCTAACGACTGTCCAGCTCACCAACCCCGACTAAGTGAACTGACGATTTCACCTGACGACTATTACCTGACCCTATTCCTATCTCCTATCGTCCGGCGCCTTGCGATCTTCAATAATACGCCCTTTACACGACAGACTCTTATGATACCCACTTGTCGCTCAGCTTCATTTCTTTCTTTGCTTTTATCATCATGGGCGGCTGTGGAGATAAGCGGACCGCCAGCACATGAAGTGGCCCCTTCCTTATCGCCCGGAACCTCGCCCGGAACAGATTCAAGGGCGCATGCATCGGTATTGGCATGTCAGGACGTTGTCAATTCCATATACCACCTCGCTCAGCTAGATCAATGATACATTTTTAGCAAACAATCGCCATCCCAGGGTAACGCAAACCTGAAAGGAATGCATGTATTGATATATCTTCCGATAGTAGAACAACTCTCGCGTAAGACCAGATCCCCTTCTTGCGCATCTGAATCAGGACTACACATAATTTCGAGAATCCTTCGTAGAATAGGTAGAAGTGTCTTCTTGTTCGGCCAGGCGTGTGGGTCCCGAAGTGGACTCCTGCAGCCCTACTCGGAGGCTACTCCACAGGACTGTTTCCATATCTAACGCTCAGCTTACTGTAACTAGTTCACCGTCGACTCTCGACTAACTAAGGGTATTCTGATTATCTGATACCTTGCCAAGTATAGTCGCTTACACAGTACATATGGAAAAAGCAGCCATAGAGTAGGAATTGCCAACAGATATCTCCAATACGTCCACAATCCACATAGATTGTGCCTGTAGATAGTACCTGCATACGAAGATATCTCAAAACCAATGACAAAACTATGCCTCAACCCCATAAGAAAACGCATACTCGTCCGCAAACTCATCATGCCCATCCAAATACTCCCAAACATCAGCCTTCCAACAATCCCCCTCCACATCTGGAACCACCTCGGCATCAGAATCATACTCCCCACTATCCAAATCCGAAAGCGACCCAACAGACCCATCCAACCCTTCACCAACAAGCACAAAATCCCCATCAGCTTCGTCTCGACCTGTCCCCTCCTCCTCCTCCCAGGCCTCCTCCTCCCCCTCAACCAAAACAACCTCAAACTCCCCACAAACCCTCCCAGAAACAAACCGAACCAACCCCCAAACACTCCCCACCTCCAAACCCGACACAACCCTCAACCCGGCCGTCCTAACCATCTCCTCCTTCCGAATAACAAATCTCTCCCCAGCTCCAGCTCCAGCCCCAGCCCCAGCAGACGTAACATGCCTAACAACGGCACCGGCAATCGGCGGCTCGGGAATGGGAATACCAAAGCGGTAGGGGTTCTCGATCTCGGCTACGCGCGCTTGGATCTCCGTCCAGGTTGGGAGGTGGTGGTAGTTGAAGGTCTGGGTCCAGGCGTTGCTGGGGCTAGTTTTTGATGTGTGGGCGGCGTGCGCGGCGGAGATGGACCAGAGGAAGTAGTTTGTGTTTAGCCAGGTTTTTATGGTTGTTTTTGTTGTGCTTGTGCTTGCTGGGTTTGGGTTGTGGTTCTCTTTGTCGGAATCGGGGTCTTGGGGATGGGGATGGGGGAGGCGGATTGTGCAGGTTAGGGATGGGTGGGTTGGGGAGTGGAGGAGGGGGGGGGGGTGCCGTAGATTGGGTGGGTTTGGGTCCAGGTTTGGGTTGGGGGCATTTTGTAGGATTGGAAGATTGGGAGATTGGGAGATTGGGAGATTGGGGTTTGGTGGTTGTTGGTGGTGCTGTATCTGCGTTATTGCTGTTTTTGGAAAGAGTGGTAGGTGGAGATCTGGTGGTAGAGACGGGGATCTTATATGATCGTTCTCGAGGTTATTGCAATGGGATTGCTGGGAGTTTTGATAAAGACTCCGAGGGAGAGTCTTTGTTTACGTTGGAGAGTAGAGTTCGAGTCGAAGGAAGTGGCATAATGGGCTTTGTTGAGGGCTTTGTTTCCTTTGGTAATGGACAAAGATGGACTGCAAAAGAGTGAATAGCATTGTGACGAGGCATTTAGTTGGACTCATGAACTCAGGTGGACAGCCTCTTTATTCTTTTTCTGAAGATTGAACATGTTCTAGGTATTTACTGCCATAACGGATTGAGGAAGCTAGGTAGCCATCTTATAACTATAACACATTTGGACTATGAAACGAGACTGGCATATATCCTATGGAATGGATATGGAGAAGCAAAGAACTACCAACAAGATTGAACCCGAGCGAGAAGGAAAATTCTAAATCTCTGCAGCCGATGCCAGATGAAACCGTTGGCCTATGAGACATAGAGCTCGTCGTAGTACTCAGCAACCATTGAGAAGCCAATGTACATCTTAGCATCAATTCCACCAGCGACATAGGCTGCAAAGGCCCAATCTTCTCCCTCCACTCCACAATCTCTGGCAGTCTGATACCAAACCAGCTCGCTGATGTTCCGCTTGATAGGGATGGCATTGGTGCTTTCGTACTCAAAGTCTGCATGTGAGCGTGAGGACGTGTATCTCCTCTTCCAGTCCTTGGGGCTGGACGACCAGGACCTTTTGACTAAGGATCGTGCTTCCATCACGCCGTCGTCATCTCGACTCCGGGCGAGTCCACTGTTTTGTCCCAGTATCCTTTGACGTTCGAGTAATCTAAGCGGATACTCGTTCTGTTGGTCGTATCACGCCGGCTCAAGCCCATATTGTAGTCAAACTTGAAGTCATAGACCTGGGACGTAGGGTTCCGCTTCTTGATCTCGGGGACACAGCCCGGTCTAGAGCAAACAATCAGCGTTGATTCGACAAGGACCCTTCCGCACATGTGAAAATCAGTATTCATAGGGGTAACAATCTCCTTGCAAATTTTCATCTGTATCAGAGTACCCATTGGTCATATGGATGTTCAAAATCGGGCTCCAATGCATCCCTTATAACACCAAATCCAAGTCGGATGTTAAGGGGACGATCCTCCTTAAAAGGATTTCCTCCTTCACCGTAGATGAAATCCTCTATCTCCTTTTCAATCCATATACCGTGTCCATATGTAGGGCTAGCGTCCGCGATTGGCACGCCGATGGTAATTTTGGGTCTTGATCCCGCAACCCGGTCTCCCCATAGCGTGCCCTCCGATACCATTCGCTTGATTTCTTTCAGCATACTATACCAGACTCCATCGCCAAGAAATTGCAGCATACTGAGTTCAATGGAGCGAACGGATTTTGGTAACGTTTTGAGGAAAGAGACACAGTCATCCTGTGAGATAACAAAGCCGGAGAGTTCGAAATGGCGCAGTTTCGACCATTGTTCCACAGGCACAATGCTCCCTAATGGGATCAATGGATGTTCTCCGTCAAGGTAGAGCTCATCATCAAATGTGGTATGCAGCCTGAACTCTTCCATTTCTTTTGCTTCACCGAGTGCCCGGCGCAGACGCCCATTAAGCAGAGATCGCCAGCATGCTTCGAGATCTTCCTCACGCTCACCACCGAGAAGCAAGGAAATATCCAGACGGCGGAAGCCCGGCTTCTTGAGCACGGTAGCAAAATGATTGTACTCTTCGCAGGGCTCGTCGAAGATTGTGCAGTTGATCCCCGTGGGGATAGAGTTAGAAGTCATCACCAGCTCAGAAACAGAGTTGGGTTCGTTGGCGAGGACGCCCATTGCCGTGCAGAACCCGCGGTACCGACCTCTGAGTTCTGGGTATTGATTCCACGGATATGGAGTAGCGGGCGCCATAGTGGCTCTAGGGTACAGCCAACCACGAGGAATGGGGTAATTAAAGCCTTTCGGGAAAGCACGAATCATAGGGGTCGGGTAAAGCGGGGTGATGAGGTTGCCGTGGGCTGCAGGTGTGATGGTCACTCTCTTCAAGGCAGGAAACTGCTTAACGCCAAACGCGAACGCTTCCAAATCACTCCGACTGGCAAGAACATCCTTCTGTTGACGCAGCAACTGCAGATAATGTTGCCAGGCGTCCCTTAGGGAAGGCTGAGCCAACACTTGTTCTCTGCGCGCGATATGGTCGGGCCTATCCACATCATGGACTTCCCGGTATTTTAGAACGTAAAGGTTTTCCTCACAACCGCTTTTGAACCATTTAGGACACCCTTCACCCTCTTCAGACTCATGGCGCTCGGTAATCTCCTCTGTGTATTGAGTGTGGTATCCCGCAGCCCATTCTCTGTTATTATCGGGTTCATCCTCGTCCGAGAGCAATTCATGCCCCTCATTGGTTTCAGTTATTCGTGCTGGACCCCGATGCAAGCGCGCTTCATCCCAGATAATCTCCTTGATCTGATGGCGGAACTTGTCGTGTGATGCAATGTTGCGGAAGACCTCAATGTTGAGGGGGTTGGCGGATAAGAAAACACGATCGAGCCGAAGAAACACCGCATTGTTGAATTGCTTACATGCCAGGCGCAAAGATTTTATGTCGGCATTGGATAGATGTGACTCAATGCAGCCCCAAAGCTCCTGGGGGAGCGCGGATGGACTGGTATAAGCCATAATGTGATATTGTAGAGTTGAACTTGAGACTTCGTGATAAAGTGCGTTTCAGTGGACGCAGTACAGTTAGCCGATATGTTCCTCCCCACTTCTATACCACCAGTGCACCATCACCTAATAGGTACCTATTGTAGTGGCCCGTGGGAGAACTGCGCCATCCCCATAATAACCATCTTGTATAACACATTTGGACTATAGAACGAGACTGGCATATATCCTATGGATATCGAGAAGCAAAGAACTACCAACAAGATTAAACCCTCGCGAGAATGGAAAATTCAAAATCCCTGCTGCCGATGCCACTTCTCTTCCCATCCCTTAAACCACGGGCTATCATCCAAAGTAGCAACCTCCCAATCAGCAGCAACAAGCCCATTCCCCCTCTGCTCCTGCGCCCACTCCTTCAACTTAGGAAGTACAACATGTTGAACATGCCAAACATCCTTATACTCCAAAAGGTTCTTCTTCCCCTCATTCAAGATCTTCACCACCAACTCCGGCACACCAGGCTCATCCCGGAATTCACTAACAGGCGTGAAAAGCCCCTTGAAGTTAAAAACAACCGCACCAGACAACGGCAGTCGTCGGAGTGTCTGCCAGTCTACCCGAAGATGGCATTCTTCGAGCCTTAGATCAGACCGCTGAGACAGCCGGAGTAGCTGGTGAGGGTCACCGGGGGGCATGTATAGAGGCTGTCCAACCTCGAGACCCCATGAACCGCGCTGGATCGGTTTGTCCGTAGGCATCTTGGTGAAATAGCTAAATGCTGTAATCAGTACTTCGATACTCAGTTCCATGCCGTCGGCATACACGCTAGGTACGTACCGGTCCATCGAAAATTGCATCTTCTCCTTATAATCCGGGATCGGCTCATGAATCTCATGCAACTGCTTCCCAATCTTGGACGCCACGTTCCATCCCAGCGCTGAGCAGATAACCGCCGCACGCAGGTAGTAGAACCCAGTCTGCTCATCACGGAGCATAACCGCAAAGTCTTCGGGTACATTATCTAAAAGGACTTGGAGAGGAGGTTTGGCCGTGACATCCTGCTCTGTACCGAGGATCTTGTTCTGCAATATACGTTTGTCGATGAGTGTAAAGTACTGCGGGTATCGAGCGCAGATAAACTGCAAGACCATCTCCATGAGCTCTTTACATGCTAGCTCGCTGCCGGGCATGGCGTCTAGCACTTGCTTGCCGTTTTTGGTATAGAGTTCTTTGCGCTGTGCGATGCGGCTTTTGTAAGTTTTTTCTAGCTCGATCCACCAGTCTGTCTCGAGTTTCGTGAGGGCTAGTTATTTGGGGATTAGCTGTGTCAGGTCTATTGTTTGTTTGTTTGTTCTGCTTTTGTATTGGAAGACATACACATGGTTTGGTGATATGCCCATCGAAATGGACGGTATGGTCGAGGTAGAGCCTTCTCGATGTCGAATTCGGGGTATGGAATCGGAAGTGGTACGCCACTTAGGGTTGCGTAGTCTGGGAAGTTGCCCAGTGCTTTGATTTCGTTCACTGAGAACCCCGTCGGCGTATACTTGTTGCCTGGGCTGGTTATATAGTTGGCGGTCATGGACAATGCGTTCTGACAGACTTCGTCTTCGTCGATGTGGGATGCAGGTGCATGTTCACACTTGATGTCGGCGAGGATATGTCTACGTTGGGGTGGGAGGGTTTTGTTGTAGTCAGACGATGGGGTCGGTGATTTCTTCTCTGGAGAGTAGGACCGCGGAGGCATTCGTGCTAGTGAGCCTTTCCGATCGTGAAGTGCGACTCCAGTCTGGGGTGTCTTGCCGAATGAGCGATTGAATACAGTGTAGATTGCTGTTGTAGCTATGAGGACTAGCCCGACCACCCATAGGTAGTCCGAGATTGAGAGGAAGTCCATGAGGGATTGTTGCATGCGGCTTCGGGCAAGGCGAAGGTAGATGGCGGTTAGATATACAGCATACAGCACTCTTATCAGTGTAGTGGTTGATTAGTCTTTACCAGACTGAATATTAAGACATGGACGGACAGGGTCAAGTGAATATTAAGTATTCTCCGTGATAACTAGCGGGAGACACATGTCTGAAGATATCTGCACCTGGATGATGAAGATCCGAAGCGGGGGTGAGAGTTGCAGTTCAGATCATTCAGAAAAGGAGATTGGCGTCGAGTGATTTTGCCGTGTTGGGAGGGGAAATGCTGCTCGTTGATGCTTCTTTTTCGTGTCGACGTCACAGGTGCTTGATGGGAATGGACGGTCGTTGATATGCTATCATGATGGTCTTCCTTATCAGCGTATCTTCTAGCTAGCTCAATGCGACTACACACATCTACCTTCAACATGTCCCTACATAAGCCAACGGAAGAGTATCAGCTATAGCGGTCCTTTGCTTGCCTACGTCGGCAGGTAATGATTGGAGGTAACAGTAAATCATTCCCTATGCTATTCAATTTGGACTCCGAGAAGCAATGAATAAACTGACTCTGCTGATAAACATGAACAGATAAGATATGGGAAGATGTATACCGAAGGGGAAAGCCCTCGCATTACCCAAAAGGGTAAAAATGTCCCGAGGCTTGGCGGCAGCTGACTCGGTCGGCATGGAATGGCCCACGGGTGTTCTGGGGAACCCTTGGGAAGCACCCATGTTGCACAGCGCAAGTAGCAGTCAGAGGAAAACTCTCACAGACTACGTGTAGGTAGAGCCCGACGTCTCGGCGTCGTCGTTTCTGGCGACCCAGGCCCTCATCCGATGTTGGGGTTTTGTATGCTAACAACCATCCTGGCAGAACTCATGAAGCTTCCGGATCCGAAGCCTCTGATTCCATTGCATCTGGATCACATGGGCTGATGCGCTCCTCCAACAAATCCAAGTCCTCTAGCTGTGAGCGCGGCGGCAGCTTCCACAAACTGGTACCGCACACACGATCCTTCGTTAGAAGATCATCGACGAATTGATCCATGTACGTGAGAGTAAATGTGTCACGCACTCGTCGCTTCAATTTTCGGTAGTCGAGAAGCAGCGGTTCCAGAGTCTTGTAGACATCGACCGCGTCGAAAGTGAGTCGCACGTAGAACGCTGCCAGAGCGCGCAGGTACTTGAAATCGCCCCGGTCTTTGGCAACGCTCGCCTCTGGTTCTTCGTCTTCGCCACCGCTGCCGGGATCGGTGTAATTGAGTAATTCGAGGACGACGTCGCGGTCAGGTCCAAGTTGAAGAAGCTTGAAGGCGAGGCAGAGGAAAGGGGTTGGCTTCTCGGAGACGCCGTATGTACCGCCGATACAGGTCAGTTCGACGGCCCGGTCGCATAGCGTTGCTGCGTTCAGGCCGAAGCACTGCTCCTTCCAGTAATATGAGTCTGTGATGCGGTCGCGCACGGCTTTCTCGAAGAGCGTGGCAGGATTGACGCCGCGGACTAGGGGTCCCTTGTAGCCGCGATTGTCGAGAAATGAGCTGGCATCGGCACGATGGGCTGCCATTTTGGAGGTGAGGGCGGAGGTGGAGATCTGCTAAGGTATTGGACAATGGCGCCGTCAGTTTTTGAGGCCATCGCCAGATGCAGCTGTGATAGACCGCCTTTGTTGCCGCCTTGGATCTGCCGGACATTCCATTTAATGTGCATATCGTCTACTCTTCTGGATGCAGTGTCTGTTCTACTGCAGATTAATTGATTTCGATTCTCAAGACTCATACTTTCTCTGGGGCACTAAGTTATAGAATCATTGACTCAGCCATGTTTTGGTCATAGAAACTTCGCTGGCGTGCCTTCTGGCCCCCGAACTTTGTGACACCGCCCTGGCTTATCGATAATCGCGGGGACAACGTAAACAACCTGATGTCATGAAACAAGCTGGCGGAGGACAACTGAGACATGTTGCTGAATAGGTTCCGAGGCAGTTTTGACTGAGATCAGAGATCTTGAAGACAATAGCATTTGGATTCGTCTATCATTTCCATCATCCAACTCATGCAGCCTCCCTTGTGCCATGGTCCTCCTCACCTCCTCCACCGTCTCGACCATTCTGTCGATGGGAGTGATCTGCATATTCTCCGCCGCATTGTTCATCTCCGGATACGTCCTACAACAGCAATCAGTCAAAAACATTCAACATGCCCTGAGACCTCAAGACAAGCCGGGCCCCGCATTCCTAAAGCCAGTAAAACGGGGTCACTCAGATGCCGACTTTGCGGCAGCGGCCGAGGACGAAACACGGATTGGGACTGAGCCTCATTATGGCTCAATAGGAAACTATGCCTATCTCCAAATGCTGTCCGAACCAGACCCATCAGACATCTGTTCTGTAATTCTGTTCTTCAAAAAACTCTCCGAAAATACGACAGCGATCCAAGACAGGCTGTTCATGTACCCGGAACAATGGGACCGCATGTCAGCCGAGCAACTGGGCACATCCGCCACAAAAGCATTGTCAATACTACGCGCAGCCAGCTTCAAATACAATATCTGGCTCCTCCCTATCGACATGGCAGTTGCTACGGCAGCTGGCTACTCAACAACAATAACCAAACTCCTCCATCTCGGCCGCATACAATTCCTGCAATATGACAGTGTACTCTATGTGAAAACACCCGGTCTGCTATTAGACACTGGAAAACTGGATGACATGCTCTTGGGACGACCTCTTCCACTTCGCTATGACAAGAACCGGCCAGAGTCTTATAACAATGAGGCGTGGATCCCTATGCCGCTTCATCCAAACCGCGACTCGGCTCTCCCGCCTGTCTATTTGATTACGGTCAATAACATGGAGAATGCTCAGGTGGAGGCGAGGACTCATATTCCTAATCTTGCATTGCCTGGTTTTGGGGATACTGTGGCTGGACCACTGAGAGCTGCCAAATTGTTGGAGTCGGAAGATGGCAATCGGCCTGGATATGTGTGGTTTGATAGCGATCGTGATGGTCGTGTAAAGACTGATAGTCCTTACTTCGGGACCTGGCGTGCGCAGCAAGCGGATGTTTGTGAAGGGTTGGACCTGGACGAGGTCATTTATGTGGATGATTAGCGATGAGTCTCTTTTCTTTGATGTGATACGGCCTTGTATAATTTGTACATACGAAGGGCATTTGGCGTTGGTGTTTTTATACTACGGTATTTGCATTTATGGAAGATGCCTCCTTGTGGCACTCTTGAGTCCTTGACAGGTTCGAACTCCCGGTTCTAGGCTCCATAGATGGGCGGGAGGTAGATTTGATTAGTAGCTAACCTCCCAAAAAAAAGAGGTTGGAAGGAATGTAGGTATTGGGGGCTAGCTACATTCCAATTGATACTGGACTATCAAAGGCTATGGAGGTAGGTACTAACCTAGGCCACACAGCTACTATACTCGTGCACTCCGGATCCCACGACAAAGCGCTTCTTCTCAGAGCCAGAGGATGGCAGGATAACTGTCGCCTGGCTATTCGGGGGCACCTGAACAGTCAAACGGAGGGCACTTTCCTTCTTCGGACAATCATTTTGGCTTTGGCTCCCGCCCAATGTCCAATGCGTCGAGATAAGGCCATATGGACTTGTGAACTTGGTTGTGGCCTCACTCAAACCGCCCCCAGGACGTACTTCGACATTGAACTTCTTCCAACCGGGCTCCGAAGGGGTTAATCCACCAACATTTTCATGGATCCAGCTTCCCACCGATCCGACTGCGTAGTGGTTAAAAGAGGTCATGGAACCCGGGTTGACACTGCCATTTGCCAGCATGCTGTCCCAACGCTCCCAGGTAGTGGTTCCATTCATCACAACCTGGAAAAGCCAGCCCGGATCGTCCTCTTGCATCAACATGCCATAGAAAGCATCTGCCGCGCCATATTGAGTCAATGTATGGCCGAGGATATGAGTCCCAGCAAAGCCTGTTCCGACCTTGTATCCGTTTGTCTTCACAAGGTCGACGAGCCGATTCGTGGCAGAGGTATATTGTCCTGGATCGGAGAACAATCGGAAATATAGGGGTAACGTGAGCCCTGTCTGCGTCTCATTTGCCACGGTGCCATTCTGGGAAACCCAGGCATCCTGGAAGGCTTTGGTGAGTTTGGTGCGAGATTCGGTATATTTCTCGGCGTCTTTGGTAAGCGAGAGATGGGTGGACATGTTAGCCACAAGCTCGGTGCTGTGGATCAGATACGCATCGGAAACAAGATACTTGTTGGTTGTCGCATCGCCTGCGTCCTCCGGGAGTGCCAAAGGGTCCAGCCAGTCGCCGTATTGGAAGGTCGAACGATTCCACAGCCCGACTTCATTCCTGATGACTCCCTTATCAATCCAATCTTTGGCCCCCATGTACTGCTCCTGCAGCATGTCTTTGTCACCAAAAGATTGGAAAAGTTGCCAAGGCACGCCCACAATTGAATCGCCCCAAATGGATGACGCCGGCGAAGCGCCTAGCACATTTGGGATGACGACTGGCGGAGCATCTGCAGATTTGATTAGCATGTAGAAGTGGTGTCCCTAGAGGAAAAGCCTCTTACATTTGTTCTCTTTTTGCTCTGAACGCGCATCCCGTAACCACCCGCGAAGGAAGCCAGCCGTGTCGTAGATGAAATTTGCTGTTCTGCTGAATGCATGGATATCACCTGTCCAGCCCAACCGTTCATCACGCTGAGGACAGTCGGTAGGGATACTCAAGAAGTTGCCACGCATACTCCAGAGAATATTTTTGTGAAGGCGGTTTAGGAGCGAGTCAGAACAATCAAAGAATGCAGTCTGCTCCATATCCGTATGAACGACAATTGCAGTCACCGAATCTTTGTCAAGCTTGGTCTCATCTGGCCAGCCTTCAACCTGAACATATCGGAAGCCGTGGAACGTGAATGATGGCTCCCACTCATCATCTCCGCCTGAAAGAGTGAAATGATCTGTTGCTTTTGCAGTGCGGAGGGGACGTGTCGCGACCTCTCCATCTTCCATCACTGGGGAGAGTCAGTAGCTGAAATGCAGGTAATGAGTTGTCAAAGTATCATACCTTCGGTGTGAACAAAACTGATGTTCTGCCCTTTCGGCCCCTTTACGCGGATGTGCAACCAGCCCACCAGGTTCTGCCCAAAGTCCAACACCGTCTTTCCAGAAGCACTGGAAAACACATCTGCAAGTTGATGCTCCTCAATACGCCTCACTGGTGGTGCATCTGGAGCAGCGAGGACGTCTTTGGAAAAGTTGAGCTCCCGTACACCCAGCCAACTCGACTGATCAAAGCCTGGAGAATCCCATCCCATTTGCTCCAGCCTGGAATCATACGTTTCCCCGTCATAAATTTCGGAAGAGACAATGGGGCCCGTGCTAGACTTCCATGTCGTGTCACTAGGGATGTAGGTCTTTGTACCGTTCGAGTTGGTGACTGCAAGCAGACAAAGTGCGCCGAGCGAATCGCCATAGATGTTTCGAAGGCTGTCCCACGTCAGACGTCCTGAGTACCAGCCCTCACCGACAGTGACGCCGATGGTATTGTCGCCGTTCTTGATAAGATCAGTGACATCATAGGTATTGTACTCATGGCGATGCGTGTACGACTGCCAGCCTGGAGCGAGAACATGATCACCAACGCGCTGACCGTTCAAGCGAGCCTCATACAGCCCCAACGCGGTGATGTATAATCTTGCTGAAACAATATCATCGTCCAAGGCGTAGTCTTTCCGAAAGTGGATTGGTCGATGTGTTGCGTTAACCTCGGTAGGTCGATCAGAGGCCAAAACAACCGCTCCTTGCCAGTCGTCGGGACTAAGAAGCCCTGCTTCAACGGATACAGGGTCGGACCAAGATGTGCCAGGTTTGCCTACGCTTCCGGACGATTTGACGCGAACGGTGGCCTGCTCTCCAGACTCTAAGGGATCACTGGGCCATGGAACTAGAACAGACTCCGCAGAATCCACATGGAATGTCTCTGCATCTTTTCCTGGTTTCTGAACTTCCAGATCATAGGATCCTTGGTACCAATCTGACACTTGCCCATCAAACCGCCAGGAGATCCGGGGAGAAGTCTCCCCGATACCTAAGGCGGTCCGATGGTGCTCGAATGAGACCTGAGAAATTGAAAGAGCCATGATGATGTCTTGCTATCCATGTGTAGGTGCTTGACGCCATTTTATATCAACACAGTGCAACACTGCTCATGATCATCCCGTTCCATTATTCACGATCATCCTACTCCATTACCTTGAATTGCTGAATATGGCCCGTTCGACCCCGCATTCAAGAGTCCGGGGTATCTCAGAGAAGGAAAGATCGAACGTCATTGCTTGATGTCGGTCCTAGCTATACCGAACACCACGTTGATTCCATGATTGCCAATCCTTCATGGAGAAGATCAATTCCCAAAATTCATCCTTCAGGGGAAAGCTTTCTGCAGCTGAAGTGTAACTTCTCGCATTTTGCCCCACCCCTCCGACTTCTTGGCGAGATGTACATAGTAGTGACTATGCATGTCACTTCGGCATAAATCTAGCCCGAGGTCTAGAAGACATAAAGACATTGTGTCAGTTCGGTCGTAGTGGATGCAATGGATGTTATCTCATTCAGAGGATGAAGAGGGTTGGTTTTGCTATCACGTGATGTCACACGCGATCCGCCGAACCCCGGCCCTTGACACTAAACCAAATTAGGCGGAGGCGGTACATTAGGCGGTAAGAATTCCAAATTTCCTGAGGTGGCACTCTCCGTCCGCCGTAGTCGGCGTCCATTGAGTACCTATCCACCTTACTACTTTGAGTAACCTCGCAGATTCTCGCTCTTAAACTGTCAAGCGGCATTCGTGCACGGATTGTCCATTATGCTATGCTATGTCCTGATGGCTATTGCGGCACCCCAATCTCGTAACCCAGTAGAACCTCAGTGGTGTTGCCTTCCCAACCCCGGTTACCACTGGTCGAAATCATGTATCGACAAGCATTATCAATATACAATTGGGAGATAGTTCCAGTTCGATGACCAGGTATGATTAAGAACGGAACAGCTGAATGACGAGCAAAGGGATCGACCTCATTTTGCAGATCATAAAGCCGAAGGATATCGTGAGAGGCACTGTACGTAAATCAAAAGGTTAGACATGTGTTTCTGTTGCCTGAGGATTTAACTTACCAGACAAGATGACGCCCGTTGGGCATAGCCTTAAGTGCTGTCACTGGTCCACTGCCTTGAGGGAACTTGAACGTCCGCTCGGGCTCCCTGAGGCCTTTGTGAAGACTGTATTCCTCAACGGTGCCATTTCGTCGCCCGGCATATATGTAATTGCCGTCGGGGGACCAGCACGCGTTCATACACCACGGTGGCACATTGTGGGGGGTGATACGTGCAATAGGGTCAGGCTGCCGCCTATCCCATACACGGATTGTGCCATCAATCGAGGCAGCCAAGAACGTGTTGTCAGGCGAAACGTCTTGCTCCGGTTGCATATTCTGTGATAGGTCTGGCATCGATGGAGGTGTCTCGAGATCCTCTGCCTTGGGCAGCCCAGTGGTAGTCGGCTCTGATGATTGGGTCGGGTCTTCCATGTTCTGTTCCGACATATAGTTTGGTACTTGTTGACTTGACGATGCATTCTGTGTGCTTTGCGGTTGTTCTGGCATTTCATGGTCGACTTCTCCTGGCGCATCCGTATCAGGCATAGCACCATTTGCTACAGCGCGGCCGAATTCGTCGTCTTCGTCTACCCCAAACACGCCGCGGGAAGGCTCACCTCCGTCTGCGGCTCCGCCATCTGCGTCGCCGAATAATGAGTCCGCTCCGCCGAAAAGAGAGTCTGCCGGTGAACCCGCCTGCGGGTTCTCCAGCGAGCCGGAGTCTTCGTTGCCTTGGGAGGCATCCATAAATTTGTAGTCGTTGGTAGCTGGGGCAGTATAGTTCGATGAGTACGTGCTACTCATCTGCGGCAGTTCAATTGTCTCCCTGGGGACCGGAAGGCTGGACTCTGGCCGGAATTGCAAAGCCGATATTTGTCTAGCGCTGCCACCGAAGGCACGTCTAGCCTGTCCTGTATGTAGATCCCAGTCGAACACCCGTTTATCCCAGCTACCGGAGAGCAATGATGCTTCGTCGGACGTGAGGTTTAATGTCGACACAGCCGATGTATGTTGTTGCAGAAGAGCAATCTCTCTGCCCTCGTCATGGCGCAGGGTTTGCAACCGAATCGCGCCAGACTCTAAGCCAGTAAGGAGCCATAGTCCTTCACTTTGGCAGGCCAAAGAATATACCGGCGATAGGTGGCTGCCATCCATATTCTCCCAATATGTCATCAACACTCCAGCTTTGACCACACTATCCACGAAGGGATGTCTTTGCGCTACCGTTAACATGAGCTTGCTGTTTATTGATTCGGCCCAGTTGAACTTCCGCACAAATCCATCCGATCCACCGGTGAACACCCAACGCATGTCCGCGGTCGCCGTGATCGCATTGATCGAAGTGGCATGCGGCGCAGCGGTAGTTGGGACAATGTCGTAGGTTCGGGCTGTCAGGCATTCTGAGCGCACACTGGGGTGGTAAATTGAGAACGCTTCTGGCACGGAGCTGTCGGCAATGCTATCTGTGCCTTGTTGCATGCCCGCGCCCTCCGATGCCTGACTCGCATTCGAGGGGCTATCCGCATCTTGATCTCCGTCACCATCTTGATCTTGATCTTGGTCATTGTCTTGGTCATTATCACCCTCCCCGTCGTCGACATCGCGCATTGTATCGTCTATATCGTTGTCGTTGTCGTTCTCGTTATCGGAGCTTCCGTCCTGGGAACCTGAGAGACGATGCACGGGTTAGCTGGCTGGTGCCCAGCGATTGATTTGGGAAATTGCCTTACCACCCATGTCCCGGTCCTCATCTTCCTCGAGTGAGGCCATGGTTGGCGATTGGAGCTCCTGTCCTTGTCTGGGTTGTGGGGTAGCGGCAGCGGTCGTGAGCAAATGTCGGGACAGGGATTGGAAGCTCCCGCAAACGAGGAGTCAAGGCACGGACGCTGGTTCGTCGCAGTCTGAAGAGTAATGATAAATCCTGCGAGACCTGGATTGAGACCTGTTTGCCCTGGCGAACAGAAACTAAGGATTCTTGGAGAAAGTCACGGCTTGAATGCGACGGTCCGGTCAGGTGGGTCCGCTGAGAATCGGCCAATCAGCATCAATGTGTCTCTATACAATCCATTGAAGCTCTTCAATTGATTTTGTAGAACATATGGGAACACTACATACCTCCTCAGAGGAATTATACTTCTACAAACTACCGTAAATCAAGTAGAACAAAATGTTCTTCTTTGGTACGACGGAGGTAGGAAGGGTAAAAGGAATGACCGCTACACTCTCCACCGTTCTCTTACGCAGTATGTACACTTAGCTACCAACTTTCTCCCTCTTCGCCATGCCATCATTCCGTTTCCGTACCCTGGTCCTTCAATCTTCTCAATCAAAATGACTTCGCAGCATTCCTGGTTCCGGGGCCCCGAGCCCCGTAGTATTGTCTTCGATGCCCCTACGCCCTCTACCTGGATTGTCCTCAAGCGTGTTAACGAACACGAGCACCGAAAGCATCCCCACCACTCCGCTGTCTCCTATGCCTCCGTTAAGTATCAGTGCAAGAAACACGGAGATGCCAGTAAAATCGCGTTTGTGAGGATATATAAGCAAGTGCCCCACCTCGGCACCGAGTTGGACGATCATGCTACCCGCGCTAGGCAAGCTAGGGCGTGGACTCCCCCCGAGCTAGTAGCATACAAGACTCTTACCGATAAGCAGTCAACAGTCACCCCCCGCCTCCTAGGATACAAGGAAGAGGAGCAAGACAGCTCTGCTCTTGTACCCGGTGGCTTCCTGGTCTCGTTTGCGTGGGAGCAAGTGCCTGGTGTTCAGCTTGGGGATAGTCTTGGTGCAAAGGTCTTCTGGGATATGAGTCCTGATCAACGCCGCAGTATTCGGGAAGCCTTTAAGAACAAGACAATCCGGTGAGTTAACGCTTCTATTCTACGAATCTACGTTACCTATAGACTATAGTAGATGTGTACTAACATCGGCACCTTTAGTGAGATCGAAACTATTGGCATTCGCCCTTTGTACTCTGGTCCCTCGCATTTAGTTTGGGATTCCGCCTCTGGTAATATGTACGACCCTCCTTAGCAGTTGCACTGTGCTTGCTCCAAAGGGATTGACTAATGTATAGCCTATACTCCCCATAGTTTCATGGTTGGCTTCCGTCAGTGGATTGAGGTTAAACCAACACCCTGGAGTGAAGCAAAGTCCTACTGGTTCGACCTAGCTAAGCCACCCAAAGGAGTGAACTGGTCTGAATGGGCTAACGAACCTGATACTTCTAATTGGAGGTTTTAGATAGCCTATTTTCTTTGCTTATGAGACTTTGCCGCCCTGGAGACCTCAGACAATTCAATAAATTCAAATCCTGAATTTGTGACCATCTAAACTTATATGGTGTCGAAATATGACAAAATTCAGGGTGTAAAGCAAGGTATGGTAAGATCATGTTCGAACTTCTCAAACATATCATTATGTTAGGCGTGCGGCGTGCCAGAAGTAATGGCTTGATACAGATTGGAAAGAGACCACAAAGAGAAGCAGTCAGATGACCAATAAAGACAACGAAGAACAGGATCTGGATGGACTACCTAATTGGGCAAGAAGCTATGACCAAATCGGGAAGGAACATAGGACCACTCCTCTGAGCTGAGAAGCGTGACCCCTAGAGACCCAAACCTTCTCTTTCTCCTCCACTGAATCAATCCAACCTACGCTTTGCATCACTGCATCTTGCCATTCCATCATAGACTTGATTCATGGTGAGCTATCCTATTGCTTCCAAAATCAACACTCATCCCCGAGAACCTCCAGGGTTCCAACTCACAAGACCGGGCGACTAAAGCAGCACAGTCTCTTGACACCAGAACCCAGCCTTCGCCCCTTCCTGCGAGTGCTCCAATCCAAGCAATAGCCAAACATTGTACTAACAACAGGCCCTTGGGCCTTCCATTTAGTCGCTTTCACTGTCCCACTTTGCAGATTCCAGCTACAACCAACCATGCTTCAAGTTCTAAGCAACCGCCATCAAGGCTATCGGCAGCCCGATCGGATCGAGCCCGCGAAGCTCGAGATTCGTCAGTATTTCGATGGTAAACTGCAGGCTCATGATGCTCTTGAGGCCTGGCAAGCGAGGCCGGAAGTTCCATCGAGTGAAGAGCTCATGGGGGCTACTGAAAGTGAAGACTCGCCCGCCCTCATCCCGAACCGCATTGAGGGAGTCTGGGATTCCAAGGATGAATATCTGAAAACCCATTATGCATTGCTTCGCGAGGATGCAGTTTCACCTCTTCGAGCTGCTGTGGCCAAGCTTCGTGCTGATCCCTGGATGATGGATACACAGGATATCGCTGTGTACGAAAAGGTGCGTGCTTTCATTGCTAACCTTTGCCTTACAAGAGAAGTATTCTGATGTCTCTTCTTCTATCAAGGTCTTCATTACCGGTATTACTGCAGCTCGGTCGGGGTTGGCGCTGCACATCCAGTTCTCGACCCGCCGTGCAGGCAAAAACATCGCCTGGTGGTACTCGAAGCGCCTCACGCCCGGAGCGTTGATTGCTTTGACTCCCAAGGAAGATGCGTTTTCGACAAAGTGTGTTCCAGGCGTGGTGGCTTGCCGCCTGGCGGAGAATATCGAGAAAGATCCCCCGGAAGTGGATATCTTCTTAGCCTCACCTGAGGACATGGAGATCGACCCCCAGTGAGTAATATTGCTGTGAATGGCTTACACAAAGAGTGGTACTAATTACCTTACTCTATTAGGCAAGAATGGCTTATGGTTGAGCATCGAGTCGGATACTACGAGGCAACTCGGCATACAATGACAGCACTGCAGAAGTTGTCAAAGGAGAGGTCAGATCCTATATCCCAGGGCTTGTGCCTAAATCTATATCTTAACTCTGGCTAGGTTCCCTTTGAGTGAGCATATTTGCCAAGTGATGAAAATCATTGGCCCACCCGAGTACCGCAAGGCTGAGCCTGTCATGGACTTCAAGGTCCTATCTCAAGACCCCGGGCTCAACGTCTCCAAGTGCAATGTTCTTGAGCAATGGCCGCTTGAGCCAATTGGTAAACTTGAGACATCCCAGTGGTCCGCCCTGAACCAAATGTTGGCCAAACGGCTGGCTATCATCCAGGGACCTCCTGGAACGGGCAAAACATTTACCTCCCTGGTTGCTCTGCAGATGATCCTCGCAAATAGTCGCCCACAGGATCCGCCTATCATTATTGCTGCCCAGACCAACCATGCACTGGACCAGCTGATTAGACAAATAACTGTATTCGAGTCTAAGTACGTCCGTCTAGGAGGACGGACTACGGACCCCGAAATCCGCAAGCATACTACGTATTACATCAGACAGGAACAGACGACGGCGGAGAAATTGACGATTAAGGGAGGTCTGTTTAGCCCGTCGAAAACGAGACAGGACAAGATCACGGTCGAGATCAAGAAGCTCCTGGGCATAATCTCGCCAGAAAACAGCGAAAGGCCCATTGGGATATCGATGTTCCTACAGCACAATCTGTTGAGCCAAGAGCAAGCTGATTCCTTGCAGAGAAATATCGGGACATGGCAGCAAACCAGCGTCATGCTGAACGCAGACCCCATTGCTGCTTGGCTTGCAGACTCCCTAAAGGAATTTTCGTATCAGTACTCCGGTGACTTCGGGTTCGCCGAGGATGATATTGACCGGGAGTACGAGCAGCTTAAAGAACTCGAGGCGGAGCTTGGATACCTCGAGGAGGGCTCGTCTTCCACGTTCATGAGTCAATTCATTGCATTTGGACGTGGACTCTGCAACGCTAATCGGTCTAGGGTCTCTGATAGCTTGGTGAAAAAGCAACTTGAACAGCGAGACCTCTGGAACATTCATAAAAGATACCGTGGTCCTGTTTACGACTACCTCCGCCAGCAACTGCTCGTGAAATTGCGCGAGGAGCTCCGCCGCCTCGCTAAGGACTACGAAGATGCCACTCGCAATTACCAGATTGGTAGGATGGAGCGAGACTACTGTTTTCTCGAAGAAGCTAGGATCATCGGCGTGACAGCCACTGGTCTTAGCAAGTACAGGGGATTAATCTCAGCTCTAAGTCCCCGGATTATTCTAATCGAAGAGGCAGCCGAGGTCCTTGAAGCTCCAGTTACCGTCGCGTGTCTTCCGTCACTAGAGCATTTGATTCTCGTCGGGGACCACCAGCAGCTAAAGGGTCATTGTGCAAATCACACGCTAGCTGGTTATCCTTTTTATCTTGACATGTCAATGTTCGAGCGCCTTGTACGAAACCAAATGCCGTATGTGATGCTCCAAGAGCAACGTCGGATGATACCGGAGATCAGAAGGCTCTTGACGCCCATTTATGGCGAGTTTCTGCATGATCATCCGTGTGTCGAGAAATTACCTGATGTCCCTGGCATGGGAGGCATTAGGTCCTTCTTTTACAGTCACGCCGAACCTGAAAGCAATGATAGCCTGTTGTCCAAGGTAAATGACTTCGAGGCGTCGATGGTGATCAAGTTCCTAGCCTACCTTGTGACAAACGGGGTCCCGCCTGAGAAGATCACTGTCTTGACCTTCTACAACGGTCAAAAGAAGTTGCTGATGCGCAAGAAAGTGCAAGACGATAAAGTAGCTCTTCTTCCAGTCAATATCCTGACTGTTGATACATATCAGGGCGAGGAGAATGATATTGTCATTCTCTCGCTTGTTCGGTCCAACGAACATCGAGGTATCGGTTTTATTGCCCAGGAGAACAGAGTCTGTGTCGCCCTATCCCGTGCTAAGTACGGCTTCTACATCTTTGGCAACTCGCGTTGCGTTGAAGCGAAAAGTGGTCTCCTGGCCGAGGTTGTTAAACTGATGGCCGATGACAAGCCGTATCGCAGGATTGGGCGTGGGATTCCTCTGCACTGCATCAGACACGACAAGAAGACCACCGTTAGATGTCCGTCACCCCATAGCCATCAAGAAGAAAGCGAGCTAACTTATCATATAGACCTTGAGGATTGGGGCAGAATTACCAACGGATGTGAGAGACCCTGTGGCAAGGCTCTTGCATGCGGACATATGTGTCCTCGCCAATGTCACGCGTAGGTCATGCCAGTCACCATGAGTCTAATAAATGCAGATACTAATATATTCTTCCATTAGCGATGGGCACGACTGGCTTTCCTGCAACCATCCCTGCACCGTGAAGAATCCCTGCTGCGGCATGACCTGCTCTAGCATGTGCTCTCCACCACACGAGCACGTCTGTCTCTGTCCCGTGGGCAAGTACAAGAAACTCAAAATCCATGTCAACGAGGGCAACAACAACACCAACCCCATGGCTGCTACGCCTCCTACCGGCTCTCCTGCCACCCGGGGTATGCCGGCTGTTATTGCTACTCGAGCTGGCAATAAAGCTACTAAGCTCCTGACCGGCCGTGCCGCCATACCTGGCATTAATAAGACTGCTCATACTCCTACTCGCCGTGCCGCCGTCCGAGTTACACCACAAGGCCCCGCGGGCTTGCAACATTGGAAGAACTTCGCGCAGGGCGGCGCTCTGGTGGATGACTACCATCGGGCTGGATTTGTCCTTCGGGATGGCCACTTTGAGAGACATAGGACGACTGTTCCAGTCCAATGGGGAGTCGGCGCGAGAGTGGCAGCCCCAATCCAAGTGGACAACCTGATTGGCCTCGATGAAGAAGACGATGACCAGCAGCCGATTGCGCAGAATAATGAGCACTGTATCTCTGGTTTGACCAGCGGCCGAGGCATCGTTGACATCCATCAGGATCTGATGGATCTCGGCCATGGTGGTTTCCAGATGGAGAGTCTTACAGGGAAATCCCAAGTTCTTGCTGTGGTTGATGACCTTTCGCAAAAAGCAAAGGAAGAGCAAGTATCTTCTATGAGCGACAACGAGAAATCCTCTGCGGCTGAAGAGGGGAAGCCTTCTCTCGCACCTGCAGCCAAGGAAAACGTGGCTCCTCTGTTGGAGGGGATCTTGATTGACCTTGACTAACTTAGCAACAAAGAAAGCGTGAGAACTCGGGGACCCGGGCTAGGTAATATGGCAAGGAAGGACTGGTTGATGGGAGAGATAGCGAATGCGAACCTCGAAGTATCTCCGCAGATGATTGTGGTTCTCATTAGCGCCCCGGCCCCCGGATATCATTAGTTATTAATAGTCTAGCCTGATCCGAATCATCGGAATCAACTTCTGCCGTTACTCTGATTGAATCCATGCTCCTCTCTCTGATGGGTCAGATGCAGTGTTCTGAAATGATCTCCCTCTGCCCCCTGACGGGCCGTGCGGTCTCCTCCCCTTGCTGTCTCTAATTTCCCTATTCTTCCGACTTTTTCCTTTCACAATGTCCCACAGAAAATCCACTTCTCATTGATCATCGCAATGCCTCCCAGATCGACCTCTTGGTCCACCATCCAGAACTTCCTAGAATGTAGTGATAGCCAAACTACCGATTGTTTTCGTCGCACTCAATGGGATGAGCTTTGTCGAATTGCCTCAGCGTTTGCTGGCCATTTGGAGTGTCAAGCCCTAGACCAGGTTGCGAGCGGTCTCAACAATATTGTCCGTTTGCTGGAGTTCTCTGACCAGACTCGTTGGGCAGCTCGAATTCATATCAGAAGGAACGCCTCCCCCACTGATAGCAGAACCAGACTTGAAGCTGAAATTGCAACAATGCAATTTATCAAGGAGCGGAGTGACCTACCAGTGCCTCGAGTTTTTGCATACGAAGCTGACGAAAACAATCCGGTCAAGAGTGCTTTTATTCTAATGGAGCTGCTCCCCGGAATTGTCGCTATGGACGCCCACGGTGGCCATAAAGTCCATCGTGGTGTGATCCCCAAAGAGCACCGACAGAATTTTTACCGTTCTGTCGCGAATTATCATGTTCGTCTTTTCCCCTACACACATGGACTTGTGGAGCTGCTTATCTTGAGAAACACAGGTTCAACTGACTTCCCTACGACTCCCAAAAATTGGAACAATCATACGGAACCATGAAGGCGAATATGAGTGTGGCCCATTACCAGGTATTGGGGGTCCATTTGACACGGCAACAGCATTCTTCGAAGCATGGGCCGACAGTGTCAAGTTCAAGTGGGATAATGAAACAATAACACGTATGATGGAAAGAGCTCCGATCTCGGCGGAGCGTATGATCACTATCATCGACAACTTTCCACAACAGATCAAAGCGATGGCTGACCGGCTGTCTCTGTGCAACGATGGGCCATTCCCTCTGGACCATGACGACTTTCTTCATAGTAACATCATGGTGGATGAGGAAAGCTTTGATGTGACTGGGATCATCGACTGGGAAGGAGCATGTACGGTTCCCTGGGAGCTCATTGCATTCCCCGAATTCCTTTCGTGCATGCCTGCCTCCTTCAATCTACCGGAGAATTACGACCAGGACGGGCTGCCGGTGGATGAGGAAGTGCGGGAAACCTGGCGCGAGAGAGAAGCGTACATCGAAATGGTTAAGTCGGTGGAGGATCAGGATAGCCTGCTCTCGGCCTGCCTAAGCAGCAAGAGAAGCTGCGCTATAGCTTACTCATATGGAGCATATACCTCCGTTGGAAAATTGGGTACCTACGATCGTGTGATAGAGGAGTTACAGGGTTTTTGTGACGGGAGTTGATACATTGACAATCTCGACATTCAACTTACCTCAAAAGCGGACGATGATGGTGTCATCACGGATCTCACTGACTAGTTATAGATGAAAAAGTGTTTGATACCTGGGGCAGACATCCATCACTGCTATATTGGCCTTAGGCACCACCACGAGACAGCTAGATATAGCTAATTTTCTCTCTCTCCCTCTCTCTTTCTTTCTCCTCTCCGCCCACTGGAATCTATACAGATCTTTCTCCACCATTCTCCATCTGCATCGTATTCTCATTAATATTCAATACGTCGGACCCCTACGTCGTTGGGCCACCTTTAACAATAAGGTCACTGCGACATTTCAAAATACGAATTGGAGAGTCCCTCTCTCGTCAACTCTCGTCAATTCTCCCACCCTTGGACCACTAGCAAACGAGCATATTCGATGCGGTGATGAGACAGGATAACAGCGGCGTCTTGACGAACGTGTAGGACAAGCTTTAAGCCCTGTATTCGATGTCAATGGTATTGATTTGGTGTTCGGCGACTTTAAATGCACGACAAACGCGCTGAAATACCGAAAAACACCCGATGTCATGATTATGCGACCTAATGGCAGTTCTCATGTCGTTGGTGAGATGAAGACGTTTTGGGTATACGACCTCGGACCACCAGTTGGAGAGAATTGTTTCGCAATTCACTTGACACTTGGTGAGGACAACTTGCTTCGCCAAATCCTAGGTAAGATCTCTCAACTATATCCATACAGCTATGAACGCTGGCTGAAATAGAAAGTTCTATGAGCTAACGTAAAATGTAAACACGAGACAAATCGCCCGATACATGGAAGACTTGGAACTCAAGTTCGGGTTTATAAACACTTACAATGAGACTCTGCTTGCTTTTACGCCAGGTCCTTGTTGGTAGAACCAGGGGCTTGGAATTGTCTCCTTTGATCTACCATGATGCCGTGTATACTAGGAAAGGGGATGTTACTCTCCGTCAGGGGATGATGGACTTGGCCCTGTGCTCACTCGTGGTTGCGTGGTGTTTGGGCTGTTGATACCTAGTTCTGAGATCTATGTTTGTTTCATGGGTATAAGAAATGTGGAGAAAAAAAGAATATATCGGAGATCATAGAGGAAGTCCAAAAATTCTACACTACTCTTCCACCTTGGAATCCCCCCGGTCCCGAAACAATGCGGACGCCATCAGCCAAAGCTGCCAACGACTCCCCCCTCAATTTGCCCGTACAAGAGTAAGATCATAAAACGTAATTCCAATTAAACTCCTCCTAGCTTTCAATATATACAGAAGGTAGAAGGATAATATCAACATCAAAGCATAGTAATGTACTGTTCCAAGCTTTGTCCAAGAACGTTAATAAACGGCCATTGAGTGTTCGTCCCGAACAGTCTAGCCCACAATTTGAGAACAGCTAATGCCAAAGAAGCCGGCTCCAAATCTGGCGGTGTCTCACTTTCATCTATATCAATAGACATGTATGCCTCTTCCACTATACAACGAGTCCAGCGTAGAATCCGGCTTTCGTTTTCTGGTGTAAAAGAAGATTAGCCAATGTCCTATAGGTCCTACACACCCAGTAAAAAGGTATATCATACCACTTAAAGATTGATCCGGTCCCGCCTCGGCAATAGTAAACAGCCATTTGCTCAGCAACACGGCGGTCTCAATACTGGCAAGCGAATGTCGCACGCTCCAGAAAAAGGCTTGGCTGCGAGCTATGTGATCGATACCCAGACGGACGGGGATGCTGAGTGCATGAGCCGCGTAGATAAGCGCTGGAATAAGGCGGTAGCTTCTTTCTGGACGGGGAGAGCGACGGAGCGCTGTGGCTATTATTGTGGGGTCGCGGGTCTCGAGACGACGATGGGGACCGAGATTTAGCGATAATCGGACGTAGGCTAGGCCGAGGAATGCGCTGGAGGTAAATGGGATTGGACCGTTGGCGTTGTGTGGGTCTAAGCTGGATTCTGGGGCTTGTTGCCACACGGAGGTCCAGGAGCGGAGGGCTCGTCTGTGGGTTTAGATGGTTAGTGGTGGGATGGAAAAAACAGAAATCTGTGAGCACGGTACGTACTCTAATTTATTGAGTTCCTCTGTTGGGAGACTTGTAGATTGGTTGCCATTTGGTAGTGATAGCTCGCTCACGAGGTGAATTCGTTGTAAGAGTCCGTGTAGGAGAATATAATTACCCAATGGGGCTGGAATCGGGTCTAATGGCACAGCTGATCGAGACTTTTGCAAGAGGAGGGCCAATGCGTCCTGGAAGAATAACTGCTGGGGTCCCCTCTCTCGTTGGGCTGCTTCCCATTCTGCGGCCGTGCTAGCGGTCCATTCGGCGGTGGAACAGGGGAGGCGCAAGTGTATTTCGCTGCTGCGTAAGGATGGGTAGGCATTGTATGCGATGCTGTGGACATGGATGAAGCAAAATGCAATCAGCCTTGTGCGTCGTGCAGACTCTTGGTCCGCCCATTCGTACCAATCCAGAGGTGCGTTTGGATCAGAACGAGTTGTATCTTCCGTTAGACCAGCTTCGCGGAGATGTCGAACCAACAAGCCTTGTAGATGGAATGCTTCCTGTACAAGCCTAGCATTTTCCCATGTGGCGTAGCCCATCAGGATAAGGAGACAGCGAGTAATTTCAATCTGTTTCCAGCTCGCGGTTCTCTCCATTGCTGGCTTTGGTTGCGTGAGAGATCGATCGCCAAAATTGGAGTATGGGGATATCCCCAGTGGGACTTGGGACGCTGAACTGTAGTTGGGTTTCGCTGGGAACCGGGGCTCTTTGGACATTCGTTCAAAGAGAACTGCCTTAGAAACATGGAATAGTCTTTCTGCGTTGCGGTGCTCGAATCTGTACTGAGCACCGATGGTCATGATGGCAAGAACGACCTCGGGAGTGCGCTCATTGATATGGAAAGTAGGGATGTGCATAAATGGAAGGTGAGGATGAAATCCTTCGAAATAGGAAGTCAGATATCGAGTCAATGTGTGCCGAGATGGCAGTACGAAATCAGGTATTACGTCGCGAAATTCTTCCAGAGATGCCGCAAGCCGGAACCGTTGGTCTTCGCTGACATTGAACCGCGACGTCCTCTTCGCATTTTGAGGTGGCTCTAAACCATTGTTAGTGAAACAACGAAAGCATAACTAGGACAATACATACCAGAATCAGACAGAGTCCCTAGGCTTTGGTCGTCCTTTGGCACAGATGGAAGCCAAGATCTGAATGGTGAGTCTCCACGAGAGCCATCTCCGCCCCGTCGTGTTCGCTCATGGTATCCATGAGTTGGGCGGCCTTCCCGAGCATCTTCCAGATTCATCTCTTGGGTTTGAGAGGTTTCACCCTCACTGGGAAGCCATTCGCCAGGCAAACCGATTGAATCCAAGAAATGAGAGAATTCCTGGAAATGATTCAAGTCTTCGGACAAGTAAGGCATCGGTTGCGCTATCCCAATATCAGAAAATTGAATCTGGAAAAACGGAGATACAAATCGCAAACGTCCTGAATGAAGGACATTCGCACATTGCGTGCGAAATCAGGAGAATACACTGGAAGAATGTCAAGATACGTACCTGTAGCTCGATAATCACCAGGAAGAAGAAGCTGCGCAGCTTGCAGCATATCCGCATCATGCACCATGCCCGTATGAGGATCTACGACCGAGCCCGGCGCCGCAGTACTAGCAGCAGGAAGCATGCCTGCATTATGGTTGTGATCTAAATAAGGCGTACTCTGTGTCCCAGTCCATTGGTGCACGGCCGAAGATCCTGCAAGAGGTCCAACGGGTACAGGCCTGTCCGGTGTATCATACTGCGGCGGAATGGTGGCATGATGATGAGTCGGCTGCAAATCCGCCTTCGCCGCTGGCGCGGGCGCGCTTGGCGAGGTTAATCCATCCTGGTGTGAGATGCGCGTGTGACGCTTCAATAGATCTGTTCTAGTAAATGCTGCCCCACAGAAACATACGAATGGCTTCTCCTTGGTATCTGGTTTACCGAATTAGCATAGCTCGCTGCGGGGTGTGCAATTGGCTTACGGGTGCGAATGTGTCGCTCCAAATGCTCCGTTCGTCGGAAATCTCTCCCACAGTGCATGCAGATACGTGCCTTTGCTCCACGAGCACCCCTGTGCTGCTGGGGTGATGGGGACATTGAATCATTGGGGATGGGGAACTGGTTTGGAGAAGTGGTGGTCTGGAGACTGGGGGTGGGCAAGTGGATGTCGAGGTGGGAGACTCGACTCCAACTGCTCCAACTTCGGGGTCCCCGGGACCATTCGGCCCGCGATAAGCGATAAGGTGGGGCTAGTGCTTGGAGTTGACATTGAACCGAGGACAGGCGGAGAATAACTTGCAGGTTGTTGACTGACTATAACAATTGTTCGGATTATTCTCATAGTGAACAGATTGCTTCATCTCTCAGCAATATGACTTATACTATGTTCCCTGGAGTTGCAGTCATCACCGGCGCAGGTGGAACAGGTAGGTCAATAACCGCGCCATCAATGAATATCTCACTCACAACCAATAGGAATCGGCGCAGCAACAGCAAAGGCCTTTGCTGCAGCTGGATGTGAGAGGATCGCCATCACAGATCTCAACGAGGAGACTTTGCAACAGACTACAGAGGCACTAAAATCAGCACATTCCAAAATACAGCTTCTAGTAGAGGCTGGGAATGTCGCTGATGACCAATTCGCAGACTCGTTCATTGACAAAGTTGTAAAGTCGTTCGGACGAATAGACTATGCAGTGAATTGTGCGGGTGTCCTCGGCAAGTCACAGCGTTCGGATGAGACATCCCTGGAGGAATTCGACCGTGTGAATAACATCAACTACCGAGGTTGCTGGCTGTCATCTCGCGCAGAACTCAAGCAGATGATAACGCAAAGTCCCCTTCCTAGCCATGATCCTAATCGGCCGCCTCAGCGTGGAGCTGTGGTGAATGTTGCCAGTCAGCTTGGCATTGTCGGCCGTCCAGGTGCTCGTAAGTCTTGTCTTTCTGTCCGCAGGAGATAACTAGTGCTAATCTTGCCATAGCGGCATACTGTGCGTCGAAATCCGCTGTTATTGGAATGACACGCGCAGATGCGATTGACTACTCCGAGCACGGGATTAGAGTCAACTGTGTCTGTCCTGGTGTCATTGAAACGCCGCTGGTGATGGAGAAGGCAGAGGTTCGCGAAGCCATTATGCCAGCAGTGGAGACTGCACCGATGAAAAGGATGGGCCAACCGGCAGAAGTGGCTGATGCAATTCTTTTCTTGTGCTCAACGCAAGCTTCGTTTGTACAGGGTCATGCCATGGTGGTGGATGGTGGATATATCACTGTTTAGTTGGATAGGAGTCTACCTAGTTGTCGATGAGAATGGCAAACGGCGAAATTCAGACATAGACACAGTGTTCAAACCTATGTGATGTAATTCCATGATCTAGTTTCTATCGGTAGTGCAATGCATCTTCTTCCAGTCAAGATGAGTCTCCCATACATGGGCAGCCCGCAGAATCTTTTCCTCCTGCCACAATCCGCCAACAATCTGCATTCCAACCGGCAGCATGACCTGGTTATCTTCTTTCGCTGAGGCCCGGCCAACTGGTATCGTTATAGCGGGATGCCCTGTTACATTGAATATGGCGGTATTGATCGTAAGACCCATGCTAGGCTTCAGCGAATCAATCGGAAGCTCCCGCTTCCCATGTTGAGGAGCTACCACCGGCGTGGTGGGCATCACCAGGACATCATATTTCTCGAACAGGGCCTCATATTTGTCACTGACATGTCGTCCAATATTGACAGCTTTGCCGTATAAGCCAGGGAACTTTTGCGCCAGATAGAGCCCATTTATGATCACGTTCTTGGTGGAGGGAAATGCCCGCTGGAAGCCATCGTCCGTCCATGGAAGCCGCGCATGCTCCATCTCAGTCATGTAAAGATTCCTTCTACCTGCGTTTTGGCCTAACAGGGTTTGCGCTCCAGCAATTCGCTGTTGAATAGTCCAGAGTGCAGGTCCTTGCAGGTGTTCCGGCAGAGAGATTTCCTCGACTGTTGCCCCCAGATCCTTGAACTTTTGAACTGCAATCAATACCGAGCTCTTGACAAGCGTGTCTACTGCACTGTGTTCAAAGCCTTCAAGCAGGACGCCGACCGTGAAGCCCTCAAGCGTGTTCGGGCTCTCTTGCAGTGATAATGCAAATTTGGTAGACCCTGGCTTCGAGCTACCAAGAGCTTTATCATCGATACCATCATATCCACTGATGGCATCTAGGCACATTGCGGCTTCTAGAGTTGTTCGAGCTAGCGGTCCAACATGGTCATTCATCGCATCGCCGCTGGAAATTCCAGTAAAAGGAACGCGCCCGTGGGTGGGTTTGAGCCCGACGCCTAGAAGCAGGTTAACTCACAATACACTCATAGGCTATAGCAGAAGAAGACGACTTACACCCACAAAAAGAAGCAGGAACTCTTATACTTCCGCCCTGGTCACCACCAATAGTGATATCCACTATACCGGCCGACACCAATGCTGCTCCTCCAGATGTACTGCCACCGGCCGAGTATCCCTTCGCATGCGGGTTCTCCACCGTACCCTGCGCACTGGTATACGAAGAAGTAGAGTGGCACAAGTTTTCGCACGTCGATGTTCCGTGGATATCGGCGCCAGCTTCAAGCAAACGGGTTACAACCGTCGCATCCGTGGTAGGTGTCCAAGACGGAATGATATCAGACCCTTGAAGCTGTGGTACGCCTGCGACCGCAATCACATCTTTCAAACTGACGGATTTGCCTGCCAGAGGGCCGCCTTGTGCGTTACCCCGGATGAGGAATTTGTGTGCCCAGGCTTGCCCGAAGACTTGCTCTTCCTCGCCTGGTCGGCGCACATTCTCTCGTGGATACTTCACCTGATCGGAAAACGGTTGGTAGTCCGGCAGTGCGGCTACCTCTTCCGCGCAATCGTGCACTGCCGCTAGAAGTGTGTGAAAATCCTTCGCCTCTGCTGGGTCAATGGTTAGACCGAGCGGGTCGAGGAGAGCCTGTGCATCTCCCGGCTTGACGGGATTGTTCCTTTACTGACTGTCAGTGATCTCGAGTCCTTATATATTTTTATGTGAATCAGAAGGTGCTTACTCTGAGATACTTGTGAAAAGAACGGACATGATCTCTATACGCGGGCAGCACCGTTAAGTCCTCGATGTGCTCATTTCTGGGGGAAGTCGCAGTTTATGAACACCACCCTTGTGGAATTTGCCATATATCGTCAGAGTCTCCAAAAACTCGCCATCGGTGATCGTGGAGCCCGATGAATGAGCCTGGTTGCCGATGGTTGCTCCCCGGCGCACTGGAGAAAATATCCGCGACCCCCACGCTGACTCCAATTGCCTTGGAGACAGCTTGGCATGTGTGGAGGGGGCTCATGGCGGGCGCATAAGGGACATGGGGCAGAGATAAGAAGTTACAACTTCGGAATGATCAGAAGTTGAATGATGACGATCCATGAGCTGGATTGCGTAGATGTTCAACCCAAGCTGCAGGATGGACAGGGGCAACCCCAACACGGGATGAGGGGCTTATCTTCCCCGCATCTCGCTTGCGCGACATAAAGCCAACATTTCGGCGATTCCCATTGACAACACCAATTGAACAACAATCATGGCCCCTAAGCGAGTTCTAATTACCTACGGTGTGGATGTCGATGCTGTCGCGGGTTGGCTGGGCTCATACGGCGGAGAAGATTCCACAAATGATATCAGCAGAGGTAGGTTCCTGGTCATGTTTTCTCAGTAGAGAATCTTTTCTAATAGGCATCCAGGATATTGGGCAGGGACCGTTGGAACCCAGCGTCTGCTGAAGCTATTTAAGAAATATGATATCAAGACAACATGGTTCATTCCCGGCCACTCCCTCGAGACCTTCCCTGAGGACATGGCCGCCGTCCGCGATGCAGGTCATGAGATTGGCCTGCACGGATATTCCCACGAGAACCCAACGGATATGACCCTAGAGCAGCAGCGCGATGTGCTTGACAAGACATACCGAATGTTGACAGAGTTTGCTGGAAAGCCTCCTCGAGGCAGCGTGGCACCCTGGTACCACTCCCTCCAAGTCTCCAACTAGAATGCAACAACATCTCTAATGAAATGCAAATAGGTGGGAAACCAGCAAGGAAGGCGCCCAACTCCTCCTTGACTACGGAATCGAGTATGACCACAGCATGAGCCACGAGGATTGTCAGGCCTACTATCTTCGAACGGGCGACACTTGGACTAAGATCGACTACAAGAAGAAGGCGGAGGAGTGGATGAAGCCTCTTGAGCATGGAGCTCAGACGGGACTCGTTGAGATTCCGTCAAACTGGTACATTGATGATCTACCGCCAATGATGTTCATAAAGAGCGCACCAAATAGTCATGGCTTCGTTAACCCCCGGGATGTGGAGGATATCTGGCGTGACCATTTCGACTATTTCTACCGCGAGTACGATGAGTTTATCTTCCCGATTACTATTCACCCGGATGTTTCGGGAAGACCTCATGTGCTGCTCATGCATGAAAGGTATGTATTCATGGAAAGACTTGTTGAGCTGGTGACTGATAATCGACAGGCTCATTGAGCACTTCAAAAAACACGAAGGTGTCGAGTTCGTGACAATGGAGCAGGTCTGCGATGATTTCAAGAGCAAGAATGCTCCTCCACCTGGGACTATGATGCCTGCGAAGGCTGGTGCTATGTTAGAGAAGTGAATATAATTGGATTTGATAGGTATCTGGAGGTATCAACGATGGCAAGGTAGACAGCCCGTGGTCCATTGGAATCAACAACCATGATCTCGACGGGATCATCTTGCCTGTTATCTTGATTTCCTGCAGAGGTAGGTAACCTTCCATCGCACATGCGCACATGGCATTGAGCCTCGGAGGTAGTCGTTTACTAAGTCCACCCTACGTACTTATCATCCTTTACCCCAAATTGAAACCTACTCCAAACACATTACGGGCGCTTAACTGTAACATAGTCCTCATCGACGTCAAGATAAACCAGACATCATGGATGTACTCGTAACTACAACAAACTAAGGTTATTCCTCCAAGGAGAGATAGCCACCCCCAGGTCAGAATATAGAAGTACCCCGACACAGATAAGCGCAGCTACCCCAACGTACCCCGTACCCCAACACCGTTTTCAGCCAACCATGCAACTTTCCTGATTACTGGAACAGTCGAAGATCATCCACCCTAGCTTCATGTAAACGTCAAGTGGAGAATAGAGCTCTATTCCAGCCGTCTTATCGCGCCCCTACCGTAATCATGTGGGCCAAAAGTCCCACAAAACCCCAGAAACCTCATATCTCGACACGAAATACGGACCCCATACTTATTGTGTACGTTCCAAGGCCAAGATAAGCGGCTTGATCGAGGTGTTGCTATAAAATCCCAACTGGGTCTGCAATCCGACACTCGCCTTCTGCAGAAAGAGTCTTATATAGCTCTAAGCTGGCCATTCTGACTCAAGATGGAGCCAAGGTCAGATGAGATCAAAGTCGCTCCTCGCTACACGGATGACCCCGAATGCACTGATACAAAACGCGCCGAGGTCGAAGACAAATTCGAAGTCTTTAAACGCGGCGACGGCCAAGTTGATTTCCGGACCGTGAGCTGGGTACGGGCGTCGGTGATCTTCCTGAAGAGTAAGTCGGTACACATACTTCCAACCACCCATCTTCCTTCTCGGGCACCCATTGACAAATCTCTACACAGTCATCTTCGCCACAGGAGTCCTCTCCATCCCTTCCTTGATGTACGAGCTAGGCGCGTTCCCAGGCGCCGTGATAGTCGTAGGCTGGAGTCTGCTGAATACCTACTGCGCACTGGTGCAAGGCAATTTCCGCAATGCTTACCCAGGCTGCCATTCAATCGCAGACATGGCGCAGGTTGTGGGTGGACCGATCGTGAAAGAATTTGTCGGTGTCCTGTTTACAGTAAGTTATGTGATTGTCGCGGCATCGGGTATCATCGGTGTGTCGACAGCACTGAATGCTCTTTCGCTGCATTCTATCTGTACCGTCTGGTTTTCGTTCATCGCAACGGTCATCATTGCCATGTGTGCTAGTGTGCGCAAGTTCTCCCACATCGGGTGGCTGACGTGGATTGGTTTTGGGAGTGTCTATGTGGCAGTTTTCATTATTGTGTATGTCTTCCTCTTCCCCCTGAAACTGGGATCGTGAGGAAAATAACCCAAAGACTAACCTTCACCCAGCATCGGCGTGACAACGCGAGATCGACCAGCCGCAGCACCCCAAACTGGTGACTTCGACCTTGGATACCGGGTCATCGGCGATCCCAGCTTCACGATAGGGATCACGGCGACAGCAACGATCTTCGTTTCCAGCGCTGCAACATCCGCCTTCCTCCCCGTGATCTCCGAGATGCGCAAGCCAAAAGACTACCCGAAGGCAGTGTATCTCAGCATGAGTCTGGTAACCGCTTCCTACCTTACCTTCAGCCTAGTAATCTACGCCTGGTGCGGGAAATGGCTAGCCTCGCCATCACTCGGAAGCGCCGGCGAGACCGTCAAGCGAGTTGCGTACGGGATAGCATTGCCAGGTCTCATCATCAGTGGATGTCTGTATGTGCACGTCGCAGCGAAGTATCTTTTCGTGCGGATACTGCGGAATTCACGACATCTGCAGGCTAATACAGTCGTCCACTGGGGAACGTGGTTATCGTGCACGATTGGTATGGCGGCGATCTCATTCGTCTTGGCGTGTGCCATCCCTATCTTCAATTATGTTTTGGCGCTTGTAGGGAGTCTGTGCTTTGCACCCCTGGCGCTTAGCTTGCCGGGGTGGTTGTGGCTGCATAGTCACAGGAGTTATTACAGGGGAAACATCATACAGATGGGGTTGTATGGGTTTCATGTGTTCCTGATTCTGCTGGGCCTGTTTATGGCAGTCGGCGGAACATACGGAGTCATTGTGCAGATCAATCAGGCTTATGCTGATGGCCAGATATCTTCTGCATTTTCTTGTGCTGATAATAGTGGCTCATAAGGCCAGGACGGAAATTAGGGCATCCGGGACGGAAAGGTCGGCATCCGGATGCCGGAAGCCGATCAGCAGAAGATAAGCGGAACTTTGACACTTTTATGGACTGGGAGCAATTGGATTTTTACAAAATTAGACCCTCTCTGGACTTGTCTAGACCGTTGTCGCCTTTGATAAACTCGTACGCCTCAGTGGAAGCATAAAACTTGAGTTTATGAGTTCGCTTATGCACGCGAATGCGATGGCTAACCCGGAAGTGCGAGTGCCGCTTCCACATGCCTCCTCCTCACATAGTTTATCTTCTTCATCACCATCCTCTTGACTTCAATTCTCTTCTCTATCTCCTATATCTACAGTAGACCCCGGACATATCATTCGTACCCGACCCCGACCTCACCTCCCAGAAAAATACGAGCCCTGCCGATCTTATCAATTCCCCACCCTTATCGATCCATCACGAATCACGATGGCCCGCAAGCTGGCCCTGATCTTCATATTCCATCTCACCCTCACACTCGCACTGCCAACCCCTCTCTCCAGTTTACAAATCGACAGCTCAGTTACATCACCCCCTGTCTCTCACGCATCGACCATCCAGACCCCGCAACTGCACGACAAGCGCTACTTCTTCCCGGAAACCTTGCCAGACAAAGCTGAGCTTGAGGACATGCTGAGAGAAACCATGCGCCAAGCGGGCTTCGCGCCTTCTTCTCAGCAAGAACCCGCATCGACATCGAGAGATCAGAATTCACAGTCGAATGTACAAGAACAAAAATCTCATCTGGGTCCACATACCGAGATGAACAGCGCAGGCGCTTCGGCTCAACCGAATATGCAACGGGACACGAAGTCGAGCGGCCGGCTCCAGATCCAGTCGCAGTTGCAGTCTCGGCTCACAGCGTCATAGGGGCACTATATAATATGTATATGGATTACTTTGTTGTCGCTGCGGTCGGATGTTTCCGTACGGTGCTGAGGGGTTTCCGCGCCAAGAAATGAAGAGGGAGCTGTGGCCGGCGGAATATCTTCGGTGAAACTGATCTTACGCCGTTCTCTTACATTTTCCATGCAACTTCGGCAGAGAAGAGAAGCACCAGGCTCGTTCCATTATGCGGCTTGAGAGTCGAGACACTTGCTTGGAATGCGCGCTGTGGCTGTCTGGAATGCGCCTTCTCCCACGTGGTCGAAAGCATATCTGATTCATGACGCTGCCGTCCATTGAACCAGTCCTACCGTCAAAAGCTGGCTGTTCGAATCAAAGACTGGTCGGTAACGCTGGTCGTGATAGCGCCCCGCTTCCATGGGGCGAGAGGATGTTGAGATCCCTCAACACATGTTGAACTTGCTTGTTGGCTTAGATACATCTCGCCCATGGCTGAGAGAGCCTTGGCTCTAGAGATGAAACGGGATGTCTCTCAGGATGAAAGGAAGGAAGATACTATATTCATTGACGGTTAGGTGGTCGGGCAGAATGACTCGCTACCTAGGGATGTCGTGCTTGGATCATAACAAACACACGAAGCTGGACTTCGGAGATGGACGAACTTGTCGAGATTAGAGATGCTCCAGCGACATGTCATGTTGACTCTTTCGGGTCATATCAGGATAGAATAAATCAGATGATGCTTTCCTAGTGCACTACCAGCAAGACCAAAATCTAGGTATTGATAATGATGATTGATAAGTCTCTATATTGGAAACGATGATTACATTGATGCCCCCTCGCCCCTGTATTTTTGTATCGCGAGCGCGGGGATCCATCCAGAGCGGATAATAGACAAAGTGTGGTGGTCAATGGATATGTACACAAGGGATCTATAATAATGAAAAATGCAAGAAAAGGATAACAACAAGAACCGTCAGCTCTATGAGTCATCAACCAGACGCTTCTGCGTCCAAGCACGCTGGGCTCCATCCAAGAGGACATCCATGTTCCCACTGTTCTCGCACATGCCGCGGAAAAGGCCGTTCTCTTTATTGATGAGGGTCCATGGGTGATCGTATTCGATAACGCGGCCGTGATCGAGGACAATGACCTTGTCGTAGTCGATGATGGTCTGAAGACGGTGCGCAATGGTGATGATAGTGCTATCGCGCAGTTCGCGGAGCGTCTCCTGGATCTTGGCGTCCGTGGCGTAGTCGATAGATGCGGTTGCTTCGTCCATCATCAAGACGCGGGGGTTTTTCAGCAGAGCTCGGGCGAGACAGAGGAGTTGGCGCTGGCCTTGGGAGAGATTCGAGCCGGATTCGGAGACTAGGCTGTCCAGGTTGTGGAAGATGTTCTTGTTGTCGACGACTGTGACGGCACTGCTGTTCGCCCCATCCGCACTACCGTGGATGTTGCCGTTGCCGTTGGTTTCTGTCGCGGTGACGGTGCTGGCGGTTGTGGGGGTTGCGGTGCCGGAGGTTCCTGAGCCGATGAGGTGGACGCGGCGGAGGGCTGTGAAGATCTGTTCGTCGCTGAAGAGGCCGAAAGGATCGAGATTGCTGCGGAGGGTACCTGTGAACAAAGTCGGGTCCTGGGGGACGATGGTGATTGCCTCGCGCAGATCCCGTAGTCCGATAGATCCGATGTCAACGCCATCAATGAGAATTTGGCCCTTTTCGGCCTCGAGCCCACGGAAAAGTGCCAGCGCAAGAGAACTCTTGCCAGCACCTGTGCGACCGACGATGCCGACCTTCTCGCCGGCCTTCACGGAGAACGAGACTTCCTTGAGGACCGAGTCGAGATCAGGTCGGTAGCGCGTGCTGTAGCCCTTGAACTCTACCGCACCCTGGGTCGGCCAACCGGCCGCAGGTCGCGATCCTTCGATAACAGAAGCTGCTTCCTGATCGACCTCGAGATACTCCCTGACTCGCTCAACAGAGTTCATGTTCTGTTGAACCTCGGAGTACAGACGCACGAGCCAAAGCACATTCTCTGTGAATGTGACGGCGTAGGTCAGCGAAAGACCAGCGGCGCCGGCGTCGATTGTTCCGACGTTCAGCAACACAAATGTAGCCGAGAAGAAGGATACTAGAGCACCAGTCCAGTCGACGCGGAGTGCGAGCCAGCGGTTACTAGCCCAGAGGTAGATGTGTGGCCGGTTGTAGGAGTTGATGCGGCGGTGATTGTCTATCATGAAGCGGGGAGCATCGCCATAGGCACGAATAGTGACAATTCCGTTCAGAGTCTCACCGAACTGCTGGTACAGTGGACTGCGCTGAACGGATTCCAAACGCTTAAGGTCTCGCGAAGAGTTCAAGTAGACAGCACCCAGAGCAGTGTAAACCAAAGTGATGAACAAACCGGCGATTAGGAAGCCAGGAGTGATCCAGGAGATCAGGATGACAATCATGATCACGGACGCCAGACTGTGAAGCATGCCGATGGCAACGGGAGCGACTTCCTGATCGACAGACTCAACATCCTTGGAGAACCGGTTCATCAATTGTCCAAGAGGCGTGGAGTCGAAGAAGCGGAATTTCGCATGCATGACCGCATTGAGGAGGCGGTCGTGAATCTTCCATGATGCATGGAGGGAACCCCAGAATAGGACACCTTCCCGAGACAAGGAGATCAAAATGTACAAGAATCCGAGGAGTGCATAAACACCCAAGTAATAGGCCACATTTACGTCGCCATCAGACTCACCGGAGGCGGAGCCTGCGCCAAGTTGAGAAAGACTCCAGCCACTCACACGTCCGACGCTTCCGACATTGAAGGTAGGTTGCTTGAGATGTGCCACAGCAGCGTACTGCCCGGCATCCTCAGTGCCAGCTTTGGAAGTGTGGTAAGAATTTGCCCATTGTCGAATCCAAATGTTGGTAGAAACAGAGCCCAGTTGTTGCAAGCAGAACACCAGAACAGCACCGATCCAGTAGTACCAAGGGCCCATAGCACGGAGATACATGGTAACAGTCGACCACTTGATGCTACCAGTAGCCTTGGATTCGGAAAGCTTTGCTTTATCCTCCTGGGCTTTTCCATTCGCTTCGTTCATATCATCATCGTCTCCGTGCTCTGAGGGAGCGCGGGATGCTCCATGGGAGCTAGCCCGGGAAGGGGGCCGAGACTTCATGAACTCATCACCCAATGCGCCAGTAGCGGCGACATCCTCAGGGCGGCCTTGCGTGGAAATTCTACCATTCTCAAGCACCACAACATGGTCCGCTTGTGGAACGGTCAAAGCGACGTTGTGGGTTACCAAAATGCAAGTGCGGTTCAACATCAGAGGGCCAGTAAGAGCTTGACGGAAGATGTGCTTAGCAGTGTGGGAGTCAACGGCGGAAAGACAGTCATCTAGCAGCAAGTGGCGGGCACTGCTATAGATGGCGCGAGCAAGAGATATTCTCTGCTTTTGACCACCAGACAGACTGATGCCCTTTTCTCCAACCAGAGTTTGATCACCGGCATCAAGGATGGCAAGATCACGTTCCAGAGCACACGCCTTGAGCACTGCGCGGTAGCGACGTTCGTCATAAGGAGAGGCGAATATGATGTTTTCCTTTACGGTGGCATTGACCAACCATGCTTCCTGGGCACAATAAGCTACGCTATCAATCAGGCCGGTTTCAGGATCCACCGGGAGATCTGCCCTATTAGACAATCCGCCGGGGAGATGAACACGGCCCTCAAGCAGCCTCATTTCTCCAAGCAATGCCATGAGTAAAGATGTCTTTCCAGAGCCGGTCGGACCGGCAATGATGTTAAGCTTGCCCACCACGAATTCGACATCGACGTTGATCAAACGGAAAGAGTCCAAGTCTGTATCGGCACCAGGATCTTGTGGATCGGCCTTTACATTGCTCCAAGAAAGTGTTGCCTTCTCAAGGCCGATCTTCGTGGGGGTACCGGCGGTTGTGCTATCACGAACTTGGCTATACTTGCCTGTCTCCTCCTCGTTGAGGTAGTTGTCCACACGGTCCAACGAAACCTTGCATTCTTGAACGTGGGCCACCATGTCCGCAAGCTGGTCCAAAGGCACACGCAGCAAGGAGAACATGGACAACGCAGGGAAAGCCACGGAAGGAGTTAATTGCTTCTTCTCAACCACGGTGTACAAAAAGAAGGACATGAACGTAATCAGAATAGGTGTGCCGTACCAGACGGTTGCAGCAGAGGACCAGAGGATGTATCGCTTACGCAGTGCTTTCAGTTCGGTCTTGCGCTTCTCGCCCACGATTTCTTGGAATCGCTGCTCCCAAGCGAAATACTTGATAATGCGGATGTTTTGTAAGACTTCGTTGGTGGCGTGGATACGAGCATCGGTGCCCTTCAAGATCTGGTTCTGCACCTTGTTGAACTGGCGGGCGATGAAAAGATTGATAGGCAGCATGAGGGCCATCAGGGCAATACCGGCGAATGAGCTGAAACCCATGATATGGTAGAGCAGGATGATAGCCATGATGATCTGCACTGGCACACTAGCCCACAGGAAGTGGAGATAGGCTCCAACTTCGCTTACCTTGAACGAATCGATCGCCATCAGGTTGATGATTGTGCCGACATTGGCTTGTGTGGGTTCCTCTTCTTTTGTGTCTGGCTTGGTTCCATATTCGGCATCGTTCTCACTTGTAGCCTTCTTCTTCTTACGACCGAAAGAGAAAATCCCCTTCTTCTGGTCTTTCGGAACTTCTACTGCCTTTTTGACAGGCTCAACTGAAGCGCCCGCCTTGCGGCGCAAAGCTTTGGCATAGATTTCACCAATGATGATCGCACGGATTTTTACACCCATCTGACGACCAATGAACAAGGCCTGTCCGTCGGCCACTCCTTGCACTGTCGCGCAACAAAACAGCAAAATGGCGTACAACCAAGCCGCATTGGGTGTGGTCGACCGAGGGTCTTCGACATATTCGAGGATGGCCTTGAGAAGTAGACTAGGCATAAAAACGAAGAGATTGGCGAAAATTGTCCAGGCACCCTGCTTTAGAATGGTTCCCATGAAGTATCGAACCAGCTTCCATGCTAATGACCCTTTCATCTGTCTCTTGCGGAAATCTTTGAGAACTGTTGCAGCCTTTTGAGACGGTGTCAAGTTCCAAACATCTTCAAGCTCCAATGGATTGCGGTAGCCCTTCAAAACCAAGGGATCAAGCCAAGAAAATGTCGCAAGAGAAAACAGACTGGCCGTGGGATGTCTGGGGGTTCCAATCCATCTTCACGCTCAATCAAGACTGGCTTGTTGCCCCGGCGAGTGGTGAGTGCAACGAGCAGCAGCCCCGTGCTCAGAGTAAACTGCACGCTGCTGAGAATGAGGGCGCGCTGTGATAATGGGTGGATGACAGCGGACCGGAAGACCATGACGTTGAAGAGCCACTGAAAGCCGTACAAGAAGGCGGTATGAGTCCATAATCTGGGAGCCGTGGAAAGATCCAGGGTCGACAACAGGAATCGGACCACCACCAATAGAAGAATATAACCCCACGATACAAGCCCCGCCGCGGCTGGAAGTGTCCCATGCCGACCCCAGGCTTGAGTCGACAAAATGAAAATATAGACTGCGACCTGTCCAATCAGGGCTGTAATTTCGAGTAAGACAACGGTGACCTCTCCGCGCGGACGATCGACCTCAATCTGGGGTTGTTCCTGTTGCGCAGCTTGAAACAGCAGTGTGTCGGACTCATCCTCCTGCATCGCATTGGAGACATCGTCCTCGGAGTCATTATTCGGGAGGACCTTGTAGGCGACGCCCTTTCGGGTGAGGACATAACGATGGGCAAGACGAATCAGGACAAGCAGCAGCGAGGCGCCGCAAACTGTGAGGGGAAGTATGACTTGGAGAACGCTTTTATCACATGGTCAGCATTGTAAAACCTCCACTGTACTGACTGTCCGTGAAGACTCACTTTCGTTGGAAGCAACGAGACAGGTCGTCAATGGCCCAAACGGGGCCCTGACATTGTGGCAACATATTTGGCGGGCCGCAAAGCTCGCAGAAACTGTAGCTCACGAACCTCACGCGACTCGATCCAGCTTTTCAGCTAGCGAAATTCGTAATGAACGAGCAATGCGACCGGTATTAGTTTTTCTTTCACCCCTTAGCAGCACTATATCACTTGGTTGCTGAACGAGGCTGGCATGGCAAACCGAAAGCGGTCTGTGACGTCGAGGTGAGGTTGTCCCGGGCGAAGAGCCGGTTATTTAAAAAAAGCTGGAGCTCCCCTGAAGTAAAAAGAGTTCCAAACCAACGCACAACAAGACAAGAGAGTGTACAAGATGGTGTTTTCCTACAGCGGGGAAATTTCAAGAGAGGAGAAAAATGGCAAATGCAAAAAGATTCCAAAACCGGCGGACGGACTCCGGGTAGGGTGACATGAGCCACCACTGGCCTTTTGGCGGTGGATCAAGGTACCAGAGACAAAAAACACATGTCGTTTTCCGGGTTTGAGTCAACAATGCTATTATGGAGTTAAACTACTTTGAGACCCCGAGGACATAACTCCGTAGGATCTCCTCTTTTCCCTCTGTTCAGATGACCTCCGGTCGATCCCCTAGGGCCTGCACCTTCATAGCGCAATACCAGGCAAGGAAGACACAGGCCATGTCGGTGAATAAGCACTAAACCGATAGTGGTCAAATTCACTACATACTAGAACACAATTACTCCCCTCCCAGGGCCACGACCAAGGTGATGCAAGAGAGACTCGAGACGGTGGCACAGTTGATGGGGGACTCTAACAGCTACGTAGGCGTTTGCCTTGCTTCCTAGGAGCTACGGAGTACTCCGTACAGATCGTGAGATCCATTACATATGGCCCGACGATGACTCGTCCATGCAGCGAAGATCTTGCTTATCGCAGTTCCCCACTTTGAAAAGTGGAAGTCTAGGCTTATCGGAAAGGCTTGGTACTTGGAGCTGTATTTGTATTATTGATTTAGCTCTGATTGACTATGTGCCTAGGATAGGTAGAAAGCAGAACAATGAACATATGGCAACAAGATTTGAAGAAATATGGTAATATGGTGAAACACAAAGTCTGTTTGCATGTGAAAATTCGATCTGCCACTCGCCATCTTTGTCATGATTGCCACCAAAATCCTCAGGCATCTAAACCGGCAGCTCCAGGCATCTTTGCCTTCTTCGCGCCCCCGAACAATTCCCGTGATATCACGCCCGAGTCCCGATTAAAGCCTAAGAGCTCACAACTGTCGCGTGCTGTCTGGCATATTCTGCTACCTGCCTGATATAAGACTGGATTGTTTGCCTCAGCCATCAACTTTCTGTACGAAAAGCACGGACCCCAACTTCCTCACCTGTCCCTGAGTCCCTGAACCGTCACTATGGCGGAACGCATTCTCATGAATGAATACAAGTCTCTTCTCAAAGAAAAATGGGTTCACGTGCAGGTGAGCATACGTGATCAATGGAATGTCATACCCCGACTTGCAGCATGACTGACATTCTTCACACAGTTACACAATGACAACATCTTCAACTGGGATGTCGCACTGATCGTGATCAACCCTGACTCGTTGTATTATGGCGGTTACTTCAAAGCCTCCATGACTTTCCCGTCGAATTACCCTTACTCTCCGCCAAGTATGCACCTCACAATTTCATCTCCGTCATCTCCTCATCTCCCCCTTCCAGCATGACTGACGAATTTGCCTTAAAGAGTTCCGCTTTCTAAAACCCCTCCACCACCCAAACATTTATCCCGACGGCAAGCTATGCATCTCCATCCTCCATCCACCCGGTGAAGATGAAATGTCCGGCGAGCTCGCCTCAGAACGCTGGTCTCCAGCCCAGCGCGTTGAGTCCGTCCTGATCTCCATTATCTCCCTCCTCGACGACGCCGAGCCATCATCCCCCGCAAACGTCGACGCCGCCGTTCTACTCCGCAAAGAACCAGAAAGATACCGCCAGTTGGTCAAAGAGGACGTGGAGAAATCCAAGGCCGATATCCCGCCCGGCTTCGAGATGCCTACCCACCATACTCCGGTCCACGAGCCCGCCGTGGAAAAGGAGGACCACGATTTCTGGGCTGATAGTGATGCCGGCAGTGATGTGTTCGGCGGCAGTGACTCGGATGACGAGCTTGACCTGGATCAGTCTAGCAACAGCGAAATGGACGTGGACGGCGATGACTCGGATGATGATAAAACCGAGTGACGATATACCGAAACGAAAGCGCAAAGAGCGCTATCGCCAACTTTTGCTTGAAGACTCTATGTCTGGCCCGACAATTATCTGCTTTCTACGCGCATATGGAGCATTTTCGGCGCACTACGCGGTTTTTCTTTCAAAATATCTTTATACAATCGGCGTTTACCGGCATTTTCGAGCATCATGGGGCTAATGGTTTACGACAATGCGATTAATATGTATTAGGTTGTGTTTCTCAATCAATGAACGTCTATCCCAACCACTCCCAGCCATACCAGTCCTATCTCGAACTCCTCGTATTGAAATCAAACGGTAATCCCCATCGCCGAGGTAAAGTGGGCTTCCCCCCACTGACCCCGCCCGCTCCCGTCGATTGTTTGGAGTTCCGACTCGTTTCAATCCAATGTCATGGTCATGTCTCCGCAGTAGGAGGGGCCCTGTAGATAAGGTCTTCAGCTTACTTACTACCTACTCAAAAGCCTAACGTTACATATTATGGCCTCTTGTTATGAGTCTTTCCTACAGTGTGATTGCATAAGAAACCATGGGATGAATCAAAACACATTCTAGGTCGATGTAAACCCCGTGGTTGTAGATAAGTATACTACGTGAAGCAACGACATGACAAAATAGCAGAAAAGCAATCTGTGTATACGAGGGTAATGGCGGGGTTAACCCGCGGATCCGTGTTGGAGAATCCAGAAAAGACCGAGATGAAACCGAAGAAAATGATGTGCGCCTGTGTTGATCCAGTCATCCATATGCCCGAGTTGTTGGGTTTGTCACTGACACAACCCTAACGACATTCTAATCTATGCAGAGACAGCTCCCTTGATCTCGCTGTAGATAGCGCCAATCTCTCGGTGGACAGCCTCCTCACCCTTCTTCAGGATGTCGCCAATGCGCTCCTCGACGGTGGGCTCGGCACCGTGGGCCTTGTAGCCACCACCAGCGAGGATCTGACTGTAGTTGGCGGAACCACCACCGTTCCAGGCCAGAAGCTATGAACATGTCAGTCAAAGTCGACCTCGTCAAGACAGGGGAAAAGAAACTTACGTTAGGAGTGTCAGCAGGAATGTCAGTAAGGGCGCCTTGGGTGGCAACGCTGATGAGAGCAGCCTTCAGCTGCTTGGGAGTGACATCGGCAACGGCAAAGGCAGAGTCCTTGGCGGGTGCCAGGGAGACGTAGTAGGCCAGCAAACCAGCAATGTGAGGAGAGGCCATGGAAGTACCAGAGATAGTGTTGGTGGCGTACTTGCTGCCAATCCAGGTGGAGAGAATGTTCAAGCCAGGGGCAAAGATGTCAGTGCACTTGCCGAAGTTGGAGAAGTAAGCGCGCTCATCGGCCAGAGTGGAAGCGCCAACAGTGACGGCCTTCTCGGCAGCAGCGGGGGAGTAGTTGCAGGCATCAGCGTTGTCGTTACCAGCAGCGACAGCGAAGTGGATACCAGCATCAACAGCGGCATTGACAGCGAGGTCCAGAGTGCGGGAGGTGCCACCACCAAGAGACATGTTGGCAACGCTACCCTTGAACTTCTTGTCACCCTTCTTGGACTTCTTGATGTGTGCTTCAGCCGCCCACTCAACACCCTTCACGACGTCAGACATAGTGCCAGAGCCATTGGAGCGGAGAACCTTGACAGCGTAGACATTGGCCTTCTTGGCGACACCGTACTTCTTGCCAGCAATAGTGCCAGAGCAGTGAGTTCCGTGGCCATTTCCATCCTCATCGGCATCGCCCTGAGGGATGGTCTTACCCCAGTTCGCACGGCCCTCGAAGTCAACGTGGTCAACGTTGGTACCAGTGTCAATGACGTAGGCATCGACACCCTCACCACCCTCCTCAGCATAGAGGTACTTGTTGAAGTTGCCGAAGGAGAGGCTCTCACGGTGAGAGATACGAGCCAGACCCCAAGGGGCGTTCTTCTCCACGCTGGGATCTGTCATGTGACGGACTTCGGAGTCCTTCTCGATGTATTCGACCTGTTTGGGTACTTATTAGCCGCCAACCTCGGGAAATTCAAAAGGGTGGAAGGTGGTTACTCACATCGGGGTGACGGCGGACTTGCTCGATGACGTCCTCATGGAAGTGACCAGCATATCCCATGAGCGATCCAGCAATGTGGAAAGTGTGTTTCAGGCCCATGAAAGCCTCAAAGTCGAAATCCAAGAACGAACGCTTCTTCAACTCCATCCGACCGTGCTGAGCGGTGTGAATGTCCTGCACCCAGCTCTGGTGAGCGAGAGCAGAATTCTGGTCGACATGCTTCTTGAAAACCACGATATAGGAATCGGGGATGTCCTTGGCGTTTACAGAGGAGAGGATGGGAGCGGCCTCATTGTGGATAGAGCCAACCGATATGGGCGTGGCAGCTGCCAACAGCGGGAGCAGTGTCAGGCTAAGGAAGCCTTTCATACTGGGCAATATGGATATGGAAACACGGCAAGAGAGACAGATAGGTAAACAATAATCGTAGGTGAAAAAGGATGGATGGAGGATAGGTTGGATGAACGAAGGAGAAGGGGAAAGATGAGGAGAAGGGCAGCAGCTGAGGCTTATCTAGGGAGGAGAACGGGGATTGATGATGCAAGCGGGCGATTACATACGGTTACGCGGGCGGATGACCTTTCGATGTCGATCTGGTGGAGAACTTGCCTGGGCATGGGGTAAGTGATACCGTATGGTATGGTACGATCATCTTATGTTTCGGGAACCTTGGAAATCAAAAGGACATTTACGCGGTACTGTGTAAGCGTCAACCTTGGGACCTTTCCCAGACTGGTCGTAGAGCACATGTTATATTAGACATAATTATCATATGAAGTGGATTTTAAGTTGTTTGAATATCTTCCGGCCGCAAACAAGATGTGCAGAAAGTACTTACAGGTGGTGCAGAAGGTCATCCTCCCGGGTACCTGACAGTCTCACCTATGGCATCACTCTCGCACGGCCCAAATACTCCAAGGCATCTCATCTTCCGACGTCGCGTGCCTCCAGGGTTATGCTCGGGTGACTCACTTATTCGTTGGGTTGCCCCCTTGTCTGCATGAGCGTGCCATTATTGGGTACACTCTACCACCTATCTGCGGAGAGGCACGTCATATCATTGGTCACTCGTATCTGATGCCTGTTGCAAGGCTCTCCACATTATTGCTCAAAGCTGCTCCTTATCGCGCTTATCATCTCCCATCATGCATCCGCCCGTAAATTACCGTGTAACTAATACAGAGGCTTGACCATGGAGGCTGTGTCCACTGTCCAGCGGCCAGCCCCCAGAAAGGTCAGTCACATGATTTTTAGGTATCTTTCCCCTCCTTCGATAGCGAATTACAGCGGTGGCTGAGTGTCTGGCATGGGGTTTTGTTGTTGATGACGAATTCTGCCAAATTTTGAGCTCCTCCATCCCACTAGCCTTGGCACTGGGACTGTCACATACCAATGCAGGCCGCATTACCCGATATCGAACATTCACGCTCTCTGATGGTCATTCGCCATCGGAGCGGACGCGGTTAAGATTTGGCTATGGCTCCGCCAGCTGCTCTCCACCCTCCCTCCCCCTCCGGATCGACCGACCGATTGGCTGAGGAGCTAGCCCCAGCAATTGACCAGCTGAAGGGCGTTAGTGCAGGCACCGCGATCACACTGTCACAAGCCCAGTCGACGATCGAATCTCTTCTCCGCCTCCGCCACACCTTCATAGATGATGCACGTCCACATACTGCTAAAGACGCATTTCGATATCTTCAGGGCTTTCAAACCCTGCTGGAGCTCGCGGAACGAATAGCCGATCTCTACGATCCTTCGCATATATCCAAGGAGGAACGGAAAGGCTTGCTGGATATCTTCAAAGACGTGCTCGGTGTGTTGGCAGAGGCTCTGAAAGAACAATATGGAAACAAGCGGTATTTTGCCCGCAAGATAGTCGGAGGGGGCATTGCTGCACTGGAACGGATCTTGACCGCGCTGGTCAAGAAGATAGACACAAACGAGGGTGACGCACATCATCTCTATGGTGCCATTTTGGCTGCAGCTCTATGCCAAGAGACGGTGTCGAGTATTTTTTTAACACTCAACACGAAGTTTGCCCAGAAAAAGGACTCATTGCCCACGCGAGAGGTTGAAGATGCTGTGGACCATTGCATTGGATCTGCCGAGACGGTGGAAGTGCCAGAACTCCTTGGACCGTTTATTCGTGTGTGGTTGATGCACTCCTCTTTCTCATCAGGTTATGACATCTTACGCCTGGCCCTGCCCGCATGCCTCTGCCAATTGGCCTCGCAGTCTCTAAGGAACGTCGTAGCCTTGCATGCCACCGATATGCTCACATCAATCCTTCCCCTCATATTCGATGGCGTGCGGACTGACAGTGAAAATGCAATCTATCAAAACCTCGCTCAGTCTCTCAGCGTCCAGGGTATGAGTAACTTGGAGGATGCTGTCGCATTATACCGCGGAGCGCATGAAAATCCACAAGTCTTAAAAGTCCTCTTGTCTGCTCTCAAGTCCTCCAAAGAGCCCCCGTCAATACAATTCGATATGTCCCGGCATGGATATTGTTCTGTCGAGTTCTCAACACTTGGTAGGCCCTTTCCTCCTATCAATTCTTCCGGATACACTCTGGCGGTCTGGGCCCGTTTCGACGAATTCGATTCTAGAACGCACACCACTATCTTTGGGGCCTTCGACGCAAGCCAGACGTGTTTCATTCTTGCGTACCTCGAAAAAGACACCCGGAATTTCATTCTCCAAACTTCAATCCGAGGTGCTCGGCCCAGTGTTCGGTTCAAAGCGGTGAAATTCCAGCCAAAACGCTGGTATCATATCTGTGTCGTCCAAAAAAGACCAAAGCCAATGTCTTCTTCTCGCGCATCTCTTTTCGTAGATGGCGAATTTGTTGAACAACTGAAGATTGAATACCCATCCGTTCCTACAGCCCATCATCCAAACAAGCCACCTCGCATTCAGGCCTTCTTTGGCACGCCTCAGGACTTAGCCATGCGTCTCGGAAAAGGCGTATCCACCTCCCGGTGGTCTCTTGCAAATGGAATGCTGTTTGATGAGGCTTACAGCGACGACATGGTAGCCGTTTTTTACAACCTTGGGCCGCGATATTATGGGAACTTCCAGGACTGCTTGGGTTCCTTCCAGACCTACAAAGCCTCTGCCATTCTCAACCTGCGAAACGAACATCTTCACCCCGGCAAAGAGGAAGCCTCGGACATTGTTACTGCTATCCGGAGACGAGCGAGTACACTGATTCGTGAGAGCTCGATTCTGATCAATGTCTCTTCTGTCGCTGTGCTTGACGACGATGATAGCAACAATGTCGATGAATCACAATTGGTTAAATGTCTCTCACGGCAAGCAGCAAAAAGTTTGCAACAGCTGACAAAAGCGGGCGGTAACGCTATTGCTGTCAATGGTGCTACGCCGGCCATTAATGACGGCTTGACACAGCCTCAAGGAGTCGGCATCTTGACGGGCGATCCCGTCGTTGCTGTACCCAGAGCGATGGATGATGCCAGTTGGTGCCTTGGTGGCTGCGCCGCGGTCCATCTCAGTTTGATCAAAGCAGCAAGCACCGCAGAAAGCACTCGCATGGCCGTGGAGGCTCTCTATGAAGCAGTAAAGGACAACTGGAGAAACAGCGAAGCCATGGAAAGAGAGAATGGATATGGTATTCTTGCCGCCTTGCTGCGAGAGAAGCTTGGATTCTATATGGGCAATTCTCCAAGTGGTATCAAAATCCCCGTGGTTAGCTCAGATCCCTTGGAGTTGGCATCTTTGATGCTTGATTTGCTACGTTTGACTCTCGGGTTTGTTGGATACGACTTTGAGAAGCCCAATCATTCTATCATCACGAACCCGCTCGCATATCGTGTTCTGCTTGTTGACATGGATGTCTGGCGACTCGGAGACTTGCAGGTGCTCGGGCTATATTACTCTCAGTTCTGCACCTTTGCCACCGACAGCAACTACCGTCGATTCAACGCTAGACGTCTTGGCCGTATGCGTAAGTATACTTCCTTATTTCATGGCACATCCCATCCTTAGTTGTCGAGCTGACCATATCAGGTGTCAGCAAAAAGTTACTGGAGACCCTCAAGAGTGGCGACTTGATCGAAGACTCTCTCCAGCCTTGCTTGTTGGCATTCCGCTCGTTGATGGAGAGCAGTCCCTCTGCCGACCTCCTTCGTTCTTTAGCTTTGACCATCACATATATACTCCATAAGCCGAAAGCTTCCGCCAACCTCCAAAAAAGAAGAGCTTACGGTACTTGGCCGCATCAGCGCGACCTGCATCTTCAAAATCAGAAAGCAAGTATGTCCCCAGCGCTATCTTGGGGATTGAATTGTTACGTTTGTATGCCTCTGTGTTATGCGATCGCCGCGATCCTACGACATTGAAGAAATTTGCCAAAGCTGTCACGAATAAGGTATGTTCTTAACTCTTGTCCTTTCCGCTATTTGTTTAACCGTCTGCGCAGTGGCTTCTCTATCTCATGTGCGAGGATGAGCCCGAGATTGTGGTGCTTGCGACCAAGATATTGGCCCGTTCGGTAGTGGTCCATGGAGCTGCTTATAGTAAAAAGTTCGCAGAGAAAAGTGGCGGGTACATCATCTTAGAATATCGCCTGAAAAGGTGGTGGAACATCCCGGCCCTGTGGCCTATCTGCTTTTCTATGTTGTTCGGCGTGGACCACGCTTTCTTGGACCTCAACAAAGCTCTGGACCTGCCTGGGTTGCTCAGCTTATTTTTGACCGACGGCGATGTAAAGGTCGTCTTCCCAGATATGCTACGAGTGATCCTCAACATGCTGAAGAGCGGGATGCGGAATCCAGGAGTGACAAGTGAAGCCCCGGAAAGGTCACTAGGCTCTTTGAAGGAGCTTGCATCCAAATCCGACAAGCCACAAATGACCTCTCTCCAGCTTGCTGGTAGGTTTACACCAGTTACCATCCTGGCTCTTCCGTGGCTAACATTCTTTTGTTCTGATAGATGGCACTCCACCAGACGAGGGTATCAAAGGCTTTGCGCTCATTGACTCGGTTGTCCAATTCTTAGGGGAAGCGCGGGCCAGATCGCCAAGCTTCCAAGAATTCACGACACACTCTACCTACGTCCAAGAGCTACTTTCTGTGCTTTACCCCATCGTTGTCGGTGCTGATCCAGTTGATCCCAATACTGAACTGGGCTTCCGGCACAGCGGGATCAGCTTCGATGACAGTAACCTCGTGATACGGCCACGCTCAAGTACCGCCAATGCCTCAACAACTTTGCAGACAACTACAGTCAACTCATCTGGCGGTACCGAGGAGAGCACCGGTACTTTAAGACGAGGTTCATCCTTTGTGCTAGTTTCTTCCGATAAGACCAAGAATCAGCCTTCCTCGGCACGGATTCGTCGTTTCACGAACCCAACATTTGCTGGAAATAAGCCTGCCTCAGGTCATCCCCTTGTCAAAGCAATCTTTGGGCTTGTATTGGCTGTCTTCGAAGATCAAATCTTTGGCCGCAAGGACTTTACAGGTCTTGGTCTTTACTTGAAGACATCCCCTGGTTTTTCAGAACATCAAGCGTATTTTAACTCTTGGGTCCTTGGCTGTGTGCTTTCAGCGTGGCAAGATTTGCCCTTGAGCCGGCCGGGTTTACTTCATGAGCCCCGAATACTTACCAACATTGGGCGCTTTGCGACACACTTGACGGAGGCAGTTTATGAAGGCTGGTTTATAAATGGTGCATCATCTACCCTCGAGTTTATTGGCACGATCTTGGAGTATCTCCAGCGCCCAGACATATCTCAGCTCAAAAGCATTCGTTTGTGTAGCCAGTCTATCGCAACGATTCGGTCAGCTCTATACAAAGTCGTACTGTTTCATTTATCAGAGGCAGATGATTCGGAGACAGTGTCGTTGCTGATTAGTCTGAATTATTGGCAGGTGGTCCTTCTCTCAGCTGCTGAAACCCAAACAAAGCACTTACATCTGCTATGCTACCTGCTGTATACCAAGTTAATCAGCACGAATGACGATGTCCGCTCAGCTGCCACCCGTTTGTGGAGAATCATTCTGGTACAGGCGCCAGATGAGATTACAACACTTCTCAGTTACGGCTCTGTCTCTCTTCAGCGTCGATTAGCCGACGGCTTCGATGCTCTTTCGGGGATGGATAACGAAGCTTTCCTTGAGTGGATCGATGATCAACGAGACGATCTAGACTCATTGTTCTTCGGTGTTTTCTCTCGGTCGTGGGACGCATTTGTTCATGAAGAAAACGCAAACATCGAGGACTCAGTAAGATCCCGTGTCTCGAAGCGCAAAGACAAATTGAGGCAGTGGGCACAGATCGAGAAATTCGATGAAGACATGACGCGAAAACACCATGCTACGTTGCCGCATTGGATTTCTAACATCGCAGCTTCCGAGTTCTTGAAATCTCAAAGATACATGCAAGATCATCAGGATAGCACTACATTCATGTGGTCGGCCTTCTCCAATCTATTACTAGACCTGCGTCGTCCAGGTGGTCTTCTCTCTGACGGAAAGGAGAGGAGATGGTGGTTGGACCAAACAGAAGGTCGTAGCCGCATGCGACTACGCCTGGTTCCCGACGAGTCTGGGGATCGACAAGACTATCAGCCCAAGCGTAAAGCCTCAGAGCCCCCAGCAATCAAATTTGACACCCGGATACGAGCCCTCTCCGAAGGAGAGAGCTTGACTGCACCCCGACCCCTCGCTGGGGAATCCGAAAATATCGGAAGCGAATCGCCAAGTGGTGATGCCGACAGTCGGAGCATTCTAGAAGACAATTTTGAGATGATTGACGATCCTAAGGTCGAGCTCGAGGACTATGAAGATAGGAATCGAAAAGTGATGCGATCTCTTCAACGTGGCGATCAAGTTCAGAATGTATGCAATCTGTCTCGAATCATTGGCCTCGAAGCGGTGGAAGGTATCTTGATCCTCGGCAAAGACTGCGTTTACATCCTGGACAATTTCTTCCAGAGAGCAGACGGTGAAATTGTAAACGTCTGGCAAGCTCCTAACGAGGAGCGAGATCCTTACGTGCGCATGATATCTGGCCGTGAATCCAATGATCACCGCTCGCAGGAGCATGAGACAAGGAGTTGGAAATGGTCTGACTTGGTCAGTGTCTCCAAGCGCCGCTTTTTGTTCCGCGACGTCGCTCTGGAAATTTTCTTCACAGATGGTACCAGCTACTTGTTGACTTTACTGTCAGCACCAGCTCGAGATGACCTGTGCAACCAACTAGCTACCAGAGCACCCCAAGTCACTGGAAGTACCGGACATTCCCGGCCAGAAGACGTCTGGCGATTTGAAACTCTTCGCAGTCAAGACGATGCACCACAGTCCCTCGGGTCCAAATTTGCCAGTGTCTTCGGTCACCTTCCTGCAAACCCAGCGACGCGGAAATGGGTGAAGGGCGAAATCTCCAACTTCCATTACTTGATGTTGATCAACACTTTTGCTGGGCGGACATTCAACGACTTGACTCAGTATCCAGTCTTCCCATGGGTTCTGGCAGACTACACAAGCGAGGAACTAGATCTTAACAACCCTGCTACATTCCGAGATCTGTCCAAACCAATGGGTTGCCAAACGATTGATCGAGAGTTGGGTTTCCGTGAGCGCTACAATGCTTTCGCCGAGATGGGCGACGATGATTCACCTCCTTTTCATTATGGAACGCACTACTCTTCTGCCATGATCGTTAGCTCCTACCTCATTCGCCTGCAGCCATTCGTTAAATCCTATCTTCTACTGCAGGGTGGCTCCTTCGACCATGCCGATCGTCTCTTCTATTCCATACGGAAGGCCTGGGAGTCGGCGTCTCGGGGCAACATGACCGATGTTCGGGAACTTATCCCGGAATTTTTCTACCTTCCAGAGTTCCTAGTAAACTCCAACCATTACGACTTTGGTCTTCTTCAAAATATGACCACGGCCATTGACTCTGTTGATTTACCACCTTGGGCCAAGGGAGACCCCAAAATATTTATCGCGAAACATCGGGAGGCTCTCGAGAGCCCCTACGTGTCTGCCAACCTGCATCACTGGATCGATTTGATCTTCGGCAACAAGCAAAAGGGCGAAGCAGCAGTAGAATCTGTCAATGTCTTCCACCACCTCTCATACAAAGGTGCCAAAGACTTGGATGCCATCAATGACCCGATGGAACGGCTGGCCACCATCGGTATCATTCACAATTTTGGACAAACACCTCACCAGATCTTCCAACGAGCGCATGCCCAGAGAGAGGATCAGCGCTATCGCATACCACGTCTTGATACTCTTGCAGAATCCTTGACGCAAATGCCATTGTCTCTGCTTGATAGTGAGGAGCGGGTAGCAACCCTATCCATGAAACATGACCGTCTATTGTGTACGGCGGCTCTGAGGCTCAATGTTCCACCGGCTTATGACCACTACATGGAATGGGGGTTCTTTGATGGCAGTGTTCGATTCTATGCCGCCGACACTCGCAAACTCCTGGGCCACTTTGAGCACCTACACGTCGGCCAATTGTCTTGTGCTAGCTTTGCAGATTCCCGTACGCTGGTTACCTGCGGCACGGATTGCACTATCTCGATATGGACAGTCACTGTTACATCCAAGTCGGTTGACCTGCAACCCCTCGGGTCGCTATTTGGCCATCGAGCTCCTGTCACTGTGCTCGCCGTGTCACGTTCCTTCAGTACTTTATTATCCGCCTCCAATGACGGGCAGATTATGTTATGGGATCTCAATCGGCGATCGTTCGTGCGTGCACTTCCCGCCAACGGTGCGGTCGATGTACGTTTCCCTTGCTTGTCTTTGATGCTTTGTTTATTTACTGATCTATTATCCAGTGTGCTCGAATCAATGATGTTTCTGGGGACATTATGGTCTGCCGCGGTGATCGTTTGACATTGTACACCCTCAATGGTGCCGTCTTGGTGGATCAACAAGTTTGCGACTCCAGTGACGACCACGTCTTATCCTGTGTCTTTTATGAGGGTGTACAGAACGAATGGCTCGAACGCGAGCTGGTGCTTATAGGTCATTCCCGTGGCATGGTCAACATCTGGAGCAAGTGCATTCGTGGCGGCCGTTTTGAGTTGGAGTTGATCCGACAACTACATCATACCGACAGTAGTCGGGACAATGGTGTCAACATCAGTGCTGGGATCAGCTGCATCTTGGCTCTTCCCCACGTGGTCTATACGGGTGATGAGGCGGGGCGAGTGGTAAGTTTCGCTCTCATATTATGTTCAATGAACGAGGCTAATAGGGTCACAGTATGAATGGAACTGCATCCAGCGCCGCTAAACAGTTCTCTTGCCACATCCGATTTCAGCCTAGTTAGTAAGATACCTTCGTTTTCGCGATTCAGGTTCAAGAGCCATGTATAGAAGCCTGTGATAGACTTGCGGTGGCGTGTGTGAGATGCAATTCAGGCTATCCCACCATTGGAGTAGTTAATCCATTCGACGTTCATGGCGAAAACAATGAGAGTTCACGTGTCCCTACTCCGTGCTAGCCGTCGATATTTAACCGGGACCCCCGGTGAACATTGCATTTGCCATTAACCCGCTAGCTACCGTAGTGGGCCTTGTTGTCCGGTCTACCATACTCCGGTTGGAGGGAAGTCGGAGCACACTGCGCCGGATTTGAGATTCTACTACTCCGTACGTAGCATATACCCTACGGAAAAGAGTACTCCGTAGAACAGTCGTCAATGGATTGGATTATTGATGTTGGAATGTTCCCAATGAGAGCATTGGAATTGAGAAAAAAAAGAATGAGTAAAGAAGTCGTAAGCAAGAAGATCACTCAGGATGACATAAGAAAAAGTCACGTACCTGCAACAAACCAACTTTACAGCGTCATTTGCCCCACCAATCCTAGGGAAACGGGGCACAGGCCAGGTACTTCCATTAAATATGCCAGTTCCATAGTAATCACTTGTACCTTCTGGTCCGGTCTATGACACCACCCCTCCTCTAAATACCGCGCCGCCCGCCACCCTTCTTCCTTCTTTTCATCCATTCTCTATTGTCATTCCAATCTTATTGACTTAATTCGATAAAAAAAATGTCTTCTTCTCTCGAGCAGCTCAAGGCTACTGGCACCGTTGTCGTTTGCGACTCTGGTAAGCTATTACACTGCTCTCCAACTTACATGGGAAATATGCTAACGCGATAATTCTAGGTGATTTTGCCAGTATGTATTCCAGACTGTTTGACACGACGTTGGTATCAGCACCGAATTGTCCACTAACATAGTACGCAGCTATTGGCAAGTACAAGCCCCAGGATGCCACCACCAACCCCTCCTTGATTTTGGCCGCTTCCAAGAAGCCCGAGTACGCTGCCCTCATCGACACTGCCGTCGCCTACGGCAAGCAGAACGGCAAGACCCTCGATGACCAGGTTGAGGCCACCCTCGACCGTCTCCTCGTCCAGTTCGGAAAGGAGATTCTGAACATCATCCCCGGCAAGGTTTCCACTGAGGTTGACGCCAAGCTGTCCTTCGATACCCAGGCTTCCGTCGACAAGGCTTTACAGATCATCAAGGTATGTTCAAAATCCCCGGAATAAGTCTTCGAAACACAGCTGACAATTCCGGCTCAGTTGTACGCCGACAACGGTATCTCCAAGGACCGCGTCCTGATCAAGATTGCCTCCACCTATGAGGGCATCAAGGCCGCTCACATCCTCCAATCCCAGCACGGCATCAACTGCAACCTGACCCTCATGTTCTCCCTGGTTCAGGCTATTGCTGCCGCCGAGGCCGGTGCCTACCTCATCTCTCCCTTCGTTGGCCGTATTCTTGACTGGTTCAAGGCCGCCCACAAGCGCGACTACACCGCTCAGGAGGACCCCGGTGTCAAGTCCGTCCAGGACATCTACAACTACTACAAGAAGTTCGGCTACAAGACCATTGTCATGGGTGCTTCTTTCCGTAACGTCGGCGAGATCACCGAGCTCGCTGGCTGCGACTACCTGACCATCTCCCCCAACCTCCTTGAGGACCTCTACAACTCTACCGAGCCCGTTCCCCAGAAGCTCAACCCTGCCGGTGCATCAAACCTCGAGATCAAGAAGCGCGAGTACCTCAACAACGAGGCTGACTTCCGCTTCGACTTCAACGAGGAGGCTATGGCCGTTGAGAAGCTCCGTGAGGGTATCTCCAAGTTCGCTGCGGATGCTGTCACCCTTAAGCAGCTTCTTGCCCAGAAGATTCAGGCTTAAGTGGGTCTTGGTCTTTCTTTCGATTGTTTAAAATTTGTTACTTATTTTTGAATGGGCTGTCCACCAGAAATTGGGATCAGTAGATACGAATTGATGAACTTATTCTGATATCAGTGTTGTTTTTTTCCCTTTTTTCCTTCGGTGTTTTCTCGTAGAGAGTAGATTATCCGACGGGCTATTCAATTTGCGGATTCTGGCCGGGTCGGCTTATTCACAGCTTATTCACATGACCCCGCACTAACCTAGAAAGATTTGCAGGTATGGTGTCACTTCACGAGAAGCCGAACTGACTGCCATTGGACGCAGTATTGATCGTTACCCGAGGTTGGAAGGTAAATCAGTCTCTGATGCTTGGGAGGCAACACAATGTGCAACTATAAGTTAACCAGACAGTTGTGGTGATAGAAAAGAAACTGTGAGTGGATCAAACCTCGTGAGGGGTAGAAGTAATGGAAGAGCATAGTTTAGACCCCATTAACCATTTGACCATTGACCAGGAGTATCAGCGATAGGAATGGCGCTAGTACTGTAAATAGCACATCCCGAAGGTGTATCAAATGAAAATTGCAGGTCCCAGGTATTGCGTTATGTCATTCATTCCCCTCGTTCCGAATGTAGGCCCGCTTCGGAAGGTGGGGGATGTTTTATTCTTGTATCAAGTATTGTCTATCCCGCACAAACTGTCTATAATACTTGAAATACCTGTAATCCAGTACATAGCTCGTAATCTAGAGTCACGTCAACATCATCCCACTTATTATCTCCGTCTGCCCTCTTCTTCTCCTCTTTCTCTCACAATACTCACTTTTTGCAATCTTCAGTTTAAAAACATCTTACAATAATCAAAATGGTTAAAGCTGGTAAGTAAATCTCCATCATTGGTTCCTCTGTAGAGCCACCCAGAAGCTTCAGCTCCAACTTCCCCACGAACTCATGTGGCAAGGGGACCTTGGGTGTGAGCACATTTGAGCACCTTGCGATTCTGGATTCTATCCCCAGCCTATCGTCTTCCATCATCCTTCCAGCTCTCCACCACCTCTCTGCACATTTGTCAATGCCCCTGGGACAATGGGGAAGCTGTCCACTTGCTGGAAGCTCCAGTGGGATTCTGATCTCGGGTCGGTGCGGCATCAGCCGTCACTGTGGCTGAAGTCGAAATCCAGGAGCTTGGAACTTCAGGGCGTGGCATTTGGAGAAAGCTTCCATGGGCCTTCTGGAACACTTTATTGACCCCTTCTCTTTGCTGTGCAGTTGCTGTCGTCCGTGGTGACTCTAAGGTCTCCGGCACCGTCACCTTCGAGCAGGCTGATGAGAACGCCCCTACCACCGTCTCCTGGAACATCACCGGCAACGATGCCAACGCTGAGCGTGGTTTCCACATTCACCAGTTCGGTGACAACACCAACGGCTGCACCTCCGCTGGCCCCCACTGTATGTTGTATTCTTGATATGTCCAATATTATAGGAAGGAGCTCAGGAGACTGATCGTTCCTAGTCAACCCCTTCGGAAAGACCCACGGTGCTCCCGAGGACTCCGAGCGTCACGTCGGTGACCTTGGCAACTTCAAGACCGACTCTGAGGGTAACGCCTCGGGATCCAAGCAGGACAAGCTTATCAAGCTGATTGGAGCTGAGTCCGTCCTCGGAGTAAGTTTATATCATATCTCATCCGCAGCTTTGCCGGCATCCGTCGCTGACATACATATCTAGCGCACTCTTGTCGTCCACGCTGGTACTGATGATCTTGGCCGCGGAAACACCGAGGAGTCCAAGAAGACCGGTAACGCCGGTGCCCGCCCTGCTTGCGGTAAGTTAATATGATGTGTTGTAGCGAAGACGAAGGCTAATCTGGAATATCAGGTGTCATTGGTATTGCCGCATAGATGCATCCCTCTACCCCTTTGGGAACTTAGGTCTCAGCCGTAATCGGTGGATCAAAAGTAATAGGGTAAAACCTACATAGGATATATGAATGAATGCCCTTTTGACCAACATGTTTCTATATCTGCCATGATCGGTGATACCTGCAATCGCTTCGATTGTCGCTTCGTAGGCATTCCGGCCAGTGTACAGAGTAGACAGACCCCGGAGTATGGACCTGGAAGCTCCGGCCTACTGACCGCCTTCCCCCACAAGTAAACACCTAAACACCGGCCACGTTTCCCCTCAGGACAATCTCCTTATTCTCCTCAAGTTGTTTTCTTTCTTCGTTGTGTTACTTTCTGTTGTTGTTACCAATCTCATCTGAATTGAGTTTGTGGTAGTGGTTCCATTCAGCATGCCTTTCGAAGCACGGGTCAAGTCCGTCTTGTCCGGCGACACCGTCGTGCTGTCGCATGTCACCAATCCGTCACAAGAACGTGTCTTAAGTTTGGCTTATGTCTCTGCTCCTAGACTAAGGAGAGATGGTGATGAGGTACGTGCATTGGCTGCATTATTTGCATTGTCCTGCTCCACAATGGAACAGCTAGGTGTCACTTGCATGTTGGCTTCCATTCTCGAATCCGCAATTTTGGATCACATGAGCTACATACTGCATTGGAGGGAATACCGACAATGAAAGAAATGACCAGACAAAGGGAGAACAGAGGCTAATTTAAAATATCCAATTATAGGCCTATGCATTCCAATCCCGTGAATTCCTACGTGAACTCCTTGTCGGCAAAGTCATCCAGTTCCACGTTGTCTACACTATCCCTACCGGTGCTAAGCGTGACTATGGTATCATCAAGCTGCCTGGCTTTGATGCACAATTGCCCGATATCAGTGTGCAGGAGGGTTGGACACGGGTTCGTGAAGAAGCAGGCAAGCGATCAGATGAGTCTGAAGAGACGATTGCTCTCTTGGAACGCCTGCGGGCATTGGAGTCTCTCGCTCGAGACGAAGGAAAGGGAACATGGGCTGGTGGCAACAGTGGCCAGATCGAGACTACCTACGAATTGACTGGTGCCCGGGATCTGGTCAAGCGCAACTTGGGCCAGCAACTGGATGGTATCATCGAGAAGGTCCTCAACGGCGACCGTATTATCCTGCGTTTGCTACTCCGGCCGCAGGAGCACCTTCAGACTGTTGTCGCCATTGCTGGTGTCCGGGCGCCCTCTGCCAAGCGCACAACCGCTGATGGCAAAGAGACGGCAGCTGAGCCATTCGGTGATGAAGCATTGGAGTTCGTCGAGTCACGGCTCTTGCAGCGCAAGGTCAAGGTCTCTCTGCTCGGTGTCACGCCGCAGGGCCAGATAGTCGCCACTGTCCTTCACCCCAATGGAAACATTGCACGATTCCTCCTTGAGGCTGGTCTGGCCCGCTGCCAGGACCACCACTCAACGCTTTTGGGTCCCGACATGGCCCTTCTCCGCCAGGCAGAACTCACAGCCAAGAATGACCGCAAGGGACTGTGGGTCAGCCATACTGGTTCCACCACTGCCGGCGCCGCCGCTGTGGACTACCTAGTCACCCGTGTTCTGAACGCTGATACTCTTTTCATCCGCAACAAGGCCGGCCAGGAGAAGAAGATCAGTCTTGCTAGTGTTCGTCAGCCTAAGCCTTCTGACCCCAAGCAGGCTCCGTTTGCCGCCGAGGCTAAGGAGTTCCTGCGCAAGCGCGTGATCGCCAAGCATGTCATGGTCACTGTGAACGGCAAGAAACCCGCCACCGAGGGATACGAAGAGCGCGAGGTCGCTACTGTTGTCCAGAATGGCACCAACGTTGCCGTGGCCCTCGTGCAAGCCGGTTACTCCTCGGTGATTCGCCACCGTATGGACGACACCGACCGGTCCCCCGATTACGATGCGCTGCTCGCTGCCGAGGCTGATGCCCAGAAGGAAGGCCGTGGAATGTGGTCTTCTAAGCCCCCCAAGGCGAAGCAAATCGTCGATTACTCAGAGAGTGTCCAAAAGGCCAAGCTGGAGCTTGGTATCCTGCAGCGCCAAAAGCGTATCCCGGCCGTTGTAGACTTTGTCAAGTCTGGATCTCGCTTCACTGTCCTCATCCCCCGCGAAAACGCCAAATTGACTCTCGTTCTTTCTGGTATCCGTGCCCCGCGCTCTTCCCGCGGACCCAGCGACGCTGGTGAGCCTTTCGGCCAGGAGGCTCACGATCTTGCCAATCGCCGCTGCATGCAGCGTGATGTTGAGATTGACGTTGAGACCATTGACAAGGTTGGTGGTTTCATCGGCAGCCTCTATGTCAACAAGGAGAACTTCACCAAGGTTCTTTTGGAGGAGGGTCTGGCCACCGTCCACGCATACTCGGCTGAGCAGTCTGGTCACGCCGCGGAGTACTTTGCTGCTGAACAGCGCGCTAAGGATAGCCGCAAGGGACTGTGGCACGATTGGGATCCTGCTAAGGAGGCTGCAGAGGCTGAAGAGGCCGAGGCTGCCAATGCCACCGGCACTGAGAGCGATGCCGCTCCCGCACAGCGTCGCAAAGATTACCGCGACGTGATGGTCACCTACATCGACCCTGCCACCGCCAAACTTAAGCTGCAACAGATTGGCGCAGGTACCAACGCACTCACCGAACTGATGAGCGCCTTCCGCTCATTCCACATCAACAAGGCCAACGACACCCCGCTGCCCGGTCCACCCAAGGCCGGCGACTGGGTTGCCGCCAAATTCACCGAAGACGGTAACTGGTACCGCGCCAAGATCCGCCGCAACGACCGCGAGAAAGAACAGGCCGAAGTTGTCTACCTCGACTACGGCAACTCCGAGACCCTGCCATGGGCGGCACTTCGCCCTCTCACCCAGCCTCAGTTCTCCAGCCAGACCCTCCGCCCCCAGGCTGTTGATGCAGTCTTGTCTCTCCTACAGTTCCCTACCGCCGAAGACTACCTCGAGGATGCCGTTGGTTTCATCGGCGACCAGACCTTCGACCGCCAGCTTGTCGCAAACGTTGACCACATCGACCAGGACGGTACCCTTCACGTCACTCTCCTCGACCCCACTGTTTCCAAAAATCTGGACAACAGTATCAATGCCGATATCATCCAGGAAGGTCTGGCTATGGTGCCCCGCAAGCTGAAGGCTTGGGAGCGTGCCTCCGTCGATACCCTGGCTACCTTGCGGGCACTTGAGGACGAGGCTAAGGCAGAGCGCCGGGGTATTTGGGAGTACGGTGATCTTACCGAGGACTGATTCCGTGTATTTATTTGAATTCTTCTGGCTTTACGAGGGCGATGTGTACCTATATTGTTGGGGTTTAGCCCTGGGGATTATCATCCGGTTATGCCATGTAAACTGTATTGCATATTGCATATGTTTTTGTATTTCCATTTTGTCGAGCATAACTAACTGGTAGCAAGGTGTAGTTATCCGAACCAAACACCTGAGATCTGTAGCATCACCTCCAATGCTTGTCATTTGTGGCGACTCTGGTTGATCCCTGTCGATTAGCTTTCCTGGTGGATCTGCGTAGTTCCGGCAGTATTTTGAGAGGTGATCAGGTCAAGGTCTCAACTCAACAATTGAAGGAGATCTTTATACCCTCTCTCATACTGTATCCCAAGATGAAGTCCATCCCTCACAAGCACTCCGTAGAGACCGGGACGCCGATCCCCATATCCGACGAAAGTAAAATGTCAGACTTAGTTCACCGCCTCTTTCTCTGCGCCACCACCGAGCTTCGTTCTAATGCCGATCTCTCCCCAGAGAAATATTCTGAAAAGTAAATAAGAGCTCATCATGTTCTGGGGCAACAAAACACCGCAGGAGCCCGAAGAAGAGGCGCAAGATGATACAACCACCCCCGGAATGATCCTTCCGTCTCCGCTTCACAAGCCGCGGGCACCGCATGGCTATCCGGACATCTGCACCACCTAACTCCGGAGCAGGAGGAGAAGCTGCAGGAATTCAAGACGCTATGCCACAAGCGAGGATACTACTCTCCCGGCGAGAAACAAGCGGATGGAGTCGAGACAAAGCCCGCCAGCCATGATGACGCGACTTTATTGTATGTAGCATCTCCGCGCCGACCCCCGCGCTACCAGATCTCGACCGAACGATCCAGTACTGACCTACGTTTCTGCCAGGCGATTCCTACGAGCTCGAAAATTTGAAACGGAACCCGCGTGGGGCCAATTCAAGGACACGGAAGACTGGCGGAAAGACAATGCCATTGAGGCGCTATACGAGAATATCAGTGTGGACTCATACGAGGCTGCTCGACGGATGGTGCGTTCTACATGATCCGGCGATTGGATGGTGATTCACTGATCTGACGACTAATCAAAACTTCTTACAGTACCCTCAATGGACAGGCCGTCGCGATCGCCGCGGAATTCCCGTCTACGTCTTCGAGATCCGCCACTTGGATAACAAGGCCATCGCCGCTTACAACGCCACGATGACCGGCGGTCCACCTCCAACCCACAAGTCATCCACCGTTCCCCCGCGCCTGTTGAACCTCTTCGCCCTGTACGAGAACCTCCTCCGGTTCGTGATGCCGCTCTGCTCCGCGCTGCAGCGTCCGAACCCAGAAACCCCCATCGTGACCTCGACGAATATCGTCGACGTCAGCGGTGTGGGATTGAAACAATTCTGGAATCTGAAGAGTCACATGCAGGATGCCAGTGTGTTGGCTACGGCTCATTACCCGGAGACACTGGATCGGATCTTCGTAAGTCCACCCTATCCTCTCTGCACTATGTATCAGGGGAGAATAATGCCGGAACTAACCCACGGCCATCTAGATTATCGGAGCCCCTGCGTTCTTCCCTACGGTCTGGGGCTGGATCAAGCGCTGGTTCGATCCAGGCACTACGTCGAAGATATTTATTCTCTCTGCTGCTGAGGTCGGGCCTACCCTTACCTCCTTCATGGAACCTACTAGCATTCCCAAGCAGTACGGCGGCGAGCTGGACTGGCAGTGGGGCGATATGCCGAACCTCGATGAGCCCAGTAGTGAACTACTCCGTGGTCTGGAGCAGCCGCTTTCTGGTGGCCAGACGCGGAAGGAGATTCTCAAGGGTCCTGTGTTGTTTGAGGGCGATCATCTCCGTGTGCTGGGCACTGTGGACGGGAAGGAGCGGAGGGAGACTATCGCTGTGCCTAAGACGCAGGCTTTAAATGGGAATGGGAATGGGTCTGCTACTGGGGCAAAGATGGAGGACAGCGAGAAGGTCGTTGACGGTGTGGCTGACAATATTAACCAGTTTTCTGGTGACGAGAGGAAGAGTACTGTTGCCGCATAGAGCGTGTGTTTAATAGAAGACTGCAGAATATTTGTGAACATACTTAGTTTGTAGCCATGTGACTTAGCAAAAGATAGCGCAGATGTCAATACCGAGGCATTCTTCTTTTTTGATCTTTGTTTTGGATATGTTTCTGCCTGTTTTCATCTTATTTGCATGTTTAGAGTCCAGAATCCAGTTGGCTATCAAATCCGACAGGCGCGCACTGGTTACCCGATTTGGAAATTTTTTGATAGATAATCACAACGTCCAGAACCGCTATGATTTGGCCTTATCCTTGTTCCCAGGCGAGAATAGTGCGAATAGATCATCTTCCAAAATGTGATAGCCAACCATAAGATGTACATACATCAAGTTTGAAAAATTCTCCAACAAGACATCGAGAACATTGTTCGAACTTCGGAAGTAAGTTGACCAATCAGAGACGAGGGCAAGAAATTCACATGACTCCAGGGGCGACCATGTGGCCAACGTCTTTGTTGACTTCAACACTTGGAACTATACGGATACGCTGCAGATCAACAGAAGTCTCGATTCAACAGATATGCAAATCTATGAACTATGGGTCGTATCATGATGCCATCATGCCCCGAATCTGTCCGAAACAAACATGACGGATCCCCCGCCAGGACGACGACATGTTCCCAAGCGCCAACGACCGCGCTAGAACGGCCATGTTGGGGAAAAGAGACAAGAATAGAATATGATTAACGTCATTCTCCCAATCGAAACGCCCTCGGCTCGCATTTTTTTGCGGAGGGCGAGGAAGAAAGTGGGTATTCTTCACATGCTCTAGCCACCACCAATCGCCGAACGACTGGGGGAAGTGATCGACACCAAGCCCAAATCATATAAACCCGCCCCGTCCGTCGACCCCGGTCTTGAAGGGTGGATTTCCAGACTGATTCATACCACAACACACCTCCGAGGAGCGAAAAAAGTCCTTACATGAACCAGCCACAATGGAACGCAACCCAAAGGACTCAATGAAGTCCACCTGGCGGACTCAAGCCCGCACAGAGTGGGGTCCCTTCCACTGGCTCTTCGAAGTCCTCAACATTCACCCAGAAGTTCTGAACAAAGAAGTACCCGTACACACAAAAGAAGAAGCAGTCCCGCACATGCCAGACTGGTCGATGCACCGCTGGGTCATCACGCACGCCGTCATCCCGCTCATCATCCACCAAGCCTACGTCCAACTGACAGGCCGCAACCTCAGCGCGCTAGCAGCCTTCTTCCTGTACGCATTCGCCTTTAAGGGAATAGCCATCCACGAACTATACGTCCTCCGTCGACTAGGCCACCAATACGGCTTCCTAGACGGCGACAAGCACGCTCGAGACGGAGTCCCAGACGTCGGCGTCGGAAAAGTCGCCCGCTCCCTAATCTCAACGTCAACCTTCCGTCCCATGTTCACCGTCTTCATCGCCTACCGCGCATCCCAAACACCCGCTGACATGAGCTTCGCCTGGCTCCCGCTTGAAATCGGATTGTACGGTATTATCCTCGACTTCTGGTTCTACTGGTACCACCGTGCGATGCACGATGTCGGCGTCTTGTGGAAGTACCACCGTACCCACCATCTCACTAAGCATCCGAATCCGCTCTTGACGCTGTATGCGGATACGGAGCAGGAGTTCTTTGATATCCTCGGCGTTCCGTTGATGACGTATTTCACGATGCGGTTTATGGGCATGCCGATGGGGTTCTATGAGTGGTGGGTTTGTCATCAGTATGTTGTTTTTGCGGAGTTGGCGGGGCACAGTGGGCTTAGGGTTCATGCGACGCCGCCTTCGACTTTGTCGTGGGCTTTGAGGTTGTTCAGGGCGGAGCTTGTGGTTGAGGATCATGATTTGCATCATCGGAAGGGGTGGAAGAAGAGTCATAATTATGGGAAGCAGACGAGGCTTTGGGATCGGGTTTTTGGGACTTGTTGTGACAGGGTTGAGAGTACGGAGACGAATATTGATTATGAGAATGGGGTTCCCTTCCCTCTGTATTGAGGGGGGATGCCTAGGGGTTGGTGACCTGGGAATTGGTGTGAAAAGTGATATATTGGGATATGTACATATGGTGGAGTGATTGGTTATAGGTTGTTTTCTCTTTTCTGTGTTGCTTTTAAATCGTTGATACCACGCTAGTTAGATGCTTTGGACATGCCTACGGGTATACCTGAATGAATGTTTTTCCTTACTACATGTCTAAGAGTGGCAATCCAAGCGTACTTTGCGAATAGGTATCGCCACTTAGTCTGTTCTAATAGCTTAGACACCCTATCAAGACGTCAACAATGAGAACGCGTCCAAAGATACCTAAGCACAAAGCAGCCAAAGCAAAGGAAAGAATTCCCAACGAGACTACGATGTCTTTCTTCTCCAAGCACCCGGACAAGCCGAACAGTTGATGAAAAAAACAGTCGCGTCAATCGGGGGCAGTGTAAGCCCAATGACACTGTGCAACAAGACATGCGCAAGCACAGAGGCCAAGTCGCAAGGACCAAAAATAGGAATAATCAAAGTGTTTCCAAGACGGAAACTTTCAGAGATTAAACTGAAAAGAACAGATACTACACTTGATCTAAGCCAATAGGCAAAGAGAGCTGAAGAAAAAAGAAAAGAAGAGGAAGGTTGGTGGGAGCGAGCGAGATTATATGGATCTTCGACATCACGTGACTTGCCCCTGGCTCGCATGGGAGGCAAGGGCGACTCCGACTTCGCAAATTGCAGGCAAAACTTTTGCAGCTTGCAAGTTTCATCGACGTCAACGCCTTCAATCTGCTCAAAACCTCGTACAACCCATCGGGCCTTGACACTTGTGTCGTTAAACCCTGCCGAGTGTGTCTTGAGTTTGAGCTTGAAGACCCATTTTCCGCTGAGGACGTCGGCGTTCGTTGGCCGCGGAACGAGTCGGCAGGTGCCATTTTGGATCAGGGAGTGTACCGCTAATGCCTTGTGGAAGATTTGAAACGTCTTAAGAGCCCAGGTGGCTCATATACCAACTCGTTCCGCGGCCAAAGAACGCCGACGTTCTCAGTGGAAAATGGGTCTTCAAAGCTCAAATTCGACACACCCTGACTGCTTCCCGTCCGGGCTTCGTTGATCCATCCAATGCACAAGATATCCGTATACATATCCTGAATCCTCCACCTGTAGCATCAACATTTCAATACCTATCTAACCAATCTGGTTCGATGTCGCCTCCCTTTTCTCTCTTCGCTTCGAACCTAACCGCCCCCCCCCCCAACCAGGAGGATCCCGCTGTGTTTCGCCGCAGCTCAACGTTCATTGCTGTCTATGTCGACGATCTGCTACTCTTTGGCCCTGACATGACCGACATCACCTCCATCAAGGTTTAGGAAGGAGACTACACGAGGAAGGAACGAGTAAACACGTAACTATGTATTACAGTCTATGACATATGGTATATGAGCCACCTGGGCAAGACGTTTCAAATCTTCCACAAGGCATTAACCTGCGTCCTCCGGACCTAGAGATAAGAAAGATGTTAGTAACTGAGCCTCGACCGATCGAAGATGAAGCAGGAAGTATTACCATCGGAGCCAAAACAGCGACACCAGCCCCCAGTGCCACTACAGTGAGAACAAGCTGGAGTTTGGAGAAATTCTTGCCAAGGATATCAAATGCCTGGCTGGGCGTAGCGCGGGTGCCAAATATATCGCTTCCATAAGCGAAAATAAGACTAGTACTTTCCAGCAAAGTAGAACTTGAGATCACATCCTTGATGCCGGCGACATCGCGGGTATGCGAGAGGTACCATTTGCCGTCAAAATCGAGGTAAGGCGCATAGCGGAACAGGCCTTCTTCAGCCTCTGCGGCGGTGGGGTCACGATCGACAGGGCGACGGGGGTCCAGGACGGGGCGGGGGATGCCGACTATGGAGTGAGATGAAGGGAGAGTGCAGAGGAGAAGACGGGTGGTGATACCCTGGCGAGTTTGAGTGACGGCCATGTGGGAAATGGGCTCGGGGATCATGAAGGCCTGGGAGAGAACGTGGGGCAGCGGGAGGGCAGCAGTGCTGGTGTAGTTGCTGGCGGAGTCGAGAGGACCACGGTCATTGGGGAAGGGGGATTCGTAAAGCTCGGAGATGACTAGCTGGTATCCCTTGGCGGAGGACTCGTCGCCGCTGACGTCGCCCCAGAATGAGTAGGCGAACCAGTTCTCGGACATCGCGGAAGAGATGGGCTGCGTGGAATCCACGCCAGTTTGGGTGGTTGCGTGCAGGACTTTGCCTGAGACTCCATCCAACAGGTAGAAGCTGGCGGTGTGGGTCTTCTCGTTCAGTGCGGTCACCAGGGCCAGGTTGGGGTTGAGGTACTTATATAGAACCGAGCGGTTGCCGAGGACTTTGCCGATAGAGGCAACAGGGTCATGAGCAGGGCGAGCCGTCGCTCTGATGACCTTCTCTCCGGAGGGAGGGACAAACTCCCAGACAGGTGTCTTGTTGTCCTTTGCAACCCAGCCGAGGATTCGTCCGTCAGCGCTCGTGGTCACCAAAAACCCATCTTCATCGGCAAATGAAGTGACCGGGGCACCATCTGAGTTGACACCAACGGTAGCCAGCCTACTTCCATCCTGCGCCCCAAGGACAGCGATTGCATGGAGTTCGCTGTTCGATGGTTCGACGCGGGCGATGACCTCTCCTGTTGAGACATCGACAGTCACGGAGCTTCCATCGTCGGAGTAAATAGTAGCGGCACCCGGTGAAGCCAAGATAGCCTTTACTTCCCAGTTCGACGTCTCTACCGCCTGGATGCCCCACGAAACGGAACCGTGGTTACCAGTATCCAAAGCGTAGACACGGCCGTTCTTGGTGGCGACAATGACTGGTTTGGCCACTCCAAAGCTATCCAGGTTGGACACCTCATCAGTCAATATACTGCTCAGAATGCGCTTAGGAAGGTCCTTCAGCCAGTCAGGTAGATATTGCAAGTCCCGGATATGACGCTTAACCCGGTGAATGTAAGCACCAATCACGGTCTCATGGCCCTCAACCTCCAGCTCGTGGGCCAGATCCTCCTGGACAGCAGACTCCGCCCAGGTGGCTGCGACAGCATCAATTAGACCTTCATAGCGAGTCCACTCGACCTGGCCGTTTCGAATTAGTTGCCAATCTCCGTGCTTCCGGAAGACTGCTGACCTAACAGCCACGGACTTTCCTTTGGCGACCACCTCGGAAACTGAGTGAAGGGCGCTCTCAGAAGAAGGCTTCTGCAGATCCCATCGCCCCAAAATCCCATGAGAGACGGAGGAGACAACAACTGCTTCCGAATCGGTGATTCGAGTGAAATAGACATTCGCGTCAATGACACTGGTCGCAAATGCTGATTGCCCAGGAAGATAAGGTAGCTGGTAAGCTTTGGTCGCCTTGGCGGACACCAAATCCACGTGGTAGACCTCAGCCCAGGCGCCAGTCTCAGTCGTATACTGGACCAAAAAATGGGGCAGAGCGTTAAGCTTGTGGGGAGCGTGAACCGTGATCTGTCGAATATCGGACCCGGAGGTATTGTCGATGGCGATGGAAGTGATCTCCTTGGTGCCAATAACATTGACCTTCAGCGTTTTCTGAGCTTTGTCGGTCCAGACGATGATGGGGGAGGCCGAGTTGGCGCCAACGAAGAGGACGGACTCCGGAGAACCCACATCGGCCTCAGAGCTCAGAATCTGTTGGCGAGTCACTTGGCCGCTCAATGGATCCAAGGCAGTAAGCTTGATCTTGAACCCTTTCAGCAAAGCCGATTGAAGTGAAATATAGAAGATCTCCGTGGACGAGGACGAGACTTGGAATGGAACGTCACCACTAAGAGACCAATCCGTCAGCTTTGAGACTTCCACTTGGTAATCCTGAAACGAACCTGGTGTCCTTGTATTCCCACACAGTCTTTCCATTGTCACCATTCATGCGCTTCACAATTCCAGTGCCCTCGCTGTTAATCACAGCAACTGAATCGCGCAGCCCGGCGGACGCGGTAGCATCCTCAAGCTCCAACAGCTCAAGATCGGCGACCACACCCCCAGAGACCCGGTTCTCCCAGCCCAGCTTGCCGTCCTGGGCACTCCAAGATGAAATATAGCTACCTGCAGCACCGACAAGGGCATCGTTGCCATCCAATCCGCGCAAGAGACCCGCATTCGTGGGGGATTTCGCCGACCGCGAGAGATTCTGACGCCATACCAGCGCACCATCGCGGGGGTTCAGGGCACCCACGAGCAGCTTGTCGGACAAGGTATAAAGGAGGGAGGCGTTTGAGGCGGGTGATGGCTTGAGGAAAAAGGTCGAGTCGGCGGAGGGGGCACCGAGGAGGGCGTGGTGGAAATCGATGTGGTTGATCTCATCGGGGTAAATGGCTGCCGCGGGCGATAGGCACGCGGCGAGGAAAAGCGCCGCCTGAAGCCGCATTTTGACGAATGACTCTTATTGGGGCATTGAAGAGGGGAGGATTGGGAATGCGAGTGATGGCGTAGAGTGGATGTTGTCAATACAAACTTGGCGTCCGGGCGGTGATAACCCTATCCAGGCTATCCCCCATAACTCCACTCTAGTTACATGAACTTAACATCGTGGACTCGTGGTTACTATCGTACGGTAGAACAATTTAGTGGTCTCGAACGCGTTAATTGTCCTATTTGGCGACTGGATCTACAATGGATGATATTCTGGAAGTTTGCGAGGTCCAGGCAGGCTACGTGCTCTCTCGTCAACGCTCAAATTGATCTAAAAATCAGAAAAATGATATCTTCCAGGTACAATGGACAAGAGTCTATACTCGGCAAGTTTCCGTATTGTTCCTCTCGTTCGAGCCCACTGGGACAAGGTAATGGCGATAACCTTCAAGTTTTGACAGCCCTACGATGGTGGACCTGCGCTTCTGAAGCGTCACGAGCGGTAGATAGAGAACTGAATCTTTGTCTGATGTAGGTGTGACCGGACGGAGGTATACGAAGACTCGTGGGTGCTTGGCACGAATCTCACGCACGAAGAATGCGACAGCTTGGCCGAGAGTACCGTTACTATACTCAAGGAAGTCACCCTCGGACAAGGTTACGCGAGTGCCGGTTGGACTATAGTAGTAAGCCGGGTCAGTATTAGTGCTTATACTGTCGAAGCCTCAATCAAAAAGGGAAGACGTACGTATGATCGAAAGACAATCTTCTATACCATTTTAATATGCTCGTTCCATGATAAAACATGGCCCGAACGCCGAAATCTCTGCGGTACGCCTCTCCTAAAAGCGTCAAGAAAGGGTGGTTAGGTTAGGTTAGGTTGGGTTAGGTTCGAGAGACGGACGGTGGGGATATCCGGATCATTCCTCGGAGAGTCTCTGGGCCATAGTCTGATCTTTTGTGATCGGAGGTATCGAGGGCAATGTGGTTTTGAACAGGCGCAGAGCTATACCGTATCGTCAGCTTGAAAGGTATCTCCCTGTGTCTCCGAGTCGTCCTCATGTGGCTTATTGAAATATATGGAGACAAGCTGGGGGCATTGACGTGCAGCATCCTGGACCATCTCGCTATCTCAGGCTCGTCATGATCAAAAGTACTCTCAAGGTACAAGCGTACCTACTCAAACGCGCAAGATCATGGAAGCGACCGGAGCAGTCTAGGATTCACTCCGCAGAGTCCCGGAATGATGCCGAGAATTTCCCATGCGCTGTCTCGCCTGTTCGCTCTATCACCATTGACTCCGAGGGGTCTCCCCCGAAGAGACTGGGACGACTTGTCGTACAAGGTTGAATCTTTCTCGGTCACGACTTGCACATTGTTGATCCCAGAGTCACGAAACACCTCCGAGCTGTCACTTGTCGCGTCTTTGCTCTAAAGAGATTGGAAAGTCAGCCTCTAGAACTACGACACACGTTTGAGGTCGGGGTGGACAGACTGCTTTGGTTCATGGGCAAACGGTTGTCAAGACTCACGAGGATGTCCTGAGCCTGTGAGGCTCAGGCGAGGGGACCTGACAAGCCCGAGATATTCATATCCATGAACTATATGAGAATTGGGGTGTATGTATGCCCCCGAGTTACCCAAGAGACACGATAGGCAAGGCCGAGTGGGCATAAGGGCTGAATAACTGGAGGTAAACCTGCATTTCATAAGCGTCAGAGTGGTCCGAAGGATGTGACTAGGAGACGCAGCTTACCAGGCGTGTAAACCTAAGCGAGGGCAAAACACGGATCCTCAGACATGGTTCGGGCTCGTCGACATGAATGTAGCCCAGTCTGGAACAACTTTCGAATGCATGATCATTGTTATCGAATTCCAGGCTCCCATGAAGAGATGAGGATATGAAAAGTGTGAAGAAGAGAAAACCCTGGAAAAATACCAGGAAAGAAACTATACAGTCTTTTGCCGGATATATATAGGGAAAGAGTGAGAGGAGGAACGATGGATTCTCAGGTGGAAGTGCCAACAAGACCTCTATTTATAGGTGGACATACAGATTTGTTGCCTGAGAGAGATCAGCAACTTGCATTGGAAGGCTCCAGACAAACAGCACGTCACACCACCTAGATGGAAGCTTCCTTGATACGCAAGAGGTTCGACGAAAGTCCAATAGAGCTTGCCCGTTTCACAAACCACATGCACAAAGACAAATTTGCATGTTAGGTAGCAAAGGTGATTCTCAATCAATCCCTATGTGCCATCCAGAAACAGTGCGCAAATTGCAGTACATTATATGTGCTTAGGTATGCTAGAGAACTACTGCAATCCGGTCAAGGTGACATAGGTATGCTTCAAATATTATGTCTCGTTAGGTATGAACATGAAATGGCTCATATTTATCAGATAGGACAGGTCCTCGCACTCTGAGCACGCAGTGCTAATTATAAGAAAAATTTAATCTCGGTCCTTGTTGCGGAGGTAGTCTGAATGACACACATGTTAGCAAGCTATCCTCCAGATCATAGCCAGAACGGGCATCACGAACCTTCAGCCTTGTTCAGAATCTTGCTGCCAAGACCTTCGTCGTGGGACTCGTTGCGACCGGAGCTAGACTTGCTGCCGTAAGAGTCGTTGTCGTTGCCGTAGCTGGAGGACTTGTTGGAGCTGCCATAGCTATCCTGGTTTCCAGAGGTGGACTTCTTGCCGTAGGAGTCGTTATCGTTACCGTAGCTGGAGGACTTGTTGGAGCTGCCGTAACTGTCTTGGTCACGACCAGAGCTGGACTTGCTGCGGTAAGTGTCGTTGTCGTTACCGTAGCTGGAGGACTTGTTGGAGCTGCCATAGCTGTCCTGGTTTCCAGAGCTAGATTTGTTGCCGTATGAGTCGTTGTCGTTACCGTAGCTGGAAGTTTTGTTGGAGCTACCATAGCTATCCTGGTCACGACCGGAGCTGGACTTGTTGGAGCTGCCGTAGCTGTCCTGATTGCGACCAGAGCTGGAGTTGCCGTAACCGGAGGAAGTGTTGGAGCTGCCGTAGCTATCCTGGTTTCCAGAGGTGGACTTCTTGCTGTAGGAGTCGTTATCGTTACCGTAGGTGGAAGTCTTGTTGGAGCTACCATAGCTGTCCTGGTTTCCAGAGCTCGATTTGTTGCCGTATGAGTCGTTGTCGTTACCGTAGCTGGAGGACTTGTTGGAGCTGCTGTAGCTATCTTGATCGCGACCAGAGCTGGACTTCTTGCCGTAGGAGTCGTTGTCGTTACCGTAGCTGGAAGTTTTGTTGGAGCTACCGTAGCTATCCTGGTCACGACCGGAGCTGGACTTGTTGCCGTAAGAGTCGTTCTCGTTACCGTAGCTGGTGGTCTTGTTGGAGCTGCCGTAGCTGTCCTGATCGCGGCCAGAGCTGGAGTTACCGTAGCCGGAGGAAGTGTTATCGTTGGAGCTACCATAGCTATCCTGGTCACGACGAGAGCCAGAGTTACCTCCGTATCCGGAGCTCTGGTTGCCACTGCCGTAGCTATCAGATTCGTTGCGGTAAGACATTGGGTGTATAATTATGTTCCAAGATGAAAAGATAAGGAATTGAGTACGGAAAGATGACGAGCAGCACTCTATTTATCCCTTAGCTCGAACGACACCAGAAGGTCATAGAAGAGCACCGCCACTCTTGATGCCCCTCAATGACACTATCACAGGCAAGCGAGGCTAGCAGCCAATAATGGCAACACGGGGCTAGTACTAGGATATCACCTAGCTCACTAGTTGCGTGCTTGGTTGTTACTTGTGGCTGCGAACTTTAGGAGCCACTGTTCAGCTTGCGCCTCTCGCTCCATTTTGCCTAGGCGACTCCATAGCGATCACCGAATGTGGTGACATTGCCCAATCTGGTAATGGGGGATCACGCCAGGAGGAGTACCTTGCGGGGCTGTCATTTGCCGGTCGAATTACTTCAGTTCGGATCCCGACTTAGCCGGGTGCATAATTAGATCCTGGTGGCATAAACTTTGCACTTTGTTCTTCACCCTCTTTCTCGTAATTGAGGTGTGAAATGCCGTATTCATGTGTGAATAATGAATTGGCTAATAAAGTCCTTTGCTAACTTCTTCCATAGGGGATGTTAGGGCTGAAGTGATCAGATGTTACGGGACAGATCGACGGAGTTAATGAAGTCAACCGTGGACGTCAATGGAAATGCAAAACTTAATGAACTGAGCGCGTATTGACCAATCATAATCCCTGTTTATACATTTCCGGTTCCAGAACTGCTCAGATCGCGCTATTGAAATTAGGGGCCACTTAATCTCGCCCATGTCACATGTGATCTATTATTGTGGGCACTGGGCACGTTCGTCGTTCGATGACGATCCTCGAATACCGAGCCCACTCTATGTATTCCTCCGTAACTGAGGCTGTGCTAAGGTCCACGAGAGTTCAGCTCGGCTAAATTGCTTGAATCACAAATTAAGCTGTGGCTGAAGCCTACCTAAGTTCTAACCTAGGCTCCTAGCGGGGTACAACATACGGAGGGGCCGAGTTGCGAAAACGGTTCATTCGTCTATGGACATGTTTGCGAAGAGTCTGCATGGGTATTTACTCTCGCGATCTCTGAATCATTACTGTTCAAAAGAAGCAATGAAGCATTCTAATTAGAGAATTTCTCGTTGACTGGCTTGCTATATTGCCAAAAGGTTAGCATCGAGATCGTCGATAGATCGATCAACAAGGATCGAAGGCGGGGCTGATCGAGACTTACCCAGTAACCTTCTCGAAGGCCTCGCGAGCACCGTCGGTGATCTTCTCCTGGGTGCTGCGGTCGACGTTGTAGCCAGACTTCTTGACACCGGCAGCGAAGACTGAGGTAAATGTTTAGTTCAGAATCCACTGTATGACGTGCAAGGAGGCGACTCACTCTTGTCACCGTAGTCGTCTTTCTGCTGGTTAGTGTTGTTCTGGGTGGCCTTGTGCTCCTTGTCGCCGGAGGCGCTGGAAACAGCGTTCTTGATAAAATCCATGGTGATTGTATTCGTTGATTTAGAATGCAAAGTTCTCTAAAGTGATTGCGAGGGGAAGAAGGAAGAGAAAGGAGATTGCTCGAAGAGAGGCAGTTCAGATAAGTTGCCCCTCTTCTGCCAAGATTGCCTCGATCGGTTCGCTGTGGGCCGCACTAGTCGGTAATAGGAACTTTGTTGGGAGCCCGTCATCCGTTGCCACCATCGTCCATGGTAGCATAGTATTAGTCGCTATTGTCGCTCTTGTCCGGCACCTCTTTTTGAATTCAGAATGAACCATCCATTATCGGTCCATCGCGATTCGCCGGCGCAAGGCGATGCGGTTCGTTAAGTGATTATCCACCAAGGAGCTTCGGGGTGCTCCTGAATACGGATCCGTACAAATTGCATCCATTGCAAAGGAGTCTAATGAGTTGCTTTTGGGGGTTGATGCATCTGGATATGTACAGGCTTCAAGTTTGTCGCTTGAGAAGGGGAAATAAGAACTCAAGCCAAGTACCGAAACTAATCTACACCCCAAAACAGGCCTTATTGGCAGACCGAATAGCCTCCTTCTCGCCCTTGCTCATGGTCTCAGTGATCTCCCACGGAGTATCGCCCATACCCATCGCACGCTGGCCCTGAAGACTCAGAGAAGACCAATCCATAGCACCCTTGAACCCCGACTCGCCAGGCCCACCAGCACCGGGGAAATCCCAAGGAGGCGAATAGCTCTGTGCAGCCTGGCGCTGCTTAAGCAAGTACTTAACATTCATATCACACAGCGGGGTCGCAGGGATATACATAACGCTGGAGTCTTGCGTTCCCCGGTGTTCCTTATCAACAGAATGAAGCGAATCGCAGTGCCACGCGACAAAATCACCAGGCGCAACTTCCGGCACGGAGACCATAGTCGATTCCAGATCAAGATGCGGATGCGTGATCGGGTTATATTCCTGGCAAGCACCAGGCACAGAGCCCGGGAAGGTAGCATCCATGGCCGGCTTTGAGGTCTCGATGTCGAAGAACGGACGGAGAATGGTATATGCCGTGCTGTGATTGATCATGGGACAGACGTGCAGCGAGCCCTCGCCGGGTTTCGTGTCAGACATAGAGAGCCAAGCCTGGAAGAACCGCAGCATTGAGCAGGCTCCGGCGCCATTGTAGAGGTCCATATTGGCGTTCAGGCGATGTCGTGCATCCCACGCGTCGTACTGCTCCCATTTACCCTCTAGGATCTTGGTGTAAACTCGGGAGTACTCCGGGTCTTCCCAGCGCTCGAGTGACCCGCCGTCAATGTGCGGGCCGAGAGTGAATTTTGAGTCTCCTGGGTCACGGATACGCAGACGGTCTGCATATGTGATTGGATGTGTTGTGGAGATCTTGCTGTTAGGGTCGGATGAATGCCATAGCTGCTGCATGAAGCGCTGGGTGTTGAGCATGTTGTCATGCGCGCGGGCTTCGGCCTGCGATGGAGTCCAATACAACTCGTAGACCGCTGGGGAGTCGGCCGGGAAGGCTTTGACTCGATCCTTGTTGGCGGCTACGTAGTCGCGGATTCGCTGCTTGTACTCTAGGGCTTGCTCCCGCGGTATCACATTGCGCACGACCACGCTGCCTCGATGACGGACTTCTTTTAGTGCGGCCTCAGACACATTTCCAGAAAGTATATCTGAGTAGTCAATTGAGGGGATGATCTGTATACGAGTCAGTCTCTTTCTCGTTTACACATATTGAATATGCACATACATCGCTGCCCTTTTCCTTGATCTTCTGCACTTCCTGATCCAAGCTGGGAAGCAATCTCTCCCAGCTCTTGATAAGAGCATCTTTGTTCTTCTCAAAAATCTTCTGCTTCAGCTCCTGGAAGCGCGCAGGGAGAGGCTCTGGCTTGTAGTCGGGCCTCAAACTAGGAAATACTGATGAGATATCGCCAGCAGCCTTGGTTGTTTGGGCTGATGTAGAGGCCGCGCGAACGGCCGATCTCGAAAGGAATTTTGACAACGACATTATTGTGATATAGCTGGAGGCGTATTCCGTTTTTCTGACATTCGCGCGGGCTCTTTATATGCGTCTCCTGGATACACAACTACATTTGTCGAGGCGGGAAATTACCATAAAGCGTAGTCGGACCGCCGCCGAATGGAGCGATGCGCCAGGTGTCTGCCTAATTGGGAGGGCTACCCGACAGTTGACGTCATGATATCATTTATATCAGTTAGCCGTCCCGGGCCACTCGGCGAGATCCTACTCAGTACACAGTACTGCGTAGATGAAGAGTCAAGTTTGATGATGGCAATAACGGCTTTGAAGGGCCTCTTAAGCGCGCACTCGATGTGAGTCCACTCTAGCATACTACAGGCTGGATCACGGAATGCATAAATGACAAGGATCCTGGATGATCAACGGGGATGCTGAATTTGCAGGCGAATCAAGTTCAAGTATAGGCGGCTGCTGATTGCAGCAGTTATCTTCCCAAGTCCATTGGGCGCCTGGATACCTTATTGTAGTCTCCTAAATACTTTCAGTGCATGAGGCGGGCCGTGTTCGAAGAAAAATGGGGCTGTAGAAGAAGCGGGGAAGGCACTGCGTGGGATTTGGGGTTATGGAAGTAGTAGCTCCTAATCCTATTCCGCCGTACGGGGTACTGAGTTGTCCATGCAGCGGTCCATCAGTGCGTAATCGCACCCGGCAAAAGTCTATATCAGCCTTAAGGACTTAGGAGGGGAAGTCCGTCAGACGACCTACAATACAGAAGTAGTCTCCGTGGTGTTCCCATAAAGCCCATCGCCTCGGTCCACCCTCCTTTTGTACCGACGGTTGAACGGCTACTACCCCGCGAGATCTCCAACTAGATACGGCATAAAGGACCCCGAGGGGTCCCTCCACCAGTGTTAGAAGACCACATATTGTCGTTCATAGACAACATTCCTGTGTCCCAACCATTACCCATTGCTACTCTAATCCTAAACATGGCATTCTCAGTGAAAGGCAAATCAGCCATCGTAACTGGAGCGGGCTCCGGTATGTATCAGTACGCGCAGTAGCCGATGGCCTGCTTACCATCCAGCCAGGTATCAACTTCAGTTTCGCCAAACTGCTGACTGAGAATGGATGCAATGTTCTCATCGCAGACCTAGCCCTGCGTCCAGAGGCACAGGCGCTAGTCGATGAGTACCAGACCGGTGCCGTTCGAGTGGTCTTCCAACAGACCGACGTGATCGACTGGCTACAACTCGAGCGGATGTTCGAGGTTGCAGAGAAGGAATTCGGAGAGGTTGATATCGTCTGCCCAGGCGCGGGAGTCTACGAGCCGGTAAGAGCACTACAGATAGGTCCTGGCTACGTAGGTGCAGAGATTAACGATGACCGCAGAACTGGAGCAACTTCTGGCGTCCACCCGTCTCAGCCGAAAGCAAGGACTCGCCGTCTGGCGGCCGCTACGCGTTGATCGATATCAACATTACTCATCCGGTCCGCACGACACAGCTGGCAATCGCGCATTTCCAGAAAAGTCGTGCTACCGGTCGCCCGAGGCATATTGTGCATATTTCCAGCATTGCAGGCCAGACGACGAATATCACGACGCCGATCTACTGCGCCACCAAACACGCAATCAGCGGCTTTGTGCGGTCGCTTGCCAATTTGGACACAAAGCTTGGCATTCGCGTCACAGCCGTGGCGCCGGGTATTATCAAGACTCCGCTGTGGACTGAGCATCCGGAGAAGCTGAAGATGATTGATGATAGTAGCGATGCGTGGGTGACGCCCGAGGAAGTTGCGGAGGTGATGTTGGCGCTTGTGCAGCAGGATAAGGTGGGCGAGAGGATCGGGGACAGATCGGGTCATGGAACGCAGTTCGCGGTGAAGGGTGGTACGATTTTAGAGGTCTCAAAGACTGTGCGGGCGGTTAGTCAGTTCAATGATCCAGGTCCTGGTAATCGGCCTGGAAACACGGCATCTGGTCATCAATTGGCTGAGCAAGAGACATATCAACTCCTTTCGCAGGAGGGATGGGGATTGCCAAGGTCGTAATTAGCTAATGGTTTGCTATTGCCAATTTGCCAAGCTGTCTTTGGAGAATGTGCAATCATAAGTTCATAACAATTCTGTTGTCTCAAAATGAGCGCTTAAAAGGATCCCGCGGGTAAGGTCATGTGCTATCGATCGACGATAAGGCTTTGACTCCGACGGCCCTTCGTAATTCCTCCATTCTACATGTCTCTTTCGCTACCCCGGGGGATTTTAATTAATTCTTTCGATCCCTTGATTTCCGGCCTCGCTGGTACCGGCTGTCAATTATGCGCCGTGCGCCCATCGACCGATAACAGCAAACCCGCAACCCAGTAGATAAACCATATTCGAGTCATGGAGGAAGCCGCAATTGGAGCTGGCATGCCTGGGGGATCCCAGAGCGCCCTGCGGAGGTAGGCTGCCTTATACGAGTCTTGATCTGAGATGAGGTCGCTAACCCGGCGATTTATTAGGCGTGCAGGCCGTGGAAGACCTGGAGATATCGTGGGTGAGGCCAGCTGGGCCAGCAGTGTCATCAACCTCGTCAACACCAGTAAGTGCGAAGACGCACGACACATAAAGATCGCATATTCTGATGGAATTTCTTTATAGTCATCGGTGCCGGAGTGCTTGCCATGCCTCTAGCCATTTCCCACATGGGTATCGTCCTCGGCGTCTGCGTGATACTTTGGTCTGGAGTCACCGCAGGATTCGGTCTCTATCTGCAATCATTATGCGCACAATATCTGGATCGAGGAAGCGCCTCATTCTTTGCCCTGTCGCAATTAACGTACCCCAACGCAGCCGTGGTCTTCGACGCTGCGATAGCGATCAAATGTTTCGGCGTCGGCGTGAGCTATCTTATCATCATTGGAGATCTTATGCCAGGTGTGGTGCAGGGCTTTGTCGGTAGCGAGCCAGGGTATGATTTCCTGGTCGAGCGCCACTTTTGGGTTACAGCTTTCATGTGAGTTATCTGTCTATCAAGTCGAATTGGGATGAAAAACTGACCATTTAACTACAGGTTGATCGTGATCCCTCTTTCCTACCTCCGCCGCCTTGACTCTCTGAAGTACACAAGTATCGCGGCTTTGGTCTCCATGGCCTATTTGGTCGTCTTGGTTGTGTACCACTTCGTCCTGGGAGATACGAAGGGGGATCGGGGCCCAATTCGCGTGGGCCATTGGGCTGGTGCAATCCCCACTCTCAGCAGCCTGCCGGTCATCGTCTTTGCATTTACGTGCCATCAAAACGTATGTTCGGAAAGCTAATTCACTCATACCCCCTCTAACTGTAATCTAGATGTTCTCCATTCTCAACGAAATAGCCAACAATAGCCATTTCCGCACCAGCACCGTTGTCTTAGCCAGTACCGGCAGTGCAGCCGCGACCTACATTCTCGTCGCCATCACCGGGTACTTATCCTTCGGCAACAGCGTGGGCGGTAACATCGTCGGCATGTATCCACCCGGCGTCTACGCAACAATCGGACGTGCCGCAATCGTCATGCTCGTGGTCTTCTCATACCCACTCCAATGCCACCCATGTCGGGCATCAGTCGACGCAGTCCTCAAATGGCGTCCCAGACCGCAACAAGTCCACCGCACAGAGGGCTCTCCCCACCGACACCCGCTCCTAGGCCCACGCGGAAACCGCTTGCCGGAACCAATGAGCGATGTCCGTTTCTCCATCATCACAACCACCATCCTCATCCTCAGCTACATAGTCGCCATGACTGTGTCTTCGCTGGAAGCCGTGTTAGCATATGTCGGTTCCACCGGCAGCACAAGCATAAGCTTCATCCTGCCAGGCTTATTCTACTACAAGATTTCCTCGCCTGACTCACCCACCCACCGTGGGTTATTGAAAGAGGACGACGAGGTGGACGACGATCTCTCGGAAGACGAGGGGGATGAAGGTGAGGGTTCTCTCGCTCGCTCATTGACTGAGAGCGGCCTATTGCTTCGTGGGAAACGCCACTGGCGAAGGGCCCTGCTTCGTCGTCTCAGTCTGGCACTGGCCGTTTATGGCTTCCTCGTTATGATCGTGTGTCTGGTTACGAACACTTTCTTCATAGCTTCGCATTAACTGTTCCCCCCTATCCACATAATTATTCCCTCCCTCCCTTTTGGCCGGATTGATGCTCAGCATGATTTTGGGCTTACTTATAATATTGGGGAACCTGTTCTTTCGAGTTTCCGCCTGATCGGCTTTCAGATAGTTGCTCTTTGCTATTTGCGTGTCGGTCTAGACTTTTGCTGAGATGTACCTACCTGATATTGCTTGGTGTCGCTCTTGCACAGTTTAGATTACATTTGATATGGGCTAGGCGTTGGGAGAAATGTATCTATTTTGCCCGGTCTCTGAATTTACGTTGATTCACTGCTTGAAACAGGAGGAATTAACTCGACTCGACTGCAAGCACAGTAAGTGAATGAGGTGAGAATAGGATTAGGGAACAGCCCCGGAGAGGTGTAGAAACTCAAGACAGACAAAAGTGAACAAAAGAAAATGATTCCAAGCAACCGCAACGCAAAGCGAAACCATTATCGACAAGCCACAGATGACAGCTCCCACCATCCACCAAGTATAACAACCACCAACAGCAGCAGCAACAAACCTGCCAACCTTAATTATTATTATTCGCCCCATTCAAAATCCTCAAGATGGACATGAACAGATTAAGCACATCCAAATAAAGCGAAATCGAAGCCGCAATCTCCTCCTCAACATGATAATGTCTCATAACCAACTGCGTATCGACAAGGATATACCCCGAGAAGATCAAGGCCCCAAGCACACCATACACAATCTCGAGGGTGCTATTGAACGGGATGAACATAGCAACAAACCCGAACAAAATCATGAACCACAGCGCGCCGAACAAATAAGGCATCCAGTCGGTGAAATCGTACTTCGTCTGGCAGGCGAAGAGCGTAAGTGCCACAAAGATACCAAGCGTCAGCGCGAGCGCTTGAACCACCACTCGGGCATCGTAGAAGGAAGTTGCCACGCTGATGGAGTATGCTTCTAGGATGGTGAAACCGGAGAGGAAGAGGAGGTTCGCGGGGTAGGACTTGCGTTTCCAGAAGGTTGCGAGCATGAAGGCTAGGGCGCCGAAGACGGAAATTATCATAAGCCAGAAGTTGTTCTGGATCCAGATTCGGTAGCTTGAGTTGAAGAAGGAGATTGAGCTTAGGATCGTTGTGAGGAGGAGTTGGGCCGTTCTATAGTGGTAGGTTAGTTTTGAGGTCTTTTACCGAGAGGAATTAGTTTGCGTTGAACTTACAGGATCGAGTACACCTTGCGGACAAATTGCATTCGGATGTCGATTGTGCCTTCGGCGACGGTACCTCCGAACTGTGTTGGTGTGTTGTTAGTTGCTGTTTCAGTGCACAGGTCTGCTGCCCCGTTGCATGTGTGTGTGTCTTTGTGTGTGTGTGTGCATACCTTGAAGTCATCGGGCAGGTTGTCGTCTTCGCTGCGTGGCGCTGGCTCTGCGGTCGCCTGGTAGGAGGGAGGAGCTTGGTTGTAGGACGGCTCGTCTAGGGAGTCTCGCTGGGGAGCGGCCTCATATCTGATATTGGACGACATGGCGTCAATGTAGAATGCAGCTGGTTACTCAAAAGCTGGTGTTGAGAACCTTGAAGATGTACGGTGTTGAAGGTCAAAGAAGATGAAAGATGCCTGGAAGTGTGATCATGTGGTGATGTTATGTGTCACGTGTGATAAGCTGGGTTTGCGGGGGCGATATCGGGATTTATGTGGGCCTGCCGCCTGCGGGTCTTTTCTGCCGCGTTTCCACCGCTTTTGTTACGCTTCCTTAACGTGAACTTCTTTCCTTTGCAAGTCTGTTTCCAATTCCATGGTTCTATACTCGTCGGCGTTGTCTCTCTTCCACACGCGGCGTCACGGCACGACTTCTTCGCTTCCTCCGCCATTCGCGCCCAACAGATCATCAGTCACCATAGCTAGGAAGCTTTTAATATGCAATAGTTATGGCCTTGATTACCCAATGAAACTATTGCAACAGTCTAAACCTGCCGCAAGTGCGCAATTCTATGATCTAGGATTTGGATCTTCTTTTGTGCAGCTTCAATATAACACCCGAAGCTAACACGTACGCGCTCTACTTCGCACTCCGTCTTTACTCATCTTCGAGTAGTCATCTTGGCCATCTTCCACTCTGCCAACAAACCCCAGTCGTCTACGCAGACGCCCTCTTCGTTGCCTTGGTCCGCAACTTCATCATCAAAAATACCAGGGCGTAGAACACTCCAGCCCACAATACAACCAGCCCCGCATTCCTCCAGCCGTAGTACTCTTCGTTCAAGTTGAGTGTCTTCAAGTAGTCTTGTCCAGTAGTATATCGGCACACCTCGCAGTTCTCCGTAGCGCCCGGGTTCAGCAGGTTCGTGCCACGTCCCATGCCTTGCTGATAGGTGGAGAGATAGTCGCCACATGTCTCGTTCGCAGGAGGATTGAAGATCGCAAGCTCACCCCGTTCGCAAGTGATATCGACGGAGAACGTGGTGAAGGTGAGGAAGGCGCCGAAGAGGTAGTTGAAGGGATCGAGGTAGTAGATCCTAAAATGTGAGGTTAGCATTGATCTCGTGGGTGTTGATAGTCGTATGAGGCTTACCAGTATCTCCAGAACGCCGGGATCTGGGAGTAAGGAGCGAAGACACCGCAGAATGATACGAGGGTGGTGATGACCAGCGGGTTGACGAGAGATGCAAAGGTTGCGTTGGGAGCGTAAGCGGCGATCGATTGTCCAATGCCGGTGTACAACATCTCGTAAAACATCTAGACGGGCTGTTAGTTGGAGCGAGGGGTTCAATAAAGAAGAGAGAACTTACTGCGACGAAGAATGTGCTGCCTGCCCACTTGGTGTCATTTGGCAATCCAGCAGTCCAATACCAACACACAAAATACAACACACCGCAGACGACCAGGTAAGGCAGCTCAGAAACGATCAAGCCAGTGACGAATGGCACCCAGTGGTAGGTCTTACTCTTCTTCTCGCGCGTCTCATACACGTTGCGACGATCGATGAAGATAGGCTGAAGCTGTGAGATGAGACCGGGGGCGACGAAAAGGAAACTGAAGACAGTAAAGAGGCGTTGCTGGAGATCGCTGACGCTGTTACCAATCGACCAGAACGAAAAGCCATTGTAAAGAGACAGGAGTATATGCAAGATGAGCTTGTTGTTGATGTACTCGGTGTTGCGGAACAAGGAGATGTTCATGCGGTGCGTAACAAGCTTTACCTGTTCCCACATGGGCGCTGCAAATTGATGGCCATCGTCGACAGTTCCAGACGGCTTGGCGGCAGCATCAGCGACAAGAGTGTCAAGCGCTTGAGTGATCTTTTCGTGTTCTGGCGAGTGGAGCCAGACTTGGTTCCAGTCCTTGCCCTTAGAAAGACTTCCTGATACGACTTCAATCATGTGCTCAGCAGGGTTGGCCTCTCGGGGGCACGGTGCGCCATGATCGGCGAAGTATTTCTTGACGGTTCTTGCATGATGGCCGATATCGCCAAAGTATACGGTCTTGCCACCCTTGGCCAGCAGGAGGAGGGTGTCGAATTGGGCAAAGAGATCGGCCGATGGCTGATGGATCGTGACGAGGATAGCTTGTCCGATTTCCGCGAGTTTACGCAAGAAGCGTACGGTGTTGTTTGCAGCTTGGCCATCGAGACCAGAAGTAGGTTCGTCAAGGAAAATCAAAATACTGGGCTTAGCTACGAGCTCAACACCAATTGTGAGACCTGGTAAGTTGTTAGTGACTGTGTCAACTCTGTTCGATGGATTCAGACTTACGCTTGCGCTGTTCGACAGAAAGACCGGCACCAGGGCGACCGATGAGGGTGTGCTCGAGATCTTCCAGCTGTAGAAGCTTGACGATCGTGTCCACATAGCGGAGCTTCTCGTCGCGGGGAATTTCACGATTCTGACGAAGAAGAGCAGAGAATTCCAAAGCCTCGCGTACCGTGGACAATGGCTCGTGGACATCCATCTGTTCGACGTAGCCAGCAGATCGTTGGAATGACACAGGGAGCGGGCGACCATCGACTAGAACAGAGCCATGAATGGTACCATCAGTCTTGCGTTGAGCTAGAACGTCGAGCAGTGTAGTTTTTCCGGCCTGAGTGGAAATGTTAGCATATATCCATCTGTCAATCGCATTGCTAGTTGCACTTACACCTGAAGATCCCATAAGAGCACCGAGTGTACCGGGCTTGACAAATCCTTGAACGTTGTCGAGAAGAGTACGATCACCATGCGGCGTCTTGACGGTGTAAGTCAGATTCTTCCAGGTAAAGACCGATGTATTGTTGACGAGCTGGTTGTCGGTGGTTGCGTCAGACTTCTCGGAATCGGAACCGGAGTTCTCGAATGGCTTCTCGACAGCCTGGGATTCCTCATCCGCAACCACAGCCTTAGGTACCTTCTTCTGCTTCTCACGGGGGATGAGGAGGCCGCGACCACCTTCGCCCATCTGTTTCCACCTGGAAGTGAAGAAGACGGTCATTGCCACGAAGAAGACGTACCAGGCGCAGAGAATGCCAAAGTTCCGCCAAAGGTTGCTGTGACTCAAGGACATGGAAGCCAGGTATTGGTCACCAGTAACGCTGGTTGCCCCAGGAGGCGCACCACGGACGCCGGTACATGCCTGTCCGCCGCCTGTTTCCGGGCTGTATCCTTCACCATTTGGAACCAGAAATGGGCCCACACAAGGAATCACCTGGTCGTGGAACTCGTTGGCGAGCAATGCTTCGAACGCGTAGGCCATGGGGTTGATCCAGAAGAACCAAACGAACCAAGGGTGCATGTCGGGCTTGGGAATCATGTATCCTGCATATGTGAAGGCAGCGACGATGGTGAACCCAGAAGCTTTAGTTGCTGCGTCGAAGTTCGGGAGAGCGGCACCGATGAATCTGAACAGCTGTGTCATAGCCAGGGCCGAGATCAAGTTGGTGAGCCAGAAGATGAAGAAAGCTTGGGCAGTGTACTGGAATCCGGTCATGAAGTACAGCACAATCCCAAAGTGCGAGATTTGGAGGAGCATGATCGGGATGTCGGTAATGACCTGGGCGAAGACAAAGGCAGATGGATGGTGGAGAGCGAAGTCTCGGTGTTTGGCTAGGACGGGTCGGCCAACGAATGAATCCGTAACCTCGGCGAGGCCGATGAAGGTAGGATATAAAAGAGAGAAAAAGAGTGAGCCTCCCTTGAGAAACAAGCCCGCCGTGTTGTCCGGAGCATTGTAGAACAATGAGCCACCGATCAACGCCTGAACGATAGTTGTGGCTTGCTTGATGAACAGAGTTTGCTTGTCGCCCCAGAGGATCTGAAACTGGCGTATGGTAGCCGTCTGTACCTGATGGAAATATCCTGCGGACTCCGCAGCTTTCTTTGGGAGGTTCTTGTGCTTGTCTTGAGCCTCCTGTTCCTTGAAGTCCGCCGTATTCTGCTGAGCTTCGGGGTTATTGGGGTAGTCGAGCTCGGCCATTATCCTTGGCTTGATGGGCGAGTTGTTATAAGCAGCGAGGAGCTCCTCAGTTGATCGAGGAAACCGGTCCCCAAAGTCTGGGGCAATTGTGCGTACAGCAGGCGCCGATACACTCGTGAGGAAATCTGACTTGTTGGCTGCAGGGTCGCATAGGAAGCCAAGATCCTCCATGTATGGCACAGCTTCATCTCGAGGTCCGTAAAAGATCTGCTTGCCGTTGTCGAGAATCAGAATTTTGTCAAACTGCTCGTAGATGCCATTACCAGCTTGGTACAGACTGGCAATTGTAGTGAGACCAAGAATATCTGTCATGGCGCGCATGGCTTTCGCCCAATCCAGCGCAGTGCTTGCGTCGAGACCACGAGTGGAGTTATCCCAGGAGAAGACGCTGCCTCTAGTCGCAAGGCATTCGAGAATGGACACTCGCTTGCGCTCGCCACCCGAAACACCACGAATGAACTCATCTCCGACCTTGGTGTCCTTTGTGTGTGTGATGCTGAGAGACTTCAAGAGAAATTCTTTGTATACTTGGGCGTACTCCTCCTCGTTCTTGATGTCCGGCGGCAGGTGGAAGGGCACCTTCAAACGAGTGGCGAAGTCGATGGTGTCGCCAACTGAAAGAGCTGGGAAGAAGATCTCCTCTTCTGTGTTCATGATGATCTGACCGCGATATTGTTTGGCTTCTTGACTGGTCATGGAACCGAACGAGACGTCGCCAGTAATCTCTGCGAAGCCATTTCTGTGGTTTGATAGAACGCTAAGCAGTGTCGTGCATCCAGCTCCTGGATTCCCAAGAACAAGCAACATCTCACCGGGTTTGACACATCCAAAAGAGTTGTCGATAATAGTGTTCAGGGGTGGGCTCTTACTACCCTTACCGAATGGGTTGAATTGAGAGAGAACATTCTCGTTGTAAAGCGCATCACTGCTGATGCCCTTTACTGTGAGGTTCCGCCATGTCACACCCAGCTTCTTCGATTTCCCACCGTTAGTCTCGTTACGTTGTCGTATTTGTAGTATATCTGGAGTGATAGGCCATTGTGAGATGTCGCGGGGGTCGGCCTTCTGGCTGGATTCGTCGCCTGACTGCTCTGCGCTGGAGTTGACGATAGGGTCCGCCATTGAGGCTGAAGATCGTCCGGAGGGCTTTCCGAGCGAACTGGCCTGGTAGTACATCGCTTTCTCGGGGTCGAAATTGGCTTCCATGTTGTCGTTCTTTGGATTCGCTAGTTTGTCAGACTTTGACGGCAGAAGAACTTCGATGGGAAAAAGTATGCTGGAAATCAGACGACTGGAATTGCCGGAGGGGGAGTAGCAACATCGCCTCCGTCTCATCCCTTATTGATGCGCTGAACGAAGAGCATGGGACATCTTTCGACGGATTGATTAGTGAACATCTCGTGTATTCTGATTTTCCTGGCAGTCAGTTCAACCGTCTTTGTCGAATCAGTAGGCATGTTCGCTCGGAGTGTTTACTATACATTCCTAGCTCGCAATGACTATGTACATAGCCAGGCTTGATTGCTGGGACCCCCTGGCCCATTTGGGCGGGTCTAACCTTATACTAACCCCTAGCCCCGTGGATCGACAGTTGATCGGACCAATCAATCACATCCGTTGCGATCTACGATGGTCGAACGCTAGAAATAAGATCGACTGAATCCACTCCATTATCCAAGCCCTAAAAGCCCTAATCTCAATGGTCATAGTACTAACTTAGGTACGGAGACATAACTACCTCATCTTTCTTCCTCAGTTAACAGGTAACCTGTCGGCTTGATTATTAATTTGCCACGGGCACCAGCTACTAGTTACTCATAACGTCCTGACTTTGCATGGCGGATTTGAGCGAGTGTGGGTTGCTGTAGTCAGCCCCAATGACAGTAATGCCTTCAGGGAAAGAATGGTGACTAGAAATAGAGAGCAGCGTAATTCTTGGACCACGGTGGGCCCAAGATCTCTGCCTAGGTCCACTTTTCTCAACAGCTCTCTCTCGGGAGCCGGGAGTCGGTATGTTGAATAAACAGGTGGAGACCGCAACAACTGACTATTGGTTCGTGGCCGGAGCTTGAGGTTATCCCATCGACAATGATTTCTAGTCACGACTCACAGCGTAAAGACACTCAGTCACGGGTGAACAGAAGCATAAGTAGAACAGACGCCGTGCACCCACCTAGTATCATTTACTTCCCTGTGCAGTCAATAGTCTCTGATCACTATGGAATCTGTACTATTCCTAATCTTCTACCCTCCTTATCACTGTCACGCCAGAGCGAGCACCTCTAACTTCCCCCGACTCCATCACCACCCCATAGCCATGACGACTCCTACCAACATCGACCCCAAGGATATCCAAGCATATTTTGCCAAGTATCAGGGCGACAAGTATGTTGAGGGCTGGGCCTCCCTCTGGGACAAAGGTGGTAATCTGCCCTGGGATCGTGGCTTCCCCAACCCCGCGCTAGAAGACACCCTGATCCAGCGAGCTGGCACCATTGGCGGACCCATCGCCCACGATGGTGAGAGGCGGAAGGCCCTGGTACCGGGCTGTGGACGGGGAGTCGACGTGCTCCTATTCGCGAGCTTTGGGTATGATGCCTATGGCTTGGAATGCAGCGCCGCGGCTGTCGAAGCGTGCAAGAAGGAGGAGAAGGAGAACCATAGTCGGTACCGCGTGCGCGATGAGAAAGTTGGGAAAGGGAAGGTCACTTTCGTCCAGGGGGATTTCTTTGATGATGCCTGGTTGAAGGAAATTGGAGTACCGAGAAATGGATTTGATATCATTTATGATTACACGGTATGTATATACTCAATGCCCGCTGTTTGGCTCCATTTCATCTCTGTGTCCTACAGAGGGACTTGCAAGATGCTTCACTCTGTCTAATTCCATTTCCGACCTATCCTGGATCCTTCTGGTCTTTCTGAACTTTCCTTCTAACAACCATCTAGTTTTTCTGTGCTCTAAACCCAGAGCTCCGTCCTAAATGGGCTCTCCGACACACCGAGCTCCTTGCTTCCTTACCTGCAGGCAATCTGATCTGTCTGGAATCTCCTCGTCATAAGGACCCGTTGGCCCCCGGCCCTCCATTTGCCTCTCCTTCCGAGGCCTACATGGAGCATCTGAGCCACCCCGGTGAGAAGATCTCCTACAATGATAAGGGTCTGTCGATGCGGACCCGTTGCGAGAGCCCAGCAAGGCGGGCCTGGAGAGAGTGGCGTACTGGCAGCCTGGGCGCACACACACTGTGGGCAAAGATAAGAACGGGGTGATCCATGACAGAGTCTCCATTTGGCGTCGACGTGACTAGAAATTTCCCTGCGCAGTTGTGTGGCCCAAGAAGGGAGAAGATGTAAATAGAAAATATAGGTGATTTTGAGCCCCTAGACACTGAAGTGGCAGTTTAAATGAAGGGCCGGGATGCAATGCACTGGGACGATTTCCTCAACTCCACAGCGGGATCCTGCTTCCTGGATGTGTACAATGGAAGTAAGCGGGGATTATATCTATATTGAAGACAGTTATTGTTATTATACATAATTCATGGTATTCGTACACAGCGTTAAACGCCCAATGATCATCCATCATAAGTTGCAAAGCGAATGGCTGTCTCAACATCGCGCTTCCGGAACGCTGGTCCACGACCGAGACAGATAGGGCTGAGGGAAAGATCTACGACAAGGTCAGTAGATGCATGGAAAAGACGACAGAAAGGACCATTGATCTCGGCACTACTCACATTTAGTGAAGCTCGCGACGTTCAGCTGCGGAGCCGAATTGAACCGGGGACTGGAGAGGGGCGAGCCCGGGTCCTGAATACAAATCCCTCGCTGCTGTAGCAGCCATTGCACACCACTTGCATCCAACCACTCATCAGCACCCGATCCATTGACAATTTGCCACGTTTGAGAGGAAACGGTGAGTTGTTCAGGAGAGTAGCTGCTCTTCCTTGAACTGAGAACTTTTGTACTCAACTCGACCGTGTCTCCCATTTCGTCGTGCATGTTGGCGAAGAATCCGAAGATGAAGCGGTCGCGCTCCTCGGTGGTCAATCGTTTGCCGAAGATTGCTTTGATCCTTGGATCGTCTACAGATGATCTTGTTAATAGATAGTAACCGGTCTCGCAGCATTGTCGGACCAGACGGTGTGAGAGAGTCCAGCGCCCTTGCTTTAAGAGGCTGTCGGGCGATATACTGGTCGGGAAATCCAAGGTGAGTCTAGGGATGGATGGGACGGGGATATTCGGAGACGATGAGACTATTCCGAACGGTACAATTGCTTGTTCTTGGAAGGGTGGCGTGGGGGGTAGTTGTGACAGTCCAGGCCATTGAGCCGCGAGGTCCGACGAGAACTGGAAAGCGTCACCGCTTATTGGCCATGAATCAAGTTGTACTATGGGCTGATTGTGATTTGAGTTTATATCTTGTGTATCGCTGAGCATGAGAGACGTCGATCGCGATACCTCCGCCGGGGCTGCAGGTGCCTGTTCGGCCTCGTCACAGCCACTTTTGGCAAGCGACACGCATTGCTGTGTAATTTTTTGCAGAGCAGCTGTGACACGAGGTTGGTTTTGGAGAATCCCAGCCTCTAACAGAAGATCACTAAAGGAAAGGAAGGACTCGCTAAGCTCTTCGATGCCTGACTCGAGCTCCTGTACGCGAGATTGCAGATTGGCGATCGTCGTATCCTTTCTCTTGCGATATACTTGCTGCGCGACGCGAAGTTGCTTTCGACGTTTCTGGATTTCTTGAGTCAGTTCCAACTTGCTCTGTAGTTGTTCGGGATGTACCCACCTCGGTGCCTTGCTGATTGTCCCGTGGCCGGCCTCTCTTGCTAGGAACGGGCGCGTCAGTCATTGCTTCCACTATCGCGTATAGTTTTTGAGGCCTTTTCTTTAACTTGAAGACATGCAGTGATGTAATGGATAATCTGAGAACGCGAAAAAGGACCTGACGGCGTTGCTCTACTCATCGTGGTCGGGGAGTCGGGGCTGTTGAATAATCGAAAGTGGGTCGCCACGATTGGCCCGAACTCAGAACTGCGCCCAAAGCTATGGCTTCCATGGAAATTGGCTGGAGTCGAAGGTAACGGGCTCACCTCCCGGCGAGGATCAATGCCATGCGCGAGGGGCAAAGGTTACCTACCTCTGCAGGAAAACAAGATAGAAGACGATCGAGATCATGATTCATGGTTGTTGAGTAACATGCTCCGTCCGAACGTCATCAACTCATCAAGACCGAGCGCGCCGCAACGAGGAGTATAAATCGAATCATCGACCTCAACTTAGGTACTCCATAACTCTCCATCTCCAATGCTCCGAAATACCTTCATCCGCGGCGTACAGCATACAGCTCGCAACATGTCTTCATTCACACAGCCAATGCCAGTACTTGCCTGCGGCAAAATACCCGCGATGGGGAAATCAATCTCCCAGCACCTGCTGCCTGAATATGAAGGTTTCTGATATACATTCCTGGAATAAACAAAGTATGGTGCTAGTCCTCCTCAGTCATCCACTTCATCCTGTCATATGAGGCTGCAGAGGCTGAGCTCCCGCATCTGCTTGCAGGTCGCGATCCTCAGTCTCGGAGCCCCAATGAGATCGGAACCCACGATTACAGCCGGCCTCCTCGCGCGGTCATCTTCGGTCGCGGCTATGAGCCTCAGCAGGTTGAAGAGCTTAAGAAGAAATTCGCGGGCGTTGCTAAAGAACCCGTCGCTTGGGTGAGGGGGAACCCAGCGGATTTGCCTGCTGGGGCCGCTGGGCCTGACTATGCTCAGAAAATCGTGGCAGATATGAAGAATGTGCTTAAAGAATGGAGGGACGGGGGAGAAAAAGACGAGGAGATTTTGGTGTACTAGTTGCTTTGTCGGGGAGAGATTATCTGATGCCTTGCTTTTTGTCAGTTCAAATTTCACAAACACAAATTCAAGGGCCGATATCAAGCATATTTGTATGCCCGGATGGAAGTGGCCTTGGACTTCGCTAGTTGAGTTCCTGGGCTTCGATCTTTTCCATGGCGGTCGATATACTTCTTCCCGGAGTATCGTATTTATTCCTGCTCGAACTATATCTTTGAATGCCTAACTAGCAGGGTGAACATAGATTTTAACCTCTGTGCAAGTCGCCGGGTCCTACTGTGATCTGAGTGCTCGCTGGTACATCGCCTCCGCCTCCTTCAGCTTCCCCTGATCATAGTAGAGAAGACCAAATTTGTGGACTGTATCAAGAGTGGATGTATGATCCGGACCGAACGCTTTCTTCTTTCCAGCTAGCGCCCGCTGGTACATCTACTCCGCAGCAAGGAGTAATTTGTCAAATTCATTCCTTGACTTCGAATCAGGGTATCCTGCAATATCACGCATGATCTTAATAAACAATTACGCCACACTGCGTCACGTCACACGAAGACGCTTTGGTTCTTCTGCCTCCGGCTGACTTAGTCGTCGTTTAGCCGCTCGTGATCGCTGCAAAGTCGGTTGATATTGCAAAGTGGACCGATGGAAGTCGATGATCAATGCCCGGCCAAGTTCTTTATTCCATAGAATATTTTCAAGCCGCAGATCATCGTGTATGATTCCCAAGGCTTTGATTTCCCTGTTTGATCGGCGAATTTCGTGGCCGAGCCAAGGCGTCAGCTCCATCGATGCTGTACTTTCTCCTCCCCAGCCCATCACGAGCATATGACGAATCTCTCCAGCTCCATGAAGAAAGTAGATTTTCGCCAGGTCAATGGTACCCAGGAAAACAGGCACAGCCGACCCTTGGGCCTTTCGCAGGATTCGGTATACCTGCGCTTCGCGGGAGACTACTTTCCACAGCCCAGATGTGGTTCCTTTTCCGAGGACGGTGTAGCCATATTCGACGCAGGTAAGTTTGAACGGCGCGCCGTATCCACCGCGTTCTCCGAAAGGTGTGCAGCGGTCAATGTTCTCGTCCAATTGTGCTTTAAGTAAACCCAACAAATCTCCCGGGGCTATCGGATGTCGGAGATCGTCCTTAGTTCGACGATGAAGCATCACATTTGGACAGCAGTCGTCCAGGACACCGCCAGACTGCAATCCGAGTAAACATCGTTGAGTGCAAAATTGTGCATTGTGAAGTCGGGCCTGGTTGCCTTGATTATTTCCCCTGTTCCGTCGACGATCTGCTAATTGGGTAGACGGGGACGACATAACTTGGCTGAGGCCCCGCTTGCGGCTTGTTGCCTGGTTCGAATCGGAGCCCGATGAGTCTGGCGATTGCGAGCGACGTGGTACACTTGACGGAGCACAGCCCGCCTGAGAATTTGTAGGCTTTCGGCGAGCTGCTGCTGCTGGAGAACGCGGCGGAGACGATGACGGTTCATAAAGTGTATCCTCATCCGGACCAGGATATTCTAGGTTGGTACTGTCTGAGTGGAAGAGCTGCAATACTGCTCTGGGAACCTGAGAACGGGTGTCGTCAAAGCCAGTGTCCCATGTAGGAAGGCCTCCTTCTATAGAATTTCGCCATTCCTGGCCACGCGCAGTCGAGCGGAACGCCATCAAACACAGGCATAATGTCCTCGCAATAGATGTCTTCTGTAGCTGAGAACTATGTCCAACTTCAGGGCCCAATTCGCTATTAGGGTCACAAAGAAAGTAGTACAGCGTGCCAGGTGTGTCATGTGGAACACGGAGTAGGACTCGAGCAATTCCGTTTGTCACATAGGAATATTCGAGCCCGTCCCGAATCATCACGTGGTATTCCTGGGTAAGCACGGCGCAGACAAGTCGCTCTGCGTTATATCTCACCCTTTCTTCCGGCTCTGTCGGAATCTTGTTTGATCTGATCATCTCCTCCCATAAGTCCATCGGTCGGAGCCCCATACGAAGAGCCGCGACAGGAAGCTTGTGTGGCGGTTTATACTCGACAGTCGTTAGAAGCGCCTCAGTGCCGCCGACACGATGGATGCAATATTGATCAGGCCTTGGCCGGGATACACTGGACAGTCGGCTTGCATTCGCTTCAGTAGTCTCGTTCGTTTGGCTTGCATCCGCTTCGGTAGTCTCGTTCGGTTGGCTTGCATCCACTTCGGTAGTCTCGTTCGGTTGGCTCGCATCCACCTCAGCAGTTTCGTTCTCATTGAGGCAGTTCTTATGATCTGTCCATTCAATTCCCTCACCAAGGCCAAACTCGTCGCGAGCAGCGGGTATTTTGCACAACTCGGCAATTATATCGCGGACAGGCGCTTCCACGGCCTGTTGCTCATAGACCACGAGCTTTTGCTCGCTGCTCACAGGCGCACTAGAAAGACGTCGACCTGCAGCTTCCAGGACATGCAATGAGTCAAACAGGTGCGGCGTCCCTTCTGGTGTCAGCTGAAGATATCCAGAGACGGACCGGTAGAGCTCCGACAGTTGTGTCGAGCAGCCGCTCCAGGGTTCTAATCGTACTGGACACTTTTTGTCCTTGGGATCGGGTATTTTCCCGGTAGTCGAGCGAGACGGTATCTCAACTCTCAAGGGTCGAGAGAGGAGGTTGTGGGAACGGAGTAAGTACTCCACGAAAGTACTCGGTCGGGCGCGCTCGTCGGTCTGCCTCGCTCTCTCTGCGGTCTGCCTCGCTCTCTCTTCGGTCTGCCTCGCTCTCTCTGCGGTCTGCCTCGCTCTCTCTTCGGCCTGCCTCGCTCTCTCTTCGGCCTGCCTCGCTCTCTCTTCGGCTTGTTCCAATCTCTCCCTGTCCTCTCTCCTTTCTTGTTCCCGTCTCTCCCTGTCCTCTCTCCTTTCTTGTTCCCGTCTCTCCCTGTCCTCTCTCCTTTCTTGTTCCCGTCTCTCCTTGTCCCGTCTGGCATCATCTTCGAGCTGCTTGTACTTTTCCGCGAGCTGTTCCAAGCTCAGCCCGAGACCTGGAGAACTGTTGTCACCCATAGAGGAAGAGGGAGGATATGTCACTAAGAGGCGGGTAAGTGTTATCTCAGTGAGTGTTGCTTGTCTCCAGCGGGTACTGGGTAGTGCCCTTAAAAAGTCAAAAGATACCTGAATCACGTGATGTGACTTATCATTGTTTACGTTTCCTATTTTAGTATAGTGGTGTTTCGCAAGTATTTGACCTTGGGTGCTTCGGGCCCCTAGGGCCCACTTTTAATATTGCCGGGTTTACTCCGTAGAAACCTCTGAGTCTCTGACATACCAGTTAGGAGTACTAATATTCCGTTAACGAGTAGGCGGCCTACAACAGCGGTCAGGCCTAAAAGCGGGTCCTGAAGTATCAGAGGTCAAATACTTGTGCAATGCCACTGTAGTTAAGCGCCTTCCCCGCATCTCTCAAACTTTCATCCCTGGCATCTCTTTGAATGGACGTATGAAAAATCAGGTAATTTGATTTTGCTGAGCGAAGCGAAGCAAATAGTCAATTTATAATTTTGAATGAATCCACGAGTAGCCAGCTTATTATCTGATACATTTGGCGAGAAGTACATATCCACCGGAAACCGTCGCCAGTCTAGCCAGCTAGGCCCTAACCTAGTTATCAGTCGGCTGATCAAGGAGAGTGTCCAACGATCCATGAACTACTACATTGAACCACTCTCAACTTTCAAGTGACAGGAGTCAAGAGTCAAGACTCAAAAGGTTCGTTTCAACTTTCTACCATCTGGTTGCTGGTGACTCGTGAGACCCTACAGTACACAGCGGACATTCTGGACCCCAAGCCTCACGATCCAATTACCATCAAAGCTCAAGTCCGGCGTCGTTCAACAACAGACCATCAGTTTGAAGACACCACCAAGAAACTTGACTGTATAATGCTTCCAGTTTTGGTTACATGCATATGCCAAAATGCCGAGCGTTTCAGGGGGAACGGTGCGATCCAATGGCATTATTATTATCTTACGCATATTGTTCAGCTACTGAGGAGCTCGATTCAGTGGTCGGCGCGACTTAATTGAATCTCACCGCAATTATTATCACCCTGATTATGCAGTACAGCGCACTCACCCTTCTCAATCCCGGTCGAGCGAAAATAAATCGACTCACCCTAAACTCACCCGATCGACACCCACCGCCACACGCCGGTGAGCTACCTGGTTGCCCTGTTGACGATGGTAACGGTCCTCTTCACGTTACTTTGGGATAGATGTGATATGATTGCTTTGCTTCCATGGAAAAAGCTGTAAGGCTTAGGAATAGGTAATGGGTTCAGAGGCTGGATGTTCGAATTGTATTTGTGTTTCGTTGATTCACCTATATAGGTACCTATGCCCTGTAATCTTGATATAACTGAGATATAACCTAGGTACCTAGACCCTCCATGGCAAGTGAATCTGATCGGGTTGACCTCTCCCTTGAGCTCATAGAGCATAATGAAGAGTGCTCCAAATGGGATAGCTTTACTTTGTGTAAACAAGCTGATTGTAAGTGGTTGTCTAGTTTCTCCCAAAAGTTATTGCTGCAATTCAGCTTTGAGCTTTTGGCTTGTCTTTGTCTTCTTGTTGCTGGTCGGGCTTCCTCCGAGGTAATGTGATCAAACGCGTTGAGCTCTTTCCGCCGCAAACTGAATATTGTCAATCATTTCTTGACTTCGAATCAGGGTATCCTTCAATATCACGCATAATTCAAAATTGAACTACAGCAATTACGCCACACTGCGTCACGGCACACGAAGACGCTTTGTTTCTTCTGCCTCCGGCCGACTTAGTCGTCGTTTAACCGCTCGTGATCGCTGCAAAGTCGGTTGATATTTCAAAGTGGACTCATGAAAGTCGATGATCAGCGCCCTGCCAAGTTCTTTATTCCATAGAATGTTTTCAAGCCGCAGATCATCGTGTATGATTCCCAAGGCTTTGATTTCCCTGTTTGATCGGCGCATTTCGTGGCCGAGCCAAGGCGTCAGCTCCATCGATGCTGTACTTTCTCCTCCCCAGCCCATCACGAGCATATGACGAATCTCTCCAGCTCCATGAAGAAAGTAGGTTTTCGCCAGGTCAATGGTACCGAGGAAAACAGGCACAGCCGACCCTTGAGCCTTTCGCAGAATTCGGTATACCTGCTCTTCGCGGGAGACTATTTTCCACAGCCCAGACGTGGTTCCTTTTCCGAGGACGGTGTAGCCATATTCAATGCAGGTAAGTTTGAACGGCGCGCCGTATCCACCGCGTTCTCCGAAAGGTGCACAGCGATCTATGTTTTCGTCCAATTGCGCTTTGAGTAGACCCAACAAATCTCCCGAGGCTATCGGATGTCGGACATCGTCCTTAGTTCGACGATGAAGCATCACATTTGGACAGCAGTCGTCTAGGACACTGCCAGACTGCAATCCGAGTAAACATCGTTGAGTGCAAAATTGTGCATTGTGACGTCGGGCCTGGTTCCCTTGATTATTCTCCCTGTCCGGTTCATAAGGTGAACCCGCATCCGGATATTCTGGGTGGGTACTGTCTGAGTGGAGGAGCTGCAATACTGCTCCGGGAACCTGAGAACGGGTGTCGTCAAACCTGGTGTCCCAAGTGGGAAGGACTTGTCGCATAGAATTTCGCCATTCCTGGTCACGCGCAGCGGAGCGGAAGGCCATCAGACACAGACATAGTGCCCTCGCAATAGATGTCTTCTGTAGCGGAGAACTATATCCAACTTCAGGGCCCAATTCGCTATTAGGATCACAAAGAAAGTAGTACAGCGTGCCAGGGGCGTCACGTGGAACACGGAGGAGGACTCGAGCAATCCCGTTTGTCACATAGGAATATTCGAGCCCGTCCCGAATCATCACATCGTATTCGTGGGTAAGCACAGAGCAGACAAGTCGCTCTGCGTTATATCTCACCTTTTCTTCAGGCTCTGTCGGACTATTGTCTGATTTGCTCATCTCCTCCCATAAGTCCATCGGTCGGAGCCCCGTACGAAGGGTCTCGACAGCAAGCTTGTATGGCGGTTTATACCGGACGGTCGTTAGAAGCGTGCTAGTGCCGCCGACACGATGGACGCAAGGCTGATCAGGCCTTGGCTGGTATATATCCGCTTCAATAGTTTCGTTCTCGTTGATGCAATCCGCATGATTTTTGAATACGATTCCATCATCGAGGCCAAAATCGCCGCGAGCAGCGGGTATTTTGCACAACTGGGCAATTATATCGCGGACAGGCTCTTCCACGGCCTGTTGCTCATAGGCCACGAGGTGTTGCTCGCTGCTCATAGGCGCACTAGAAAGACGTCGACCTGCAGCTTCCAGGACAAGCAATGAGTCAAACAGATGCGGCGTCCCTTCTGGTGTCAGCTGAAGATAGCCAGAGACGGACCGGTAGAGCTCCGACAGTTGTGTCGAGCAGCTGCTCCAGGGTTCTAATCGTACTGGACAATATTTGCCCTTGGGATCAGGTATCCCGGTAGTCGAGCGAGACGGTGTCTTAACTCTCAACGGTCGAGAGAGGAAGTTGTGGGAATGGAGCAAGAACTCCACGAAAGTACTCGGTCGGACGCGCTCTTCAGCTTGTTCCCGTCTCTCTTTGGCCTGCCTCGCTCTCTCTTCAGCCTCGTCCGCTCTCTCTTCAGCCTCGTCCGCTCTCTCTTCAGCCTCGTCCGCTCTCTCTTCAGCCTCGTTCGCTCTCTCTTTGGCCTGCCTCGCTCTCTCTTTGGCTTGTTCCCATCTCTCCCTGTCCTCTCTCCTTTCTTGTTCCCGTCTCTCCCTCCCCCGTCTGAGTTCGTCTTCGAGCTGCTTGCACTTTTCCGCCAACTGTTCCAAGCTCAGTCCGAGACTAGGAGAACTATTTTCGGCCATGGAGGAAAAAGCGGGATATGTCACCCAGCAGGCGGTTGATGTTGCGGCTTGCCTGCCTCGAGTGGGTACTGGGTGCTCCCCTTAGCCCTAGAATTTAGAAGGTATCTGTCTCACGTGATGTGACTTATCATTGTTTACGTTTCCTGTTTTGGTATAGTGGTGTTTGGAGTTTCACGAATCACAAGTACAGTGTACGCAGTACCTTATGTACCTTACTCGTCAATGAATCCACGGACAGGTACGAGTAACTGGGCCTGGCTTATCAGCTGATACAAATTTGGCAAAAAGTATTATCCGGAAACCATTGCCAGTCTAACCAACTAGCCAGTCGATTGATCAAGGTGTCGAACGATGGATGAACTAGTTACATTGAACCGGTGCTACTTGCACTGTTGATAGGTCATTCACTCTCATCTCACCTTCCTAATGAACCCAACATGAAGGCGCCTACTACCTACACAGTAAATCCAACAAATCATTCGAAATTAGAACGATCCCAACACGCTCCAATATACAAATAGGTATTTCCATGACACCAGTAAATGGTAGATTGTAGCACTAGCACCAGCCATGCCCTCCCCTCTAACCTCCCACTCATGAAGAATTCGAATTATCCGCACAAGACCACGCACTCGACCCCCCATTCGCATGATAACTCTCAATGATACTGACAATACAACCATAAGTACCGCCAACCATCATAAACGAACCACTCAAAATAACAAAAACACTCCAGCAAACCTTCGCAATCCACCACCGACTCCGCTCGTACTTCCTCTGTCCCCAGTTATCGTACAACCACATGCAGCCCATAGGCTGGAAACACATGAATGTACCGAGCAGGGCGCCAATCAGTGAAACCAGGTTGTCGAAGACGGGTATAGCGCTAGCGATAATGTAGGAGATCAGACCGACGCCAAATGTGCAGCCGATCCAGGATGACCAGTGGATGATGCTATTTGAGGTTAGGTGTTTTGTGCCGCGGAGGAGGCGGATGAAGATGAATTTTGCCGGGAGCTGTATTGTATGGGTTAGTTAGTCAATTCTCACGGTTTCGTTTCAATTTGCAAAGATAATTTGACAGAGCTGGACAGAAAGAGAATCGCTTACATGCACGAAGAGCATCACGGTAACCAGCAAACCCGGGATGGCGAACCCATAGCTGACTTTCTTCATCACTGGACCGGCGGAGCCAAGCGCAGGTGAGGCAACGTATGAGCCGCAGAAGTAGTATACCACCACGCCGATGGCGATGTAGACGGCGGTCACGATGGACTGACAGATGACCAGGGAGCGGGTGTAGTACTTAGGATCGCGCATTTCGGAAACGATCGAGAAGAAAGCCGGGGTACCGGCGTAGGCGAAGATAAGTGCTGATACGGACGTAATAGCTTCACTGAATGAAGGGTTGTTCACGAGCTTGTAGTCTGATACCCAAGTTCCATCTTGTGGAGCGGCGGATGGGCGGTCTTGAACGCCTACGGCAATGGCCACGATGAAGACTATTGCGAGCGTATTAGGGCTATTCCATACACGGGGATAGGCAGGGCAGGAGTGACGATAAAATACATACTTGCAGTCAGGATGCAGACCAGACCAATCCACGCAAGCAAACTGATTCGACCGAGAGTGCGGATACTGGCGAATGCGATTCCGGCGACTGCGGCGACGGCCACGTAGACGGCTGTGCATGTTGCGTGGGTTGAGACGGAGTTGAGGGCAATGGAGAGACCGAGCATTCCTGAGCCGGCGACGAAGATCCAGTCTAATGCGGGTTAATTCGGGTTTCAGTTGCTGGGAAGGTGCATAGAACGTACAAAGACAGAAGACGGAGCCAAAGACTTCACGACCGACTCTACCGAACATCAATTCGCCTGCATCGTCAATTCCGTAGACGGAGCGATGTTTCAGCTTGAAGATCCCGACTATGTAGTCTGACCACGTTGTGATGATTGCAATGGCGACTAGGCAGATAATGCCTGGGATAAGGCCTAATGTGTCGAATGCGCTTGGGATAGAAAGGACGCCGAGGCCGATTTGGGTCTTCATCATGAGGACCACTGTTCCCATCCACCCTACCTAGAGGGTGTTAAGGGGGCTCAATGGTTTCTTTGGAGGAACGCAAAGAATAGGTCAGAAAAGAATGTGGACGTACATTGCGGTAATTGGGTCCATGTTCCGTGATCTCTCCAAAGACATCGTCGTGTGCGATATCAGAACTACGATCATGCAATGGTGGAGTACTCAGACCCTCAAGGTCTTTCTCTTTCTTCATATCGGTCATGATGGCGGCTGGACAAGTCTAAACAGATACATCTGGAAGCTGGAATCCCCGCGACAGGCAGCAGGATATGGAGCTGTTCTTAAACCACGAAACTGTTACACGGCAGACCAGCACGGGGGTGGGGGCCGGGGCCGAGAGACAGATAAGGGCTAGCGTAGTAATACTAGTTTTGACCAGGATAGGAAAGGAAGCACCTAATTGTGGGTATCCACGGAGAAACATTATCTTCTGTTATCCTACTCTCTTTTTTTCCCCGCCATTTGGGGTGTTAGTCCCTATTCTGCTGTGCTATGACGACAGGTTGTCAGTTCTGTACGTGGAGTTGGGGGTGGAGACCGGACCACCGGCGTGGATACCAACCCCTTGTTCTCCAGGTTTACCCCATGGGGGAGAGGCGGAGAAAGAGGTGCATCTCGGACAACCTTAACTGAACGTATGTGGCGCTGCGCCACCCCGAGCCATTAGCACCTATCATAGACCGGATAATGTCCCTCTGGTGGGGCATTCCCTATCTGGGCTACCGCTGTCTTATGGTCAATGAGTAGATGTCAGCACGGGCTTAGACTCAGTGAGTGCTCAGGAGTCAGTGATACTACCCTTTAAAAATGCTCAATTGACAATGAGCACGCCTAATTTGTTTAACTCAATGGGGGCCTTATCAATAGAGACAGGCCCCATGTGGCCATTTAGCACTTTTTTTTGTTCTAAGTTGTCTACGTACAAAGTACATGGATGTCGGACTTTATCTCTGTTTGTCTTCCGCGTTCCCTCAAAGAATTCCCCTTTCTAGAAGAGGCTAAGAATCCTTGGGGTGGCTTGCCGTACCTTACTCTTGGCCGGTAAACGCAGATATCTTGACCCGGGACCGGCCCGGTCTGTCGAAGTAGCTAGTTGATCTGTTGTGTCTATAGACCTAAGAGTCTAAGACTATCATGGGCCGACTATTTGGCACAGACTCACAGGGCAAACCCGAGATTGCCAAGACTGCCGGCACGGTTATGAGCCGGCGGTTGTGCTAAGGTACCTATACGCCGGTGTGCCCGGAGATCCGGACTACAATTCGCGCATGAGGGATATAGGCAGTGTCGGTCAGGATCCATTGGATTCTGGGCTGGGGTAATCTAGGTTTCAAAGGAAATCAGAAGGTGGTACCTTACTGCTGGAGATGGACAGTCATAGGTGGGCGATCTGGTCGGGTGGGTTTTGCTCTTGGCGACCTAAAGGCTAGGTAACAGGGGGCCTAAGGAATCAGGATAGGCAGATCTTGGCTTTATAGGTGGTGGAACTCGTCTAAACACAAACCCACATACACACATACTCGGCTGGCGCTCCGCCAAGATCTCTTGGGCCCCGGCTAGAGACGGGATGGCCATCCACTTGCCCGTGGGACGGAAGCAAAGCAGAAAGTCAGCCAGATTAATGATATTTATGCATAGTAAGCTAAAATGTATATATGCGAGATACTCATGATATCAATAAGTCACATCAAAGGCGACATCACCACAGCCACCGGCTATTCGACCCCATGGAATGCAATCAGCACGACATGTCACTATAACCTACTCAACAATAGGTCCCATCGTCTCCCTACGCTCTGAGCCCGGTCTCGACCGCTCACCCTCTTGCGACCCCGACTCATCATCCGTGTTCATATCCCCCTCGTCGTCTTCGTCCGTGCTGTCATCATCGTGGCGTGCCATGTCACGTCCCACGCTCCCATTAGACAGGAAAGATGGCAGACGTCTGCGCTCGAAGTCCTGCGCGTGGGCGGAAGCGACAATCTCACCGACGCGGCCCATAACCACCGAGGGACGGCGCTGGCGTGCCCGCGTACTGGCCACGGATGGGGCGCCGTGCTCGACATCGCCGGCCCCCACGGAAGGAGTGGCAGCGTGCTGTTCTTGGAGTTGGACGCCTTCCGGTGCGCCGTCGAGGGCCTGTGAGGGAGAGGCGACGACGTATGGAAGTGGGACATCGCGGGAAGCGCGGAAGAGGAGGACGTTTGTGCAGTGCTCGTTTTCGACACGGAAAATGGACCAGATACCGCGGCGGCAGACTTCGGAGAGGGAAACCATGAAGCTTAGGAGAGCGGATTGTTGGATGTTTTTGATGAAGATTGCGTAGAAGATCCAGTTGAAGCGCACTACTACGTCGAGGATCATTGCAGCGTAGTACACCCAGACTCGACGGAAGGCGAGAACTTCGCGAAGCATCGGGTTCTTGGCGTAGGGGTTGCCCAAACTCCAGTCCATGATGAGATCCCAGACTGAGGTGTAGACGGCGTTCAGGAGAGCGAAGGTGATGAAGGATGCTTGAAAGCGCGTTTGTAGGTCGATGCGGTACATGCTTAGAGTGGCATAGAAGAGAACACCGAATATGTACTTGCCCAAGTTGAGCAGATGGGGGAATGCGTTTTTCGTGTCCAGGTAACGGCGAATACACTGGAAAGAACGCCATATAGAGGGAAGGGTTTGGAAGAAGCCGAGAAGTCGAGAATGGGAGGAGTTGCACTTGGGCGGGTAACCCCAATGCGAGGCATATAGACAGAAGAAGAGCTCGATGTTCCCCATGGCATATGTCTGAGAACAGTACATGTCACCCAGGAAGAAATCACGGAACTCGACAGGGTAGATTCCAGCAAGTAGTAGGCGCCACTAAAGGAGTCAGAATGAGACCATCATGGTAAGATTGTACCGTAACTCACGTTTGAAAAGGCAAACCATTTGCGGCTCCTGTGGTAAAGGATACGAGCCGGCAAGAAGACTATAATGACAGATAGACCAATGAGGACAACGGGCCAGTATACGTACATGTGGTTGTACCATGAAAAGTTCAACCACATGAACAGGCCCATCATGAAGAAGAACAACGAAGGTATCTATACTTGTCAGACACGGACTTCGAAAATATGACAACAAGGAACATACCTCCAGCAACTGACGCCACTCCAAAGTGTGTCTGGTATCGTATTCGAAAACAAATGCATGGTTGATCTTCGATTTGGTCCAGATCATGCAATCCAAGCAAAAGAGCAAGACGTGAAACACAATCAGGAAGTACCCGCCATAGATCTACTCAACTGTCAATATATGGTTACACTCTAGGAGGAAGAAGGAAAACAAACCTGAAGCAGATAACTGGTCCGAATTTTCTCAGCTCCCTCGTCTGAACGAAGAATTGAGGTGGCATCAACCAGTCCCTTGATCGAGAACAGAGCCCCACCCATCAACAGGAGCCCAGAGCGGAAAGTATTCGGCGAGTAGTCGGAAGATTTTTTGATCGTGTGACGGAGCTTGGAGACAGCAATCTTACGATTACCGCGCTCAAAGTAACGAGCGTACAAGTCTTCAACCGCTGTCATCAAGCTCTCAATCACTTCACTCTGTACAAAGGATGCTTTGTTGACCTTTTCCGACATGTAACGCAGCGGGGGGCGGGCGTTGACCACTTTGTCGTATTTCTTGTTTATTTTCCGGAAAGCCGTTCGATTCAAGTAAGCATATCCCTTTAGAAGTTCAACTCCACGGTAGAACTCCTGCAACGCATTCTTGAGCTTGTGTTTAGCAGACCGATAGGAGACTTCCTGGTTGGGTGGTTCTTGCCGCCGCATAAAATCCCTCCGGTTGACAATGAATTCGCGATCTTGGGGGTGCATGCCGGGAGTCGCCATCTCGGCAAGTGCTTCTGAGTTCTTGCCAAAGCGGTTCTTGCCCCCGAATGGGCCTTTTAATCGGGAACTATTGATTTTCGCAAATCCATTAGCACGTTGCTGGGCCTCCGCGTGGTCGGATTTGGCGGCTCTCTTGGCGGCCAAAACCTCCTGGATACGCTGATCGCGCATGATATGCAACTGCTGGCGAAGGACCCGAAGCTTCTCCGTAGCCTCTTGCTCTTTCATCACGTAAAACGAATCGATCTTGTCCAACTCGCTATCCAGAAACTTGAAGAATTCGTCTTGACGTTTGTCAAGCTCGGCGCCAGCGCTAGATTCTAAGTGTCGCTTTGTGACAGTGTCTTCCTCCGCAGTAAATACGCGACGCAGTAGCTGCGACGCCCGTTTGCTCGATGGCACCTTCGTCAATGACCCACCCATATGACTGGTGTAGCTTCCCCGAGGATCTGATCGGGGCCTCTCGTCCGGTGAGGGGTCCGCTATGGCCGGAGACGGCGCAGGATTCAAGTGCCCCGTAGTATGTCGATTCATCACCGGCGATGGTGACCGGACGACGCTGGAGTGATCCATATCCTCCCCATGCTGCTGGAAATAGTCATCCTCTGGGTCGAGTGCCGGGTCGGGAAGTTCAAGCGAGGCTGCATCTGACCCTCCGCGTTGTCGATTTGGCGGCGTTGCCAGTATGCTCCCATAGCTGCCGATATTTTCCGAGAACCGCGATCCCGGAGTGCGGGGAGTGCGAAGTGGCTGTCGCTCGGTCCTGAGCCCCGGTGTGGAGCGCGTGGTCGATGGCCGCTCAGTACTTCTTCGATGCGGCGTCAAAGGCGCACCTTGTTCTGCCGCATCCAGGTGCTTAGCGATGTTGGGAGACGAGTAAATTGCGCCGCGAATCTGCGGGGCATTCTGTCGCTGGGACGGGAAATTGGGGCTGCGGTGCGCCTTCTGCAGAGCCCGAGTGATCGCTTTAACTTTCTTTTTGCCGAGCTGAATGCATCCACGAGGTCAGTATAATTTCGATACATGGGGAGTGGTGCCAAGTACCAACCTTATAGTCGAGATACTTTGCCCGCCATTCGGGAACAAGTTCTTGTTCCAGCTCTCTGTAAAAGTCAGCCACTGGAATGTCGCACACTGTCACGGGGAAACACGAACTTGGCAAATTTCATGCTGAACAGCGAACCACCGTCATTGCCTATGGCCTCAAACCTGAAGTGTCGGCGGTGACAGGAGCATCAAGTCTCAACTGTGAGGGCTCGAAACCTCGAGCGAAAGCAATATGCTACAGTTGAACCGCCACTCCTGAAATGAGATGAGAATGATGGTAGACGAACGGTATTAAAGAAGATCTCAAATGGAGGAATGGAAAAAAAATCGTATGGCGTGCGAGTCAAATTACTAAGGCCTTCAAATCTCCCCCGAGGGTGACGGCAACGCTAAAAGGCTTGAAAATGTCGAGGGCTTCGTCGCTGAACCTATACTTTTAGCACGTGTATGAGCTCATCACCGATTGGTGCCTGGATTGCGAGGCTACAACCTGCATCTGATCCGCCCTGAGCTGTGATTGGTGGATTGCCCGCAGGTGGATCTCTTGGCTTTGGCCCACAAGGCCAGATTCCTAAACGTCGGGAATCTGACGTTGGAATACCTTCGCTTTCTTCCAAGTCAGATGCACGCAACTGCTTTTTCTAGAGATCACTCTTCTTATGAGGCGGTTAGGAAAGGCAATTCTCACATATCTAATACGCAATCACAGGCATTTGGCTTGAACCTCCAGTCCCTTATCTAAACTACGACTGCGTTGGTATGCAGCTCGGAATGTGGCCGGGGGTTCTCATGGTGATGACTGGCTAAGAAAAAAGCCCGGCATCCCTTTCCAAATTCAGTGCATATTTTCCGACAACCGGATGTCTGCAGACTGCGACGTAGTTACAAAAGCACGTACATCGTAAGGCTACGTACGTCTGTCGGAACTATGCCATGTCATGCAACACTGATGTGAGTCGACATGTCAAACTTCGAGATAGGTATTCAGGCTCACCTCACCGCTCTTTCATATAGGATTGGTGTATTCGAGATCTGATATGCGTTTGATCAATCATAATTCCTTGGTACTTGCAATCAGAGTAGTTGCAACTTGCAAGTATCGTTCAATCATTATGTATCTGCCATTGCCGAGAGCTTAGTTGCCACACTCGTATCGCTCTTTATACATGCCCTCGGCGTTCCCTGGCATCTGGGCATGGTGCTTGGCTTTCTTACGGTCCGTTCAGTCCATACATACCCTTAGTCTCGGCCAGTTTGTCGATTTCGTCGCCCACACAGCCAGCGATGAGCTCCTTGGCGACAGCGTGGTTGATGGACCTGACTGCTCATTCGTATGTACGTCGGGGTATTATCAGCGCATGATGCATGGATTAGGTACATGGCCGACAGCCCCTCCTTGCGCTGAGTCACCCTTATAGGCCATCATGGCAGCGAAGGATGCAGCATCTGCGGTAAACTCGTGGGCGAAGTTGCCTCGTGCTGGTGCTCACCGCTGTAGATGGTGACAGACCTCTCAGTGTGCCTGCTCAAATTATCTTGCTGAGAGTCAACATGGTTGTCCACTTCATGGCCAATGAAGTTGTTGCAGAATATGCAGCTCGGGTCAGGCCCTGACGCACATAAGCGGTAAGGCATGGGGAGGTTGAGAAAGCTAGGACTTTCCCCAGCCCTAAGCCGTCTAGATAAGAAGTTGGCTTGAAGATCTTTGTGTGGTTGTTGGCGCAAAGGAGAACAAGAGGGGCTGGAACGAGGGGAATATTGTAACTAACCTCGCAGCATCAGACTATATAACAGAGTACCTACCAGAGGCTATCCGAACTCGGAATCTGTCCGGCCGCGGACATATATGCATGCGCATTGATGCATCATGCAACGACTCGTCGCGTGCGCCGTGTGACACGTGGTGCGTAACGCACATTGCCCGCCAAAAGCAAGATCCAACGAAACAGCGAAATAACCCTATGGTCTCAAATTAAATAAATGGGTCATTCAGCCCTACTCCGCTGCGAGTAGACGGCGGGAAGGTGCGAAGTTCGAACAAACATATGAGCTGGGTTTGAGGTCAATGGTACCGAGTACGACACTGATCAACAGTGAACACGCGATTTGATAATGTCTCAGAGGGCCAGAGGCCCTGGCCCCTGGCTATTGGCCAAGCCTAGAGGATGATTCAGGCCGATGAGCCGACTTAGCCGAGCCAAGCTTCTGCTCTGAGGCTTGTCATCGCCTTACAAGGCGAGTCACCAGCCACGTCAAGTGGCGGTGGATGCGGAATATCCGTATGACATATGTGTTTGTCTAAATGCGGTTATCCTTCGGCCTTACTGAGGCTTAGGAGTCAGGCTAGACATCTCACAGGGCGTAGCATTCGAATTGAATAGAGTGAAGAGTGAAGACCAGGCCATGTCAATGTCTACATCGCATCTCTCAATTCGGCAACCGAACCGCGGTCCGCAACCCTGTAGCTCACACCGCCCGACGAAAGTCACTCCAATCTCCCCAGATCAATCTCACGAGTCACGATCCAACATTCGCACTACTACCCACGTTATTCACTGTACTATAAGGAGACGGCAGCACATCCTAAGCTCCAAGCGACACTGCCACTGCAGCGGTCGAACAAAATCACGCCGCGCACGACTCGCGAAGAGCTGAGCTCTGATCTCCGCGACGAGCTCCGACAAGCTTAACAGCTCAACTACATACAAGACACCAGGTGTCCTATACACTCCTTACTCTCCTCTTCTCATCCTCACTCACCTTAACACAAAATGCCCATCAAAAACCCCACCCCATCCGACTTCCCCTCCGAACTTACGATCGAAATAACACCACCACCACCATCCCCCACACCCTCCACAACCCCCTCCCCAAACATCCTCCTCCTCCTCCACGGCCTCGGCGACACAGCCGCAGGCTTCAACAAATTCGCGCAAGCCCTCCGCCTCCCCGAAACAACAATAATAACAATCCAAGGACCCGCCCCCTCCCCTTCGACCTAGGCGGCTACCACTGGGGCGACGACGTCTCCTTCGACTCCGCGACCGGCACCCTAGACATGGACGCCGGCTTAACGCGCAGCACAAAGCTTCTCACCGACCTAGTCCGCAACACCCTAGTTCGGAAATGCGGCTACGCACTGCGCGAGGTCATGGCACTGGGCTTCGGGCAGGGCGGGATGGCTGCGCTGGCGCTGGCAAGGGAGCTCGGGTTGAAGAAAAGTGATGATGAGGAGGAGGTGGTTGGTGCTTTGTCGGGGGTTATTTCCATTGGGGCGCCGTATGCGTTGTCGGGGTCTAGGAGTGGGGAGAGGAATCGCTCGCCTGTGCTGCTGGTTTCTGGGAGGGATTCGACGGTTGTTTCGGATGAGGCGGTGCGGAGGACGAAGCAGGTTTTTGAATTTGTCGAGGTTAGTCGGTATGCGAGGAAAGGGGATGGGATGCCGAGGTGTAGGGAGGAGATGTTGCCTGTTATGCAGTTCTTTGCGCGCAGGTTAAGGAGTAGACAGGGTGTTCCTGAGGGGAGTATTGAGATTGGTTAGTGCCAAGTGGTGTGTATATCATATATGGTCTTGATAATGGTGTGTGTGTATATTCGACGTTGATGGTATCTTGGATCTTGTCCGGGGTATGTGCCCGTGAGATAGGAGATGGTCATTCTCAAAGATGAATGCATCCAAGACATCCGATTGATCCAATTTCAGCCCCATTTCGATTCTCCTGCAAGAATACCAAGTTTTCTCTTTGTAGTGCAAGCTAGTGGCATATTCGAGCTCCCAAAAAGGGGTTCTGGCGCCTATCACCAACGCACAATTGGTGGATGCTTGCATTCGCCAATTTTCGATCACATCCTTGAAAGTCATCTGATCTTAATTGCCCGTAGTATAGGGACAAATCTCCATTTCCAAAATTGCACGCCATTTCCCAACATCAGAATACCATAGTGGAAGTTCTTCAGCTTCAACTTCTCCAATACCCTAAACCAAACCAGACCCAATTGAACGGAAGAGTCAAGAGACAAGAGTCAGTACCCCAAAGCATCATCATCAATGGAACATCCAGTAACCAATTAACAAAACACAGGTGACAGCAATATAATGACCTACAACCTCTCAATAGAAGTCTTCGGTCCCGGCGACAGCCCCACCCACCGATCCCATTGGGGCTTCATGATCAACAAGCCCGGAAACCTCCAATTCGGAGATCTCCTCCAAGTCGAAGTCATCGACGCCGAGAGGCTGTGGTACGGCTTTGCGCCGCGGTACGCGACGAAGATCATCGACAAGGGCGCGGTGGGGATGAGCAAGATTGCAGACTTGACTTCGCAGCAGAGATGCGATGCTATCAAGGTTATTGAGAAGGAGCCTGCGCCTAGGGATTCGATTGGGAGGTGTCAGGATTGGGTCTTTGATGCTTTGATCTCTTTGGAGGTTGATGAGCTTGTGCCGTCGGGGACTTCGGAGTTTTGGAAGGGGATGATTGGGAAGCCGGCGTGGGAGGTTGCGGCTGCTTGTGGGACGAGGTGGACGGCGTTTTGATTTTATTCATTAATGGGAATCGTGATATAGGGGGATTTTGTGGGGGTGGAAATGGATCTGGATGGGAGGTGGATTGGGGGTAATGTTCTGTTGTGTGTGAAGTTCTTGTCGATTGCATGATGCATTCTGGATAAATTGCATAGGCAGATCTCGTAGAGATAAGGACATGATGTTCGAGATCAATGCCATATAAATCAGCTACATTCATTTCAAGGCAAAAGGGGCCTTTGCTAGATCTATGTTCTATGCATCTATGTCCAGTAAAGCACCGCTAGTTATCTACTTCATGCACTCAGCACCCCCAATGTATGAAAACCCCCAAGCCCAAAAGCAAAACAATGGAACTCCAGCCATATCTAATGCAATGCAAAATCACTTCTTAATCCCAATGACAGCCAAATTCCTCGGACTCTGCCCATACTCAAACACCGGCTCCACCCAACACTCCTTAACAGAGTCATGCTCACGCAAGAACTGCCATCGATCAACAACAATAGCAGCCTCCACAACCTGCGCACTAAACGCCATAAGACTCCAAACAATACTGAGATTCTTCCGCGTATGCAAGTAATCCGCCTCATAGCGCCGCAACTCATCATCAGTCATGGTACAAACGCGCTCCTTGACCATCTCTCCACGAGTCGCATCCTGGCTCAGCTTGACCGTTGCAGCTCGCACATACGCAGGGAATGATTCGAAGGCGGATTTCCGCAGTGAGCCCACGATCAGCGCTATACCGCCCGCATCCGGGTTATCGGAGGTGTCTGGATCCTTGTACAGATCGTCTGGGATATCGGGCTTGGGGATGATGTTGCGGTCTAGAAGGACGCGCTGGAGCAGAGCGCGGTAGAAGTGGCGGGTGAAGAAGCCTTCGCTGTCGGCGTGGGTCCAGTTGTATGGGGCCTGGACGGCCATTGAGCGGGCTGTGATGTTGAGTTTGAAGGATTTTGTGGTCTTGGCTTGGTAATTCTCGTATAGTTTGGACATTGGGAATCCGTGGGGGTCCCAAGATGATCCCGTTTGTTTGAGGCGGGGGTGGGCGGAGCGGAGGATGGGGATTTTGTATGTTGCTGGTCCTAATCGCTCTGTGAGGAGGTTGTAGCAGCAGCCGATCATGGCGATTGCTACTACGGATGGATTGAGCACTAGCGAGCGGACTCCGTGGTGGACGAGGTTGCCGCAGGAATGTAGGGAGACGACCATTACTCGGGCATCACTTGGCTTCTTGCCTTGCGGTTGGACGACGACTTCCTCTGTGCTAGTGCGGGTTTCCACGGACGTCTTCGGGTCCACGACGTGGTCGATAATCGGTTCTAGGTACCCATTTTTGATTTCATGTTCGATGTAGCTGACAGTGCCTCTTGTGTCGATCTCCGGTTGTGCTTTCGGTACATGTAGTACGTGTGGCTTCTTGTGGTTTGTGTCTAGCACATCGTCGGCGTCCAGAGTCATATCACCCAGAATATCAGAGATGACTAAATCTTCGTTCTCTTGAGCAGCCTCCTTCGTAACAGCATCACCTGTTTCCTGCGGTACTTCCGCCCCTGAGCTAGGAGATTCAGGCATTTCCGAGGTGGCTTGTTCCAGGCTTGACTCTGGCCCGTCCGTACAATCTTTGCATTGCCTTTTGGCTTTGTTGAGTTTCGCATTGTGAATCCTGGTTTTCTTTTCTCTCTCAGCCAACCGAGCATGGACATCCATACGGTTAGCTCCGCTGATGTATTGGTGCTTGCGCTCAATAGCAATGATATGCTTATGGTAGGGCGCGCTTGCCAGCATACGCCCTAGGTAGTTTTGCCCAGATCCAAAATCCACAATGTGAGACAATGGCTCTCCACGACTCTCCTTGACCGTCTCAGAGAGAGAAGCGACATGGCGCGAGAATTGCTCAACTTCGTGGGTCTTTTTCTTGTTCATGCCGACGGCAATATGTTTCGGAAGACGCTCGCTCTTCTCCGGTGGAACGAAATCACGGTTGAGGCTCAGACGGCGGATATTCCGAATGTATTCGAGAAGGGATGCGGGCGGGAATGCGCCTCCGTTCCAGGTCCTATGTGTCTCTGCGGGCTCGCAGAACGGACGGATGTCTTCTCGGAGTAGCAATTGCAAGATGCTGTGGATATCATGATGATTGAAAAATTCACGCCAGTCTTCTGGTAGCAGTGAGGTGTATAGATCAGGATCGCGCGTCAGAAAATCGAGGATATGCACTCCTCCGCAGAGGTTCATGAACATTACGGACTCTGTTGCGAAAGAGAGGAGGGCCTGTACGTATTCATCGGGGTCGTTCCACTCATCGGAGAGTGGAAGCGGGCGGCGGGTTGTCATTCTCAATCAAATGCAGAGAGCACAAAACACAAAGCAAAAACAAGTCATCAATGGTCAGGTCATGGGGGGACTCTTGATCTACTGTGGGGAATGTTATCGCAATTTTTTATCGCCCCACCTGAAGTACCTGAGATACTGCCGCTCCTTCGGAAAGCGGTCAATACCGCCGGTGGACAGCTCCAGACTGACCCGTTGGACCAACCGGGGTCCGAGTCTCCATACCAACAACATTGAACAATCCCCGACATCCCACACCATGGAGCACGCAGACCCATTCCTACAAGTCCAAGCGTAAGCCAGACACCAGACCTCAACCCAGTATCCCGAGAACCAAGAACTAAACCTCTACCACCAGTGACGTGGTCTCAACCCTCCAAACCAGCCGTCCACTCTTCTCCTCATACCTCCGCATCCGCTCCCTCGCCAAAAGCCCCTCCAACCCCGAGCTAAAACAAGCCCGCGCCGAACTCGAAGCAACCCTAACAGAGCTAACGGCCGACGTAAACGATCTCGTCGAGAGTGTGCGCGCAATCGAGCAAGACCCCTATCGCTATGGCCTAGAACTAGAAGAGGTGCAGCGCCGGCGCAAGCTAGTCGACGATGTCGGCGACGAGGTAGAGAAGATGCACCAGGAGCTGCAGCAGACGGTGTCGAAGGCGGATGATGCATTGCCGAATCCGACGGAGTTTGACGCAGCGCTGGAAGAGGAGGAGCGCGGGCGTGGTGGCGAGGATTATTACGCCTCTATGGAGCAGCAGCGGCAGTCGGAGCTTATGCATGAACAGGATGAGCAGCTTGATGGGGTTTTTCGCACTGTTGGCAATTTGCGACAGCAGGCGGATGATATGGGGAGGGAATTGGAGGATCAGGCTGTTATGATTAATGAGGTTGATACGCTTGCGGATCGGGTTGGGGGGAAGTTGGCGAATGGGATGTCGAGGATTAAGCATATTGTGCGCAAGAATGAGGGTAAGATATTGTTATCCTCTTTTAGGGTTGAATCTGTCTATGCTGGATCTATCAGGATGCTCTGGTATGGGAATCACTCGTTCGAAGCTAACATTTTTCCAACTAGATACATGGTCCTCCTTCTGTATCGCGACGCTCATTTTTGTTCTCGTCTTATTATTAATCCTTCTTATTGCACTGTGAAATCACAAAATTAAGGCGTTAGGAAAGCAGCAAAAAAAGATGAAAGGGAATTGTGGCGTTTCGGGTGCATGGTTAATTGCGAGCCTTCTTGCGCGGGCGCGACTCACTTTCTTCATCAGAATCCGAGTCCATCTCAGCCATCTCGAGGTCCATATCTTCAAGCTCGTCGCCCATTTGGAAGGATTGAACTAGGGTCAAAGTCAGCTGAGAGTGCGTTTCTCACTTCGTCAGGGTCACATACCATAGTAGTTGAGCGCATCGGGCCAGAGGTCCTCGGCAATGGCAACGGCAAGGTCATCACCGTCGGGGAAGATCTCGGCTTCCTCGAGTCCATCGGTCTCCTCCTCCTCATCCTCGTTGTCAGAGCCTGCACCCTCGGAAATATCCTCACCACGCTGAACCTTGGCCCAGCGTTCCTCGATCTCCTTGGCAGCCTCCGCGGACTTCTCGGCAGAGATATCACGGCCACGGTATCCGAAGAACCCGAAGAAGCTCATACCAACAGGGCTGGGCATATCCTCCTCATCCTCGTCCTCTTCAGCATTGGCAGCCTCAGCCTCGGCATCAGCCTCCTCAACCTTCTTCACAAGAGCAGCGTACTCGGGCAGCTGTCTGCGGTCACCGCCCTTCTTCTTCTCGGCCTCAGCGAGGTCGCAGGCAGCATCCAGAAGACCCTTGGTCAGATCCATATCCTTCTTCCAGTTGATGCGGACAGGCTCGGAGACCAGACCCTCCCAGGTGCGGGTGTGGCCGCCGGAGCTCTTGGAGACCTCCTGACGCCAGTAGAACTCCTTGACGAGCTTCTCGTTGGTGAAATAGGGGTTCTCCTCGCCGGTCTTGAACCCGAAAGTGAAGCGCAAGCTGCGGGGCTCGCCATTGCCCTGGGCATCCAGCTCAAAGCGCTCGACGGTCAGGTTCTTCAAGCACTCGCCGAGCAGCTGGGCATCGCTGGGCAGAATGTACTCGTCAATCTCGGCTGGTGCACTGGCGAAGACGCGCATCCAGAACTCGGACTGCACTTCGGGCTGTGCGATGATTTGGCTGCGCTTCTGGATCAGGGGTGCCATGAGCTTGGCGCTGTGGCGCACTTTAGATCCTGTTAGCAATTGATCTGTAATGATCACAGCTAGGATTAGGAAACACAGAAACACATACACTGCTCGACCTCCGCACGAGAGAATTCCTCCTCCAAGATAGCAATCTGCTTCATGGCAGACTCGGGGATGCTGGGCATCTCAATGCGCTCAAGCAGCGACTGATCGTTAGACATGATGTATTTCGTGAATTGGTCGTAAAAGTGAATGCAATTCCCACAGTATATAAAATTCCAATCTGAAGAATAGGAGGAAAGAGAAGTATGAAGAGAAGAGGGACAATTAAGGGATGGGAAATTGAGACGGCAAAAAAAATTTAAAATTTACAAAAAAAAAGCTATGCGCTCATCAAGCTAGCTAGAGAAGAAGCTACCAGATGCTACTTGCTGGTACTTGTGGTTCCATGGTACGAATGCGGAAGACTAAAGTAACTCTGTGTACCCGAGTGTTCACTGGGCGACAATGGTGGGGTACCAATATTTTGTAATGGCCTTAGGTGTCGGTTGCTACGCTACATCATGGGCAAGAGGGAAAACTCTGACGCTGATCTTGTGGAGTTGGTTGTCCAATTACTATGATGTTCTTCTACACAGTATCCTATTGGACGTCGTAGTTTCATTGTTGTGGTAGTTGAAACAGCGTGGTGGCTGACAATTGGCTTAATTCCTAGAGCCATAAGCTATGATAGCTGTAGACTGTAGTTGTAGTTGGCACTTCAAGCCCGATACTTGTGACTCCGACTCCCAAGTGAATTCGACATTCTTGTCCAATTCAACTACTGGTAACTGCCAAGTTAAACATCCAACTCAGAACTGATCCTCGCCCTTACCTAGTTCGGGCAGGGCAAGCCCTCCATCTGACACAAATGCGTGCATCCAGTGCTGCCTGTCGTGCTGTCACGCCGTCGAACCGTTCAATGTCAGGATCTGCACCAGCCCTGGCAAGCAACTTTACGGCTTCCCTATTGCCAATACGAATTGCCCTCAACAAAGCGGTCTCCCCTCGGCTAGCTTGCTTGTTCACGTCCAGCCGCTTTGACTTCAGCAATAATACAAGGATCGGCTGCTTACCGAAACCAACGGCGAGGAGCAGAGGAAATGCATTCGCCGGGCCGAGGTTGGGATCAAGCCTATCCTGCGCGAGGAAAAGACGAACCATGTCACAGTCCGAGACCCGAATGGCGTGGCAAAGCGGTGTGTTTCTCCCACGGCCCTGGGAATTTATGTCGACCTTATTTGGCAGATGAACAACTCTCTTGGCGAATTTCATAGCCATCGATAAGTAAGCTCCATGGCCCGCAGCAAGGTGTAGTGGAGTCCGGCCATTGCCGTCACGTTCATCGATTCTGATGTTTGGGTCCGCGAGGAGAATGTCAAGCAGATTATCCCCGTCCCTCGACCTGCGTTCACTTCTTTCGAGCAACCTATGGATGGGCATGCGGTTGCGCCCGTCTCTCAGGTTGGGGTCTGCACCTGCTTCGAGCAACGCTTGCACAATCTTGGGCGTAGAATACAGACATGCTAGATGCAGCATTGAATCCTTGTCCGGTAGAGAGGCCAGGCAACCTGTGCCAGCTCCGTGGGCGAGTAACACCTTGACTTCCCTGTACCGTTTGTGCGGATACTCGCCTGAGTTCATGATGACTCCTGCCATCAATGAGACACCGTCGTGGAAGACATGATTCGAATTAGCACCCCATTTCAAACAGTTTTCAATGGACTTCCACCTGCAACCACGAATAGGATGTTCGATGGAGGTTCGCCATTGCCCAAGGGTGTACTGAGTCAGTTGCTGGAGTTCTTGTTGGAGCCAGCCGCCTTTGGAAACCATGAGCTCCACCAGTTTCACATTCCTGTGGGTTACGATGTCATACAATCGGGATAGCGTCCACATAGGTTGTTTTGGAAGAGAAGACAGTGTTTCGACTGCCTTGGCGAACGCTTGCTTTCTGTTCCGTTCTAAACTCCATCGCAACGCACGTAGGTTCTTCATACCTCGCCGGCAAATGGAATCACTCAAGACGTGATACAGATAATGGTTTGTTCGGCAAAGATTGTGAACCCCTTCGTCAGATAGCTGGCGCTCAATAAGCCAGATCAACTCGACAGATAGTTCGAGCAATGACTTCTGAAGTCGGGGTTTCGTGCTAGGCACCCTTCCAGGAAAAGCTGTTCCAAACTCTGCGACTGCCATTTCCACCTGATACCTCTCGTCTGCGCGGCTGATGTAGTCAACAGGCTCATTGTGCGGCTCAGTGGGCAATCCTGTAGCATCAAACTCCGGATAATACTGCGGAATGGAGGTCATTGAATCCATTATACGCTCGATGATAGGCAGCGAGAGGATGTGCCAACCAGATCGCTTTTGGTGGCAGTTTTAGAAGAGTAGGTATCCATAGCATTTGGTTTCGTCATGTTGACAAGAACACTGGATGATGATGCTCGTGATCTTGATAAAGTTTTTGGTTTTTGCTTGACACTGCCCGAATAGGAAGGGACTCTGGAGTGAGGAACTCATGTTTGGCACACACAGGTGACTGGTATGCCCTAAGAGGTACAAGATTTTCTCCTAATATTGCTACGCAGTACATATAGGATGAGTACTGGGTTCATAGACAGGCTATCATAGTGATCAACGAGGTATAACTGGTTGATTAGATCCATGTCTTTAGGTTGCTTTCAGGGACCTCGGTCCAGTTCCATTCCATAATCACAGTCTCCTGCCGAGGTCTCATTGTCATGCGAATACCTCCTTTTCCTCCAACTCCTTGTCCCGTCAATCTATCTACTGTGCTACTGTACTGGTCCATTGTTCTGATTGAAAGGGATCTTATTGAGAGGGACCCTCCCGCAACCCTAAAGACTCTAACAGCCTCATAAGCTAAGATAACCAACGCTAAAAAGGAAAACAAGTACTACCTAGGAGATAGCCGGCTACAATTATACATTATTTCAACATCGAGCCATCGTCCTATCATATTCAAAACAGCTCTTGATAAGGGCATATCCCTTGTAAGTTGTCTCGCCATATCTAACTTTCCCTTATTTTTAGTTCATCGGAGTCCGAGTCCGAATCCTGGGGTCTTCTTTCTGATTCGTTGTTCTACACGACCCCAGACCCGGTCTGATAGATAAGGGAGCGGTCTGCTATGCGACCTTTGACCGGGATGCTCTGACCTGGATGCGTCAGTGCAGGGTGGGTGAGTTGGAGTCGAGGGGTATTTGATCCCGTCTTGACCTTGATAGCGAATCCTACGATCAATGAAAAAAGAATGGAACCTAATAGAACGATACGATCGTGATCATAGAATTGAGCAGATAAATCTCTTGGCAAGTACCCAGAGTCGGGATACTTATCGTGTTCTCCTCTTCGGAGCTTGAGCTTGGGGTAAAGAAATGGGGATGACGGACATATATAAACCAAAGAGAAGAAGACAGCGACAGCAATTCATCGAGATCGGAAGACCAGACAAAAAACAATAACTTTTTTTGAAAGCAAAGTGAAACATCCTCGCTCAATGCTACCCCAAGCATCTTCCGATTAAGGACCGAGGTCAAGTCGTGAAAAGTCCATATATCCCATGCCCGTTCGCCAAGAATGCAATGATTAAAACAGAACCAAAGGATATATAAAAAGACAAAACAGCAAGGGGCAGTCTCGCACATGCACAGAACACATCACCATGCACGTCGAACCGTCGCGATAAGTAAAAAAAAGACAGTTTCATCAAGGGTAGGCGCGCCATAGGCTAGACCAACCGAAATTCGAACAGAAAAGGGGAAAAAAACATTCTCAAACCATCCAGTCCAATCCATTAGCTTCCTCTTCCACAGGGAACACCTCCCGCGCATACTCTTCCATATCACGCCAACCCTGCCACAGATGTCGCGCTTCGTCCGTCACCCGCTGCGAGATAACACCGCCAGGTCCTTGCATCATGCCTGCGCCGGCGCCCTTTCCACCTGCCGGCCCTAGGCCCTTTGGTGAGCCTGCGGCTGGCTGGGAAAACTCCGGCTGCGGGAAGTAGGGGGCGTCGCAGCGGGCAAAGAGCTCTTCCAGCGCTTCGAGCTGTTCCCGGTACCCTGGTGGGATGTTGACCTTAATTTCAATCTTTGGGACGCGAATGTATCGGCATGGTCGATTCAGGGCTCGAGAGAATGCCGCGCACACTTGTATTGGAGAGAGGGTTTCGAAAGTGAGTGCGATACTGGAGAAGCGGTGTTGGTTAGCTAGAAATTCTTTGCGTGGTCTGATCATCTTCCGGGACAGCTATGATTTCCCCCGCTAGGCTCCCCGTCGGGGTTCCGTAGAGGTGATCGGCAGATATCCGGAGCATGATCTTCTGTCTCAACTCACCGATGTCCATTCCACTTCTTGGGCCCATCCTTGAAAATCTGCAACAACGTCGGTCCAACATCATGCTCAGCATCCAACCAAGGCAACGGAATTTCCGGATCAAACGGCGCCCTCCATTCGAAACTCCCATCCGCCAACAGCTCCATCTGGAACAACGGATACGGTAAGCTGGTGAAGTTATTATTGTAGATACCCGCATAGACAAAAGTCGCCGGCATTCCGAGCTGGCGCACGTAGTTCTCGACGGTGAATTTCGGCGCCCACTGCGGGACAGCAGGCCAGGGCCCGTGAACAGAATGATCCGGCATGCTGCTGTAGATGTAGTGCTGAATTGTGCCGGCGCGTTTGGCGGCGTCGGCGAGATCGCGGCCAATGGCTACCTCGTCGCCGGATTGAGAGGTGGTGTTGATGAAGGCGAGCTGGGCGCCTTTGAAGAGCTCGTCCATCAGCGCGATGTTGCCGAGGAGCGGGCCTTGCAGGAGGGTCACATTGGGGAGTTGTTGTAGTTCTGGTGCGATGACGCCTTTTAGGGAGTGGATTTGCGCGCGGACGGAGTACCCCACGGCGGATGCGACGCGGATCAGTGAGGCTGCTTGCCGGCCTGTCCCATTGACCACGGCAATGGTTTTCTGCGGTTGTGTCATTCGGGGTGATCGGAGGGGGAGGGCGGAGAGCGGAGACGGTTTGGGGTATTGGGTGAGGAAGTGAAGATAGTACGATAGAGGGGAAACGAAAGTTATCAGATGATTGAGGGGAGGAGGAGAGATAAAAGAAGACAAATCCGGAGTAAGCCTTGGCGAGAAGGGCTTTGCGATGGTGGGGTAGAGGAGGTACAGTAGGAAAAGTTGTATGTAAGAAGAAATCGCGATCAGACTTAGATTATGCGATTTGAACAGTCATGAGCCGAATTGTTTTCTGATCTGCAGTTCAACAGAAATTTTAACGGAACCGCAGAGAGGAAACGGGCTCAGATAAGAGTTTTATACTCCGGATACAGGGCTCCAAGGTTCCTCTAGAAGACAGAAGATGGAAGGTATAGCCTTAGCCAGTCTGGACATACAATACTTTCTATAGCTCCTACACTAATCCTAAAAAGCATCGTTTTCTTCCCCGTGATATTTTGCTCATATGACGAGAGAATAAAATAAAACAAAATAAAAAAAAAGGTAAAAAAAGAGGAAAAGTGCGATCTCGTTCTTTTACGTAAATCGGATGTCGGGTTCATTCTCTGGGGTTTGGTTCTACAGAACTGTACTACTTTAAAAACTATAAGTGCAATAAGAATATAAGATACAAGACTAAAGAATAGAAATTGATCTAATCCCTTCAATGTTGTTATGGTCACCTCCCTCTCTATGCCTACAGAATGTATATGCTACATTGCCTGACGACCACAGTATGACCGAAGTAAAGTAGCCATAATCGGACCTCAACTAAAATCGCGCAGGTGACTTCATAGCGACCAGCAGTCAACCAGGGGCAGGCTCACGTGGTTTCTAGATCTCCAGGATGTGGCTTGCTCGTCCAATCGCATTAATGGGAGTACCACAGTAGATTGACGTGATACCTGTCAGTAGTTACCATTCCACATATTGCATTTGTAGTACACAGTACTAGTAGTAGACCATTTTATTGAGACTAGGAAGGAGTGTGAGAATCTGGCCAGTTCCTAAGGAATTAAAGAAGAGATTGATGTACCTGAACCCCGCAAAGCCAAAATAATTGCCAACAGCTCATCACATCATTTTTGACTCTGCATTAACTAGCCCCATTTCAGATTTGGTTCGGGATCTCGCAATGGTCTCTTTATATTGCTTATTGCTTGATCATATGTGTCTTATAGTGTACAACATATTGTTCTACAGTTCTACATACTGTTGGTTGTTATTATAAAGTAGGCATGTAGTTTGAGAAAAAAAAGCAAAGAAAAGAAAAGAAAATCCTGCAGATACCCCACCAAGTTGGAGAGGAATTGGAGAGAATCTCCCCTCCGCCTCATTTGATACGATCTAGAACCATCCCAACAGGTACCATGACCCCATTGCGGCTTGCCGCGGTCTATTTCGCAAAGCAAGATCCAATGCAACACAACAGAATAAGGCAGTAAAAAGAGAGAGCAATACTAAAACAGTAGAATACATACTCACACTGCACACTGCACAGTAAAGAAAGAAATAAATCGAAAAACGCAGAAAAAGAAGTCCCTTATCTTCCCCACTTAGTGGCTTTAATCCCGGCTGCGGCAGGGGCCGATCTCCGCGGGTGAAATCCCGTACTGTCTGCTGACTCTGCTGGAGAACGTTGTACGGAGAACACTCGGTCTTGTATGATTATGAGATTTGAGGCTATTGGCAGGGGAGATATACTTTGTACTATCTAGGTGATCTGCAATATATACCCTTGAAACATGGAAAAGAACTCCGTGGGTGCCGTACATATACTGAGTAGACAAATGGACCAAGGTGTGGGGGAATTAGGTAGGTACTATTACTAGGTTCTAGTTATGCTATTCCATGTTCTCTAACTACTAACTAGTAGACATTGCCTTCACTGACACAAGAAATAAAACCAAGACCCGACACCTACCTATTAAAGAGACGAGCACCCAAAGCAGACACCGGCAGCCTCATCTCACCCCAGAAACGCCATAGCCCGGAACAAGACCAAAAAAGAAAGAGAGACATATAGTCAATGAGATTAAAGGTCTATTCTAGGTACCTGGGTAAATAGCATTTGGGCACAAAAGATATATGGAACAAGGAATGGAAGCATACGAGACAACCCAACCCAGGGGCCAACCAGTCCAGTTCCCTCCGGCCAAGCCGAACCCAACAAAACTCGCCACGACGAAATTCAACACTCACGATGGCGCCGACGCAGAAATCACCCGACCTTCACCAGCCAGTTCCAACTCATCCCCCATTTCCCGCTGGCTAATCTCTTGCGGCCCAACACCTGCAAGACCCCAGACAAAGGGTCGCTGACGCGCCAGCAGCTCAGCGGCCGGTCGCTCATCTGAGTGTAGGTGGGCGCCGGACTTGCGGAGGAGCATCGTGTGCTCTGAGAGGCCTGCGTTGGCGGCCAGAAAGAGCGGGGTGCGGCCGGCTCGATTGCGGAGGTGCACGGAGCCGCCTTGCGAGAGGAGGAAGTGGAGGACTTGGGGTGAGGGGGAGGTTGCGGCGACGTGCTATGTAGTAAGATTAGTTTGAGATAAGATAAGGGGATACCTACACATAGAACAGGTCACGGAGTGAGGGGAAGGGGAGCTATCTCTAATTTGGAGAGGGTTGGGGAGTGGTGGGGTGGGGGAAGCGCTTACAATGGGCGTGTTGCCGGAATAATCGGCGTCATTCAGCAGCCAGTGATGTTCTGTCTTGGTGATGGCTTGGACCTTCTCGAGGTCACCTTGGGCGATGGCATAGCCCAGTGATGTTAGGGTCTGGATGCGGTCGGGGAGTGCGCCGTCCGGGTGTCGGAAGCTGGGGAGGGATGACTCGGTGAGCTCGCCTCGGAGGGATACGGACATGAGCTTGGTGATGGACTCTGGGGTTGAGTCTGGTAGGGCGAGGAGGTAAGCAAGTTTCGTCAATGCGCCTTCAGTGGTCATATCGAGGCCGGCGACGACGCCGGCGCGAGAGAGACTCATGCCTGTCGCATAGACTGGGCTAACGCTGCCGGTGAGGCCTGAGAGGGTGTCAGCTATCGTGTTAAATGCGACGAGGGTTGAAAAACTCACACTGCGTGACATTCACAATAACAATCCCCCGCTTGATAGCACTGGCCAACACATTGATCATAGCATTATCCTGACCGGACGGCGCATTGCCCGCACCAAAAGTCTCCAAAATCAACCCGCGCAAACCATCCAACTTCAGCACCGCATCCACCATCTCGGGCTTGATACCAGGGAAAATCCGCAAACAGGCCACATGGGTAGTATCCAACATAGCCTGAATACTAAACGGCTTGAGACTCGTAGGCCGATGCACCAGATCCCAATTAACATTCGTGCGCATGGAAGTCGTAACCGCCAACGGCACATGGTTCGGCGCATCAAACGCCGCAAAATCACTCGCCGCCACCTTCGTCGTCCGATTCCCGCGGAACAATCGATTATTAAAATACAAACACACCTCGGGAATCATAAAATGGCCCGCGACAACCAGCGACCCGAGCAGGTTATCCGTAGCATCATTCTGCAACTCCAGCATCGGCGCCTGTGACCCCGTCAAGACAACCGGCTTGCCCAGATTCTGCAGCATGAAACTGAGCGCCGAGCATGTGTATGCTAGACTGTCCGTTCCGTGCAGGATGACGAACCCGTCGAAGAGCGTGTAATTGCGCTCGATTGTTTGCGCGATTTGAGCCCAGCCGTGTGAATCAATTGAGCTGCTGTCGAGGAGTTCTTCGAACTCGAAGACCGTGTAGCGCACGCGCCGGCCGTAGGCTGTTACGGGTGTGCGCAGGCTTGGATGTGCTTTTCTTGCTTGGGTGCTGGTCACTACGTCCATGGAGGTGTTGTCGGAGTTGTCGTTGAAGCAGGGGACGCGCGCCATGCAGTTTTCTTGAAAGCCCCGGGCTGGTATGAAGCCTGCTGGGGAGGGTTGCATGCAGATTGTACCGCCGGTCATTATGATTAGGACGCGGGATTCTGGGATTGCTTCCTCCGGGTTGTGTTCGGACTGTTCTGGGATTGGGGGGTTCATTTTGAAGTTTGGATTGAGATGGGGATGTAGACCGGAGGAGATCATGGTGATATTGTAGTTTTTTAGGATGTCGTGGCTCGTGAGTTGTATAGTTGTGAGTTCAATAGATTCAATAGAACAGGCTGATATCTATCAAGGCATTGATTCGTCAATTCGTTCAGAGATCCACCTGATGATGTAGGCTTCTCGGTGAGATGATGTTAAGTAAGAGTTGAGGGATATGAGACTTTAATATCTCAAGTTCTTCAACCTTGCACTTTGTAGCTCGTTGATTGATTCTTTTGGCCGAAGATATGCGGAAGTCTCCAATTGACCCCGATCGTATTACGTACAAGCCATTCTGATTGGTCCACGCCGACATAAGACTTTTCCGAGCCGATCTTCTTTCCGTGGAGACAGCCTCAGGCATCTGCATGTTGACTTCGACACTCCGTACGCAGTAGATGAATCACCCCCATTATATTGCCTAAGCCTATATCGGATTCGAGGGACATGGAAATCGCAACCCTAGAAGTGCTGCGTAGCTTCCGTTCTATACAAGTAGGGTAGTGCTAAGGTACAAAACCTCGGGAACATCACCGATTGGCGAAGTAAACAACAATCGGAAACTTGAAAGGCCCAACAATGGGCGGTACTCGCCAGTTGTCGCCGGCAGTCACCAAATTCACGACCACCCAGAATTAAACTGCGACAAATGGTTGGTGACCGGCATGCTGCAGACCGCCAGGTTAGCCTTTCATCGCCCTACCAAATTTTGAGGTCCTAAACCGAGATTTATCTTCTTCTCATGATATTGCTACCAAATCAATTGCGCTGTTTTCTTAACTCCGTCAACCCATCCTACACCATGCCAGAGATTACCTGCGATGAAGATCTACCCAAGCTTCTCAATACTCCAACAAAGCAGGTCAAATGGGTCAAGAAATTGATTCTCAAACATCTCGGTAGCGCCGTGGACCGTGTCGATAGACCTCCTATGCAGGGAATGTTCAGTCGGACCTTCTTTTTGATCCTAAAGGATAAACGGGAGATAGTGCATCAGTTCCGTACCGAGCCACTTGATCTAAATGCCTTCAAAACCGCCAGACAGGCCCTAGGCTCTATTGTTCCTGACGCTACTGCTTTAGAAGACGAAGAGCTTCTTGCGCAGGGAGTTTGGGCCTATTCCTTTAATCTTTTGCCAGGCGAAATGTGGTTACGAGGAATTTCCGGTAAAGGGGCACAGGGCCGAATCGCTATCAATAAATCTCTTGGTCGCGTCCTATCCAAGGGCTGCCTCGCGAGTAACAGTGATGAGGCTGTTGATGGCCGTATCCGATCACACCTTGAGGCCCTCTTGGCATCGTCGGAAGATGATATCAAACCATATCAGCATCAACTTCAAGGTTTTGCTGAGAAGCTAGAGCAGTTCAAAGAGCTTCCACTATGGGTTGCTCACTATGATCTTAACGAAGTGAACGTTCTCATCGACGAGGACTGCAATGTTACTGGCTTAATTGATTGGGAGCTATCTACGCCTCTTCCTTTCGGGATCTGCTTCGGTCGTATTCACACATATGCTGGCGAATACAGTGGCGGGGAGTTCTGTGTACCCGATGAATTTGAAGATGCGGAAAGGGCCTTTTGGCACGAGCTGTTCGATGGAATGCCAACAGAAATCTATCGGAAGCTGAAAGGCGAAATGAACCTTGTCCAAGATGCTGTTATCCTTGGTACTCTTTTGGATTGCCTTGCATTCGAGAATGGGAAGGTCATTGTGGGCAAGGTTGCTAAAAAGGCACTCCCTAAGCTTCTTACTTACCGAATCCCATTCATTCGAGGGCAAGGGCCTCCCTACCGAGATTAAGCCTTTTGGAAGCCTACTTTCATCGAACTCCCCTCGACCCCCCGACCCTGTGCCTTGTGGGAACATTGTGTTATATTTTTCGAAAACACCGAGATGGAGTCCATAATCTTTTCCTTTTATAATTTCTGCAAGATATTGCCTGGCAGTACTTGGTGTTTCCCCGTTCCGTTCCTACTCACAACAGTCGGAAAGGTCCACAATGGTTGGTACTCGCCAGTTGTCGCCAGCAGTCACCAAATTCACGACCACCCAGGATTAAACTGCGACAAATCCTCCTCCAAGAGCCCCATCATATACTGATTCCCCCAAAACCAATTGCCCAGCTGCGCCGCAGCCTGACCCTGACCCTGATCCTGAGCCGACCCGGTATGACCCGCGAATCCACTCGCAAGCTGCGGCTGCTGCGGCAGCTCAGCCGAACTAACATGTACAGCCGGAACACCCGTCTGCGGATATCCCTGTGCATTGCTCTGGTTCACCTGGTCATTTCCATTCATCGGGTTCAAGCTCGTGGGTGCCAGTCCGAGCGCACTTAGATACACGTCGAATTCATGACCGACCTGAATGAGATTCTGGTCTTGGTCACCTGCCTGGGGTCTGGTGTTGGCTTCGAAATAGAGGCGGGCGACGGTGCCGAGGATGGAGCACAGATTGTGGAGTCGCTCGATAGATTGGGAGAATGTTACGAGGGGTTGGAGGGAGGCGATGAAATCTTCTAGTCGGGCTAGGTCGTCGCCGTTGAAGGTTGTTATTATGTTGCAGAATATCACGATGAAAGGGATGAATGGGGAGAGAAGGACGGCCCTGATGTTGCTTTGTTAGCGACTGGGAATATCATGTTGTGTTTTATGGTAGGATTTACCAATGCATGTAGGATATCTTCACAAAATCGTCTGTTTCATTGAGAGTCGCGACGCAACGTCGGTGGGCTTCTAGGGATTCACGGGCTGTCTGGATGCACTCCGGTATGAAGGTTGCTGGACCAGATTGTGGTGATGCGGGAATTGCGCGGTAGATCAAGGTCAGGATAGCCAGTCGGGAGACTTTGTCGCCGACGAGGTATATCTTGTCCATTTCGGAAAATCCGATATCAGACGACATGAAGTTCTGTACAATTTGAATTGAGCATTCAGGACAGGGTCAAATTCGAGACAGATTAAAAAGACATACCTCGAATGGTTCCATGACATCAGACTGCATCCTGGCAGCTAGTCTATGCGCATGTGCGATTCGGTCACTTTGGGGCTTCTGCAGTGCCTCCGGGCTATACAGGTATTGATAGACTTCACTCTGAATCATCGCTGACCGCGTCCACCACATACACACGGTTGCCCACGGGCTAGGAATGTCGTAGTTTTCATCAGGGGGTGGTAGACTGATATCGTAATTCTGAACGGGAGAGGCACGTCCTAGACGCAGTGACATCATATTCAGAATTGTGTATACACCCCAGAATAGAAGTTGCTTCTGGCGTTGTACCGGTACCGGCTCGTGCTCCATGGAGCTGAAGCGATGGTATCCTAGAGTCTGGCACAGGTTCATGGCTGTTGATGCTAGGGTCCAACCAACGGATGGCTTTGAGATCTCGAGTGCGTGCATGGCCTGAATAGGTAAGTAAGAAAAAGGGACATCGAAAAGTGAAGATAGAGGACTGACCCCGACAGCTAACGCCGTGATTGATTCCTGATTTGCCGGCATCAGGATGTTCAGATTGGCAAGCGCCGTCTCTAAGTTGTCGCGACACATCAAGATGCAGTGTTGATATTCCTCCCGCAGAGTGGCACCTTTCTCCAAAGCACCAAGCTCGTAGAAAATCATATACAGACAGAAATTGGTAATCACAAAAGCTGCATCAGAGTACTCATTCAGGCAGAAGTACACATCACGACACTTTTCGACGAACTGATCCACAGCCAGGAAAGGAACATAACCACCAAAGAAAGACGGCGATGTTTCTAGCGAGGGTTAGCACAGTATGCATGGAAGCATCACCTTGACCTAAGGCCCTAGTTACCTTGACACGTTCTTAGTACACCCAGAACCAATTCCAACGGCGGCATCTCAAGATCACGCAGATCACGCCTCACACCTAACCTCGCCTGCTTGGTGGATTTCTGACTCCCCCGTAAACCCGCTTCCAGGCGCTGGCTCTGTATCCCAACGAGCTGTTTCAACGACGAAAGAGCCGCGTTGATCTTCGGACTGGACAAGACCTGCGGCGAGCTCTTAGACTCGAGGAATGCGCTTGCATACGCCCCATGGGCAGTCAGTGAAGAACTGCCCTCAAAGCCAGAGCTGGAATCATGCTGCTCGATAGTAGCATTCGCAGTATACAAGGAGTCCTTGGTTTTTGGTGGGTTCCCTGCAGCATGGGCCGGCTGCAACGGGATAGACCTCTGCGGCGAAGAAGCGAGGTAGGACTCGCGCGGCTGTTGCGCTACAGAGTCCCGTGAACGAGATGTGTTCCTTGCTAGCTCTTGAAGAGTACTCTGGATGCTCTCGAGACGTTGCTCAATCACATCGATCTTCTTTTCACTGCGATTGAGTCAATTTCCTGTCCTGTAACAGGGTGAATTGATGTCCGTACTATTCGTTTGAGATTAGAACACGCCGCCGGGGCTCTGATGGCTTCTGGCCTTGCCCGGTTGATGAACATGCAATGCTGGAACTGCGACAGTTCGAGCAAGGCGTGCGCTTATCGCATCGGATCTGAGGTCGTTAAATCGGGTCATGGACGTCATTCTGATGATTAGTTGTGTATGTACCTTTCGGAGTCGGCATTGATCACACTGTATGCATGATTAAAACTTGATCGCCTCCTGGCACCTGCTGTGCTTCGGTCTCTGGTTTCCTTCTTTGCTATAGCAAGTTGGTCGTTTGGTCGACTGTGGAGCACCTACCGCACGTCGCACCAGCGTGCTTAGCACTTCACCTCCCTCATGATTCGCTTCCTCAGTCTCCATTGATCTTGAGAGTCGAGACTGTCTGACTGACTCTGACAGTTATTGCTAAATTAGACGCGACAAACGAAGCTCAAAATATCCGAGCTCGGAGTTTCGCACTCGGCACAGCCGATACGATCACGTGGTGAGGTTACCATACGCAGAATGGAGTCAATGGACGGATTTAGTCCTTGCCCGGGTAGATTGAAACTTGTAAATATAATCGACTACTGCTCGGGCTATACTCTCTGGGCATATATCTACAATCATTGTGTTTTTGTATTTCAAGTTTGGTATCTTGATTCAGCGTGACCCGTTATAAGCGATAATGATCTACCAAACGCCGTGCTTGTTCTAAAATTCCAAAAGACACAGCGCGTCCAGCACACATGTGCCTGACGTATATATCTATGTTGTCAAGAGGGCTGCGAGGTATAGACGCGAAAGAAAAGCCGCAACCACTGCACCAGAGGAGCATGTTCATGCCTTGGGACGCGCAGGCGGATACCACGTACCGTCACTCAGCCAGACCCCTGCCGGGCCGTACCTGCCAGCCTCGGAGCCTCTCAAAAAGGCAAACCGGAAAAAGACATCTTCGGGCTCATCGTCAGGATCACTATCAGCCAGCAAAACCCCTTGTGTCTCAATGCTTGTGTCTACATCAGCGACCAGGCGGGAGTTCTTCTGTAGTTCTAGCCCATCATGTCCATGGCGATGCCAGGTGAATTCACCGCGTTTGTCCTCATCGAGGTAACCGCGCCAACGCTCCACATCATTGAGAAGGACCGATATGCCATCCACGGCAAGAGCCGCCATACGCTCATGTTCCCACAGCGCAAATGTGATGTTACCATTGCCGTGGTGGGTGTAGTTCGAACCCGGCGTTGGCAAGGAGATATGTACAGATGTATCCGTAACATTGGGATAGGTAGCACCCCACCAGCCGTGAATGCCATCTCCAATCGGCGCTTGCTCTCCCAAAGACGCTGGGGTCTCAATAATGGAGGCGAAGCCCCAACGGGCAACTCCGTTGATGAACAGACCCAGCAGCAAGCCCTGGTAAATAAGCGAGGGACGAGTAGGGAACGCCGTGCCCGGCATGAGCAGAATGGCGAGGATATAGTGATGGATCCTCAGACGGAGACCAGGAAGAGGGAGCAAAATCAATATGATAAGTCCCATTGTGCAGTAGATCTTCAGATACCGCGGGAGTAGACCACCCTGGCGAATTTGCCACGCCTGGGTCAGAATGACTGTGGCAACGATCGGGATGACCAAGGCCAAAGCCAGCTTTGCCCCAGGTTGTTTCTGGATGTCCATCGGAGTCAGACGCTGCAGCGGAATCAACCGGGCAAAGGTATAATTGTTCAAAGCTCCAATAAAAAGCGGCGGTAAGTAGAGGAACATCTTGGAAAATTGGTAGATAGGCGAGGAGATTGGTTGCAGAAGTGGCGCGGCACAAAATTTATGAAGTACGTAGACGACAAATGATGCAGGCAACAGCCGAGATAGAAGATTGGAGACAAGATCGGTCAAGAAAGGATATGGGGCCGGATCTCCAACGAGTCCTGTGTGGCAGAACACCATGAAGAATGTACTGAAGAACAGCACGGGCGACGATGTACAGAAAAGCCATAGAGTGCCGACGGCAGCGGCAGTGATTCCAAGTAGTGTCCAACGTGGATCTGACGGGCAGTTGGTCTGCGCCGACGATAACTCGATGAAGCTGAAAGCCTTGGGGAAGGTCGACGAAAACCCGACAGAGAGGATACCGTGTTGCTTCACTGACGGGAAAGAGTGTGCTGCGCCCTCAAGCTTGACGACACCGCATCCGCCATCGTTCGAGATCGCACCGACATGGATTGCAGCTTGGCAGACAAAGCTATCCGCGCGGTAGAGGGCGGGTTCATCTGAACCCGGCTGTGACCCTCCAACAACCAGTGGTTGGTAGTTGTATGTGTGGTTACCCACGACATGGGGCTCCAACAATTTAGTGTCGCGGCAATTCGCAGGGCATCGGAAAGGAATAGTCGAGGAGGAGAACGGACGACACTCGTTTCCATTGATTCCACACCCATTATCGAACTCCCTGGAAAGATAGCAACGTTTAGTAATATTCCGAGATGAGTGATGTCCGATAGTGAAGGGGCATACCAAAAGTTCGTCGAGCATGACAGCGTCTGAGGCTGACCATACCCTTCAATATAACCAGAAGAACGCGAATGCAGCAAAATCAAAAACCAAGGCAAGAACCACGCCACATATAGCAACAGTAATAATAAAGTCTTGTATTTGCGCTTGGGCAGCAGACGGTCGAGATATTGGACGGGAAGTTCCTGAACTCGTGGGAACAGTGGTTTCAACAGAAGCATGTGCGGGGGATCAGGGCCTTTGACCCAATTGGCGGTCGCGCGACCGATCTTTCGCAGCGGTAGTGGCACCCACCCCCAGCGGAATGACTTGGACGATTCCCGTAGCCAGACGGGTAGCGTGCTGCCTGCCTCAACATCGGGCGGAGGTAGGTCTTCGGAACCCTCGGAAGGAAGTCGTTCTTCGTCTTCGAGGAGCGGAGGGACGTACAGCCTGGTGGCTTCCTCTCGGCCCTCTCCAAACATGACGAAGTCTGCTTACAGAGAAGGAGTGTTGCAGTTGTAAAGTGGAAACGAACGGATGAGCGACGGTGTATAAGTATGATGTCGGTGGTTGGTGGCTTATGGGCGCTAGCGTTGCGATAAGCAGTGGAGATCTCCGTCGATGGGTATGTAGGGCGGAGAGACACCAGGGACGCAGCCCTGAATCAGACAGAGCGGAAAGCCCGTGTGTTCGATCTGGAATAAAAGAGATAGGAGGAATAAATACAACGTCAACAGTTAAAGGAATGGGAAGAAAAACAGAAGACACAAGATGTGAGATCTGGGGAAGAGACGGAAAAAGTGGGCATCCGCATCAGGCAGCCAGGCACCCAATCAGAATGATCCGCGTGACGTTGTGGCAATATGATCATCCGCACTGGGAGTCTGGTTCGGATGTGGATCTTCACAATGTTGATACGCAGTACATATCGAGATTTTATGAAGACTGCGCTAATGCAGGGTAAATACTCCGATATGAGCTCTGCGAACTACTGTACTGCGTACTTGAAACTTCGTTCTTCCATCTGCGCTGTTCGTCCCACACTGTGAGACAACGAGGCCGGCAGTCACGGCCATCTTTAGGTAGGTACGTACTGAATGACGACGACGGAAACGATGTTATCGGTGGCGTTCCTTGGGGGTACCCGAAAGACAACCTATCCAAGGTCCATCAGGCTGACGCGAAATACCCAAATTTGAAATGCCTTCAAACGATGCTATGTGCGGCGTCCGAGTACCGTGGTTACCCACGAGTCCACGACATGCGGTTACCATAAGAAGTAGTAACAGTGGGGCTCCTACACTGACCAGTTGGCAGTGACAGTTCCTGCATGCCTGAATCCCTGGATGCCTTGATGCCTGGATCAACTGTGGGGTTCAAAGTCTCCGAACAAAATAATTGAAACTTTCCCCCCGCACGAGCGTCAAGATCTCCAAACAACACAATGTCCCTAATACCCGAGAACCAAGACCTTGCCGAAGAAATTGAAGCAGTCAACGCGATATACGAACCTGATACAGTGACCGTAACCCGCGCAACCCCCACCCACACCACAAACAACAACACCCTCGACCTAGGAACTGCCGCAAACCCCAACGACAATGCCTACTCCACAGTTATAACTCTCCAAATCCCGGAGCGACAACATCTATCTTTCATCCTCGGCTTCGAACCCTCATATCCGGACACCCGTCCCGTAGTACTGGGAACCGCAACGACCGCCGCACGCGGCGAGGGCAAGATAGCCGTCGATGTACTGGAAGATCTCATCCAGCGGACATGGCAAGCCGGTGCTGTGTGTCTATTCGACGTCATCAGCGAAGCGGTCGACGCCTTTCCAGAATTGAACATCGGCCAAGAGGAATCCGCCGACTCATCTGCACAAACACCTGCGGACGACTCCACAACGCCGACGGAGGCATTCGAAGCACTATCGTTGCGCGATGCATTTGGCCTCGATGCCCCGCCAGACTGGATTTTGTCGGACGTTGTTACGGAGAAGAAGTCTGTCTTTTTGGGCCGCGTTGCGCGTGTCACGTCGTTGGCGCAGGCGCAGGCTTTTCTAGATCATCTTACCGCTACGGATCGGAAGGTTGCTGCTGCGACGCATAACATTAGTGCTTGGCGGATTCGGCAGAAGAAGGGATCTGGAGGCGGGGAGGAGACGCTTGTTCAGGATTATGATGATGATGGGGAGACGGCTGCTGGTGGACGGCTGTTGCATGTTATGCAATTGATGGATGTGTGGGACGTCGTTGTCGTTGTTACGCGCTGGTATGGCGGGGTCCAGCTTGGTCCGGCGCGATTCAAGATCATTAATGATGTTGGGAGGGATGCTTTGGTTAAGGGTGGATTTACGAAAGAGAAGGAGGAGGCTACGGCGGAGAAGGGGAAGAAGAAGGGGAAAAAATGAGACGGTGGTATTCTGATGGCCTTCGAATGTCGCTGTCACTGACCTCCTGTTTCCCGTGAGTCCTTGAAGATGGAGCAACTGTACCTGCATGAACTGGGGTGCTTGATGAAACCTAAGCAGGCATCAATGGCACTAGCATGGCGGACGCAACTTCCCTCCGAACGACCGAGACGACATACCCATCTCATGGCTAGGCTTGGCTACCCACAATGGGAAATTATGAGGTCGTACTCGACTACTGTACGAACCGGCTGTTGGTGGCTATACACGGGACGAGAACATGACAGCCATTTTCACTTCTTCAGGTTTTCGCACTGGGTGTTAGAGCAGTATGATTGGGCAAGCTTACAGCTCACATATAGGCGCACCAAATTTGCTTCGATCTCCCAAACGCTCGAGATGTGCACCTGCGCAACCTGTGACGAGGTAGGCGGTTGCGCAAAACACCATGGGATAAGCCACCGCAATGCATCTTTCCAATAGATGACATCAGTGAGCAAAGTCAGGTGCTGTCGGCTACCGGACCGGCCACGGTGGACATCTCGAGGTCCAAACGGGCCGTTCGGTTAGCCGCTTGATCTGAGTTTCTTCAAATATGCACCTTCTCCAGATTCTATTGTTTCATCGTTTCGAGTAGATTTCAATGTCTGTACAGAGTAGAAGCCGATGGAACTGGCTGCGAGGGGAAAGCAGCGCTCATGCGACCTACGTGAACCGAGCTCGAGCACCAGGGGATGGGTCGCAGCGACATCAGATACGACCCCAATTTAGACTGAGTTTCTCGGATTTCGTCTGAGGTACGATTTGAACTTGTGATCTATTCCATCTTGTGAGATTGCAGGTGCTGAGCCAGTGGTTTCCATTTCCTTTATTGAGAAGGTACAGTCCAAATCGTTCCCCTTTTGAGAAACAGGTAGGGTCCAAGTCGTGGTTTATATGAAACGTTTTAAAGTAATGTGAACCATGGCCTTGTGCGGAGTATACTTCATAGTTCCAAAGCAGCGGGTGGATCAGTCAATGTCGAGATGACTCCTGAACCCACGTTTTACAGATAGACATCCGACATGTTCGACGGAAGAATCCGAAGCTGTATCCCGATCTGATGATTTCCTTAGAATCTCTTGGGAGTTTGACACATTCCCGTCTCCGCAATGACCCCACTACGGCAGATGGTGCGGCGTAGTCCAGGTAGTAGTGTCCACAGTGACCTGCGTGCGGACTCCGGAGTACTTCTAGGGTCATTTCTTCATAGTTAATTTGCGTTTAGTGGGACGTCGTTTAATGAGAATGGACTGGGTAAGATTTTGCTAGTCCAACTTCCACCGTCACATCTGAAATGGAAGGATTTAGACTGCACCCCACATTCATTGGCGCCGTATGACGATCTACAACTCTGATGACACGCTATCGAGGTTTCTGTTGCTTTGGTGAGATCAATGGGATCTTGCAGAACTGCGTCATCAGTGCCTATTGCTAGACTTTAGCAGGCGGCAAAGGGGAGAGATCTGACCCGGGGATGTAAAAACAGATGCCCAGCATGTAACAGAAACACCATAATTGGCAGTCGACCCGGTGGCAAGATACCACGGCGGCTACGGAGCTCCGTATACAGCGAGAGCCAGCCAATCCACCAGGCGTGGCCTGGTGAAAAGATGGTGCGACAAATCCAGGGGCCAGTGGATGTTGTACCTTGCGCCATTCTGGGCGGTGGTTGGCTCGTCTCCAGCCGCCAAGTCCTGCGAGGTGTGTTTCCGATCGTCCTACTGGTCTTCTCCCTTCTGTGACTCGCCGCATGTTTTCTTCAACTTTTCCCCATCTAGTCAATTTGAGTGGAGATGAAGAGGTGATACTATATGAAAAAGTTAGTGGGGGAAAAAAAGACGAAGACTCTGAAACATCCCAGCTCTTAGCCCATCTTCCCCACTCTCTAAACTCCGTAGTACAGATCGACCAAAGAGATGTCTCTGTCGACACTCGGAGATCATCCTGGTCCGGTTTGGGTGTCTCTGGTTGATTGCCATGCACGTAGCATTGGTCCATTCAGCGTTTGGAACTCGGGTTTCTCCAGATGTCGGTTTGGAGGGCCCGAGAGTGGTGGTTCTGTTGGAGGACGCAGTATATAATCCCTTGACGCCGGTACTACCTGAGTCTTCTTTTCTTCACCACCACATTTCTTATTTCTTTTCTGCAGACGGTTCGATAACCAGGCTAGTTCTGTGTATTTTCTCTCCTTCGTCTTCTTTCTGATTTTTGCCTGTGGCAGGATCTTAACATTCATTTTTTTTTCATCTTGGAAGTCTCTCCCTCGCCTGTGATAGGACCAACGTAAAACAAAGAGGCTGAAATCGACAAAGAGGTTGGAATTAAGCTCGTTTTGGAAGCACATTGTGTCAGCTCACTCTGCTACAAAGGTATTGTTTGTCTGTTTCATGGTTTCCTCCCATTTCTGTTATTGTTCTATCTGATCCATTGGACGGAGACGTACTATTGGGGGGGTTGGTGAACGACATCTATTACGATTGTGTCTTGCCTGACAATAGAGCGTCGTCAATGAGGTCCATTCTATTTACTACCCAGCCTACCCAGCCCTTTCCCAGCTTCCTGATGAATCATCTCATGTCTACCATACCGCTAACATCGCACTGTAGCTCTTCGCTCCTTCCACGTCCAAGGTCCATTCCTTTCGACTACATTCACTTGATTCCATTCGTCTGGCACGAATCGGATCCATTGCAACATTTTTATCTGTCGAACCAGATTTAAAGAAACTACCAAAAGTTCAATCTTCCACCATGATGTTCAGCTCCACCGCAATGGCCGTCCTTATGGGCGCCTCCATGGTCAATGCCCACATGCTCATGAGCTCGCCTGTCCCGTTCGGCAAGGACACTCTCAACAACTCGCCCCTGGCGGCAGACGGCAGTGATTTCCCTTGCAAGCTTCGCCAGGGTGTCTACGATCCCCCAACCGCTGAGACTATCCTCGGCATCGGTGAGGAATTTCCTCTGACCTTCATCGGCAGCGCCACCCACGGCGGTGGCTCCTGCCAGCTCAGTCTGACCACCGATCTGGAGCCCTCCAAATCGACCAAATGGCAGGTGATCAAGTCTTTCGAGGGTGGCTGCCCTGCCAATGTTGATGGCAATCTGGGCGGCGGCGAGGAGCCCGACAAGTTCACCTTCGCTATTCCCGACGGAATCGCCCCTGGCAAGTACGTCCTTGCCTGGACCTGGTTCAACCGCATCGGTAACCGTGAGATGTACATGAACTGCGCACCTATCACTGTCAAAGGCGGCTCCTCCAAGCGCTCCGTCCGGGAACTTGAGAAGCGGGGTGCTGACTTCCCGCCTATGTTCGTCGCGAACGTCAACGGCTGCATGACCAAGGAGATGGTCGATATTCGCTTCCCGAACCCAGGTGCTATCGTCGAGCGCAATGGTAATCCCGCCAACCTCGCCCCCGAAGGCGAGCCCGCATGTACTGGTACCCCTACCTTCGGCGGCGACGGCAATACTCCCGCCGGTGGCTCAGGCTCAGGATCAGGCTCATCTGGCTCTTCTTCTGGCTCTTCTTCCGGCTCTTCTTCTGGCTCTGCCTCTTCTGGCTCTTCTTCCACACCCGCAGAGAGTGCCCCCACTGCAGCCCCCGCGCCTACCGTTCCTGTCTCCGTGCCTACTTCTGAGCCCGTCGGTACCACTTCACCTGCCGCCACTCCCGACTCCACTGGTTCAGCCGGCTCCGGCTCCGGCTCCAGCGCCGGTGCTCTGACAGGTCCTTGCGATACCGAGGGTGAGTGGAACTGCATCGGAGGCACTGCCTTCCAGCGCTGCGCTTCCGGAACCTGGTCTGCGTCGCAGGAGATGTCTACCGGCACCCAATGCAATACTGGCTTGAGTGAAGAACTTGTCGTCAGCGCCTCCAGGAAGGCCCGTCATCTCTCGAGCATGCGCTTCCGCAGACGCTCTATTCATGGCGCTGTCCACGGCTCTCACTTCGCTTGAACACATACGCAACAATGCTCCGCTGGCCTCGGATGTTGTCCCATTCCTCCATCGCTTGGTGGTTTCTGAACTGTATTCTTCTCAATTCTTTTTCTGGCCATCTTGAGCCTTCTTTTTACCATTCTTTCTCGCGCCCGGCAATGTGGACTGGGGGTGAGCCTTCTTGAATTTCGGTGCAATATATGTCACTTTTATCCTGTACATTTAGGAGATGAGTCTTGAAAATATCATATCTCTCAACTTCAATCGAAGTAACGGATCTGTACGTTGTATGGGTCAGAGTCAGGGTGTAGTCTATGTATCTTGTGGCCAACGATCAAGGGTTATGAGTGCTCCGGGGACAAAATTGTCGTCTGTCTGCCGTCCAGGCGCAAGACACAAGATCAGCTGCAGCGGCAATAACAGTTAGACCAGTAAGTTGTACACGTAGCAAGTAGAAGCAATATCGAAGTAAAGACATGGTACCATTCAATGTAGTTCATGTGGAGCTGGTGAGGATAATGGTCTGATATGCACTCAGATGCACACTCATGGCGTCGACATCGTGCGGCGGCGTATCAAAGAGAGATGGGCTCAAGAATGGGCGAAAGAAAGAACTGGAAAGCCGAAGCACTTTCTTGTCTGGAGCTCCGACTAATCTTTGGTTCGGCTTTCCAGTCCTCTCTTTGGCCCATTCTTGAGCCCATCTCTCTTTGATGCGCCGCCGCACGATGTCGAGGCCATGAGTGAAGGACTCGGTCGCTGGTGGATTCACCACTTCCCGGCTCACTGGCGTGGGATTGATCTGATCCGAGTCCCCCCGGTACCCCCGGCACCCCCGGCACCCCCGATTGCCGCTAGCTTTGCTTCCACGTCAGCGGTCTCAATGCCAGGAACTCCCACGTGCGCGGGGACCCATCGGATTTCGATGGGAATCCTATCGGACGTGAGAGTTTGTTGCTGTGCCGCTCGGAGGGTCCGTACGTGGTCGTAGATGTTGCTGAGCACATGCTGGCCCGACGATCGCTTCGGGTTTTGCACTGCCTGCATGGCGGCCGGGCAGTCGGAGAAGATGATAAGCTTTGTGAATTTGCGGTGTTGTTGGTTGACGAACCTGGCAACTGCCATCTCAATGCCGTGTAGCTCGGCCACGTATACCGTGGATTCGTCTGTTGTCCCAAGGTGGCGCCGTTCGAAGATGCTCTCACGCGGGGCGAGGGCTGATGCGCCCACCATGCCTTCATATCCACTACCGTCTGTGAAAATGAGGATTGTTCGGTTCTCCGAGACGGTCGAGGTTCGGCCTAGCACGGTTCGTTGGATGGATTCTCTCTCAATCCTATCGTGCGATGCCCGTGCATTCTCCGCATTTTCTATCACCCCTGGGATTCTTGTCTCCCACGGTGCAAGAACGAACGCTTTGCGAGATTCCCACACCCCTCGTTGGTTCAAGATGCCATCCTTCTTCCATCTGAGAGCCTCGAGAGGGCTCCATCCCCCTTTCCTAACCTCTGGTGGGGTTCGTCATCGATTAAGGCACTCTGGCTGCGCCCACATTGCCCCTGTTTGGATCCGTATTCCCGTTTCCTGGATGATTTGGTCTATGAGCAGGTGTATGGGAGTCAGGAAGAGCTCCACGTTGAGGGCTACCGCGCTTGTGGATATAAAGATCCCGCTGATGAGAATCGCCGCACGCCCTTGAACTTTGGTAATTCGTTGATCGTACGCTTCATCTCCCACGCGGGCATGTGCCTAGCAATAGGACAGTACCACGCAGATATCCCGTAGAGCATCTGTGGTACCGCCACCACTTGATACACATTTCGCATCGCCATTAGCGAAGCGCCCCACACCGATCCAGTCATCGCCCTTAGGGCTTCGAGGCTGCTGTTGGCTTTCGCTAGCAATTTATGGCGGTGCGTACTGAGGTCGAGGTGTTTATCAAACCACACGCCTAGGTACCTCGCTGATTCTTTTGGTTGTATTGATAAATCGTCGCTGACCCTGACCGGCATCTGGTCGTTGCCTGAGGGTGTGCGCTGTCAAAGTCGTATGTGTCGTCGTTCTCCGGCCGAGTGTCGTCGGTCAACCGGGGATTAGGCGAGGCGCCATGCAGCAAAAGTTGCGCCTGACATGTTCGAGCTCATTCACTTTACTAATCCCCAGTCGGCCGGAGAACGACGACATATACGACTTCGACAGCGGACACCCTCAGGGCAACGACCAGATGCGAGTGCTCCTATTCCTGAGAAATGATGCAATCCACAGTGTGGATTGGCCTAGATGAAGCCGCTCGATGTTGCTTAATAGCCGTTGGTGTGAGATGTTTATTGTGAGCTCCTGCTACGTCGAGTACGCGTGGCGGCGATGGATTCCAGGATTTTGCCTAGTGTTCAACAGGGCAACTGGCCTGTACGATTTCGGTTGCCAAAAATCCCGTGGGCCGCCCTTGCGAAGCGTGACCCTGACTGAGGCCTGGAAGTGGCGAGGATTGTAGCCAGTTCGCATGCACGCGTCGAAGATAGCCGTCGAGTCATCAACATGTTAGCCCGCCGCTGCTTCTAAGTCATTCTCACGTGACATTAAATATTAGATAATACAGCAAAGCTAATCTAAATCCAGTAAGAAGGGCTTAGGGTTTGCCGCCCCACAGCGTTTCCTCACTAAGCGAAAAAATCCACACCGAGCTTGAAGCCCTCCGACTTCAACGAGATTGGATCTTCAACCTCACCACGACACCGACCAGCAACAATGGCCTCCCGCCCGACTGTCTCGATCGCCACGGCTGAGGGCAAGCCCTCTGGGGCTACCCACCCCCTGCCCTCCGTGTTCTCTGCTCCTATCCGCCCGGATATTGTCCAGTATGGCCCACCGCGAAATTGAAGGATTCAAATATCGATGGAGGGGAAGTGCTGACGGTCGCTTTACAGGCAGGTTCACACCGGTATGGCCAAGAACAAGCGTCAGCCTTACGCTGTGAGCGAGAAGGCTGGTGAACAGACCTCTGCTGAGTCCTGGGGTACCGGTACGTGATTTGGCACATTTTTCGCGATTGGAGAAAATCGGATCTGGATCTGGATCTGCAAGAAACTATCGCAGGAATTGGATTTTCTTTCACTATGAGAACAAGGACTGACGGGTTTGCTTTCAATTGATTAGGTCGTGCTGTTGCCCGTATTCCCCGTGTCTCCGGTGGTGGTACTCACCGTGCCGGTCAGGCTGCCTTCGGTAACCAGTGCCGTTCCGGTCGTATGTTCGCCCCTACCAAGGTCTGGCGCAAGTGGCACCAGAAGGTCAACGTTGGCCAGCGGTATGTGGAATCCGATTTACGAGGGATTGAAGGCCCAAGGAAGACAAAATGGAGGAACTAATGTGTCTTTAGTCGCTTCGCTACCGCCTCCGCTCTGGCTGCTTCTTCTTCCCCCGCTCTGCTCTTCGCTCGCGGTCACCGTGTCGCCAACGTCCCCGAGGTTCCCCTCGTCGTTGACTCCAAGGTCTTCGAGGGTGCTGCTCTGACCAAGACCAAGGCCGCCATCGCCCTCCTCCAGGCCGTTGGTGCCGGTCCCGATCTCGTCAAGGTCCAGAAGTCCCGCAAGATGCGCGCCGGTAAGGGTAAGCTCCGTAACCGCCGCTTCCGCCAGCGCCGCGGACCCCTGGTTGTCTACAACCCCGAGACCGACGGCAAGGACCTTGTCAAGGCCTTCCGCAACATCCCCGGTGTTGAGACTTCCCCCGTCTTCTCCCTCAACCTCCTCCAGCTCGCCCCCGGTGGTCACCTCGGCCGCTTCATCGTCTGGACCTCCTCCGCTTTCCAGGCCCTTGACCAGGTCTACGGCACCACCACCGAGGCCTCCGCTCTCAAGCGCGACTACCTCCTGCCCTCCAACGTTGTCTCCAACGCCGACATCACCCGCCTCATCAACTCTTCCGAAATTCAGTCCGTTCTGCAGGCTCCTAAGGGTGAGGCCCGCACCAAGCGCGTCAACGTCCAGAAGAAGAACCCTCTCCGCAACAAGCAGGTTATGCTCCGTCTCAACCCCTACGCCGCTGCCTACTCCAAGCAGAAGCTTGGACAGCAGTCCGTCGAGGGTGGCAAGCCTACCCCCGCTGCTGAGTCTTTCTACTCCACTCTCTACGAGAACTAAGTGGTGTAGTTCTTCTCGAACTCTGCTAACTCTTTGTTAACTGTTGTTTGGTTGGCAAGATGGTAGTCAGCAAAAATGAATTCAATGCCTTTTTTGCAATACCCATGGGTCTTTTTGGAGTAGTAATGTGATCGGTTCTATCTTTCTCAATGGGCCCCGAAAGTATCTGTAGGTCACTTGTAGCGTAGTCTTGGTCTCTGGCCAGCCTACACAGTACAGTTGGTAATAGGTATTCGCGGATAATTGATTTCGGCCGATCAGACAACGTTATGAATGTCATTGCGTATCACAACCTTGGGAGGTTTAGACAACTTCAATCTGAAGCAACCGCGTGTTGTTCTTATAGGTATACTAGTCTCTGGGCGGTCCTGCATTCTTCTAAGGTGTGGTACCTATCAGCCCTTGGTCCGTGTACTTTGCGGCTTATCCGCGGACACTCCGCGAGACCATGGAAGTCTGGTCGTTCACCATACCTACAACCTGATAGGGCGCACTAACTTTGTCTCATTCAACTCATCAAGCTATGGACCTGAAAAGCTAGCTCTTCTTTTTCGAATATTGACCTAAGCATTGGAACCTAGTAGGATTGGTGACTGACCGGAATGGAAATCAATGCAAGGAATATATATCTGGAAGCCATCCATGGATTTGGAGACATGCCTGGGAGGCTTGTCGGCCTTCTACTGCGTACAATTGATTTGATGGATGCATGCGTGTCCTTGATGATTGTTATGTACATACTACTAGACAGCGAGTGTTGAATAAAAGCAGGCTACTATTCAGCATATGTTCCCTTGATCGTTTCTCGTTGGGAGAAAGTGGTCCAACTTACAAGTCAAAGACGTAAAGCTTATAAGTTGGAAGTGAGATATGAGATTGTTCTTTACCGCGAAGTTCATGCGGGAGCTTTTAACCGGCAAAGCTGGCAACTTAGCAGAGGAACACGAGGACTTCGCGTACCTGGAGACCCTGAAGACCATTGGCGCACAGACAATCAAAGAGTCTGTTTCGGCCAAAATTGGGTCAACTCTGAGTACGTTCCAGCAACCGCCACAACCCGAGAAAATGTGGTCCGCACTTGCCAGCGAATATGGAACAAATAACGTATTTTACGTCCAAAAATATGTCAGCCAATGGCGTAAATTGTCAAGTGCGAAGTACAGTGACCCTCACGAGCTTGATGCTACCAACCTCTTCGGCTCGCTCGGGTGAAAGACCACACTTGGTCTTTATAAATGACACCTCATCGATGCACTTCTTGTGCATGTTGACAAGCTCGTGAGGGTCACTGTACTTCGCTCTTGACAATTTACGCCATTGGTTGACATACTTTTGGACGTAAAATACGTTATCTGTTCCGTATTCGCTGGCAAGTGCGGACCACATTTTCTCGGGTTGTGGCGGTTGCTGGAACGTACTCAGAGTTGACCCAATTTTGGCCGAAACAGACTCTTTGATTGTCTGTGCGCCAATGGTCTTCAGGGTCTCCAGGTACGCGAAGTCCTCGTGTTCCTCTGGTAAGTTGCCAGCTTTGCCGGTTAAAAGCTCCCGCATGAACTTCGCGGTAAAGAACTGGGTCATATCGATCGACCACTCTTTATAATTTCCGCGTCCAGCGAGAGGGGCGATCTTGCTCACTGACATGCCGCTGTTCTTGAACAGCTTGCTCAAGTTCTGGTGCCTTCTTGTGAACTGTAGTGCAAGCCGTTCGTCTTCTTCAGCGGACACAGGGTAGTTGTCCATAGGGCCGGTGAAGGTTGAGTTTTCACGGACAGGGGCCATGGAAGCAGTGAGGGTTGAGTCTTCTCGTCGAGGGGCTTCTCTGCTGGAAGGTTCGGTGCGTGGCCCACCTCTGAGGGGGAGACGCTGCGGGAGGTTGCCTCTTGTCGAGGGTGATCGGCTACGCCCCGGGGGAGAGCCGGGGCAGGTGCAAAGTGCACAGCCGGGGGGAACACAGAATGGTGTGCCCCACGATCATCTTCGACCGACCGGAACAGAGTGTCCATGCTCCGACGGTCGTACGAGTCGAGGCGTGCTCGTAATTCATCATTTGCCGCGGCCAATGCCTGGATGCGGAGATTCACGTCATCCGTTGGCTCATTGACGACGGGAGCCTTGCCTTTGTCCTTGTGGTTGCTCTTGGTGCTGGCAGGCTCTGAGGTAGCCTGGCCAGAGGGTCCGGCTTCGACAGGGTGCTCAAGGTCTTCGGGGTCGAAGCTGCCGGGAGGGCCGGAGGAGCGAGTACCAGCTCTAGGCATGTTGGGCAGATGAATTGGGAGAATTGATCAAGGTCAGAGGAAGTGCACGATCTTTGTACAAGAGCCGATTTGAAGTCAAACCGGGCTCATAACCTGTTAAATAAAAGCAGGCTACTATTCAGCATATGTTCCCTTGATCGTTTCTCGTTGGGAGAAAGTGGTCCCAACTTACAAGTCAAAGACGTAAAGCTTATAAGTTGGAAGTGAGATATGAGATTGTGTATGTAGAGAGCAAACTAACTAGGAAAATCTGTAACTATTTACATTTTGGGGCCAAGACATCGTGAACGCTCTTGGCCCACAATTCTCTCTGTGGGCTTAGGGCTCAGACCCTGAGAGAACTTGAGCTTCGTCCTAAACATATGCAGGGATGTGATAGGTCAGAAGGGAAGATCCTTCAATTGACCAACTGGCTGCTGCCATAGCCATGGCGCATACGCCTCTTAGGCATACATGAATTCACTCCAGAATTCAACAGCGAGCATCAATGACCTTGGACCTGGTACGTAGGTCCAAGTGTAGATACCTATATGGAACGGTCCATCGCAAGTGTAAATATGCACCGCAGCCTGCTTATCGTGACTTCGAGACTGATACTGGCGTATCCATGGAGTCTGCTGCGCTTATCCGGGGTCTGTCGACGAGGAAGCAGGTCTCCCGTCGTAGCCCGTTAGTCTGATCGGAATAGGTACTCATGGAATCCGTGAAAGACATGTACATAAATCCTCGATTGATCGATGCGGCTTTGTTCACCTATCTATCTATCTACGGACAGCCGAATCGAACAAGTCTCTCCAGATATATCAGCGGGAGCAGAGTAGATTCATCGGGTGCTGCCTGGGCACATTACCTAAAACCCTCAATATTCAGTCAGACCAAACCAGACCAACATTGGAAATGGATCACAAGGAACAGGACACCTTGGAACGGGTCAATCACATGCTAGTACCTAGTCACTGGAACCCACACTCACACGCAGTCTGGACTTCGACATGTGCACATAATGCTAATCAACATGCTAGCACATGGATGAGAAGCTTCCAAGTTGCAGACTACATGTAATCTCCAGGTGAAACATACAGCATCGCTTGCAAGTCCCTGGACTAGTGCGAGTAGATATATTAGGTACTACTAGACAGCTGAAAGCTGCACGAGCACGGCGGCTGCAGCGATCATAAGATTTTTATTCTTGGTGTAGTGGATCCGGCAGTTCTGGAAATGCATATCGAATGGTACTACTAGTGGACACTAGCAAAGGCAATTGGACACGGGGAAAATCGTACTAAAGCTGAAACGCCGCGGAGATTTTCAAGACTAGGGGATAACGAACAAAGAAGCCTTTTTCTTTCCTTTTTTTTTTTCAGATGCTGAATATTGGTTTGATTTTTGGTTCATTATCTGGATTTTGCAATTTCGCTTGCAGTTTTGTTTCTTTGTCCCCAGGTATTGTAGGGAGGTTATCAATCGGCGATTGAAAGCTTAATCAATTACTTTGCGGATAGTTACGGCTCGGCAAAGTTTACGAACCCTGCGGTGATGGAACCTCTTGTATATAAAGTTTTATGCCGCACATCTATCGTCTACTACCATCCATCGTCTCGGCGTTAGCTTTTAGGGATTTTCAAGAACAAACGCCGATGATCGTCTAAGCGAAGTACTAGGTGGATGTCGGGTACAGAGATCACGGACGTTTGAGCTGGTCCGCCAAGCGCACCATGATCCATCAGGGGTCTGCGGCTCATAGTCGGAAGCACCGACGACTCCGGTGGAGATCCGATTGTCCAAAACTATGTACCGAGATGTACCAAGATACCTACAGAGGGGGTCCAAGATGGGGCTTTCACTTTTCATTTTTGTAGGCTGGGATTTGCGCTACCAGATCCGACTGGTTCGAGTGGGGGAGGAGGGGTTGTCATTGTTAGGTGCTTTTACTGCTTCAGTGCTTCCCGCTTGGGTGTGGGTTTGTTTGTGGGTATCCGTTTGGTATCCATATCCAGGACAATGACGTCGGGTCAAAAGGGTCTGGTGTATTGCCCGAGGGATAATTCTGAATACGTGGGTGGCTTTTACATAAAAAGAATTGGACTTTGGTAGGGTCCAGTCTCGGTATTGGGATACTAATATGGATATCGCCAAAGGGAAGACCCACTAGAAGTGGAATTGTGATGCAACCATCGATCAGGAACATGTTAGCCGAAGCCTGGAGAGCCGTTTGATCGGATGAGGGAAATCTCCGATCCGAAAGCCGTACGGGGTACGGAGTACAGGAGGAGTTATGTTAGTATTTTCTCTATGGAGGAAGCCTGGAAGGGGACACAAGAACATGTAAAGACTGGTCTCGGACTCTCGGTAAGGCCAACCGAAGAGATAGTAAACTGCACGAAGAACGAAGAACAGCATGGTTGCATAGGCGCCTTTCAGAGCTACACCAATCCCCTCGTTTTAACTGTACATGCATAGACGGAGGCATCCTGGATGGGTCCTCTCTATTCGCGAATCGCAGCTCACCCCTCTAACATAGACGTGTCTCACCTCACAGATACTCAGATGTGTGGACCAAGTAGGGAGTAAAAGTTGCATTATCTCAATTCGACACAACTCCGTACTGTGGATGCGAATATTTTTAGATCTTTTTGCTGCAGTTGCCAGTGGCAGAGTTGCAATACAGTACGCAGTAGTAGTCTTATGGGCTAGAAAGGTCTAAGAATGCAAAGAACACGGTGGCCTGGGCCGCCTGGCTTCCGTCCTTGACCGCCCTGGTCATACCGCCCACCTATCACGAGTTACCAACTACATAGTGTAAACAAGCGTCAAATAGTGATACTACCTACTCCCTCTTTCTCTGCTTCCTTGTACAATACGGTGTACACCACTTGTGACTTTGTTGTTTTAGCTGAGTCTACCACGCCGTGCGGTCAATGGTCATCAAACACGAGGTTGGCATCCTAGGACCTAGGTAGTTACTGTGAATATTTATTGAGATTTTCTACCAGCAGGGAAATAGTGGATCGCGGGCCAAACTACTGGGGTGCAAAATATTCGAATGAAACATAACTGCACATCGGCCGAACCGCCTCACAGGTCAAAAGCATAAAGCATATTGTATTGGAAGAAAGTCAATTACTTGAAGACCCATCGACGTGGGCTTCAAGGTTCAAACTTCAGACAACACCGCGATGTCGATCTTCTGGACTACTCCAGTACGGTGCTCCGCGGATAGGTTATTCCTTCTCTTTTGTACATAAGTGATCGGGAAAATATAAACCCGTCAAACGACGAATTGAGGTCCAGGTGGATTCATCCTGAGACTTGAGACTCCAACTGCCGAATCGGGGTCTCACGGCGAAGTACCGAGGTCCGGTAATTGAAGAGAAGAATACGGAGTACGCTCAACTGGAACTAAGATGGAATGAAGCTTCGCGGATCTCATCGCAAACCATTCCCGGACGAGCAAATGCACCCTTGTCAAGGGGGTCAAGTCCGAGTGGAACGACGATCCCGAATGACGGCTTGCAGATCTGATCGCCAGCATTTGAGACACAATACGTGGTCAATAACCGACTGAATCGCCGTTAGTGTAGGCAGTTGAGTGGGGAGCGGGTAGTACCGGTTATTGGACAACTGAATGTTGGTACAGTATGTACTGCGTACTCCGTAGTTACCTACTTCGTCGGTAGACTTAGGCCAGGGTTCCTGGCCGGGCCGGTGAAGTGGTGGTATTAGGACAAAATCCCAAGACTAACAAGACTATCACATCAATGTGGGTGTTGTACAAATAACCACAGGTGGTCTCGGTTTTCACTCGCCACGCCCGGAGCAGCAGTTTGGAATGAGATAAAATTAGGTATTTATGGAGGCTTGACGGTGCTCCAGCCTCCGACCGCTTCAGCCTCTGCAAGACGGTTGCTCACCCACCCCACTTACGGAGCATAAGGTTAATCTTCGCTAGAATTGCTCCCCGCGAGTGAAATGAGCCCTGGCCCCTGCCGACCCAACGCTCGAAGGATGATTAGGCCACCCAGAATCCCAATTGCCTGCGCCACCGGCCGAAGACATCTCCACGACCCATCATACTCTATTTAGTATTCGCGCATTTTTTGGCTGCATAACATGCCCATGGGGACTTTTAGCCGTTTCGCTCGGATTGCTTGGCTAACCTGTTCGTCGACAACTGCCTATATACTGCGACTATATCGGTGCTGTAGAAGACTATACCAACCTTCCTATGCTCAGTCTGTTCCTGATTATGGCTTGGCAATGCCAATAACAGGGGTCGTATTCGTATTTGTCTGTCATGTCAATATCGAAGACTAGAACAACCACGGGTTCTTTATTGGTGCACACCCCGTCTACAACATAAGCCTCGGGCATGAGATGAATCATGCTGCATAAAGCATAGTGCAGAGTGGTTCTGCCAAGGGTCTTACGCCCAAACAGTCCCAAAAAAGGGCCTAGTGGAGGGCCAATGTATACATCCCTGATCCTTGTATTCACCAAGGAACATAGACCTGGTAGGGTAGGAATAGTACTGTTCAAATAGGAAGTACTCACCACATGCGAATATGACTATCCAACCACGTCTTCGTATTCCATATGGAAATGGCATAGTCCTCATGCGATGTTATCCTATCGTTTTCTGTTATGAACCGGAGGAATGCCAAGACCGAATGCCGATATCATATCGGCCCCACTCCTTAACTGGGTAACCTTCTTTTTTTTCTCATATTTCCATTTCGTCTATGTATGTGCTCCGTTAAGTCTTCTATATTCTATTTCTATTTTATTAAATTCTTTTTTCCAAAGTACTTTCCACCGGGCACCCTATTCCGAATGTGGCTTGGAGCCGCCAACCGTCTCATTTCGAATTTTCCATTTCTTTACACCCTTCACATGTATGTACTTTGTAGGGAACGAACGAGTATACGGAGTAGAATCTACGGGGGATTCCAAACTGATCAATACTCAAGTAAGAGAATGAGGACCTGTAGAATCCTCCAGAATCAGAGTACTTACGGTAAATTGGATGTGCTCTAAATTGCATGGCTGGGGTACTGTTCGTTCTTTGCTTCAGCCCTTTATAGAAGTTTTCATTGCTCAACCACTCCCCTTCTTGCTCATATTCTTTCATACCTCCAAGGTTAACTTTCCGAACCGCTAGTTCGGTTCCTGAACTCCGTCCCGTTTAGACTCTTTGATTTTCTCCGCTTTCTTGGCCACTGTTGTCTCTTATCCCCTGAAAAACCTTGAACCATCCTAACAGGGGAAGGCGAATTGAGGCTCGAAACCGCTAGGGGACCTCGACGCCCATCCTTAGTTCCCGAAAACACGTCGAAGCCTTCCAGATTATCTTAGAGAACAAAGACAGGTAGCACTTCAAGGCGATCTCATCCCCAATCAGCTTGTGCTGGCACCATCGGCTCCTCCTACCGTCGTTCCGGTGATCATTATCAGCCTTAGCGGGGTCACCTCAAGCCTCTTGACTTTCTCACACATGCAATTCACTCGCAATTCAGAGTTCGAAGGCGTAATATTCCCCATAAATCTGTGTTGACACCCGACCCACACGTTGCCGCCACTACTGTCTAGCTCCTCGATAATCTGAAACCGAGATCTCGCTGCCAATTGATCTCCCCACTTGGTTACTTGGAACTCCTCCCACCCAGTGCCGATCTATTGGCCTTCAACCGCCGGGTTCGTTTTTGTTGCTAATCTTCGGCCCGGATCTCCGTGACTGCTTAGGCTGGCGGACCTATGCAACTTCCCTGACCCTCGTCTTCAACCTTTTAATCCCCAGGGACTTGCTACGGGCTATTGGGATACTGCAGATACCGGGGTAGGGGAACGCTACGCACTAGGGGCGTGACTGCTCATGACTATCGCGGTATGGTGGTCTTCTAAGGCGGATTATTCTCCATTCCCTGTCATATCACCGGCGCGTGCAAATTGAGGTGACGTTACTGTCTTGAGCGTCAAGTCTCCCCTCTGAAAATCACTAGTGCTTTTTTGTACAACTACCGTTCCCGCGGGATACTTTGGTGCCGTTCGACTCCGAGCTTAAATTCCGCGGACGATATTATCTTTCTGGTCCGCGTGGCACGATTATGTGCATCCTCTTGTTGGATTTCAACCTAGTACCTGACAACTGAACAATCCAATTGGTATGTGATAAACGTTTACTGCTTGGCCGATGACATCGGAGACATGCCTCATTGCTAAGTCATCTGGCTCTCTTGATAGACTATCTTTCCAGGACCTCAATTCCACGCGCAGTCGAGAACTAGGTAAAGGGCCATGTCTGCACATTCAGGTCCAGATTCAGCCTCAGCATCAGTCTCTGCGTCCGATTCCCAGTGTAGCTCCACACCGCGCTACTATGTCGGATCCTTCGGTCGTATGTTACCCATCACTTTGGTCCGTTCTTGTAGCTGCACCCCGAACTTCAGCTAATTGACAAGAACCCGGGGACGTCCCATACCAGCTTCCACCACCGCGGCTACGGTCCGCTTTACCATTTGGATCCGATCCTTTCCCGCGGCAGCAGGACAATACACAAGGCAGAGACAATGGATTACATCTTCAGAAGCCCGAGCAACTCCCCTCTGTGAGCCAAATCCTGATTCCGAACCCGAGCCCCATATCGCCACAATACCATCAACCATTTGCAACCGCCACACCAGGCGATGGGCGCCGGGAAGCTGCATACCCATCCCACCATCATAGTCCGGTGTTTCAGCCTTCGCCAAACCCCATACATGTGAGAGGCCGCTCTGAATCTCTTCCGCAACCGCATATCATTGCCCTACCTCCATTATCGCAAGTGGCATTGCATGGCCACGGGAGTGTAAGAAACCACACACCTGCAAGAAGTGATCCACCAGTTACTCCTTTCTCACATGGCCAACTACCTTTTCATCCTACATCCTCACATGACCAAGTGCGCAGCGGGGAACTGTCCTCACCCGAAAGTTCGAACCGGTCACACAACCAGCCAATTCGGCCTCACGTGGTAGATGAGCGAGTCATCGACGGAGAACTATGCTTTGTATACGCAGACGGGTCGTTCTGCCCGAAATTCATTGATGGTACACCTGTGAATGCCAACTGGGGAGTCACAAAGGCCGGCAGGCCGAGAAAACGACTTGGACTTGCATGTTTGACATGTCGCGAGAAGAAGATCAAGTGTAGTCCCAATCCCACCGCCGAGGGAATATGTGATCAATGTCGGAAATCCGGACGGGCATGCAGGTTCGAAAGTGCGTAAGTGTGATCGTGATGTTCGAGGAATATGGAGCCAAACTTCCCTTATTGAGCCAATGCTAATAAGCATAAAGCCCGCGGGGGAACCGTGCTACGATGAAAGGGTCAGCAGGGCCCTCTAGCAGAGCCGACCCATATACGCCGACTAATCACAGCACTTCGGACGCTTCTTCCTCGTTCTACAGCCTCGCTCGAGCCTCCGACAGTGCGACCTCCCTACCAGGGACACGAGGCCAGTCACCAACGTCAGAGGCCTCGGGGCTCACACCGTCAGGTCAAGATGCCACGCATGAAACAATGGCTGAAGCAGACAAACGTGCACGATCCCGATGCAGCCGATTTCCACCACCCTTCTCCGGCGCAGATGACACCCTTGGCCGACCGTCGCAACATATCGAGACGATTCGTTCGCCAGAATACGCCGAGATTCTGGGAGAATTGCAGAGCAGCCACTCCGATGACCCACTCATGGCCGCCTGGCATCTGGACCCGTACGAAAGCGACCCAGAGACGGCGATGCATTACCTTGAGTGTTACTTCTTACACGTGAACGATGGCCTGTACTACATGTTCCCGCATAGTCGGTTCATCTTGTGGCTGAAGACGTATTCCGCCAAATCGGTCGAGGACAAGATGCTATTGTACTCGATGATGGCTCTTGGGTCTGTTTTCTCGGATAGACCAGACAAACTGGCTGCTATGAGACATTACTCGCGCATAGCACGCTTTGCTGTCAACAAAGGCCAGCACAGACTCTCTTTGCAACTTGCGCAAAGCTATATTATCCTGAGTCTTTGGTATTATGCTACAGGGTCGCAGGTCGGGTGTTGGGATGCCATAGGCGCAGCGGGAAGAGCAGTCCTTGGCCTGCGGTATAATGTGGAGTGCGGGAGTGTTGTCGTCGATCAGAGCCAGATGTGTGAATACCTTTTACATCCACAAGCCTTAATCGAGTGCCGGCGGAGAACTTTTTGGATTACCTTTGTGCTTGATGTAAGAAGATACTCACCTTGCAACTCAAGTCCAAACATTACTAAGTTGGTGACTGACGAATGTATAGCGTTTTTCAAGCCTCTATTCCGCCTCGTCCAACTTCATGTCGTCAGATACGGCTCTACTCAGGCTTCCATGCCGAGAAGATATCTATGAATCTCAACAATACACGACAGTCCCCTATTTTCAAGCCTTTCTCAACCACACCGCGTCCTCCACAGACCACGACCGCTCCAATCTAAGCTCAATGGCCTTTCTAATCGAAATCTTGGCAATCTGGGGAGATATCTCTCTGCACATAACCCGCCTACCACACATCCCCTCAGAAGCATACAACCGCATCACCGAAGAATTCCAAACGTCGATCGTCCAGAAAGCTACTCAATGGACCACCCAACTCCCTGATTACCTATCGTTCTCGCCAGAAACCCTAGAACAAAGCATCCGCCAAAGAAAAGCAGACACCTTCATCTCAACACATCTCATCTACCACGCCAGTTTGATGAAACTATACAGACACGCCCGCTACCAAACCCTCCGCCCAGACCTCCTATCCCGATTCATCCACCGAGCCCGTTACCACGCCGTCGAAATCCTCCGCATATCCCTAGCCTTCACACAATACACCAAGGACCTCACCTCACATCGGCAATCCGCAGAACAACCATTGCAAACACCCCTCCTAAACCCCTTCCTCGGATACATCATCCTATCAGCCGTTGACGTCCTCAGCTCGGCTGGTCCGGCTTCGCAGTTACCCGAGTACATCGCCTACATCCGAGGCGCGCTAGATACCGTCGGGGAATTGGGACGGTATTGGGATAGCTCGTTGCAGCTTGTCGCTGCTCTTCATAGACGGCTGGGATTGATGGTTACTTGCCTCAATGAGCCGGGTCTCTTTACTAAGAAACAGGGTTTCGCGCTTGAGGGACCGCCGCTCGAGACGAAAGTTCATCTTGGTGCTGTTAATTCACTTTCGCCGTCATATGTGGGTCTTGGGGAGGACCTTTTCACGGGGTCTATGCCTAGGGAGGTGCTTTTGAATGCGTTGCGGGTTGATGATACGCTTATTTCGGAGGGTGGGATTGTTTGGATTAGGGATCCTTAGAGTTGGTCTTTTATTGATTGCTTGATTGCTTGATTGGTGTCAAGGTTGGTTCCGATTTTCATGTACTGTTATATAGAAGGGGCCAAGGGGCTGTGTCCTGTCTGTTGGTTATTTACCTTCACTCGAGCATTCGGCTTATTCTTCCCAAGTGTATATTACGATCCCACTGTTACCTCGCTTGTGCCCAGGTGCCCAGTGCACCACGTTTGCAGAGCCCTCGAAAGCCTCTAGTTCGATATTGACTCTTGAGAGGCTATTACAAAGTGGAAAACTCGGTACATGTTCGGACAGCAGAGACTCCAAGCGCCAACACAGGCCCTAGACATGAATAATTGCTCGAACGCTGAACAAAAAGTAACGAATGACAAAAATAAGACCAACATGAGGCAGGAAGCACCGGACTATTTCTCCAAAAAGCCATGATCTTGTGAAGTCTTAGAAGCTGGAAACAGCCCTGCATAGATAAACCGTCCCTCGACAGGATCCATCAGAACCGCATAATGCGTATCTCCATTGACAATCGGATCCGCACAAAGCCACCCAAGCACAGTCCCAAGCGTAGCAGAGACCTCAGACTCAGGCGGATATTCACATCCTGTCTCCGTATTACGCTTCCACCTAAGATGTAATGGTTGTGTAGATGAGGTAGCCGCCTCCTTCATTCTGCGTATCCTCCTTTCTCGCTGAAAAGCTTCATGATCCTGCACCCTGGAATCCCACTTGAGTTGCATGGATTCCTGCCGCTTCCTGCTTTCCTCGATAATCTCAGCCATGCTTTGCTGTGCACAATTCTTAGATCGCAGGCCTGTGTATCCCTTATCCCTAGCTATAGCTTCCGCCGTTGCCGTGTTTACGTCTTCATCGTGATTAGTCTTGATAAGGAATGAATCCGAGGTCCGCCACACTGCCGAGTCGAAGTCCTTTTCCATGGCCATTGTTTTAGACCCATCACAGAGAATCAAATAGGCGGCTGTGGTACGCATCCCCGGGACTTCAACGATGACATCCCATATTGTCGATGTACTCGAAAGAGGACTGTCAGACACAACTGGTCCGGGTATGATAATTTGTCGTAAAAGTGAGGTAATTGATTGACGGAAACCGAGAAAGACGAGCAAATGGTTCCAATAGAAGCCCCAATCTCGTCGAGAGTCATGTACAGCTCGGAAATTGAGCGAGACACTCAGACCCTTCCGGACGCCGGTTAGAACGCCCACGAACCCGACGTACGTGATGCAAGATGCGAGTACCTTGTCCGGCTCATCAGCGCGGATATACTCTAATTGCACGATTAGATCGCGCAAAGCATCCATGCCCCAGTCCAAGGTCCTGAAATGGACCATTCTTGTCCAGAGACCGTCGTGCATTCGGACTCCGCCGCTGGTGCATCCCATTAGCAGATCGAGGACGACGTTGAAGCCTATCAGAATGTAGAGGTCGATGCCGGTGACACGACTGATACCGCGGATTTCGGCCGTTTCTTCTTTGGTGTATAGCTTGCGTAGGCATGTTCGTGCGAGCCAATGGATTGGTTTTCTTGGGATTTTCGGTGCTATGTTGTGAATCACTTCGTCGAATATGTCCGCCACGGCGCGCATTTTCTTTTTGTAGAGTCGCGCGATGGCTTTGTAGCGCTCTTCTGGTGGAAGGGAGAGGTTTATTCTGAAGACTGGAGGCTCTGTTGCCTTCAATTCTTTCAGACGAGCGGCGGTCATTGTTATTGACGATGAAGGTGGTTTTGGCTAACGTGTGTTTCATCCGAAGTAGAGGAGTATATGGTCCGGTCCGAGATTTGTGACGGTGCCTCCAAGACAGATTGTGGCTCGACGGTAGACGGTTGTAACAACTGAACTGGATGATCGGCAGGCTTTGGCTGATTCTGCTTCTGGGGTTTGCCGACATCCGTCAAAAGAATGATACCAACGAGGTTCTCTTATACTCTTCACTCAGATGAGCTTCATTGCATGAAATTGTTGCCTGGAGCCCTGCATATCCCCAGGAGCTATGTATAGATCGGCAGTCAAAAGTTAGAACTTACCTTAGATGGTTATAGACCATCCCTCCCAACGCCATGACTCTATCTAGGCTGACGTATAACAAGCTCGTTTTAACTGAAAGGAGGTCTAGGGCTCGACGTGGCTCGTTTTGCCAAGACTTGCTTCGTCGAAGATCTTCCTGCACCTCCTGCTTCAGGTACCCAACGCGACATTCCGGCTTTGGTTGGATATTGGAGCTGGGCCGCTGGCCGACTCAATAGCTGTGGTCAACCGAAAATTCTCGTTTGACATCTCATGCGATTGCCATACAGGGACTCTAACGGTAACACCAACTCTGCCTCCTGAGGCTGTATTGCTCCGATTGGCAGCTCCATGATTATACTGCGATTCCGAATGGGCGACTATCTCAAAATTTAGCCCGGCTGGCTCAGGCTGCGTGCTGGCTTAGTGCATGCTGAGAGCTGCATGAACCAATTCCACGGGGATGAGTGCAAGAGATTGCCGGATCGTCATGGATGATCGTCGCTGCAAAGCCTCTCAGTGGCCCAGCTATACACGCATACTCTGCTCAGCCCCAATGAGCTCTTGGCATCGGTTTGTTTATCAATCATGAGGGGTGATGATTCTGCAGTTCGTGGTAGATCGGTTATCAGGCTGAAAATGAAATATGAGGAAATATGATTTGAAAATTTGAACGTTCACAGTTCCAGGCCGCGCCTTCTATTCAGTGGCCCGCACACCGCGGCGCCAATCATCTGATCTCAACAAGCCCTATCTAAGATCGCCAACCAGCGAATCCGGAGCCTTCGAGGCCACTGATATTGTTTTCGAGCGACGAGTACCAAAGGGCAATCCATTATCTTCTGCCCTACAGACTCCAGAAGAATTCCGAGTGACAACTTACTTTACAAGGCGAGTGGACGTCGGCTCCTGTCTAATGCTCCACCAATTTCGCCGAGTCTGCGGGGAAATTCCAACAGAGCGGAAAGTTTCTCCGACGGAATTCCCATTGAGTCCACCTTGCTTCATTGACCTCCATTCTACCTCGGGGACACCACAAAATGGGGCAAATATCATAACCAATATATGTATAACACAGAGAATACTGTGCACAATTTCTCATGTCCTCCTCCGATCAGTTCACCACCGGGGCGCAGGACTTCCGCGCCACGGTGGACGATGATGGGCTCGACGCCGATTACAGTATGGTCGACGAATATCCAGAGGAAATAGACTACTATGTCCTGCTAGGGCTTTCACGCAACCCGCCTCCCAAAGACTCCGAAATCCGATCAGCCCACCGCAACTTGACACTCAGCTTCCATCCGGATAAACAGCCGGAGCACCTCCGCCATGCCGCGGAGACTCATTTCATGTATATCCAGGAGGCATATGAGACCCTCATCGATCCGAAAAAGCGCGCCGTGTATGATATAGCTGGCGCAGAGGGCGTCAGGAGGGAATGGGGCAAGCATGGGACTATGGGTCCTCATGGAGAGGCGGAAAGACGAGAAGTTGGTGTCAAAACGATGTCACCAGATCAGTTCCGGCGATGGTTCTTGAATAAGATGAAGAGACAGGAACGTAAGGCGGTGGAGAGTTTGGTTGTCACCAGGGTATGCTTCTGTGGGAGGTGGCTCGAGAGCTGGACCATTGCTGATCTTGACCGGGTTGATTTTAGGGCGGTATCACACTGGGAATTGATGCCTCGAATATGGTCTCAGTCGACGAGGATGAAGACGTGCAGTTCCATATACCCTCGCCGAGAATGAACGCATACGGAATTTCGCATAGCTTCCGCACGCCGGTGATGTTGCCACGCATCTGGAGCACGGCAGACGACGAGACAGAAACATCGGACACAGAAAATAGCACCGGAGAAGACGCCGAAGAGGAGGAGGAGGAGGATATGATGGTTACATTCAATGCTGGTATAACTGGAGGCTTGGCCAGCAAAGTCCAAAAAGCTCAAATTGAATACGAGGATGGGAGTGTAGTCGAAGAACCGGTATGTTGTACTGAAGCTTTTGATCTCCAAATCTAGCTAACCATGGTTAGTTCACAATGCCACCGATCTTGGCAGCCAGTAACTTTCAACTTGGGGCATCTGTTACACCCAATTTCAGGAATCTGGTGGGCACCAAGGGAATCTGGGCCAAACATCCCTTCTCGCTTCTCGGAGACTCTGCGGTAACGTTTGAGGCCCTTCTTCTTCCTGTCCCGTCTTTGAAAGCAACCTTTGCGCGGGCTGTCCAGGTTATTCCTGGTACCAGGCCATTTCATGTCAACGTGACCAGTATACACACGCGTTCTTTGGGGGAAACGCCACCATCGTTCGAGGTTCACATCTCAAAACAGATTGCTAAAAGGAAGCTTGGTATCCTGGAATGGTCGAGTGGACAAGTTGATTGGCCCGGATTCATTCAAACCTTGTTCCCATCACTCGGTATGGGATTCCAGAGCATTTTGTCGTCTGCCAACGAGTTTAGCAACCTGCAACTTGGTCTCATCTCACTCCCTGAGAAGGCTCAAGCTAAGGTAGATTTTGACGACGAAGATGAAGAGGACGAAGAAATGGATGAGGAGGTTCAGAAACTTCTCAAGAAGAAACGCAACATCAACCAGTCTGCGGAGCAATGGCAGACCCTTCTCCAGGTCTCTCCCACAGGTGGCGCACTTGCCCTCAATTATTCTCGTAATCTTTTCTCCGGCACACCCGCTGACGATCCCGTGAGGACCGAATGGAGCTCTGAGGGCTACTTCCCGATGCCGGAAATGGAGCAGGCACGCGCTGTCCGACTCGAGATCGCAAGCATGCTTCAGGCAGATATGTCTCTAATCTGGACAATCAAGGGTGTGCGCCGGGTAGGCGAGTACACTCGCGTTGGCCTCGGCATTGGCATCGCTGAAAAGGGTATCATGATGACAGTTTCGTGGAGCCGCCTAGGACAAAGAATTGAGTTCCCGATCAACATTTGTCCGGCCAGTGAAGCCACGTCCGGCGCTGCAGCTCTGACGGCTATTCTCCCTTGGCTGGCCTACTGCGCGATTGAATTCGGTTATATCCGCCCGCGTGATAAGAAGAAGCGTCGACAGGCCGCAGCTCGCCGCCACCGCGAGCTGAAGAAGCTTATCCCGAAGAAACGCGAGGAAAGTCTCCAGGCCGTCGAGCTCATGAGCGATCAAGTGCAAAGGCGGCAAGCACGAGAGGAAGAACAAGATGGTCTTGTCATCCTCAAGGCTGAGTATGGTTATGTACCACCCACAAAGAAGAAAGCCAAGAATGGGTTCACGGAACCGTGTTTGATTGATGTTACTGTTCCTGTTGCCGCGCTAGTCAACCGGGGTCAGTTGGTGATCTCTGGTAAATCCAGAAAAGTAAGTCCACCGATGCCTGATTTGTGTGACTTAAGCAACTAACTCGTATCCGCCTAGTTCCAAATTCTGGGATTCTACGACCCGGCACCATTGCTGCCCAAACGTTTGAGTATCTGGTACAGATTCCAGGGGCGTGACCATTTTGTCGAGGCAAGCGAGAAAGAAGATATCGTCTGCCCCGTCCGTACACATCTTATATCTACGTGAGGATATTTGAGTCTCGTCGGGGATGTTGGATATCCCCTATTTCCATGTAATTATAGCATTTGGTGGTTTATTAGCACCAACAATCAATCTGAAGCTCCCTTCTTGACATTGCATTTGTAGCTATTGGCAAGGTTGATGATACTGAATCCATGATTTCCAGTCCGCGGTTAGGATCGCCTGGATGGAGTGAGCGTCCGGTTTGATTTCGGACGTAACTATAAGCATGAAGAGAGAAACTGGGTTTGGTCGGGAAGGTGACGAGAAGGGACCTTGAGTCGTGGCACGTGACAATCCTTGACAGAGCACAGACCATACGGCAGTCAAAAGGAAGCAACTACGCAATTAAGACTTGGCATTCCGCTACGGCGCTGCGCATGGACCGACTGCGCAGTTTGTTCCGAAAAGCCAAATGAAGCGTCACTCCATGATGCATCTCCATCATTCACGAGTGCACAGCTCTTGAGTTGCTCACTCTCACAATGTCTACCTCTATTGCTTCTGGGCTTTTTAAGTCCCTTCCAAAGCCAAAATACACTGGCGAGGATGAGGAGTTGCCACAGCATGCGCAGCCCCGTGGTCCGCGGGTCGTCAGCGCCGACCAGCTTGATGAAACACAGGTTGTCTTACGGGTGAGTTGTATCTAAGTTTCCTTTTCCGTAACTAGGTCTAACTAATTCTACCTCTAGAGAACCGGTCCTCCGCCCTACGGAAACCGCGCAGGATGGCGGCCTCGCGCCCCCGAAGATTTTGGAGATGGCGGCGCGTTCCCAGAGATCCTGGTCGCTCAGTACCCTCTTGACATGGGCCGAAAGGGTACATCCTCGACTTCAAATGCGCTTGCTGTTCAGGTTGATGCTGAAGGCAAGGTCAAATACGATGCGATCGCCCGCCGTGGGCACGCCGACAACCGTACCGTACATGCCTCGTTCAAGGATCTGATCCCGCTACGACAGCGGGTGAATATGGGAGAAATTTCACTGGAGAAGCCATCCGAAGAGGAGATCCAGGCTCAGATGGAAAAGACAAAAGCCGCCCTCTCAACATTGGTCGAAGGAGCTGCGTCCGCGCAGAAACCGAAGAACGTCAAGGGCGGACGGAGAGCCGAGCCGACCTTCGTTCGATATACCCCCGCGAACCAGATGGGCAACAATGGCCGCCAAAATGACCGCATTATGAAGATCGTTGAGCGACAAATAGACCCTATGGAGCCTCCCAAGTTCAAGCACAAAAAGATTCCCCGTGGCCCACCGTCTCCCCCACCTCCTGTTATGCATTCGCCGCCGAGGAAGCTCACTGCGGAGGATCAAGAAGCTTGGAAGATTCCCCCGCCAGTCTCAAACTGGAAGAATCCCAAGGGTTATACTGTGCCCCTGGATAAGCGGTTGGCTGCTGATGGACGTGGACTTCAAGATGTCACTATCAACGACAAATTCGCCCAATTCGCAGAGGCTTTGTTCACCGCAGATCGACATGCCCGTGAGGAGGTGCAGCTCCGAGCTCAGATGCAGCAGAAGTTGGCTGAGAAGGAGAAAGCGCAGAAGGAGGAACACCTTCGGATGCTGGCACAGAAGGCTCGCGAGGATCGCGCAGGTCCCAGCCGTCGGGCTCGTTCCCGCTCACGAAGTGTGACCCGCAGTGTATCAGTCTCATCGTCCAGGTCCGCCACGCCCAGTGATGAGGATGAAGCCGCTCGAGACCGCGCCGAGGCTCGCCGCGAGCGACGACGTGAAGACGAGCGCAAGTTGCGCCAGTCTCGCATGGGTACGGAACGCCGCATTCAGGCCATGGCCCGAGAACAGAACCGTGATATATCCGAGAAGGTGGCGCTTGGTTTGGCCAAGCCGACACAGAGCTCTGAAACCATGTGGGATTCGCGTTTATTCAACCAGACCAGTGGCATGCAAACTGGTTTCAACGAAGACAACCCTTACGACAAGCCGCTGTTCGCTGCGCAGCACGCCATCAACAGCATTTATCGTCCTCGTGCCCAAGCTGACGCCGACGATGACGATGCAGGCGAAGGCGAGATGAGTCGGCTCGAAAAGACGAAGCGATTTGAGGTTTTGGGACGCGCCAAGGAGGGCTTCCGGGGCGCTGCTGAAGCCGAGGTAAGCTTGTTCAATACCGGTTATCTTTATACATCGCTAATAAATTTCTTCATAGGAGCGCGAAGGTCCTGTCCAATTCGAGAAGGATACTGCCGACCCATTTGGCATCGATAACATGATTGCCGATGTGACTTCTGGCCAGAAGCGGTACGGGATTCAGGAGGTTGAGAGTGACGACCGCAAGTCAAAGCGCCCGAGGGTTGGCGACGACTGAATCAATATGTGACATTTTTTCTCTCTCTGTGATCTCTACTTGCGTACCGAAAAATATCCTCATGCATTGCGGGCGTTTTTGGCAGTGCAATCTCTACCACCATGTTGTTTCTCGAAGGCAAATCGGGAATTCAAACGAGTCGATCAGGCTTGCGTCGCTCAAACGGGAGATGCTTCTCATCTTCACCTACATACCAAAGCGTATACTAATCACATTCGTGCATCTCAATCAGTAGCATTTTCTCATCTCTACGGTATGAATATGGCCACGTCGACCAATGACGCGGTTGGCCTATTTCAAGCTCAGTTACGCCAGTTTGGGAACAAATAACGCATGGAGGCACAATCCAATTAACTACTAGTTGATTACAATAGACAACATTGACCCCTTGACACAATGAGATGACTCAGTTCTTCATCTGCTTCATGTTGGGAGACAGCACACTCTCCAGCCACTTGTAAGCCACCGGAAGACTGTCAGGGTATCCCATATGGAGTCGGTTCTCGAAGAACCGACCTTCCTTAGGACCTCCGTGGTTGAGGAGCACCATCGAATCCTCAATGGGGACACAACCGTCATCAACGCCCTAGAATTGGTTAGCTTGTTTCTTTCCCACGCGTAGTCAAAATGCGGCATAAATACATTGAGCAAAAGCAGACGGCAGTTGTCCTGATCAATAATACCAGTCTCAACAAGCGAGAATTTCTTTTTAGAATTCTGCACGAAGTCTTCTAGATTATCATAGCCATACTTCTCAGCCAAAGCAGGCGTAAGCCTAGATGGAATATCATTAGTGACGACCAGAAAAGGCAAAACCATCAGAACTTACTCAAACGGATACTCATGGTCATTAGCCTTAGCCAACCACTCCGGATCAAACACATAATGCGACCCAGGCCCATGAGCAACAGACCCCGCAAGCCTCTCACGATGCGTACAAGCCGCCCGAATAGCATAGTACCCGCCCGCACTAAGTCCCCAAGCCGCAACCCGCTCCATATCAAACTCCCTCCGCCCAGCCATGTAATCAAGCACACTCGACCAAAGCCTATCCGCCGACTCCGGATCCGCAGGATCAGCAGGAGAATCCGCCGTCCCCGGAATTTCCACGATCACAGTCGCCCAGCCGCGGTTGACGATCTCGTGGCTTCGCTGGCTGTTGTCAGGTCTGTACCCATCCAGACCTGTCATGAGCAGCACAGACGGCACGGGCCCGTTGCTCGCTTCCTTGGGAAGTCGGATGTAGAGCGGGATTGTGGCGCCATCGCGGCCCGCGCGGTGCTTGTGCGGGATCACCTCTTCTTTGATGATGGGGGTCCAGAGGGAGGCGGCTTGGAGGTAGACTTTCTTTTGGAGGTTGAAGGCGCGGCGCTTGATGGAGGTTTCTGGCTTGGTTGATGGGCTTACGTAGGGGAAGCGGGAGATGCGGAGCACGACTGCTGCGCGGCGGTAGAGGTCGGACGCTGTGGAGGTTTGGCCTTTCGAGAGGGCTTCGTTGGCTTGAGCTTCGAGTGCTGCTGCTGTTGGGAGGAAGGCTTCGGTGTAGGCATCGGTGGAGGCGTCATTGATGTTTTCCTTGGATATGTTAGGGCTGGGATGTCTGGTTTTGTATGTCTGGGATTAGGGCTTACCGCGATGAGCTTCTGGAAAATCGGCTCAAAGTCCTCGATGGAGCCGTCGTGGAATGGGTAGATGGATTTGGTGCACTGCAATAACGACTGATGTTAATCTCTTGGGATTGTTTCGTGCCTGGGCTGTGAGACATACGCAGAATTTCCACTTCGTCTCCCACAAGGCCTTGATAGAACCCTTGTGCGGGTAGACGTTGTCGAACTTGTCCCCGAGAATCCAGTTCACCATTTTGACTTTGATACGGATGAAGTGAAATAATCAATTGGCTATAGAGAGGAATTGTTCCGTTTAATATCTTACATGTGCGTGTAACGTGCCATTCTGAGTGCTTTGCAATCACCTGCTCTCGCTGGTAACAGCTTCTACAATGCGGAGCCAAGGCAGAATAACGGCGATCAGATGCAACCAGTAGGTTGTCGATGCCACGCGCTTGAAACAGGGGCGATCTATCGACTTGGTAACCTTGGCAGGGCATGGCCGCATCGGGAATGCTTCAGTTCCAGATCCGGGGGAAGGATGATCGAGCATGACGGAAAAGATCTTGAATCGAAGGGGTGTCGATCTTGTTTCCGATTCCTTCTATGTACCTTACGAGCGCTCTCGGCTTTCATTTATTGGCCTTAGCTTCGAGATTGGTCTTGTTCTCGTTGAGCTTTCGGTACATTTCATACAACGCGTTCTACGCAGTATACTCGGACCTATCATATTGTACGGAGGGTAAATCGGCGTGAGAACAAAACTCTTCACTTAAAGCATGTTTAACGTAATACCTACACGGTGAGGCATTGAGAATGGACAACTATATATGAGTGAGAAATCCAATGCATAGCTCTCAGTTTCAAAATCAGAAACACCCAAACACCACCTAAGATCTCTACCAAGTTCAATTAGATGTTGGCACCACCATTGCATGGCAGAATTTGGCCTGTAAAGAACATCATTAGTCATTTTCCCTTAGGTGGTCAAGTCAGCATTCCAGTACTCACCGTTGATCCATTCTCCAGCAGGACTGGCCAGGAATGCCACAATGCGGCCGATATCCGCGGGCACACCACAGCGCCCAAGGGGGCTACCATTAGCCAAAGCTTGCTCAATCTCCTCAATAGAAGAGTTCTGGTTGCAACCAGGCGCATAACGCCACGCATTGCTCAACCACATATCACTCTTGACACCAGCAGGCGCAATCGCATTAACAGTAGCCTTCTTCTTGCCGAAATCAGCAGCGAAGCAGCGAGTAAAGCCCTCGACGGCACTCTTGCTGCCCGCATAAAGTGAATGTCCGGGGACGCCCACACCAGCAGCGATAGACGACATCAGCACGACACGGCCGCCGGGCTGGATGTGCTTGTAGGCGTTCTTGGCGACGAAAAACTGCGCTCGTGTGTTAAGGTCGAACACCTGGTTGAAGTCGTCCAGGGTCGTCTCGGACAATGGTACGAACTTCTCGGTTCCAGCGTTCGACACCACGATGTCCAGTCGTCCGAAGTGGCTGACTACCTGCGTGAAGAGGCTCTCGATTGACTCGACTTGCGTCAGGTTGGCTTGGAAGGCTGCGCCGTGGACGCCTTCTGCTTCGATTTGTTGGACCACTGAATCGGCGGTCTTTGAGCTGCTGGCGTAGTTGATGGCGACGTTGGCGCCCTTCTTTGCAAGCTCCAGGGCGATGCCGGCGCCGATGCCGCGACCGCCGCCGGTAACTAGGGCTACTTTGCCGGCAAGCTCGAGCTGGGTGGCATGAGGGTTGGGGACGACCATTTTTGTAGACGATTGATTGTTGATAGAGGGAGAGGTGAAGGGGTGTATAGGACTAAGCGCTGGTAGGTGGGAGAAGTAGCCTAATATTCAATCTGTAGTCTTGCAGTCGCATAAAGACGTTCTGGGCTGCAATCAGCTTTCTGGTATAGTTCATCCATTCCCACTGCCTATTGCAGTAGGTGGAGTCTGTGCCTGGATCTGTCGCTGGAATACTGCAATGGTAACTGCCAAGGTCGACACCTTGTACATATTATCTCAAGGGTTATTATGGGGTCCGAATGCCTTACAAGTTACGGTTGCATGGGAATGCGGAACCGAAATCTTTGGCTTTACCAACCCGCATGCGGAAGCCATGAGGCTGTCCCCACCATCTGTCACATCCCGAGCTTTCAGGAGCATTGTTTGCTTCCGGGTTCGAGGATCGTTCTTTCCAGATGCGGGAAATGCTGGTTTCGGGGAGACAAGGCCAAAATGAAATTTGGATATACTCGCACTCGGGCCTCGACGGCTCGTAACTACCATCAGAAGCTCAAAATATTCACACACAAGTCACTACCTGATCGACGATCATGTCTCCTGCCATAAAGAACATAACCCCTGAGCCCAACTTGGACATCAGCTTCCAAGGTTGGTCTATACGTGCATGTGACTAGACTCATACTAACAACTACAGACTATCTCATCCTCTCGAAGCTTGTATTCGACTGGGCTGATAGTTACGATGCCAAGGTACGCATCTTGTCATCGCCATATGAGACCACCACTGACTATCTCCAGGACTGGGATCGGCTGCGCAGTATCATTGCCCCGACCTTGACTGTCGACTACACCAAGATCGGCCTGAAAAGATGGGACAACATGGCCGCTGATGACTACATGGCCATGGTTACCCACCCTGGCTTCCTCGGCGACAAGACCATCAAGACTCAGCATCTGCTTGGCCAGACTTGGTGGGAGAAGATCTCTGACACTGAGGTCATTGGTCACCATCAGTTGCGTGCTGCGCACCAGGTCTACGAGACTGTCGAGCTGGAGACTGTCAAGCTACGCGGTCACTCCCATGCTACAAATGAGCACTACTACCGCAAGATCAATGGTGTTTGGAAGTTCGCTGGGCTCAAGCCCGATGTTCGCTGGAATGAGTTGCGCTTTGAGGAGGTCTTCAAGGGTCTTGATTAGATATAGGTACATGGGAGGCTAACCGTTCATCGGGGGGACCTGATATAATTCCGAGCAATCATTGACCAAATCTTATTCATTCTCATTGCCTATCCGAGTAGCCATGCGACTTGGTGAAGCAAGCTCCAGCTAGATGTGTCTATTGCAAGATGACGTTGGCAGCAATAGCAGCAAAACTAGAACCCGACTTCCGAGCCTGAAGTTTTATTGACCGGTGTAACTATCCACGCTACAGTGGTCGTAGTCATCATACTCGTCAACTGCTGCAGGCATTTCCTCGGGTTGCTCAGTCTTCCCCTTGAGGTCTTCTTCCGCCTGGGCCCTATCCATCATTCTAGCGATAGCGGATTCCACCAAAGAATTGATCCACATATCATGTGGTGTCTGGGAAGAAACCTCACGGAGGTGATTAGCAATCTCCTGAAGTTTGAGTTTTCCTTCCATGGCACGGGTATCAAGACATTTCCGCGGGCAAAGATATTTGGATACCTGTTCCGTTGCGAACAGCCTCGTCCATAATAGAAAATCCTTATCGACAGAGATGGACAACTTGCGCAGCTCTTCAGATACGTGCATTCTCAGTGAATCGTCCCGGGTGCCGGATACCCCTGTGGATGGCCATTCTCGATACGCAGTCTCCAACAAGCTAATGATGTATTTGCCTGCAGGCGACCGAAGTATCGAGAATAGGTTTCCAGCCTCATAAACGGCGTCCCTGCGGACTGCAGTTGTCGAGGGTTCCGCTTCGGGTGATAGATTGGTCGAGGCATCGGCTTCCCCTGTGGCTCGGATGTTGCTTGTGGTCGAACTTGAGGAGACTTCTCCAGATACACGCTGCTCGGGCACTTTACCTGCGAAGCTGGCTGGGAATAATGGGGATACCTTGGCAATCCCGGGTCCTAAACCAGCCGTAGGAGTTCTGTTGCTCATTTGACTCGTCGACCGCGGTGTTGTTAACTGAACGGATGTTCGTTTGTAAACAGTCACCCGGAAAGTCGAAAAGTGGTGCCTACAATTGTAATCGACGTGTCTTCCAGTATGGTGAGCTTCTAATCTCGATGAACAATCATGGGGTCATACTTGTCTGTTATCCAATGTTGTATGGGCAACCTTTGGTTGGTCTCGGCAAATTCTCCCCAGCCAACAGGCACATAGTGTCGAGGTTTGTGGGCACCAGGTTTTCGATGCACCCCGACGCAAAAGGGGACATCGAAACCTGGATTCTCGTCTCTGTGTGCTGGCGGTGGGTGCTTTGCTTTCGCCCAGTAGATGAAGAATCCGAGTCGATAGTTCTCGGTCCCAAGATTTGCGGGTCTGATATTATTGCAACAGAAAACTTCTAGGTTGGCTGCCATAATGGTAATTAGTGCTCCGACGTGTATCTAGTGATTGAATCTGGGTAAATGGGAAGCTCCTCGGCAGCTATGATACCGCGACTTGTTTAGAATTTACTGAGCGAGTCATTATTCGCGAATCGCTCATGAGTCATGGTCTACGTGATTCACCATCGGTGATGATAAGTTGATAACATTTGTATTGACACTCTACTCGATTTATGACGTGTCTGAGGACATCATCTGCTTTGTAAATTGTACCTGTGGTTGAAACATGGGGTGGTATATCGATTCCAAGCAACATGCCCTGCCTAAACTATATGCGCCTTCCATTCTCCCAACATCGCGTAGATTCAACAAATCCAAAAGCCAAACTCCTAATACTCTGTGCACCGCTCTCCTAATACTAATCAAAAGCCATATCTCCGTCCACCGTATCGCAACAATAGCTACCGTAGTCATCAGAGGCGAGCCAAGAAAAGTAGTAGCCATATTCCTCCACATCCAGATAGCACTGATCAATACTATCATCACGCACGGCAACCTCTTCACCCTGTAGAGTCAGACGAGAGGCCGTCTCATCCTCTCCTCTGAAGTAATCCTGCCCCGAGTCAACATCGAGACTCGGCAAAGAAGATCCGGCCTGTTCCAGATCTTCAGAGTAATAGTACTCCTCAAAACCCGTATCATCAGACTCACTATCCAACCTCCCATCCCAGCAATCGACCCATTCAACTCTAGATCCAATTTCAGACCCATTTCGCATCCGATTCCCAGTCCGGGGGCGGTACGTCGAACTAGTCCGATGACCCGGGATAGATCCAGATCTAAATTCAGATCCAGATCTCACAGGTACTCTACCCCGTCCCTGTCCTTGGGCCTCAACACCTCCCTTTTTCGATCTAAGCGCATCCTCAATTCTCGAAAGTGCCTTTGCGATATTCGCCCGAAACCTCGATCCCGTCTCGGGTCTGAACTGATAAACGCTAATCTCGAAGATCCGTTCATGCTGTTTACACTGTAGTCTTTCGTACCTGTATCACGATCCATGTTAATGCTCACTGTGTGAAGTAAGAACCGGGGAGAAAAGAAACTCACGCAACACGCTTTGATCCATCTGGTCTTGCTTGGAATGTTTCTTCGAAGCTGCTGGAATCTTTTGCCGTGAAGGAGCGGTTGTATTCGTATTCTTTGGATCCATTGAGCTGCATGGAGAATTGGGTATAGGTGGGGGTTGGTTGCTTGGAGGAGACTGTGAGAGGAGGAAGAGTCGTGGAATTTGTCGGGGTTGTCGTTGTGGCCCATTTTGTGAATTCTCTTAGGGTTTGGTTTTTGGCTGAGGTTATCGCGAGTTGGTGGAGGTTTGAGCAGCAGAAAAGTTGGGGCATCTTGCTGTACACAGTGTGTCGGATAATATGTAAACTGTAGTTGGGATGTAATTGATGGGATGATTTCGGTGTTGTTCAGAACGGCTTTTTTGATAAGGACTATTTGGGGGCTATAGGATGTACTTGTAGGTAGGGTTGGTTTAGTGATGCAGTCAGGATGTGCTAATTTCTACCCGAATGGGTTTCGGGGGTGATTCTATAGATATCTGGGAATAAGGTTAGGGTTACGGTTATCATGGGCGAAGATACAGTGGTCCGATGTCAAAATTGGGTAGTAGGACCAAGGATCAAATGTTTATGTGTCCATGGTTGAATTAAAGGTTGCTGTGGTCTTGACGACGTGTTTCAAACATGTCACCTACACTGACACTGAAAAGAACCTAGTGATAAAGAAGACGCTCTCATTGACCAAATTAGGATTATCATTGTCTGTTTATAAGACATGAGAAAAGAAAAAGAGACTAATCTACAAGCTTCTCTTTTGTAAACCAGTAACACCCTATTCCCGTCGCAGGTTTTGCAAGGGTTCGAACTCCTCGAAGCCATTGGGGAGATGATTGGGTCTAGGATCGGTCAGTCGATGTGCACATTCGGGAAAGAAAATCTTCTTGGCATAGAGGCTGTACTTACCCATGGTGGTAATCAATGTTATAGGCGTTTTGAGTCGGCCGCGGGATGTGCGTGATCTCCGCGTGGATGCTCAAGTGGTGGTCGTGCGGCTTGTCCGGGTTGTCGATGTGGATGTTAGACCCATCGATGTGCAGGGGCCAGGAATTGCTAGTGTCTACGTTGCTGAAGTACGTAGAATCGTGGTGCTTAGGTTTCGGGTGCGAGTCCAAGGAGTAGTTTGGTTTCGGGTCGAACTCTGGCTGCGGTGCGGGAGATGGAGCTGGTGCCGGAGCCTGGGACTGCTCGGAGTGAGGAGCGGGAACGTGAGAGGGCCTTTGGGTGTGCAAAGGCTTGGGCACGGTGGCCTTCGTGGTGGGCTTGGGGGCCGGAGCCGGGGCTGGAGCCGAAGCTGGAGCCTGGGACTGCTCGGACTGAGGGGCGGGAACGTGGGAGGGCCTTTGGGTGTGGGAAGGCTTGGGCACGGTGGCCTTCGTGGTGGGCTTGGGGGCCGGAGCCGGGGCCTTGCTGCTGGGCTCCTGCGCCGATGGGACGTGCCCGTTGGGAAGGTACAGGGCACCATGGCTACCCGGGGTAACCTCGGTATCGAGTCCACTCAAGTCGAGTCCGTCCTTACCAGCAGCGTTGCCGCTGACGGGCTGCGGGTAGGCGGCGCAAGCATCGTAGTGGCTCTTGGGTGGCGCCTTGATGGTCTTGGCGAAGGTCTCGGGTGCCTCGATGATGGTGGCCATCAGGCCTCCTTCGACATGCCATTCGACGTGGCAGTGCAGCATCCAAACACCGGGGTTGTCCGCGCGGAACCGGAGAACTGCGTGTCCGTTATTCTGGACCATGATGGTGTCGCGCTTGACCGGAGTCTTTGACACGTTGGGACCCAGGCCGTTGTAAAAGCCACCGTTGACATCGGTGCGCTGCAGGACTTGGAACTGGTGACCGTGCAAGTGCCAGGGGTGCAGGTTGTTGTGGTGGTTATTGATCACAAGTTCGACAATATCGCCGTGCTTGACGACGAAGGGATTAACCTGTCCGTATACGGCTGGGTTGGAGGCGAACTCGGGACCCACAGTGTTGGCAGTGTACAAGCTTGGGACCTTGGGGGAGATGTAGGTCTTGTTGTTCACGGTGAAGCGTGGCACACCATTGATCAAAGCATTACCGGTGTCCAAGATGATCTGGTGGTTCACAGGCTGCAGCAAAGGCTCGCGGTCGATTGGCACAAAGTCGAGATCATCCACAAAGTCAAAGTCGGTTCCAAAGACAGGAGGCGCGGGCAAGGGCTTGGACTCGTCGTATACGAGCCAGGCGGTAGCATTGGGGTTGTAGCCATCGGGGATGGTGCGGTTTTCGTAGAAGAACATCATGTTGACATCCATGGTATCCCAGATGGCGAAGTTCCTGCTAGCGTCGGGCTTGGTCTTAATCAAGACACTCGTGCGCTGGCCAGTCGCAATGCGCAGGAATCTCTTGCCGGCGGGATAGGGCTCAACGTAGGTTCCGTCGACCTCCACAACGGTCATCTCGTGACCATCGAAAACCCAGGTGTGTCCAGGCCAGTTTCCAGTACAGATGATATGCACTAGATACGTCTTATTGGGAAGGACCTTGATCTTGGTGTTGGTCGAGTCGTTGATCAATGCCGAGTCAGGAAGAGGCTCCCCACGGGGCCCATTCGGGGTGACCTTGGACTGGAAGGTGTTCAAAAGCCCGGGCATTTCCTGGTGGTACCAGTCGCTCAGGGTAATTGTAATTTCTTCATCAAATTTGAAAGGAGGATGAGGGTCGTGGACAATCAGAGCACCTCGGAAGCCATCTGGGTACTGGCCCATGTTGTGCGAGTGATACCAGTATGTTCCAGGGTGGTCGACCTATATGAGGTTAGAACGCGCTTTGCCGTCTTGTCTTGGGAATGCTTACATCGAAGTGATATTGCATGTGCGAGCCAGGAGCAAGAGGGCACTGGGTGACTCCGACGGCACCATCCATGACACCAGTGGAAGCCTGGCGGATACCATGCCAGTGAATACCGGTGGATTCATTTCCAAGACCATTGTAAACATCGATGATCAGACGGTCACCGACAACCGCATCAATCTGCGGGCAGGGCCATTGGTGGTTGATACCAATGACCGGACGCGAGAACCCATCGGGGGCAGCATTCACCCAAGTGACATTCCAATTGAGGTAGACGTCCTTGGCTGCGGCGAGGCCGGTGCAAGCGGCCACAGCCAGTAGGCCAAACTTGAACATGTTCGCCGCGTTGAACGAGTGAATAATAATTAATGGCCCGAGTCAGAAGTATACTAGAAATTTCAAAAGAATGCGATTGAGGCCGAACAGGAAGCCAAAGAAAGAACGAATATAAAGAACGTGGTTGTCGAAATCGGCGTAGGTCGGCCGCTGTGTTGGATATCCACAGGAATCGGCCGGATACCAAGTCTTTTAACCACGGTCAAGAAGAGAGCAAAACAAAAGCTTTTGTTGATCTGCACCAGGGGCCTGAGTATGTTGGCTTGGTCGGACCCTGTTTGTTCCATGTCGCGACTCGCCAGGATGTCATTGGTGCTTCCTTCATTCATGGCTTCGAGACAGGAACGTATAACCGGGCTGTATTGTCTCCGAGCCCTGGTTGCCATTGTTATTCGGTGAAGAATGTGCTGTGAGAGCAAAGGAATGCAGGTACTTTTAGCCGCTCGGGTGTACATATCAAGGTACTCCGTAGGAAGTGGTTCCTGAAATGCCGCGCAAGGGGGCATACCCGGTAACCCCGGTCGGTAGGTTCACATGGTTGTCGTTGGAAGTAAACAGCAGCTTATAGCTTCATTTTGATTTAATGAATCAATATGGTGCATAGCATATAGGTCTGGAGCTGGAGGCAGCATGTACTTACATGGAGGTAGTACGGTAGTTAGTGGATTTCTATATCGAGCTCGATAACTTCCTCGGCTTGAGTCGGGTGATCGGCAGTGGGGGCACAAAGCCCTAAGAGACTAAGTCCTATGAGATATATTCCACCTCCAGAACCGTTTCGAACGAGATAGGCATCACGGCAATCGGTTAAGCCTCTTGAGTCATATCTAGGTGGAAAGGAAAAGTATGAGGGCGTACATCCCCCACAGATAAGGCCAGAACCTTCAGCCACCGACGTTCCAAATCAGGCGTGTGACGTTGCACTAGTAGGAAGTCTCTTCGAGCTCATGACTCTTAAAGCGGCAAAGAGCAAAATATAAGAAGATGGGCTGGAAGCCATAGCTTGCACCAGCCCTAGGATATATGCACGAACAACTCCGAGAGGTCATAGAATCCCGTTATCTCTGGCAATTCACGAGGCTTGACGCCGTAGTGCGGGGGATTTGCAGGGTCACGTTTTGCTCGAGGACTCGCATTATCGCATAGGCTGTTCCCACAGTCTTCAAGAGTATTTCGTGTCATTCTTATGGTATGTATAGGTGTATAATGGGATTGTTAAATAAATAAGAAAGTAAGGAAGAGAAGAGAAGAAAATGTGAAGTAAAGAAACTGGCCCCCACACAGACTACGGCACAGACCAGGAACAAGGTGCGTGTCCGTGCACAGAAGGTCCATAATAATGAGGAGACTCGAGACTCGAGACTTTTGATAAGCTGTGGAGTAGAAGGAAAAAAAAAGGAAAAAGGGTTGCATGAAGAGATTGTGTAAGAAGATAAAAAATTGATAGTCGAAGACAAGACGGATGACTCAATTCAGATCATTTTATCTTTCTTCTTTCCCCTTATCATTGTCGTTGTCATCATCCGTGGATGGCGCTTCTCAAACTGCAAATAGCATCATCCAACTTCTATGGCGTAATTTCAGAACATCAAGTCTAAATAGCTGATACATGGATCAACTTCGACAATACCATCCACCATCATGGATCAATCAATGCCTCTTTTCGATGCACAAGTCCATTTCCTAGTGAGTCACCCAACTTCCCGCTTCAACACCAACCAACTAACCCTATTCCAGGAAGAGCCAGTGGTGTTGGTGCATATCCCCTTGGAACTGTACCCTTACTTTTTGAAATCAGTTCTAGGACTCATCTTCGATGAGACCCCGTCGTTGGAAGACAACGAAATTAACGATGATGACGATGAAGAAGCATCAGAAGACTCTGCCTACAAGGCTCCGGCATTCATGAACGTCTCCATCACTCCAGTGGAAGTCTCCGTCATGTGTCCCAGACGTCTAGTGGAAAAATACTTCGTCCCAGTCATGCAAGAACTCGACCAAGTAGATCCCACACTCCGAACCCGTCTAATCGTCAGCGAGAAGGACTACATCGCCATGCAAGTCCTCGGCGAAGGCCTCGAGGCCGGCAAGCGAGTCCTAGAATTAACCAGTCCCCTAGCCCTCGCCGGCATGTACGTACATCCAACTCATTACATTACCTCACAAACAACCCAGCTAACAATACCAAGCTCCATCTTCTTCATCTCCACCTACTTCTCAGACTACATCATAGTCCCCATCCAAAGCAAAAAAAGCGTAATGAACGCCCTAGAAAACAGAGGCTTCCAATTCGACACCGAAACCTCAACCTTCATCACAAATCCCCTAAGCCCACGTCTCGAAAGAAGTCTCTCAGATCTCATTCCCCCAGGCACTCCCCCACCCTCAACCCTAGCTGAACTCCAAGCCCGCACCTTCGCCAGTCTCCGCAAACACCAAATCACACCCTCTGTAGACGACACCCTCCGTCTCGTCCAATGCGCCGCCCACCACGAATACCACTCCCACGAAAGCTCAATGTCTATCCTCCGCGACGCTCTGACAACAGTCCTCTTGGTCGATAACCCCCGCTTCTTATCTCTAACCTTAGCTGCCATGGACCCAGCAGCATCTCTACTACTTGAAAAGCGTCTCCTACCCCGCTTCGCACGCCACTCTGTCTCCAACGATGACGGTTCTGCCCTACTCTTAGGCTCAAAAGAGGACCATCTTATCCCGATTACACTCGACCTCCGTGATCTGCCCCTCGAGGCATCGGGTATTGTCTGTGGTGTTGCCGGGAGATTAGCTGATGCAGCGGCACCGCTGCCGTCCACGGCATTCGGATCGAGAACGTATGACTCTGTTGATGCGCGGCTCGCTGCACTTGATGTCAATGAGGAGGGTGTATCGGGACCCGGGAACAGTTCACATCCCTTGCAGCCGATGCATGGTCTCAGGCCTGATGTTGGGGCTGTGGCTGATGCGGTGGAGATTAGCTTTTTGAGTACGGCGCGCGCGGGCACGATTATTGTTGGTGAGGATGAGTTGGTGAGGGCTGTTGAGGCGCTGGAGAAGGAGAAGGTTCAGCAGTCTGCGCTTGAGGGGTTGGGTTTGGTGTCGGAGACTCCGCCTGATAGTCCGCAGTAGGGATTTCATGGGTTTGGTTGATGGGTCTTGATGATTTATGCTTGATGGATGTGTTCATGTGCTCAAAAGTTGAGGTCTCGGTTGTATGTTTACTTCCACAATATCCTTTTGTATAAATAGTATTATATGACGAGTCATGAATTGATTGTGATTCCATGCGGTTGCCCGGTTGTTGAGCTTTGTACCTATGCCCCCCGCGGGCCATGACCTAGGTAGGGCTGCCCCGTAAATATACTGGAACGACGCGACACCCAACTAGATGGATATGGATTCATGCAACCGATGTCATGATGGAATTATTTGATTATGTAGCTATAGTATGCATATAGTACAGATAAGTTTCGGCAATAGGTCAAGGCCGGTAGAGTGTTTTGCCATGCCACCCTGCAAGCAGGACTATAGTGCCTCGCTCTGGATACTTAGGTTCTGTTGCGTACCAACTGGAGAAATGGCATCCAGGGTCCATATGCTCTTTGTCAAGTCGACTGCAAGCCTCACATGGAGCGAGGGAGATTACCAGACAGCAATTCTGCCACGGAAGATTGAGGGATCATGCGGGATCTCGCCCTGTCCCTGTAACCTGTTCCTGCAGTGGTGGCACGACGAAGCGAGTGGCAATTGAAGAACTGCAATCGTGGATATCGAAGTCGTCAAGTCACCGGGGATAGGTAGATAAAAGGCCTAGTCAGAATCAACCAGCCCATCACTTTCACCCATAAACCCTCACAACACCTAGGAAAAAAACCGTCAGCACATCCACAACCACTTCCCACACCAATACCAAAAGACCAAGACCTACCATCCGACCCCCCAGCAGCCCAATTATTACCCCCCTCATTCCACGCAACACAACTAAGAGCCCGAACCGCCTCACCAACCGGCACAGCAGCAACAACCTCCCCCTCAAGCACATCCCACGCAAAAGCCGCCGCGCCCCCATCCCCACCCTCACTCCCACTCAACACAACCGCATCCTTCATCGCAAAAACAGACCTCACCCTCAACTCCGAATTGCGATATACATGTTTCTGTTTTGCCGGCGGCATCATCGCAGCCGGTTTTTCCTTCTCACCCCCATACGCATTCAACAACTTCCCATCCATCCGATCCAGCATGCGAATATACCCGTCCAACGTAGAAACCAGCAACGCATTCCCGTCCGCCGAGCAGCGCACACTCGTAACCGGGTGCGCGAGGACATCGACAGTTGTCTTCCCCGTTCGCACGTCGTAGATCCGTGCGTGGCCGTCGTAGCTGCCGCTGGCGATTGAGTAAGTGCCCATGTGTACGTGTAGACTTGAGACGGTGTCCGTGGCGTCGGTGAGTGTTTGAATGGGTTTGTAGCTTGAGGAGCGGGTGTCCCAGATATTGATGCTTGTGTCTGCGCTGCCTGGGAAGGGGTTAGGGGGTGTTATGTTTGCTGGAATTTTGGACTCGAGGGAGGGAGGGTGGGCTGAGCTTACCGGTTACCACTACCGAGTCGCCATCGCCGGCGAATTGCACTGCTTCGATTCGGCTGTTATGGCCTGACCATCTTCGGATTGTGATGCCTTGCTCTACGTCCCAGAGGAAGGCTTGCCGGTCGCCGCCTACGCTGGCGAAGCGGGAGTTGTCGCCTGCGACGGCGACGTCGAGGACGGTGTAGCCATGTGCTTCGTATTTTTGAATTGGGGAGGTGGTTTCTATGACTGTGTGGCCGTCGGATTTCGTTGGGACTGCGCGCGACAGGTGGACTGCTCGGTCTGTGGAGCCTGTGAGGATGTAGGTGCCCCCGGAGCTGGAGTAGGTCACCGCGTTGACGGAGCCTGGAGGGTGTTACTTAGTGGCTTTTGTCGGGGACACGCGATTGGGACCGCGCGTATGTATTTGGAGCTCACCATTGTGTGTTTTGAGAACGTGTATAGGCTTAGTTGGGAACGCTGTTCGCGGCATGGCCGTCGAGTTGGGGTAGAAAGAAGGAGTTGGCGGGCCTCGGGAGCTTGGAGAATGCGGGATGAAGTTGGAGCTCTATGGGTCAAAAACTACAATGGGAATAGGCCACGACTCTACGTAACTTCGCTTGCTACTTAGATCCGTTGAACCACAAGAATCAACACTGAATTTTCCGCTACGAAATAAAGAAGAAGTTATTATCAAGGTTGTAGACACACCATCGCTAGCTACCAGCGTCAAATGGATATAACAAACAAAAAGAACCCGCCTCTCTGACAAAGGTGCTACCGAGCGCGAACGGCAAGACACAAGGTACTCAAAAGAAAAAAGACAAGAGCATGAGCAAGAGCATGGTTCGACTCCCCTTTTGAACAATCCGGGTCGACTCCTGGCAAAAATGCAACATCTTAACGACGCCCGTGGCTGCGAGTGCTGGAACCCTGGATACCCTCGATCTCCTGCTCGAGAGCTTTGATTCTGCATAAGGTTAGCATTGAGAACAAGATCCACAGAAAAATCCAATACATACGCGGCATGGGTGGCCTCGAGATCCTTGTTGAGACGATCGCGCTCCGAGATGAGCTTCTGCTCCCACTGGCGGAAACGCTGCTCCTCGACCTTGACCTGCTCGGTGAAGCGCTTGCGCAGAGTCTCTTCCTCCTCCTTGAACTTGGGGTTGTCGAGTTTGCGCGGCCGAGCCTCGCCAAATTTGCGGGTCTCCATCTGCTGCGCGCGGTAGGCCTCATAGTGCGACTCTTCCGTGGTGTGAATGAGGTCGAGCATGTGAGTGCGGATCAGGATCGAGCGGAGCTTCTTGAAGTCGCAGTGTTCCTCATTCTCCACCTCGGCGACACCCCAGGCGTACTGGCGGCCTTTGACAACGCGCCCGTCGTTTGACTTGACATCCTTCTCGGAACCGATGACGGCGAAAGGCATAGCAGCCATGAGGCTGCGGGCGTGGGAAGCAGCGTTCTCATCGTCCTCCTCGATAGGTGGGGTGTAGATCTTGATACCCTGCGCCTCGATCACTGCACGAATCTTCGCAATCTGTTAGCACACATTCCAGAAGTCTCAAGTCCGCGTATATTCCTCCCACTCACTCTGTCCTTGTAGCGGATGAGATCCGCGTGGCTCAAGGTATCAGCCTTGGCAACCACGGGAATCAGGTTGACACGGGAGCTCAAGCGCTTCATCACCTCGATATCGAGAGGCTTCAGGGTGTGCCCGGTAGGGCGGATGAAGTACAGGCAGGCGTGCACACGCATGTCAATCTTGTCCTTTCGGCGCGGCTGCTGCTCCTGGAGCATGTAGGACTCGTGCTGGTCATCCAGGAATTCGATAATGGGTTGCCACGAATCACGGTTGTTCACGTAGTCTCCAAATCCAGGGGTATCAATGACGGTGAGGCGGACTAGAAAATCCGACTGCAATCAGCTACCGACACATGGCTGGGGAATTGGAGATCGCTCCGACGAGGGTATTCCGGCCGCACCTTTGAAAAACTTCTCTTCAAGCTCGGCCTTGGTAATCTCAATTTCGACAGTCCGATCGGTCTGCTTCTGGTGGCGGCGCTTGTGATCCGCATAGTTCTTGATGGTGGTAGAGAAGAGGGTGTTGATGAATGTCGTCTTTCCCAATCCCGACTCTCCGGCAACCTGATCAAATGACCATTAGCATCGAGACGCTCCGGTCGCTTTCCCAGGGCTGTAAGACACACCATAATAGTGAAAGCTGCTCCCCGCTTCGCGACAATCTTGTGGCTACATAGCTTCATTAGAATATTTCCCCCCTTCACCATAACTCAAAAAGTACACACCGCTGGTTGGGGAGCTATATCAAACAATGGAATATTAGCTTTCAATGGCCATCAGAGAAGTTTCCAGCGCGAAATAGCTTACGTTGGCAATGCCAATGTGCGAGGCGGTTTCTGTGGTCGACATGGTGGGTTATAGGGGGATTAAAAACAATTGGGAATCAACAAAAAGACAAGAAGGTAGAGAGTAAGCCCCTGTAGAGGGAAGACCACAAATGCAAAGAGGAAATAAGGCGGACTCCTGAGAGGGAAAAACGGAAAAGGAGAGCTGTAGGTCGTGGAATCGAATCTCTCGAACTGCCCGTCGCTGCTTCCCCCTGAATCTCCTTTCGTTTCCTGGAGTATACCTCACCTTGCCTATCTAGGGTTAGCGTCATGCGCTAGTACTGATATATCCCGGAAGCGGGATATAGATGATCCGCCGGTTCTTATCACGGTAGCTTTGTATCAATTTTTTGATCACTGAGATCGCCAACAGCCAAAATGAAGACAGACTTCAAGGTGAGTGCTGTGTTGGAATGTTGATCGCATGCGCTTTGCAGTGAGCCTCTTCCATGAAATATCTACTAAAACGTCTAATCTTAGTTCTCCAACCTTTTGGGAACAGTCTATCGCAAAGGCAATCTTCTTTTTAGTCCCGATGGAACATGCTTGCTTTCACCTGTAGGCAATCGGGTTTCAGTCTTTGATTTGGTACAGTATGTGTTGCCTCACGCTTTTCCCCTGCGATCCGAAATTTAGGGCTAACAATGCTCTTACAGAAATACTTCCTACACGCTACCTTTCTCGCACCGTACGAATATCGACCGCCTCGATCTTTCACCGAAGGGAAATCTTCTATTGACTGTGGATGAGAATGGCCGCGCCATTCTGACCAATTTCCACCGGCGAATCGCCATTCACCATTTCTCCTTCAAGGGACGAGTGTCTGCGCTCAAATTCTCGCCCTCTGGCCGACACTTCGCAGTTGGCGTAGGAAGGCGCCTACAGATCTGGCAGACACCTTCTACGCCCGGGACAGAGACCAATGGCGAGATTGAGTTCGCTCCATTTGTGCTACACCGGGATCTTGCCGCCCACTTTGACAGCATTGAAAATGTCGAGTGGTCGAGCGATTCGCGCTTCTTGCTCACTGCCGCCAAGGATTTGACGGCGCGCGTATGGAGTATGGATCCGGAGGAAGGTTTCGAGCCGACTACTTTGGCGGGACACAGACAGGGTGTGGTGGCTGCATATTTCAATGCGACACAGGAAGTGGTATGTTGTACCTGAAATTGTTGCAGCTGGATATGCAATATTAACTGGAGGGATAGATTTACACCGTCAGTCAAGATGGTGCACTCTTCCGCTGGGAGTATGTTGCGAAGAAAGATGAGGAGACTGGAGAAGATATATCTGAGCCCCGGTGGAGGATTGTCAAGAAAGATTTCTTCATGCAGAATGACGCCAAGGTCAACTGTGCCGCCTTCCATGCGCCCTCAAATCTTCTGGTTGTAGGGTTCTCTAATGGCCTGTTTGGTCTCTACGATCTACCAGAGTTCAACATGATCCATCTATTGAGGTATGTCCATCTGCAGCCTCACCTCCTTCTGCCCATAGCTAACATCTCCTCTGTAGTGTGTCACAAAGCAACATCGATGTCGTGACAATCAACAAATCAGGCGAGTGGCTAGCGTTCGGGTCGTCCAAGCACGGCCAGTTGCTAGTGTGGGAATGGCAATCCGAGTCATATATTCTCAAACAACAGGGCCACCTTGATTCTATGAACGCACTCGCATATTCAGCCGACGGTCAGAAGATCGTGACAGCCGCCGATGATGGCAAAATCAAGGTCTGGGATGTCAAGTCAGGATTCTGCATCGTTACATTCACCGAACACACCAGCGGCGTGAGCGCATGTCAGTTTGCGAAGAAGGGAAATGTATTGTTCACAGCATCTCTGGACGGCTCCATCCGAGCGTGGGATCTTATCCGCTACCGCAATTTCCGAACCTTCACAGCGCCGTCCCGTCTGTCGTTCTCCTCGTTGGCTGTGGACCCCAGTGGAGAAGTGATCTGTGCTGGCTCGCCTGACTCCTTCGACATCCACGTATGGTCTGTGCAGACCGGTCAGTTGCTTGACCAGCTCTCCGGCCACGAGGGCCCAGTCTCCACTCTTGCTTTTGCTGCCGATGGTAACCACCTTGTCAGTGGAAGTTGGGATCACACTGTCCGCATCTGGAGTATCTTCGGCCGGGCACAGACCAGTGAACCTCTCCAACTCATGTCAGATATTCTCAGTGTGGCTTTCCGCCCAGACGGGCAACAAGTTGCTGCCTCTACGCTAGATGGTCAACTTTCATTCTGGTCAGTTGAGGATGCTGTGCAGCAGGGTGCTGTTGATGGTCGTCGTGACGTCTCCGGAGGACGGCGAGTGTCCGACCGCCGCACTGCTGCCAATGCCTCAGGTACCAAGTCTTTCAACCGAATCACCTACAGCGCAGATGGTAGCTGCATCCTGGCTGGTGGCAACAGCAAGTATATCTGTCTGTATGATGTTGGAACAGGATCACTGCTCAAGAAGTTCACTGTCTCCGTCAACACCTCGGTTGATGGCACTCAAGAGTTCCTGAGCAGTCGCGATATGACCGAAGCCGGTCCCCGTGCTCTTATCGACGAGACCGGTGAAGCCTCTGATCACGAGGATCGTGTTGATCGCACTCTACCTGGTGCGAAGCGCGGTGATGCCGGTGCGCGCACCACACGCCCTGAAGTGCGCGTGACATCCGTGGACTTCGCACCCACTGGACGGTCATTCTGTGCCGCCTCCACTGAAGGTCTACTTGTCTACAGTTTGGACACTGAATTCATCTTCGACCCCTATGACCTAGACATCACAATCACCCCCTCAAGCATCCTTGCCACACTTGATGCCGCCAAGGCAGCCGCCGCATCTAACGCCGTGGATGAGGAGAATACTTTCCTCAAAGCACTTATCATGGCCTTCCGATTGAACGAGCAAAAACTACTACGTGTCGTGTACGAAGCTATCCCTCCGTCAGATATTCCTCATGTGGTTCGCTCCGTGCCCACCGTCTATCTACCGCGCCTTCTCCGATTCGTCGCACATGCTGCCGAAGAGACACCCCATCTTGAGTTCAACTTGATGTGGATTGAGTCACTATTCAGCAGCCATGGTCGATACTTCAAGGATAACTCTGGAACATTCGCAACCGAACTTCGTGCTGTTCAGCGGGCCGTTGATGACATCCGTGAGAACCTGAAGCGGTTGACCGAAAAGAACCTCTACGATCTCAACTACCTGCTCTCAAAGCCTGTCCTCGCAGAAAAGAAGACCAGCAATACTCTGCTGGCTATGGAAAGTGAGGACGCCGAGGTTGCTGATGATCAGATGGTCGATGCTGACGATGACGACGGTGAATGGGCTGGGCTTGAATGATTGATAAAAGTTTCTTACTGTGTATGTGTACTAGCATCTGAGCCGGCGTTTTGTATATAGGTGCAAAGACCAATAAAGGAATAGACCGCGGCCTTTACGGCCTTGTGCGTCATGTAATACTCCCAAAGAACTTACTCCGAGACCTCAAATGGGAAACGGACCCATTTTGTCCATCTTCGTTTGTGTAGCAACAGGCAAACAACCCTTCCAATGTGAAATAAAGTCTCCCCCTCCCCCTCTAATACTTTCGATTGTATACTGTGCTACCTTCTCTCACATCACCCCCTACTCCCCCTGAGGTTCTTTCTAACTATTTGACAATCATCGTTCTTAATTTCCGTCCCGGATAAATCCTCAGAGCACTCTTCAAACACCTATAAACTAGGTCGTTCCCTCTGCCCTAACTAGAACCTAGCTACCTAGCTCTCATCACCATTCTATACCTAGATGGCCGGAACCGCTTTTTGGCCTCTTGTTGGGCTGTTGTTAACAGTACTATACCTACTTCGACGGGCACCAGGTTCAAGCCTCAGCCACATCCCAACCGTCAAGTACTACCCGTATATGCCAGATTTCATAAATCGGATCTTTTACTACTCCAAGGCTGCATCGATGATTCAGCGAGGATATGAGAAGGTGCGTTGGTTCACTTTGAAACCGTTGGTCCAGCCCTATTGACATATTTTTTGTAACCCAGTATAAAGATAGTCCCTTTCGCATTCTCACTGGCGACGGAGAAGTGATCGTCTTACCAATGAAATACGGAGACCAACTGAGATCACTTGAACCCAGCAAGATTAGCTCTCTACATGCCCAGTACAAGGTAATCCTGAGAGTTGTGCTACGTTACGTCGAGAAGCCCGGGAGCTGACATAGTTATCAGAATGCACTGGGGGAGTATACAAACATCAGAATCGATACTATCTTGCCTGGTCTGACCGTGCGCAAGTATTTGGGACCCAATCTAAGTAATGACTCGCTCGATATTTCAAAAGTCCGATTTTACGGCAGGGAACTAACGTGCTATGTGTGATCGAACAGAAAAAGTCGTTCCCCGGATTGTCGATGAGTTGGCAGTAGCATTCGAAACCGTGCTGGCAGGCTGCGAAGGTAAGATCTGCAAGGCATACTTGTGCCACAGACTCCAAGTGAAACAACCAGTATACTGACAGAGACCGCTATCTACCCTCCCAGATGGCTGGGTCAACATCAATCCGACCGAGATGTCCAGTCGACTTATTGCCCTCGCAACAACCCGCGTGATGGCCGGTGACATGCTGCGCCGAAACGAGGAATGGTTGAACGTGGCAAGTAGCTACGCCCACAACGTAGGAGTCACAATTATTATCCTACGTCCGGTCCCCAAGTACCTCCGTCCAATCGTCGCCCGCTTCCTGCCCAGTGTCCAGCAGATGAAGAAACAGCTAGAGTTCACAAAAGCCCTTTTCGTTCCGCTGATCATGGAACGCAAACAGGCTGAACAGGACGGTGGCTCGGCTTGGGTAAAGCCAGATGATTTCTTGCAGTGGATGATGGATCTCAGCAAGGCCAGGGGCGAGGATCTCGACGCAGAGGGCCTGGCCCATCACATGCTCCTATTGGTCACTCTGGCTGTTACGCATACCAGTACCATGGCTTTGTGCCACTGCCTCTTTGATTTGGCTATGAGGCCCGAATACCTTGAGCCACTGCGCGAGGAAATGCTCCAGACGTTGCCTGATGGGTGGTATAAGGCGACCCACGCTTCGCTGCAGAGACAAGCTCGTCTAGACAGTTTCTTGCTCGAGTCTCAGCGCTTTGGTCCGCCAGGTGAACGTAAGTTCTGAGTCTTGAACCGAGGCCAACATCAGCATCTCGGGATCAGCCAGAGACTTGGAATCATGTCCTAATAAGCTGTGTGTATATAGTGACCTTCCACCGCATAGTCAAGCAGCCCCTTACGCTCAAGGACGGCCTGGTCTTGCCAGTTGAAACACACATCTGCTTCGCTGCAGGCCCGATCAGCAGGGATGAAGCCTTCATTCCGAACCCGACAGTCTTCGATGGTTTCCGCTGGTGCCGTGAGCCTCGTGACCGTTATGCCTTGACTCCTGAGCTGATCGGTAGCGATGGAGATGAGCAGGATGGAAATTCCGCCTCTCAGCCTTCCAGCTTCGTCTCGATCACTCTGACTCATATGCATTTCGGATTTGGACGCCAGGCATGTCCGGGTCGCTTCTTCGCAGCTAATACTTTGAAGGCGATCCTAAGCCGTATCATCCTTGACTATGAGTTCAAATTTGTTGATAGCCTCGAGGGCAAGAGACCTGCTAATCTTGTGATTGGGGAACATATTCTTCCGAGTATGAACGCTGACATGTTATTTCGGAAGAGACCGATTGGACTTTGAGTAATTAGAGGTATCCGGTTCTGTTTTGGGATAGTTGCTGATTCGTGTGCGTGAGGATGGAGCTTGACGGATGTGGCATGCTATGCTTGCATTGGACGTCCTCGGCTCTGCAGATTGCCTGGACGTCTTTGGATCTCGCTCTTTTGTGCTTTGCTTTTTTTGCCTGACTACACAGTTGTAGGGCTACTTGTGGTGTCGGAACCAACTTTCAAATTGGATTATATGGTTGCAGACATTCTTTTCGTTCGCTTCTCTCTTGTTACGGCTCCAGTTATCTTGTCGCGACGGGCTCCTACAACATCCATACCTTCCAGGATGTATTGTGTTAGTAGTACGCTTAGAATCTTATGGCTCTCGTTCATGTCCGAAGAAAACACGTCGACCCGCGAATCCGAGTTCTAACGCTTTAAGTTCAATCCCATCAAAGAGGTATTCATTTCCGGTAGACATAAGCGCAACCTCGACATAATCGTCCAGACCGGGCGAATATCTCAGGTTTCCATATACATATGAGAACGATTCAGTTCACTCGTTTCATCATATGTTCCCTCATGATCCATTTCTTTCCTTCAATTGGCATTAACCTGTGGCGAACCTCGACCACGACCGCCCCTGCCACGGAAGCCGTTGCCGCGGCCGCGGCCACGGCCACGACCTCGGTCAATTCCTTGCGGCGGGGGAACCCGACTGTAGTTCTGCGGACGGAAGTCGGGGTTGTTTTGGATGACACCTTCTTTCGGGTCACCGGTTTCCATCGGGATATATCCGCCTCGAGCACCCCCACGACCTCCACGACCTCCACGGGGACCCCGGGGAGCGCCGCCCCCGTTGATATGGGGACGGAAGGGGAGAGTCGTTTGTTGCCCGCTGTTAGATGCCCCCCGACCTCCACGCCCTGCCCCGTCAAATTGTCCGGCAACGACTCCTCTGAAGGAGCCTCTAAGGGGCGGAGGAACAGGTGCGTTTCTCAGCTGTCCCTCTCCGTGGGGGCCCATAGGGGCACCGTAGCCAGCAACGGTCAGAGGGGTCGGGGTCTGCTGGGTCTGCTGGGTAGCGGCAGCACGGGAACTGGTGATAAGTTGTCGGTTGGTGAGGTTCAGAACGGAAGATGCCAAGACGGTCTGGCCACGGAACGGCGAGCAACGATGATTCAAATCCGTGCCACTCAAGAAACACACATCAAAGACAACATCGAGTAGAAGAGTCCTCGGGGTTCTGGTGAGGCCGACAACAGTGCCACGGGTAGCAATTGGCACTTTTCCAGAATCTTGGGCATACACAACGCGGTCGCCAAGCTTGAACGTTTGATTTCCGAGACGGTGCTCGACATCGGCAGGCCGAAGGAGGGCGCTACGTGGCACGCGCTGAACCTTCTTCGGGTGCATATCTGGCTGAGCAAGGTTGAGACGGTCAGCGTCCTGCTCAATCATCATCACGATATCCGAGTCAAGTTGCTCAGCGTCGAGAGGGACCCTCTCGAAGTTCTTTGCTTGCATAGAACCGAGCCAATCCTTGATCTCCTTCATTTTGATCGAAGCGATGTCTTCAGGGTAGAAATCGGTCGGAGAATAACGGTCGTTCTGAGGGTTGCGCTGGATGCCAGCAATGAACTCGGGGAACTTGATCATGTATTGTTGAATCAGTTCCACTGCCTTCTGGCTGAATTCCCAGCCAGATTCCCCTCGACGGGAGTACCCAAGCACTTTCTGTTGCCTTGCCTGGAACTTCAAATTGAGGCCAAGGTTGACACGCTGATTTTCAATATCGACGGTGAAAGAGGAGGTGATCTTAGCGAGGACCAGAGGGTTGAGGCGAAGACTACGCGCAACAGCGTATGAAGGCATGTAAGGGCAAAGCTGTTCAGCAGCCCTGACGCGCTCTCGCCCAAAGTCTGGCTCTCGGCCTTTCAGTGCCGCAATCAATCCATTCACCTTTCCGGCTTCGTGTCCGCTAACATAGACGGGTCTTCCATAATTGAAATCACCCAAGAAGAAGGCACGGGAACCCTCGGGGAATTCCTCTTCAATAGGAAGTGCTGCCCTTTCAATGAAACGCTCGTCGGGGTTGATCACCTCATCAACCACCACCTGGAGAGCATAGTCTGTCTCTTGACCGGGAATCTCAGCAAACTCTTTGATTGTGGCGCCATCATCTGTCTTGGCCATTCCCTTCAAAAGTTGGACGTGAACCAGGGATTCGACTTCTCCAATGATAATTGCCAAACGTTTGCTGTAAGTGCTTTCAATTTTGGTCGCCTTTCTCTTCCATTGCTCGATTTGCTGAGGGGTGTGGGGAATAGACACGGGATGTAGTTCTCCTGGGGGGTGGATATAATCAAATAACTCGTCCGAGACGCGAACCACAAGAGCCTCTTGCAAGAACGGGTAGCCAACGTGAACACGCTTCCCAAGCCTTGTCTTAGCCAGCTCAACGCTTGAGCGGCTACCCGGGTCAAGTAGTGTGATAACCTGGCTCTCGTTGCGGCTGTCTTGCTGGAAAACGCACACCCCGTGGAAGCCCAATTGCCCATGGTGCGGTAGCGTTTTGATGCTAGGGAAACCAGCGAGCGCTGCCTCGCCCAAGTGGACGCCGTCCATCAAGCCAGCATATGGAACCAATCCATCCATGGCGGGGAGATCAAAGAGGTTTTCAATGCAACGGCAGTTCGGGAGGTCGGGGAACACACCAGGCATTGAAGATGGGTACACGAAATTTACATCCGAAGAATAGGTAAACTTGAGGCAGGCTCCAAAGGTGTTTCTCGCTTTTTCGTCTGCAGTGAGTTGGTTCTCTTTTGTTTTCAGCGCCGCCAACAGTCTCTTTTCGTCAATGAATGGAATTTTCACAACAGCCTCCCATTCCATCTTCTTGCCGTTCATGTCAAGATCGAAATCACGGGGGTAGAAATCATAAATTGGGGACTCTGGCGATGTCATCAAGTCCCAGTAAGCAGTAGGCACGATCTTCTTACTGCGATCTGGAAGGACACCCATAAGCTGGTCGAAGGGCCGGAAAGGCTGACCCAGCTTGAAGTTCATGTCTGCGTCAAGGCCATCATTGACATCTGTTCCACGATCAGCAACCAAAACCAACCGAAAAGAAAGTGGAAGACTACTCACCCGAAATCATAGGGGCATAGTGGTACTCAAAGAACCAGGGCCACGATGCGATGCCACGGTAGTAATAGAACAAGACCCACTGCAGCCCTTGCACGTAGTTTCGCGCGAGTTTCCGCATCTCTTCCTTGTTGTCGAGGCCCCAGCCAAACTTCGTCCGATAATAGTTATCTTTCCATGCCAGGAACTTAGCGTCATACTTCTCGCGAGCAGCTTTCTCGGCTTCCTCGGCCGTCATCTCCTGAACTTTGGCCTTCTCATATTTTCGGATGATACGTTGAACAGCGACCGATGCTTCTTCATCCTCCTCCTCGTCCTCGCTGTCATCCTGGCTCGGAGGGAACGAAAGTCTGATGAAACGATCACCATTCTCATTGTCAATCGAAGACCAGGACAGCCGGAGGTCATCCGCGAGATGTTCGATAAAGGTACGGTCACGTGCTGGTAAAGTAGGAGGAAGGTCAAGAGGTTCCGCGGCCTTGCCAGGCCGATTCAGAACGTACTTCTTGATCGTCTTCAGAAGGTCTTTCTGAGACGCAGTGAGGGTAAGTTCCTTCGGCTTCTCCTGCGATGCCGAATCGAGGTCTGCATTCTGCTTTGATTTCAACCATTGTGCATCGGAATTTTCGGCCTCAAAGAATCGGTATTCCACAGAGCTCAAAGCCGTCACCAACATGCCCAACCGCTGCACGTTAATAACACCCTGTTCGTTGATATAGCCGCCCATCTTCGGCAGCACCTCCTTGTAGAGTTTGAACATAAGAGCAAGAGCGCCCTCGTTAATATGTAAATTGGGCAAGTTCGGCAAGAAATCGTTTCCGACGAAGAATGCCATGAGAATGAAGTCGTCAATGACACGCTCCATATCAAATTCGAACCCCAGAACGCCTTCCTCTTTAAGCTCTTGGAATTCTAGTTCCAAATACTCCCGGACCACGCTCAGATGCAACAAATAAAAGTTTTGATGTTCGAGTTCTTTGGGCTTCTTCGAAACTTGTCGACCAAAGGTCACTTCCTCTCGGAGAAGGCAAAAGTGAGGGTCGTGGCTGAGAAGACCCAGCATAATCAAGTCAGCATCCAGACCATAAAGACAATGGCGAACGTTTGATTCATAATCGGGCTGCGCTTTCGAGCAGCGAATGTATTCCATGATCTTGTGCTCGCCTTCTCCGGGAACCTCGTGGCCAGACAAGACGATTTCCACGCCTTGCCAGTCTGTGTCCTCGGAGATCTTCTTGTTGATGAAATACTTGAGTTGTTTCGTCAATTTCTGCATGAATTCGGTACCCGGTGTAATGCAGTTGCTGTCAAAGGCATCTTCCTTTGGCATCTCCAAGCCCTGCTGGATAGCCTTCTCTTTTGCATTCTCCGCATCCAACGCAGTGCGGAACCGACGGGCACGTTGTTGATTCATTTTGGCGCGAGGCGCTACACCATCAACCGCCATGTAGAACAGCTTCTTGGGCTTGATCTTGCCAAACAGATGTTCGATATAGTTGAAGATCGCAATGAACATTTGATCCTCTGTCATACGAAACGTCGGAGAGTCGCTGTCACTATGCGTACAATTGTGAATGATGCCGTTCATGTCAAGATATAGGCTGTCAAACTCGGGTATCCGGCTCTCAGCGATCAGCATCGAGATTGCTGGATACCGCTCGCTCAGCCATCGAAAGAATTTCGGGACACCCATGATGAAAAACGGGTCTATTCGGAAATAGTGTGCTTGGTGAAAAAGACGGTAGGGTATTTATCGTAAGAGTTGAGGGTGTGTGATGGGTATTCGTAAGGATCGAAATGAGAGAATTGCGAGCAAAGACCAAATCGTCTATTGAAACAACCTCGGACGATGTATTGCGCCGATGAGTGTGGTGGCTATTCGATCAAAGTATGAAAGATCCGGGGTAAGAGGGTCAAACAAAGAAAAATAAGGTAAACGCTCAAGGAACAATCTTCAGATGTCTAAGATGCAAGAAGAGGTGGCCCCACGAGCGGGCATTGAAGAGTCAATCCAAGCTATTCACCGCCCACTGAATTAGGATTAGTGCCATCTCCGATCTCCCGGCACTCATTAACGCGCTGAATGCGCGTCGGTAGCTTTCCTGAATCCCTCCGCCTACTATTTCGCGCTCACCCTCCAAGTGGTTCAGTTCATTGTACCCGTGAATTCAAGATATTCCTCGAGGTACACGATCGCAACTCGCAATGGATCCCTATGACGATGATGCTGGTGACTATCCACAAACGTGCGCTCTACTGGAAATCTCGATCTAATCAAGGTGTAGGTGCTGGCGATGACCACGAGAAAGATCAGGATCAGGAGCAGGATCATGCCGATGAGAAAATCATCAATGAAGGTAAGCATTCATATGTTTGAGTTCTGTCAAGTCCAGTCATTCCCAATGCTGATTACCGCGGACAGAGTACAAAACCTGGAAGAAGAATGCGCCATTCCTCTATGATATGATCCTGAGTACGGCGTTAGAATGGCCAACTCTTACCACTCAGTGGCTTCCAGATAAGCAAGAGTACGCTCCAAAATCCCACCTGGTTCATCTGTCAACCTAACATGGCCACTCATCAGAGTCCCCGAAAAGAACTACTCAACCCACCGTCTTCTCATTGGCACACATACCACCGGCGACGCGCCGAATTATCTCCAGATTGCCCAAGTGCAACTTCCCAATCCTAATACCCCCAACCCGGAAGACTACGATGAAGATCGAGGAGAAATTGGTGGTTATGGCCCGGGCTCAAAGAAGTCCCAGATCGAAATCAAGTTCAACATTGTTCAGAAGATTGATCACAAGGGCGAAGTTAACAAAGCCCGGTATCAGCCCCAGAATCCTAATATCATTGCCACCATGTGCACCGATGGTCGAGTAATGATCTGGGATCGCTCAAAGCATCCTAGCTTGCCGACTGGCACGGTGAACCCTCAGATGGAACTCTTGGGCCATGAAGCCGAAGGTTTCGGGCTTAGCTGGAACCCCCACATTGCTGGCCACCTTGCAACGGGAAGTGAGGATAAGACTGTCCGACTCTGGTAAGCAGATAAAACACCACGTACAGGGCTTTGATTGGAATAGCAGCTCATCGATCGCACCACAGGGACATCACTACATACACCAAGGGCAACAAGGCAGTCCGACCGAGTCGCACTTTCACTCACCATACCTCGATTGTCAATGATGTCCAGCATCATCCCCTGCACTCTTCTCTCATCGGAACTGTCTCCGATGATATCACGCTCCAGATCCTTGATACTCGCCAGGAAGATTCCACTCGTTCGGCTGCTTCCGCCGAGGGCCAGCACCGCGATGCCATCAACTCAATTTCCTTCAATCCTGCTTCAGAGACGATTCTTGCCACCGGTTCCGCCGATAAGACTATCGGCATCTGGGATCTACGTAATCTCAAGTCGAAACTCCACTCACTGGAGGGCCACACCGATTCGGTGCAGTCTATCGCATGGCATCCGTTCGAGGAGTCCGTCCTGGCAAGTTCCAGCTACGATCGCAAAATCATGTTCTGGGACCTCAGCCGAGCAGGCGAGGAGCAAACCCCCGAGGATGCTCAAGATGGACCACCAGAGCTGTAAGTTATCTCCGGGTTCTAAACAATGGTCTTAAAACAGTAACTGACATTGCTCTCTAGACTGTTCATGCACGGTGGACACACTAACCGTATCTCGGACTTCAGCTGGAACCTTAGCGACCCTTGGGTTCTCTGTTCGGCTGCTGAGGACAACCTGTTGCAGGTATGGAAGGTGGCAGACGCAATCGTGGGCAAGGATCTGGAAGATGTTCCCACGGATGAAATCGAGGCATGATCCTTTCTATTGGATTTGCAGATGTTGGACCAGCCATTCGCCCAGTGGATATTTCCTTAGTCTTTAAGATGGGTGGGCTAGATTATTAAAGACATCAATTCAACTGAAACCCGTATGGTCACGGCCCTTGTGTTTTAGTATGCATGACACTGCAGGTGCGGCCAAAACCCCATGAAATATTAATACATCAACTACCAATCAAGTACTGTGATGTATACCATACTATAAAATTGCAGATCGGGCCAACTAGTAAACGTAGTCGATCTCTGCGTGTCCACCGTACACGCAGTACAACAATAAACGCTCCTGCATCGGCCTAGAGCACCCGTTATCTTCAATCGCCGCGGAGGGTGATCATGTCATCATCAGCAAGGACGCTGATTGGTTGTGATTGGTGGGGGCGGATTATGAGGGAGGGGAAAAGTAAGAGTTAGCGTTATTGCAGGGAAAAAAAAGTGATTCATACCTCGAATGTTCAAATTATTGTCATTCGCTTCTCCGTGGCATCTAAAGTTATAACATCATATACTCAGTCAGATCTTGTCGTCCACGCCTCTTTATCATGGGTTCCGGTTCACCTCCGAGCTCTAAGCCCTCAGCTATTCCGTCCCACATGCTGAACGGCAGCTCCCCGCTTCAACGTACAACAGGCTCCCGTGATGCTCGTGAGCGCGAGAGTCTGAACTCGTCCATTCGTTCTTCATTTGAGCCCCGAATTCCTCTTCAATTTGAAGCCGTCGAGAGCCACACGGCAACTGATGGCGAAACCGGGATTGGAGCCGCCGCTCAGTCCACTTCCAGCGCTTCCGTGCCAATTCGCAATGTGGTGCCTGTGCGGTATGTTTACAGTGATATCAATGCTGCACCGAGCTTTATACTTCACTGTTTGCTAATTTTACTTTGAAGGCCTACCCTGAACGACCCTCCCCGCGACCCCCGGGATGAGGGCGCCCCATTGACCCCTCCGGCCACCGTCAGCCGTCCCGCTAGCCCCTACACCCTGAACCCACCGATTGATTTCGATGGTCTGAGCTGGCCTTGTAAGTAATGGCTCTTGCGCTTTACGAGATAGTCCTAGCAAACACATGTGTCTAATCATGCACAGGCCCCGGAACCAGAGCGCGGAAGGAGGCGACACCGGAGGAGACCGAACAACGACTTGAGAAGCTCTCCGGAGCTATCCGAACGATTCTCGAATGCATCGGTGAGGATCCTGAGAGAGAAGGGCTTCGTGAAACACCAGAGCGATATGCCAAGGCCATGCTTTACTTCACCAAGGGTTACGAGGAGAATGTTCGGGACTTGGTCAACGGCGCTGTCTTCCACGAAGATCACGATGAGTTGGTCATGGTCAAGGATATTGACGTCTTTTCGCTTTGCGAACACCACATGGTCCCATTCACTGGAAAGGTAACATTCGTCACACATGTTCATCTGGTATGATGACATTTAATCTAACCGCGTATAGATGCACATCGGGTATATTCCTGACCGTCGCGTCCTTGGCCTGTCAAAATTGGCTCGCCTTGCAGAGATGTTCTCTCGCAGGCTCCAGGTTCAGGAGCGCTTAACCAAGCAAGTTGCGCTCGCGATCTCCGAGGTTCTCAAGCCTCGCGGTGTCGCTGTCGTCATGGAATCTTCTCACCTCTGCATGGTCATGCGCGGTGTGCAGAAGGTCAACAGCACGACGACCACCAGTTGTATGCTGGGATGTATGCGGTCCAGCGCCAAGACTCGTGAAGAATTCTTGACCCTGTTGAACCGGAGGTAGTTATTCAACTGCCCAAACCCAAAATGGGTGTCGATTTACGGATTCTTGGAGTTTTGGCGGTGACCTTTCAACAGGTTTAGGATGGGTTTGGCTTTCAACTTTACATGTTCAGCGTGGACCGGTGTTCCCCTTGTCTTCTCTCTTTTCTCGATTCTTCTGCATATTCTTCGGCGAATATCTCGTCTGGGTATTTGGTCACATTCATTTGTCATTGCAATCCCCTTCTTGGGTTAATTGCTTTACCGGACATGCAGATGCCCGCTTCCTCAGCTCGTGATGGTCTAGAGGAAGTAATGTCCATTGTCCCCTTTCCCCTACACGCTAAAATACTAACAGAACCTCTCAAGAGGCCTTCGCTGTACAGTCTATCAAGCACTTTGATGACAACGGCAAGGCTGTTTCAACACTTGATCCCATGCCGCTAACGAACATATCAATTGGATTACATGGGAAATGTCATGTTCAGTCTACGTATTAGAACCAATGTACACTTCTTTCCTGATACTCGTGTTCTCGCCCTACAGTTCACTTATTTCCCACAGTCCGTGTTTGCTATAATTAGCTTCCCGGAAAGCGATGTTTCTTCTATCACTCTTTCCCTCTCCATCATCCTTCTATTCTCCTCTGTTCCCTTCATCTACTTCTTCTACCTCCATCATTCTCATCTCTTGCCAACTGACTTTTCTCCCCTACGTCTACGCTCATTCCACGGTCTACCTATCAGTCGTCTTTGCTCACAGTTCTTTGTGATTCTACGCTGTGAAGTGACGCGCCTGAGGACTCTGTGTGAGCACTTTGCGTGTCACATCGGAATAATATTTGTACGTCCACGGTAAACCGATGGCCTTCTCAAACTACTGGATATGCCATGTTAGAGGTTGATCCTGTTGCTGCAAGTGCTTGGATCGCCTCTTCATTGTTTGATCCCATGATGTTTTATCAATAACCTGACTTGGGTGGTTGTCACGTCCCAATGAACGACTCACTAACTCGTATGTTTGGCAGAACAAAAAAGAAAAGGAAAACAACAAACTTCTGACCTGTGTCTCGGCGAACACAATGAAGGACCACAAGGGGACCCTCTCCTCTCAAGAGGCCTCAGATGACTCTTGTCAAGACGAAGTTGCCGATTCTCCCACCCAAACTGACCAACCCGGTGCCCAAGAGCCTAGAATTCCTGAAGGAACCTTCGGGCCTCAGGTGCTCGGGTCCACGCCACAGCACGCTGAGCGAAGGGCCAATGAGGTCCGGCAAGATCTTCCTCGAATGACCAGTGAAATCCCGTCTGCGAGTGAGCCGTCTAGCAACCCGTCCAATCCACCCGAACACGAGCCACAGCTATCCTCGAGGGACGAGCAATCGTTTGATCTTGCTCAATCTACTGTAGCTAGATCCTCTGGAGCACCGCAAGAGGCCTCTGCTGAAGGAGTTACTGTACCTTCCACGTCGCGTGGTCGCGCCAAGCGACCCGCAAGTTGCCTTCGCCTTAACCCGCTCAGGCCTTTCCCGGGTTCTCTGTCTGATCCCACCATGCGAACGACCCCAACTGCGAATCCGTTAAGGCCTTTCCCAGGCTCGCAGCCTCCTCCGATCACGCCAGTCCGAAATCCCGGTTTGATCAGGCCTTTCGCAGGCCCACCGAACGCTGCCACTGTTCCAGGACAGGCGACGTCTACAGATTCAAGTGCAGAGAGCTCATCGAACATCCTCACGCAAGCTGAAAATACCGACGAAAATCCCGCTCTAGCACCAGGTACCTCTACCTCCCCAACCGCACAGAGCTCGTCGACCACACCCACGCATACCTTCAACCCATACAGTGATCCTTCGACGCCTTCCTCGCCTGTTCCATTCCCCGAGGGTGCAATCCCCTACACTCCACGGCGCATGCTTCAAGCATGGCTCGTCCGGCAGCAGAGGCTAGTCGGCATTCCTGAGACAATGCTTCAGCCCATGGGAACTGAAGCTCACCACAGGCCCGCCAATCACCGTCGACCTCCCTGGATAATCCTCAATGAGGAAGGGAGCCACATCGTCCGTGTTCCACCAGCTGAATTTCAGGGTATCATGCGTCCTCTACCTGCTCTCCCTTGGATAAGGCCCATCACTCAGGACTCTTCTCACGCGTCCACTCAGCCTTCTTCGTTCTCGCAAAACTTACCGACCGCACTGTCTGCTCCTGACGCAAGTGGTGACCCTGCGCCGCCTACTCTTAGCTCCGCTTCTGTCTCGGAGTCAGTAGAGTCCGATCTTTCGGTCACTCAAGGCCCCTCTAACCCCGATCAGCCGGCTGCTCCAGGCACAACCGGAGAACAAGATGTGCCGTCTAGTCTCAGCTCCAATTCTTTTGCGGAGTCAGATGAATCCGGCTTTCAGGCTATTCCTAGTCGTCCTGCTCCCGGCCAGCTGGATGGCCCAGGCTCTCCCGTCGAACATCCGCTCGATGGCTCCGATGTGACCTTGACAGACTTGGATACTGCTCCAGACATTGCTCCTGCTGCAGGCCCGCAGGATGCATTTAACCTGCAAACCGCTGGTTCAGACAATGCTCCAGCCTCCGTTGTTACTTCGGACCTACCGGCTCTGAATCCAACTTCGAGATCAGATGGATTTCCTTTGAATACACCTTCCGACCCGACACCAAGACCAGAGAAATCGACCCAGCATGTTGCACAGGGTCTTTCGGAAGACTGCACCCTTGATCCTTGTCTGATAGCCCTCCCTCAGTCTCCTAGGCTGCATGAACCCAGAGAAGCGGATTTATCTACTATGCAAGACTCACAGCCAGAAAATGACACACAAGAGAACAGGGAGACTGCTCTACAGCTGGAACAAGCTGCACGGCCACTGAACGTGCGAAACCCCACTGATGCTGACTCAAGCGCCTCTCAGGAAGTCAGGCCGCAGGGAGCAATTTCTCAGGTCACTTCTGACTCTGAGCCAGTTGGTCCTCAGGAAAGTCCTCGGATTAGTTCTCCGGACGATCTCGGGGTCGAGAAGTCGTCCATTGATTCAGAGGATCCAGAACATACTCCGATTCTCTCTCCTGTACCAGATGGAACTGTGGCACCCAATCCCTCGCCTGTATCAGCAGATGGAGGTGCGAACGCTGATGCCTCTCCTGCCGAGGCTCAAGAAACCAGCCAGATATTGCCTGTTACATTCATTTGGGCACAGGATGACGAAGATCAGCGCAGGGAGCGTTTTGTCATTGATGGGACGGACGAAGGACTGTTCTGAGGATCTGGGAAGCTTGTATGAGTACTCACTTGGGACCACGCTTACTTCGTGGGCGTCAGAGGGTTGCAGGTGAGGAGGTCCGAGGAAGTCCGAAGGGTTTAAGGGGATGGAAGTTGAGAGATTTGGCTACCTTGGTCTTTCATTGCTGAAGTTGTAAGTTGTTAGAGTACATAATGTATCGGATCTCAGAACTCATATGAATATGTGTGATTACAACGGAAGCTTCTTTCTAAAGGACTTTACGACGAAATGTAAGTGGCGTTGTCCATCGGGCCCTCCTGTCACTCCATGATCCTGTTGGCAGTTATAACTACCAGTCTGCCATGTGCACAGTACCTGGAGAGGGAGAAAATCCATTCGGCTTTTCGTAACTTAAGGTCATATGTACTGCCAGAGTCTGCCACTGTCCAGTGCCAGCCAGTCTGCGACCTCTGCGTAAGTGTGTTCGACTAAAATCACATGACCACATGTGACCCGTCCCCACGCCGCCAGTGCCACGCTCAGTTCTGAACTTGGAACCTTCGACCGACTTGCCCGTGACATCAACCTACTCCTCTAGAGTCTACAATACTAATTTCCCGCCTATCCCACGTGGTGCGACACCCCGTGGACAACCAAGGGATGGCGATTCTGGTGAATCAAGCTCCTTGATCGTTCTATGGGATGTCCCCCCTCTCCCGGGTGAGAGCGACCAGATGACCGCATCCCGCTCGATCTCGGCCTGACTTCCAAACCAAGGCCATGGTTCCCCCTTCACCCACATCCAGACCCACATCACGGCACGAGGATTAAACTATAATATCAGCTTCTGGTCCTCGAATTGCGATAAATATCATGAGTGATTGGATTCGCTGAGCGCAGGGCCTGGTCTAGCACTTCACCACAAGTCGCATAGCGGTTTCGGGGTTTTACGCACTCTACTGGACATGGTGTGGAACTAGCATTGCTTTTGCGTTCCTTCATACCTTGACCAGCTCGTGCATTGGATTTCTCATTTGGTACATTGTTGCCTGCCTTATCTGTTTGGCTAACCAATCTGGAAACCCCGGACACTGCGAACATGGACTCGCATTTTCTGCTTGGCACAGTGAAGACACGGTTCTCGATGGAGTCGGAGCGATCTTGAGTTCAGGATTTTTTGCCGGGCTTTTTCTTTCACATCATTGCGGTATTTGCCCCCCAGATAGTTGAACGCCGGCCTGTCTGTTGTAAACCATGGTCATACCAGCACGTACCCATTTGGTTGGTGTATGATGTCTGGGAATTTGTCTGTTGGCCAAACTACAAAGTACGTATCTTTGGAAACCCCTATCGGCCGGAAGTTGCATGGACCTCGAAGTTTTGCCAACAGAGCATTATGGCGGCCTGAACCAGTACACCATGCGAAACCACCAACATCTACATGATCATGATGCCCGGGAGGGAGTGGGAAGCAAACGCAACATTGATACGATGGCCTGGCCTGATGATCCGACGCTGGATTTACCCTGTTCACCATGGTGCTTCATGGGTGTAGGCCCATCTGGTCTTGTGCAATACGTAGATAGTTCTATTCGCGGGACAAGTCAACACCCTCTCAGAACGGCTTTGACAATATCTGTCGAAAGCTGCCAAATGACAGGACAGGCGAGGACAAGGGAGGCGGATGAATGTGTACGCCAGCGGCCAGGCTAGCATATTGCTTTCTGCAATACGTGGGCATCACTCGATGAGATGGTCATTTGCTGATCGCCCAAGATTCGACACATCTGCCAAAAATCTCAGATCGAGAAAACCCGAAGTATAGAGGGGTTGGACTTGTCTTCGATGGCTGCATTCTAACCCTTCCAGCATCGAATCAAGTTGTAGAGCTGCTTGTGGATCCATGAGCAACCCCGAGCCTCGAGGTGTTAATGGGCCAACTTCGAACAAGCTCTTCCTCCACAACCAAGTAGTCTCCTTTTTTGCTTGGAAGAGTGAGACGACGTATTGACTAGATTTTAATTGGTGCGTATGCCCCATTCAGCCTCCCCTTTATTTATGACATACGACGGGCCCTTGTTCGGTGACTGATAGGTGTGCTTCAAGCACGGAAAAACTTTGGCTCCGGGTCACCCAAACCCGAAAGACTTCCGCCTGCGATCGCGGTCACGCCTGGGCGCCATTACTCACTGCGTCCATCAACCATTTTCACCAAGTCAGGTCTCTTTCCAAGAAGTGACCAGGTTGACGTTATCTGATTTCCCCATTGCATCAGATGCCGTTGGCGAGGTCCCATGGCTGGATCTCGTAGGAGTCCGATCTTGAGAGATCAGTGGAGCGCTGACCCAGACCGTGATCCCCGTGAGAGGGAGAGACGCAGAGGTCGAGGACCAGGCCGTGATAGAGGAGGAAGAAACAGAGGTCGTGACCGTGGCCGCCCCTTTAGGCCCAATAATCGCAATTATGATCGCCCCGGCCGGTCGCCACCACGCGCGTCCCGCTTTGGCCCTGACTCTCATGATCTAGGCGGTTTGGCTCCTAATCGGTCCCCTCCTCGAGGGTCTCCTGGATCGTCAAACGTTCACAACGACCGTCCGCGAGACTCAAATATATCGGTGTCTGCAGCTGGCGACTGGAATGCCAACGCCGGACCTTTTGACAGAGTCCCTGGACCTCGAAGAGACGAGTCACCGAGTGGCCCCCCATCGAAACGACAAAGGACCCGAAGTCCTTCTACGCATGGCCGTCGGGGCCCCCTTCCTCCACCGCGTTCGAATTATCCCAAGTACGTCGAAGGACGGGATCGAAGCCCTTCATTCAAGAAACGAGGTGGTCGCACGCGTGGCGCTCCGAGACGACGATCACCTCGTCGCGGCCGCGATCGACGCGGTAAAGAGCGTCACCGTCCGGATATGTCGCGTACAGGAAGATCTGTATCACCGGGTAGAGAGAGAGGATTTCATCCCTCGCTCGATCGACGGTCTCGTAGCCCCAGTGGTGACAATTACAGCGACCATGGATCTCACCTTCGGTCAGATTCAAGACACTCGGTACGGTCTGCAAACTCGAGATATCCGACATCTCCTCGCAGGACGAGGCGTGACTCGGAAATGAGCACGTCTCGGCCGATCCAGTCGTCCCTTGATGTCAATACTAGGTCTCCAACCCCATCACGCCATATCCCGAGCTTTGGCTCAGATAACCTTGGCCCCCAGGGGATCACTCAAATTATGGGCAGGATTCCAGTTCTATGCATGGAATACGCTCTGATGCGGACAATCAGCGACGCCGCCGGCCGTCTCGGCCACAACTTGATACCCGATCCCACGAGACATCCCCCCACCACGAAATGACAGCTGACTCACACTACGGTTCGCCGCAGCCGTCCTCGCCTTTCTCCGCTGAGCGAGGTGGTCGGTCCGCTGCCCCCTCACATTCTGGACCTGGGTATGCCATTATACTCTCATCTACATTTTACTTTCCGATTCAAACTAACTCTCGCTAAGCCAGCACTCTCCTTACCGGCAGGATAACTATCAATCGCACAACGAAAACTCTCGTCACAATCAAAGCCACTTCAACGGTAGAGGCAATCATCATTCTCTGCATGGTGGTCCTCCTCACCGGGGTGGTCACTCCGGTAGCGGGCCTCGAGGGAACTCTTCGAGCCAGGCTCGGCGATTTTCCGGCTCGGGCTCTCAGCTATTTCACAACGGGGCTGCACAACGCAACGCGAGAGGACATTTCAGCAACTTGCAATGGACTGCATCAGGATCGAGAGGACGTGGTGGGCAACATAGCCCTCACCCAGCACATAGCCAGGGTTCTCAAACTCCCAATCGCCCACAGTCTCATCATGACCCGCATTCACCTCGAAATGGTGACGATCAGGTATATTCCAGGCCGCCCAGCAGAGATTTTCGCGAAAATGAGCATCATGCACAACCCCAATCGGATAGCGGAGATCATCAGTCCATGCCGGCCCCGAACCGCGAAAGAAATGAACCCACGCCTGCAAACAAAGGTGGGAAATTTAGCTTTGCTTTCAAGTCAAAGGCCGCGCCCTCTCCAGCTCCGAAGCCGGTACCCGATCTTGCTCAGCGGATGCAAGTCCGTGAGCCAGCTCCTCGCGCGCCGGGGCCAAGCCCTAATCCCCGCAACCGCTTTACCAATGAACCATTGTCAAAATTCAAACCAGAACCACGGGCTGATCGCCGTGACCGGGACCGGGGACGAAACCGGGATCGCGATCGTAGAGATTTCCGGGGAGCCCAAGACTTCCGAGGGCCACCGGAATTCCCACGGGACCGAAGAGATGATCGTCGGTTTGACCAACGGCGTGACCGGAGGCAAGGCGAACGACCCTCAGACAGGGCTCAAGGCTGGCCAGATCGCCGCCGTGATCCATCGCCAGAACCGCCCAGAGAAGCCTCTCCTCCTAAGCAGAAACGATTACTTACTCGTCCCAAACCGCGACCCACGCTTCCCGAGGAGTTTGCTAATGCCGACTCTGTGTACTTCCGAAAGCCAGGCAATGAGTCTGTGATTGGCGCTGGGACCTATGGCAAAGTCTTCAAAGGGATTCATGTCTATACCCAGCGCAAGGTTGCGCTCAAGAAGATCCGAATGGAAGGGGAGAAGGATGGTTTCCCTGTCACGGCGGTGCGAGAGATAAAGCTGCTTCAGCATCTTCGGAATCACAACGTCGTTAGCCTCCTCGAGGTTATGGTCGAAAAGAACGAATGTTTCATGGTCTTCGAGTATCTCTCCCATGATCTGACCGGCCTGATCAATCATCCTACCTTCTCCCTCACACACTCTCATATGAAAGATCTGGCGAAGCAGATGTTTGAAGGTCTTAATTACCTTCACCACCGGGGTGTCCTCCACCGCGATATTAAGGCAGCCAACATATTGATCAGCAACCGTGGATTGCTCAAGTTTGCGGACTTCGGCTTGGCCCGATTCTTCTCCAAGAGCCGTCAGCTTGATTATACCAATCGAGTCATTACTATTTGGTATCGACCCCCGGAACTTCTCCTGGGTGAAACTCGCTATGGCCCTGCTGTAGATGTGTGGAGCGCTGCGTGCGTTTGCATGGAGATGTTCACGAAGAAGGCTGTCTTCCCTGGTGAAGGTGGTGAATTGAGCCAGATGGACAAACTGTACAATGCCCTGGGTACTCCCACTAAGACCGAGTGGCCCGACCTTGTGGAGATGCCTTGGTTCCACCTCATGCGGCCGATGGAACGAAAGAAGCGTGTCTTCGAGGACATGTATCGTGATGTGTTGACACCCGGCGCGATGGATCTTATCTCGTCTATCTTCCGTTATGATCCCTCTCAACGCCCGAGTGCTGAGGACGTTCTCAAGCATTCCTACTTCGTATCGGAGGAACCAGCTCCTCAGCCACCGATTGAGTACGTATTACGGTTTCTTCCGTTTCCATTGATTATAGCTGCTAACCTTATTCTTCAGATTGGAGCATGTCGAAGGGGATTGGCATGAGTTTGAATCTAAGGCACTTCGCAAATCTCGGCGCGCCGAATACCAGAACCAAAAGGACCGAGACAAGCGTAAGGCTGATGCTTCGGTTCCTAGCAGTGACCGAGATTCTAAGCGGGCCAAGCCAGATTCTGGTGATCTTGCTTCGGCGCATTAGATGGTTGATCATTTTCTTATTTCAATCGCTGCCTTATTGCATAGGACATATTCGGTGGGATGGCTTGCATCTATTTACTCTTACGAACCCACTACACTACCCTAGGTATTCAAATTATTCCGGGCTTATTTCTGTTGATATTGCCTGCCTACTGATACAAACCAAGTTTCCAAGATCAAGTTAGTTACCTTTCTTTTCATAGATAGAGCTACCTTGCAGGACTATGAAGTCCACATAGAGCAGGGAATGCCAACCAACCTTTGAGGCTGGATGATCATGGCATGAGAATCTACAACTAACCTATTGCACACTATTAGTCACTTGTCACTTGTAATCAAAAGAGACAGCACAACTCTAGCACATTCAAAAGGCTCAGACTTTGCCTGTTGACCGCATGCTCAACCAGCCCGTGAGCTCCAAGGCTCAAAGTAGTACGGGCGGTTGAGACCTAGGTTTACCAGAGAGCTCAAAAGAGTTTCTTCATTGGAATGGAAGTGTAGGTTGGATTGCTAATGAGAACGTACCCTATACTAAGAAAATCAAACAAAGAGAGAAACATTGGGTTGTGTCGTCAATCAGGTCATCAACGTTTCATGGGTTGCTCGTAAGCCCTCGTGATGATGGTTTTAGATGCGATAATTCAATCTCGACACACGCTTCGGAAATGCTAGTGCTGTAAAAAGGATGAGACGCCAGCATTGATTTGAGTAGGTGGTCTTGCTGTAAAGAAAGAAAAAAGAAAGAGAAGAAACAAAAAAAAGTTGGAAAGAAAAAGGGGAAAATGGAAAAAAGTCGGTGCGGGTTGCAGGCGAAAGTGTCGCTGATTGGTTAGGAAGCTGCTCCTTCAACTGGGCTGTCAAGGTCGAGTCTCCGATTCATCGACCACTTTTCCCTCACTCTCTGATCTTTCCCCTCCATCGCCTTTAATCCTATTGAATCTCCTTATATCCCCTTCAATCTACCAGACTTATCCTCCTCATATTCTCCACCCTCTTCACGACCTCCTTCTATTCTTATTCACCAGGATCTCCCCGTCAACCCTCTTACTGCCCTCGCCAGAATTTCCCACCTCTCGGTCACTATAACTACGTCACTAAGATAAACAACGCTGGCGACTTGTCCCTTTGTGTAACGCTTCTTTCGGGCCCTTTACTTTCCCCCTGATGACCGGGAGTGTCTCGGGCAGTCTTCTCACCCGCCGCGATGGATAATGCAAACTTGTGGACCCGCCGGACAAAGTTCGTCAATTGCCCCTCCTCCAACCTCCAGATGATCATTGCAACTTACAAAGTGTGCTCTCTCCTTGCTTAGCTCTTCCAAGTTGTCCCTGTCAACGTCCGGTGCCGATGCCAAAGAAGGTGGCGCCCGTGTCGAACTGCCCCGCCCATCGAAGCGGTTTGGACCTGACAGCTCGCATGGTCGCTCGAATCCATTCAACGCAATATCACCATTATCCGGCGGTGTAGCCTCGCCATCAACCAATGCCTCCTCTGCCTTCGGTTTGGGGTCCGGCGCATTCGCCTCGTTCGGGGCGCCCAAGACACCCGGTGGCAACGAGTTGAAAACACCCGGACGGGAGGTACCCGTGGATCATGACGAGGCCACACGCAAGGTTTTTGATAGCCCTGCCGTCTCTGCTCCCGGTGAGCACCCGTTGAAGTCTACGTGGATTGTCTGGTACCGCCCTCCGACACCCAAATACTCCGACTACGAGAAGTCCACCGTGCCGCTCGCTTCGATAAATTCCGTCGAGAGCTTCTGGGCGGTGTACTCGCACCTGAAGCGCCCTTCTCTGCTTCCTACAGTTTCCGACTACCACATCTTCAAGAAGGGCATTCGCCCCGTTTGGGAAGATGAAGCGAACAGGCGGGGAGGCAAGTGGATCGTACGTTTCAAGAAGGGCGTGTCCGATCGATACTGGGAGGATCTCCTCCTGGCTATGGTTGGGGATCAGTTCGCAGAGGCCGGAGACGAGGTCTGCGGTGCTGTGCTGAGCGTCCGAGGTGGCGAGGATGTTCTGAGTGTCTGGACGAGGATTGATGGGGGGCGTAACATCAAGATCAGGTATGTCTTGAATATCACGGCCTTACCACCACAAGTGCAATGTCTCTAACTTTACTGCAGAGAGACGATCAAGCGCCTTCTAGCATTCCCGGCGGATACTAACATCATTTGGAAGAGCCACGACGACAGTATCGCACAGCGCTCTGCTATTGACCAGGCTCGCCATGAGAAGACCGTCCCTGGATCAAACCACCAAGGTCGGCGGCACACAAACCAAGATGACTCGGACAAAGCCAAAGCGAACGTGGCCCTATGAACGGATCTAACGTTTCGCCTGGCTTTGGGCCCTGTATAGTAAACCCGAAAAAAAAAAACTTCATTCACGAATCATTGGGACGCGTTTTGGTCTTAGGGGGTGGGGCATCGAGGCGAACTCAGCGGTTTGATTTGGTTTATGTCTTGAGTGAACTCATCTGTGCTATGTGTCTTCTTTTTTTGTGTCTATCGGGCTCATGCGTGATGTTTTTCTTCATGTATGCAACATGAATGCAGCACCAGCTGTTAATGCTTTCTCGCTTGAGAGTAATGTCTGTTATCAGCAGGTCCATGTTGGCTTAGTTCATGGAAGTAGGATTCCTACATCCTGCAGTATCTTTCTTACTGATGGTTCCACCAGCTAGGTACATGCAGGTAGCACATAGGCACTCCTTCAGAGGAGCACGACACGCGAGATCAGTAATTGCTACACCACATCTCGAACCCCAGATAACTAATCAGGGCTGTCACAGGAGTCAATTCGTCCTATGGAGCTATTAGGTTACCTACTGCTGTGAATAGCTTGAATGCAAATGGAACGATAGTACTTTAATCGACGAGACCGTTTGTATACAATCAACTCATCAATAGAGGAATCCATTGTTGTGTTGCTGAATGGGTTTCATAGAAAGACAGGTGCCTAGATGCTAAGGCGAGAATCCATGCCCACCGCCTTGGGTCTCACCGCCTTGGGGCCCAGATGATGATGCGGCGTGAGTTAAATAGATTCCGAACATTAGAGACAGAGAAAAAAGGAAAGCCCAGACAATGGGTGATTCAGGATTCTTCAATAGAAGAATAACTCAACAAAGCACATCATCAATACCTCTTGACTGCACCGATGCCCATGTTTAAAAGTCTAGCCGAATTCCTCATCAACTTCTCGCCGCTACGCTCTCATCAGCAGTGTGAAGATCGACAATCTGCTGTTCAACCTGCACCTCCTCCGCGTTCAACCCCTCCTCTTCACTCACACGGATTCAGTTTCAACTCCTTGAGCCTGGAATCGGATACTGTCGGCAACTATCCACTTGAACCAATCAGCCCTGAGCCAGCTGATCCGACTTATCCAAAGGTGTGTATTTGCCATTGTCTCCATCCGCGTTAAGCGCATGTAAGCTTTTGGTTGTACCATATCCCCGTTTCCACGCGCGAACCTACACCAAATTTACAACCTAGACACTTTTCTTCTGTACTCATTTGCTGTCTTGTCATGCACTGTCTGCGCCTACTTTTCTTGAGACTGATCCACTTCTTAGCTTCCTGGTAGTTATGTCGATACATTTGCCTATCCAACTGGATCCACGACTGCAAGTTCACGACTGCGCGCGCGTTCGCCGAACCCTATTCTAGGATCATTTGCCCAGTCAGAGATACACCCGCGCCGCAACTGCAGGTGGACACACGCTGATAATTTGTTCACTTCCAGGCTAGGCGATTCGCGGCAGATGTTGGACCACGACAAGCAGATGGGCTCCCGGGACCGCCAAGATGAAGCTCGTTTGCTAGGGGCTAGATACCGGTAATTTTATCTCCAAGTGCTGTCTGATTGGAGACATTTGTGCTAACCAGTGTTTGCTTCATTCCCAATAGTGACTCCCAAGCTGTCAAGATAAAGCCCGGGGCAACGTTCCAATCCAAAAACAAGAAGCCCGGGGTGAGTCTGAGCCTTGATACTCATACCTGCGATCCTCTTTCTAATCCGCACTTTCAGTCTTCCTTTGCGTTCTCCCCGAGAGACAAACTCTCGCAAAATGCACGAAGCAGTGGCCCGGTCCGCGCCCACGGGAAATCAACCATACCACCTACATCCCTAAGACGAGCCACTCATGGGTCAGAGGACACTTTTGAAGAGTCTAGTCGCCTTAGCAAGAGACGGCGCCAGAGTGAGACCAGTGAGGCCATTGATCTTACCGACTCGACAGGTCCAGCCCTGAACCGTGTAGAACGGGGATCCCCGCAGCTTGCTGCTCATCAGAAGGGAACCCGTCGTACCCGTCATCACGAGCAAAATGAAGTGGGAAATGGCGTACGCAACGCGCGAAATCCGCTTCTCCCTCAACACGATCGATTTTCCTCCGGCGATCTCCCCGACGAAAGGTTCACTGAGAACGCAGCGCAACAGCGGCGCAGGATGGCCAAGGCCACAGATACTCAGCTGTCTCAAGTCAACGGCAAGCCCACTCAACGGGTCGAATACCTACACAATATTGAGATTGGAGTAAAGAAGCCTGGCAAGAAACCCGTCGCAGCTCCTTCAAACACAACCCGCCGCCCTAGCAATGGGAGAGAAAGCCCAGATGAACTCCAAGGCGACACCACCACTCACCCAGTACCCAGATCATTGGTTGCGAAGGGTCCCCGGACCACCAGCCAAAACAACCCCGAAGTTCATATTGAAGCCCCCGCTCGCAAACGATCTCGATCTCCAAGCGACATTCGACCCACGGACTTCTCTTCGCCATCTCAAGGCACCAAGAAAACCAAAACCTCTCATAAGGACTATAAGACGAAGTTCTCCTTGTATGCCTTTCGGACTGGTTCGGTCAGCAAAACTTGTGGGAGCAAAGAGACATTCCCCATATATTCAACCAACGATGGTCTTGAACTCCGTGGGAAACGATATCTGCTTGATCCTAACGATTGGTTGTCGATTCCCTTTGAGAAGTTCAGCAAGGTTTTTATGGGGCAGTCACCAAGTCGGAAAGTTAGGATTGAATTGGTACCAGGGTCCATCGAGACTGACGATCAACTCGATCTTGAGTTCTCGAGGTCCGACGAAAAGCAGAAGTTTGGGAAAATGTTGAGTGAAGAAGTCAACGTTGAAGTCATCAGCAAGGACCGGTATGCCTCAGAATTGTTCCTAAGATTCAATTCCAAGCTAACTGGCATCTAACAGGAAATGGATGGATCGGGCCTTCGTGAGATACACAAGCCAATTCCTCCGGGCGACAACCATGTCAAAGAAACGGTCCCTTGATGACCAGGCGGAGGAACAAGATTCTCCCCCCGCGCGACGACCTAAACTCTCCGACTCGCTAAGAGATGACCACGGTGAACTCGGCAAAGAGGGCTCCCTTCCGATCAAGCGAATCTCCCAAGTCAAGGGGGAGCTTGCGGATGGTGACGCCACATCTCGACAGCCTGCTAGGGGCCAAGTAAATGGCCGGATTCATGAAGCAGACACTGTGCCTGATATTCCGGTCAATCCCTTGGGATCTCCCAGCATCCTGTCTGATCGTGAGACCCGGTCTTCTACCCGTCGTACCACACAGCAAACTGGCGATTCTAATGGAGAATCCAGACCGGAGGAAAGGCCACTCTTCGGTGATGACTCTTTCAAAAAGTTCTGGAAAAAGCCCTTGGTATATCCTCGAACTGGCAAGAAGAAGGCCGAGGTCAACATCGACGACCGCGATCGGCTACGTACAGATGATTTTTTGAATGATAACCTCATTGGGTTCTACATGCGATTCCTCCAGGATCACCTTGAGCGCACCAACCCAGAGGCAGCAAAACGCGTTTACTTTTTCAACTCCTACTTCTTCGCAACTCTTACAAATACCCCCGCGGTCACCGCGGTATCAACTACGTCGGTGGTGTTGAGAAGTGGACTCGCAATGTTGATCTCTTCAGCTACGACTACGTCGTTGTTCCGATCAACGAGAACGCACATTGGTATGTTGCCATTATTTGCAACTTACCAACTTTGTCTCTTGACTCCGCCGACCGCAAAGAGCATGTCCAAACACCCACCCTGCGGCGCAGTACATCCGATCTTTCTGAAAATGAAGTCCATCAAATCGAGGAAAGCCCTGAGCCAGAATCACGGTCTGGAAGTTCACCTGACGCAAAACCACAAAAGAGCACCGACCAAGCTAGCAAGGAGGCTGCGAGCGACAAGAACATCGCTTCCGGATTGACCACGGAGATTGGACATGCAGCCGAAAATACAACACCGCCCAAAAAACAGTCTCCCTCTGCCGAGATATCGGAAGCTAGCGATTACCCATACCTTCCAACCGACATCTCCAAAACCGCCGCTCAGAAGCTCGTCCAAGAAGAGGCAGCCGAGTCACAGAAACGCACTAACTCCAAGAAAAGGACCGGGCTAAAGCTGGGTCCCAACCAACCTACAATCGTCACCTTTGACTCACTCGACGCACCCCGATCTCCGACCATCAAGTTGCTGCGCGAATACATCTGCCGCGAAGCGGCATCTAAACGCGGTGTGGAACTCGACCCGACTGAAATCAAGGGAATGCGAGCTCGCGACATCCCCCTCCAACCGAATTATTGTGACTGCGGCCTCTACCTGCTGACATACCTGGAGAGGTTCGTCCAGAGCCCCGACTACTTCATCGCAAAAGTGCTTCAGCGGAGCATGAATGCCACCGACGACTGGCCTCCACTGGCCTCCGGTTTGCTGCGTTCCCGCTTTGGCAAGTTCCTCGATCAGCTTTATGAGGAACAGGAGCAGGCGGACGGCGCGGGTTTGGTAAACAAGCAGCCTATCTCATTCCTGCTTGGTCCCCCGCGCCCTGGTCAGAACGAGCCCCCTGACATTGATGTGGTACCTGAATCCGAGGCCGAGCCGGATGCCGCGAAGAATCACCGTCCGAAGAAATCCAAGTCAAGAACCAGGCGCCCTACACCCGTCAGGAAATGAAGGGACAACTTCTACACCTACTTACCTCACATTTACACCTCCGCACCGGCCCACGAAGTCCACAGCCCACTGCTGATTGGGCCGTGGGTCGGAAAATTGGGCTCAAGCCGGCCGGCCCATTGCGGAGGTCTACTCACATTGACTTCGCTTCCCCATTCCCGTTCACATCACCCGATTTTTCGGTGCATCTCACATGAATGTCTTCCACCAAGTGATGGGACCTGTGTTTTGCTTCTGTTCCTCGAACGAATTTCGACATGCGAAGGTCGGAAAATCGGGCTCAAGCCGGGCCATTGTGGAGGTCTACTCACATTGACTTCACTTCCCCCTTCCCGTTCACATCACCCGACCTCCCGGTGCATCTCACATGAATGTCTTCCACCAAATGATGGGACCTGTGTTTTGCTTCTGTTCTTCGAACAAATTTCGACATACGAATCTAGCCAGCGCTGGCTGCGACCATCGCCCATGGCTAGTTATTCATGTCATAGAACGCGATATGTTCTTTGTCCTTTTTCAGCGTTTAGAAGGTATGCACATTACGTCCAGCGTGGACATAGGCGTTGGCGTTACGAGACAAGAAGGACGGTGTTTATTTTTTTCTTCATCACATTCATGGATAGCATAAGATACCATCAGTTACATAGCACTGCAAATGCACTTGTTTTTCAGAGAGTCTTGGAATAGACCTCGTTTACAATATCCTATTCTAATGGCGACCTGTCGACTGTAAGTTACTCGAAGCATAATACAGTAAATCCTAAAGAGACCCCTACTACCACTGACTCTCATCCGCCTCAACCCACCACGCCATCTTATCCCTCTTAAACGTCTCAAAATCCCATTCCGCATCCTCAAGCATATCCCTCCCAGCAGTCCAAACATAAGTCACAGCCCGAACCTCTTCCCCCTCACTCGCAGCCTCCTCCTCCGCCGCATCGAGCACATCTCGCAGCCCTCTATCGGAACCACTATCCCCCACCCCGGGACTACCATTTTGAGCCCGTTCTTTATGCAGCGTGCGTACAGCCACCTGCATCTTCTCATACTGGTCACCCTCGAACATATCGAGGCGATGAACATCCCCATCTGTCAATCCCGAGACGAGAGACCCGACTACTGATGTCGCCAGGCTATTCTCGGTCCCGGGTGACTGAGCCTTCGTCTCTGCAACTGGTATTATGCCCGGATAGTCTTCGCCTCTCACGCGGTGTCGTCCATACCCGTGGAGAATGGCGGGTTGGATTTGGAGCATGGCTTTTTGCCAGGGTTCTGGATTGGTGCGGCCGTGGATTACTCGGTGGAGGATTTGGGGGGACATTAGAGTTCCTTGAACTTGGGTTTGAGTATGACTGTAGCTATATGTATTTGGATCAGGGAGATACCGTAGAAGAAGAGAACGTGCTCGCCCATTGTGCTATGTATGATGTGGGGTTGACCGTTGCGACTTGCGGGTGGTGTATGTCGAGTTAGCGGGTGTCGAAAGGTCGTCGGGAAGTGATTGAATGAATAGGGTGTATCTTATAGATGTGCGAACTCGCTGCTCTATAATATGTATAAGCACGGCCAGAAGTAAATGGAAACTAAGCAATTGAGAACACACAGGTGACAGATCTCTATCTATGTCCACGACGGTATCTGGCCTCGAAGTCCGGGGGTCTCATAGATGCCGCTTATCGATAAGCCCCCAAACCCCATACATCCAAACAGGCCCAGCTGGCATCATCTTCTCCTCGAGGCCTCGACCCCAAAACACAAAATGCATTCCTCTCTAACCCGCATCCAGTCCGTCTTCGGCTTCTTCACGACAGTCGCGCTGGTCGTCAGCTCACTAGCTGCCCTCTCCGTCCTCCTCTTCCCAGCAGACGGAGCCAAAGCCTCCGTCCAGCTAAAGAATGTCCAGGTGTAAGTTACGAGTTCGAGTCCACCACAAATTGCCAACCTTCCAATCCACCACAAAGAAGAAACCAAAGGTTTTTACTAACAGCGTCTCTTATCATCCGGTACAGCGTAAAAGGCCGTCCACACTACTACTCCACCAAACGCGAAGAATACGCCCAATTCCGCTTCGACCTCGACGCAGACCTAAGCCCCCTCTTCAACTGGAACACAAAGCAGCTCTTCGTCTACGTCTACGCAACATACTCCTCATCCGATAAGCCCGATTCGCAGGTCCGCGCGTCAGAGGCTATCATCTGGGACACTATTATCCCCGCTGCGCCGTCGCCGTATTCCTGGGAGGTCGTGCGGGACCGCGTCCACGCGCTTATTCCTTCGTCGGTTTTGCCTTCGGCTGCGTCGGCTGTGAGGAGGAATGCGAAGCGTTTGGCTAAGGCTAAGGCTGTGAAGAGTAAGAAGGCTGAGGCTGTGCCTGGTGTTTTGAGGTTGCGCGGCCAGAAGGGGAAGTATCAGGTTAGTGATATTACTGGGCGGCTTGCGGAACGGGGGAATGTTACGCTGAATGTTGGGTGGAATGTTCAGCCTTGCGTTGGGGCTTTGTTTTGGGCGCCTGGGACTGGGGCGGTTCCTAGGACTGTTGGGGAGATTGTTGTTAGTGAGCCTTTTGATTTTCCGGAGTTGAAGGGGAATAAGAAGGCTGCTGCTGAGGGGAGGGGGAGGAGGCGAAGAAGGCGAGTGTATAGTCTACTGGATTGTGGAGGTTGGGAGTTGGGATTTGGGATTTGTCTTCATTTGGTTTTTACTCTCGGGGCTACGGTTGGGATGCACCCCGGCTCTTTCATTTGCATCTGAAAATGATATACGAGAGCATTTCCCAGAAACATAAAATTATCCTTTGATTCGTGTCTCATCTAAAGGAATAAAGTTAAGGTGAAGGAACAAGGAGTAACGGTATTGATAAAGAAAGTGTGAACGTTCGCTCCGTTTGGAAGCCATAGAAGCACATTGACTTTAGTAAGCTGCTTCTGGTTGTGAGTGAGGATGGCCTCCAGACTGGACCCGGCTGGAATAGATCCCCGGTGCGGGGCGCTGAGCGCCACGAGTCAGTGGATCAGTGTCACGTCGATCATAGTAGACGTATTCCAAATAGAAGGCGTGGATGTGTCCGGGGAAGTACCTGGGACATGGCATTGTTAGTTTCGATTCCGATATAAGTCGGTATGTATGATGGACGAGCAACTCACCCGAGAATTGTGAGCAGGACATTGATCAGGAAGTCTATTCCGCAGCCTGCGATCAGAAAGACGCCGAGAGGAGGGACTGTTGTTGTTAGCGTATAGTTCTGAAGTGGATCCGTTGCGAGGCTCAGAAGTGGGGATCATGTTCAGGCATGATGAACTTACTGAATATGGTGATAATAATCAGACACAACATCGAGCAAGTGCCGGCCATGATTGCGGTCGTGGTTGGTATGAGGTAGGGAGGGGCGTGTTTATTGAACGTCGGGTCTACGACGAAGTTGTTTGAGATCGGTAGTAGCCAAGAAGCTGAGTACGAAAATGGCGAAGAGGAGAAGGAAGATATAAAGGGGATCACTGTCCGCCGCTGAGTTCATTGTGTTGCATGTGTTTGGCCACAACGTCAGACAGTCGACTTTCAATTGTAAGGAATCGTAGGGCTGACGGCAGCAACGATGCTGATTTGCTGAAAGGGCAGGCGATGACATCATCCCGAGCCAGGTCCGCGTCGCACCGCCACATGCAACATTAGATGTGGCTGTGCTTTGTGTACTGGTGAGAGTACTGCGTGTATGGCAAGTACATCTGCGACGGCAGGTACGTTGCACATAGAAGATGCTGGGAAAATATTTCCTGTAATAATTCCCAGTGCAGATTCTCTACACAGCATCAATCGCTGCCCGAGTGGTAACCTGCTCGTTCTTGTTGCCAAGCTTCGAGATCTGCAGGAATGCATCCACTCCATATCCTTCCAGACTGTGCAGTTCTAAGCTACCCGCCCAATATTCAGCATACACACGACTCATTGGGAGGCCCATTCCTAGGCGGAGGTTGGGCGGCCGTGATGTCAATGTGTCCAGGGACCCTTCATGGTGTGTATCCCGGTCGGCGTGTTTGCGCTCCTGTGACACTTGCAGCTCTTGCATCGTCGCCGCCATGGCAGGGACCTGTCCTAGGTTTTCGAGTCGAGACTGCGTGCGAGGTCCTTTGCTGAAGGACCACAGATATGGCAGAATCTCTCGGGGAATACCTCCTCCTTGGTCGGAGATGCGCATGATAACATGTTGTGGGGTCTCGCACACAAGCACCTCAATCGGTGGTGGAGGTTCAGTCGAATCCTGGTATTTCTCCATGACTGCTTGTACTGAATTGCGGAGAAGCTCTCCAATGATATATTCCAGATGGCTCAATATGTACGGGAATGTCGCATCGACATGGCCCCGGACGGTGATGGCGGGTATCTGGGTCGACCCGGATGTTTTCCGCATGAGATCTTGTGCAACCTTGCCACATCGCTCGACTACCTCCTTCGCCTTGCATTTGAGGAACACCTCTCCGACAAAGTCCGCATTCATATCGGTCCGGTCGTGGGAATCAGGGAAGTGCCATGGGGAGTTGAAAGTCTCAGTCAGTGCGAGGTGTTGCTCAGCGATGACCCGGCGCGAGATTCTCTGTAGGAGACAAGACTGTCAGTTAGGAGGCAGGCGCAAAGGACTGACCTAATGAGGCCCCTTCTTGGTTTTACATACCGCTCGCAGAAGAGTGTTCATTAGCCGGTCCATTTCATCTGCTGGTGCAAGATTCCGACACTCCAGCACCCCCATCGCCAGGTTGGGGATCGCAACCAGATGCTCTTTCAACATTTCCCTCAGAATATCACAGAAGCGATCATTATCTTCAAGGCTTCGGATTTCAGGAACCTTTCGGACCTTTTCGAAAGCTTTGTAGTAGAGCTCGTACACGAGGGTGAGGTGGGGGTTGGCGACTACCACGTATGGCACCTGTTGGATGTCTCGCAGGCGATGTGCAAGTCTGTGGGCAGCCCTAGTCAGTCGCCATTCATTCTTCGCAGACGATTCTCGACTCACCGAGTAGGTAGCTCGGTCCGCACATAGTTCGCGGAGCTGATGAGTCGAGGTTCAGTCAGGGTCCGACCGAAGAAGGTCAACTGCCGAAGACTAATCGGCCGAATCGCTCGCTCTGCCCATCTGCCGTAGTGACCAAGTCAGTATCAATATCCGCGCTTCAAGGAGCATGAGTCATTCGTACTCATCTATCGCAGAACCCGGCCGCCATGGCGGCGGACTGTGAGTTCCAGAATAGCCACGTTTTGAGAGAGTTTGGAGGAGCTTCCAGCTTCTAGCTGGATACTGCAACCTCATTGTGCTCCTCGCACTTATTCGTTGAGTACAGAGACCATATGATTGCTCGATATAGCTGTATCCTCGTGGTCGAGAACTCAAAAGTTTGGGGTCGCGGGCGGTGAGTCCAGCATGTGACACCGAACTCACAATAGGCTTTGTATAGCATTTTGAATTTTGATCTGTACTAAACTGACCTCGGTTTCTTACTCATATCTCTGTATTCTATTTCTACCTATTCAGTTACCCAGTGAATGTTGTTGTCATACGATTTGTATCTCTTTCTGCCCCACAGTGCCGCGGATTTGATGGACGGACGAGTACATCCGCACGGACTTGGCGCAAGTGGATCAGCTCGTGCAGCGTTGGAGGGGATCAACTAAGCTCGTCTCTGGACATGATCGATCAACTTGTGAAAGGAAGAACGACAGTTAGATGTTGGAAGAAGCAGCCAACACGATCCATGACCATCTATACATATTTCTAGCTATCTAAATCCTGTATAATAAATGCATCAAAGTTGATTGGACCCAAGGGGCTTTGAATTGTCCCTGCTTATATATACTCTTGTGCGTAATCCGTCCACTGCACAACTTTCATCTCAACAGTACCTACCTATTGCCTTGGACTCTTACAAGCAATCTAAGACCTAACCCAGAGGTCTATAAAAAATAATCATTCAATTCAAGGCCAGTCTCATCGAAACGTCCACAGAGACATACCCGCTAGATCCAACCAACAATCGCTGCCGAGCACTCCAGGCTCCGCCACCGCTAGCTCCGGTCGTTATTATTCTGCGGGTTCAGCAGAATTTCCTCCACCACCAGCCCTACAGTATAACTTTGCCCTGCATTCTTTCCTTTCTTTCACAAATTCCCCTAAAATACAACATTTGTCGCCTTCCTGTCCCGGAAGGCGCTTTCCGCGATGGAAAACGTGAGAGATTCCCTGACCGTGCCCCTCGCCAGTGTGTCGTCATTGGACTAACCCTGTTACTACCAGCTCGCGGAGAACGACATGCTCGTTGATGATTACGATCAATACCCTGCCGAGAAGACAGATGTCGTCCTCGTTTCCCGGTCGGGCTCCGACGAGCCCGAGGCTGCCCCGAGAGCAGATGACGGTACGTCCTGTGTTGCCTTCTTCCCAGAATCAAAGGAAGTAAATATCTACATATTGCTGGAATTCGGAGAAACGGAAGGAACAAAGCTCGAGAGGATACATATTGTTTCATTTGATATGATCGGTAGCTAACGACGAGCCACGATCGATGCAGGCGCGGCTATGATGGCAAAGGTCCTCCCGGCTCTCCCGGACCTCGAAACCCTAGAGGAGTGCTCTCACTCATGGCACATAAAGGACTGGCGGAAGATGGAGCGCAAATCCCACGGCCCCATCTTTCAGTGTGGCGGCTTCCCATGGTGGGTGCATGAAATCCGTGAATCAACTCTGTGCGGACGTTGGATCTGACCGAGAACAGGCGCATCCTCTTCTTCCCGTATGGCAACCAGACCGAATTCGCTTCATTCTACCTCGAACAGGCGTGGGAGGGCGAGCCCCCGGCGAACTGGTATGCGTGCGTACAGTTCGCGTTGGTGTTGTCGAATGTGAATGACCCAACCATCTACACACATCATGGTAGGAGCCCCGGAGTCTCACAAAATCGGGCGAGAATGCTAAGTTAGTTTTAGCTGCGACCCATCGTTTCACCGCGGAGGAAGGCGATTGGGGTTTCACTCGATTCGCCGACCTGAAAAGTCTGTTCAGCCATGAGTGGGAGGGTAAATCCGTCCCCTTGGTGCAAGAGGACGAGGCAATTATTACGGCCTACGTCCGTGTGGTGAAGGATCCTACAGGTGTTTTGTGGCACAGTTTCCAAAAGTGCGTTCTCATCGGAAATTTTGACCGAGCGGGGCTAACACTCTTCACTTAGTTATGACTCGAAGAAAGAAACTGGCATGGTGGGATTGAGGAACCAGGGTGCCACATGCTACTTGAATTCCCTCCTACAGTCGCTGTACTTCACAAATGCTTTCCGCAAGGTGCGAGAGAAAACTATCACCGACCCAACCATTGAGACTAATGAAATTTCCAGGCTGTATACCAAATACCAACTGAACAGGAGGCTTCACGCGAGAACAGCGCGTGGGCACTCCAGAGACTGTTTTATAATTTGCAGACAAGCGAGAATGCGGTTTCCACCACCGAGCTCACAGCATCGTTTGGCTGGCAATCGAGCCAAATTTTTGAACAGCAAGATGTACAGGAGCTATCACGAAAGCTTATGGAACGGCTGGAGCACAAAATGAAAGGTACCATTGCTGAAAAAGTTCTGCCCGAACTGTTCGTTGGGAAAACAAAAACATACATCTCTTGCATCAATGTCGATTACGAGTCTTCTCGCGTGGAAGACTTCTGGGATATTCAACTTAATGTTCGGGGCAACAAGTCCCTGGATGACAGTTTCAGGGATTACATACAGGTTGAGACGCTCGAGGGTGAGAACAAGTATGATGCTGGGCAACCGTACGGTCTGCAAGACGCCAAGAAGGGCGTCATCTTCGAAAGCTTCCCTCCCGTCCTGCATCTTCACCTCAAACGTTTCGAGTATGACCTCAATCTCGACATGATGGCCAAGGTTAATGATTATCACACATTCCCCATGGAGTTCGATGCGGCTCCTTATCTGTCCGAGAGCGCCGATAAGTCGGAATCTTGGGTTTACCAATTGCACGGCGTTCTCGTCCACAGCGGCAACCTTGATGCTGGGCATTACTATGCCTTCCTCAAGCCCACCAAGGATGGGCACTGGTACCGCTTCGACGACGACCGAGTCAATCGAGCCACGGACAAAGAAGTCCTGGATGAGAATTACGGAGACAGCCAGCAGCGCACCAACGGGACTGGAGGCCGAGCTGCTATCCGCACGAACAACGCCTACATGTTGGTTTACGTCCGCAAGACAAAACAGGATGATGTGTTCTTCCCGGTTACCAAGGATGATGTGCCCTCACACATTGGTATGTTCAGAGGTTTTCGTCAACAAAAGATTGTGTGGTAGACTAACTCGGAGACAGAGAAACGTCTGACCGAAGACCGCGCGGAGATGTTGCGTCGCAAGAAGGAAAGAGAAGAAGCTCACCTTTATATGAATGTTGGCCTTCTTGACGAAGATGCGTTTAAGAGCCACCACGGCTTTGATTTGACCAGCAATGATCTGCCTGTCGATGATCCAGCACTTGCCAAGCAATACAAAGTCCTGCGGGCCAAGAAGGTCCGCGACTTTGCAAAGGAGATTGCTGAAGAACGTGGTATCAATGCAGATGCTATCCGATTCTGGGTTATGGTCAATCGCCAAAACAAGACGACCCGACCTGATCAGGTGATTCGTGATCAAGACATGACTGTGGAAGAGGCCTACACCAAATTTGGCACCAAGGGCCATATCTTCCGCTTGTGGATGGAGGTGGCACCCACGGATGCTGACGGGAAACTCACGCCATGGCCTGAAAACGATTCGATCCTCATTTTCTTGAAAAACTATGACGTCGCAGCTCAGACGTTGACTGGAGTTGGCTCCGTCTACGTCCAAAAAAGCCAAAAAGTCAGCGAGCTGGCCTCGACGATTCTTTCGAAGATGGATTGGCCCGCCGGTACAGAATTCATGCTCTTCGAAGAGATCAAGCACAACATGATCGACGTGATGAAGCCTAAGCAGACCTTCCAACAATCTGAAATCCAGGACGGCGACATCATCACCTTCCAACGCACAGTCAAGGAGTCTGAATTACCACCCTCAGCACTTTATACAGATGCTCGACAGTTCTACGATTACCTTCTGAACCGCATGGAGGTCCAATTTGCCCCAATCAAGGCCAATGAAGGGGACACATTCACCCTGGCCCTTAGCCGCAAAATGACCTACGACCAGGTTGCCAAGAAGGTTGGTGACCATCTCAAGGTGGATGAGACTCATCTTCGCTTCGCACCCGTGATGGCTAGCACCGGGAAGGCGAAGCCTTTCCTCAAGCGAAACGTCAACCAGACACTTTCCCAAATCCTTAATGGCCAGTATGGTACCTACGGATACACCATGCACCGGTCAGATGCTTTGTACTACGAGGTATTGGACATGAGTTTGAGTGACTTTGAGAGCAAGAAGTCGTTCAAAGTGACTTGGCTCCCAGAGGGTATTAGCAAAGAGGTCAGTTTGTGCTTTTCCCCGTTCATCAATGTTTATGACGCCCGGACTTGACTGACAATGAAGTAGGAGAGCGTTGAGCTTTTGATTTCCCGCAGCGGCACTGTAGCGGACCTCCTGTCTGCATTGCGGCAGAAGTTAGAATTGGGCGATGAGCCCATTCGCGTCGCTGAAACCCACAGCGGGAAGGTTTACAAGGAGCTTCGGCCAGAGCAAAATGTGGCCGTCATCAACGAATATGGCGCCCTCTACGCTGAAAAGATCCCAGCCGAAGAGTCAGTTATGGGTACCGAAGAGCGTGTTATTAGCGTGTTCAGCTTCGATCGCGAGCCCAATCGCACGCACGGAATTCCATTCAAGTTTGTTGTGAAGCCAGGAGAACTCTTTGCGGAGACCAAGAAACGTCTTTCCGCTCGCACACAGATCAAGGGCAAGAACTTTGAGAAGATCAAGTTCGCCGTGGTCCCTCGGGCATCCTTCTCAACTGCAAAATACCTGGAAGATGGTGAGTACCTCTGGTATCATTCTCTCTCTTATTACTCTGGTACTGACTTTACCGTTCTTAGGTGATATCTTGTCTGATGCAGCTGCTAACGCAGACGACATACTGGGACTTGACCACCCCAACAAGAGCCGGAGCTTCTGGGGCAAGAGTGATGGGTTCTCCATTCGCTAGAATAAATTAGTCATGGCGCTGTGGGTTTTACGAGTTGAAGAAGGGCTTGTATGCTGCGATCCGGTACATGAGCAGCGGACAGCCTGGTGCGATGATCATGCCTTTTTTCCTTTGCTTCTTATTTTCTGATTTTGCTACTTGTAGCCAGCCGAGGTAGAAGTCGGTTAGTCGAGTTTATATGATAAGGTGCAGATCTGTCTCTGTATGTTGCAGTGCAACTTCCTAAACGCTTGCCGTGCGGCGTGCCTACTTCATGTTCTCTTGATTCGGCCTGGCCAGGACAGTTCAGTCGGGAGGTCGTTACGCTAGGAGGTCTCTCTCTAGCCCCTTTAATTTACGACCTGGATAAGCCTTAAGGCTTAAGGACTGTCTGACTAGTTATGCCGTAAAACCAACTACCTATCAGTGATTGATGTTCACACGCCAGGCGCCGAGGCATCAATTCTCTGTCTCATCGTCTCGGAAGTTTGTTTGGTGCAAACAAGTCAAACAGCGGAACCCAACCTCGAAAGCTGGCCAGAACAACTCCTGACGCGAAGATAACCCTCGAATCCAACGGTCATCAGCTCGGTATTTCTCCAAAATGCGGTTCGCTCTATTCGCAGGCCTGGCTTCCCTGGTCTCAACAGTTACCGCAACCGCCCTGACCTACAGACTCGAGGCGAACGAGAAAGCATGCTTCTTCACAAACGTCGAGCAGAGCAACGCTAAAGTGGCCTTCTACTTCGCGGTAGGTTCAATTGACATCTCAACCATAACCCATTCTGGGCCAAGCTATCCTTATCCTCATTGGGGCAGTGGAAAGCAGTTACTGTTGTCAATGCTAACAACGTGCGATGCAGGTCCAATCTGGCGGTTCCTTCGATGTAGACTACTCCGTCACCGCACCGGGCGGCAAAGTCGTCCTAGACGGCGCAAAGGAGCGACAGGGGGACTTCGTGTTCACCGCGCAGAGTCTCGGCGAATACTCCTTCTGCTTCAACAATGAGATGTCCACCTTCGCCGAGAAGTTGGTCGACTTCGAGATCGCCGTACGTTCCATATCCCCCATCGCCCCGCGAACAACCAGCACATACTAAATGACTGATTGAACCCACAGGTCGAGAATGAACAGCGCGCCCAATTGCCTTCTCGCCCGGGCGCCAGCCCCGAACAGACTTCCAGCTTGGAGGAATCCATCTACAAGCTGTCCGCACAGCTCTCAACTATCTCCCGTAACCAGAAGTACTTCCGTACCCGTGAGAACCGAAACTTCAGTACCGTGCGCAGTACCGAGCGTCGGATCTTCAACTTCAGCGTGATTGAGTCTTTGATGATGGTTTCTATGGCTGCGTTGCAGGTCTTTATTGTGCGCTTCTTTTTCCAGGGTGCTCGGAAAGGTATGTCTACTTCCTACTCTCGTATTCGGCTTGGATGTGCATGCAATACATGGGTGTCTTTAGGCTACTTTGGTCTTCTTGTCCGCGCTTCGAGGAATTATAGTAACCTTATCTTGAACAGGCTACGTTTGATGTGAGCATGAGCATGAAGAATGATATGATGCATTTTACTACATTCGACGTTTCGCGTGTTGGCCTAGATATTCTGCTGCAAAATATATGATCTTTGGTTAAAGAAGGACGAGTCTCGATACTTATGGTAATTGGCGTCAAGTCATGGTGCATTCACGTATTCCAATCAAAAAGAAGCAGCCATTGGCAGAGTCATTGATGTGGTAGAAAGACTTACAGACCCGATTGGCTGGTATCTTGACCCAGCGAGAGAAAGCAAGAGCACTCCATCCATGACAGCGGAGCTACGTTGTGTCGCTTCATATTCCATGCTCGAAAGCGTGAAACCAGGTTATGCGAACAAATGAACTTGATCAGCATCCTGAATATTCTCCGGGGAACAACAGTTCGTTGCCGTCGGACCAGCAGGGATAATACCGGTTTATCAATGTTTGCAAGATGAGAACAGATGATCGACTGATGCGCGTTGAACCTCTAGCGTAACATGGGAGAGGGGGCTTGCTTCTGCATAACCGGTTTTTATTGGAAGCACGGTCTCCGATCAAGAACCTGGATGCTTTGTCGCTGGGTCTGAGTCCCGTCTAATCACCGAATGACTCTAGAATATTCCAGATCGCAAACCGACATACCTGCCATACCTATTACCTGTTGATACCAGTTGACCCTGCACCCAGGGTCCAGGGAGACAAGAATGCCTGCAGCCACAAGAGGCATAACCGGTTTCTGTTCGAAGGCAAGTTTCCATCAACGGATCTAGATGCTCTATTTCGAGACCATCGAACACCTCACCTCTTTCGATATGCATTATACCAATCACAATATACGGCCATGCGGCCGGAGAAGGGGCTACTCAGCTCGGTGCTCAAAGGGAAGGAACAGCTTGACCAGACCTGTCTTCTCTGCCCAGGTATGTGTAGATCCCTACTTTATTCCATCCCAGGCCTGTTAGGGTCTAGACTCTTTCTCTGGATGTCCCAAAATTCATCCAGTCACGCTCCCAAGTAATTCATGGAAAGGGACTCCAGCGACTTACGAGGTCAAACGCAGGTAGCCATGTCGTTCTAGGGCCTCTAGCACAGGCCGGATCCACTCTGGGGTCGTTGTGGATGGCTAAGAGCGGTATGGAGGCAAAGACCTACCCGGACGCCTTATGGAGCGCCGGCACACCGGAGGCTTAGACTCTGTACGCAGTACACATCGCATGTACAGACGGGATAGGTACAGATCATACCTGGACATACCGTATGTTGTCCATGTCTAGGTAGGTACCTAGTAGGTACCTAACTACGATATACTGTGTAATGGAAGCCTGTGCATACGGTAGTAGCGTTGAATTGTCGAACGTCTGACATTCTATGGATGACATGGTTACTTTGCTACGATATCCAGTTGTCATGCAATAGTGCTTCGCTAACGCTGAGGTCAGCGATCAGCAAGAGCGGACCCATGGAGTACTGTGTACGGGCTCAGGGCTGTAGGCTAGTGGGACGGTTCGCCATTAGACTACATTTAGTATAGTCAGGGTCTTGCTCCATAACTTTCTTTGTGCTTACGACATTGTTCTGATATCACACGGGGCATCATGAGTACTGCGCGCATGAATGAACCATCCATTGTGCGTTGTGGCAAGATATCGAGTCTGACGTCGCCGTGTTGCTTCCAATGAGACATCCATGGTGGCAAAGCAGAGCTGCCAAGCCGAATCAACTCCAGATTTTGGGTGATAAAATGCTTGATGCTGTATCTCCATTGAGCAAGACCAGAGGAAGAGCTCTGATCTTTCGGTACCTATCATACTGGTTCTACTGTGTACCTTATTCACCTCCTCCACAGATATCGGAATAGAGTCTGTCCAATAGTTAGGTAGTTCGGCGGATGGCAACTATTCCAGTCCCACTGTCCCAGTTTTCTATGCGAACGCCCCTGTCAGTGGTTCCTTTCAGTCCTACTGATTTTCTTGGCGAGGAATCATTTCCTTGGGCCTGTCATCTAGCAGTATCAAGGATAGCAGTGGATCCATCTCAATTTTCATAACTACAGGGACATACTGCGTAGTTCACTTGAGGACATCGATGAACATCAAGCCCCCTTGATATGGCGGTTTCAAGATCTGACCCCTGAATAACATTAACTTGAGCCTGAGATGTATTCTGAGTTCAAAGAACTTCAGACTAGATCGCGATTCGCAACCATCTGTGATAGACGCAATCTCAATATGCAAAAATCCATACTCCGCGGAGTTGGTAGTCACGATGAATCGAAGATCAGGGCAAACTGACGTCAGGTGCCGTTGTTGCCTCAGGCAACCAACCGGCAAACTGGTACATTTCGGATCCGAGGTCACTAACCCACTAGCGCTCTCCACATTGTTTCTCCAAAACGTCTTGGTTTATGTTAAACGTTTCCACATCGACTGCAAGAGACCTAGGGCCAAATAAACATCCATTCGCTGTAACATGCGTATCAGTTATGGCTGCTAGTCCCCCTGCGGCTTCCTTACGCAGTAGATTGATTCTGGGCTCATGATCACTCTTTACAAGAGAACCATTTCTGACAACCGTCAAATGAACTGAGCAAATCTAACTTCGTGGGCCATTCTCCATGAGTGGCGATGCTTAGTCTGGTAACCTCTGGTTCCTGCAGAATAGTGGATATGGTCGCCGGCTGAGGCACAAACCGAAATCAACCAACTCGGATCTCTCCGATGGCTGGGGGGTATGACGACATGGCTCCATTCGATCTGAGCCTCAGTGACAGCATCGTGTTCCCCTCCTTTCTGGAACTACGCAGTACTGCGCCGCAGACGCAGTACGCAGTACTCCGTACTGTTTCGGAAAAGTCACACGAATTACAACATAACTGCGTATATCGTGATGTGCACACTGGATCTGATCTATGATTTGGATCCCGACTCGGACCAATGACCCCCGGATGATCTCACCTTCCCCTAATATGTGGACGAACAGTTATGTATGTTTACTACCACTCTTAGTGCATTGACTCCACGCAGATGTCCACATTTCTCCTTTAAGCATGTCCAATTTCGGGGAGCTACGGAGTACAGAATGCTAAATGGACCTCACTACTGCGTATGCAAAAGCCCATGATGCGTTTTGTAGACGTCAGGCGAAGATCTGCAGGGGATTGACTATGACCACGCCGATCTGAGCGCCTTCGATTGTCAGTGGTCCACTGACATTCCCCAGTGACCTCATCGGCGTACTCTGATCGTTGCCAAATTCACCAATCCCCGGGGCTGGTGGATATCCGCAAACCTTGAAACGTCCCATAGCGATGAGTCGTCCCCACCCATGTTCTATGGTCATCAACAGATGTTCGGTCGGTCCGGGGAGCGCTATGATGCTTCTTGTGATGTCGGCCGGGGGTAGGTGTCGTTGCTTCCCCCTTTCGGCCAGCCAATGATGTCACACCGTACTTCGCGCGATGTAATCTGTGGAGCATCTCAAACGTGTCGACGGTGAGCACCTCTCAGGAGAAATCAGGCACATCGGTTGACCTATCACATAGTACTTGGTACACGGGTGCTTTTGCCGTCTCTGATCAACCATCGATATGTGTTCATAATTGTGTAGTCAGATATACGCAGCGTATGGGTGCCCGTCTTACGCAGTATATATACCCTTGCTCGCAGATTGAATCCGATTGCCTTTTTGCATATGCTTTAACTCTCTGAACTTACCCTATATAACGCTTTTCTATCATTCTCAATCTCACGTCTCAAAGTTGAAACCTCTACAGCTTACGTGCCAACGACACATTATCTCGCCTCAACCACCAGTATCACTTCTCCAAACGAATCAGTCAAATCTGATCAATCATTGATCTCTTCCTATACCTAAGGTGAGAAAGCTCGAATTGCCTTGGAGACATTAGTACCGTCCACATTATCTCCGACACCTACGGCACCAATTTTCTCTCGCACCCTTGGACATAAACTTGTGGAAACCCAGTACATCAAGCCATAACTCAAGCTAACCCTACCTCCCGCTAGAAATTCACTATGACCGCCGCTCAAATGCAACAGCCGGCCGAAAGCATCCACAACATGTTCCCCTCGGACACTCAAACTGTCGACAACAAGTCCAGCGAAACTCGTATCGGCTCATACCAGGCGCTGGATCCCGCCCATGACTCCCTAGAGGACTACAACCGCTCAATGTTGCAATACACTCAACGACAAATGTCTTCTTTCGTCGACGACGACAACTCACATCCTGATCGTGGCTCTACCAGCCGCAGCAGCCAAGACAGCGGCCAGAGTGGTCGTAGCAGTGCCTCCAGCGGTACTGACATGGCCAGTCAAGCCAATAGACCTTCCATGCCTGCCAATGACAGTACGGTCAACGGTCGCAACATGGCTGAGGCTTAAGTCTGCGGGCTATTAGGTCACTACACTGTGTGTAGGTAAGCATGTGCCTCTACTGTGGTTTTCTCGGTGTATCACAGAACTAACGGTATACCACAATAGGCCTACCATCTTCATGAATTCATGATGCAGCATTGACGAGGATGACTTCATAAGAGAATCATCAATTGCCGGCAATACTTTCGTCAATGCCTGCTTGAATGCATATGTTTCTGCGGAGTTGTTTGGGCAGGAGAGCGTTCCTGCTTTCAAGCGATATAGCCATTTTTTGACTTGCATTTCTTTCGTGGCCTCGGACTCCGACCTACTGGACGGGGCCTCTGCTTTATCCTTCTGCGAAGGTATATCAGCGTGTACAACATCTGTTTCTGTGTCTTTTACCAGCGAGTAAACGGTTTCGCTTTCTTCTCTTTCTTTGGTTTTCATTTGCTGAGCTCACAATTTCCTTGAGTTGAGGACACTGGTCTGTCCTTTGGTACAGTTACCCTTGTTACGATAGACTTAGCCATGTTGGCCTTTGATGACCTGTACGAGTAGTATACGCAAACAGTACAGAGGTTTCTTACTTCCATCTGTTGTTTCTGATTGTTTCTTTTCTTCGCTCCATGGAGAGTGTAGTGGTACCTATTATTGCATACTTAGGTAGCGTGGGAGTAGTTTGCTATGGAGTAATTGCTTGCTGGTAAGTACAGAAGTATGGATATAATTCACTTTTACTCCCACCTAATAGAATCGATAGCCTTGCGGATGATAGCATGTTCATGAAGGTTGTGTCCATTAAGCTTACTTCGGATATACAGGCTTTATCTCGAACCTTCCTTCTCGAGGTTTGACGAGACTTTGTCCTAGATCTGATGGATGCAAAGTGGATGCTCCCTTACTACCTAGTACCATAACTGCACCAAAGCCGAATTCTTTTCGGTCGGTGCAGGTCAGTCTCCAGCTCCGACAAGAGGCAGTCTCAAGCAACTTCAGCCAACTTGTAAGCTGTACTTGTAAGGCTGGTCATCGAAGAGGATGTGAATACATACTGCATGCTTGAACATGCCCCTTGCATACCTCAAAGGGGAATTCACTCCACTCGCGCACACTCGACCTCCTTATTTTCCGGTTCAGTACAGTGATATTACAAGCATCTCCTCGCGTCAAATTTGGAAATTGGGACACAGTTACCGTGCTTGTAGCCTTTCTTGATATTGTATCATGAATGGACCTCAAGCCCTAACCGAAGAGTGTTGCCCAGATGAACAACAATACATACAATACTCCACCAAAAGCAGGACCTGCATACCAGGGCACGACTACCCAGTAAGATCAATATCAAATCTCTCGCGCACATTCCAAACTGATCCAATCAGCATGGAATAACACCTCAAAGCCACAACGTGCCTGTCCAAACAGGGGATAAACCCCCTGCCCTGGAATTTCGGGATTCGCTCACCAGCCAGTCAAAGATCCCCACGGAAGGGGCAAGAAGGAAAACAGGACGACCCTGTCGTGACTCGCTATGCTGCTTGTTCTCAGGGCCAACCTAGCAAATCTCAAAGGCCAACGCGTTCCTTTCCTCCCATTGACACCGACAACCTCGCCCGACAACCAACTAGCCAACCTCTAGTCATTCATTTTAGTCTCAGCTCCGTTCGCACGCCGACAGATACACTCTTTGATCAATTTCCAATTATCCCTAGCAGCTAATTGCATCCATAATCAAGTCTTACCATTCGCGCCGTGGCAGGTCGCCCAACTCACTACACGCTTGAATCCACACAAATAATCAAACCAACCATGCAAATCAAGAGCCTCTTCGCCGGTCTCGCCTCCGTCCTCGCTGTCACCGCCGTCCCAATGGCAAGCTCAAAGGCATCACCCACACCCTCCGCATCAAAGTCTCTCATCTCACCTTCAAGCTCGGCTTCTGCTTCCGCTTCGGCGTCGCCCACGCCAAACCCGTTCGAGGCATACACATGTCCAGAGGGTAAAGTCAAGTCCTGCTGCATGTCTCTTCAGGAGACGGGTACGGATCTCATCAAGCCAATTGGGAAGTTGGTTCCTATCGTCAGTGGAGTGGAGATTAGCTCGGCTATTTCGTTCCAGTGTAAGTTCTTTCTTTTCCCCCCTATTCTACTTCCCTTCTCAGGGAGCCTGGACTAATGCGTTTCTACCTCGCAGGCAAGGACATGAAAATGCAGGACCCGCCTGATACCTGTAATGCACGCGGATATTCGCCAATGTGCTGCAATGGCCAGAATGATGTATGTACCGATTTTTCGGTTTTTAGTTGATATCTTTGTCTAGAGGAATGGATGACTGACTGTGCTTTGCTTTCAGGGTACACTCAGCTCTTGCAAGCCTTTTGAACAGGTTAAGAAGAACTACTACTCGAATCAGAAGATGCTCCCTGAGACTCAGGCTGATATGATCATGGATATTCTTACCTGATTGCAGTTTCATTCTGGCGGGTCTGGGATTATGGTGTTGAATGAGATTGAGATTGTATTCATGGATTGGTTACTGGAGACATATAGGTAAAGGGGATGATCCATGGGGTTCGATTTACTTCTTTTCTTCCATTCTACTCGAGCTTACTTGGTATTCTACTTGGTTTGATTTGAGAATTGAGGGCTGCGATGTGTATTGTGTACAACATATGCTTTTGATAGGTGATTCATTGCTAGATCATTTCTGTTTTCGAGCTTTATTAAATATACACATTGTAGGGGGGAACTAAAAGGCCTTGACATGACCTTTCAATGGTGTGGTAGCAGCTCAGCTGGGAACTACTTTCTCCCCAGTATCTGTTAGGCATTATATCATGGGCACATTATCATACACGGTCACCCTGTGGTGGTCCCCACGGGCCGCCCTGTTGACCCTGCGGCCTCCGTGATAGGGAGGAGGAAAGTGGTACTGCCCTGGCGGCATGGCATATCCCTGTCCCTGACCCGGTGTACTTGAGGAGGGCATCGGAGGGGGCTGATGGTGGTATTGAGGAGGGAAAGCGGAAGGAGAGTACCCATTTCCAGAATGGGGGAAGGTCATCGTTGACATATGCTGGGGGGCAGGCCAGGATCCGTAATTACCGGCAGGCTGTTGGGCATACCCTGCATGAGGAAGCATATGAGGTTGCGAGTATTGTGCATTTGGGTTGTGAGGGGGAGGGAATGAGTTGGCGGGTGCAGGTGGATAATGAGGTTGGTGGTGAGGGGGCGGGAAGTGTGAGGTGGGTTGTTCCTGGCGTGTGTATGGGTCCTCGCTGTATGGAGCTTTCGGATGTGGATCAGGGTGACGATGGAGCTCAGGTTGGTTGGGACGACGTCGTGGCGGAGACCGCGACACCGAACGATCACTTGGGCTGTCGCTGTAGCGCCGGCGCTTGGGATAAGGTGATCCGCTCCGGCTCCGGCTTCCGGTCGAGGAGTCCTCCGCATCTTTCTTTATCTTCTCACAGAACTCGACGGACCATCCATAATACCGTTCGCCATTGACTACTTGACCGAGCGCGTCGAGGTCTTTAGTGACATCGTCCAGGGGATTCTCCAAATCATAAAGCCTGTTTGCGTACTCAATGCTTTCCTTGACAGCATTAATCAGCCTTGGCGAGGCAGGCCCTGGTTGTACGCGTACTGGTTTGATGTCGGCAGGTCGGATGGGAATCGTCTTGTTGGGGATGATGTGAGGTAACCAGCAGCCCGCAGGAAGGTCATACCAGGGAGTAGACGAATCTCCATGCATAGCGGGCATGATCCATGGCTCCTCCTTCCCGACCTTCTTATCTTCCGCGTCGGCTATATCGTCGACAGATGGAGTGAACCCAACGGCAGCCGTACTGATCACGACTTCCCGAAGCTTACTGACGAGGTCGGGATGGAAGTATTTGTGCTCCGACCAGATGTCTAGCAATGTGTCTAAGCGACGGCGAAGGCGAGGGTTCTTCTGACGATCAAAGGCTGCTGCGTGACCGACCAGGTTGACGATATGTGGCTGCAGAGACCCAGTGACTGTGGAGAAAGCGGCGGTAGTGTCTAGGTGGTACTTGCAATGGTGAAGAATATCATTGAGAAGATAAAGGATGTGAAGCCTTCGTCGCTTTGGAGAGACGCCAGATCCAGTGGGCTGCGATGACCCAGAGCCGGCGAGAGCTTCCAGGTAGGTGGCCAAGCCTCCTACCCGGCTAGATGAGAGAACAACAAAGCGGAGAAGCCAAGCTTTGCAGATCTGTTGGCAGAGTGGGCGTTTAGTAAAGCTGAAGTGGAAGTAATAGAGTTGAAATCGGCTCAGACCTGGACATTTGTTGGAGAGCAATGCGACAGCACGCGTTCAAGAAGGGTGTGAAAGGCGCTTATTTCGTCTCGAGGGACCGTTGTAGGATCAGGTCTCAGTAGGCGAGCTGCAAAGGCAGCTTTCGAAACGACAAGCTGATGATTCTCCATGATTGCGCTACTATCAGCGTGTCTACTGAGGGAACTGGAAGGAACGGTGGTCCCCAGTTCTAATGTTCCAACCTCAAGCGGCCGTTATCGCAGCTTCTTATCCCACGTGAGAGATGATGACCCGGACTAAGAGTTGACCCGACTCCCGAGATTGTATGGCGGTGTATGGTCATGCGATATCAACACCAGCCCAGACACGATGTCCTCCGTACGCAGTATAACTATACAAGTTTACATGTACATCAGTGGGCAAAGCCGCAAAGTCACAAAGCTATATCTACAGTCAACTGTAGTCTGTCAGTCATGTTCGACCCTCATGCCTAGCCCTGGAGGTACTCAGCACTGCACGATAAAGGTCTTCATCGATTTTCGCAACTCCAAATGCCAAATGCTTTCCCCACTTTGCACTTGAAACCCCGCAATGGCGTAACTAAGGGCTCTCATGCCGACAAGTCCGTTGCGAGACAGATGTACATCTATCACAGAGTCTTGTTATTCGAGGAGCACGCCGATCTGTCATGAACCCAGACTCACGCGTTTCTTGACTACTATGTAACTATTCCACGCATAGAGCATCTGACCATGGATGTCGTTCCTTCCTACTAAGGATCAGACCATACCTTGGCCCCACCCCCGGATCACTTGCGTCTTCCCATGGCCTGACTGCCGTGTTATCCATTGTGGTTAATAAATAAAGCCCTTGTCCCTGTTCTTAGATTAGCTGTATACCTACTTTATAAACTTCCATCTACCTAAGACTACATCCCACTCGCTCCAAACAGTACATCTCGCACAACCATCTAAACTACTACACCTTCTTTGATACTTTGATCACACTATGGCATACAGTATCGCGCCCCACTTTGCGCGGCCCTTCATCCGCCATTTCTCAGCCCATCGTCCTCGGCCGGATTCTCGCGCTGCACGCGCCATTTCCATGGGATGCATCGCCTCAGGCGTGGTGCTCCCATTTGTCCCACCAGCCCTCGAGAGTTCGCGCCAGAAGAGCTCGGGAACTCCCTCTAGCGCTCAGTAAGTGCCTGAATTGTACTGTGTACTGATTTTCAAAGTTAATGCTGGCTGCGGATGTGGAGAAGTTAACATTTCATACAGGAATCCACCACTCTGTTTCCATGCCCGCTAGTCGCCCCCAAGGTTGATAATGAGCTTTTCGGACAGGCGTTACCGGTGCAGGCTTGATTCCCCGGTTTACAGTATCATGTTTTATGACCAAGGAGTTATGGAGGTTAGCGTTTTATTTCCTTTAGTTACTGGCGCGTTATGACTGCTATCATCTTCAAGGAATTAGTGTCCTCGCTGTGAGCGAGTGAATACACAGCACTTCATCCAGTGCTCAGATACATTGACTGTTGACGATCGTCAACCTTACACTACTTCCAATAGCACAAGTAGCTATGATCCGTAGGATTCACATCACAAAGCATGCTCTGTATTCCACAATCCTCTATTTTTGGAGCTTGCTCAAATAGGCAATGCTGCAGACACGACGAACGTATGGGTAAACATCAAAATAGCAGCAATTTCTCTACCTAAGCAAAGTCAACATGGTCCAGATTTGACGATTTAATAAAAAACATGCCTACTTTTGAAAGTCACATAGCGGTCTGTTGAAAGACCGGTAATCGACGTAACGATTCTGATTCTTGACAAATTCGGCCAATCGCTCAGCTAAATCGGTTCCCAGATGGAGGCCGATACGGCTGCGCTGTCTCGTATTTACTCTTCTCCACCACCCGGTCGGCCTCGGTCAGAGGTTCGTGTCGGGTGGCCGCCGGGTCACTGGAGGCTTCGACGCTCGGCGAGGTGCCATCGTCGGTAGCATTCTGGTGTCGTGCCATATGTGCTCGCTGCAAGGTGGCTCCATCCGGGGATGGTGTGTTCCCCGGAAGTGCTTTCCGGCTATGCTCTTCCTCCATCCGTTTCATATGAGCCTTGTGTTTGACTTCGGCTTCAAATCGGGCTTGTCGATCTGCGTTGATCGATTGCTTTGCGAAGTAGTAGGCGCCGCCGCCGGCTGCATTCTTGTGGTTAGTAGCTTTCTACAATGCGCAGAACAATGCAATTGTTATTGCCCCCTGACCAGGGAGAAATTGATCACATACCGAGGCAGAGGGTGCCCCATCCCACCCTATGGGCGAAAGCTGTATCAGTAAACGGGAGTTCCCGGCCGGCTGCTTTGCTTTCCAACGGGGGTTTTGCTGCTCACCAGGTAGATCGGATCTAGAAGTAATACAATTAGCAAGGGTACAGCTGCAATAAGCAGGGCTACTTACTGTATTCATACTGGACTCTGCAAAGATTGCCTGATGTGCGAAGCAAAAGAAGCAAAAGAAAAGGACCTCGGGAGCTTAAGCTTTACGTCAGTCGCCGCACCAGCGCACGGACCTCGGATATCGATTGATGCCTCAGGCGAAGGATTTTCAACGTCTTACTGCAGGCGATCAAGGCTGACTTTTTCACTTCCACACTTCCTTTCTTCCCATCCTCGTCGCTCTGGTCGATATCTTCCTCCCACCAACGTAGTCGTTTTCCTCACACCCCCTCACACCGCTACCTCGGAGCAACCCATCGATCCTTTTGAGACACATATCTCAGACAGGCGCCGCATATTCACTCGGCGCAGCTTCGTTTGTTTCATGCTGGCGTAAGATACCTTGGAGGGGCTCGTCCCATCTTACTGGACAGCCACAGCGATCTGATTTTCTCCCTCATACCGACTGAAACGGTTTGAAGATGCCTCCCAAACGCAAGGCGACTGACGGTAAGTCGTTGGTGCATGGGTCTGCCCAGGTGACAAGTCACTGACCTCATTAGCTGGTCGGTCCAGCAGCGCGTCGAAGCGGGCTACACCGGTTCCTGATGTCACGGAGATCTCTAGCAGCGATGAATACTCGGATCACGAAGAGTTACCGGAGGAAACCAACTTGAAAGGTATAGTTTAGCAGTCTGCTCACTTAATGTGAATCAGAGGCTAAACCAGAGGATAAAGCGGTCGTCAACAAGTTCTCCCTCGAGTCTTTCAGCAAGAAAGCCCAGGGCGAAAAGACGGACCCCAGATTCGGTTACAAAGATCTCTCCTCGCTCCCGCTGAAGCGCGATCACTACAACCGGCCGTTATGGATCGAGCCTCTGAAAGGCACAATCACACTCGAGAGCTTTTCGCCCCTCGCTCCCCAGGCCCAAGATTTTCTGACCACTATCGCCGAGCCGCTCTCCCGTCCGACCCATCTTCACGAATACCGCTTGACCGGACACAGTCTCTATGCGGCGGTCTCGGTCGGTCTCAAACCGCAGGACATCGTTGAGTTTTTGGATCGTCTCTCGAAAACACCGCTACCTGAGAGCATCCGCACATTCATCATCGAGTTCACAAAGTCCTACGGAAAGATCAAGATGGTGTTGAGGCATAACCACTACTATGTGGAAACCACGGATCCCGAGATGCTTCAGCGTCTGCTCAAAGATGAGGTGATTGGCCCACAACGAATGGACAATACTGAAGGTATTATCGAACGCGCCGCTCCGAAAATGGGTGGCCTTGTCATTCCCGGAACTAAGGATGCGGCCGGTGTGCGGGAGACCACCCAACAAGACGCCGCCGCTGCCACTGTCAGGGATGGGGCCGAAGAAGACGGAGTCGTAAATTACGGCATCGACGATATTGGCGAGGATGATATCGAGGAAGCAACGACGTACAGTTTCGAAATTCCCGCCGCCGGTGTCGAAGTGGTCAAAGCCCGGTGCCAGGCAATCGGGTGCCCTGCCCTGGAAGAGTACGATTTCCAGGGAGACACGGTCAACCCGAATCTCGACATGGATCTGAAGCCAGCAGCACGGATTCGATCCTACCAGGAAAAAAGCCTGAGTAAAATGTTCGGTAACGGACGAGCCAAGAGTGGTATCATTGTGCTTCCGTGTGGTGCTGGAAAGACCCTTGTGGGCATCACCGCTGCGGCGACCATCAAAAAAGGCACCATTGTGCTCTGCACAAGTTCAATGTCTGTGGTTCAGTGGCGGAATGAATTCTTGCGGTGGACGACAATTGACCCAGGCGATATCGCTATCTTCACGTCTGACCACAAGGAGAAATTCAAGCGGTCTACCGGTATCATCGTATCCACATACTCAATGGTGTCCCAGACACGTGCCCGTTCATATGATGCACAGAAAATGATGGACTGGCTTCAGTCAAGAGAATGGGGTATGATGATTCTCGACGAGGTTCACGTCGTACCTGCTTCAATGTTCCGAAAGGTCACATCTGCTATCGCCGCACAGAGCAAACTCGGTCTCACGGCAACATTGCTACGTGAGGACGATAAGATTAAAGATCTGAACTTCCTGATCGGACCCAAATTGTACGAAGCAAATTGGATGGAGCTTGCCGCACAGGGCCATATCGCCAAGGTCCAATGTGCTGAGGTGTGGTGCCCGATGACGACCGAGTTCTACTCCGAGTATTTGCGTGAAAGCTCGAGAAAGCAAGCTTTGCTTTACATCATGAATCCTCGCAAGTTCCAAGCATGCCAGTTTCTGATCGATTTTCATGAGAAGCGTGGCGACAAAATCATTGTATTCTCTGACAATGTCTACGCTTTGGAACGCTATGCTCTCAAACTGAACAAAGCTTACATCTATGGTGGTACTCCGCAAAATGAGCGCATGCGTATCTTGGAGAACTTCCAACACAACGAGCAGGTCAATACTATTTTCCTGTCCAAGATTGGCGATACCTCACTTGATCTACCCGAGGCCACTTGCTTAATCCAGATCTCATCTCACTACGGTTCCCGACGCCAGGAAGCCCAGCGACTGGGACGGATTTTGCGAGCCAAGCGCAGAAACGATGAAGGCTTCAATGCTTTCTTCTATTCTCTCGTCTCTAAGGACACCAATGAGATGGTCTACTCGGCCAAACGCCAGGCCTTCCTTATTGACCAGGGTTATGCCTTCAAGGTCATCACCCATCTGCAAGGCATAGACAACTATGAAGGCTTGTCGTACTCAACCGCATCGGAGCGCCGTGAGCTTCTTCAAGAAGTCATGTTGCAGAATGAGTCGTCAGCTGATGTTGAGCAGGTCAATGATGACCTCTTCTCGATGCGCTCTGGCGGCAAACGTATGCCAGCTAAGAAAGCGGGTGCTAAGCGCAGTGCTGCCACTCTCAGTGGTCTGGCTGGTGGCGATGACATGGCCTACATTGAGTACAACAAGAGCAGGAACAAGCAGCTCAAGGATAAGGCTGGGCACCACCCGCTGTTCAAGAAGATGGAACGAGACAGGCAGCGTCGCAAGAAGGAGAGAGAGCTCGCACAATGAAAAGCAGAAATTGCATTACTGGATTTTAGTGGCAGTTTTCGCCTTTCTTTCCCTTTGATTTTCGTTCTATATTCGAAATTCTTTTTGCCTTGGAACGAATTCTGAGATCCGAAGACTGCACCCCAGATTGACATATACCCCAGATTATCACATAGCGCATGGAAAATAACCAAAACACGAAGACTTGAGCTTCACCAACCCGATATCCAACCTATAGAGTGAGATTCAATATTGTACTATGTAACGTGCGTGTCACCTCCCCGCGGTGAGTTTAGGTAGCACCGCCAATTCATATACTGTGTAATATTATTACCAAATTGAACTAAGAAACTTGCATGGATATCTGGAGATCTTTCACTTCTTAACCAATACTCGGGCAGGTCTCGGCGCGGGTGTGTTGATATGGAGATTGTTTGTCCCTTGCTTGTAGGTTATGGTACTGTAGTGGTAGCGTTACAGGTGGGAAAGCATCCATCCGTTTCCGGCCTTGAAAGCGGTTAATTTCGGTGTCAATTCCACAGCTTTTTTCATATTCTAACTGGTCTGGTGAAGACGTCTAGCCCTTGACCCAAGGGCCATGATGACTGATCTCCATGACGTTGATGGGTGGGTCTCGCTGGGGGGAAAGCCCGAATGACCGAAAGCCCCGAGTAAGCAGGCGCATGACCCCGAGTTCTCCTCCTTGTTTGTACCTGTGGTCTTAAGCGTCGTACAAGTCCAACTCAGTCGAGACTCGTTCTGGTACCTATGTCATATGATTTAAAATACACAGTAAAAGGGATGGCTGGAGCTTGGATATAAATGACATGCTTCCCCGCATCTTCCAACATCACGAACGTCAGCTACTCACATTCAGCTCTACGGTCAGAAACAGGTTAAAACAGGTATACTTGACAAACGGCACTCGCTACTATTCTGCTCTGTCATCGCTGCTTCAAACCACGATCCAACCTTCAACATTCTCACCTAGGCTGCCATTCCCGCAACTAGCCGCGAAGTACAGCTCGTATAGTCCCAACGACAGCCGCGATTTCCATATTACCCCATCCAACATGGCTACCGCAACCACCATTAATCTATCGCTGGTGACAGACTCCGGCGTCTATAGCCACGGCGTGAGAGAAGATGGGGCGAAGGCAGCGAGCGAGGTCTTGCAGGAGGATATGGCAAAGCACCATGTTTTCTTCAATGAACATGGGTTCCATAGTATGTATTCAGATATGCCTATGCCCTCGTATCCAGAGCCGTGTCTAACACCAAAACACAGACCATATCCCACACGAGATTCTGACCATTTATGCCCTTGGCGCATCACCAACGGATATCAAGGCCGGATATGATCGCAATACGAGCTACCAGAGACCTGCGATGCCAACTGACCCAGAGGTCGTCAAATCTATGCATGATGCCGCCAAGTTCCAGGAGTGCTTTGGGAAGGAAGAGCATTATCCCAATTACTTGGCTTTCTTCCAGCAGGAGCTTGATGCAAAGGGCGTTGGTGCAGTTTTGGCAGAGTATGTCTTTGCAGGTGACGAACGGGCTGAGGGCATGATGTGCCGGCTGTTTGCCGGTAAGTATTTTTCCACAGAAGGGTTCACATATATGGTTGGTTCTCTTATGGCTAATTGTTCAGGCCTCGTTCATCCTTTCATCCACCTCGGTTTTGGTCTCGAGTTCAATCAGCCCGCCATTGTAGCCGAGGGCCTTGCGCAGGCGGCTGTGCATGAAGATTGGATTGGTCGAGAATACTTCTTGCCGGCTGAGAAGAAGGCTGGGGGTATTGGAAAGCCTGGTCAGAAGTCCCTGCTTCAGCTTTTGAATGAGATTCGCGCAGACAAAGCTCTTGTTGAGAGTGCTCACTGGTCTGATACCAATAAGATCAGAGATGGTGTGCTGCGTAGAGCACCTGAGCAGATGCTCAAATATGCTGCTCAATTCACTGTCTCTGAGGATCAGGTGGCAGAGCGGGTGGCGGATATGATCAACACAGTGGGTAAGTCTAGGCAGTCACTGCCATCAGGTTTGAGTGCAAGCACTATAAATTGCTGACTATATCTTGCTAGTATACTACACCGCTGCTGCCCAGCGTCCGACCAAGCAGATGAGACTGGATTTCTTCTACATCCACTGTGTCAATTCGTCTATCTTCCTCTCTAAAATTGTCAACCTCCCATTCTTGGATCAGAAAGCCAAGCTCCGCTTGTTAGAATGGAAGGGGCGGATGGATCTGGTGATGTACACTTCTCGCGGTTCGCCGAACCTTCTGCTGGATGAGATAGCCAGTTATCCGATCAAGGAGGACTGGCCGCAAATATTCGCACGCAGTATCGCTCATTCAGACGATGATGGGCATCTAGCCAAGTTGGCACGGGCTTTGGCAAACGGTGAGAAAGTTTGTCAGCCATTTGAGGATAAGAATCCTGAGATGCCGATCAAGGGGGATATGTGGCTTCGGATTGGAAATATGGGTAAGCAGATTGACTAGGCCGATTCATTATGTATTCCCTTACTGACTGTCCGACAGCCGTTGATTGCACTAGTAAGGAGGAAGCGGGGGATTCAATGTGGATTCGCTCTACTGGGTTTGACGAAGCGTGGGAACCTCAAGCACAACCGCATGAGTAAGGTTGGTATGCTCGCCGCTCGGCTAGTGCAGTCGACGACATAACGATAAGTGAAAATGCAACTCGTGATTCTCTGTGTTTAGTATGTCTCATCTTTAGCTCATTAATCTCCGCTATCTTACTCAGAAACTCCCACAAAATATGATAAATTTAATGCAGTCTGATCTGTCAAGCCTATAAAAGCGCATCACCTTGTCAACGGATGGCCAGATGCCGATACAGGTAATTTTGATGCCTGACCTGGAACCTCACGAATGGTAGAAGGACTGCACAGAGCGAGAACCTACCTAGACTACGTCTAAGGAATGTGCAGTCAATAAAGATTTAGAATACCTCTACATGCAAATCATCGTTTCTTTGTTAAACACGACATACAGTACATAGACTAGTTAGAGTGGAAGTAGAAGGCACAAACTTTTATTTGCCGAGGCTAGATGTATGTCCACGGAGCCGCCGAGATGCCATGGGATGTCTGCCGGATGAATGCCAGCACAAACAACGTCCAACAGAGGTGGTTAACCCAGTTATAGCCCTCCATAGGACGGAACCGGTCGTGGGCTTGAACGGCAACACGCAAATGACCTGCCTCAGCAGGAGCGTTGAAAGTGGATGGCGTCTCCAAGGGCTCGGGTACGAGCGCCAAGGGCGATGTAACGGTCGATTCGTCAATGTCAGGTAAGGCTTCCATCAGAGCACTCATGTTGAATGCGGTACCAGCCGCCTCAACGGCCTCATCAGATTCCACGTCAGGGAGTGCATACTCCAGCGCCGACAAGTCGAAAGCTGGAGCATGTGAACCGTCCAAGGCAGGTTAAATTATTGGTCCCTGGTGGGCCATCTGTTGGGGTAATCCGCAGACAACAGGTGTTGACAGTTGCTCAACTGCGTCGATGAACTCGCAGTCCTCGGCCACACATGGAGAAGGTCCCGAGAGGCTCCCAGGGGACGGGATCGGATGACCGTCGGTGGTCCCCCGAAAGCTGGCAGCGCAAGATGATTAGCCAGCTCCCGGGGGACGGCTTCGTTTGACCGTTGATGGTCCCCCCGGGAGCTGGCAAGGCATCTCGGCGGCCTGCCCAGAGGGAGTCCCCAGTGGGGACTTCCCAGTGGTGATGGGGCAGACCGCCGAGATGCAGGAGCGATTGGCCAGCTCCCGGGGGACGGGATTGAAGGACCGTCGGTGGTCCCCCGGGAGCTGACAGAGCATCTCGGCGGCCTGCCCTGAGGCAGGTCCCCAGTTTTGGGGGTGGGGGCAGACCGCCGAGATGCATGAGCGATTGGCCAGCTCCCGGGGGACGGGGTCGTTTGGCCGTCGATGGTCCCCCGGGAGCTGGCCAGTCGACTCAGACAAGAATCGAAAAATACTCGTACAATAATCGTACAATGGGAGGGAAAAAAACTGATGGAGAAGAAGAGAAGAAAGAAACATTCGAGAGAAAGAAGATGGTATTTATACTGCTGGACAACAACAGGATCAAGTATGTCCCGGTGTTTGATTGGCTGATCTCAGGATGCTCGGATCGACGAATTAGGAAAGAAGTTCTTTGTTCTTTCAATAGCAAACAACAAATACTACACACTCAATCAAACAATTCGTCAATAGAACAAAGAAAACTCACGAACGCACCTTCTCCAAGTAACTTTAATGCGTCCTAGGCATCACTCGTTCTCCAGGGTAGCTCGACTTTTGTCCAAGCAATAGAGATACTTGAAGAAATGACATGAACGAAAGACTCTTCTCTGCTTCAACATGACACCGTCACCGACTCACCTGTGACCTTAGACAAACGATGACACGAACTTCTGGAGTATTAACACTCGATGCTTGCCTCTTTCTCGGACCTTTCTCGGCATCCGACTTCACACACTCATAACCACAATTTGTAAAATGTGCTACTCGATTCCGCAAAGGCATGAACCCACGCACTCTCGGATACTACTGGACCCGGCTCCAGATTCATCGGAATGATGGACGCTCAGAGCGAAGTTCCACAATCACCCTTGTCACCCGCCTTAAGGTAGTGGAGGTTGAACTATGGTTCCGCGTCGAGCTGTAGTGGGGCTCTGATGACGCCAGCGGCTCAATGGGGCTAAATATGCACGTTTGAGACTGGTTGATCTGCGACTAGAGATATTAAATAGAGTAGTAGTCTGGGGATGAATACTGTGTACATCGAACAGAGTAGAAGAGGACCAGACTTTGACCAAGGATCGTGAAGAAACGCGGAGAAGTCGAGAGAAGCACATGTGACATGCAAAATCAGATGATGGAGAAAATAGAAATGCATTGGGGATCACGTGGCTGAAAGTGGGGCTCCCCAACATCTATTCAACTCATTCAACTCTGCCACTCTCACTTTTTCTTCATCAGTTCAATCCTATACCGATTATTCTTCCGAGTACTCTGAAATAATGGGAAACGACGAAGACATCAACCGCAGAGATGGCTCACCCCGGCACCGGGACTGGTTCGATCATGAGAGCAACCCGTTCGAAGCTTTCCGGCGCTATGCCGATGAGCAGGTATCCACTATGCTTCAATCTATCATCGGCCTTCCTTCAATGTTGACAACACCACACAACGGCCACTGGGATATAGTTGTGAATGACCACGAATACAAGCGCACAATGTCTCGTCAACGGACTGGAGATGAGTCGGACCAGGGAAGGAGTTATTCAACAGATCGAGACAACACAAGTGGATACCCGGCCGACAGAGACGGAGATGATGCGCGGAATCGCGGCAAGTCACACTGGCTCGAGGACGATGAACCCTGGCACCCTCGATCATGGAGGAAATGGGGCAATGGCCCATCTAGCTTCTTTGGCCTGGATTCTATGTTCGACCGATTCTGGTTTGAGGACCGCTTCTCTCCTCTCGCGACGCACCTCCTGCATCCTGGACACAATATTCTCTTCTCGGATTTGTTTGAAGATGCTACTTCACCGACGTGGCCTATCTCGTATATCATGTTCAGTCCTTACTCGCCTCTTCATCTGGAACGCCAAGCTAAACGCGCGTCGCACGGCGAGAAGGGCATATTGTCATCCATCTTACCGTCCTTACATCTCCACTCCGATGAGCGTGACCCTTCCGAACCGCAGTGGAGAGAGGCATTTGAAGATCTACTTCGTCTTGAGAATGGAAAACCGATGCTCAATCGCGATACTCCTACGAAACAGGAGACCGGGTCGGATTGGTTGCAATCACTCGTGAAACGAGGCAGCTTGGGTGACAGGTGGAAATTAGTGCCTCATTCGGAGGGCCAGCCTTGGTCAGGCATCACATATTCTGGTCCTGCAGATCCGAAACAGGATCAGTCTCGTGCTTTACTGGAGGAAGAAGAATCCGCTGACACCGAGTTGGATCTGTACGAGCGTTTCTTGCAAGATATTGAGAATCGTGAGCGAGAGTTTTTCCGCGGTGCCTCCGGAAGCCCTCTTCTGCGTCTGCTCCTCGATGAACGAAGGCAGCAACAGGAAGAACTTGAGAATTACAGAAGCAGTGTCCCAATGACCGCGGATGACCATAATTCCAACGAAAATGAGTTTTCGACCGATATTGCGCCTGGTGCAATCAAAACCCCGGTGTCCGAGTTTTCCAAGGATTCGTCGACGGAGATGGAGACCAAGCCAACTACAGTTGCCTCAAAAACAGAGCTCCCTCGTGTTGTCTCCACTATAAATCGAACGGAACGCGTACGGCTTGCCGATGGCTCTGTCCGGACCAAGACCGTTAATACGAAACGCTACGCTGATGGACGAGAGGAATCCGACGAGTCCGTTGAGGTGTCTCATCCCCAGGAAGGCTCCGGGTCCGACCCCGAGAAACCAAAGAACAGCTGGTTCTGGAAAGACTAAGTCTGTCCCTGCCTATCAAGCATCACACAGCTATCTCCCCTACCTTTTGACACTTTAGCGTTGTTTTTCATGGTTTCATGGTGCATTTTTCCACGGATCGTGGATGGCGTCTATATTTGCTTTGCACTTCCATCCTACACGCCATCGATTCATTCGTTTCTGGCCTGTAGCTTACAACAAGATAGCTTCTGCACAATCACAAATCTAATTCATGTTGATTGGTATGAGACTCTCCAACTCAACCAAATACCCAAAACATTTTGCACACTCAAGCCCACAAAATTCTATCTAATCAGCCTTAACGCTCTTCTTCTGCCCCTTACCAGTAGTCCACCCCTTAGCCTCCCAGAACTTCACATTCTCCTCCATCTTCTTGTACGCCCAAGTGAAAGGCGGGTCTGACAACGACAATTAGCATCAACCACATAACCACAACCAGAACCAGAACCAAGAATCTTACAAAGGAACTGTCGCAAATCATGCCGATTATCCTCAGGAGAATACTGCTCAGCATGATAACTCGGCGTAAGAACAGTCATCTTGTGCCTGTTGATAGAGTAGTAATAGAAGAAGTGCCGTGTCTTCTCGTATATCTCCCGCGGGCTGTACTCATTGCCCCACATGTGTAGAAGCTTCTCGTACATGGAGTACGGGCCCAGCTTGGAGACTTTCCTCAGGTAGCCGAAGACGCCTAGTTGGGCGTACGTCACGCCCATGTCGGCTTCGTCGGATTGCACGTAGTCGGCGGTTATGGGCTCGAGCTCCGCGGTTGGTGTTGCGTGGATGAATTCTTCGAGGATGGGGAGATCGAAGCTTTGGCCGGACCAGGAGATGAATTTCTTCAGATCGACTTTGCTGATTGAGCCGATGGGGTTGAGCTGGGGGGTTTAGTTAGTGGGTGTGTCCGTGGAGGTGACATTGGGGCAAAGGGAGTAAGGCTTACGTCGGCGGAGCTGGCGTCGTACTTGGTCAGATAGCCGCGCAAACTAGGTAGATTCTGTTAGTGGTTGGAAGCTGGCCGATGGAGGTTAGGGCGTACCATTCTGTTTGAAAGGGTTAGTGGACGTTTTTGTAGAGGGTTTTGTGGGGTAATAGACTTACCATCAACATTAGAGGATGCGAGAACGAGCAATCCACCACCGCCGGGACGTTTGCGCACAGTCGGTAGTAGAGATGCAAACAGATAGGAGAGGACCATCCTCATTCGGGCCTGGACATTTTGAAGAGCGGCGTTCTCTGCGGGAGAACCGCCGTGCATTTTGAAGCGAGGCTGGAAATTAGTGATAAAAGTGAAGAGGTTCATGATAGCAGTGATCACAGTGTCAAAATTGAAATCAATATGGTATGATCCAATATCATTAGCCAATCGAGTCGCTCGATCTCGTGTATCCTGGCCGGAGTTTTGTGTGCCCATGTAGCTGGTGTGGAAGATGCGTCTGGAGAAAGGAGTCAACGAAGTCCAAGAATGCTCTCATACGAGCTTGGCCAGACATAAGATAGGCATTTTGCGTTTGATACTTACTTGCAAAACTCTTGTGGGGTGCTAGGAAGCCAGTCCGAGTCTGCTGGCTCAGCACACAGCCGGCGAACATCCTTGATGACCTGCTGATTGCCTTCTCGCACAGCCTTCATCACCTCACGGCACATAGAGTGCACAATGACCGCCGTGGCGCAGCTGTCGATACCTCCGCTCAGAGGGAGGAAAAACCCAGCAGCCCCGGATCTACGAAGGTAATCCCACAGCCAGCAGGCAGGTCCCAGAGCGATCTCCTCCTCCGGAGGGTGGTAGCGCGGCTTGAGAGGCAGGGATGTTGCGAGGCTAGGTTCGGCATCCTCATCACGGCGGGAAAGTCGGATATCTAGGTCGAGACGGACATAAGGTGACTGTTTGCTTGCTTGCATTCCACGGCTCGCACTGCAACGGTAAGTACGAACTTCTTCGATGTCAACTGTCGCAGTGACGACTTCCACGTCGTTCAGGGAGAACTGTGAGCCTTGGGCCACGATGTCGCCATTGACGACAATCATAGCACATCCATCATAGTACAGACGATCGCCGTCGCAGCCTTGTTGGTTGGCGTAGAGATAGATTCCGCCACTCTGCGTTGTGTTAAGAAAGGGCTATGACGTTGTAGTGCAGATTGCAACTCACCAATTTGGTAGCCTGGGTAATTAAATTGACGCGAGTATCAAGCTTCTTCAGCTCGTGGTGACTGCCAGAAGAATTGGAGATGATCTCAACACCTGATTGATATTAGATAAGAGGTAGTTATGTTGAGATACTGAAACTCACCAGCTAGGCCGTAGGGTATATGAGGGCTATGGCGCCAGTCAGCACTTGAACTAGAAAATCGAACTTGATACCTACCCATTGGGGGTGAACAGCTCCTCACACGTCTCAAGCCCCAGGCATGTATCTCTGGTGCTGATAACGGCATCGCCAAACGGAACCTTGTACTGTCCAGTGACCTTTCCAACAATTGATTCTAAGTAGTAGTCCTCGACTTCCTGAGGACGCTGCCATGGCGTAAAGTGCCGGTGTTCGCGATAATTACCATCTAGAAAGGAGACAACTTTAGCAAAGTAATCATGCCACGAGTGAAGTAATTGCACGAACCATTGGCAAGCCACATCTTAGGCCTGATCAGGATGATCTTTCTGTTATAGAAAATCACGCTTGGAAGTGATTATCAGCTAATGCACGACCACTCGCTTATTGCAACACCCACCGACAGTTATAGCGCACATTGCGATGACGGACCGGAAGTCCCACGTCAACCACGATGTCCTGGCAATCTGGGTGGTCGATAATGCGGGCCAGCATTTCCCATGAGTGCAGGAAGGTATCGCCTTCAAGGAAGCCATCAAGCACTCCGTAACCGGTTATCTCAAGCTCCGGCCCAACACGTAGAGTGGCACCGGCGGCCTTAGCCTGCCGAATACTCTCAATGATACGCTCTGCGTTGCCCTCGAAATCCAGAGCCCACTGGTTCAGAGAGCTAGAAAGAGTTAGTGCGGGGTCTTTCTTTTGTGATCGCAGCAGCGGAAAGATCAGCCTTACCATGTTGCTAGTGTGACCAAGTGCCCCATGATGCCTGATACGGGTGAGATATCCTTCAAAAGGTGTCTTGTGCTTTCATATAGAAGCGTCGTCGGCGATAAGAGGCAGAAGAACGTGATCACGTGTGTGGGGAGCTTAAGTTCCCCGCTTTCGCCGGTATTCTGGTGACAGGTCTATTACGGTAATATTTATTTCTGCCGCGATTATCGGCTTAACTCCGACCGTAAATATGTAATGCATGTGTATACATGTTCCGAGGTCGCCTGCTGAATAATTGGTCGTTGGTCGCTCCTAACTGAGTGCCAGGATCTTGACTCTCCTTAACTAGTTGTTATTTTGGATCTAGACTTCTTGCGTGTGTTTTCAAGAGAGCTGAACTTTGAAGAAACTAGACACTCATTGTAGGCAACCAAGCCCCTACAGAATGACAACAACATCTCAAATCCCCAACCCGGCTCACACGCTCGCCGATTCCATGTTGTCCCGCCATTTCGGCAGAGAGACGGTGAACTATTTCTCCAGTAAGGCCAGCAGATGGGTTATATAGCGCGAAACATACTAAAGCGTATGCAGGCTCCCCGATCAACCGGTTATCGTTCTTGCGCTCAGATCACCCGTTCCTTTCTGCGGCCCTGAAGCACCCGTCGGCTCGGTTCGTATTGTTGAAGAACTTGGCACCTCTGACTCCATCACCGGCACAATTACATTATGCCAAGTATGAGGATGTGCAAAAGCTTGTGCCCCGGGATGCCTTTGATACTCCCGAAGAAGAGATGATTAAGAACTTTGATTCGCGAAAGACACAGGCTACGCTTATATTCCTCGGATTGGATGAGAGTCTTAAGGAAGGCGGCATGGCATGGAAGATATACCAGGGAACACCGTATTTCGCGGTCGATGTGACTCCCAAGGGCTCGGAAGAGCAGCAGAGCGCAGCGAATGATGTGATCAGTGCCATGGAGGCGAAGGGTCTCTCATTCTTCCAGACACGGGTTGTCATGACTTTCTCTGCAGATGAAGGTATGAAAATGAATGATAAAAGTCGACCGAGACGAAGTAGCTAACGCCTTTTGTTTAGCCGCGATTTACGCACAGGCTCGTGCTCTAACGGATTGGAATACTCGCAATACATTCTGCGGTACGTGCGGCCACCGCACTTTGGGCGTGAATGCAGGCACCAAGCGTGCCTGCCCGCCGACGGATGTGGCCCGAACTGCCGAGGGCGAGACTGCAGAGCGGCCGGAGTGCAACACCCGTACCACGCTGTCTAACCTTTCCTTCCCCCGTACTGATCCCACCATTATTGTGGCGGTGGTCTCCGCCGATGGCAAGCGGGTGCTGCTTGGACGTTCTAAGCGGTTCCCGCCTGGCTGGTACTCTACCCTGGCTGGATTCATTGAGCCAGCCGAGTCAATCGAGGATGCTGTGCGCAGAGAAGTCTGGGAGGAGGCAGGCGTGACTTTATCCCGTGTTGTTATCCACTCCTCGCAACCCTGGCCGTATCCCGCCAATCTTATGATTGGTGCTATCGCTCAAGTCAGCGACCCGGCCCACGAGAAGATTTCTTTGGAGCATGACCCCGAGCTGGAAGATGCGCGCTGGTTTGAGATTGAGGAAGTAGAGGAGGCGCTGCGCATTGGCACAAGTGACTTAAGTGGTTCTGCTGGCCCGGATTATAAGGGCGGGTTGCGCTTGCCTCCTTCTACGGCCATTGCCAATCAGTTGATCAAGGCTGCTGTGACCGCAGAGTACTTCTCATCAGAGAAGTCTAAGATGTAAACCTGTGCTGTCTATACTTACACACGCTGGTTTTGTTAATAGAGAATAGAAATGTGCATATTTGATTATACGATGTGATAGCCCTAAGCCTTATGCTTCCAGAACATGTTTGATTTGTCCTCGACTTGGGACATTTTCCTATGTACTAATTAACCGCGGAAGAGTTGTCAGATTCGAGCAGGATATCTCAGGGCTTAATCTCAAAGATTGGCATACAAGGTACCGTCCCGCAATTCATGCACACTGCTGTTCCGACTATTCGGGGACCCGGCATCGGTATACCGAGTGCCATCCCGCAGCTCGTGAATAGCGACCCTCTGATGACCCTTGCGTCTACGTTGGGAGCCGAGCTTGGAATCCGGGGTGCTAGACTCGCTTGCGGCCCGACTATTAGGCGAAAAGTCAGGCTCCACACTATCCCTCTCGACAGACGCTTGGAGCATATGGTCTGCAATCCAACGGGAGCCGACTTCGTTGTACCATCGACGCAAGCCAGACGCGAAGGCACGTTCCTGTGCGTTATATTCGACAGGGGGTCCGTCCACTTCTGCATCCAGACTCGATCCGTCGAACACGGCCCACGCGCTGGTCGCAACACTGACAAGCATCACGGTATGATCGAAGCTACGGACTTTGAAGTCGCGTAGCAAAATAGCGACGCCTTGAGATAGTGACGGGATTGAGGATTTGTAGCGCCGGAAGATCTGGGCACGAATGGTTGTGCCAGCCAGGGAGGGGTCGGTGAGTTCGATGGTCACAAACCAGTCTTTTGAACCTGATTTCGCACGGCTTATCGGTGAAGCGTCGTGCACAATTGAGACGGTATCGACCAAAGCGTTGTAATGGTCAAAGAGGGTAGCGAGTGGAGCGAAATAAGAAAGCTCGCTACGTAGCCCAGTGGCGTGGCGGTCAGGCCCTGGAGGATGTGTAATCACTACTGCCGGTAGTTTGGGGGTTTCAGTGCTGGCCAGTACCTCCGCGGAAGAGCTACGCTGGGGCGTCGTTGGGAATTTCGCGGGCTGAGCAACGTCGAAAGGAGCTGACGCCTCGTCATGTTCATGATCTGGCATTCGGTCTGGGATTTCTACAGTTTCCGCTTCAAGAGAGCCGTCTCCCTCAATTCCCACGGGATCAGTGGACTGCAGGACTATGCCCAGACCAGGAGAGGTTTCAGTCTCTTCAGCGACGAATGGAGTATCTGGCTCAGAACCTTGTCGCTGTTCTCGAGGGAACGGAATCTCTTGGGTGGGATCTGGAGTCAGGAGTTGGTACTCAGACTGAGGCATGTTAGATGGGAATGAGGGTAAACCTCCAAGAGGCGCTGGCCCTTCGAATGTCGGTTCCGGGTATAGTGAATCCGCGATACCATTTGCAGCCGAAGAGAGACGGGCGTCAAATTGTCGGTCAGTGTCCGGGGAGGTAGTGGCCCCTGCTGAATCAGACGGTGCCACCTGCCGCTCAGGGGTCTTGACGGAAGCTGGCTGGATCTCATGTTGTCCTTCAACTGTACCGAATAGACCCGGATCAATATTGCTGAGTGGCTCTCCGCCAGATTCCCGATCGACGGATATTTGTACCTGCGAGCCATGACTGGTCGCAGAAGGAGATCTCTCGTGCGCGGCCTCTTCAATGAGCCCTGCGTCTGCTACTTCTTCTTCTTCTTCTTCTTCTTCTTCTTCTTCTTCTTCTTCTTCTTCTTCTTCTTCTTCTTCTTCTTCTTCTTCTTCTTCTTCTTCTTCTTCTTCTTCTTGTTCTTCTTGTTCTTTATCCCGGCGATCAGAGCCGATATGCGGTGTTTCGAACACAGGTCCTTTTTCATATAGTTCCTCTGTTGGTTCACCATCCGCGTCACTGTACACGTCACTCTCCATATCACTTTCTTGGACCCGGCTGTCTTGCTCATTGTAACCAGTCTCATCACTTTCTTCGTTCTCTTGGCGCCCATCGGAGTCTGACTCTTCTGTCGCAGCTTCGTAATCGTCTGACGCTCCATCGACATACCATGGCCCTGGGTGTCTCTGTCTACCCATTTCAAAGTCGGCTGGAGATGCGGGTTCGCAGTTGTATGAGCGAAGATCCTCATCTGCAAGCCGCGAAGCAGGGGCTGCTGGGCGATTGGAGACAGGCTCATCATCACTGTCACTGTCAAGCACAATGACCTCGTGAGCTCTTGTGCGTGAATCAAGGGTCTGTTGCGGCTCGTTTTCATCGGCGCTGGATCCGTCGACGCTGACGTCCTCCTGCCTATCCTCGTCATAGTCATGGTGGGACTCGTAATCACGCAGAGACTCCTCGTCATACTCTTCCTCATCTTCGAGCACTTCATCTTCATCTTCGCTGTATCGCTGGGTCGGCGCAGGATCAACATTCCTTTCGGCCAGATGTGAACCTTCGATATCGTCTGCATTTGTGGGTGATGCTTCCATAATCCTTTTCTTCTCAAGCTCTTCCTCGCGCGTGGCCATCATCATTTCGAGAGCATCTATCGCATCCTGATCGAAGGCGGCGGCCGGGGGTGCCAAGCCCTCTGACTGAAGTGCCGGCGCACGATTTACGTCGTCGCCAATCTCACTTTGATTTTGTGATCTCACAATGTCGCCCGCAGTTTCGATGTTGACATTGGATTGGGCCACGTGTAGTTCATCATTCGCATCGGAAATTTTTGCAGAGTTGTCATCGGAGTGGGTGTATAGGACTGAACTTTCAGGGGATATTGGAACATTGGCCTGCTGGAGCTCTCCCGAGGCTGGATATGCGTTGTCGGCGTCTTCGATGGCAGCATCAGCATCCTGAGCCACACCCGGTTCCGCGACGATATCGAGGGAAACATCCGGTACATCTTCTGAGCCTAGAGCTGGCTCAGACTGGTGGCGGGTTGGGTTAATCACGCTGATCGAATCTTCATGCGGCTCTTCATCGGATACCGGAGTTGTGTCGTCGGCACTTCCAATGCCAATTTCGGTACTGATGTGGATGTGAGCGGTGTCGCGCTCCTCGATGATTTCTAATCGATCGTCCAAACCATCCCCCGAGGCCGAATCTGCGTCTGAGCGACCACTGAGTGAAGCAATGTCATCCAGCGTACGTCCCTGCCATTCTTCGTGGGATACTTGAGCTTCGCCGCTGGTAATGTCGATGCCAACGTCAGTTTGATCAAACCCTGACTCATCAACGGTCTCTGTATCGTCTACCAATACAACCTCATGGTCAACAGTTGAGCCAGCGGAGCTCGAAGGCGAGGCTGCGTCGGTCCTAAGTGGAAAGCCGGCATCAAAGACATGTTCCTGCTCGACGGGGCCAACATCAGGGTCGGTGGATTGCGCCGTCTCCGATTGAATATAATGAACGACTTCGGTATCTCGAACCTCGGGGGCAGATTCTGGTGGGGTTGCTGTCCTCTCTATCTCAGTGAGAACAGACTGGGCCGCTTGGCATTGGGTGGACGCTGCGCTCGGAGAGAAATAATCCACCGAGCCGGCATGGGTAGATATGAGCGGCGAGGGAACCGGGAGTCCCGGGGAAGGGACGGGCCGGAGAAGGGGAGTGTCCGTCGGTAGTTGAGAGGATATTTCGCGGATATCAGCCTGCTCTTGAGACGAGACGTCGTGTGACCCGCCGGCACGTCTCTCGAGGATTCTGTCTGTCAGCTCGAGAGAAGGTTTCACGAACTCAGTGGCTGGCTCCTGTGGAGTAGCCTCCCTGTAGGTAGGATCCTCGTCGGGGTCTGTCAGAAGCTCGTCCGAAGGTTCACTCGTCGCCTCCGCCTCAGCGAGCTCTTGATCAATGGCTTGATCCAGAGCGCTCTGCCAATCAACAGTGGTTTCTTGCTCTTGCGAATTCTCCGGTCCGGTCAGAACTCGCCAGTCGTCTCTTTGCAAGCTGTACCTCGGTCGTTTTCTTCCTTTTCCCGGCACAAATCCATCCTCTTCCGCGAAAGGGTCGAAAGCGGTACGAGTCGGTCCTCCAAATTGAGATTTTGTAGCCTTCAGGAAGGCCGGGGAGCTCCAAGAGCCTGCGCTAGAATCTAGATCAAGGCCGGGGTTGATCGGATTCCTAGCAGGAGTTGTGGGCGGCGCGATTTCGGTTTCATGCGGCGCTGTCGCTTGTGAGGCAACTGATATTGCCAATGTAGTATCTGACGTTCGACGGTTGATCTAGATATGCCATCGTAAGCGCATGAACGACACAGATAGGACTGGAGAACAAGTACCTCTAGAGACACGCCATCTTCGAAGTGCGCATCCCATGCGACAGACTTCCCCGGGGTCTGCGGGATGCTTTCGCTATTGACGAACTTAGCGCCTTTCAAGGCCAGATGAACGGTATCCCCAATTCCAATGTGCGATTCCGCGATCTTTTCGGCTATGTGCCCATGAAACGTGACTTTGATTTGACCTTTGTCGCGCCTCAGGCGGACATCAGGCTCTACCAGCAAAAGGCTCACGCATCTGGCCGAAGAGGAGTACGGCCATACAAGTGCCACAGCTGCAAGGAAATATTTCTCGGCCGAGTCTTCAAGATCAGGTGAAAGCTGAGCTATAGGAACTCTGGTCAAATGCGCGAGTGCATTCGTCGCGGGAGACACAATCGCGTCCATGACGCCGATCTTCCCACACCGCGGTTCTGTTAAGCTGTCCACATATCAATACAAAAGGATAGAATAAGCGAAGTAAGAAATAAGAATGATTGAGCGCGAAAGTCTGAGGGAGCTCAAGAGGAATATTTGACGCAACAAAGAAGCGCCCAGGTGATAAAGTCGCAGCGGCCCGGTATGTAAAGATAGGTAATAATACAGTAAAGTTGGAAATGGTCAGTGAAGAACAGACGTATTTGGAAAACAAAAATTACGCTACTTTGATTGTATTGTTCGAGCTGAACAGGAGCCTCCTCCTTCCGTGAGGCTCTATTGAATGCGAGGTTCAATGCTGTGCATTACTCATAAAATATTTTAGGCCCTGTTTGAAGTTTGCTGGCATGCAATGACAGCATTGGCTATACTTTCTCTATTTGTTCACCCACTCATCTCCATCTGCGCAAGCACCTTAGCACATAGCTCCACTATGGCGAAAGCCTTGGCGTCTTCCGGCGACATTTCTCGTCTCTCAGCAACGCATCTCTTATGCAACTAAGACGCCCTGATCTTCGGATGCTTTGATAGTATGACACTCACAAACCCTGTTCGGCGAGTAGCTGTCATCGGTGCAGGGCCGTCTGGCCTCGCTGCAGTCAAGTAAGCGGGGTTGTTTGATTCCCAAACCCCAACATGACATGCTGACCGGATAGATACTTGCTCGCCGAGAGTTATTTTGAGCAAATTCATGTGTTTGAGCAAAGGAACTCAGTTGGGGGAGCCTGGAACTACAATGATAGTTTTCCCAAACGAGAGATGTCAACGACTGTCCCGCATCTAAGCCCTCATGAGCCCGTTGAGCAGCCAATATGGATCGATAACAGCGAAGGATCTCGTGAAACAACTTTCGTGTCTCCTGTTTATGATCGATTGGAGACCAATATTCCCAAGGAGCTGATGCGCTACTCGGATAAGGCGTTTCCTCTGGAGTCGCAGCTCTTCCCAAAACATCGGACAGTGAAACAATACCTCGAGGAATATGCCGAGGATATCAAGCATCTCATCCAATTTGAGACCCAGGTCTCAGAAGTGAAACTTCAGGATGACCATTTGAGCACATGGAGTGTAACAGCAAAGAATCTCCATACTGGCATCGACACAACCAGCACTTACGACGCTGTGGTCGTTTCCAATGGTCATTTTACGGTCCCTTATGTTCCTGGAATCCCTGGAATACAGGATTGGGATACATCATACCCGGGGTCCATCTCTCATTCCAAGTTTTACGACTCCCCAGAACCATTCCGCGGAAAGAAAGTGATCGTAGTGGGAAGTTCGGCTTCCGGGCTTGATATTGGTGCTCAGATCAACGAAGTAAGCCAAGGCAAAATCCTGGTTTCCCAACGATCCGAATCCTACCTGGCTGGTCCCTCAAACGGAGATAAAATCATCTACCCGGAGATAGTCGAATTCCTTCCTTCGGCCTCCCATGACAGGGGCATCAAATTTGCCGACGGCCGCATCGAGGAACAGATTGACTCTATCGTCTTCTGCACCGGATATTTCTATTCGTATCCATTTTTGTCTTCACTGCAACCACCCCCCGTAACTGACGGGTGGCGCACGAGGAACGTCTACCAGCAGTTGTTCTACATAGATCATCCCACCCTTGTGTTCCCTGTGCTTTCGCAGCGAGTTATTCCATTTCCTACAGCAGAGAACCACGCTGCTGTCTTCTCTCGCGTTTGGTCGGAACGACTTGTGCTTCCGTCCACAGATGAAATGAAGGCATGGGAGCGTGCTGAGATTGATGCCAAAGGAGATGGCAAGGCGTTCCATTTGCTTCCATTTCCTCTGGATGCCGACTATCTTAACTTTCTCTATGATTGGGCGAAGAACTCAGAGCCACGCCCTGGATTATCGAACAATGGACAAGGCAAGCTTGGCACTCGATGGGGCGAGCGGGAAAGGTGGATGCGGTCTATATTCCCGGATATCAGGCGCGCCTTCGTACAGCGGGGTGTCGAGCGCAGTCGCATCAAGAATGTAGCAGAGCTTGGCTTCGATTTCCAAGAGTGGAAGAGACAGCAAGCTGGAAAATGAATCAATAATGCCCAATGGTGTGTTGCAATAGAACTCCGGACCCATGATCCAGATCAGAAGAAGCAATTGCAGCCATGACTCATGAGAGTCGAGACTCCGAACTCGACTCAATTTCTTTTTGGCATTGAGCATGGCCCATGACCATCTGGACAACTGGGTCTAAGACGAGACTAAGAGAGATGCATAATGGCGGCCCACAAACCACTACTGTAAGAACAGTAACTGCGTAGATCTGATGGATCATTAACGAAAGCTACTCGAATTACCATGATGCATCTCTACCGACATCTAGGCCTTGGCCATGTTATGTACTTGGTACTGTTCTCGAGCTACGCATTGATATGGAGAGATCTACCGCAAATAAGCGTCATCACGTGATAGTGGGTGCGCTATGGATTCCGTCCACCCGTCGCGCGCCGCGCCGCACCGCACATGTACTACCTTTCATCTACCTTTACTGCGTCCTTGGGAAGTGCTGGATGTTTCTTAAAAGCAAAGATTGTATGTGTCTTGGGTCAGTGCAGCTGACCTCAGCTTTTTCACAAGAGTTGAACCTGCACTCTCACCTCACCCTGTCATGTTATCCACGATCTTCCTGGCGGTAGCCCGCACATGATGCTCCACAAGCAGCTTCATCCGAAACTCGATAATCACTGCATGAATCATACTGACGATTCTCCAGCTCAAGTTGCGATTACTAGCGATAGCGGTGAAAGTAGTGAACACAGTGACGGTGGCGAATCGGACGACCAGGAGTGGCCTATCAAGGGTATCTTGCGTGAGACAAAAACCCAGTACCTTATAGATTGGGAGGGGCCTTACGAGCCATCTTGGGTGAGTTATTGTGACATGGGCAAACATGAAAGCTTCCAAAGATTATAGACCAAGCCGGAGCTAATCATGCGCCTGCGTTGCTTGAACAGGAACCCAAAGAGAACGCCAGTGCCGAGGCTGTACAGATTTGGAATAATAGAAACCGGCAAAGTCGCGGGAGGACATCGGGCAGTCTTGCTTCGCAGGGAACATGCGAAAGCAGTTTATCACCTAGTCTTACAGTCGTATCCACGCCTTCAGAAACGCGCAGCGACTCAGCGGACGAAGACAGCTCCGACATTGAATGCAAGATCGAACCGAGTGACACTGAATCGAACGCTTCATCGGACCTATTTGTGCATCAGGAGAACCTATCGGAGATAGTAGCGTCGCTCACGTCCCAGCGCGTCGAAGCCTCGGGCTGTCCCCCTGCATCCACCTCATCATCCCCACTGTCCTCACTGAGACATTGCTCCCCGGACAACGACGCTTCAGCTTTTGAATACGTTCCCGAGACGCCTAGCCCACCTGCAGACCTGCAACTAGGTGAGTTGGACGAGGCCACTGCGGCTGTTGCGTCGGTGTGTGGGCCCCCTTGTAATTCACAGCCTCATTCTGTTACTCGATGCTCATTGCATCAACAGCATCTTGCGGGAAATCGCGAAGTGAGCGCTGAACCTTCTGACCCTGCAACGCCTGGTCTCGGACTGTGCTCCAGCGTGTCCGAGATAGGCAAGGCGCCTGCTCAGCCAGTAGGCCCAAGATCAGTTCCAGTTCGCTTTGATTCTGACAATCGTCGACCCGACCGTGGTCTGATTGGTTCCGTTACTGGAGGTACTTACGTCTGTCTTATGAAGTCCGCACTTTTCTCACTGATTTACCAGATTCCGTTCTCGTCCAGTGGACCTGTGTCACTATCCCAGAGACTATCGCAGAGACTATATCCCCGAACTTATCACAAAACTCAGACGACCTGATATTGGAAGGATCTATCCAGTCAATACATCCAATTCCAGATCCTCTGAGCACAGCCTCGTCAGCCCATACCATGGAGAACAGAGGGGCCGATCTCGCCGGCCACCTTTCTGATGGTTCGCGGGAGCAATCGGGTGATTTGTCAACACCAGCACCGAATACAACCAAGAAACGCAATGCCTGGGCCCAGCAGGCCCAGCTCAGCGTAGACGGGCTCACACAAACGGCTCATGCCGTGGAGACCCCATCTTCTGTGGATGACATCGAGGCCACTGTTCCTCCGCCTGTTCCCGAAACGACTGCCCCTCTCAGTGTCAGGGCAGACGCAGATCTCTTTCCGCATCCTCATATCGCAGTTCATCATGGCCACTCCGAGCCACTACTGCCACCATCGGAGCTAGCTCACGCGGATCATGCGGGTCAACCATCTTTCCAAACCATCCATCCTGGCGCCTTGACCGTCACTGGCATGGATGAAGAAGCACCTGGGTCAGTGAAACTTGGACCATCTGAGTTTGCTATCACTCTCCCGATGGATTCTCGGGTCAAGGATGACTATGAATGTGTCCTTACTGACGCCGCAGCATCCATTCGGCAATTCTTTGAGAGTTTCCAACCGAGCTCACAAATCTCCGAAGTTGAGGTGGGTTGGCCTTATTTTCAATTACGTTCAGGCAGCTGACTTTGTTTTCCCATAGCGAGTGGCTTTACATACGGAGATGAGGCAGGTTATCAACCGTTTGAGCAACGTTTCGACTCATCCCGATTTGAACATCTCAGAGCATCTAAAGGATCCCGATCATAACCTTGAGAAACAGGCCTCCTGGGCCGAATACTCTAGCGCGAAGTTCCTCTTCCTTGGTCATCTCATAGAGATAGTAGACACGCACGAGCTTCATATTATCCTGGCAGTCCAAGACCAGAAGAAACAGGGAATACTTGAGCGGTATCTGAGAGGCAAGGGCTTTTCATACACCCGACCCCGCGAAAAGATGGGGAGCGATCTGGAAGTTTCTCTCGCAAAGGGGTCGCTCAGCTTCGGAATTCATTCCAGTGAGAGCCCCCGTGAGCTTTACAAACCGCCGTCCGCCATCTTCGCTTTGGATTCATATTTTAACCCCAAAAGCCCATCCATGCAGCACATTCGAACCACTTACGCGCGGAACGGAAGCTTGCTTCCCGTTATCTGGTTCCTTGTCGCTAACACAACCGAGCATATTGAGCGTTGTCTGCCCGACGCTCCTGAGCCAGATCGGTTGCGTTTGCTTGTTCATTACATCGCCCGTTTCCACGATGAGGTTGGGGATCTCCAGGACGATGCTCTCGGCGTGCATGAAGACGCAGAAGAAATCCTTGGATACTTGTTGGATAGTGTTGCTGGATGGCCACTACCCCCAATCGAGCCTCTGCGATTTGTCTCTTTGGAGGATCTGGAACGCTACAGCCCCGGTGAGGCAATGGCATCGACTCCAAAGCGCGCACTGGTAAGGTCACCCCAATCTTGTTTGTATTTGCCTAACTTTTTGGTGCAGGATGAGGAATCAGGAACCCAGTTTTCGAAGCGTGCCCGAGTGGGTACTCAGGCAAACACCCAAGCGACTGTATCAACCAGTCTCCCTAGTCAGACACTGGACCAAGATTTGACGTCACTGGAAACGAATCTTCTCCAAATGAGAAACGTTCACGCAGCCGAAAAGAGTCAGCTGGAGGCTGAGCTTGCCCGGTCTATTGCACGGTGCCATGAACTAGAGCAGGCACTAAGCAAGCTACAACATCGCTACGAGGATCGGACCAATGAAATGCATGTCACTCGCCAAAAGAGTGACCAAGTAGCCGCGAAAATGAATTCGATTGAGCAACGTGTTGAGAAGCAGAAAGAGACCATATCCACACTGAAAGAGGAACGCTCGGATCTGAAGCGCCAACTCGATGAGGCAAGACAAGCACTGAAAGACGGCGGCGGCAGCCCCGCCGAATTGGAGGCAGCCCGCGAAGAGGTCCGTCGTCTTCAGAAAGAGAACCTGGAGCTTGTGCGCAAGGCCGAATTTGAGAAAAATCAATCAGAATATACTCGGGAGCAGTATCAAAACGCCTCATCAGCGGCCGCTCAATCTGGCACTGAAAATCGTCAGTTGGTCGCCGATAACGAAGCCCTCAAGCGCAAGGCCGACACCAACGTTACCAAACTTCGTGAAATGCACATGAGCGATGAATCAGTGCGTCACATTGCCCGTATTGAAGAGTTGGAGATGATGCTTGCTACGCGTGACGAGTTCCTCCGCAGAAGGGAAGATGAACTTCGTGAAATTCGAAAAAATCGTCCTTCTACTCGCTCAACTAGTACCCAGCCACGCAGCCCCAAGTGGGCTGCTAACAGCCGTCCGACCAGTCCCGGGGTTGCGCACAATGGCAACGGAAATGGCGCTATTGGGGGCAGGGGCAGTGCGCTACGATACAGCTCAGAGATGCCTTTCTAAGCACCAGCTTCAGTCACTACAGTTCTTTCCTTCGACGCCAGCCAAGCCATCATTCTTGGCACAAACAATTCAGCAGGTTAAGTGCATGACGGGGAGATATGGACACGTCGACAACCAACATTCTATCCGCCAATCATTTCACAATCGTCTTATACGGTTCATGTTTCCATGTATGCACTCGTTACGACATTGCATCTCTGGCGTTTCATCCATTGCAAATTCACATTGACCCATGACCTGGAAAGTCTGTCTCAGTCTTCAGAAGAGTAGAGCGAGCGTTCGATGCAAGCTTGTCCGCCTAACCAGCCCTTCATTCGAACTATTGTGTAGACTTTTTCCCACATTGAATGATAGTCGTTTTATTCCCACGTTACCCAGTCTATCTATTCTGAAAAGTAGAAACCATCGCTTCCATATATGTGAAATGTCAATTTAATTTGAAGTCCTTCGGTGATTAGAGTACTGCCCAATCGATGGGCTCGCCAAATTATAGCCTAACATCGTATGCACCGAAGTAGTAATACAAGGGAGAAAGAGAGAATTTTGTTGGGCAGCATAAACAAAGGACAGATATATGGCAAAAGCCCAAAGACCAACTGAAGATAGCCAACCCACAATGGGAATCCCAAAATGCAGTGCGTTTACGCTGAAGCCATAGCATTAGCAATGAATGCAGCCAACTCCTTGGCCTTTTCGCCACGAGTCATAGTAAAATGATTAGCACCCTCCATAACAGTAATACCACCAACGTGCTTCGGTCCAACAAGGGTATCCCAACCATTGGGGCCGAGATCGGTACGGTTATTCAATAACCAGAGCATTTCACGGGGATCTGGGCTGCCGTCCGCAGCAGGCGCAGGACGAGGATCTCCAGGCTTGGAGCAGACACCATCTTTGGCCCAGACTAAGAAAGTCTTGGGGAGCTTTTCAGCTTGCTTGAGGTCCATGTAGGGGAAGGGAACCGCCTTGTAAGCATCCAAGGAGTCGATGAAGGCCAAGAAGTGAGGGAGCAGCCATTTTGGCGGGGGAGCCTTGCCCTCGCCAAATAGACCGATCGTGTCGAAGAAGCTGTACAGACGCGGAGGAAGCTTTTCCAGACCGATGGGGAAGGGCGAGTCGAGGAGAAGCAGGCGTTCGACACGTTCGCCCTCTTCAAAGATCATTTGGCGTGCGGCGTCGTAGGCACAGATACCACCGGCAGACCAGCCACCGAAGTTATAGGGGCCAGTGGGCTGGCGGCGCCGGATCTCTGCGACGTAGGGCGCGGTAAGCTCGTCCAGGCTGAACTTGAGGTTCTCAGGAGTGCGCATGTATGGACAGTTTAGTCCGTAGACACACACATCCGGAGAGACGCCGGGAATGGTGGCGTACGAAGTAGCAGATCCGGAACCATCGGGGAACAAGAACAATTTCTGAGTTGCTGTCTTCGGGTTTCCTTGCAAGAGAATTGAGGTCGCTGGTGGGTGCTGAATGGCAGAGCTCGGGGCAATCACCGGGGCTTGGATTGGGATTCGCTCGGGGAGTCTGATGGGCTCTGCGGGGGCGGGCTTAGGCTTGAGGTCCAGGGTGACCTCAATGTCATCGAGGGTTTGATTCTCAATGAAGAATTCTCCTGGGAGATCGAGATCCAACTCCTCGCGGATTTTGCCAAGGACTGTGAGCGACATCAATGAGTCCAGGCCCATCTCGCCAAGGTTCGCTTTTCCATCGAGTTCGTGTGGCTCAACGCCGATCTCCTCGGCTAGGATTGAGATAATCTTCTTCATGCTGTCATTTTGAATTGGCGAGCCATGTGTCATCGATTTCTCATTTGCCGGTGTAGGTAGACCGCTGGAATTTGGTGTCGAGACGTCAGTCGAGGATGCAGCCGAAGACATGCTGCCCTCACTGCTAGTATCATCATTGCTGCTATCGGCCGGACTCATTTGGGCCAAAAGGCGCTTGAAGTCCTTGACGGCTGGGTGATCAACAAATACAGAGGACTCCAAATCGAGTCCCATTTCTTCACGGTAGCGGCCAGTGACAGTCAATGAGAGCAGTGAGTCGACCCCATAATCGGCAAAGTTGAGATCATCAGTCATCTCAGATGCTGAGAGCCCGACCTCTTCAGCCAGGATTGCAAGAGCGCGCGAGACCAAACTAGGAGACTTTGTCGAAACGGAGACCTTCTTAACGGGCCCACTCCTTGACTTCTGAACATCGATGGGGGCAGGAGCACGTTTGGCAGCCGGCTTGGGAGCGGGAGCTCCACTGGGGGGCAGAGCCATGTCGAGGATCTTACGTGCCAGTGCTTGGAACTGCGATGCGATTGTTAGTATCACTGTGAAATATTGGAAAACACAATTAACATACCTGAACACCACCGTAGACGGCCACAATGTCATCGCCCTCAAACATATATACATCACCGGCCCAGATGGAGTCTCTCCAAGGCTGCATCTTCACGTAGGTACGGTAAGTGACGCTGGGATCGAACTTTTTCAAGCAGCGCATCGAATCCCATCCATGGTTGACAAAGACTTGGTTCTTCGAATCAGTGTTATCGCTGGCGTTCATGATGAAGCCGGACAAGTGACCGATGCTGTCGATCCAGAAAGGGTTGCGATGGAAGTTGCCAGGAGGAGCCTCAAACTTGACCAAAGCGGTAGCTTCGTGCTCTTCACTGTCAAGAATTACTTCCCGAATGGACTTATAATTCTCGTCATAATCCACCAAGGAGGCAAAGAGCTTGTAGACCATTCCCCGCTTCATGCGGTGAGCCTGGCCCGAAATTGTGCTCTCTTGGAGATGCTCAATGCTCCTCTTTATGAGATAGGAGCTGCGCTTCCACGCGAGGTCATAAACGCTGGGGTCAAAGAACTTAACTGTGCAGTTGGCGTGGTCAAGGATCTTCTTGCCTTCGGGAGTGACCGACCACACATGGACTTTGGCGTTCTCTTCTGCCCAGTTTGCGGTGGCTGAGACTCGGAAGAGCTGCTTGCCGCCCTTTGCAATAAGGGGCTTGGGGACTGCCATGTTGCAGACATCGAAACCTCGGTCTTTCCACTCCGGCTTGTAGTTTTGAACAAGGTATTCACCAAGTGTCTGGGCAATATCGGCGTACAGAGACTAGAATGTTATTAGTAAATTAGTTTCTCATGCGAAAGACACAGGGTTATTCTTACCGATGGAGTAAGGCATGCACCATTGACCTTGTGGCCTGTTATGACACGGTTCAGGTCGGGGTCAGCAATGTCATTCTCGATGACAACAGTTGCTGACGAGCTGTCCCCGGTTGTCTCCAAGATCTTCTGTGCCGCAGTTGACAAGAAAACGGAAACTTGCTCAGCTTCAACAGCTGGTGACGCAGGTGCACCTTTGAGCAGGCAGAAATTATTGGTGTAGGGGATCCAATAGTTCTTGAGGTCCCACTTGTAGGAAGGAAGTGGGAGAACTTTGTGTCCAGCAGTAAAGTCCTGGTGGTATTCCTTCCATTGGATCTCAACTCCAGCCAAGTAAAGAGCGGAAAGGCTGCTCGACAGAACCTTCCAAGTGTCTTCCTGGCGACGAAGGGATGCAATAGTAGTTGCCTGGGGACCGAAAGTTGACTTGACCATCCCAGAGCAGACGGTATGAGAGCCAACCTCAACCCAGAGGGTCTTGTCATTCATCAGACTGGAGTGGCGGGTGGCTTCCAGAGCACCCAGGAAGTTGACAGTCTCCCGGCAGTGGCGAGTCAAGTAAGCGGGACCAATAGTATCAGCGTTAGCCTCCTTGATGACATCTCCCAGAAGGGCGGACACGAATGGAATAGAGGGTCTGTTGAAAGTAACGCCCTTTGCAATCTCAGAAAGACCCTCGAGGATAGGCTCAACTTGCGCAGAGTGGAAAGCAAAAGGCACCTTCAGCTTGGTAGCTTTGAAGCCTTCGTTGGCAAGAGACTGAGCGAGGTCGTCGATTTTTTCACTCGCACCACTGATCACAGTCTCGCTGGGAGCGTTGATACAGGCCACCTCGGTAAAATCATCGATGAACTGCTTCACCTGAGCTACCGATGACTTGACAGCAAGCATAGCATGTGTTCCAACCTTGCATTTCTCGGTCAGGAGCTGGGCCCGTCGCCCGGCAAGGTAAATGGTATCACCGCTGGACAAGATACCGGCAGCATTGAGCGCCGCATATTCGCCTAGGCTGTGGCCGAGAACGAAAGTAGGAACAACTCCCAGAGAAATCCAATATTTGGTCAAGGCCATCTGCACACAGGTGGTGCCGAGCTGGGTTACAACCGGGCTAAGCTCTTCAATCGGGACGCTGCCATCAATCAGTGGCACGATGGATGGGAAACCATGGCTCTGACCAAGGCAATCAAAGTGCTGGATGTGACTGCGGAACTGCGAGCAGCTCTCATATAATTGGCGCCCCATGCCAGCATATTGAGCGCCCTGTCCGGTGAACACAAATCCAATACCGGGTGCATTGACTGGAGCTGGGCTGATGCTCTCGCGGTTGACGATCGGGGCCAATGCACTTCTGACATCATCCAGGGTGGAACCAGTGACAGCGACTCTGAAGGGGTGATGGATGCGTCTCGCCGTGGTGGTATAAGACAGATTTGCAAGAAGGCTGGCATCATTCACGTTGAACAGGTTCTTGTTTGTGTCAATGTACTGCACGAGAGCGGAAATGTTGTTTTTGAGTGCAGATTGAGATCTAGCAGAAACAAGCACAGGGTGGGTAGACCGGGGATCTTCCACATTCTTCTCGTCGAGCGGACCATCCTCAATCAGCAGAGCAGTGTTGCCACCAGCAGCCGAAAAGTTGTTGACGAAACTCTTTCGCTTGCCGCCACTGGGTCGGTTCCAGGGGGTAGGCTCGGAAGCGATGTGAACATTGCGCTGGGGAAAGTCGGTCGGGAAGTTGTGGTTGATCATAGTCTTGATACCGCAATGAGGGGGGATCATGTTCTTCCGCATCATCATCAAGACTTTGATCAGGGCTGTAACACCAGAGGCTGACTCTCCGTGGCCGACGTTTGCCTTTGCTGAGCCGAGATGGAGTGACTGGTTGGGCCCGCGGCGATAGTCAGGAGCGAAAATATCGAGAACCGACTGCATTTCAACTGCATCACCTGCCTGGGTACCTGTCCCATGCATTTCGATATAGCTGATCTCCTTGGGATCAGTGTTCGACTCGTTCAGAAGCTTATCAAAGATGAAGGACTGGGCGCCCACATGGGGCCGGGTGATCGAAACAGCCTCTGCTGAATGGTTGGTGTAAGCTCCTCCTATAATACCATAGATAGGATCATTGTCTGCCTGAGCGTCTTCAAGCCTCTTCAGAACAATAGAGCCAATCCCATCTGCTCTGCAGTAACCATCAGCTCCATCGTCAAAGGTGGTGCAGTTTCCAGTCCTTGAGAGGAAGTGTCCACGGTCAAGACCGGCATGATTGTCGGGGTTTGTCAGGATGTTCACACCACCAGCCACGGCAGAGTCACAGTCATTTTTCCACAGAGAATTGCAAGCAACATGAATTGCCGCAAGACTGGAAGAGCATGCTGTATCCACACTGACACTGGGGCCGCTGAATTTGAAGTAATAGTTGATGCGACCAGGAGTGAAAGCACGATTGCCACCCGGGATGAAGTAGGTATCGATATCCTGACCGCTGTTGACTTCACGGTAGTCGTCACTAGTCATTCCATAGAAAACCCCGACTCGGTTCTTCTGCGTAGAGGGTGTGCTATTGGGGATGAAGCCTGCCATCTCCAAAGCCTCGTAAGCAGTCAAAAGTGCCAGACGCTGAGCGGGATCTGCTTGGAGCGCCTCCCGGGGAGACATGTTGAAGAATCGAGGATCAAACAGTCCAGCATCGTTGTACCAACATCCGTATTGCACTTGGCTGGTGTTTCTGGTCTTCCCGTCCATATCGACGTGGGCCTTGACATCCCATCGCTCTGGTGGAACCTCCCGATGAACATCCAAACCCTTCTTCAAGAGATCCCAGAAAGCTTCGGTGTCAGGAGCCTCCGGGAATCTTCCGGAAAGACCGATGATTGCGATCTTCGACCGTTCGGCGCGACCAGTTCGGTTATCTGCCTCGGGGTCTGTGTCAACATGGCCGATTGCGCTGTCAATTTCAACGTTGGCAACTCTGGCCTTCTTCAATGAGCCAAAGAGGCTTTGAGTTGCGGTGCTAGAAATTGGGAATAGCGTGCATGATGTAGCAGGCTCCAACACAGACTGACAGAATTCGATGACCTTGTCCCAGCAAAGCTGTCGCTGTAGAATTTCCCCAAGAGAACCTCTCAGAAGCTGCGCGAGGTTCTCGGCGACAAATTTCTGACCAGTCGCACATGAGAGCACAGAGATCTGGGGCACGTAGGTCGAAAATTCCTCTGAAGGCCAAGACTCCATAATACGGCTGACGTCCTTGTCATCATACAGATGCGGGGCATGATAAGGGCCATGGATTGGGACTTTCATGGGCTTGTGCTCCTTCGAGAGACTCGCCTCAACGAAACGGTCTAATGAGGTTGGCGGACCGCTGATAGTAAGTCCATTGGGGCTGACAGCGCTGACATAAGGCTGAGAAGCTCGTGGCAATGCCTGTAGACCATTAGTTTGGATCTTGTTTTGGTTACGACGAAGGCACTCACGTTTTTCTTTGCATACTGTTCAATCAGTTCATGAGCCTCGGGCTCGCGCATGCCTGAAACAAGCACAGACCAGCTTGATGCTGCTGATTTGCTCGGCTCTATGAGTTCTTGTACCTTCGAGACGCACATTCCGAGTCTCAGAGAAAGAACCACTGTGTGGACTCCAACCGAAATGAGCTCTCCAACGGTCTTCGAAGAGCTCACAGCTGCAGCTGCTAGTTGCCCAGTACAAAGACCAATGATGTAGTTTTCATCAGCCGACGGATAGGCATGACCCAAATCGCCATAATAGCTGTCAATGTCAGTAAATTATGCCAAAAATCGTTTGCACGATACAAATCTCCGGAGTCCACTTACTGAATAAAACACCCAAGCTGGTAGATTGTTGTCAATGCACTCTCAAGAGCTGGGTTAGGCCCTGACTCTCGATGCCTCGCGAGGAGATCCACAATGCTGGTAAATCGAGGAAATATCTCGCGCTCTGATGGCGAGAATGAAGTGATTTCCTTGCGCAAAGCATAGTAACACTTTTGGAAAAAGGCTACTAGCAGCGAATCATTCTTGGCATGCAATAGACGGCGGAGGCCCGAATCGATATCCGCAGTCTGATCTCCGAAGAGATACAGACGGCTGGTGGCTTCCATGGTCATCCGCGATGCCAAATTGTCTGGTGCAGAAATAAACGGAAGAGAGGAACTCAGTCTGGTCGCGGGATCGACAGAAATCGATACTTTATACATGGGTACACTATGTAATTTCCAACGGGTGGGTCAAAAGCCACTGTAACAGAGAAAAGGCCTAATGGAATCGTCTCGACTGGATCGAATTGGGAAGTCGAATGATATTCTTCCCTGTTTTCCCCGCGTGGCGAGGATCGCACTAAGCTGAAACCATGGGAAAATGTAGGATCTGCGTCTGACTTCTCCTGTATATCGTAGAAACGTACAGTATCCATCATACTCGTATCTTTGACTATATTAGTAACCTCAAGAGTCAAGTCCACCAATGGTACAGTGACGCCCAGAATGCCTAGAATGCTTATAATGCTTAAGGTTGCCTACCTAGCAAAGTATTGGACGGAATGACATACCCCTACTTCTTGATAGCATGATCAGGCCATAAATTGGGCGTATAGATGGGTAAACTAACCGGCAACCCGAGTGTAGTCATGGATGCCGAGCGCTGTTTGCGGTGAAGACTAACAATGACTCGAAAGCTCAGGATTGCCTGTTGGGCGTATTGAGCAGGGTTTCCGTGGACATCTCTGCAGGCTCCAGTGTAATCATGAGAAACCAAGATTCAGAAAAGTAAAAATAACACGAAGTTGCAATTGAAGTTGAAATGGCTGCTTTCAGAAGGTTACAGCCGCTGCTTCCATCAGTCACGTGATGATAGCGGAGCCCTAGAATGACCCCTTGCGGAAAGTAAAAACTGACCGAAAAAGATCTCGAAGCATGCAGGAACATTCTAGAGACATGGAAAAAGCATATATCTTCGCCTTGAGATCTAGGAGTCTACAAAGAGGCGCTCTACAGCGCCAAAATAAGAAATGATCTTGACTTCCATCATATGAGTTATGCCTTTCTGTGGTGAATTATCAGGATGTGGAATGCTTAATCTGAATGTAACAGCAATCCAATTGGGAAAACGCAGATGCAGATCTATTACACGTTTAGTAATGAGATATAGACCGATCTGAAGGCATCATCGTAAATATTTTCAATGCGTCATGACTGGGTTCGAGACTGGATCATGGATGTTCTCTGAGACATTACAGAGATATGTAGAACCCATTCCGCTATCTCAGGTACAGTCGCAATCCGATAGGGTTTACCGTTGTTGAGGTGACATCTCGGCGATATACATGGCGACTCTTAATTCTGAGCACCCCCCTGTACTCCAACGCTCTCTGAGTAATGTAACCCCCTTTGAGGATTCTAGCCCTTCTGTCTGCTTCTGCCTAGTGAATCATGCCGGCGTTCTGTCTTATCATGCCTTAGACTCAGTGATCATATTCTCTCCGGGCTTTGGATTCCCTCCCAAACCTAAAATGGAGCTCTCTGAGTGGTCGACGGAATGAGAGGGCACTTAATGTCTGAAAATCAAGGTTTGATGGGTCTGGGGTAAGTAATCGACAAGTATGCATAATGCAGCTGAGGAAGAGGCAGTGAGGTGAACACCAGAGGTCCAGGTATATGGAGGCCACTGGCCAGAATTGGAAAGGCGGTTACACTACTGAAAGAGGGGTCGGATTACAGGGAAGGGTGGTCACTATGATAGCCCCCAGAGCTATGGTTTAACTCGGCAGTTACCTAAACATAGTACGTGCCTGTAAAACTTGATTTCCGAGAGAAGCTGCCTGGATAACAATCGAAGCAGAGAGCACACGCTTCTCCAGGCAAATGTGTAACCATGGATATACATCAGTGGCCAATCAACAAATGCAAACCAATTGGACGGCAGTCGATCCATACCCTCGGCGTACCTTGGCAAGGACCTCATGAGTAGGCGAGATCAGATATAGCACATGGCCATGGCTCATGGCCCATTGGACGATCTATCGATGACAATGAACACCATTCTTGATGGTCCGATCGGGTGGGTCAACGCCGACAATGGACTGAATGTCTGCCGCAAACAACCGCAATCCACCAAACATACCGTGGTCCGTACGAGTCATGCAAGAGAAGAAAACAAAAGGAATGAAGCGAGACAGGGCAGTACAGCAGTTACAGATTCCGTAATATGTAGTTGTAGCTTACAAACTATCATTCAGAGAACTCGGCTATCAGTAAAAAAAGAGACTTATGCAACAAGCATCCACCAATATTGGACCGGGGTTTGTGGCCATAAGCCAAGTCCGGGCAGTACGGGAATATTCCTTTGGTGTCTATCCCCTCGCCAATGGTCCTAGTAGTTATACCTAAGAGGGAAATGAGCCAGCGGGGAGACCCTTCGCAGCCTGGGGCCACATGTCCTCTCCACCAACGGACTCATCCGAGGAACCAATAGGCCGGACCTTACCCTTGCTGTTGCTATCTTGTATGTTCGCGCCGGGGCTCTGGTCTTCTCCTGCGGGAACCTGGGGCCATGCGTCAATGCCATCAAGCAGAGCGACGGCCATCCCGTTGACCATGTGGGTCTCAATGTGACAATGGAACAGAAATGGCCCCGGGTTGACAACTTGGTACCGCACAATCATCCATATTGGTCCTGTAGGGCCATTGGTGATGAATGTATCCCTCCTTGGAGGATTCTCCATATTGAACAACTCAGGCTTCTCAGCATAGGCTTCCTCGGTATTAGACCAGTTAAAGAATCCTGGACCAGAACCCACGACGAAGGCTTTGTTGGAGTGCTTGTGCATAACATGTGGGGCCTGAATAACAGGAGAGTTGGCCATCGCACCGAGCTGGAGCAATAGATCGACCCAGGTGCCGTTCTTTGTTTGAATAGTGTCCTCCGGATTCAAGTTGTTCTTTGCGTTGATATCGTAAAGTATCGGGTTATCCCAATTGGCCATCATGTCGTACAAGCCAGTTCCGGACGTAGTCCATGTCCACGCCGCGCCTACACGGCCAATCGTAAGATTGACAAGCTGATCAGCAGTCTGCGAAATCGCCACCGGAGGGTATGGCCTGATGTCTCGCCAGTCTTGGTCGCTTAACAGAGTGAACTCAGCGGAAGTATTTCTTCCGCCATAGTTCACATAGGGCTGAGACGGGGTAGTGTCCCGTGAGCCCTTGTATCTCATTGTGGCAAACCCAGAAATAACTTGATCGCCTTGTGTGTCCGGAACTCGAATGGTGTAGTCCTTCCAGGGTTTGTCGAGCTTCACCATGGCGGCATAGCGCTCGCCGGTGTAAATTGAAACCGCGTGAACAAGCTGAGGCTCAATGTAGCTACCGTCGACTTCATAGATGTACATCGGGTGCTCGTCAATAGAAAACATGAGAGATTTGAGAGATGCTGCACTGATAAATTTCAGACTGGCCCACCTGGCACTGGGATCAACTTCAATGATCTCATGCAGACCAGCAGTAGCAATGCACCCGGAATTCAGCCCACCCGGAATTTTGCTCTCATTAGTGGGAGGGAAGTTGCCCTGAGTCTCGTATATGTTTGGTAGGCATCTGTTATACAATTTAGCGAATAGATCCTTGATATACTGTCAGTTAATATAATACCCTTTGTCACTGAGGGCTTGATTGTCAATCGCAGTCTCCAGGTAAGGAAGTACTATGCTCGATATTCTCTCGGTGCCTGGGCAGTAGACTGCTCCTCGGCCATTGATGAGCACACTGTCCGAGCAGCTGAAATTTATCAGCGCAGCCGCAGATAGCTAGCTAGGGTAACAGATTCGCTTACAAGACGCCCAGTAGGCTCTCTTCCATCACACTCTGGTATTCGGCCGATGTCAAGTGGTCCCAGTCGGAGAGTATGACAAGTTGGGGGTTTTTCTCGGCAATTCGCATCGCTTCGATATCTTGAGCGTTATCCGAAATGAGATGGAACGGCTGGGGAACCTCCGGTGCAGGGCTGCACTGATTAGAATTTGGTCGTTGAGCTGAAGCGCATGGCAAATATCTCACTTGATCCAAATAGGTCCATAAAGACCGTCCATCATGTCGCCCCGGGCGTGGGCATGGTACCAGTAAGTACCGTACTGAGTCGCAGTCCAACGGTATGTCCAACTGTGCCCCGGCTGAATGGGCTTCTGAGTGAGGCCGGGTACTCCGTCGGCCCATGGCGTATTCAGCTGCTCGATTCCGTGAAAGTGGACGGTGGTGTTATATGGCATGTTGTTGTGTACAACAAACTATGCACAGTCATTTAGCAATTGTTGTCCCTGGCAATCGCTTGGTTGTTGACAAAGCAAGCTTACTTCAACATCATCTCCCTGGTCTAATCGTAGTTCAGGACCCGGAAATTGCTCGTTCATGAAAATCATTGGTCGCATGTTGCCATCTGGGGCCCCCATTTGCCATGTCAAATTCAAGTCGAAGTTGACATGTTTTGCCCAAGCTAAGTTCACAAGCCCACTGGCCGCCAGGGCCATCAGTGCCTTCAGAGGAGGCATATTCACTGACGCTTCCATTTAGGTGGTGATATGGAGACAGTATAATTAGATATATAACAGGGAAGGAGATAAAAGCCAGCTCCTACTCCAACATAAGGCCCTGGTAGTTAATGAACAACATGTCAACTCCTGGTATGTGGTCAAAGTTCAGGCTTTTGAAGGCTTCGGGGGATACGGACGGTCTGCATCGTTGCGAAATCTTGACCATGAACTTCGTCTATCCTTGTCTCTCTGCGTCTGGCCCGCGTTGGGAAGAGGAGATCTCGTAACCCAACATGGCGCCAGATCTGGCTCGATAAAGGCTTGCAATGTTCATTTGCCTATTCGGTATGTATTGCCAGGAAGTGCGAATATAACCAGATCTGAGATCTCTTACCCATCACGGAATGTTAATGTGGCTGGCAGAAATATTCCAAAATGAAGGATCGCTCGGAGCTTGAGTCGAGTCTAGATTCAAGCAAAATTCGAACAGAAATTAGGCCACAACCAAGCGTCCGGACATGGTTGATCCATGATCGATAGTCGTACGTTGTACACCTTCATAGCTGAGCATGCATGATTAAGGCCGCGCATCTCGAATGGTGGGATACTAAGTCCCGCGACGACAGGGAGCTCTTCCTTGGCATCGTCCAGCGCGCCAGAAGGGACTACTGGCGTCGGACCCTCACCAGTATTAAAGACGAGAAGGACCTTTATAAGAGTATGGCGTGGCACCACCTCACTCCTTGAAATCACCACCTAGTAGTACAAACACAGACTGTGGAGGACATAAGAAAAAGCGTTGAGCCTTTCGCGAAGCGATACTCCAGCGTATCGACTACAGCGACGACCTCCCTGGCTTCCCCTAGAGGACTGGAAAGATTCCAAACGCCTGCCTTGGAACACGATTGGAGGAGGCCAAAGGCAACACCATGGGGTGACTCGGGTCTCAAGCACCTTCAGAGTCACCAGGGACCGACGGGGTCACGGTTGTTGACGGTTGGGCCTCTCAGAGCCTACTGAAATCCTTTAAAGCGATTTCCCTAAGCGCGACAAGCCAGGGAAGTGATGCCCCCAGGGTAGCCAAGAACTTACGGAGTAGAAGGATAAGTCCTCGGTCCATTCTTGGCGCCCGATCGTGCTACTTGCATGTATCTCGAATGGTCTTGAGAAGATCATTGCCCGGCGAATAGCCTGGACTAGCCTCTGGTCCCTGCGTTCGAACCGTTCGATGAAGCGTTGTTTTTTAAATGACATAATTATAGCTATTACCTGAGCGCAGCGAAGCAATCTGAGTCCGACTCCTGAGTACGGTGTCCTGAGTCCTGACTGAGTCGGACGGTTGTCAGTCTGTCTCAGGTCTGAGCCCTCAGCCTTGGCCCGCCCTTGACTCTTGACTCGTAGCCTGTAGGGATAGTCGGAAGCTGATAGAAAATCATACTGCGTATAATCGGATGTCAAGATGTCCAAGTCTCTATCTAGCCCCTGACTGGCAATCTGTGTGGGCATAACAATGACTAATACAAATGGGAAAATGTATCTCCATTCTCCGGTCTTCACTGCTGCGGTCGTTCACCTACCATCTGATCTTCGTACCCGCCGGAAAATCGGCAGCCGGACGACGCTGGTGCGGGGGGCTCTTGGTTCTGAACTTTTCTGGCTCATCTTCCTTCCACTCAGACCATATCACAATACTACCTCGGTTGGCTCTTTCTCTGTTCATGATGTGGAAACCAGTGGATGTCCCCTTTCAGAATTCCGAGCCTCTGCCTACTCTACCTACAACAGATGAAATCCGCGCTTGCACCAATGTTCTGTGGGAGACCATCGCCTCCAAGGTTGTGGCCGTTAACGACGACGTTGTTGTAAAATATGGAGGTAATATCCACGATTGGGAAGGCCAGGCTTTGGTTTACCTTGAACGATACGTCCCAGAAGTTCCGGCCCCTCGACTGTACGCGATGTACTATGATTCCAAACAGCTTTTCTTGATCATGCAACGTATTCCCGGGGTGCAGCTGAATACCATTTGGCCGTCGCTGGCGCAATCTGAAAAGGACGACATTATCACCAAACTCAAACAGATATTCGATGCAATGCGAAAGGCCGAGTGTCCATGGCCCGACTTTTTCGGAAGTCTGGACGGAGGCGCCGTCCATCACTACCTATTCTATAGCCATAAACCTGGCGATGCGGAATTTCTTGGGCCTTTCTCCGGCGAACCCGCCTTCGTTGCGGGCCTTGTCGGTAATTATAGGGCCATGGTCGAATGCAACGAGCACCCAGACTACAAAGTTCGATTTTACGAAAAATACTTTCCGCGCGTCCTCCAAGGTCACCGGCCCACATTGACGCATGGGGACGCCCAGCAGAAGAACATCATGGTCGTGGAGAACACAACTCGTCCAAATGATCAAGGTGGGCGATCATTTGATGTCGTACTGGTCGATTGGGAGAATTCCGGCTGGTTCCCTGAATTCTGGGAATTCTTTTGTGCATCTGACCGATTTATCTTCAGGTGGGATGAAGACTGGGCCTGGCGAGCCCAGGAGTTTATGCAAGTATGGCCCGCCGAGACGGCCACAATGCAACTGATTGACAAGGATCTGGCCTTGTGAAGTATGTAGTTATCCTGAAGGCTCCAAACCTATTAACAAATTTTTCTCGCCAAGTCACTGTAAACGTTGACAGACCGATGCTTCTATCTGCCAGCTAGGTACTACTGTCACGTACTGTGTACCCAGTATAGTGGGAGAACTGCGCCATCTCCAGGAATGATGCCTCAGGCGTCACGCGTTACGTTTACCGCTCATTCTCCTTAAGAAGGGGCACACAGTGATACGTTCTCCACACAGACAGACCCAGACAGACATCGAACACACATCTCTTGCCTCCCTATCAGTCAGTAGGTCTCAGGACGGTCCCTTGTTACGGTCTCATGGGCTGCAGTCCTGACTCCTCCCATCATCCTGTCTGCGACGTGAGACCGCCCATCGCGCTCTTCCCACTTCACCGGTTAAGTGGACAGCTGTATCATGTATGCTAGCAAATATAATTGATTGATGACAGATGTACGTAGTTAGGTAGTAGGTTGATTGTTGAATTTCTGTCTGGAAGGCATAGGTAGATTCCAGTAGACGCACTGGGGCAGTGCGGCCGGGCAGGCTTCAGCGCTTTGAACTAGGTTGGAAGTTGGCTGTCCAGTGAGTCCAGTGACCAGTCACCAGTGTCAGTGTGTCACTGTAGTCTGTGTCATGTATGGCGGTCACATGACCAGAGCCGCTGCTTGACCTCATACGGTCATACCCCCTCCCTCCCCAATGTTGGAATGCAACGGTATGCGAAGTCAACCTAGAGATGATACTCCTCCCATACTATCTCCCGACCGCGGACACTGCCCTGGCAACTTTCTTCTTGTGCAAAGGATCACGTGGCCTCAGGTAGCGAATGAATCGATAAGCGAAAACAAAACAATCTCCGAAAACAAGGATCAAAATACTAAATAATAAGCAAAATGACGCAGAACAAATGACGACGCCGCTTATACCGTGCCTCGGTGCGCACGTAGACCTCGCCAAACCATAGGGATTTCATCCCGCCACCTAGGTTCAGATTGAGCTATGCAAAATTCCTAAGTCCCGCAACTTCGGAATCGCCACCTGATGTGTCCATTCATTGCATTTCATGATTGGTCGTCGTTGTTCACCTGGTCCGTAAAGCTCCCCGTTCTCCTTCGTCCAAGTAAGCTTATGCCGCAGAGCTGGATCTGTGCTCCAAAAGTCAATTCCCTGCTGTTTGGTTGGTGTAGGCAAGGCTTTCAGGATACCATGTATTCTTGGAAAGTCAGCTTTGCGAACCCATCCAATCTGCGTCGTTTTGTGGAAGAATCTGGACGTCACAGGAACATAATTCTCTTTCGCAGCGAAATACATGCCCCTTGCGGCAATGATGTCGCCAGTGACGTGATAAAAGTCCCCTCGACCACTTTCCGTGTCTGTTTCAATGAAGACACCTGTGTGGTATCGCTTGGGAGGGTCCAGAGGATCAGGGGCCACTGTGTCGAACTCTGGTGTGAAGACCCGGTACCACTCGCCTCCTCTCTGGGACATGGCTGCCATGGATCGTGAGATCCCTCCTTGGTGTACAAGCTTTTTGTTTCGGCAGGGACGTAATGAGGAGATCGTGGCGTTTATGGAGGAAAACTGTATATCAAAGTATCAAGACACTGAGTAGTGAAGATCCATATAGTTGTTCCAGTCAAGATATGGAAGACACTGAATAGGTAGTGACTATTTTTCAGAGTGGAACTGGTATAGTCTTCTTTTTATAACCTACCTAGTCATAATAGATGTTCCTAAGCTACCTAGTAAGCTGTGGATGGGGATGTATGCTTCGACGGGCATGAATCATGCGCAATATCTGAGAATGAGACATTTCAAGTATCGTCTAGCGCGCCAGCTGAGAAGTTAGCAGCCTGAAAGCCTGAAACAGAACGATTGGGTGGCAGTTCCTGGGAGATCCCAAAGGCATCTTAAAATAGCAACAATGGTTTTGGTGAAATTTGTAGTAATTGCGGCGCTTCGCGCCGGTCATAACTAAAGTGGCCCCGTGTCGTAAGAGCTGGTCAAAACGCGTTAAATAGGCGCTGTGATGGAGGATGCATCCTGACATGGGTCTTCCGGCCAATGGTCAAGCAGAACTACATACTCACTATTCTGCATTGGGTATGAGAGTGCTTCCATCGATAGAAGCCAACCAGGCCCAACCTATCAAAGGATCCAATCGTAACGACAATCACCACACTTCCGGGTCCCTAGTTAGCAATTCCCCGTGATTGGGGCCTATGTATGACATGACAGCTTCAGGTGGCCTGTTATTAGTTAACAGTTTTATGAAGTTCAAAAATTAAAATATGATACACGTTGGGTTTGCGTTAGTCAATTCGCCCAGTAGGGTCGGAAGGCTACTTATGTCTGCTATAACTAGCTCCATCTGCCAATGCTACTTAGGTTAGTAGGTAGGAGGTAGGCTGTAGCTAGTTAAGGATGATGATACAAGTAATAATTGCGGCGCGAAGCGACGCCTGTAAACCATGGGGTATGAGACATGGAACATATGGCAAATAGAAGCTTTGAGATGATAGCCTGAGTCGAGCTTGCGTTGGAAGCCTGAGTATAAACCCAGGCTTAACATACAAACCATGTAGGTCAAAACGTTGTTAGTCTACTTAACCTATTCTATGTACCAGGTTTGTCCGTTGCGGAACCATGGGTCGGCTGGTCCTCCCCGCAAGCCGCAATCGGTGGGGAGGACTCGGAGTCCTTGGGGAATAGGGGAAAATTGACGAGCCAAAAGTCATACGCTTTTCTCACCCTACCACACTTCATCCAACAGGCTTCTTTGTCTTCAACCTTTCAACTTTGTCAATGTCGCACCTATCGTCACATTTAGTCATATAGCGGGCAACCAAGCGGACATCTTCGAGTTTACACACGCGGTGGTACTATGTGGACAGTGGGGGTGGTCTTCAGGAATCAGGGGTAGCCGAGAGCCTCATAACAATAGTTCATATCCCCAGGAACTATGAGACAGTTAGAACAACTAACTTGAATGGAGGTAAATAACCACATGTCTGCACTGCAGTAAAAGTAATTTTACCAAAATGATTAAGAATTTCTCGTGATGGTCCGAAGCCCTGGAGGCTGGAAATATGCATTAAGCTTATCGATAAGAGAGGCCTCCACCGCTAGTCCCAATGGGGTCACAAACAAACAACCCCGGTCCCGCTGGAGTTCACGCCCCAAGTGTCGTCTTAGGCCTCACCGATCTGGATTCTGAACTGCTCAACCCCCCACGCCCCCAGCACCATTCCGCTGGCCCCTTTTCATGCAACTCAATTTCTAATGCCAAGTCCTAATGCCATTTGAATTCTCAATACTATCATGGCAATGCTGATTGATTAAGCGACCAGCGCTATCCCTGCGGCCGTGAGGACCTCGTCACCCATCTGACCAAGCTCTTCGGTGTCCAACCCAAACCTACAACCTCGCCGATTGACCCATCACTTTTCTACCTTCGCCAGAATAATAACTTACCAGAGCTGCGCCCAGTACCAAGCAACTCATTGTCTCGATCTCGCGTATTGCGCTCGTGTTTACAGTTTGTCTGAGTGAGCACCATGGCGCAGCTGCCAATGCGGTTTCCATGCTGGTGTCGAGCAGTATATTCTTGGGGCGGAGAGACTACACGGGACCTTGGATTCGTCGAGGGAGATTTGATTGAATGCTTGAATGCAGGCGACGGACAATGGTGGATGGGTCGGTTGCGCCGTGATAGGCGTGCTGTTGGGCTGTTCCCATCCAACTTTGTCGAACTCCTCGGCGAAGACTTTGTGCCTGTGAGCCGCGATACGAGTCCAATGGTGCTAGCAGGCTCTAACCCGATCAACAATCCCACATCGGCGCCCAAGAAACAGAAGACCGTTTGGCGGAAACCCTTCCAGGCGCATAAGGAAGCCGTGTCACCAGCCTCGGCCGCTCGGCGCGCAACCGAGTCTAGTCCAGCACCCGCGATTCCTCAGACTCCACCCCGAGATGGCAGCGCTCCACGTAGTACGAAACCACTGCGCACGCACGCGTCGGCAGTTAAAAACCAAGGCTCTGTATCTCGACCCACATCATCAGCATCCCGACCTTCGTCGCGCGGCGTCTCTCCTCGCGCATCAGTGGAGCCAGAGCGATCGCCGTCGATGCTACCCCGAGGAAGCATCTCATCCTCTCGACACTCGTCTCGCGAGCCATCCCCATTCCAAATGCAGGAACGTGCATCTGCGATGGTGTCGAAGGGTAGCGTCTCCTCGACCCGGCCTGTATCCCGCGACCCTTCGCCCTTACCAATGCACGAGCATTCGTCTGCACTGACCCCGCGAGGAAGTGTGTCATCGTATCATCATTCATCTCGGGAGCCCTCACCACTGCAAATGCAGGAGTATCCGCCGCCGACTACAGCACATGGCAGTTTCTCGTCTTACCGGGGATCGTCTCGTGAGCCGTCTCCCTTGAACATGCAAGAACACCCACCCCCGACTATGCCCCACGGGAGTATCTCATATCATACACCATTGCGTGAGCCGTCTCCGTTGTATATGCAAGATCATCCACCAGCACCGATGCCACATGCACATGGAAGTATCCCATCTTACCGGGCTCCGTCACCACTACAAATGCAGGACCGTTCGTTTTATACGGTTCCAAGTGCGCACAGCCCGTCTTACCGAGTCCCATCCCGTAGCCCATCCCCTTTGCCAATGCAGGAGCATTCGTCGGCGGTGGTGCCACATGGTAGTATGTACCGGGCCCCCTCGCGAGGGCCATCTCCACTATACATGCAAGATCACCCCCCTGCGCCTATGCCGCATGGCAGCATGTCATCATACAGGACTTCATCGCCATTACCTACGCAGGAGCATCCACCTGCACCAATTCCACACGGGGGTAGTTTCTCTTACGGAGATCCATCTCGTGAGCCTTCTCCAGTACCCATGCAAGATGAGCGAGAAGACTCACCACCTCCTCCACCACCGCCGCCACACAGAGTTGCCATCAATCGTGCGGATACCCGCTCTCCCCGGCCACCCACGCATTCATCACAGAATCGCGCACAATCTCCTCTTCCACCATCGCATTCCCCTCGCCCATCACGATCTCCTACGCCTCTTGTTATGAATGACCGCTATGTGATATTTGACCGTACCCCATCGCCATCTGCAGCATCAACGCGCTCTGGTGTTTCTGCAACCTCTGGCCAATCAGATATTCAAGGCAACACGCCATCACCGCTTCGAGATGCCATGGAGGATGTTATGACTTCATTGGAGGACATGGGTCTCCCACGCGAAGCCCAATCGCCTTCTCCATCCCCAGTGTTCAATAACCCATGGGCCCCAGAAGAATTTGATACTTCGCACGAAAAAACCCCACAGGGCAACAGACGTCGCCCTTTGACCTCGATGGGCCTTGATGGCGATAAAGAGCAGCCGCAAGGTGGACTAGTCCACCGCAACAGTGTTTATAGCCATGACCATATGGATGGCCCACCTCAGCTCAACAATTATGTGCAAAGAATGGAAAGCCGCCTGCGTCAACTGGAGGACCAGAATCGGTCGGGAGATGATCGCAGAGTCGGCCAGGATGACGATGATGCGCCTCCTCCGCCTCCTCCCAAGCATGCCACATATCACCCGCGCAACAACTCTATACCAGGGCAGTACGCGCCCCTCAGGTCAAGACGCTCTGGTCAGGATCTGCGAGGAGATATTCTCAACCGATCCTTTACCAACAAATCCAGTGCCACAAATTCTTCAAGCGGTGTGCAAAGCAATGGCACAGCCATGACGACGAGCACAGATCAAACCCATCAAAGTGTTATGAGTGGCTTCTCCGCGGGAGAATTCAGCGCGACGAGTGCAGGTAGCTATGCCCGTCGAGGCCTGCACCCCCGACCGAACACTGCTATGGACACTGTCCGTTCGCGAGGGTTCAGCGATGTGCGTCCAGAGACGCCTTTCACCGGTGTCTCGTACCATTCCAGTCATAACTCCTCTCGCCAGGGTGCCTCTTCAGCAATCCCGTGGTCATCCACCGGCGTTGACCCGATGGATCATAGCGGAGTCTTCGGTGGTCTTTCTACGCCGAAGAGCAAGAAGCCTGGCTTTTTCAAAAAGATATTCGAAACTGCCAAGACTGGCGCAGCAAGTGCAAGGAGCAGTATCTCGGTTGGTCACGGCGAAAGAGCTCATTCCCCATCCAAAAGCAACAGAGCTCTAGACGTAGTGTCGCCGGCCCTTAATTTCCACTCAAACCGTGACGCTCGCGATACGGGTCATACACCAAGCACCATCGACTGGGTTCAGGTGCGACGTGATGTGAATCGAGCGTCATCCCCTAGCAGGAATGAGAGGATCGAAAGGGCTGAACGGTGTCAGATGATGGACCATCCTGTCATCTACTCTGTTGAAGAATTATACGATACCGCGGAGGGCGACGAGAGCATTGATGGACAGCCACTCACTGAGCCCACAAACTTCCACGCAGCCAATCTCAATCTTGTTGACAAGAGCGCGCGCTTCATCAGCAGTCTTCCTCCATTAACGAATCCCATGAGCCTCGCTCAAGCCTACATCTGTCGGCCATACAAGAGTGATGTCCAACGTCTCCGAGCTATTTTCACGTGGGTTAGCGAGAAGATCGCATGGGAGGAACCTGTTGACGGCCTCGAAGTCGACATGAAGAGACTTTTGCAGGCCAAACGAGGTACCCCAGAGGAAATTGCACTACTGGTGCACGAGATGTGCGCAGCAGTCGGATTACACACGGAGGTTATTCGAGGATACCTCAAGAACCCAGGAGACGTGCTCGATCTCGACAGCCTCTCCCGTCCAACCCACTGGTGGAACTCGGTTCTGGTCGATGGTGAATGGCGCTTCATGGACTGTGCCCTTGCAAATCCCACAAACCCCCAACGCAGTAAATTCGTCACCAACAACTCGTCGGTAGCAGAGAGCTGGTACTTCCTCGCGCGCCCACTCGAGATCTGCTACACTCACATCCCGCTCTATCCCGAGCAACAACACATCTGCCCCCCAATCTCACCAGATGTCCTGCTTTCTCTGCCGCCTGTGTGCCCTCCCTTCTTCAAGCTCAATATCCAGATACCAGACTACGATACCAGTCTGCTCCGTCTCGACGGGCTAGAGGTAATGCAGCTACGCATGCTCGTCCCCGCAGACGTCGAATGCGCGGCCGAGGTCGAAGCCCCCGCGTTTGCGCGTGACGCAGACGGCGACGTCTTTGAAAGCGGAGATATCGTGCGCAAGCGCGCACTAGTCCAGCCAGATTGGGTCAGGGGCCAGAAGCGCATCACGATCAAGGCTGTGCTTCCAGGCGATGAAGGCCAGGGCGTTCTTAAAATCTACGCAGGTAAAAAGGGACTGATGCACTCAAGCCGCGACATCCCACACCCACTCGCCTTGGCGTTGCCAATGCTGCACACAGGGGAAAACCCGCCCTACGATTTCGTCCTCCGTCATCCTACGCCCCATGCCCAGCGACATGACTTGTACATTATGCAGCCTCAGTGCTCCCGCCTCGCAGTGAATAATACCTTTGTCTTCGCTGTCCGACAGCATTCCGCCGCTCCTGGCAAAGAAGAGACTACCTCCAATGGCCGCGGCTCGCCATCGTCCGTCTTCACCCGTCCGTCTAGCGCGTTGAGCATGGTATCAAGCACAGCGGGCGGGTCGACTGTGTCGGGTGCTTCGAACGAGTTCTCGGCGTCTACCTCTGCTATCTCGTCAACCAAATCTGGTTCTGGGCGTGACAAGGCTGCGAAACTGGCGATCCAGTCGCCGTCCGGCAAGATTCTGCGCCTCACTCGCAAGGCCGAGCACATGATTAGCGGCGAGTCTGGATCGCAGTCTGTTACCGATGCTGTTGCCGAGGGCGGTGTTTGGGAGACTGTTATCAAGATCGGTGAACGCGGTATGTGGCGTGGTCTGGTGCTAGCTGACCGGGCTGCGCGGTGGTGTGTATTCTGCGAGTGGGAATGTGTTTGATTCCATTTTGTCTGTTACATAGTGTCGGCGTTTCATCTTCAAGCCATGATTTACACTTCTATTTATGTCTCGTTTTGATTCGCGCGCATCTGACTCTGTCTTCAAATCTGTGATATTGTCCTCATTGCATTTACATGAGGTTTGCCTGGAGCATTGCGTGTATTCGGTACCTAGAATTTGAGGTTTTTCTTGTTTGTTTCTATTCCAGGGCTCTGGGCTTCGGTGCTGAATCTTCTACCTAGACAAATAAGCTGAGGAATTCAAGAGCCCATGATATACCCGTATCAAGCACGGGCACCAAGCCTATCATTGTCAATCAATCGACGTAGGCCCATAACTAGGTTGGAGATTCCGATGGCCGCAGGTAGCGGGTGGCCTGCGGCCCCGGTGCCCGATTGGAAGGTACTACCTACCTACGCAGCATAAGGTAGGTAATGGAACTTAGAAGTGGAAAGAGTAGTAGAAGCGCTGCTGTGATTCCTAAAGAATATATACCTACTCGCATAAAATTTCACAACTTAGCAACTGCTGCCCGCAACAACGGCGCAACCTGCTTTCTACTCCCAGCCACGTTGGTCTGTACCCAGAGCTGCCCCCAGAGTGGTGGCTCCATGTTCAATTGAGACAGAGAATCCCCATTCAGGTTAGGGATATCCTCCTTGTCCAACGGAGACCATTTCACAAGCCCAAGGTGGTCCGACGTCTCATCAGCAAACCTCTTGACACCCTTAATAGCTGCTTCGTTGTCACGCATCACATTGATGAACAGCTCGCGACAGAATTTATCGTCCTTGCCGGTGAAAGCTGTCATGATAACGAGCACATCTAGGTCTTTCTCAGCGGAGGCCGCAAATGAGCGCACTGCATGGAGGCACTTTTCGGGGCCGCCGGCCTTTTGGACAATCCATCGGATAGGCCTCACAGCAGAGCAGAAACCGAGTTTCACGGTCTTCCCCGAAGATTGTGACGTTTCCGTCCAGTCTTTGTAATCACGATCAAGAATTTCAGCGAGCGTCAGAAGATCGAGACAGTTCTTCTTAGCATGGAGGACGGTGTTGTAGAATTCCTCCAACTTCCACTCGTTTTGACCATCCGCCGCTTTGATTCGGGATTGCAGGAATTCGACAGCCTCGCGATCGACATCGGTGACTTTCCCTTCCGCAGTGAGGTTGGAAGTATCAATCAATATTGCGGAAAGTGCAAGCTTTGCAACCTGGGCTAGCTCCGCCGGAGCCGCATCCCAGAGGTTCTGTTCTTGCATCTGTTTCGTGATCAGCGATGCACAGGACCCAGGTCCTGGCTGAATGATCATCGGCTGCCCTTCTGGCAATATTTCAGAGCTAGGCATGGCTTTCTCGTCGACATGGTGATCGATGCATCCGACAGCTCGGAAAGAGGCACCCGACAATCCGGTCAAAGACCCAAAGGTCTTATCGCTTCTTGAAGGGTTCGACCATGCGTTCCAGTCAACCAGTGTCGCTTCCGCAATGATCTGTTTCAGAACCTTGAGATCTTCAAGTGACTGCGCGAAGTCCGCAACGGTCATGACATGCTCGCGCAAGATGTTCCCCGCAGACTGCAGGGAGTTGTCAAATTGCTCAGCGTCCGCCAGAGCAGGAAAATTCGTTGATGACCATAGCGAAACTGCAAATTCCGGTCGTAGTCGGTAAAGCTCCGTGCCAGCAGGGATGTTGGGCAGGTTCAGAAGTGGAATATGTGGTCGCGGGCTCTTCCTAGGGAGCCGGTTGTTCGCGCAGTAGGAGTAAACGATCGCCGAGACGATCGAGTCGAGATCTGCCGAAGGATTGCCAATTACATAGACGGGGGACTCAGATAAAGCACCTGAGAGATATTGAAGATGCACTTGACGTGCCTGCCGCAAGAACTGGAGTAAAGTCATGATTAACGAAGGAATCTCTTTCCAGAGCATAACCTCCGCGTCTCCCACGGCACCCTCGACGTCATAAATTGCTGACACATCCATGTGGAGACCATGTTAATGCCTAAAGAACCAGGCCACAACATATAAACGCGGACGCATCGCAACCTAGTGGACATACAGCAGTTACCACCTCACTCCCACCAAAGGCAAGACCATGTACAAAAGAATGTCTATACCTCCATTCCAACTCCCCGAAACATTTGCCCAAATCCCATGCTACTCAATCCTCTACCCAACACCCTCCCCAATCCACCCTTTACCCTCAATCGCTCCCGCCAGACTCTCCCCGCACCACCCCCTCATAACCATCCACGCCAAACGCGAAGACCACTCCTCCCCACTAGCCTGCGCAGGCAACAAATACCGAAAACTAGAATACATAGTCCCCGACATACTCTCCCAAACACCCCTCTACCACGCCCACGAAAACAACCCATCCCTCAACCCGCAACCCCTCAGCACCCCCGCAACAACCCTCGTAACAGAGGGCGCCCTCCAAAGTAACCACACCGTGCAAGTTGCCGCGCTCGCGCGAAAACTCGGTCTAAATGCCGTAATTCTCCTACATCGTGGCACGGGCGGCGGCCTTGCCGCGGCGTCAGATGCAACAGCCTTCCAGCACAACGGGAATGTACAGATCAACCGGTTGCTCGGAGCTGAGGTGCACGTTTGCGAGGAGGGGGATCCGCTGGCGCTCGATGCGACGCCCCTGCTTGATGAATTGAGGAAGGAGGGAAAGAGCCCGTACTGGATTCCTGGTGGTGCGAGCTTGCATCCTCTTGGTGGACTGGGGTATGCGCGGGCGGCGTTTGAGATTGCTGCTCAGGAAGCGGAGATGGCGCTTGCTGGATCTGGCAGGTTCGATTATGTGTTTGTTGCGTGTGGAAGTGGCAGCACGGTTGGTGGGTTGGTGGCTGGGTTTAAGCTACTGGAGAAACTGGCGGAGTCTACTACTTTGATGGCGGATAGAGGGTCTAGGAAGGTTATTGGGATTCTTAACTCGCCGACTAAGCCGCGGGCGTATCATGAGGCGAGAGTGCTTGGTTTTGCGAGGAGGGCGGGTGAGTTGATTGGGCTGGATGCGGAGCGGGATATTGGGGTTGAAGATGTGCGGCTTGATGATCGGTTTGTTGGGACGGCGTATGGCGTTGTTGATGAGGAGGCTAGAGAGGCTCTCGTGAATATGGCGCAGATGGAAGGCATGGTGCTGGATCCTGTTTATACGGCCAAGGTTGCCAGAGGCATGATGCATTGGGTGAAGGAGGGAGAAGTTGGGGGGTCATCTGCTCGGCCTTCGGGTGTGGTTAATGTGTTGTTCATTCATACGGGTGGACAAGCTGCCTTAGGAGCTTATGCCGATGTCATATAAACCATGTGGATAAGAGCATTACATAGAGATCATGATTAAAAACGGCTAGATTTAACTAGTATTACATGATGTCTGTCGGCGGCAGCGAAAAGAGAAGAAAAACAGTCATGACAGACATGGTCTTGAGGTATGAAAACGCAGAAAAGTGTAGAATCGCTGGAAAGAACACCACCAGACTCGCCAGTCCTGTGTCTTGTAAAACACCCTTTAAAAACATTCGCCCCGAGAAAATATGGAAAGCAGAGAGGCGAGTGAGAAACAGACTGAAAGCAAAGAAAGAATAACAAATATATAAGACCCCAGATAAAGCCATGATATTGGGGGTCATAAGTTCGAGAATTGAAAGATTCAAAGCAAGGACAAGGCAATGAGATAGAATAAGAGATCATAGATTCTCATCCGAAAGGTCCCCAGTAACGCCATTGAGCTTCGGCTCATCTTGCGCGCCATCTCCATTCTGACCAGAGTCACTTTGAATAGAAGCGGCACGACTGCTGCCATTGCTGACGACGAGCGCCTCCAAAGCCTCATTGGCATGAGTATTCTCCATGGGCTGCGGCTCAGCATCAGGGTCAATCTCTTGGTTGGTCAAATCTGCAAAGACGTCATCAAGATTCTGACGAGGACTGCTACTCGCGAAGTGAGGTTCATGACCAAAACGCGGAGGACTGAAGAGTGAGGCCTCCATATCTCGCTGCGGAGGGGGTGACCGAGACAGGAAGGACGGAGACTGAGAGGCGGCTGCATGGGGGAGGAAGGCAGACGAGGAGTTGGGCGCAAATGCAGGCGTGGAATCGCTGGCAGGCAAAGAATAGTTTGCGGAGAAGGGATATGGAGCGGTGTTTGGATCCGGCATCTGAGCCAATGTCGGGCCTATGCTGGGAGATTGGGTGCTGCTAGAAACTGGTGGTGCGGGCTGCAATGCTGGAGGCTGGCTAGGGCCGCGGTGCGATTGCGCGTCGACTGATTTCCGTTTGGGTGCGTTGTTGTGCTTGGGTCGAAGATGCTCAGGCAGATCCTCTGGGCGATTCACCCCAAGTTGGGCCATCATTTTCTGCTGCTTGGTCGGTCGCGGCTTTCGTGTGGATAGAGATTGCTCGAGAATTGGAGGGGGCTCTGGTGCGACGGGTGCCCATTTGTGTATCTCCTGTCGGAAGAAATTTGTCTCGAAGGTGAGAAGAACCTCAGCGCCCTCGATTTTTCGGAGGTAGAATATCAAAGTGGGCACTTCCTCGGTCGTGGTGCAAGCAGCATTGGTGAAGCCATGTAGGAAATCGCGGAAAGCCGTCGCTTGATTGATGATATTCTCAAGAACCTCTTCCTCCTCCGGCTGGAAAGGCAACGTTGCCATTTCCGCATGCCAATCCTGGAGATCTTCGAGCTTAGGACGAGCAGCATCACGAGGAATCTTCTGACGCCAGTCGCAAATAGGGCAGGTGTATTTGTCGAATTCTTTCACTTTGCCCCTAGCAATTTTCAAGCATTTGCCATGGTACCTAACTTTGTTAGAAGGATCGTTAAAATTCAACATCATCTTGGCTTACCATTCGTGACAAACTTCGCATTCAATCATCATTCCTGCCTCGGAATGCCTGCAGATACAGAACACATCTCGCTTTCGTGACTTGGGACCCCACATGTTGGGATTGCTGGAGTTCTCAAGTAATCCCTCGGGCGAATTGTCTCGAGACGAAGGTTCAACAGGCGGCCGATAACTGTCCTCTAAATCGAAGCAGTACGAGTTCCGCTTCGCCACGTACTCCATATGAGATTTGAGGATATGAAGAGGAGCGTTCGCCTTGCCAAACAACTTCTTGCCCTTTCGCATCCAATCTTCGTGGCGTTTCTGTTCGCGTTCCAGGTCAATTGCCCCAATGGGACGACTAGTCAGATGCTCGAGTGACTCCATAAGGTCCCGGATATCCTTGTACTTGGGGCGATTTTTCAGCTCAGGGTCTTTGCTCTTCTCGTACAGAGTCTGGATCCGCTTCTGCGCCTCGCGCTGTTTGGTCAGGATGGCGTCCACGGCCGCAAGGGTAGTAGGGGAGACTGGAAAACGGGACGCCTGCGCAGACAAAGCTTCTAGTTGCTGATAGTGAACGGCTTCGACGGACATCAGTTCCTGCGCCTTCATTTCCCATGCCTCGCCATGGCGCGCAAGTTCCTTGAAATGCACTAAGTGCTCGTTGGTATCCGAAAGACCTAGCTTCTCCGCGCTAGCCACAAGTTCCCTGCAGTCGTTAAGGGTCATGAACTGATCTCGTTTGCGAGCGGCTTGCTCGATCCACTTGATCTGGTGGGAGACTTGCTCCAGGCGTTCGAGTTCCGGGATTTCCACGTTAATATTCTTGCCAAGTTCGATAAGGTCTTCGATCTCATGGAGTGGCCGGGTATGTGGGTTCATCAGGGCCGTCTTAACATCCTGTTGGAATTTCTCGATCTCGCGGGTTTTCTCTTCCAACGCCGCCATCTGTGGACAGTCGAACGAAAGATTATCAGCCTCTGCCTGAAGCGCGTAGATGTGTTCAATTTTGCGGACTTCGCGATCGCGATCGTCCAGCTGCACCGCCTTAGTGCTGCCTCTGCGCCAAGCCTTCTCGTTTTTTCTCCGGTTCTGCTGCTTCCGGGTAATATAGTTGTTGGCTTCCTCAACCCATTTATCGCAACGCTGGACGAAGGTCGCAAGATCTTGGAGGCCAGGCAAGTGGTATGGGATTTTCTCACCTTCATTGAGCAAGTTATGAAGGGCCTTCAGCTGGGGCTTCGGTTCATCCTCCAAAGTCTTGTCCAGCTTCTCGGACCACGCTTCCGGGATTCTCGCTCGTTCTTGGACTTTCTGCACCAGGGCTTGCAACTCATCGTCACTCATGCGGAAGCGCAAGGTATGGTTAGGGCCGCACAATTTTTGTGCGAGAGTTTCACCACAGCAGTCATAAATGTCAACGTGCAACAAACAGACGGTTTTGCCTGATTTGTGGCAACGGAACTGGGTAAGGTAAGCGTACGCCTTGCAATACTGGCATTGGTAATCATCCTCGGGGAGATCTTCGTTCTCAACTACAAATCGCGGCTGCGCGTCCTCAGCCATGGAGTCAGGACCAAAACCAGGAGTGCGAGCAGCCACCTCCTTCTGTCGGTATAGGAAGGCAGCACGTTCGCCCAGCTCTCGATGGCAGGTTCTTTGCAATGCTGGCGCAAGCCACTTGGCAGTCGCAATGGATGTATCACGTGCAGCAGCCGTGAGAAGCAATTCGTCGTGGGAAAAGCATGGGTGTCTGCGGAAATTCTGGAGGCGCTCAACGCCCGCTGCGCCAAATGGCTCCCAGTCAGTAGGTGCGAAGTTAACGGCTTCGTTGAAATTGAATCCATGATTGAAACCAGCATGGTACGCTTGTGGAAATGTGAGAACGAATTGACCAGCTCGCTGGTCTACAGCATAGACATTGACACCGGCCTTGCGGAGCTTATCTGGTGGCATCAAAGTAACGAGCTGGAAGAGGAGATCAGGCTGGCCTTCGAAGAGTTCCGGTACGGCATCACGCATGGCCGCCTCGAACGCCTCTGCGTCAGCACCGGGTATTCCATACCAGGTTTTGGTAGCGCCGAAATGTTGGTAGTTAGCCGAATACGCGTAGTGGTCCTCGTTATGCCAGCAGAACGTCGAGAAGCACATTCCGACATAAACCCAGGGAACAGTCATGCCAGAGACATCAGACTTGATGTAGCGGAACAGAGAATCACCGTAGAACGGCAGGACGTTCAGATTCCAGGGGTCAGATGAATATGGATCAAGCGGATTACGCTCGATGGTGGGGAATCCACTTCCATGAGTGGTTGAATGGATGTCAGCTCCGTACTCAACTTCCACGGTCTCATGCAGATCGACAACAAGTTTCCAGAATTCGGCTTCCACGTCATCCTCGGTTTCACGTCGGTGCGTGTTCAAAACGGGATCAAAAGGCATTTTGGAAGCAAAGTACTTCTTCTTGAAGTCGTTGGCCTTCTCTTGGAACTGTTTGAGCGAGTACACGCCGCCGTCTTCGAATCCGAACTCTCCTGTACCAACTAAACACTTGGGGCAGTGCCAGTCATGTTCAGATGGCGTGGTAGTAGACGGATCGAGACATGCTTTATGATACCCAAGCTCGCAGCCGTCGCATACAAGGATTGACTCCTGATCATCTGACTTGCCACAAGTCTCGCATTTCTGTTGATCGATCAGTACATGACTCGGATCCTGACATAAATCTCCTCCTACCTCTCCGGCTGGTTGAGAGCCATCCTTGCGTGCTCTAGGCGGTGCCGGACGAAGTAGCGACATGTGAGAACCTGCAACTGTTGGGAAGGAATCTGAAGGTTGGTTAGACACGTCATGCGGCAAGTCCACGAAATTCTTTTCACCTTTCTTGAGACGCTTGCTGCGTCGACCACTACCACCATCGTCATCCGCATTGTCAGTCTGGGAGCTAGCCTCGCGGCTGATAGCACGTTTCAGACTGTCTCCATCCTGTCCATTAGGCGTCGAGACGAAGTTATGCTCGGAGATGGCTTTGGGAGTAGACGCGCCGTTTTCTCCCTCGCGCTTGATTGTCGGGCCATTGTTCACGGGGGTGAACGGAGAGCGGTTAACAGCAGTGAACCCGCCGAGGCCGGAGTTGACAGGGGTAAAGCCTGTGGCTGGACGTGAAGCAGGGGGCGGCGTAGGTTCGACGGGGGGTGTCGGCTTGTCTGGTGACTTCTCCATAGGAGTATGCGCCGTAGGGGTATATGCCAGTGGGGTTTGCGAAGCAGCCATCCGAGGCAGGCTAGGGGTGTCATCGCGAATTTTAGAGGGCGTTCCGTTTTCCTCTGTCATGGCTTTGTGCGTCATTGGTGATTGTAGCGGCGAAGGGGTATATGGACCACCGTGCTCAAGCTCAAGCTGTTGTTGGACACCGGGTTTAGCTCGGGCCAAGTATTCTTCATATGGTTGCAGGTAGCGTTGATAAGAGTTCTTGAGCGAAGTGGACAATGAGGACATGATTTTGCCGCTGTATCCAAGATCGCGACCAATTTCGGCCCATTTCTTGGTCTTGCAGACGGTCTCAAAACCACCACGAGACTCTACTGCCTTTTTGAGTTTGTAGAGATCCAATGGTCGTTTATCGACACTCGGTAGCCTGCTGTAGTTAGTACCATGCTGCTTGTGAAACATGGCAAGACCATCGACATAGTTCATGTTCGCGCGGTTTCCTGTTGTGAAAAAAAGTCAGAACCATTCATGGAACATTTTACAGCCTGGAGTGGCCCGATCTGGTGAACACGAGTCCTTACCTCCTTCGACCGAGTTGAGCTCTTGTCGGCGAGTTTTGAAGTGGAACCGCTGTATCCATTGTCAGGTGTGATCATACACAGAGACCGAGTGAAGTCCTACCTCAGTGTCAATTGCGAATGTCGGTTGCCATCCGTCAGGCGGGATCACTCGGCAGATTCCATATTTCTTTCCCTCTGGTGCGATCTTCTGAATATAAGCCACTGGATCCTTGAATTCTTCCTCTGTCGGGCGGAAGGTTGGGGCTTCCGGAATGCCATGTGGACGAACGCGCTTGGATGGCTCTCTGGGGTTATTGGGTTGTCCACGTCGTTCCACCGTGGAGAGGTCCAGGGGCGCTGATCTGCGGGCGCTTAGAGGAACATTGTGGGAGTGCGACGGATGGGTGCTCGAGGACCGAGTCGGCTGGCTTGCCGCGGCCGTCGAGGTCGCCCCGGCAGAGGCCGGAGCTCCCATTGTGGGATATGGGACGGGCTGGCGGGGGATACCGTGGGGTTGGCGCGCCTATTTGAAGAAATTTGGTTAATTTAGACTGTGATGCGACGAAAGTAGGGTGTTGTGATAGATATCACGAAAGCCGGCTGTCGGCCGCCCTGCGATTTAATCGCAGGTTTAGGACGAATCAGAGACATACCAGAGACTATCAGTGAGAGGATTCGAGGGATAAGGAAGGTAGATGTTGCACAGGCGAAAGGCGACAAGTCAAGAAAATAAGAGCCCAAATCGCCGAGAGGAAAGAAGGATAGATGGGATACGAACCTTAAGAGTGGAGGAACGAGATTATGTGCAGTACAGATCCACCGGGGCTGGTACTCCAGAAGTACTGCCGGGTCCCTTTTGTGTGGGCAGCCAGTAGGAAAACAATCAATGAGTGACTCGGGGGATACCTACCTTTCACCCGACCGTCGGCCATGATGGTACCGATCAGTACGGTACTCAAGTTACGGTAAGAATGAGCTAATCGAAGCTCAGGTACCGCTTAAGCCCTGGGATTCTTTCGAAAGTTTGGTAAATACCGCCATGCCGCAAACGGGAACATCATATGCGGCAGTCTCCCCTACCATGAGTGACAGTTATCTTGGGACCCAATATTACAACAGTCTACTCCGTATAGGTGGTGGATAGATTCCTTGTGACACATCGAACTGATAGAGGATGAGCTCGGATTGCAATCTGCGGGATATAACTTGAGTTTACAGACTAGACCCTCCATGATCTTCGATATCTCAGATGTTCAATATTCCGGATAATATGTCCCTGCGTATCCGTACTCCGTACTCCGTCCCAGATTTCCTATGCCAGGACTTGCTTTCCCTTTCCCGTTTCCCTGCTCGGCCCCTTGCCGCTTCTGTCCGCTGCGTAGAAGTGAGCACAACCTGAGTGTCAGACACCTCAATAAAGCGCAACGCGCTTAGCACTATCCTCATGAAACCCTCATTCTTTACTGCGTACAAATGACAAAATGCGTCACAGTTAAAACGGCGGCAGTTTAGAAAAGAAAGCCCCACTTGGCAGGAGATATTGCGTGTGTATTGTGTTGGCGTTTTTGTATTACCGAGATAATCCATGGATCATCCAATGGAGGATTCCGAGGTCCAGATGTTTATTTACTGCGTATTACCTCGTAGACCGTGGCTATGCCTTCATAAATCTTCGGGGTGGATGTGCGTGTCATTCTTCGTGGCTCATATGCCTAGAATAATTACTTCGACCAAATCTATCACCTTAGAAGTTGAATATTGCTAGGTTCCCGAATCCCATTAGGTTCCTCTTGGAAACAGTACTGCGTAGACGAGATCTGTCATGTGATTCGGCGTTTATCAAACCCGATATGTACAAACGCCCGGCGGACCGTTCAGGACCCGCACGGATTCGATATGCAGAGCTAATTTCAAGGACCGGACAAACTGTCTTTTGAACATCTCAATGAAAAAGACGATCCTTCATCAAGCATCATGGAAGGAACGGACAATCCAAAACCAATTCCCGCTTACTACTGCTGTTATCTCCTGCGGTCAACAGTCCGACACGCCTCGCTATATATCGGCTCCACGCCGAACCCAATGAGACGACTCTCTCAGCATAACGGCGTCGCCAAAGGTGGGGCCAAACGAACCGCCAGAGATAAATTACGACCATGGGAGATGTGCCTTGTCGTCGAGGGGTTCATGACCAGGGTGGGCGCTCTACAGTTCGAGTAGGTCACATGGAAACTCTTGTCCTAAATATACACGAGGTCGCAAATGCTCATATCACGTAGATGGGCCTGGCAACACCCGGAAAGGTCCCGCCATCTTGACTCTGATGACGAATTAGGCTCTCAAACCGGAGCTAAGGCCAATGCCAATGCGAAGACCGGCAAACCTAAGCCGAAACCCAAAGCGCGGGCCAGAAGATCTTTGAAGGCTCATCTGGAGGATTTACATTCTCTACTCCGCTCGACTTATTTTTCCTCTTGGCCGTTACGACTCCGCTTCTTTCGTGCGGATGTCTATGGAGTATGGCGACTCTGGAGTGACCGTGTGCCTGGTCGCCTGCCGGACAATATCAAAATCATTCTAGATGGGGACAACGTTGCCAAGGCGTCTGATGCCAAGCAAGATGATGGGATGACGTTGGTCGGAAGTATCAACAATCTATCGGTCGATTACACACGAATCGAGGATTATCTTGAAAAGTCGATGTTCATGCTGGAGGATCCAGAGGACTTTCAGTGCGGAGTCTGCAAAAAGTCCATTTCCCCGGAAACAGAACAGATAGTAGTGTGTCCACTGTACGACTGTCGTGGTACAAGTCATCTATTATGTCTATCTACGGAATTTCTTGATGCAGTCAATGAAGCGGACCTCCTGGTGCCAGCCCAAGGGACTTGCCCATCGTGTGAGAATATCGTGCAGTGGCCGGCAATGATGCGCGAGTTGACTCTCCGCAACCGGGGAGAAAAAGAAGCGCGTGCGATTCTGAAGAGGAAAGAGAAACGCATCCGCAAAGAGTCCACGGCAATCAACGCATCTTCAGGCCTTCGCGCGTCTTCAGTCGAACCGAGCGTGGTACTAGAAGACGACCTAGAACCGGACTGGTATAAGGAAGTCGACCTGGAATCCGAGTCCGAATTCGAGAGCCGACAGAAGGACCGCTCGAGTCAGCCTTCATCAAGGCTCGAAATCGTGATTGAAGACAGCGACTGGGATGACGCGGAACTTGTGGAATGAGAGCCAAGCACAACCAAGCATAGTGTCTAATTGGCAAGAGGTCCCAATTTTCTCAGTGGACTTGCGTCCAGACGCGCAATGCAATCATACACGGCACCTTGTATCTCCTGTGCCACCTCTTCGATACTTTTCCCCGCATCGACAATAGAGACGTCCTCCTGCTTTTCGAAAATCGTCCGGAAAAGCTCCCGCACTCGGCTTTGCATGGTCTCGTTTTCATATCGCTCGGCGCCGAATCCACCACGCTTTGCTGCTTCTTCGGGGGAGATACTGAGGAACAGACAGATATCCGGGCGCGGTAGACCGATTTCAGGTTGCCATGCCCACTCCAAAGTCAGAGTGGGGTTCGCCTTGGCAGCAGAGTAGACGACGCCGGAATATGAGTAGCGGTCTACAATGACCGTAATTCCGCTAGCAATATCTTCCTCAATACTCTTGGCGACCTCCCAACGGTTTGCTGAAAAGAGGAGATGTATAGAGTGGTCGTCTTGGTGCGATGAGCCGCGCAGATAGCTGTCAATCAACTTGCCGATGGGCGTTGTCCTGTCTAGGGCGTGTAATTAGGCAAATGCTACATATATCGGGCGCGCATTAACTTACCTGGGAATCGGATATATTTCACCTTATTTCCTCGTTTTGAAAGGGAATCCCGTAGCATCTCGCACTGACTCGATTTCCCGGCGCGGTCGAGACCCTCAACGACAATAAGAGCTCCACGTCGCGTTGGATGCGTTGCAAGACCAGTCATGGTGGGCTAATATCGTATAGATCGATCCCAAAATCTCGATGATGTAGAACAAAGAGCCTGAGTCCTGCGGTAGGTCTCCAAATATCCCAAGATGTGTTTCCACGGAGATGACCAGAGGTCCAGAGTCCAGAGCAATGTTTATCGGGAAATCCAATTTCTCCTGGCCGATAAGGAACAAAGATCAGCGCCGCTCCAGCACCGCCTTTCCACGACCACCAGCGCCATGGACCAAGCGTCGTCCTCGTCCCCAGCGATGAGCTTTACTCTGCTGGCATCCACTGCTCCGGTTCTCACCCCGCGAGTAGGTAAATTAGCGATTGCAGGCCGCAAGACCCTCGCGACCCCCCACCATGTACCGCTCACTTCGCGGGGCACAGTCCCGCATGTCGCGCACGACGTGATGCGCCAACATACTGGGATTAATAGTTTATATGCTGGGCTGGAAGATTGTAAGTCAATGCCGCGACGAACTAATCGGTACTATCTGCTCTCGACAATAACTAACGGCGCATATAACATATAATCAGTCATCGCGAAAAAGCAACCACCTGTATACAAAACCCCGGCCGCAGATCACGAGTCAGCATTGAAAAAGTTCATGTGCGTCCCCGAGGATATGCCATTGATACTTGGCCCGCGACGATTCCCTCCCATCCCATGCCCGCCAGCGAACACCTCGAGTTCCATCGCATTACTCACCTCAGTCGGATTCACCCAGCTATCCGCCCACGATTACGTGCAGGCAGTGCAAAAGCTAAGACCTGATATCGCAGTCGGAATGGTAGATCTGGCGAATAAGCAGCCGGGATCGAAGCGGCGGGGAAGAATGGTTGACCGGACGCACGCGTGGACCCGCGATGCATTGGAACAACTATACGGACCCTCCGTGCCAGCGGAAAAGAAGGCAAAGAGCGCATATTTTGCGCCCATCTTGCCGCTCGATAATGCACAGCAGTCTCTGTATTTGGATGATCTGGAAAGCGAGTTCCGGTGGGATATCTCCGGTCTCGCGCTATATCAATCTGGGTCGCTGGAATTCGTACCTGAATCGCTGGCTGAGCTGCCTCGCTTGCTATTCAGTGAACCGGAGACTCCGCACAGCATTCTCCGAGACGTATCGCTCGGCGCAGATCTTTTGACTACGCCTCTGCTGGGCGTGTCGTCGGATGCTGGTATCGCCATGGACTTTGTCTTCCCGGTTCCTGATGTCTTGCAAGATGGCAGCGCCAAACCTCGGCCTTTAGGAATCGATATATGGAAATCTGATCATGCTATAGATACATCTTCGCTGGGCGAGGGGTGTACATGCTATGCTTGCAAAAATTACCATCGGGCTTATGTCCATCATTTGCTAGTTGCCAAGGAGATGACCGCTTGGGTGATTCTTCAAATCCATAATTTCCATGTCATGGATGCGTTCTTCGCCGGAGTGCGAGAGAGTATTCAGCGTGGTACCTTTGAGCAAGACGTCCAGGTGTTCAACCGTGTTTATGCCTCTGCTATGCCGGAGAGCACTGGAGAGGGCCCTAGGTATGTCCACCATTCCTTCTTGACCTTCTCTTGAAACATGAAGCCCAACTAACAATCTTCCTAGATTACGAGGATACCAATTGCCGGCCAATGGGCCTAATCAACCTCGTCGCATGCCAAAGGCATACGGGCTGCTGGATGGCGCTGCCCAGAAATTCGCGGCTTCTCAGTCTGAAGTCGCTACCCCGGACACTGGCGCCGACGAACTAGAAGAACACGGGTTTGCTGAGAAGGCTTGATCAAACCATCACATGGTCGTCTTTAGTAACGCTAGGTTGCATGGGAAACGGTACTTGTTTATGGAATGCATTTGCTTAGCAATTGGCGTATACAAAAATTATACCATGGAAGATTCGAAGCAAAGGTTTATAAGAGCGTAGGACTTTACGCATGTTCGTAAATTCATCTCAATAGAACGGAGCCGAGAATAGTATACAGAATGAAATCCACAATTTCAGCGTTGTGCGGTTCAAACCTCACGTCCAAGCATTTCCTTATTACAGTCGTCCATCAGCCATCGGGACCCTCGGTAGTCCAGGGCATCTCTTTACCATCTGGCCAGTGCTTTTAAGCCTCCTCTCCAGCCAAGACTCTCCACATCCACTTGACCTCGTCTTCTTCTTCCTTAGAGCCCTGCTTAGTGCCGGCGCCGAACTGCTGACCGACCACACAGACAAGCCAAGCGTCGTTCTTGGTGGTGTCAAGGTAGGTCTCAGTAGGCGATCCGCGGGGATAGATGCGACGCCATTCATCCCAGATTCGGAAAGCTTCTTCGCCCCAAGCGCGGAAACTGACTTCCTCAATAATGGTCGGAGTGACGATTTCCTTGCCACGGAAGACACCCCACGTGACAGCATTGACGCTCTCGGGGTTGGAGCCAAGGTCATCAAGTCCGATGTCAGCGGGCTGCACGGGGAGCGAAGATTCAAAGTCGCCCTTGACGTTCGTCGCGAACCAGGTCAGCTTGTCGTGGCCGTGCTTTGCGAACATCGGCTTGAGGATGTTGGTGTAGTCGTTGCTCGAACAGAAGAACTCAACGAATGGCTTTTGGAACACAAAGCCCTCTCGTTGTGGACCCCAGCCGAAGATCGGGTGGTCGTTGTGTACGCCGTTCACTGCGGGCTGGGAGGCCAGCGTCCACCAGCCGCGGCCATCGATGAGCTTCAGCAGCTCTGGTCGGATGAGCTCAGTCTCAGCGTTCAAACCTTGACCATCTTCCTCGGCACCACCCTCTGACCATGGGACCATGTGTAGCTCACCAGATACATGGCGACGGAAAAGCGTGCTCATATCCTTATTGTCGACGGGATGGCCCCAGAGTCGACGGGCAGTGTTGGCAGTAACATGAAGTGAGGGACCATAGCCATCGATCTCACCGAAGGCAGGAGAGCGGGCATCACCCCATCGTCCGTTGGGGAAGTCATCCCATGTAGCTTCTCTGCCAAGCGCGCCAAGGCCCTCTGAGATGAGGAGAGTAGTGCTGCGGTCTGGCGGCGGCGCGGGCATGCCTGCGCTGTCTGCGCGCGCCTCATGGACAGAGTCCTGTGATGACCCGTGGATAGAAAGCTTGTCGACAATGACACGGTTGTGGGGTTGCGAGTTGATAGAGGATGCGCGGCGTCTTCGTGATGCACGTCCGGCAAGATCGTCGGGAATAGCTGCGGGACTATCATCGATAGCAAAATCCCCAGCTTCGGAATGGGCTGGAATCAAGTCGGACTGTTCCAGGATGAAAGATACCGTTTTCTCCAAGTTCAATGTGTAGAAATGGAATCCCCGCGGACCAGGGCAAGGAATGTCTTTAATAGCACCGACGATCTCGCTGACGATATCGACACCTGCGCGCTTGACTGCGTCGTCGTCATTCTTTAGTTCTTCCATGCGCTTCGCAATGGGGGGCGGAATAGTGACATGGCTGAGCTTTGTCACTCGGGTCAAAATCTTATAGCTGTGGATGGGCATCAAGCCTGGAATGATAGGAATGGTCTTGAAGGCACCCGACTCATGGTTGCGGAGCATATCCTCAAACTTCTGGTAAGCATCAATGTCGTAGGTCAGCTGGGTCATGATGAAATCCGCCCCAGCCAACGTCTTCTCAACCAAGTAAGGAACATCTTTAGCCGGATCCTGGACATCCTGGAACGAGTCCGCGGGATGTCCCTCGGGATATGCTGCAACACCAACACAGAAGTAGTCACCATGGGTCTGGCGGATATACCGCACCAGATCCACAGCGAAGGTGAAGTCCTTGTTGCTATCATCTTCTCCATGCATGTTGTATTCCTCGCTCCGGGGCGGGTCTCCTCGGAGCGCCAGGATGTTACGGATTCCAAGCACCTTAGCCTCATCCAAAGCCATATCCACCAGTTTGCGGCTCATGTTCGTGCATGTCAGGTGCAACACGGTCGTCAGCTGTAGCTGGCGCTGGCATACTTCTGCCAGTTCGAGGGATCGCGCCGCAGTGCTTCCACCGGCGCCCCAAGTGACCGTAACAAACAGAGGGCGGAGTGCTTGGGCCATCCGCTCCAGACGTGCGGACAGGTTTGCAAAACCCTATTGTACTTTCTTATTAGCAAATAATCGTGATGCGTCAGATTACGCGGGGTAACCCCACCATCCGAGTCTTTGGAGGGAAGAACTCCAAGGAAAAGTAGTTGGCATCGGGCGGCAGAGCCGCGATCTTCTCTGTGATCTTCTTCTCCATTGCGGCCTTTGACTGTCTGACTCGACAATGGGAGGGGTTGGTTGAAAGAAGAGAGGATTCGGGCAAAAAGTGGAGTGGACCGTGTCAGACTCACCGTTTGCTCCGATCGCATCGGGAACTATGATGTCGACAGCTGCCGGGGTGGCCATCTCCCATTTTACGCAGTACTGCGTAGTGCCTACTACTCTAAATACACCACGTGCATACAGCTAAAAGCCTAAAATACTCCTATGCAAGGAGTCCTGCGCTGATACTCTGAAGCTGCGTTAAAAGTCCACTGACAGCTTGACAGATGACTCAGCCAAGCTGGAACCGCAGCTCCAAGAATGGTCTCGAGGTCATCTGTACATAGACCATACTCTGCCTTTTTGCTCCGCTCAGAGGGCTTTTACGACCTACGAGCCCGTTCCATTTACGAAAAGATATATTTTGCCCAGGATAGCAATGAGACCAACAACCCCAGGCGGGTGACACAATTGGCGGTAAACTTTGGCAACGCTGGCTCTTGAGGTGGGACCTTTGGATGGTGAGTAGCTTCATACATTCGTCTTGCCGATGTTAAGGAGATTTAGTCTACCCAGATGTTGTTAACATTCCGCAAGGCGAATGGATGAAGCTTCCTAAAGAGCCAGCGCTGCTAGGTTTGCCGCCAAGCTCCTGAGAGCCAAAAGATCATTGACGAAGCTTTCGATGCGCTACACGCCCAAGGAAAGATGCCGTACGCTAGACATCAGGTACAAGGGGTCAACCCAGTTTTTGTGGTCTGTAAATGGGTAACGCGCACAGAACAGATGAGCAAGGGGAAGAGAGGTTATGCGCAGTAAACAAATTCAAGCTACATACTACTGTATTTGCAAATTGCGCTGAGGACAAACGAGATTTAGGTGGATCTGCACCCTCGGCACTTGGTGGTGCCGGTGCGTGGATATATGTGCCCGGGGCAGTGGTGGAAGGCGTGGCAGATGGACTGAACGGCGTTGACCGCGGCGGTATTTTGCAGCCATCTGCCGTCTTCTACTTTAGAAGTATTCTCGATACAGAGCTCACAAACCAGCCAATTCCTCCCCAACAACATGGCCGCCCGTTCACCAAACCTTCTCCGCTATTTCCGACTCCAAGCAGCTCGAACCCCACGGTCGCATGCGTCGCGACGGACCATTTCCACGCCCCCTTCTCCTTCACAGCCCCCAAAGACATCACAAACCAACCCTAATGACTCTCGCTCTCGCCTGCGCCGATTCAACGACCGTCTCCCCCGTTTCCTCCGGACATATACCACACCCTTACTCGGAGCACCAGTCACCCATATCACTTCATTTCTAATACTTCATGAGATCACTGCCATTCTTCCTTTATTTGGTCTGGTTGCCGCATTTCATTATGGTGCTTGGATGCCGAATCTGGCGTCGGAGACGGGCGAGGCTAATGCCTTCGACGAGGGAGCTGCTCGCTTTGGCCGCTGGTTGAAGAAAAAAGGTTGGGTGAACGAGGATGACGTAAATATCGTTGCGGAGCATGAAACTACTGGTGTAAAGGGAAAGGAAACCGCTGGGGTGCGACTGGTGCTGGAATTTGCTACGGCCTATGCAATTACGAAGGCTTTGCTGCCAGTACGGTTGGCGGCTAGTGTTTGGGCGACGCCATGGTTCGCAAGGGCTGTCTTTACACCGACAGCGAACATAGCTAGACGGCTCTTCAAAAGAGGTTGAGCCCCATTAAGCATTACCCTGGTACGATACCAGACAAGATTATATTCAGGAATCATATGGTGAAGTTGTATATTGTTTATTTTTCCCAAGGCCTCGGGCCTTCCTCAAAACTGCTGCTTATTCTATAAGTTGCCGAGAGTGAAGAAGTCCGTTCGGACAGACTCAAGTGGGACGAGAAATTTACTCGTAAACCCAAGCGGCCTGGGCGGAGGTGTACTTGAGGACCTCGGACTGACCGAACCAGAGAGCGATCTCCTTCTTGGCGTTCTCGACGGAGTCGGAACCGTGGCAGACGTTGCGGCCGACATCCTAGTAGAGTTGTAAGTAGAAGGACCGTGGGAGCATAACGTGGGGGGCTTCTTACGATGGCGTAGTCGCCACGGATGGTACCGGGGGCGGAGGCCAAGGGGTTGGTGGCACCGAGGAGGACACGGCCAGTCTTGACAGCGTCCTTACCCTCCCAGACCATAGCGCAGATGGGGCCGCTCAGCATGTCTTTGGTTATGTTAGTGGATTGCTATATGCGAATTGGTTCAATCGAGGCAACTAACAGGCAACGAGACCCTTGAAGAAGGGCTTGGTGGCGAGATCAGCGTAGTGCTTCTCGAGGTGCTCCTGGCTGGGGGAGGTGAGCTTCATGGCAACGAGCTTGAAGCCACGGTTCTCGAAGCGAGAGATGATGGGGCCAATGAGTCCACGCTGGCGGAGACTGTCAGTAACTGCTGTTCAATTGCGCGAGATCTTCATGGTCCACCATGAATTCGACTCGCAGACCGCTATATACACACCTGGACACCATCGGGCTTGATGGCAATGAAACTAGAGCAATTGATTAGCTTGACCGCAATGGTGGGGGTGATGGCGACTGAAAAATAAGGATCATGATGCAAGATAAGAGGGCACGTACGTCTGTTCCTCGTTGGCGGACATTTTGAATGTATGAGACCAAATTATAAGCAAAGGTATGAAGCAGGAAAAGAAAGGCGGGAAGAGGGGAAGATTAAATAAAGCTGATAAAAAATTTGGGCCCTGTGAGTTCAGTCGGTGATTGGCTGCTCAGTGGAGGGGTGTTGCTGCCGGAATGCTAAGGCAGAACTAGAGTGGATCTCGATGCTGTTGCCTTACTGCCTCAGGTAGCTTACCCCAGCTCAGGCCAGCTTGTAACTAGCTTCTGTTGACGGCATCTCCACCTTTAAATGCAGGTCTCCCATTGATATACAACGCCCTTGTATCGGAGATTGAGGGTCTCTGATTGATCGACTCACTATTCCATCATGGCCAGGAGTTTGCCTGTGCCCCGTTGGGCAATGCTACTCTCCTTGGTACTCCTCATCGGATGCATGGTCGTCCCCAGCTGTATGCTCACCTTTTTCCGAGTTGGGAGATTCAACCCGGCTAATCATCATGGTCTCAATAGTGGCCGTCAAACATAAGGACTTCAAGACATGTGAACAGTCTGGATTTTGCAAACGAAACCGCGCCTTCGCCGACGCCGCCACCCAAGACTCTCTCTGGAGCTCTCCCTACGAACTTGATCCCGCTACTATTCATTTCAAGGATGGAATCCTCACTGGAGACATTGTCAAAACAACCACCACTAACGAGAAGGTCCGGTTACCTCTCACGGTGTCATTCTTGGACTCGGGAGCTGCGCGCATTGTGGTAGATGAAGAAAAGCGATTGAAAGGTGACATTGAAATGCGACATGGCAGCTCAGCAAACAAGAAGCGTTACGATGAAACTGAAAAATGGGTGATTGTCGGAGGTTTGGAAGTCAGCAAATCCGCCACATTAAATGCTCAGAGTGAAACTGGATTCACCGACATCACCTACGGACCCGACGACAGATTCCAAGCAATCGTTCGTCATGCTCCATTCAGTGTGAATTTCCAAAGAGATGGACAAACACATATTCAATTGAACCATCAAGGTCTGCTGAATGTGGAGCACTGGCGACCAAAGGTGGACCGCAAAGACGACGAATCTGCCGAGGATGAGAGCACCTGGTGGGAGGAAAGTTTCGGCGGAAACACTGACTCTAAGCCGCGTGGACCCGAGAGTGTTGCTCTTGATATCACTTTTCCCGGATACAGCCATGTATTTGGCATTCCCGAACACGCAGATTCACTCTCGCTCAAGGAGACCAGAGGTGGATCTGGCAACCACGAGGAACCTTACCGCCTGTACAACTCAGATGTCTTCGAGTATGAACTCGAAAGCCCCATGACTTTGTACGGAGCCATTCCGCTCATGCAAGCCCATCGCAAGAACTCAACCGTTGGTGTCTTCTGGCTTAATGCGGCGGAGACTTGGATCGACATTGTGAAGTCGACTGCCTCATCCAACCCTCTTTCCTTGGGTTCCCACTCCAAGACAGACACTAAGACCCATTGGATCTCAGAATCTGGTCGGATTGATCTGTTCGTATTCCTTGGTCCCACGCCAAATGACATTAGTAAGACGTATGGCGAGCTCACAGGCTATACGCAACTGCCCCAGCAGTTTGCCATTGGATATCACCAATGCCGTTGGAACTATGTTACGGACGAGGATGTCAAAGAAGTCAATGCCAAGTTTGACAAGTACCAAATCCCCTACGACGTCATCTGGCTCGATCTTGAATACACCAATGATCGGAAATACTTCACTTGGGACCCGCTGACCTTCCCTGACCCCAAGGGAATGCAGCAAAAGCTGGATGAAACCGAGCGGAAGCTTGTTGTTTTGATTGATCCCCACATTAAAAACGCAGACAAGTACTTCGTTTCTGAGGAACTCAGAAGCAAGAATCTTGCTGTGCTGAACAAGGATGGTGAGATTTATGACGGATGGTGCTGGCCTGGTTCCTCAAACTGGGTCGATTGCTTCAACCCTGCTGCTCACGCTTGGTGGGCTACACTTCACAAGTTTGACAAATTCAAGGGTTCGCTCCAGAACCTTTTCATCTGGAACGATATGAACGAGCCCTCTGTTTTCAACGGACCGGATATGACCATGCCTAAGGACAATTTGCACTACGGTAATTGGGAGCACCGTGATGTCCACAATGTTAACGGCCTCACTCTTCTGAACGCCACCTACAAAGCAATGCTGGAGCGCAAGAAGGGCGAGGTGCGCCGTCCATTCATCCTGACACGTTCATACTACGCCGGGGCCCAGCGCGTGTCTGCTATGTGGACCGGAGATAATCAGGCCACCTGGGACCACTTAGGTGCTACTCTCCCTATGGTTTTGACCAACGGCATTGCAGGCTTCCCATTTGCGGGCGCAGATGTGGGAGGATTCTTCCATAACCCCGATAAAGAGCTTCTGTCACGGTGGTACCAAACAGGTATTTGGTATCCTTTCTTCCGCGCGCACGCCCACATCGACACTCGCCGTCGTGAGCCATATCTGATCAGCGAACCGCATCGCTCCTATATTGCCCAGGCAATCCGTTTGAGATATCAACTTCTACCCGCTTGGTATACCGCCTTCCATGAGGCCTCGGTCAATGGTACACCCATCGTGCGTCCTCAGTACTATATGTTCCCAGAGGACGAGCAAGGCTTTGCTATTGATGATCAACTGTACCTTGCTTCCACCGGATTGCTCGTGAAGCCCGTTGTAAAGGAGAACACATATAGCGCCGATGTCTATATCTCTGACGCCGAGAAGTACTATGACTACTTCGATTTCACCGTCTACCAGGGCGCTGGCAAGAAACACACTGTACCCGCCCCCGAAGAGAAAGTACCCGTCTTAATCCAGGGAGGCCACATCATCCCCCGCAAGGATCGTCCTCGCCGCAGCTCTGGTCTCATGCGTTGGGATCCGTACACATTAATCATCACATTGAACAAAAACAGCGAGGCTGAAGGTACTTTGTACGTGGACGATGGTGAGACCTTCGACTACGACCGGGGCGCCTATATCCACCGCCGCTTCAACTATCGTGACTCGGTGTTGTCGTCGGAGGACATTGGGGTCAAGGGGCCCAAGACTGCTGAGTACCTGAAAACTATGGCTGGCGTGACGGTCGAGCGGGTGGTACTCGTCGACCCTCCTGCCGAATGGAAAGCGAAGGACACTGTCACTGTCATCGAAGATGGGGCCAAGGTGGCCACCACAGCTTCGCTGGAGTACTATGAACAGGGAGCCGGAAAGGCCTCTTATGTTGTGGTGAAGAAGCCCAATGTTGGCATTGGGAAGACATGGCGGATAGAGTTTTGAGCGATGACTCCCATTTATTCTTTGCACAATACATGTATGCGCTGTTTACACTTTTGAATTAGACTGCATGCAATTCACGAGTTTTTGACTATACGCATCTTTTAGGTTTTAGAGCGTTTTGGTAACAGACTGTCCATACTTCTTGCCAAAAGAGGCAGACCGACTCGGCCTACTCTAACCTTGAAAGTCACATACCTCCACAATGTTGGCACAGTTACAAGCGTGATTAAAGTATACCTACATGTCGAAGGTTTGAAGATTACTTCTGGAAGGGGTCTTAGCGTCTGTTCTGAACCGGGTCGAACTACGGGTCGGATGCCAATCTACTCTAAACCATAGAGGTCGAGGGGGGATACAAGCTATAGCAGCCCTATAGACTACCTATGGTTGTACTATCTGACATCTGACAGCTTCGGAGCCAGCTGAATGTCATATATGGCGAATGCAGCTATTGGTACATGCACGTGTACAGTATGAGCATGCTGGCTCGAGGTAGAAGTACATACAACCTATGAGCACGTGGGCACAACATATAATATGCCCGAATGTCAGCAGTAGACATCCGATATTCTGTTCTGATAAGCCACGATATCAGGAACTCGCGATCCATCTTCGCAAACAAATCGGCCCGGTATAGGTTCCTCTCACCTCTTCTTTTGGTCCCATCTGCTCACATCTCTACATATCACCCCAGTCTCGAGCAATATCTTTGCCCTGTCTTGTCTTTCGATCAGCCTGCCTTCGCAGAGCATGCTCGTAGGTCATCTTTTCAAGTAACCACCACCATGACAGAAAGGCAGGTTTACCCACCCGTTGAAGAATCTAATGTCTATTTGGAGATTCGATCTTGGGGTGCAGGGCATTACTGGAGGAATACCGGGCCTGAGCCGCCAACCAGATGGGTGTGAGTGTCGATTGCCCTAAACTCCCTGGAATGGGTTAATATAGTTCATCAGCGACGGCAGCAAGCAACTTTGCAGCTGTGACAATCACAGGCCGTCCCAGTGGCCAATGGACCATGCAGTCATCGTGAGTACCCAACTCTGGATCTTCTTTCTGGATGTCAAATGCCTATCATTTATTTTTGATTAGGCTCTTCCTTCTTGCACGTACAAGTGTCCGTACTGCCCAGAATGGGACAACCGAAAAGCCCCAACTCCTCAGGTAGCGAAGGTCCGCCAGCATATCCGGGAGGTCCATCTGGTAAGTACCCTCATGCACGGTTGTCTGGCTGTATCTTAATATTTACCTATGAGCAGGTGAACGTTGATGAGTTCCCCGGACTCACAGTAGTGGCGATCAAGGAAATGCCAGCCCCTTGGACTTACATGAAGCCCACCGTCAACCGTTCATGAATCGAGTTGGATGCGTCAATGCCTAGCCTCGATGATTAGTACCATAAGACCAGAGGCTGCGGGCTGTATGCCTGACGTAGATTTATCATTTCGATATCTGCCTCGGCACACATTCAGTAAGAACCAAGTTTAACAACAATTACACCATTGGGTCACCAGTGTTCAGTTTCAAGTGGCCACTTGCCCTCCTCTTCTTTAACAGCGTACACCTTCGAGGATGAACAAGATCCAATAGTTTGTACCATTGTCTGCATCCCGGGCAACGAAAGAGAACCTTTCATGGACGTTTCACATATCAAGCTCCCCTGGGCCCGAGGCGAAGCTTCCAAAGAAGGCGGATGTCGTCGTCCGCCCAGCCACCTCAGCGGCACTATGTTTGAACTCTGATGACGCCAGGACAAAGTATCCCGGGCATTGGGCAAAAAGGACGGAACACCTACCTATATCTACACCCACGGTAGGCCGATCCACCACTAACCGAGTATATAAGCGTCGCTTCCATCGCGCCGCAATAACCAAGAAATCGATCCCCAGTGTCTCCGACCAATCTCAAATAGGTTTGGGCGACGGGCAGAGAAGTGCCATACCCCTACGCAACGCATACTGCTCAGAGCTGGAGGACAACGACGCATTATAAAAGAAATAATGCTACGGGCATAAACCATCGGTTGCAAGGGGTGGTCCCAATTTGCTTGTACTTGAGCAGTAAGAGCATAAAGCCGTTTCATTGTTCTGTGAGACATAAGCAAACCTGTCACCTTACATTATCCAGGTATCTTCTAGCAAAAGAGATCATCTCCGAGAGCAATAAAGCATAGTAACCGTGGTATTTCCGTCCCTAGTCCGTGTCCGTCATCGTCGAATCCGCATCGTGAGCAACCAAGCCTGACGCGTGTGCGACTCTGACGTCGGTCTCTCCAGTTGAGGCATTGGTTTGTCCATATGGCGGTGTCTTGTCAACCAGTAGTGGGTTCTCACTGTTACTGATCATCAGTCCGAAGATTGAAGCCTGGACAATCGGACTATAGTAGTGATCATCTTCAAAAGACCGCTCGCCATCAGTGTACTCCTCGCCATCAGTGAACTCAGCCTCAGTCCCAGCCTCAGTCTCAGCCTCAGATGACTCGTAGTCATTATAATTATGCAGATGATCGCGGATTACTGACATCTTTTCTTCTTCGGAGAGCACATGTTGGGGTTCATTGCTTTCCCCTCCTTCTCGAGGGACTGAAAATTCCATGGGGAGCCCCTTTGTTTCGTCACCGGAAAGGGCATCTCGTAGTCCTACCTCCTTGATCTCGGAAAGACCGGGTACCTTAGTTTCACGGCAACAGCCACACTCGGCAGTACAGTGCCCGGCAGCATGTGCGTGGGCTGAGATGTGACTACGAGTTAGGCAACATTCACACTCACGGCTGCAGCACCCCCCTCTCGCAGCACAGTCCTCCCGAAGCACGCGATGCATGTACCATGTGGGGTGGGACCGCCAAAAGTCGAACGCTCTTGTCAAAGGGCCGTCTGGGAATGTGCTGCGAATCTCCCCCCATTGGCGCTCAAGGTCCCAATATCTCTTATGCAAATCACCAAGATCTTGTTTGTTCTGCCCACTCTGGTCCCCCAAGCGCATCTTCTTCTGAGCTGTCTCTCGCAGCTGTCTTTCTGTTTCAAGGAAATCCTCCAATGGATAGCAGCCGCCACGGAGCTCTAGTTCATAGAAGTACCGATCACGTCGATATCGCTGCAGAGCATTGATATCCCCATTCTTTTGCAGTTCGGTCTCCCTTCGGCTGGGCTCGTTCAAAAGACCCCTCTTGTATGTCGTCCAACCGATTATCTCATCATTTTTTGCATTGATTTCCTCCTGCCTATTGAGATTTTCAATGCCGGCCTGTAATTCTAATTCACGTTTTTCCACCTCAACTTCACGAAATTTGACCTTCAGCTTGCGTTTCGCTAAGGCAAGAGACGTCGTGCGCTTTCGAAGTTTATCTTCGCGAGCGTCAATGGAAGCCTTTCTTTTGAGGTGCTCATACGAATCGGTCATCTTGAGGCTTCAAGCTTGGATGTAGTGCTGGGAGAGGGGGTGAGAATCAAGAAAAGCGGACGAAGTTGCAATAATTCAGAGATGAAGTGAGACTTTGTCTAAAGGCAAGCACGTCATCACTTTTATGGAATTTGCGGTGTCGACGATTCAACGTGATGTCAACTGAGTTGATTTGGCAGGTGCAAACAGACCACCCAAATAGGAAGGCGCTACCCGGCGCTATGATCTATCCATTAAGATCAGGCCCTCATTCACTCACTCACTCTCTCACTTGAAACTTCTGGAAGTCTACTCCGTACACGTTAGAGATGAAACGGAAGAGATTACAGCCCTAGCCATCAAGTTGATTTCTTGGCTCCAATCAAGCTCTATTGCCAAGTCAATCTCATCCAACTAACTACATTGGGCGAGTACCCGTCAGCCCTGGAGATCGGCATGGCTGACTCAGCAGGGCGGAAAAAGCCGCTTGCGTCGTGTCCAAGGTGTACTGTGGTACCTTTTTGGTCCTTTTCTCCCTCATTTTACGCTTGTGCTTGGTCAATCCCCTCGCGTTTTGCTTCGAGGTTATTAAGTACAGGTGATTGTGGGATATTTTGCCGGGCTATTTCAATTGCTATTTTATCGCGACCGTGGAGGTCTCATCCCCGGCGTCATGTCTCTCTTCCAGATGGTTTTTGACTATGCCGCGCCTGTCTTGTACGTGAAGTCGAATTGACCAAAATCGATCTCAAATTCCAGTGCTAATAAAAATCCATATAGCCTTGTATCTTCCCCCATCACGTCCTATGCCGACCAGATAGTCAGCATCCATCGCACAAGAAGCTCCGCGGGTTTCTCCTTGGATATCCCTCTGATCATGCTGATTTCGTCGATTTTGAAGTAAGAACCTGCCCAACGGGGCGTCCAACGGCGCGCTCACAGTAGTATTGCAATCTGATATTGACACTTCCAGGATCTTCTTCTGGTTTGGAGAGTATTACTCTGCTACTTTGTTGACACAAGCAATTGTCATGATCGCGGTCCAGATGGCGATGCTCAAGGTCGCATTGGATAATCGGCCCTCTCCTAGTGGCAGAAGTGGCATTGAGCACGCACCCTTCAGCGGTGCGGTCTCTGATCTCAAATCGTCGCGACCGTACGAATTCTGGCAGTGGAAGAACACCAAGCCGTGAGTTCCTGGCACTCTGCCAATCTAAGATCCAAGCTAATTGGCCGACTTTTAACAGGTACTGGATGTTCCTAGCTTACTTCGTCGGAGCTCTAGCCATCATCCACCTGACCCCTATCGCTCAATCCGAATACTACATCAGCTTTCTGGGCTATGTCGGACTCGCCGTCGAAGCAACCCTCCCTATTCCCCAAATCATCGCCAACCACCGCTCGGGTTCATGCAAGGGCTTCCGGGTCTCTGTAATCGCGGCCTGGATTCTCGGTGATACCATGAAAATGAGTTACTTCTTCAACAGCACGGAGACCATTCCATGGGCGTTCAAGCTCTGCGGTATCTTTCAGTGCGTGTGCGATTTCTATCTCGGATTCCAGTTCTATATTTTCACGCGAAACGCTCCCACACACACTCCGACCCATTCCCATACCAATTCCCACGCCAACTCCCTTTCGCATCCCAACTCACACTCCCATTCCCGCTCCCACTCACAGACCGCTGGCGAATCTGCGGAGCCGAATGACCGTTGGGGTCATCATGAGAAGGATATCCGCATGACCTGAAATGTCGCATCTTGTACTTGGACTCGGAATTTTTGTAGATACATTTTACCGGCGAACAACCTTATAGGTAGATTTGTAATTTGAATGAGGCAATGGATCCATGTCATCAAAACCTAGTTTTAACTTTTTCATCACCAATCATGGCGGGCTCTTCATCTATGATTGCGCGTCTCCGACTCTCCGGGATTTGGGCTTGCGGCCGCTTGCCCCGCGTCACCGGGGAATGCCCCGTACACCAAGTTCCAACTTCTTCCACACGCAGGCCAGATCTGTGGTTTTTCGTGATATCAGCTAGCAATCTATTGAAGAGTTCACAATGGCTGAGTTGCCTACAATTCGGATTGGCTATGTGCCTGGTGCGTCAACCATTCCCCAGACCGTCCACTCCAACGGCGGCGCATCACTGCCCTCCTCAATCCATTTGCTTCTCCAGATGGAACAACTACTCGGTGAATCCCAGCTAACAACCACCTTCCTTTACTATTAGAGCACTACCTCACCCCTCTCCACCTCGCCCTCCGCTCCCAGGCCGATTCCTCCCTCCCATTCAAGATCGCCCTGACTCCCTTCCCATCCGGAACAGGGCACATGATCACGTCCCTACGGGGCAATGAGATCGATATCGCAATTGGTCTAACTGAAGGCTGGGTCGCAGGCTTGGCAGGAAAACAACAAACAAGCCAGGTCTCCACAGACGGAGGATACAAGGTCGTCGGCCACTGGGTGGACAACCCGCTCCGCTGGGCCATCGTCACAGGCCGCAATCGCGATGAAATCAATGGCGTATCTGATCTAAAAGACAAGAGGGTCGGAGTCAGCCGGCTTGGCAGGTAAGTTGCTAGCACTAAGCCGTCACACTCGCTGAAATCGACCATTAATATATCGGCAGCGGCTCGCACATTATGTCCTTCGTCCTTGCCCAGCAACAAGGCTGGAAAGCGGACTCCCTAACCACCGTCCCCCTGGGACCGTTTGGGCCCCTCCGGGATGGCGTCTCCGGTCTCGATGCCGCGAAGCCTGAGCAAGCTGCCAACCCGTCAGCTGAGTTCTTCATGTGGGAGGAGTTTACTACGAAGCCGTATTTCCACCCCACGGCTGAGAAGCCCAGTCCGCCACTTAAGAAGATCGGTGAGATCTTCACGCCCTGGCCTTCTTGGATGATTGTTGCTTCCACGGCGATGTTCCCGGATGCTGAGCATGACTCGCGGCTGGATAGTCTCTTCCGGGCATTTGATCAGGGTATCAAGGAGTTCGAGGCCGATACTAAGCGTGTGGTTGAGCTGCTTGGGACTGGTGAATTGGGCTGCAATTATAACAAGGAGGATGCGACGGAGTGGCTTAAAGATGTCAAGTTCGCGGATGCTACCCGTGGCGTCGACGGGGGCATTATTGGAGGTGTTGTTGATGTGCTCAAGGTTGCGGGTGTTATTGATGAGAGTTTGAGTAATGATGAGGCTGTGCGGCGGGTTATTGGGATTAAGAGGTAGATTATTTCTGCTTGCGATTTTACATGAATGCGACTATGCCTCCACGCCAATCCATTGCAGTCAGTGGCTACCGGGTACTTTCGATGCTCGGCATAGCACCCTCCCGGCTAGGTATTGGCAGCGAATGAATCACTGCATTACAATACCATAGCCCTATGTCTATCTACTAGCTAACGAGGCCCAGGACTTCAAATAGTGTATGAGTCCCTTCGCTTCCAGATGCGAAGACCTCTTTCCAGAGACGCGCAATCAAGCGCCATCATAACCTTGATGTCTTCTGGTCAGCGCTCTCTGTGGACACGACATACTATGGTGATCTGGTAGTTATGGATCCAAGGAAGTGCGGTGCTGAGCATACACTTTGTGTCCATAAAGGGCTAAAGGCCGTTCGAATGTCTTGGCAGGGGCAATCGGCGCTAAGTTCTAACTAACCTAACTTTTGCTAGTGTGGCTTGGCAGGCCAGTTGCCAAGGTACTTCCAGTACCAGTATGTGTTGGCATCGACAGAGAACCTCCTCGTCACATTCTTCCATTTGGCACATTTCGATGGAGATTGGTAAGGAACTACTTAAAGTACCTACATGAAAGTCAAAAGTGCTTCAACTTCATCACCAGCTACTCATGGAAAAGCCATTGAATATATCATTTTTGCCCTCCATGGAACCTGGTACTCCGGAATTGTTATCAAGTAATTCAATACATTGGAACCTAACTTCGAGTCTTACAATCGAATTTCCAAGGTCACGAGAAGAATTATTCTTCATATGAAACATGGAGAAGAAAATTGCTCTGAAATCCATGTCATGGGGCTGGGTCCACCTAGGTATGGCCCGGTCGGGTGTGCTTCGGTATATATTTCCATGACCATGGTGGTAGGTGATTTTCATACTTCATGGGATTCGCCCCGACAACCAGAATCGACATTTTGGAGACATTTGGGCGACCGGGCTGAGGACTATGATCTCGAGAAAGGGCCAATAGTTTCGTGAACAAAGTCAGCGGACACAAAATGATCTGGTGGAGTTGCAGAGTATGCATGTACAACGTGTGGGATGCATAGACCGATGGGCCATGCATGATTGGAATAGGTCAGAACCATGATCGGACCGAACTGACGGGTATGCCATATATGAAAGGCCACACTACAGGCAATGATCCAATGTGTATTACGTACCTAAAGTTTTATAGTACTCAGCCCACATGCTCATCCCTCGGTGCATTCCTGGGCCGGCCCCGATCTCCTCCCATGACAACGACTGGAATGCAGACCAGGGCGCGGTGGGTAGTCCCGACCCAATCAACTGCGTCATATGCCAATGTCATCAACACACTAAAGTTGCCTAGGGTCGAGGAATGACCTTGATCTCTTCCCTAACGGCTGCTGGCGTGGACATTGTGGATCATACCATGCGCTTTGAGCCCCGGGTCAGGCACCCGAGGGCTGGAACGCAACCATTCTTGCGAGCAAAACAAGTAACATAACTCGCAGGATGTTACTTAATGCCGCGTGATAGTCGGTCCATGTGAGCAGACGGTGTGCCGACTTGTCGTTGTCGTTTCGGTCCCTATATGCCTTTTATTGCATATATCATCTTAATATCTAATCAGACACGATAGGACAGGAATCCTATTACTCTTGTCATTATGCGTCCCTACCAGGGTATCCTCTCGTGGTCACTCCTGTTGGCTTCAATTGGGGGCGCACAGGCAAAGCTCGACCTCAACTCAACTAGTAATATGGTTGTTTACTGGGGTACGTGGACTTCCGCCGTTGAAACTAGTTGACACTGACATGGTTCCGCTTTGCAGGTCAGAACTCTTTCAATGGGAAGGGTGATAAGGCACAGCAGCCATTGGCACACTATTGCGATAGTAAGTAGGACTAGGAGCTCTATGCGGGAAAAGAGACTAACAGGAGCTTTTAGATGAGGATATTGATGTGAGGAGACGAAACTTGAACGAACACAAAAATGTCCCGGACAACGAGCTAATGACTGACCGCAGGTTATACCGATGGCCTTCAACATGATGGTCAACGGCCCAGGAGGCGCCCCAGAGGTGGATTTCTCTGTCACCAGCAAAGACTGTGAGGTCTTCGAGGGCACGCAATTGAAGAATTGTCCTAAAATTGGGTAAGCAGTGCGAGCATCACCTGGCTGAATGCCAGAGAGCTGACAACTTCCAGCAAGGACATCGAGGCATGCCAAAAGAAACACAAAACCATCCTGCTATCCATCGGCGGTGCCACTTACAGCGAAGGTGGCTTCAAATCTGAAGCCGATGCCAAGGAGGGCGCAAAGTTGATGTGGGAAACATTTGGCCCGAAGCAAAAGGGCTCTAAGGCTCTCCGTCCCTTCGGCGATGCTGCGCTGGATGGCTTCGACTTCGACTTTGAGGCCAATGTCCAACACATGGCTCCCTTCGCCAATGAGCTGCGCTCGCTGATGGATGCGGATAAGAGCGGACAGAAGTTCTACTTGACTGCGGCACCGCAATGTCCCTACCCGGACCAGGCAGACAAGGATATCCTCAACGGTCCCGTCTACGTCGATGCCGTCTGGGTACAATTCTACAACAACTTCTGTGGTGTCAACGCCTTCAGCTCCGATAGCTCAAGCAACAAATACAACTTCGATGAATGGGACAACTGGGCCCACACGGTATCGAAAAATAAGGACGTCAAGGTCATGATCGGCGTGCCGGCCTTCACAACAGCCGCCAGCACTGGATACATCCCGGCCTCCGAGTTGGCCAAGGTTATCGAATACTCGAAGAAATTCAAAAGCTTTGGGGGTGTTATGATGTGGGATGCCACACAAGCATATGGCAATGATGGGTTTATCAAGGACGTGCGGAAGAGCCTGGGCCCTGCTGCTGATGATTCCGGTTCGTCGTCGCCCGACCCGGTGTCAACTACGGCGCCTGCTTCTACGTCCACTGACTCAACCTCAACGAAGACGACCACGACGACGAGCACGACGACGAGCACGACGACGAGCAAGACTTCGTCATCCTCCAGTGTACTCGATTCCTCACCCTCCTCTTCCTCCTCTTCATCTGCTTCTGCTTCGCCAACGGCTGAGCCTACCAAAGACGAGAACAAGCCGAAATCGACTACCACACCTGCCCCTAAGCCTGCGACTACCGAGGCTAAGCCGAAGCCTACTACCACGACTACGACTAAGCCTGCAACCACCCAGTCCAAGCCGAACCCGACTACTACAGCTTCACCCAAGCCTGCAACTACCGAGGCCAAGCCGAAACCCACTACCACGACTACGCCAAAGCCTGCAACTACCGAGGTCAAGCCGACTAAGATTACGACAACTACTAAGCCCACAGCTCCCGCCACAAAGACTTCAGAGGCCCCTGTGACTCCGACGAAGACTGCTGCCCCACCGTCGAAGGGGGATGACGAGAATGACAGCGATGATTCTGACGATGAAGATAATACTCTGAGCTCAGTCCTTGGCAACGATCTCATGAGTCTGCTGGGTGGTCTTCGTCATGCTAACCAGGTTGCCGGCGGTGTCGCCAACGGTCTAGTCAAGGGCCTCAGACATGGCAAGCGTAACCGCGTCTGAGCATTTGGGCCTTTCTTGACGGTTGACTTTGTCAATTCTTGTTATACTCTATTTTGATATCGAGTACCCCTTCTCCAAAGCTGAAATCTCATCACTGGATTGGTTAGATGCATATATGAATCTTCAAGGTGAATTTGTTATATCCGACACGTCTCCACCCAGCGCATGTCGTTCATCAGACTCTCGTTCAGCCCTGACCATTCTCCTTCTATCCACTCTTTAGTTTTATACCCATAATTTAATCATGTTACTCCCCCCAAGTTGCTATGGCCCTTGTCTTATTTGAGACAAGCCTGGAGTAGCAGGCTCTGACAAGGCCCCTAGAATCTATGGAATGCTAGGATCAAAGGAAATCGTAAAGTATATGAGTGAAAATTAGAGTCCTTGCAACAAGAACAGATTAAGAATTAGCATAAACATTCTATCGTAATGTGAAACACGTGATGATAATCACGATCCGCACTAATCAGGAAGGAGGCTGGAGCAGAACACCCGTCGTTCTTTCCTTCGAAACTCACACCCGGTACCTGTCAACTTCTAAAATCCATCATCTCCATTGTTTCTTCTCTTTCTCACTCAGCCTCCTCTTCTTCTTTGCTTGCAGCCAAACTGAACCGGCCCTTGGACACACCTCCTTCTTCATATTCAACCGTAACACGGGTCAAATGAGCAAGGAGATTCTCAATCCGAACCTCACCCTTATCCCGTTTGAAACGACCCAAATCATCAAGCCACTTGATTTTGTTCAAGGTGAAGTACACCAAAGCGATGACAATTTCGACGCCGATCGAAAAGCCCCAGATGCGCACAACAGTGACTATGTCAGTCCAGCCGTTGATGGTCTCAACAAAGTGGCTTTTTGGGCTGGTTTTCATGTTTTCATTGGTGAACCAACCAAACAAACAGAAGATGGTAGCCAGAACGTCCACACCGAGAATGGCTGTCACTAGGTGGATGGATGGCCAAGTGTCAATTCCGCGAGTGACGAAGATAAGCCAATTTTCAGTGAGCGCCACTTCCAAAAAGAGGACTTCTTGGATGGATCCCCAATTTTGAATGATACCGCCGGATTTCAGGAACATTGTTCCGCGGACGACCCAGGTGCCCAGTGCGAGTAACACGCCCAACACACACGAGATGAACCAAATCTTTGGGAGTTGCCATTCAACCGGCCTCAGCTCGAATGATGCGTTGTCATAGGCCACCGCAACTGTCGCCAGATCTGCAAACAATGCCAAGAAGACGATCAGCTCGACACGGATGCTTTCATTCAGAATGATCATCGCGGTCACTAGGTAAATTTCAAGGTGCAAGCAGAGCGCGATGCGGTATTGGATGTAAGACTTCATACGGTGGAAGATTTGACGTGCGACTTTGATCGAGTCAATGATTGTCGACAGCCCGGGCTCTAGGAACACGATGTCCGATGCTGACTGCGCGGCTTCAGAAGCCCCTTCGACGGCAATACCGCAATCCGCCTTCTTGAGCGACGGCGCATCGTTCACGCCGTCGCCAGTCATAGCAGTTAAGTGGCCCCGTTCTTGCAGCATCTGTACCACTTGATATTTGTGTTCAGGAAAGACCTCGGCAAAGCCATCAGCCTTTTCGACAAGATCGCTAGCCATAGCACCACTCAAACCACCGTGAATCAACTTGTCCGAGTTATACACCTTTGTGCCAAGGGCCAGCATCTTACAGGTTTCCTTTGCAATGGCAATCGCATCACCCGTCAGCATCTTCACGCTAATCCCGAGCGCCTGCGCCTCGCTAATTGTTTGAGCGGTATCCTCTCGAGGAGGGTCAAACATAGGGAGCATTCCGAGTAGAGCCCACTGTTCGCCTTCCTTTTGAACAGCCACGCCAAGAGAGCGGAACCCACGATGCGCAAATTCTTGTGCTTTAGCCTTGTACAAATCAGCAGTTTCCTTGGAACAGTTTGTCAGCTGAAGTACGGCTTTCGGAGCGCCCTTCGTGCATGTGTACCGAATGCCATCACAAGTGGCCACGGTAACAATGCGTTTGGACACTGGGTCAAAGGGTGTGAACTTTTCGGTTATCCATCCTCGACGCAAAATATCTCTTGCTCGTGGGTATTGCCTGAGCGTCAAGATTGTGACCTTGTCAATTGGATCCAGAGATTCAATATTGTGGGAGGACGCAAGTGCCGCAACAGCAAACATCCAGTCAACATCCACGCCTTCCGCAACGTAAGGATCGCGAATGCTCAATTTGTTCGCGGTCAGTGTACCAGTCTTATCAGAACACAAGATGTCGACGCCCTATTTTGATGTCATTACTTGAAATCAATCCATGCAAACGCAGACTTACCGCCAGGGATTCAATTGCAGTCAGCTTCTGCACAATCGCTTTCTTTTTCGCCAGATAGGCAGCACCAACCGCCATAGTAGTGGTTGTCACAACAGGAAGACCGACAGGTACGCCCACGATCAACAAAGCCAGGGTGTAGTCAAGCAAAGTCTGCTGAGGAGGCGAGGCAATGGGAATATTACGGAAGAATCCGCCGATCCATGCAGCAAGGATCCAGGCCATGACCAGAATCAAGAGGGCTGTTCCGATGTTATCCATGACGAGTTCGAAGTGCCCGGCGCCTTTGGCAGACTGCACCATGCTGGCAGTGCGGCCGACAAAAGAAGTCCGTGCACCTGTTTGAACAACAGCATAAGCTTTGCCACGCTTGCAGCCGGTGGTATAGAAAATCATATCACCCATGTAACGATCCACGGCAAGCGACTCGCCTGTGATGGCAGAGTGGTCACACGCCAAGATGGGAAACCCACGTCTACGAGCTTTCTGCGCCTGATGTTCGTCCTCGGCCTTAGCCTTTCCGTCGCCTTCGGCATTATCCTTTTCCCCCTTGGGTGCATCATCCTCCTCATCTGAATCCGACGCTCGGCCAAGCATGCCCTGCTCTTGGAGCTGGTTGAACTCTTCCCAGCCATGTTCATCCTTGACATCACAAATGACTCGGGAATCGGCCGGTACAACTTGGCCTTCGCCAACGACAATCTGAAGGGTTGGTCAGCAAGTAAGTCTATACAAGTCTAGGAACATTTCACGTACTACATCCCCCGGTACCAACTCTCGAGCAAGGATTTCCTGTTGCGTGCCGTCCCGGATAACTTGTGCACGCATGGCGATGTCACCTTTGAGGCTGGCAACCACATCGGCAGCCTGCTTCTCTTGGTACCAGCCCACTGCGGCGTTCAGGCAAAGGATACCAATAATGACGCCGAAGTCAACCCAGTCATGCAGACCTGCGGCAAGCAAAACAGCCAGTTCCATGACTGTAATTGGGTTAGAAAGACAGATAAGCAAGGCGCCAGCAAGACTCACCATAGAGAATTGGACCCTGAAAGTAGGAAAGGAACTTAGCAATGGGATTTTCCTTCTCAGAAGTCAACTCGTTCCACCCGGAACGACGACGGCGCACTGGAACTTCACTGCTAGGGAGACCCTCTCGAATATCGGTCATGGTCCAATCGTCAGGAAATTTGCCGATTTCATCTTTGACCTTCTTGACGCGTACTCTACGCTTCTTCCACGGAGAGTACCAGACCCGTTTCGTCACTACTTGACCGAGCTCCTGATTGAGTGCATTGGGGTCGTGGAAGGTCGACACATACTTGACGAGCTTGCCATATTCGTCCAGGCTGTTCCAGTCTCCGCTCAGAGACGCGCGAGAGATGCGTGAGCTGCGGCGAGCGTCGGAACGCCCGGCTTGGCCCTGGCTGGTCATTATAGTCTGTCTGTGTTGAAGAGATAAGTGCCCGGACTGGAAAGGTGAGGTCGAGATTACCTTCTTCACAGTAGTATCACCGATGACAGGAGCAACGATTTCGAATGAAGATCCAATGATACCAAATATGGTCAGTCTTTCAGTCACTCGTGTGCCACTGAACTCCCTGCTGGAGAAAGAGAGTAAGCAATCAACGAATTAGCTGAAGTTGCCGCAGTATCTTGCTTCCACCGTTTTGAGCAAGGAAAGAAGAATTGCTCCTGCTATGAGTTCCTCTCTCCCGACATGATCAAATCATGCTGACGTCGAGCCAGGAAGCCCTCGGAGACCTGGAGCTCTCATACCGAAGTGATTAATTATCCTTGTTGTTTTGGTCTTCCTGCTTGGTACCTGAAGGAGGAACAAGCCGGGAAAGTGGCATGACGAGCCGAGGACAAGCCCTAGCACTACCGTTGAATTGACTGCATGCAATATTGGCTCGACCTATCTGAATCGAGGTTGCAAGCCCTGACCTCGAAGTGGAACTGGAAATATGTAAACAAGCACCGGCATTGGCTATGAGCTGCAAGCTTTTATCCATGGATAATATGTCGGGTTCTCTCGGCAAGCCTTGTGGACCAGGCAACCAGGACAAGGCCTAGATCCGACCAGGGGATTTGATGCTGTACTGCAATGGTGCCATAATACATGCCGGGCCAGTACGTACTTCCACGATAGTCTGGTATCGAAATAATCAGGATTCAGTGGTCATCAGAGAGGCATATTTAATGCCGGGCCCTGCATCCCTCAGAAGTCAGCTTAGGCTTGAGCATATACAAATCAACTTAAAGCCTATTCCAGCTGTAGGGATGCGCAGGTACCCGGAAGTCACCACGCAGGCAGTCCCCGACGTCATCCGTGGACGATTCCGTTGACAGCCGGCCAGCGGACTTTGCATCATGTCCAGCTCATCCGCATGATTCGTCAGATGAACCTGATCAGACGGTTGGAATTCAACCAGAGAGCCTGTCAGTCTGAAGGGTAAGATTACAAGATACTTCATAATGACCGGCTTTGACAAAAGCTATGAAACACTGCTTTGACTTGTGAGTCTGTGATCTGTCGATATAGCTGCACGTGACCTCTGCAGCCCTACCTACAATGCCGTACATTGTACAAGCCTACCGCTGGGGCGCTCTCGTTAAAGAGCTTGAATTGCCGAGCCGGCGTGACGAAAGAGACTAGCCAGGTTGTCTTGCCTAATCTCTTTCATCACGCCGGCTCGGCAGTTCAGACTATTTAACGAGAGCGCCCCAGCGCGCTACATCAAGAAGAGACCCACCCGGCAGGTCCACAACCCTGGGTGCCACTGTGCCAGGCATACTGTTACGCCCCGAAGTGTGGCAGAATCAGCCCCTGCAACCAATGCGGCGGCACCGCCGACAACCATGACGGACCATTCGGACCGCTCTGCCAAAAGCAGCCGAGGTGTGCCAACTGCCACGGCCCCTACCGAGCAGGACACGCCCATTGCACCGCGGCACCTAAGCGTGTACCGAATGGATCATTCACGAATAAATCCATGAAATTCCTCGTCCTATACCTATATTCAATGAATTGAAAGGATATAAACAACTTTTTATTCGTCCATACCTTCATCCCTTTTCATAGACACTCATAAAACATGCTTCGCATCATAGTCCCTCACAACATCTATTTACTCTTGCCAGAAGGAATATTGAAGAAGACAGCAGGCGAGCCAGGAGAGTAGGGCCGATCAAGACGGTAGTAGCCCTTGCGATCGAACTGAATGATATCGCTCTCCTTAAGATCAGCGACATTGCAGTCAGCCATACCGGCCTCACGGAACTCAGTGTTCTTGTTGAGATAGTCCTCCAAGACATCATCCTCACCAAGGGAATCCTTGGTCAGTAGGTGGTCGAAGTCAACCAGCTCAACGGGGACAAGGTCCTGTCCCTCAGTTGCAAGCCAGGTAACCTTCTTCTCGGTCTTCTTGACATCACCGGCCATGTGCAGCTCCAGCTCGAGGTCAGTGATGATGCCGGTCTCGAGGTTGGTGGCGATCTTGCGGACGAAGGCATTACCCCAGTTCATCAGGGTGATCTCCTCGTCTGGCTTGAAGAGCTTGACATCCTCCTGCTCCAGGATGATCGAGCTGCTGTAGACGACCTTCTTCATGCCGACGGCGGCGTTCTTGACGTGCCGAGGCTTCTCTTCGCTGTAAGGTGTAGCGGGACCACCGGTGACGGTGGTCTTGACGACGTTCTTGTTGAAGATGGTGGTGTGGCGCGGGGCGATGGGGTCAATGTACTTCTTGTTAGTGGCCCAGATGAGACCCCAGTCGAAGTTGGTGACGGCCTTGGAGGGACCCTGCTTGAGGATGAACTCCCGCAGAGCGGGGATGGTCATACCACGGCGACGGATACCGCGGATAGTGGGGAAGCGGGGATCGTCCCAGCCCCAGACGAGACCGGTTTCAACCAGCTTGGTAAGCTTACGCTTGGACAGGAGAGTGCGGACGAAGTTCATGCGGGCGAAGTCCCACACTTGGACGTTGCGCATCTTCATGGTATCCAACATCCACTGGTACTGGGGGTTACGGTCGCGGTACTCGATGGTACGCAGAGCGTGGGTGACACCCTCCAGCGAGTCGACGATAGGACAGGCGAAGTCGTAGGTGGGGTACACCTTCCACTTAGTGCCGGTGCGGTGGTGGGGGGCCGGGTTGCAGCGGTAGATGACGGGATCACGCATAGCCTTGTTGGGGCAATCGAAGGAGATCTTGGCACGGATGCACCAGCGGAGACCCTCGGGGGTGCCGTTCTTCATCTCCTCGAGGTGAGCCAAGCTCTCCTCGGGGGAGAGGTCGCGACGTTTGCTAGGGAGACCGTCCCAACGCTGGGCGGCCATAGTCTCCTTATCGGTATCATCGGCGTAGGCATCACCTTGCTTGATGATCTTGACACAGTAGTCGAACAACTCATCGAAGTAGTCGCTGGTGTAGGTCATCTTGTTGGGCTTGATACCCATGAGGGCAAGGTCCTCGACGATGGCATCCTCGAACTCCTGCTTCTCGTTCGAAGGGTTGGTGTCGTCGAATCTAGTAAAGTCAGTTCACGGCTCTCGGAGGGGTGATGTTGATGTTGTTACTCACCTCAGGAGCATAGTACCATTGTACTTCTCGTGAGCAAAGTAGTCGTTGAGAAGAGCAGCCTTGGCGTGACCAATGTGCAGATATCCACTGAAACGAACAATGTTAGCCTTGAAAGTAGAATAATGCAGGTGGAACAACTTACGAAGGCTCAGGGGGAAACGGGTGACGACGCCGTTCTCGGTGTTCTTGAGCGCAATGTCGTAGCTAGCACCCTCCTTGGACTTGGCAACCTTCTTCTCCTTAGCCACCGCGTTCATAGACTCAACAACGCTGGCGGTCCAGGGGCAAAGCTCCTCCAAGAACCGATACCAACGGGTCAGATTCACAAGGGATCCCTTCTTCAGAGCCGCAACGGCGACACGGTTGCCGCGGAGAGCACCCCAAATAGCAATGTCGGGGGTAGAAAGAGAGTATCCGACGATGAAGGAGCGCATGAGGAGGTGGGTGTCAATGCGCTGAAGGACGGGATCGAGGGCCTTGAAATCAAAGGTGGTCAGGGAGTCCAGCTGAGAGATCCATTCGGCTTCCTATTGCGAGAGATATGTTAGTAATTCAGTCACGAATTATGACTCCGCGGGGGGTAAAAGGCGGGGGGATGGAAGTAGACATATAACTCACCACCTTGGCATCCTTGCCAGTCAGGTAAGGGAAATGCGCAGTAAGCTCCTGAATCACATTGGCAGTACCAAAGACAGCGTTGGTACCACTGGTAAGCTGGATAATGGCCTTGTCGCCATCCTGCAGAAGAGCAGTGTCCTCATAGGTGATGTTGATGGCCGGGTTAGGGCGGGCCTCATTGATGGAGGTGACAACAAGCACGACGGGCAGAAGAGCCGCGTGATTGGCACGAGTAGCCACTTTCAACTCGTATTGAGACATGGCGCAACAGTATGGAAGAAAAGCAGAGTTCCAATTTCTGGCGGGGCACATTATCTACAATCCAACCGGAAACAAGTTTATCCGAGCCCGACAGCTTTCCGGCAGAAAACAATTGCTTCAACCGGCCCGATCAGCTCAAATCAACGCCTGACAACATGTCGTCCTACGGCTCGATATTGCCCACTGCGGCACGCGGAATCCTCTCATCATGCCGGACTCCGCTGCGCGAGACCTCCATCACTCCCGTTCTCGCAACCTTCCAGCAGGTCCGAGGCCTTAAGAACAAGCCGAAGGGCAAGGGGAAAGTCCAGCCTGTCAAGAAAAGCAAAGGCCCCCAGGTGTACAGACAGAAGGATTTGAAAGATATGCCGCAATGGGCTCTGTGCGATGCCATGCGGTATGTACTCGACCCAATTCCTGGCGGGTAACGAACGTCAGTTCACCAGTTGACATCTCTACCAGATATATCCGAGCCATCGAAGTCGGCCGCGAGCCTACCGTTCAAAAATACGAAGTGCACATTCGACTGCGAACAAAGCGCGACGGCCCCGTCATCCGTAACATGCTCCGATTCCCGCACGCCGTCCAGACCGAATCCCGCATCTGTGTCATCTGTCCGCCCGGTTCCAAACAAGCCAAGGAAGCCCTAGCCGCGGGTGCCGTTCTCGTCGGTGAGGATGAAGTCTTCGAGGCTGTCAAGGCGGGCAAGATTGAGTTCGACCGCTGTCTTGCCCATCCGGACAGTTTGCCGGCGCTCAACAAGGCCGCGCTCGGCCGTATCCTCGGTCCTCGCGGTCTGATGCCCAGTGCGAAGACGGGTACGGTCGTGGAAGACGTCGCTGCCCGTGTGGAGATGCTCCGTGGTGGTACTGTGTACCGTGAGCGTGATGCTGTTATTCGTCTGCCGATTGGGCAATTGGGCTTTTCCCCGGAGCAATTGCGCGACAACTTGCGCGTCACGCTGGACCAGATTAAGAAGGATGCTTCTGCGTTGACTGACCGTGTCAACAAGGAGATCTATGAGGTGGTGAGTACTTCGATTGAGTTGGTCCTGTTTGGAAACCATTTATTAACGCATTGCCCAGGTTCTGAGCTCCACCAACGGCCCTGGATTCTCACTGAACGGCGAGTTCCGCAGTGAAACCTCCCCCGAAACCTCCGCCTTGACCGGACTGTAACATATTCAATTTCTCTTATATCCTTTGGCGTGTACAAATTTATTGTTTTATTAGGAAAGGACAAGGTGTATCATGGTATCATTGTTGAATTAGAGACTTTATAAAACCCAACGCCAACGCTATGTATGCAAAGCCAGTGACGGGTCCCCAGTTGGCCAGACAAAGCATGAATTTCTTACAGCTTGAGGTTCTTCAGCGCAGCAACAGCACTGACATCCTCACCCATCAAATCGTAGAGGCGCAGAATTGCCATGGTCCTGCCGTCGCGATTTACCTTCTTAGCACCTGCCGCAGTAGCCTGCTCCAAAGCATTCTTCAAATCCAGCAGCACCGTCGACTTGATCTTCGCAACCCGCGGCTGCTGCGCAAGCAGGAAAGGATGATTCTCGCCCACCCGGGCAGCTATCGAAGTCAAATAGACGAACTTCTGCGCATGTCGTTCCATCCTCTTCAGTGAAATCCCCGCCGACCCATCGGCCAACTCATCGTCATCGTCATCGCTCTCCCCGCTGTACAAATCAGACTCCGTATCCGATCCATCTGATGCGACACCTTCCCGCGGTGACTTATCCGCTATCATCAGCCTGTGCTCCAATTCCTCAACCCGGTCCGCATAGTCCAGTAACTCCTTGCCAACATCGGCATTCGTCCGCAGCCGCCGCTTCTCATTCAATAGTTCCTCCACTTCCTTGCGTCGCGCCTCGACCTTATCCCGAATCGACGTGACATCGCGCTGGAAGGAGAGTACGCCGACTTTTACGCCTTCGACTTTTTCTTCCCCGCCGCGCAGCGCGGTGCCTAGTGAGAGGAAGTCCTGGTAGTTCTCATTGACCAGATCCAGCAGCTCTTTGTTTAGAGATTGTTCGAGTCCGCGCAGTTCTTGGCGTAGATCTTCGAGGCTTTGGTGGCGATTTGTTAGGGATGCGAGGAAGGTGGATGGGTCGAAATCAGGGGCCAGAAATGAGGTGCGGGATAAGGGCTCGGGGAAGGGGAGACCGGAGGGGTCTTCGTCGAAGTCGGATGAAGACGAGTCGGTGTCGCCGTACTAGAGGAGGTTAGATGAGGATCTCTGGGGGAATTTGGGTCATTGCGTACCTGGTGCCTGTCCATGTTGTGAGGTAACGTGTGGACTTGTGTCGGGTCGGGCCTCGAGTGAATGGCCGGGGAAACGTGGTGCTGGTCTTGGCGTATCAATTCGACCTCGACTCCGGCTATTTGACTTAACACACTTGGGCACTGACACGGCTTTGTAAATGCCTGGACTAGGAAATTCAACCTCTATTTACTAATTGCAAATTATCAACTTGCCTCTATACTGTTGCAAAAAGATCCAATCTCGAACATAACGCTGATCACTCATTTGCATCGACAGCCATACTCAAGAGAAGTTCCCCTCATCCCAATCAACGCAACAGATTCTACTCAGACTTAAAGCCTGCCAACGCATGCTGGAATACATACATACTACATTGCGCATGCGACCTGGATACAGTCCCGTGAGCCAAACCTAACCCTCTGAGCCCTGTACCTCCCAGAGCGGGGTCACCCAGCGTCTGCGCTGTCAACAAGCTGTGCACTGGCGACGGTCAACAACTGTACAAAGATGGAACCACAAACCCTCCCCAGTATCCGATCATCCTCTTCCATCTTCCCTCGCCAAAGATGGTCTCAACGGTCCCAATCCACAACATCCCAAGTACCCCCAACTACAACCTCACAACACAACTCCGCTACGGGGTATCGCACTCCAGCTCTCCGCCAGCGAACTACTCCCCCGAGACCCCAATCCCAATCTCAAGCAAACCCCTCTGAACAAAGACCATCAATACCTACAGCCCCCGTCCTCGTCAGAGCATATTCAGGCGAACAAAATAAACCAACACAACAACTTCAACCACCCATGTCATCCGCCCGTCGCTTCTTCCCCTTCTCCACCCCCAGACCCTCTACATCCCGTCCATCCCCATCAGAACAGATAATCCTCCCCTCAGAAAAAGACTTCAGTATCGAAAGTATACTCCAAGCCATCGACCCCGATATCCGAAGCACACTAGACTCCATCGCTGAAATATGCGGCCGGAGCAAGCTAAGTCTTGCAAATGAATACAGCAGTCACATCGCCCCGCTAGGTGAGATTTGCGCTACGCCGAGTAGTCTTGACCCAGTCGAGGAGGTTGTGCAACCTGCCCATAGCCCAGGGGAACGGCGAGTCGATGATAGTATCGCCGTGACCGAAGAGGGGAATTCGAATATGGATTCGAATATGAATATGAATATGAATTTACCTGATGTTGGGTTGGATATGCATCCATTCTCATTTCATCGGTATCTCGAGACGTTGCGACATACCGCCTCCATCATGGAGGATGGAGATGGTGCGGAGCATGAGCACTCGCACTCGTCGCAGAGGGAGATGGATATGGAGATACGCCGTCCGCGCTCTCCGGGTATGAACTCGCAGGCGGAGACTGTTTTGGCGATTCGTGAGATTGCCCCGCTTGCAAGGGAGATTGTCGCAAGGCCGAGGCCGAAGGGGAGTGGACGGGATCTTTTGGGCGGAATTGGGTCCGGGTCCGGGTCCGGTGGGGAGGGAGGTTCGGTGAATATGGCTACGCCGGCTGTTGTTTCGGAGGTTTATTTGGCGGCTAGTGCGGATGATTTGGTTTCTGGTGATTCGGGTGGTTTGGCTCCGACTGCGGTGGATGGTCATGGGACTCCTGGGATTGGTGTGGGATACTCTAGTTCTGAGATTATTCATTCTCTGCTTGGGTGGTTGAAGTGGAGGTCTGGTATTGTTGGGACTGGATCTAGTCCTGCTTTGCTTTCTGCGGAGGGTCGGCTCAGAGCTATGCTGGATCGTGTGGAGGGTCGGGGTGTTCACTCTGCACGAGAAGAAGAGATTCGACGGTGACTTGATTATGTTGGGCCTATATGGAGTATATGATTCCTACTATGAGATATGATAATGACTGATGTTTGATGACTGGGTACGAGGTCGTTGTTGACTATGAATGACCGGAGTGGAGAAGTTGCGTCTGTGGTTGTCGGCCTTTGACATGCAACCTCATGTTTAGCGAATTCTAAAACCTTACAATCTTCCTACTCTCCGCAACTGCCATATGAATGGGGTTTTTTCCAATTGACACTAGGGTACTCGAGGCAAATGAGTGAAGCCTACGAGATAGCCACTGAGATCAGCGTAGATCCATGGATAAAATCAAGCAGTGGCCTGAACCTCCAAACGCTTGTAACCACCACCCTCAGCAACCTCCTTCTGCAAAGCCGCCATTCTCTTCTGATCACCAACAGGATCAGCCGAATCGCCCTCAAGTTCCCAAGAAAGGAAGTCATTCGTCCAATTCGCCACGAAACCCTCGTCCAGGATCCCCAATCTCTTCCCGTAGTTGGTAACCTTCATCCAATCCCGGGGCACATTCTTCAAATCCCTCGAGAAATAAGCAAAAGACCTCTCAAAGATCTTCCGATTAACAGCGCTACCCATCGCAGGCTTCACATCAACATACTCCTCATACGTGCCGGCAGGATCAGCCAGCACGGCATCGGTAGCCCGCTTGACAGCCCGCATGAACGCAGCGACCTTCTCCTTGTTCGCGGCGATGAAGGCATCGTTCGCGATGTACAGGATGGAGCAGAAGCAGCAGCAGCCTAGTTCGGCGAGCTGGTCGATGCGGAGCATTTGGACTTCGGTGCGGGCGCGGCCTTGGGAGTGGAGCCATTCTTCCAGCTCGACCATTTGGACGTTCTCGAGGCCGATGCCGGCGTCGATGGTGCCGTTTATGATGGCCTTGGTTATGTTCATGCCGCAGCGGACGGCGGTGTAGTCCGAGGCCGTCATGCCGTAGTACTTTGTCAGTTCGTCAATTTGGATCTGGTCCGGTTAGTTGGAATTTTGACTCTTGATGTTGGTTCTTGGCTGGTTGGGAGGTGATTACCTTGCCGAACTCGCCGACATAGCCGATGCGCTTGCCCTTCAGCGAGCGGAAGTCTTCGGTTATGCCGCTGGACTTCAGGTAGACGACTCCGGTGAAGGGCTCATCCAGGAGAGAGCCGATCGAGGTCACTGGGAAGTTGCGGGCTTTGGCCTTGTTGGTATCAGTATGGGATACATTGAATACTGGTGCCATGGGAAGTCTGGGATAGTACGCACTGCCAGGGTGTGAATCATAGCTTTGAAACCCATGTCAACCTTGCCGCTACCGATGATCTCGGTGACATCGGAGGGGTCGTTGGGCTCGAGGAGAGCCACCTTGAGACCTTCATCCTTGAAGTAACCTCTAGCCTGGGCGAGGTAGAGGGGAGCGTGGTACGGAGTTGCGTGCCTTGAAGAAACTTAGCCAAGTCGAACTACAGATTGAGTCCCACAAGGAGAGACTGCAGAAGCTGAATGAGTCTGGGAGATGTTAGCATACCAGTTGGTCAGGAAGGTGATCTTGTCGGTGGCCATGATGACAACGAGATCAAGCTAGTAAATACTGGAATGGGTCAGCATGTCTGGGAGGAAGCATCCAGCCCTGCTTGCATCCCTTTCCCATCAATTGGGTCAATTGGACAGGGACAAGATGGTATCAGCAGAGCCAGACGCAAATCACAAAACAGGGGAACAATCAGAGTCACGCATGTCCTTTCGCTAGTATTGTCTAGATCAAGTTTTGACAGTATAATCTCAGAACAGCCAGCCAGTCGAAGTGAAAGGAAGCTTCCAGGAAACCTGATGGCCTTTCTTCCATTCGACTGGCTGGACTGAACACCTGTCATGCGTGGGCAACGACTGTTATACTAAGAACAAATACCTTGATCCATCTCTTCATCGTAGCGAGGACTTTGTCCTGCAGCCCCGCGGGGCATTGGACCTGCGCGGCTCCATGGAGAGTCGTACCGGTGGTAAGACGTGAGTTGATTGACTTAGTTTGGAAATTCGATGAGGATGTTGGGAGGAAGAAGGAGGGTTGAGACGAGTGGAGGGGTAGAAATAGCGAAAGTACGATACGGTCAGATGATTCATAGACCTTTCTACGGCAGCTCACCGGGACGAGGATCCTCGGGTGAGGTATTTTTAATTTATGCAGTAATCTTTGAACCCTGGAACGGCTTCAACTCTATTTCGTCCATTCAACTCCGATGCCAACCGGATTGGGAGTGGAGTCGAAGGAAACAGTCGGAGATCATCCCTCCGCTTGGCTTGAAGCATATGAAATGTGCTCACTCATAACGATCTCAATTCATTCATAGTGGAGTTACAAACAGACATAGGCTTCAAATGCACTGCAAAACAAAGAAGAAAGGAAAATATAAAATATAACGGGAAACAAACGGGGATTAAACAAGTACACATGACGTCAAGTACACGGTGAGGCTGTGTCCACTTCAACGAGGACAAGGGACCAATTGAGATGAAAGTTAAAATAAGGCACAGTGAAGGTTCCAATACCCTCGGGTAAGAAGTCCGGCAGAAAGGACTGAGCTCCTACTGCGGGCTTTGTTGGCCATTGACCGATATACTGTCCAACGGTGATGCGGGTCGGTCTCCCTTATTGCGGGTTCGCAGTGTGAGGGGGAAGTGCTCCTCGGGCTCCTCTTCTTCACTGTAAGATGTGTTAGTGCTGTCAAAGATACTAGGGGGAAACAGAATAGAACGTACGGCAACTTCCAGGCAATATAATCTTCAGTGCTGAGCCCCTCATGGCCTTCCTGTAGAGAGGCAAAGTCGCCGGGGGTCATCATTCCAGAGCGGTCCCGGGGGATCCCGGGATAGAAAGCGGGCGAGAGACCTTGTGGTCCGTTCCTCCAATGATATCAAAGTAATCCTCTTCACCCTCGAAAGAGGACGGGTAGGCTAGACAGGAAATTAGTTGTGATCATTCAAGCACCGGTGAAAAATATCAACATACCTCTCCTCAATGCCAGCTGGCGCGCCTTGACATATTCTAAACCCATTCTCTTCCAGTCGAGCAAGTCACTCAAACGCTCCGTGCGGTTGCGCTGGTTGATACGCTGGCGGCGACTCTTCTGGGTGAAATTGAACATAAACTCAGTCAGTTGGTTCACCGAGTCGTCAACGCCCTTGGCGCGGCGGTCAACGATATGAATTCCGTAATCCGAGGAATTTTCAATCAATTCCTCCATATAGCAACCAAATCCAGACAGGTTGGTGGTGATGCTGGGCACACCCATCACGGTACATTCGGCAGGAGTGTATCCCCACGGCTCATAGTAAGAGGGGAAGACACCCATGTGTGTACCGCGAACAAAATCGTCGTAGTCAAGCGGCAAGACGGGGTTAGCGGAGTTGAGGAACTCGGGGTGGAAGACAACCTTGACACGATCGGACGAGTGGTTGAACAACTGGACCCGGCGAATCTGGTTCAGGATGGGATCCTCGTGGTCATTGATCATATTGTGAGTCACAATAGGGGGAAGACCGTGACGCTTCATGCCGAACAAGCGACGACGAAGCATAACGCGATCTTGACTGGTAATTAGATCTTTCTCGTCAGGCATGTTGTCACCTTCCTTCCAGGCAAGGCAGCGTTCGTACATGCGCTTGCCGATGCCCTTCTCGATATTCTCGACAGTATCGCGCAGGGATTTGACAACGGCCTGTCCTTTGAGCGATTCCACTGTCAGCGATGAGGTCTGCGCCGGCATGATAATGAAAGCAACGACGGTCATGGTTGACCCAGCGGACTTTAGGCGATGGTTCAGACGGGCCAGCCCTTCAATGAACATATCGACTCCCTTATTGCGGAATTCATAACGACCCGCAGTGAAGAAGTAGAGAGTATTATCCAAATCAAAGTCATTGTGACCGTAGAAATGACCCCGAACAAAGTCGTTGATCTTCTCCTTGGCCTGGGAGTGCAGGTTCTGGAACTCATGCATGGCAGAGAACTTCTTCACATTCAGACCGTTGGGCAGCACGCCGTCGGGTTTCCGCTTCAGCAGATGCTCGCTCTCGAACGCGGTGATATGCGAGACCGTAGTGAATACGTCACAGGAATGAGTAGCAGCCCGCTCAATGCAGTAACGGTGGTAGATACCGCGCTTTCCGGCCTCCGCATCCACATCGAAGTACTGAAGGTTATTGTAGAAATCAACGGAGCCAGCACAGAGATAGCGACCCAGCAACGTTGCGTGAGTAGTAAAGACAGTTGTGAGGTCCATGTGGCGCTTCTTGGTCAGAGGTAGAGCGACACCAGCCAACCATTCATGGAAATGGGCAATGACCGCCCGGCGACGATCGTGGGCAATATACTATAGCGAGCATGATCAGATTGGGTCTTTAGCTATCGCCGTCACTAGAACATACCTCTCCCAAGAACCAAGCTACCAAGTATCCAAAAACAATAGCCTCATTGGTCTCATTATCGCCCGGCGGGGAGGGAATGGCCGAGGAAGTCCAAAGATCGCCCTTCCACTCATCCAACCACTTGTAACCAGTACCGGTGTCAATGAGAAGCACTCGGGGTGCTCCCTCAATCAGCCAGCGACCATAGATCATCTCAATGCCCCGTTCCTTCATGGACTGGATTGTCTCTCGCAAAGCCGGGTTCGACGGCGTCAACTCCTCGACCTCCACTGCGGCGGAAGCTTTGTTGAGCGGACCGATCAAAGTGTACCGCTCACCGTACTCCGCGGTGGTGACTGGAGCTTTGGATTTGAGGACGGAGTAGATCCCGCCCACACGGTTGGCCACTTCAGTGGCCACCTCGAAGAGCATATGGTTGCGCACATCGCGCTTGATGGGTTCTCCGGAATCCGACATGATATCCAATTGAGAATATCTTTCCTCTTCGCACACAAGCGAAAGATAGAAAGAAAAGGGGAATAGAAATAGAAACTAGGAGAAAGAGGAATCGAGGGGAGGGGGGGCAACCGTAACAACCTTGGAAGAGCTGTCCGACTCGGTCTGTGCGGGGAGAAGTGGAGTTGGGTATGGACCTGGACCAGGATCTGGACTATTGGAGTGGCTGGAGATGGGAGGATGGGGGAGGGATCGGGATCTGGGGGAGAAATTGTAAGATGGAGGTCAAGTTAAGAAGAAAGAGAAGGACAATGCAAGTGTCCCATTTCTTATTCCGGTGTGTGTCTTGAGTTTTTCTCCGGACTGGTTTTACCGGGGCGTCACCATTTTCTCTGGCTGTAGGCTAAGAAAGGACCAGACGTTGGGAAATTTCGCCCGAAAGCTATGTATAAAAATAGTTAGAGCCACACGCTAGCAGAGATTTCATACACCACTATCTATTAGTATCCTTAGGTCATTCTATATAGTATTCCGAAGAAGATTGAGATGAAGATATCGGTACCTGAACATGTAACTGTAACTGCGTAGTAAAAAAAGTGGAATCGGGCCGACCGCGGCTCTGTGTTCTTTTGGTTTTTTTCATCGGGGGCGGTTTTGACATTTTCGATTTGACTGTTTCTGATGTGTTTTTCTCAAATTTACGGTTATTCCAATATTGTATCCTGATCTCTAATACTTTCTCGTATTTCGTATACTGCGTATGCATTCCTTCGTTAAGCTCTCCAATTCCCAACTCGGGGTCCGGGGAAAGATGATCCAGTGACGTCACTGGCAGTCGACGGGCTCCACTGGGCGTCGATGAGAGTTGCGATCTACAGATTGGCTTTTCTTTCTACAGACACTCCTACTTATGGAGGGTGTCTTGGATGATCTCAATGGCTTGGGACTAACCTGCAATTGCTACGCAGTATGCATACGGAGTACATTGGTGTGCATCCTATACTGCGTAAGCAAACTACATTTACTTGTCTGTTTGTGCTCAGAAGTTAGGGCTTACCTCGGTCCGGGTCAACCTCATATTCAACAAGCTATCCAGGAGGCCCATATCAAAGGTGTATGCTACAGTTGGGTCAATCCTGGTCCCTGTGACTGCTTCGATGCTTCCAGGTTATCTTAGGTTGTTTGCAACAATGCCAGAAACATCTGAGACCAGACGACCCCCTTTTACCATGCGGCGTGCGCTGCAGATGACTCTACATGGAGACTGTACTACATTCTCAAGGCTACAGTTGACTCATTAACAATGGCACCATGTCAACAAAGACTCGCTCGGTGATTATACAACTTGCTAACAAAGTTACAAAGAACCTCAATGATTTCATTTTCTGTTTGTTTCCCATCCCCATTGTCATTGGAACCTCTCATCTGTTGTTGTCGATTCTAACCTTGGGAATTCCGATAACTCGTGTACCACCTTCGGGCTTCAAACAAAGACCCATTGATGTCGATACCGGAGCCCTCAAGATGGCATTTTTACCAAGAGATGATAAATTGGGGGCATCGAGCGCTGAAGCTGGGGAAAAAGATTCTCTCTACAGCCTCCCTCTCCACGGCAGTTTCCTGCCTCTATTTTTCTTTTCTACTTTCAACCTGTCCGATGAGCCATGTCTGAAATCAGAGTGGTCTTGCGCAGGCGTTCGGTCGCTAAGCGGTGGCTGAGGAGCTGGGTCTTCACACCTCTAGGTAACGTGAAGATCAAGCTGATCAACAAGATCGAGCGCAAGCGGTATCGCAGCATCCCTGACGCTGAACTCAAGAAAATGGTGCTGGATGCGCTCACTGATCACTATCCAAATCGGCGCTTTCGGAACGACAGTCGTGCCGGCACGTTGAGCTCGGGTAGAACGTCCATCATCAACGATGTATATAACCTCTCTGTACTAGAATTAGGGCTTATGTCCCCGGGAAGGAAAGATCGTCTCCCAGAGCGGTCATTCAGATGGGGAAAGGGAATCTGCCCCAGAACTAAACAAGTCAAGGCGGTTACACTTGCCGTGGCAACTGTGCAGCCGCAGGACGGCCGTAGCAGTTGGGGTCGCGGTGTGAACGAGCCCGTGTTGAGGGTTTTGAACCCAGATTGGCCGTCCTCAGGCAGTGAAGGAAGTGTGGAAAATCCATCTCTTATACTCGCATCTAAGACTGAAAGCTCTCCAGTCGAGCTTCCCGTGATTGCCCTGACAACACCGGACGCGCAGCAGCCACACCTCAGCAATGAGGACGCGCTGTTTGCTCAACCAGAAACCATCTTATCTTCTGGAGTCGATCGATCAAGTCGTCCCGTTGTTGCAGCAGTTGATGCCGTCCCTCGTCTGCCAGATTTATACTTTGTATCTCGTCCTACCATGCCTTTATGCTGTTCCATTACCCAGACTCTCCGATACTCCAACTCAGCCATGCTCTTTGAGCAAGGAGTTTGCTCTTGTTCGACATCCTTACCGGCCGATATTAGTTCCGATCTCTGTGATCTCCTATCTACCTTTACGATCAACAACCGCGAACTTCCTGATTCTCCCACCAAGGACAGCCCAAGTCGACGGCACAGAACACGAGATGCATCATGGCCTCAGCCGCTGAAGATTAGCAAAAGCCAGGACTGCCTCCGTGATAAAATCCAAAATGGTCCCCTACCACCTCTCCCTGCGCGCCCACACCACCAACACCACGAGCGGGACGCGGCTTCGCCAACCGCCCAGCCATACAACCTCCGCTACAAAGTCCAACATGGCTCACTGCCTCCTCTTCCCCGGCATGACTCTCACTTCACCGAGCTGTCCCAGCTCCTTTCAGGTGCCCCCAGTTCACCTGAACCAGACACTGTACCGGAGCCTGACACATCGAGCGATCTACCGTCACGAGAGCTGGCATTGAGCGGCCCAGCTTCCAGTGCCCGCTTCAGCTGGGCAAGCTCACAAACTGAAATCAATGTGCAACAATCCACTCATGCTTCCCTCGGCTCCAGCAACCGACAAACAACATCGCTCTCATTCCCTCACCAACCGCCCCCGGGCGATCGCACTCAGCACCGCCATACTATTGAAGACCTACCGCCCTCTCTCAGGGTTGGACCGCAATCGGGTCAATGGCAGCAAGACACAGTGTCGCAACTACCCGATGACTCGGCGTCTGGTCCTCTTGTCGACCGCCCACCTACCTCCGCGGTAGGCCCGCTGTGGTCCGCTGGGTCTCTAGAGGCCATGCTTGCCGTCCCGGTCTTCGACTACTACATTTCTATTCAACCTCTGCTAGACGTGGCTTTGTGCTTTGGTGCTGGTGCTGTGGCTAAGGCGCGCCGCCGTAGAGAAGAGTGAGAGACGATTGCACCGCGAGTGTCGAAACATTCATGTCTTGCGTAATTTGACCTATCAGCGCTTCTTGATACCCTTTCTAAAGAAAACAAAATACATGAGTATCTTCTTTTGCCGACGAATGTCTGTTATTAGTACCGAAATGGGAGACAGCTGGTTCCGTCGACATACTGCGTAACCCGAGCCCAGGTTCGTTCGGATGAACAACTTCAGTCTTCCCCCACTCTAACAAGTAATTGTGTGATATCAAATTGCGTACTCCGTAGAAGTCTTGAGATATCTATTCCACGGGTTCCAGTAGAATTCCATTCTCTTCCACCTGCACCCCCCAGACCCATTTCCAAGGTGGAAGCTCCCAGAGCTCATCGACCATGAAATCATGGCCCCACTATGACCTCATCATTCTACGTCACTCCCGAACACCGCGACTAAAGAGCCGACTATAAGAACAAACATAGAAACCATCACAACCTTTTTCTCATCACAAATCAATCAAAGCTTCAAAACAAAACCTTTCCTTACACTCAACTCCCACCCAACTCCCACAAAACATTCAAAATGGTCCGCGGCGCAGAATACGACAACGGTGTCCCCCAGAGCGACAACCCAATTGACAACGGTCCCAACAAGGCCCACGGCACCGGCAACGAGGTTCGTTCCAATTGAACATCACACGCCATTCAGTGCAAGAAACAACAAAAGCTAACTCATGCATAGCCCGCCGACCTCACCCGCTCCCACAAGACCGCCCCCATGCCTGAACAGTCTGGCTCCGGCCGTGATGTCTACCCCGGTCTCCCCACTGCTGGCTCAGATCACCCCCACGGTGGAGCTGCTAAGCCTGTGTCGCTTGATGAGAAGAATACTGCGGGCAAATAGGCTGTACCTTTTGCTTTTATGATACCTGGTTTTGTTGATGATGGGTTTTATGTATGATTATGGTTGAGGAGTTATTATGCATACATGATGATACGCTGGTCGATACCGTTCGAAATTAAGTCTGGTACTTCCATTTTTGGCAATATCATATTGTTGAACTATCTATCAATTTGTACTGCGTAGTTCGTAGATAGGTCTTTTTGAGGATGAGGCATGGTCAAATATCTCACCTAGATGCTCCGATGACTTTCGAGCTCGACCACCCAGGGCCCCTACATGGCGTAGATGTCTTCGCTTATACATGCACTCTGGATATTAGCGAAGTAGCTGCAAAATGGTTCAGGAAGGACGACGTGACGTTTTTGGTTCCTTGTCTAATGTGGAGGACGGGTTATAATGGAATACGAACGACAGAGAGAATCAAGAATCAGACATCTCATTCATGTCCACAACGCCGGGCTAGCTCTATGATGCGACGCGGAATGATTATGTAGTAGCAGCAACTGACAAGTGTAGACAAGAAAGGAAACACGCGGAAAGGAAACTATATGTATGATGATCAATGTACAAGCAAGTACACAGAAAGCAACTATCAAGACTTGGTCGAGTCAGAGCCATCGTCCTGCTCCTCTTTCTCAGTCGCCGAGGAAGATCCCTCAACCTCGTTGGGGATAGTCTTGCCGCCCATGAGGTCAAGGAGCTTATCGCCGACCTCGCTGGCGCCTTCGATCTTGCTCAGCTTGCTTCGGAAGTGCTCGATGTCGGCTAACATCCTGTGATTTAGTCAGTATCGGCCAGCTTGACATTTCGAAAATTTGGAATCAAACTAACCTCTTCTTCCCTGCCTCCGTCTGTACATCAGCCTCGTCGAAAGCCTTCATCCATTGATCGCGGTAGTTGTGGAACACTGGCACCATGATCATGCCGACTGTCATATCGGGAAGGTGCTTGCTCAAGACACGGTGTAAAGTGCCAGTCTCCTTGGCCAAGGTCTCCATGTAAGGATTAACCGCCGTAGACGTACCCGCGGCATCCCAGTCGATCTTCTTCATCGCGTTGACGTGCACGGAAGAACGTGAGCTCATAATCTCCACCAGCTTCTCGTGAATACCACTCTGGTGTTCTTGGCACAGACGCTTGACTTTGTCGAACTCCGCCGTCAAAGGGTTGGCTTGTCCGTGACGACGGACGAATTCGCGCACGTAAGGAACCAAAGCAATGACAAAGCTCAAGGCTTGCGATGACAGCGCGAGATGCTTGGTGGTGATGTTCTTCAGGCCTGCACTGCGGGTAGCACCAGCGCCAAGAATCAGTTGCGACGATCGCGAATTGAATAGCTTCAGAATATCCAGTAAATGTGGTGCGATATCCTGGATCATGCTGGGGATGTTCGACATGAGGAATTCAAACTCTTGGATGCTACGCATCATTGCGACAGCAGAGTCGGGCAGGATGTATTTCTGTTCATCAATGATGGCTGTGCGATTCTTAGTCTTGTCGGTCCCGTTTGCAGAATCAGCGGGCTCTTTCTGCTCATTGTCAGCGGGCTGAATCCAGATCTTGGAAACTTCCACCCAGGCCTCGACATCTTTAGTGCTTGCATCCAGGATACGGGTCAGGATGATGTTCTCGTCGTCGTCAAAGTCTCGCGCATCCCATCGATCAGCATCCATGACATTCACAATTTGGTGGCGCTGACCATCCCCGAATCGGGTGATGAAGTCACGGATCTGATTTCCGACAATGGTCTTGAGTGCAGTACCGCCGCGTCCCGAGATCGCCTCACACTCGTCGGCGAACAGGCGGTTGAGAGTGAAGTACTTGAGGAACTCCTCTTTCGAAAGCTGGGCAGTCTGTTCGGATCGTACCTTCAGCACCTTGGTTATCTGCGACTGGGCAATATCAACCGCCTGACCGAGCAGGCTGGACATATCCAAGACCTGGAGAATCTCATCTTGGGCCATGTCAGAGGCTGTTGACCCGATCTGTGGAGACTTCACGGCCTGATCAATACTTTGTGGGTTGGGACTCCGTGGTGGTGACATGACCCCGGAAGCCGGCGAATTACCCAGGCCGCTAGCAATATCCAGGAGAACTTTGACTTGGACGCTGAGTCGCCTGAGCGATTCACTGATCCCGGTGTAGACATTCAGCAACATTGCATAGGCATCATCTGAATCGAGTGCGCGCAGGTTGCGAGCAAGAATGGAAGATTTCTCTTGCTGGCTTAGCTGATGACCGCCATGTGTGGACAGCGACACCATGGATTCATTATCGTCATCACTAGAGCTGGGGAGATGTTTCCGGATAAGGCCCTTCATTTCTCGTAAAACTGCGCCTTTGAAAGAAGTCGCCGCTGACATAGTATAGTGAGCACGTGCGAGTCCATTGAGTTGGGTGTTCAACTGCGATCGCAGCTCGTTATCAAAGTTCATGTAGGCAGGAGAGACCGATATCCGGTTAGCACCCCGCTGTCGTTGGAATGAACTGCCCCAGCGCTGCAAGGTCACGTTCGAGGGCACATTTTGAACATGCCTTCGTAAATCTCCCAAAAGATCGTTCAGGAACCGGGTTTCATAGCCCATGCCAATTCGTTGCCGGAGTTGTGCTAGATCGTCGGACGCTCCCTCAAGGGCTTTGATACCTCGCAGGTCGATAAGACGTCTGGGAGCCCCCTCTTCATCCTTCGCGGCGGCACGGTCGGAAGTCTTCTCCCCTGCCATCAGTTTATCGACTTCCTCAAGCCCATCGGCAGCCTCTTCAATGTCACCCTGTTCCACTAGCTCTTCACATCGAGAGACCGATTCGACCACATCCCGCAGCTGAGCGACGGCAGCTGCCAACATCCGTACATTTTCTCTTCGTCGTCTTAGGTTGACAATCTTCAGACCGCCCAGAGCCATTTCTTTATCGATTTTCTGTAAATCCCTCCTCAGTATCTGTATACGATTGACCGAATCAGCCGCTTCCGCATGCAATTCCCGGAGCGAACCGAGTGCAGTGAAGAAGGATTTTGATGCTGTTGAGATAGACGAGATAAGATGGATCTCCACAGTATCCATGTACCAGGAAAGCTTCTCTTGCAGAATAGCGTTCGTTGCCAGCGCCTTTCTTCCTGTTTGTGCTGGCTCCACAGCTAGTCCATTCCCATGTTTGTCGTCCTTGGTCGGCGGCCTCGGAGGTCGTACCACGTCCGATTTTTCAGACACCACGTCGAATGTACGGGGGTTCTCCAGGCGGAAATCTTCGTCGAAGTAGACCGGGGGGATGGTAGATAGAGGTGTTACTGCCGGTGCGCGGCCACGGCCACCGGAGGGGCGTCGGCCGCGAGTGTCATATGGTGAGGATGACCTTGAACCGGTTGAAATGGCCGAAGACCTTCTCTCGAGGGACCATGGCATTAATGAATCGCGGTCGGAATCTGGTTTCGGAGACTTTGCTGCCTGCGCCGGCTGGGCCTCCTCCATTGCGCCTTCTTTTGGCTGTTGAAATACATCGTACAGACCTCCCACTTGCGCAAGATACGGCTGGAAGACTTTAGCATCCACATGTTTGATGTTCGTCAAGGTCACTGGAGGTATGTCGCGAGATGATGGAGGTTTGAACCCGGTAGACGAGGCGGCACTCTGGGCCGTTAGACCGGTGCGGATTATTGGGGGCTGGAGGAGAGTTGAAATGGCTACATAGATGTCAGCAGGTCAATCAGAAAGCATCATGGAATCCGACTCCACAAACCATTCTGTCCGCACTCCGCGATCGAGCCATGATGGTGGGAAGAGTCAAGGACACCTCCAATGCTCACGATTGAGCTTGCGGTCGATCCTCTCCTCAGGGGAAACCGCTGAGGGGGCACGCGCGGAGATCCCAGCTGACTTGCTGAATAAGAGATTGAAGGTGACGAGACCCCAGATGCCAAGCTGTCAATTGATTTCCGTTGACCGTTTGACGACATGGCTGTCACGAGCCGGATCGGACAGCCACCGGGGGAGGGTCGATCGTTTGAGATGTTCCGTGTTATCTGACCATGACAGTGGAGAACACCTGGCCCTAGAGCTTTGACGGGCTCTGGTACAGCTTCCGATACTGATCAAAGCTTCAGCAGTTGATTTTGCAATTGGCGACTTTGATTCGGCTTCTCTCACTTCCTGGAAGTAAATAGCCGTAGTGTAGCTTTGTCTCCATCAGCGGTCATCGCTCTCCAATCGCCCATTACGCTCGGGCGGTTCCCCAATGCTGACTCAGAAATTACTGCCTTAGGCATCCAATCTGCGGGACAGATTCGTGCCTCAGGCGTCGAGTTAGTCAGAAACCACTTAACGCGTCCACGTGGGGATGCTCGACGCGTCGCGTGAGTGCCACACTATCCAAAAGTTCTTGATGCCTCCCTTCCGCTAATTTACCCAACCCCAACCTGCCATTTTTTGCGCCCTACACCATGGATAGACGCACCCCCTATACTTTGAGTGTACTTGCACCAAGTACAAATGGCGCCGATGAAGACCGCATAACTATCCAGAACCGCCTGCGTGATTTCGTGCTAGAATTCCAGCTGGATAATGCATTTGTCTACCGGTACGCATCCCACACCCATAGAGGTTAGGTATGATGGACACTAATTCTGTGAGGCAATAGTGACCAATTACGGCAGAATGCCACAGTGAAACAGTACTACTGCGATATTGACATTGCCCATCTTATTTCTTACAATGAGGAGTTGGCCCACAAACTCACCACCGAGCCCGGTGAACTTATTCCTCTCGTACGTTTCTCATCACATCAATTATGTCAACTAGGCTGACACGAAACAGTTTGAGGCAGCACTCAAGCAGTGCACTGCACGAATTGTCTATCCAGGACAGCGCGATATCACCCTCCCCTCACACCAACTCCTTCTTCACTCCTCCGCATCCCACATCTCCATCCGTGACCTCAATGCCACTAATATCTCCCACCTCGTTCGCATTCCTGGAATTGTGATTGGAGCATCCACTATATCTTCCAAGTCAACGCTTATTCACATTCGCTGCAAGAGTTGTGATCACAGTGAGAACATTACGGTTGATGGTGGTTTCGCTGGCCTCTCACTGCCACGTCGCTGTGGTCGGCCCAGGAACGAGAATGACCAACCCAACGAGCAGTGCCCCTTGGATCCCTACGTTGTTCACCACGAAAAATGTCAATTTGTGGACCAGCAAGTCCTCAAGCTTCAGGAAGCCCCTGACCAGGTCCCAGTGGGTGAGCTACCACGACACGTGCTTATTTCCGCAGACCGCTACCTTGCCAATCGAGTTGTTCCTGGTTCTCGTTGCACGGTCATGGGCATTTTCTCGATTTATCAAGCTAAGGGTGTCAAAAAGGAGGCTGCAGTGGCTATCCGCAACCCCTATCTCCGTGCCGTGGGCATTACCTCCGACCTCGACCAGACAGCAAAGGGCGCCTCCGTCTTTTCCGAGGAGGAGGAACAAGAATTCTTGGAGCTTAGCCGCAGACCTGATTTGTACGACGCCCTCGCACGAAGCATTGCCCCGTCTATCTACGGGAACGCGGATATCAAGAAAGCCATTGTCTGCTTGCTTATGGGTGGTTCCAAGAAAATTCTGCCCGATGGAATGAAGCTCCGTGGTGATATTAACGTGCTTATGCTGGGTGATCCCGGTACAGCCAAGTCTCAGCTTCTGAAATTCGTCGAGAAGGCTGCGCCAATTGCCATCTACACTTCCGGCAAGGGTTCCTCTGCCGCCGGTTTGACAGCTTCTGTGCAGCGAGACCACAACACCCGCGAGTTCTATCTCGAGGGTGGTGCCATGGTCTTGGCTGATGGCGGTGTTGTGTGTATTGATGAGTTCGATAAGATGCGTGACGAGGACCGTGTGGCCATTCACGAAGCCATGGAACAGCAGACCATCTCCATTGCTAAGGCTGGTATCACCACTATTCTCAATTCGAGGACTTCTGTCCTGGCTGCAGCCAACCCTGTCTTTGGTCGGTACGATGATCTCAAGACACCTGGCGAGAACATCGATTTCCAGACCACTATCTTGTCACGTTTCGATATGATCTTCATTGTCCGCGATGAACACGAGCGCGGCCGTGACGAGAGGATTGCCCGTCACGTCATGGGCGTCCATATGGGCGGTCGCGGAGTGGAGGAGCAAGTGGAGGCCGAAATCCCAGTCGAGCAGATGAAGCGCTACATCAGCTACTGTCGCAGGTATGTTGACACGATTTACCAGGTCATTGCGTTCAGACTAACATTCTTTCCAGTCGCTGCGCGCCTCGTCTCTCCCCCGAAGCTGCGGAGAAACTTTCTTCACACTTCGTCTCCATCCGAAAGCAAGTCCACCGTGCCGAGATTGATTCCAACACCCGTTCTTCCATTCCTATCACCGTGCGTCAACTCGAGGCCATTGTCCGTATCTCCGAATCCCTCGCCAAGCTCTCTCTCTCCCCGATTGCCACCGAAGCCCATGTGGACGAGGCCATCCGTCTCTTCCTGGCATCCACAATGGACGCGATTACCCAGGGCGAAGGCCAAGGCAGCAAGGAACTCATGGAATCCGCCAGCAAGATCGAGGATGAGCTGAGGCGTCGCCTGCCCATTGGCTGGAGCACAAGCTTGGCGACCCTGCGACGTGATTTCGTTGAGACCAAGAATTACCCGGAGGCAGCCCTCAATCGGGCACTGGGCATCCTGCAGCAACGTGACACCATTCAGATCCGCTCCGGTGGATCCCAAGTCTACCGTAATGGAGTTTGATCTGTCACTTATTATGATTCTAACGTGTTTGATCACCGGTATGTGCGTTATGGGATGGTTTATCGATTCTGTGCATCTATTGGCCTTACAAGGCTTGGGAATGGCAAGTGGTGTTGGGCGTACTTCATACTGGATTTTTGTTCGAGTGGTTCCATGAGACCAATTGCATATTTTTCTCATTCTTCTCAACACCTGCAATTGGATAGTCCCACATAATGAAAATCGATTAGGAAGGTCAAGCAAATACGAAGTATCCTTTCCGGAATCGCAATGCCCAGAGACAACAGCTCTGCTGTCTGTTTGCTTCTAAGATGATCCACTTGTTTGTTTACTATTCTGTTCACCTGCATCAACCCCCACCACCCTCACCCCTCCAGGTCACAAGGCTAGCCCTATCTAGCCACATCTCCCCTCAACGCCACATCTCCCCTCAACGCCACCCAACGGGCCGTGAACAGCCTCATCCTTGCAACTCAATCACTGCCAAGACTTGACAACATACAGCTGCACCGCGACTGAACTTGGCATTGGATCAGCCCCAGTCCGTTGGAGCGTCTAGGTTGTAGGCACCAGCGTTTTTCTCCGGCCGGCTCGATGCCCATTGGTCGTATATTTCCTATGTCTTGTGGCTGTTCCATAGGGCTGTGGATTTTCGCATGCTTGGCGCTTATCCAAAGTGCATGGAACATGAGGATAATTCTGTGGCTGAGACTGCAGGATATGCTGGAATACGCCACGATAACTGGGCATCATATCACGGGGAGACTCTCTGGACTTTCTCCATTGCGCCAGGAGTCTAGGAAGGATGTCAGGCCTGTATGTTGGCATTGGAACCAGACCCATTCCCTTCGTTCTTCGGGTTTCCATATTACCATCTACATCTTTGTGCAACGTGTATAAACTAACACACTAGGCTTATTTTGTCCCCGAGGCCTGTTGTCTAAGGTCTTCCATGGTGTCCCCACCTTGGCAATGGTTGCCTGTCCTCCGAGCAACTACTGCATCACCCCGCTTGTGCCCACTACGATAGTCTCATCCAACTGCAGTGCTACGAATGATCTCAGGACAAATGTCACACAAGGGTCGGGGATTGCTGCATGAATGCTAGCGCCAGCCAATTTTATAACTCGGGGTATATTGTGCTCTGTGGATAGGGTATAAAGGGGCCTCAACCACGCAAACTCCTCTGCAATTTTATGTTTCAAAGTCTATACGATCTACTTTGCATTCTTCTCACCCAAATCCACACTATGAGCTTCCACTCGTCTGCTGTTTCCATCGAGCTTGAGGATGGTCATATCCTCAAAGCTGTTCTTCACAATGATGATGGTGACGAGCAGGAGTCTACCCTCGACCTCAATGATCACATTGGCAATGATAATGGTATGTTATCCAGTCTCTCTTTATATCCACTACATTGCGGTGGAGGCCAAGCCTTCGTGATCTAATCTTTTACCCCGTTTCTTGCAGGTCACTTCCAATGGGAAGGCGGAAATTTCCAGGCCAGCGCTGAGGATATTACCTTCGATCGTGAAGGAGACGACGGCATCCCTGTTCTACGAGCTATACTTCATGACGTCGAAGGAGAGGGCCACCCAGCGGATATCAATTTGTCGGAGCGCATTGGGAATAGCAACGGGACCTTGGTCTTCAACTAGTGGAAGGATCTAGGGTTGACCTACATACGCATTGATATCTTGTTACCAGTGCTTGGCTTAAACAGATAGGTACTCGCCTGTAATGGCTTCTCAGTAACTCTTGGGTTCGAGGTAGTGGTAAACTCTCGTAATAATGTACTCGTAACCGCTTCTACCTAAGAATGTACCTAACACTCCCGGGGGCATCTACAAACGAAATAACAGACATCAATGACTTGACTAATAGGTTTTCGTGTTGATTATACCTATGGATTTGAGGCACTCGAGCGAGGACATAGAATTCCAATACCTACCTATACCATACTCGTACCTGGAGACTGGAGCACAGCTCGCATTGAAGACTCGGTCAAAGTGGTTGGGGCCACACAGATGGATTACTGGCAGGGGTGTACGCTAAGGTTAATACGTTGCAAGTTGAAGGAGATCGAGGAGTAGACCCGAACTGCCCGGATGTCGAAAATAAACCTTGGGTTCCAGCGGGAGATCTACATGGCGTACCCATGGATTCCTGGTAGTTGATTGGTGGAGAATGTGCGGGTAGACGAAACTTTATGTCGGAGGCCGTGGATCTTGGCACCTATTCACGGCACGTGTGGACAGATGGATGTTTATCCTACCGAGAATAAACAGGATGATCGGGGGAATGTATTCACAACGTGTAGGTAGATGCATGTAACGAATTCGGGATCACAAATCCGTGTGATATAACCGATATACGATGTAGCTGTCGACCAGTGAAGCTACAAGGGTGAAGTGATGAGACATAGGGAGCTCGCGCCGCGCACATCCTCGCGAAGAGCCACGACATCACGATCACATTTGCATTTGAAGAGGATAAATTTGAGTGGTACAACATCCCGGCCAACGAAAATGGGTGAGGATTCTAGGGCCTGGGGCCCAATCACGTCAAAAAACCTACGCCGTCCTAGCAAAAGGGATACGATATGTCAAGGTTTTAGGAGGTGACGAGGACCAGGACAAGCGAGATAAGCTCAAACGGAAGCTCAACAAGGCTAACGGAGTAACCATCGCCAGGCTGCGGCTACGAGGCCCGAGGGATCGCCCCGCAAGCGAGACAGACCTACCGCCACGGACGGTCCAATTTCTCCTGGAGTTCCACTCCGTGGAAGACGCCATAAAAATCTGTTGCCTGGGGACACTGTTAGATTACGAGTGTCACCCTAGCGAGCGATTCGAAAGGGACGCAATAGCAACACAGTGCTTCAACTGTGGCAAGTGGGGCCACAAAGCCAATTACTGTGCCGAAAAGACAAGATGCCTGCTCTGTGGAGGAGCAGCACATGAGAACGAGGCGACAGCCCGAGAATGAGAGGAAAACTGCCCCGCGCTGTTGGATGTCATTAGGACGGGTGGAAGACGCGATGTTTGCCGCCGCAGTTGAGGCACTTTGGGCACTTTGGGCCGCGTGTCTGAGGGCGTCGTTTGACAGGGCAGTTTTCCTCTCGTTCTTGGGCTGTCGCCTCGTTCCCATGTGCTGCTCCTCCACAGAGCAGGCATCTTGTCTTTTCGGCACAGTAATTGGCTTTGTGGCCCCACTTGCCACAGTTGAAGCACTGTGTTGCTATTGCGTCCCTTTCGAATCGCTCGCTAGGGTGACACTCGTAATCTAACAGTGTCCCCAGGTCACAGATTCTTATCGCGTCTTCTACGGAGTGGAGCTCCAGGAAAAGTTGGACCGTCCGTGGCGGTAGGTCTGTCTCGCTTGCGGGGCGATCCCTCGGGCCTCGTAGCCGCAGCCTGGCGATGGTTACTCCGTTAGCCTCGTTGAGTTTCCGTACGAGCTTATCTCGCTTGTCCTGGTCGTCGTCACATCCTGCGGCCTTGTCATAGGTTCCTCAAATCTTGTTCCGCTGGCACGGAAACTCAGATCTCACTTTTATCATCCACAATATACACCAGGGCAGACATCATCGATTTTGTCCCAAGAGAGACTCATTTCATCACGATCGCACATCGTTTTCCAAAGGTCCCATAACACGCGCGACCAACACTTCATCCATCCGGGAGAAGGTCTCGGGAGGGCGACTCGCGAGAAGAAAAGAGAAGCCAATTATTGAGGAGCTGATAAAGCAGAGTATAGAAAGTGACAGGTCACAGCCCGGAGTCATTGGCTGTGTTGGAGATCAGAACCACGGAAGTCGGAAGGGACTGTGGCTCTGAGCCCCACATCCCAAGATGCCCCGCCAGGACGTCATTCCTTCGAGTCTCCGGCTTCGACTGATATTCTACCATTGCCAATTACGCCCACCAGCAGGTTCTGAGTCTGTCAGCTATTCTGTAATTGAGTGAGTACCCGTGGCTCTGGAAAACGTAATATTCACTCACGTCCTGCCTGTCACAGTCTGGCCTTACACTCATTTTCCCAGCCCGACCCAAAGACACAACCAGCCTCCCGAGTCCCGACCAACACGCCACGAACCAATTCGAAACATTCTTCACCATGGCACCCCTCATCCGCGTTGTCGGCTCCCTCAATGCGGACATGGTATCAGTCACACCGCGATTCCCGAACCCCGGTGAGACAATCACCTCCTCATCCTACTTCACCAGTGCGGGCGGCAAGGGCGCAAACCAAGCAGTAGCATGCGGGCGCATGTCTAGAGCTAAGCCCACGGGCACCACCAACCCCACAAGCGACGTCAATGTCGAAATGGTGGGCGCTGTAGGGGGGTTGGATGCCCACTTCTCCTCTCTACTAAAGCCCACCCTCGAGAGGTCCGGAGTCGACGCATCCCGAGTGAAAATTGTCGAGAATGCATACACGGGTGTAGCGGTGATCGTCGTCGATTCATCGGCTGGTGGTGAGAACCGAATCTTCTTCTCGCCTGGTGCAAATTACGAAGGCATGCAGCCTACTCCGGAGGTGTTAGGCATGGCACTGGCGGCACCTGTGCCGGACGTCATTGTTATGCAAGGCGAGATCCCGGTCGATACCATTATCGGGACGCTGCGAGAAATTGCAGCTTACAAGACTAAGAATCGTGCTGCTGGGAAACACGGCATTGAATGTGGGCCGGATGTTATGCTAAACCCGGCGCCTGCGCCACCTGGCGGTTTGCCGGAGGATGTGTACGCTGCTGTTGACCATTTGATCCTCAATGAGACAGAGGCGGAGCTTATGACTCCGCCTGCTGAGCAATTGCTTCGTGCAGTACCGAATGCAGAGGGCTTGGACGGTAAGGAGAAGGTTGCTCGATACTTCCACAAGTTGGGCGTTACCTATATTCTTATTACGCTTGGAGCCAAGGGGGTCTGGTACAGTGCTGCAGATGCAGGCTCGTCTGGACCCAGCGATGGGGTGCAGCGCTTTGATAATGAGCTCCCAGCTGCCCCTGTGTCTAGAGTCATTGATACCACTGCGGCGGGAGACACTTTTGTAGGGGCTTATGCTGTTAAGGTGGCCCGGTGGCGTGAACAGCGTCGCGCTGATGGCAAGGCTGGACAAGATCTTGCAGACGCCGATAAGCCACATCGGTACAAGACTGTCATGGATGAGGCAATGGGTTTGGCTACGCGGGCCTCTGCTCGGACCGTTGAGCGTCAGGGTGCCATGGATAGCATCCCTTTCGAGGATGAGGTCTAAGGTGATGAACACAGGCAGTTACGTATATTATTCAATCCAACAACTATCTAGACATCATAAACTACGCCCATCGGCTTTTCTGCATTCCATCAGGTTGGATATTTTCAAATGCCGACGGGGTTGCACGAGGCCGGTACAAAGGATAGGCTCTCGTTCATCGCGAAGAATGCAACAAGGATTCATGCGCCGAGGGGGAATGATCCGAGCCCACGAGGAAGAGGGGGCACAGGTGCATTCAAATCTTGGAACCGCCCATTTCGTACCCTAATTAATAATAACCTCCCAAGCCATTCTCGATCCAAGAACAGCCTTAGGGGCGGACTCCCCTACTCTGAAACACCTTGACAGCCATCCCAAAGTACATTCCCCAGCCCTGGAGCGCGACATCCCCAAGTCCCCCGCCGAACCTCACCCTGGGATGGAAGGAGGTTCCGCTTCCGCCTCAAACCCCAGCAGCTTGCGATCGTCCATCCTGCACATACATTGTTTCAAGGCATAACCCGAGTTCCAAATGGGGAAAAGCCACCGGAGACAGTGAGTTGGCAAGAGAATTTCATTAGATACTTTCATGCAGCAGGATTTTTAGCGCAATTGGAGACGCTGCTGCTCGTCACGAATGAGCGCACACTGCGTAAGGAGGAGACGTGAACGCGATCCCGCGCGCAATGGATGTGGAGGCCGTGTATATGGTACTTACGCGGTGTATTTGAGAGGGGGTGGAATTCGAAGTACCCGGTACTTGGCTGCTGACAGACGCGTCCAAGGGATAACGCGGTCATGCAGTGTGCAGTGGAAATTGGACTTTCAAATGCTGCTAGGGTAATAATAAATGTGGATGTCAATCGTTTTACAATTCCATTGTATAGGTAGTAGGGAGTACAATAGCAGACAGTGCCACAGTAATTCACACTACTATGGAAGTTGGTATAGAGAATCATTGACCGGTATCATGTACATCATAAAAGCGCGTCGTGATCTGCATTACATTACTCCGACACGAGACATGAACGAGTCTCCAAGAATGAAACCCGTCAATTGGATTGCTGGAGACTGGAACTGCATAAACGCCACATTCGAAATGGCATCGTGGACGCGACGCGATTTTAGTTATGCGAGCCTTGAAATAGTTCCCTTCGCCCTCCATTTGTGACTCCTCAAATCCTCTATTGCTCCTTGCCTTGAACGATCTTCACGAATTCAAAGCTCTAAACTATAACGTGCTACGAAGTTATATCTACGTCTATCTCGCTGCATCTTCTCCCAACATCATCCCAGGTTCTTCTCTCATTAGGTATCTACGGTATACTTCATACCCTTCCTGTCATTTATAACAACAACTGTCCGACCTATTGTCCCTCTTTGGATCATTCTCAAATCCTGTTTACCTCAGTCTTCATCTTCATCCATTTACTCTCTTTCGAGTCAACTTGTGTGATCGACCCTGTCGAGTGCCTATTTTAGACCGCCAATCCTCTCCCCCCACTTGGCGCTGACCAAAACAAAACATCCCTTCCCAATTGTCTCTCTCTTCGATCTTCATCATGGCCACTCTCACCATGACTCCCACACGTCAGCCTTTGGGCTGTCTGAACCCGCATATGCCGAGGATGTCCATGCTGAACCGCCAGAACCAGCAAAATGGTATGTACTAATACAAAGTCCCAATGTCCAAGATCGCCTAGCTCATATTCCCCAAAGCCATGTCTGTCAAAAGCTCCATGAAGAGCTCCATCTACATCGACAATTCCGAGAACGTAAACCCAGCACTCTCAACCAAGCGCAAGCGCTCCCTCGAAGATGAGGACAAGACTTGCAAGCCCGTCAAAACATCCCGCATTGCTCTTTCCACCCGCAGCACCAACACCTCCCCCCGACTCTCAACCCCTTTGAAGACCTCAACCACAACTCCCAAATCCGCTCCAATCCTCAAACCCGCCGGTCGCTCTCCACCTCCCAAGTCCAGCAAGTCTGCGACTCGCCATCGCCTCATCGCCAAGCCCCGCGCAGACCAAAACAACAAGCGCGGCGTCGCTCGTCCCTTCTCTCTTGCTTCTGTCCTGTCCCAATCGAAGACTCCCAAACCAGCCCCCAAGATACCAGCTTCCTGGTGCTTCGACATCCATGTCGACACCGAGCAGGAAGAAATGACAAACCTGATGCAGCACTCCACTACCGTCCTGGATATCAGCGACGATGAGGGAAAGGCGGGCGTTTACACCCGTGGAAAGGAGAACATCCCTCCCCAGGAATCGGGAATCGAGCTCCCAACCTCCAGCTTGTCCGCTACTGCTACTGCTACTCCTACTTCCCGCAAGGCGGATATGATGGAGGAGTCCCGTGCTCCGCTGGGTGAGCTTAGGGCTGCAGATTACTATGCCGAGGACTGCAATGCTTTCTCGTATGTGGCTGTGTATGATGATGAGGAGCCCTTGTCTGAGTTCAAGAAGACCTCTTCTCCTCTAGCCCAAACACAAGAGGATGTTATCTCTTCCTCTATTGCCTCGGTTTTGGAGGTTGTCGCTCCGAAGATTGAAGAGACCAACCGGCAACATGAGAGCACGGATGAAAATGCAAAGCCTGCGCTTTGATTTGGTTTTGGAGTACTTTGCATCTGCATCTGGGTCGGTGTCATGTTTCTCTTGTCTGGTTTGGCTTCAATATCTACCTGGCTGGTTTTGTTCGGCGCACTTTGGATTGGTGTTTTGGTATAACGTTGCTATGACTTACGTATCTTTTGGTCTCACTATTGTGACCACTTGGGTGAACCGTCTTTTTATTCCCCGTCTAATCGATGAATTTTGTTTGTCTCATGTCTGATGCTCTACGATTTACGCGGCTGGTCTGTGTCTGCCTTTTGGCTTTAGCAATGATTAAAATGATTCTATTCCAATTACTATCTACAACAATAAAATATCATCCCTCGTAGTCATAGTCAAGAGGTCTTGTACCATTAGAGATCCGTCACTCGTCCTCATCTTCATCGTCATCATCATCATCCTCCTCCTCTTCTTCCACATTATCACTCTCCTCGCCCTCCTCATCAGCATCCCTAGCCTCCACAGCCGCCGCAACCTGAGCAGCCAACATCTCCCTCCGCTCAATCTCCTCCTCTTCGCCCTCACTCTCCTCCTCAACTTTTCCACCCTCCGCCTCCAACCCAGTATCCTCAAATTCAACATTTTTCCCCTTAGCAACCTGCTTCCCCTTCCCTCTCCCCCTCCCCTCCCCAACCTCCCTCTTAACCACCCCCTCATTCCCAGGCAACTGCTTCCAAACCGGCGAACTCCGAATAACAGCCCTAACCTCCGTCGCCAACGAAATCTCCTTCTGTGAAGCAGTCTCCGGATCAAGCGTGAACAGCGCCGGAAAATCCGCCTCAGACCTCGCATGAGCCGGCAACCGCATAACACGCACATAATCCTCATCACAAGGCTCCCTCCCCTCCATCAACACCTGAATCTTATGTCTCATAACCGTCTTCGCCTTCGCAATAGTCCCATTCCCAAACCACCCATCCGAAACAATCTCGCACTCACTCCGCAGAAATCCCTCCTCCGGTTCGGCGGGGTACAAGTCCGCTTCAAGCTGCGGATCCTTGATATCACCAATCATCCAGATCCGGCCGTCTTGCGCAAATGGCTGCTTGCCCGTGAAGATGTGGCCTGTTGATGGCGCGGACGTGCCCTCGTCGTCTGCTGTGCGTGCGTCTGTTGGGCGAGGCACGTTGTGGCGGCGTCCGCCGCCGCCGTCGCGGGCGACTTCGGCTTCGCGGGCTAGGAGGCGGAACATGAAGGTTTGGTAGTGCCGGTAGTCGGGGGAGGTGCGGGGGTCAACGCCTAGTTTGATGATTGCGTCGCGCCAGGGCCCTGAACGGAATATGTAGCCGACGTAGGGGATTGCGCGGCGGAGGTTTATGCGGTCGTCGTCGTTTGTTAGGTTGCTGCGCAGGGCGCGGCGGGTCCAGGCGGGTTGTTTTTCGTAGAGGGCTTGGAGGGTTGCGATTGTCTTTTGTAGACCGGAGTCTAGGGAGCTGATTGGGGCCAGGTCTGGGCGTGGTTCGCGGGGAACTTCTGGGATGTCGTAGGGCACTAGGTGGGTTAGGATTTTGTTGGCCGTTTGGGTGTTGACTGTCTCTAGTTCTCCGGATCGGCCGATGGCCTTTTTGACTGTTGGGTTTTGGCGGTAGCTGGGGTCGGTTAGTCTGGGGGAGTTTGTGTTTGAGGGGAGGAAAGAGTTGTTAGCTCTTACATGTAATGGAATGGGACGTCTCCGTGGCTGAATGATGGCGGTGGTATGAGATCTGCATTTAGGGAGACGCCCTTTTCCATATCAATGTCAAATTGTTTCATTTTTTCAACTACGGGTTCGTTAGCGTGGAGATCATTATAGTTTCGTGTTAGACTCACAATCAAAAGGAAGGATCTGGTCCCGGAACCGGTTCGTAAAGGAACTCGCTGTGGTCGAGTACACAAAGTCCGGGATTCCTAGTGGCAAGCATTAGATATGCTGTCAATCATCGGAGCAGTTGACATACCTCGGAAAACATGTGTATTCTCGACTTTCCCCACAGGCTCAATCTGATAATTTGACTGGTTATCCCTCAGACTGCGCAGCAGGTCTCTGGCAGTCCGTCGAGATGGCTGCATCTCTTCTGCCTGCGAGACGTCCGTGAAAGGCTCATTCGAGCCTCTCTTGCGCCTCCGCCCCGTCCTCTTTGGAACGGTGACCTTGAGCAGGACATTATTTGATGGAACGACTATTGACTGCACTGCGCGAGCCATGACATCTTCCGGCCGCAACACCAGACTAGCTAGGGTGTCTTTCTTGGCTGGATCCAGGAGCTGCGCCAGGTCAGTGTATGTTAATTTCGAGTTGGAAATTGTAATTCTCTCACTTGTTTTAGGCCGGCGTCGCCTTTCAACGTGGCGATCGCCTTGTCGACATTGCGGACTATGGCTGGGTGCTCGATGCTGATAAGGCGGCGGGATGGCACCGCGTAGAAGGGAGCTGTTCTGGATGCTCGTGGGTTATCCATGCTCGTTTTGGTTTTATTTTGGTACAAAACTTGTGCAAGTGGTTGAATGATGCCCTCAAATTGATTGCCTCGGACTTGAGACTCAATGGCTCTGTGCCGTTCCTGTTGGAACTTGGTTGGCTATCGGGTGCCCAGGTGATCGTGATTCGTGGAGAGAGCGTGCAAATGCGATCTACGCCAACACTGGAGAGTTTCTCAAGTTGGCTGACCTCGAGTCCCCGACACAATTCTTTGCATAGGCGTCAGTCGTTTGCTCTACATTCGTTGCATCAGAATGCCTGACATTATCTTCTCGACATAAGAGAAGAATCAAGTCTACATTCCACATGCGGTTAGTACCCTGGACGTGGATTATGCTGACTCATCCTGCAGGTGATTGGATTGGAACCTAATTGGATCCACCCCGAGAGGCCGCCAACGGTACCCAGCGGGATATGTCCGCTGGAAACCTCTACTGTGTAGTTGAATCGGATGTCATCGCCCGGGCAGGTGTACCTGTAAGGCTGTATGTGTGCTATATATTGAGCTCGATGGGTATAAGTGCCTCCAGGTCCATAGGTTATCGTTCTAGTGCATCGGGCGCCTGCTACCTAATCGCGGGAGTCGTGGATATATAGTTGCAGGTACGCGGGCTCTCCCACCAGATGGATGGGCGAGGCCGAAATACCTATGGAATGGAAGCGGGAGCTGATAGAAAACGCCGATGGCCCGATGCAAGGTAAGGTACCTAGAGAGGACAAGCGTCCACTCTCCGAATAAGATGTGGCCGCACTTCACATTCATCAGGTCGGGCTACTTGACACAATACCTACGGTCTACCTATCAAATTGTACGGAGTACTGCGTACCTATGCAGCTGACACTCGATCGAGAAGTCAAGCTCACTTGTCATGGCGCAAATCTTTGGCCGTAAGAGCAATGGCATGATGGCATCCAGCAGGATGATATTACTCTACCTAGACATGTCTAGTTAGGTGTGGTGCGTTGTTGTGGTGTCGCTGTGCGGATGTGTGGGTCGAGGCACGGACCCCTTACCTAACATTCCACGTGACTCTTGAGTTGTTTTTCCCATTTCCATTAAAGAAGAAGCAACAATTGGCTGCAACATCAACGCTTCAAATTTCAAGGAAGAGAGATGGAGAAATGAAAAGGGAAACCTTCTCCAGACCAACAGGATGACGCTGGTCCTGCCAGAAATTCGAAATCCCCTGGAAGTCACGTGGGGAATGACATAATCACAATTCGAAACAGGTGGGAAATTGCATAGGTCGTTTCAGTACACAGTAGAAAGCGAAGGTAGAATCCAGTAGCTATTTATCGAGTAGATTCGTCTTAATTGAAGGGTAAAGAGTTCTAATTGTTCTAGAGGACATACGATCTCTCACTTAAAACTTGGGCGTGGTGGCCCGGCTCCCATCACTATCGCAGCCAGGAGAAGCAGCCCGCCTTTCCCTAATACCTCAACAACAATCCACTTCTCTCCCTTCTCCCCCACAAGTCAACACCATCGTCTTCATTCGGTCTCTTGTACATCATCCATCTTGTTCCCTGATATACAGATTGTGACTTTTGTGCTTTCGCAGTGGGCTGCGACCTTTGTGCCTGTCCCTCTGGTACCTCCCCAAACCCCCCGCTCCCAGCCTGCCACTTAAGCGACACGGAGATCTCCAGCGCGGCCAAGTACGTCCCCGAATAACATCTCCTCTTACCGGATAGTCTTCTCTTCGAATTGTCAATTGTTCATACCACAGCCTCGGAGGTACGTTCGATCGCCCACCCATTACCTATCGCCTATTCTGGCTCTCTCTGCCCTGTATCGAAACGCCTTGCCCCGTGCGCGTGCTGCGGTTGTACCTTGATTGGATACGCTTGACGCTGTTGCCATTGAACCTCAGTTTTACTTTCAAGCATCACAAAGGCTGGCTTTACGCAGGGCAGGACCATTTGCCTCGACAACAACAATCTTATATGTCGTGTGACACGGACCGCTCATGAGTTTCTCCTATTAGGTCGATCCACACACTCCCGTCTCCCCCTCCCTCGTGGCCGTCCTGAAAGACCGTCGCCGTTGCGTCTCCCCCAATTTGCTCCGGCTAGAGTGCGGCGCCTGGCTGCACTGGCACCAATAAAGCTAGCCGAGTACATGTGGCTGACTACATAGTCGTCAAAATGAAGGGTTTCAGACAGAGAGTGGTGAGTTACCCGCCGACGTTGCCCAAGTGTACCTCACTGCACTATCACTTCCGCCTATGCATCCCATTTGCCTATATGGAAGTGGTGATCACCAAGTTAAACCGCAAATAATCTAACGATCCTATTCCGCACGTCTAGCACGACCAATTGTCGCGGGCGAAAGACAACAAGTCCTCGAAAAAGAAAGAATCCAGTGCTTCGCAAAACCAGTCCCTCGGCATTTCCAACACACATCAGTCTACTTCACCAAACCAAGGCACACCCACATCCTCCACAACATCTCTCAATGACCCGCGAAACAAGTCTCCGGATAACGCTTCCCCGGCGGGAACCCCATCGGCGGGCGCACCCCACCCCGGCACCCCGGTCCAACACTATATCCCACAACCAGGCGTTGCAGGACAGCCTGTAGGCAATGGACCAGGAACCCCGACCAGACAAGGTCAACCGTCAGCCCCCAGTGTCATCATCAGCCCTAGCGCACCGGTAAGATGCCAGACACCTCGTTGACCGTCTGCATTTGCTAATTGTTGCTGGATGCTATAGCATGTTCCTCCCCCTGGCGCTGCCGAAACTATGCCTGGAGATCTCGCACCTCCTAGAAAGTCCCACGTGTTCGACCGCTTACAGACAACTCCCAAGGACTTGTCGGAAGGAATCCGAACCCCTAAACGCCAGCATTCGTCGCGGTTCGACATCTCCGATCAGCGCCAGAGAGAGTTGGAGAAATTGCCGGGATTCCACGAAGTGCCCCCTAACCGGCGTCAGGACTTGTTCATGCAAAAGATCGACCAGTGCAACATCATCTTTGATTTCAACGACCCGACGGCCGATATGAAGTCCAAGGAGATCAAAAGGCTGGCACTGCATGAACTATTAGATTACGTCGCCAACAACCGGTCGGTGATCACAGAACCCATGTACCCCCGAGTGGTAGAGATGTTTGCCAAGAACCTGTTTCGTCCTATCCCTCCTCCTATGACGCCTCAAGGCGAAGCATTCGATCCAGAGGAGGACGAGCCCGTTTTGGAGGTCGCGTGGCCTCATATTCAGGTTGTATATGAGTTCTTCCTGAGATTCATTGAAAGCCAGGATTTCAACACGAACATCGCAAAGGGCTTCATTGATCATCAGTTTGTTCTGTCGGTATGTTTTCTGGTTCACGGGATTTCTCCTTTATGCAAGCTAATATCACGTGTAGTTGTTGGACCTCTTTGATTCCGAAGATCCTCGCGAGCGTGATTTCCTCAAGACAACTTTACATCGCATCTACGGTAAATTCTTAAACTTGCGGTCATACATTCGCCGATCTATCAACAATGTCTTCTTCCAGTTCATGTACGAGACAGAGCGCCACAACGGTATCGCTGAGCTGCTGGAGATTTTGGGTTCCATTATCAACGGCTTCGCCTTGCCGCTCAAGGAGGAGCATAAGCTCTTCCTGACCCGAGTGCTCCTCCCTATGCACAAAGTGAAGAGCCTTAGCATGTACCACCCTCAGTTGGCCTACTGTATTGTGCAATTCTTGGAGAAGGATTCCACGCTGACTGAAGATGTATGTCCTTGGACCGTTTCTTCCCTCATTCTCGGGTGACTAATGGTTCTGTCTAGGTTGTCCTCGGCTTACTGCGTTTCTGGCCCAAGACCAACAGCACTAAAGAGGTTATGTACCTTAACGAGGTGGAAGACATTTTTGAGGTAATGGATCCTGGCGAGTTTGCCAAAGTGCAGGAGCCTTTGTTCAATCAATTGGCCAAGTCTGTTGCCAGTCCTCATTTCCAGGTATGTGTCCCGCGATGACCCTCAACTTGATGTATTGTCCTAAGCCGTTTTCATCATACAGGTTGCTGAGCGTGCATTGTATTTCTGGAACAACGAGTACTTCTGCAATCTTGTGAGCGACAACGTGGAGACCATTCTTCCGATCATGTTCGCGCCTCTCTACGAGAACTCCAAGGGCCACTGGAACAGGTGAGTTTTATCTGGTCATCTTCTGACTCGAATAGCACGTAGCTAACCCTCCTTCTAGGACTATCCATAGCATGGTGTACAATGCCATGAAGATGTTCATGGAGATCAACCCACAACTCTTCGATGAGTGCTCCCACGATTACACCGAGCATCAGAACACCGCAGATCAGCGCGAGAAGACCCGAACGGACCGCTGGGACATGATCGAGCAACAAGCCAGAGATCGGAAGAATGGCATTCCTCCTCCGCCGCCTCCCGCTGTCGATGTGCCGGAGCCGATCGATGAAGTAGAGGCCATGACTCACGAGAGCCAAAAGAAGTTGAACACCCTGAAACTGGCGGATGATTCTGAGACCACCAAGGAACGACCCAGCAGGGAGGGAACTCCTAACTCGGTACGTCCCGTGCATTTCTGATTCGCTGCTCTGCTGCCCAGATACTTGCATCCCCATGCGAACACTCTTTGCCTTTAATGCCTGGCCTCGTTGCCCTCTTCTTCGTTCGTCTTTGCTAAGAGACTACGTCCGCCCCGTACAGCCAGAAGCGTGATTCTAACGTCAAAACGTCCGTTCCTTCCAGACAAGACGCCGAGGCTCTCTTCGCAGCACTGGCCGCAGGCGACGTAGCGGAAGCGGCAGTGAGATTCGCCCTCGACGACGATCAGTCGGCAGTGGGACCAGCGCGACCAATGTACAGATCTTGCATCGAAGCAACTCCACCAAATAATGGTTCCGTGATGAGATGGACTGTGATGGACATGTGACTTTCTGTTTCTTTCTGCGACGGCATAGCGATTATGGGGCAACGATATTTGTGTCTTGATTTTCGGTGTTGCCCTCAATATGTGCCTCTTTTCTCCCTTTTCTTTCTCTTTTTCCCCTTTGCCTTTCCCCTTTTCTTTTGTGTACATGGATTTTTTTGGATATTTTCCTCTTCCGCGACGGGCTTCCCTCAATTTCATCGAGCGGACTGCCCGAGTTGGAACCAGTCTTAGAACCGTGTTCGGGTATGGAAAACGGGTGCGATTGGCGTTTCATCCATCGGCTACGCTTGTCGGTGACTTTTCATGTGTTGTTGTTCTCTATCATTTTAGATCAGTTCTAGGATATTACATTGCCCTTGGAAGCTGATGGCAAACCGATTGTAGGCTTGTGCTTGACTGTTCTTGAGCCCGTACCACGTCCTTGGTCTCTCACAGGCCTGTCTGTACTTCGTACATGATATAGTAGGTAGTCCGCGAAAGGGATTGTATGATCATTCAATGTTTATGTTTGGAACAAACTATGAGAGGTAATTGGAAGGACAAACGTCATTTGAAATTCCCATAGCAGGTCCCATGCTAAACACATGGCCGGCAACCATAGTGTAATTGGCATGGAATGCCCATATTGGTGCTCAATGGATCAAAGAGAATGAAGGTCTACGTAGGAGGCCAGGACTCAGTTGGCAAGCAAGACTTAGCAAATTATAGTCAAACTGATGGACAAATATGAAAAAGAAGGAGGATAATAATGGAATGCATGCATCATGATTCATGTAGCCCTAAGCAGTGGTTCAGTGCCTGAGGTTCCAAGGATGAGAGAACGCGGAACGGAACAACCACAGCCGAAGGAATTACTCAAAGCGGACTAGTGTTTCTTTCGGGGTCTATGCGATAGCCCGCGTCTTCTGTTCTGCTCTCATGAGTGACTATCGCGCCGCATACATAACGTTCAACCTCTACCCCAATCTCCCTCCCTCATCTCCCCGGCGCGGTAATTCGATACATTCTTTTGCCTTTCAGGTCTCTCTTACTAAATGTACTAAGCATCTCTCTACTCACCGGAATCTGGCTCAATGACTTGATGAATTCCTTCCTTCAACTGCTACCCTCCCCGATCTTTTTACATATCGACCAAAATTCGCACGGCCTATCTGCTACTCCAACACAACGCATGAGAACCCCATCCCCCCCCCGGGAAGACTGCGCACAATCTGCCATTCTTAGCCGGCCTCTTGGCCAGGCCGTTATTCCTGACCTTTTCTTGTTAATTGGCTAGACCTTGACAGAGGCCGATTGCAAAGATGGAGCGAAATATAGACATCTACGCCAGCAAGCTTGGCGACGAGAAGCTAGGTACGTCTATCGATTCTGGCGTCATGAAACTGCTGGGGTCGTAAATAAGCTAATCATTATGCTCTCTTTAGAAGTCAAAGTCCGAGCCAATGTTGCGACAGAGCTACGAGACAGCATTGAGCCCCTATGCTCGGGTGCAAACTACCCTATCTTCTTAGCCAAGCTATGGCCGGTGTTCAAAACCATTCTGAAGGGCGACCCGGTTTTCTTCAGCATGTCCTACGACCAAGTGAGATTTCCTGGGACCATCGAAGGCCGAACCTGGCCCTAGTGAATGTTGCGCAAAATTGAGCTTCAGCTGACCTCTGCTGGTGTCTATTTAGAAACTACGTCACTGCATCCTCGAGACATTGCACCGATTACCGATGGGATCTCCCGACGTCGAGCCGTACGCCGTTGACATGGTGGATGTATTAATGGAACTTGCGCGAATAGAAAACGAAGAAAATGCGGTGCTCTGCATGAAGACAATCATGGATTTGGAGAGAAACCAGGCCAAGGCCACCGCCCACCGAGTGCAGGCCTTTTTGGATCTCATCCAGGAAATGTTCCAGACCATGGAGCAGGTGGTCCGGGATACCTTCGACACGCCCAATCAAGCTACACCCTCAGGCATGCCGTCGACCCCCAATGCAACGGCACAAACCTTCCAGTCTCCTCGGCCGAGCTCGCCTGCCACTTCAGTATCAGATCTAGGACCCGATCAGCAGATGAGCAATGTTCTACTCAAAGGCATGCAATCGTTCAAGGTTCTCGCAGAGTGTCCGATTATCGTAGTTTCGATTTTCCAGACCCACCGTGCATCGGTTTCCACGAACGTGAAACTCTTTGTTCCTCTCATCAAGACCATTTTGCTGCTTCAAGCGAAGCCGCAGGAAAAGGCACACGCGGAAGCCGCTGCCCAGGGTACAATCTTTACGGGTGTCTGTAAGGAGATCAAAAACCGAGCTGCATTTGGAGAATTCATCACAGCCCAGGTGAAGACGATGAGTTTCTTGGCATATTTGTTGCGTCTTTATGCCCACCAACTGCAGGATTTCCTTCCCACGCTTCCTTCCGTTGTTGTGCGCCTTCTTCAAGATTGCCCCCGAGAGAAGTCAGGCGCAAGGAAGGAACTGTTGGTAGCCATCCGTCACATCATCAATTTCAACTATCGCAAAATATTTCTGGAAAAGATTGATGAGCTCCTTGATGAGCGGACTCTCATTGGAGACGGTCTCACTGTCTATGAGACCATGAGGCCACTGGCTTACAGCATGCTGGCAGACCTGATACACCATGTTCGTGAACACTTGAGTCGCGATCAGATTCGGCGCACGGTTGAGGTTTACACCAAAAACCTCCATGACGACTTCCCTGGCACCAGTTTCCAAACTATGAGTGCAAAGCTTCTCCTGAACATGGCAGAGAATATTTCCAGACTGGAAGACAAGCGCGAGGCGCGGTATTTCTTAATCATGATCTTGGATGCTATTGGTGATAAGTTCGCCTCAATGAATCACCAGTACAAGAATGCTCTGAAGGTTTCCAAGGCATACAAGGCTCTCAGGAAGGAGACCGAGCCTTGCGCTGAGAACTATCTCGCTGAGAAGGACCAGCCGCCGGACTGGGACGAGATTGACATCTTTTCTGCTTCTCCCATCAAGACATCTAGTCCACGCGACCGTGGTAGTGACCCTGTTTCGGACAATATCTTCCTCTTCCGGAACTTGATTAATGGGCTAAAGAACATCTTCCGGCAATTGAAGAATTGCAACCCCGATGATGTTCAAATCGACCCCAGCAGTGTTCCGATAAACTGGTCTGAAGTGTCGTATGGCTACAACGCAGAGGAAGTTAATGTGATCAAGAAGCTCTTCCACGAGGGCGCTCGTGTGTTCCGCTACTATGGGGTAGACCAGCCGCCTCCTGAGATGAATTACGCGTCTCCGTTCGACTTCCTTGCCAGCCAGTACGCCGCACCGATGTCGCGTGAAGAAAAGGAGTTGCTGGAAAGCTTCGGCACAGTATTTCACTGCATCGATACCGCAACTTTCCATGAAGTCTTCCACTCCGAGATACCGTATCTCCACGAGCTCATGTTTGAACATGGCGCTTTGCTTCACCTGCCTCAATTCTTCCTGGCTAGCGAGGCCACGTCTCCTGCATTCTCTGGCATGGTCTTGCAGTACCTCATGGAACGCATCGACGAGGTTGGAACTTCAGACATGACGAAGGCGAAGATACTGCTGAGGATGTTCAAGCTTTCATTCATGGCTGTGACATTGTTCTCTGTGCAAAATGAGCAGGTTCTTCATCCACACGTAACGAAGATCGTGACCAAGTGCATTGAGCTTTCGGTCACTGCCGAGGAGCCCATGAATTACTTCCTTCTCTTGAGATCTCTCTTCCGAAGCATCGGCGGAGGACGCTTTGAGCTGCTTTACAAAGAGATTCTCCCGCTTCTGGAGATGCTCCTCGAGACGTTCAATAACTTGTTACTTGCTGCGCGTAAGCCACAGGAACGAGACCTCTATGTGGAACTCACTCTTACAGTTCCTGCACGACTGAGCCATCTTCTGCCCCACCTCAGCTACTTGATGCGCCCAATTGTGGTTGCGTTACGTGCCGACTCTGATCTTGTCGGCCAGGGTTTGCGGACGCTGGAGCTTTGTGTGGACAATCTCACCGCTGATTACCTCGACCCCATCATGGGCCCCATTATGGATGAATTGATGACCGCTCTTTGGGATCACCTACGCCCAGCTCCTTACAACCACTTCCATGCACACACCACTATGCGCATTTTGGGAAAACTTGGAGGAAGGAACCGAAAATTCCTCAACCACCCTCCAGAGCTGTCATTCCAGCAATTTTCTGATGACAACCCCAGTTTTGATATCAGACTCATCGGTCCGAATGAGAAGCGGCCTTTCCCGATAGACATTGGCATTGATCTCGCCGCTGGGAAACTTATGGAGCATCCAAAGACAGACGCTGGAAAAGCTTCGGACATTTACTACAAGCAGCAAGCCTATCGGATGTTGAGTTCCCACCTGAAGCTTCAGATTGGCTACGACAGTATTCCTGATGATCTGGCGACCTTGATCAGACTTCATGCCAATGACCTGTTCGAGAACAAGCCGGGTGCCATGGCGGATATTCTCGACAAGTCTGAAAGGTCTTCTTCCATTCCGAAGAAACTTGCACAGGAAGCAACGGTGAAGAAGCTCATCAAGGCGTGTATCTATGCCACTACCATTCCAGAGCTTGAACAAAACGCCACCGCGTTTGTCGCTGATGTTTGCAAGCACTTCGCTCTTGTAGAGGTTGGTCGCGCTCTGGCTCAAGCTAGGCACGGCCGCAAAGCCTTTGATGTCGGAAGTGGGGAAGGTCCCGTGTACCTGGACTCCAGGATCCTTGCCGACGCCTTGGTGGAATGTCTGTCATCGGACGAGATTCACGTCCGCGAAGCAGCAGAGCGGGCGATGCTGACTGTCAAAGATGCCGCGGGCGTCATCTTTGGATCTTCCGAGAAGGCGGCCAAGCTCCCTTTCTTCATACATCTGGGCCGTGTCTTCTGCCATAGCTGTTATAGCGAAGAGTGGTTCACCAAAGCTGGTGGTAGCTTGGGCATCAGCCTGCTTGCATCTAAGCTGGACTTGGGAGAAACATGGCTGTATGAGCGACATGTCGAATTCTGTCGGGCCTTGATGTACGTTATCAAGGATACACCGGCTGATCTTCCCGCCGCTACCCGGATTCAGTCGCAAGAGACAATGACCCTGATGCTACAACGATGCGGCAAGCTCATCCCTAAAGAGGATTTGAAGAACGAGAAGAGCCGTTTGCATGCGCTTTGTGGTTTCTTCGTCTATGAGCTCGGACACATGAATAAACACGTTCGAGAGACTGCTCGTCATTGCTTCACGACGTTGAAGGAAGTGATTGGATGTGAAGTGCATGAGCTCATCTTCCCCGTCAGAGATCGTTTGTTGCAGTCGATTTTCAACAAGCCTTTGCGTGCTCTGCCTTTCCCAACGCAGATTGGGTTCATCGATGCCATCACGTACTGCCTCAGCCTTCATAATGACATCGTCACCTTCAATGAGCCGCTGAATCGCTTGATGCTCGAGTCGCTTGCCCTAGCTGACGCTGATGATGAATCTCTCGCGTCTAAGCCGAACGAGTTCAAGAACGCTGATATGATTGTAAACCTTCGTGTTGCATGTCTTCGTCTCTTGTCTATGGCGATGAGTTTCCCCGAGTTTGCAAACACGCCGCAGAACACGAGCAGGGCTCGTATAATTTCTGTCTTTTTCAAGTCTCTCTACTCCAGGTCACAGGAGGTAATTGAAGCAGCGAATGCTGGGCTCAGGGATGTTCTTACCCAAACCAACAAACTCCCCAAGGATCTTTTGCAAAATGGCCTGCGCCCAATTCTCATGAATCTCCAGGACCCCAAGCGGCTGAGTGTTGCCGGCTTGGATGGTCTCGCTCGCCTTTTGACGCTACTCACAAATTACTTCAAAGTCGAGATTGGTGCTCGTCTATTAGAACACATGAAAGCAATCGCAGATGATGCTGTGCTACAGAAGGTGTCTTTCAGCCTCGTGGAGCAAAACCCGGCCATGAAAATTGTCGCCGCGATTCTTAATATCTTCCATCTCCTTCCACCAGCCGCTACTTCATTCATGGAGCTTCTGGTCAATAAGGTCTTGGATCTCGAACTGAGACTTCGACGCACTTCACACAGTCCATTCCGCAAGCCTCTTGTGAAGTACCTTAATCGCTACCCGAAAGAGAGTCTGACCTTCTTCTTCGCACGCTTCAATGATGAGCGATTCGGTCGATTCTTTGGTCAGCTTTTGGCTGATCCTGAGAGTGAAGCATTGCGAAATGCCATTGTCGCTGACACAGATGGATTCTCTGCTGCCGCCTTTGGTCAAGATCTTGGTGACGGAAAGAACACCGCTGCCATCAACGGAGTTTATGTCGCGCATTCCCTCTGTTCATATAGCTCAACCAAGGGCTGGTTGGTCTCTCGTGCAGAGGTGCGAACAAAACTTCTTGCTTCCGGCAGGGATTTGGAAAAGAAGCTCCGCGGCGACAAATTACCTGCTGATGAGCGGCTCCGAGTCGAGCAGGCTGAAGACCAATTGATGGACATCTTCACCATGTACCTGAGTGAGGCCACCCATGATCTTGATTTCCTCTTTGAAGTCATCGACGGTCTTTCCGCTGATGAGCTTAAACGCACACTTGCGCTTCCAAAATTCATTTACAAAAGCATAATCACCAATGAGTCCATCGATTACCGGCGCTCTGTTATCATGCGCTGTCTCGATCTCTACGGCCAGAAAAGCTGCCCTCAAAAGACCAAGACATACGCCTTCCGCCATCTGGTGAATCCCATCCTTGCGATGGATGTACAGATCACTTGGAACAGCCCCCCAAATACCCCCAAGTTGATGGATAAGAGCATGACCGAGTCCATCCAGAGCCGTCTGTGGAAACCTCAGCTGGCCGATTTGAGTGAAGAGTCCAACCAAGCGGGTGTCGACCACTCCCGCATGGAACTACTTCAACTATCTGCTTTGCTGATCAAATATCATTCACAAACAGTGCAGGATTCCCGGAAGGATATTATCAAATTTGCCTGGAACTACATTCGGCTTGAAGACCACATCAACAAATATGGTGCCTACGTTTTGATCAGTTACTTTATCGCACACTATGAGACCCCATTCAAGATTGTCATCCAGGTCTATGTGGCACTGTTGAGGGCTCACCAAAATGAAGGCCGAGCTCTTGTCACACAAGCGCTCGATGTCCTTGCTCCTGTGCTCCCCACACGAACAGCTAGCAGCTCGGGAGCAGAGGCACGATATCCATTGTGGGCTAAATGGCCTCGTCGAATTCTGGCTGAGGAAACCGCCAACTTGCAGCAGGTCATGAGCATCTTCCAATTCTTGGTTCGCCAGCCCGATCTTTTCTACGAGTCAAGAGAACACTTTGTGCCCCTCATCGTCCCCTCTTTGGTCAAGATCACTGGTCCACCCAACACCTCCAATGATAGTAAGAAGCTTGCACTCAATCTGGTCAGCTTGATCTGGCACTGGGAGGAGAAGCGGGCACAGCATGCCGAGGCCAAAAATTTGGCTAATGGCACATCGGAGTCTCCAGTTGCAAGGAAGCGCAAGTTGGATGAGGCTCAAGAGCCTTCTCCATCCCCCGCTCTGGGACCTCCTACTAGCCGTGAACGGTCGGACTACACAGTGCCCAATGATTTGCGTGCTACTTTGGTCAAATATCTCATTAGCTTCATCACCACAATCCCCGAGCGCTTCCTGGTTCCAGCAGCTCACATCCGCCAATTGCCCACTACGAAACAACAAGCCCCTGTACCCACTGGTGAAATGATCAACAAGGCTATGAACCTCCTGCGAAGCCTTCTTTCTCCGGAGTATTGGGGTGATCTGGACATCGACCTCTACCAAAAGGTGACCGAGCCAATTCTAGTTGGCGAAAAAGGCGACAAAATCGAGGACAAAATAACCTACACGGTCAACACCTTGCAGGTCCTGAGGGTTCTTATCGCGGCCAAGCCCAATGAGTGGATCGCTGCGCGTCTGCCTGCTATTCAGAAGCTTCTCGAGAAACCTTTGAAGTCGGATCATCCGGAAATCCAGGATTGTCTCCATGGACTCGAAGACGACATGGATGTTGTACACAAGCTGCCGCCTCCTGTTCGTCGTGTTCTCGAGGCTATTCCAGACGAGCAACCGGACGATGAGGACGCTATGGACACGGAGGAAACACCGTCGGAGTTCGGTTCGTACCTATCCGCCATCGCCACGGAAACACTCTCGGCGAGCAATTATGTCTCGAGTCTAAACATCCTTTGGACCCTTTCCAAAATCAAGCCGGCTGAGATCGACGCGCACATTCCTGCGGTCATGAAAGCGTTCTCTACGAAACTCGCCAAGGAGCATGTCAACGCTTCGACCCAAAACGGCGCCCAGCTGCAGAATGGCGCGAAGCCTCCCGATGGCATACCCGTTACGGACCAACAAGAGTTTGAGCTTGGTGTCGATCTCATTCTCAAGACCATCGAACTCATTTCTGTCAGAATGTCGCACCTAGGAGATCAACGCCGTCCGTTCCTCAGTGTTCTCGCGCAAATCGTGGAGCGGTCACAGAATGTTGAGCTATGCAGCAAGATACTCGGCATGGCAGAGTCTTGGATATTCCATTCTACCGAGTCGTGGCCAACTTTGAAGGAGAAAACGGCTGTTCTGCACAAAATGCTCCTTTTCGAAGCTCGCCCCGATCAGACAATGTTGAAGAAGTTCCTAGATCTTGTCATCCGGATTTATGAAGATTCGAAGATCACTCGTACTGAACTCACAGTACGACTGGAGCACGCTTTCTTGATCGGCACAAGAGCCCAAGACGTCGATATGAGGAACCGCTTCATGCAAATCTTTGATCGGAGTTTGACCCGTCTCGCTAGTTCCCGCCTCAGCTATGTGCTCACTTGCCAGAACTGGGACACTCTCGCCGACTCCTTCTGGCTGGCCCAAGCATCTCATCTAGTGCTTGGGTGTGTCGACATGACCACCACTGCCCGTTTGCACCACGAAGACTTTACCGTGTTCCCTGTGTCGTTCCTCTTCAGCAGTGGCGATAAAGACCCACGGAAGGCCGATATCATGGTGGACGACCAGTTGGAGGCCTTTGTCGGCGAGCGGAGGCGTTTCATGTCTGAGATTGGCGATGTCAGGGTTCGCGATCTGATCGAGCCTTTGTGCCAGCTTCAACACACCGACTCGAACGTTGCTTACAAACTGTGGACAACCTTGTTCCCTCTCTTCTGGTCTACGCTGTCCAATAAAGATTGCATTGACCTGGAGAAGGACATGGTCACACTGCTCACCAGGGAGTACCACCACAGACAGCTCGACAAGCGGCCAAATGTGGTCCAAGCCCTTCTCGAGGGAGCTGTGCGTGCTAGCCCTCGCTTCAAGATCCCTCCCCATGTCATCAAATATCTCAGTCGCACCTACGACGCATGGTACACTGCCGCGACGTACCTCGAACAGAGCGCTATCAATCCTATCATCGACACACCTACTGTCCGCGAGAGCAACTTGGACGCGCTTGTCGAGGTTTACGCAGGATTACAAGAGGACGACTTTTTCTACGGAACATGGCGCCGTCGTTGTAAGTTTGTGGAGACCAATGCGGCTCTTTCGTACGAGCAACAAGGCATGTGGGACAAATCTCAGCAGCTCTATGAGAATGCTCAAATCAAGGCTCGTTCCGGTGCTATGCCTTTCTCGCAAGGTGAATACTTTGTTTGGGAAGATCACTGGTTGATTTGCGCCCAGAAGCTTCAGCAGTGGGAGATCCTGAGTGACTTTGCCAAACATGAGAACCTGAACGACCTGTTGCTTGAAGCCGCATGGAGGAATATTGAGAACTGGCAAAGCGAGGGCAACCGTGAGCAGCTTGAGTCATTAATCAAGTCTGTATCCGATGCACCAACTCCTAGACGCACCTTCTTCCAGGCCTTTATGGCCCTTCTTCAATATCACACGAAGAAGGACAATATCCAGGATTTCAACAGCGTTTGCGATGAGTCCATCCAATTATCTATTCGCAAATGGTTACAATTGCCGAAGCGTATCACAAACGCTCATATTCCGATTCTGCAGCACTTCCAACTCTTGGTTGAACTGCATGACGCTAGCCATATCTGTGGCAGCTTGGCTCAGACAAATGAACGAAATCTGGATACCAAGTCTGCCGAGTTGAAATTGCTGCTTGGGACCTGGAGAGACCGTCTGCCCAACCTCTGGGATGACATCAACACATGGCAAGATCTGGTCACCTGGCGTCAGCACATCTTCCAGCTCATCAACGGCACCTACCTCAGTCTTCTGCCTCCACAGACGAACAATGTCGCTAGCAACTCCTATGCTTACCGTGGTTACCACGAGACCGCTTGGATCATTAATCGCTTCGCTCATGTAGCACGGAAGCACCAGATGCCAGAGGTTTGCATCAACCAGCTCAGCCGGATCTATACTCTGCCGAACATCGAAATCCAAGAGGCCTTCCTCAAGCTCCGGGAGCAAGCTAAATGCCACTACCAGAATCCTAAGGAGCTGAACAGTGGGTTGGACGTCATCAACAACACCAATCTCAACTACTTCGGCCCACAGCAGAAGGCCGAATTCTACACTCTCAAGGGAATGTTCCTGGCGAAGCTCGATCATGTCAATGAGGCCAATGAGGCGTTTGGTGTTGCGCTATACTATGACCTTCGTCTTGCCAAGGCCTGGTCCGAATGGGGACAATACAGTGACCAACGCTTCAAGGCTGACCCTACTGACTACGAGCTTGCTAGCAATGCTGTTAGCTGCTATCTCGAGGCTGCTGGTCTGTATAAGAGTGCAAAATCCCGGAAGTTGCTCAGCAGGATTCTCTGGCTCCTCAGCCTCGACAACGAAGAAGGCAAGATCGCAAGTGCATTCGAGAACTTCAAGGGAGATACTCCAGTCTGGTACTGGATCACCTTCATTCCTCAACTTCTCACCAGCCTGTCCCACCGGGAGGCGCGCCTTTGCAAAGCTGTCCTGGTCAAGATCGCCAAGCTTTATCCCCAGGCTCTCTTCTTCCTGCTTCGCACGAACCGGGAGGATATGCTGAGCATCAAGAAACAGCATGACCAAAAGCTGGCAAACCGAGCCAGACAACAACAACAGCAGCAGCAGCAGCAGCAGCAAGGATCTTCGCCTAGCACAAAGCCCAACCCAGCCGCTGCCGCCGATAGTTCACCAGCTCAAAAGGCTCAAGCCGCAGCTGCCAATGCCTCTCCCTCAGTCCCGCCTGCGAATTCACCGGCTACCCAAACCTCAACTCTCGGCCAAAACATGTCCCCTGCTCAGCCAAAAGCCAGTGTTCAGGCTTCTCCGCAGCCGGGCCATACACCGGTTCAAGCACAGCAATCTCATTTGCAAGTGCCAGGTCAGAGTACAACCCCGCAACAAGCCCTCGCTGTGCCTGCGGATGGCGAGAAGGAACCTCTCAAGAGACCCTGGGAGTACTCGGATGAAATTATGTCTGGACTCAAGACAGCATTCCCATTGCTGGCCCTGTCTATGGAGACAATGGTTGACCAGATCCACAAGAACTTCAAGTGTCCCCCCGACGAGGATGCTTACCGTCTCATTGTTGCTCTTTTGAACGATGGACTGGCCTATGTGGGTCGCATGCCCGGTTCTTATGCACAAGACTTCAAGCTGCCTGCCGCAACGGAAGCCAACATCACTCGATTCGCTGAGACAATCCTCCCAGCTCATATTCGCAAGTCCTTCGAGGCAGACTTTGTCACCAAGAAGCCTACCATGAATGAGTACATTCATAAATTGCGCCGCTGGCGTGACAAGTTTGAAGAGAAGCTCGACCGCCGGCAACAGAGTACCGTCCTCGAGAACGCCTCGCCACATCTCAGTGAGTTCCGCTTCCTCAAATTTGATGAGGTCGAGGTTCCCGGTCAGTACCTCCTTCATAAAGACAAAAACCAAGACTTTGTCCGCATCGACCGCTTCCTTCCAGACGTGGACTTGATCCGGGGTATTGGTGTCTGTCACCGCCGCTTGAAAATTCGCGGACACGATGGTAGCATGCAGGCATTTGCCGTTCAACATCCCGCCGCCCGCCACTGTCGGCGCGAAGAACGCATTCTCCAACTGTTCCGGATCTTCAATGGCTTGCTCGCCAAGCGCAAGGAGAGCCGCCGTCGCAACTTGTACTTCCACCTGCCTTTGATGGTCCCTCTGGCACCACACATCCGCTTGGTGCGCGACGATTCTTCGTACATCTCCATGCAGGGAATTTACGAGGATTACTGCCGACGTAAGGGCATTAACAAAGATGATCCCGTACTCTTTACAATGGACAAGATGAGGTCCTTAGCAGAGACAAAGCAGAATGTGAGTCTCCGTCATATGATTTACGAAGCGTTTACTAACCAATCCCAGCGCACGTCTGATCAGCAACAGGTCCTCCGCACAGAGATTCTGACCGCAATTCAAGACAAGTGGGTGCCAAGTACAGTGGTCTTGGAATATTGCCAGCAGACATACCCGAACTTCTCAGACTTCTGGCTCTTCCGCCGGCAATTCGCCTACCAGTACGCAGCGATCGCTTTCATGACCTACGTTATGCACATCGGCAATCGTTACCCGAATAAGATCATGATCTCTCGTTCGACAGGCGACATCTGGGGTGCCGAGATGATCCCAATCATCAACCCAGCCAAGGCATTCTTCTACAACCCTGAGCAAGTCCCCTTCCGGTTCACACCTAATATTCAAACCCTATTGGGTCCAATCGCCACAGAGGGTGTCTTCGCCTGCGCGATGATGGCAATCGCCCGCTGTCTGACCGAGCCACGCCACGAGCTGGAGCAACAGCTCAGTGTCTTCGTCCGCGACGAGATGATGTTCTGGGCCACGGCTCAGCACCGCGGTGTCCTCCCACCGGGTCAACTCCGCGAATTGGTCTACAACAACAGCGAGACGATCGTCAACCGCGCTGTCAGCCTCGCCAGCCCGCCGGAGGGTAACCTGCCTGCCAACCAGACCACCATCGACCTCATTTCTAAGGCTGTCAATCCTCAACATTTGGCGTCGTGTGATGCGTTGTGGATGCCGTATCTGTGAGCGATGGTCGTTGCTTTGCTTGTTTCTCTTTTGCCAAACTGGTGATCCTGTGGGTTGTGTGCTTTTCTTATGCGGTGTTGGAGCTGGGGTTTATTTTACTTCTTAAGCGTGGCGCTTCGGCGAGGTGCGCGGCTTTTATTCATGCTACTATGATTGTGATACCGGTTTCTTTGTCGTTTCAATACCTTCTACATTGTTTTTCTACATGTGTTAGCCCAGGCGATGTTATTGATTAGTTAATGTATTCATTTGCTTCCTGGTTAACTATTTTTTCCAATGTCTCTGACTTTGTAACTCCCGCGACGATCGCTTCCACCTAGTGTCCTATCTCGGTCCACTGCCCGGTCACACGTCGAACGCACGTGCCAGGTCGTTAGATAGGTAGTAGGTTGTATCTGGGTGTCATGGGATCTAGGTGACTAACAGGTATGGACCATCAGTTCGAGCCTGACTACCTCTTTCTACGTCCATGGGCATGACCATTTGATTTGGATGGATGAGCAAAAACAAACTCCATTGCCAAGGTAAAACTATATATCGGTTGGCCAAACATCGTTATCATCAGCGTGGAGGGGTGCCAGAATGGCAGCCCCAGCCAGATCACCCCCGAGAGGCCAAACCAGCCGGTACACGCGGCATTCCATGCTCAAAGCAAATTGGTATCATTCATGCATGACCGCACCCCTCTATGGGTCGGTGCGGTCAGTCGATCCGTCTGTATCGTGGCGAAGGGGGAACGTAGGAGAGAAGACGGAAGAAGAGGAGGGGGGCAGGCGGAGAAGGGAAGAGAGAGAGAGAGAAGGAAGGAGAGGTGGGAGGGAGGGAGAGGAGGAAGACCGGCTTCTATCGCTTCTTCAGTCCAAGAAGCTTGGCTCGGTTTTCTTCGCGCTTGGCACGGCGGGCGGCGAGGTCAGCAAGAACGGACTTCTTATCCCAAGCCTTGAGCCGCTCAGCCTTCGCGGCCTTTTCTTCCTCCTCAGCCTGCAACAGAGCCTTGTCTAGCTCCTCCTCGCGGTGACGACGCTGGATGTCCTTGAATTCGCGCCGAGCCTCCTCGACGCCCTCCTCGATCCAGGCCTGCTTGGCAGCCTCCGCTGCAGCGGCCTCATCGAGCTTCTTCTGAGCGACGGTGGCCAAAGCAGCATCCTCCCCACGTGCCTCGTTGCGCTCGATCCTGGCATTGCGAGTGCGAATTTCATCAAGAGCATCAGCGATCTGCATTTCCCGCTTTGAATCGAGCATTTTCTCCTCCAAATCAGCCATCTTGTCCCTCTCGACCTTCTCTTCAAGTTCAGCCTGCTCTTGCTCAAGTCGATCGAGGGTCTGCTCCTCCGTCTCGTGGTAGCGCTCATCTTGCGGATCACGCCAGACTTCGAAGTTGCGCTTGGCGCCGCGCTCACATGTGTAGTCCTTGTCTATTTGAAAGATCAGCTTCAGTTTCATTCCAAAAAGAGATGAGTGGGTAGTGGCTTACTCTTTGGGTCGGTCTTGAAGGTGATTTCGCCGCGGCAACGAGAGCAATGGATATGGAACCTGATGATCTTGACCTTCATGTAATGCTCGTCGGTGATCTCCTTTGAGGCATTGAACTTGCGACCCTTGGGAATGAATTCACCGCAGTGGGCACATTTCATGGAGAATGGGGTCATCAGGCGGACAGGTTGGGGCTTTGCGCGGCGATCGCCCGAGGGCTTCTTGCGGGTGATCGCATTTGGATCGAAATCAGGTGGGTAATACTTCGAGAGAACCTTGCGTTCGGCCATGGTTACAGGGTAATGAGCGAGAGATGGGAATAAAACCGGGGAGGCGAACTCGGGGAACAGAGAGAGAGAGAGATTTAGTCCCCAACGCAGCGCCATGACATCTAGTCACGTGGTTATTAGCGGTCATTTCTAATCGATAAGGCGGGTGGTTTATCGATAAGCCTCTTGCACGCGGGTGTGGGACTGGGACTCGGCTTCTGAAACTATTTTGAAGATCAAAACATCGGAGGCCAAGGGTGGTTCTTGGTTCGAGGTATTTGTCCTCACACGGCTTAACTCTTGATGATCAATTTGACATCCTCGAGGCCCGGACAATGACACCTTGTTCATGATTGAAGCCCGTTACCTGGAACCTTGCATTTGATCGAAATTTCCCTACATATTCGTTCTAATGCAACAACAAGTCGATTGAAAGATTGAACCGACGGGCAATTTGCACACAACGCGTCTCATGCCTGCACGGATAGTACCTATTAGTTGGCGTGTTACAACTTTCAACGCCGGCTTGTCGCTGTCTTGTAGGTCATAACATTAATCACTCCAGATATTTAGCTCGCGTACTTCAAGCACCAGAGCCCTTTTAACAAAAGAGCATTGGCGGCGCTTTTTCGTGTCTTGGAACTATATGGCATACCAGAGTAACTCATTCGCTCTTAGGTCCCTCATTCACTCTGAGGACGAGGGTGATTTCGCCGCAGTAGCCAGGAAAGTCAGGCGGTTCTATCGCCGAAATTGATTCGAAAATAAATGCGCATGCCATCCATCTGCTTTTGCCCTAGATGATCCGAAGAGCCAAAATAGCAATTGAGGCCTCCATTATGCCCTTAACTCCAGCGCAAAAAAGTTTTCGACATTGGCCATGCTGGGGTCGAAGGGTTGTTAATTCCTCTGGAATGCTGTTTAGACGGCTCGCGGAGACAATCATAGAGTTACGAATTTTGTGAAACGGCACATATATCTCCCGTCCGACACCCGACGCACTTACAAATGAGTAACTAAGAACAGACTGGAATACCTACTCCTGTTGTCGTCAGGTTTACCATGGTTTCCGAACGAGCTAGATTCTACCGTGCGTTTTGAAAGAATTAAGAATTAGGCTTGATTGAATTGAAGGAACAGATAAGGACATGACCTATACCACCACTCACCACTAGTGTATTCCCTAATGGCTATCTCTTGTTCGCTTTGTTTTGATGACTTTATACCGAGGACCAGCTCGAGAAGTGCTTTTGCGTAGCGAAGAAGCCGAGGGGCTGTTGCCAGTCGGTCGTATGGAGCTAGGCTGACCACGACTGAACTGAGGGTGGAAGAAAGCTCCCCCAGTTTTGTGAAAGCCATAGTAGTAGAGCCGCCGGATAAAAGACTGTTCGCTTCTTGTGGCCAACTTTTCAAGTATGTGAGGGGGTAAGTCGCTCTCTTGGGTGATCACGATAGCCTTCCCATTATTTGACCAGCGTATTACATCCGAATTCTCTGGATCTTCAAGGATTCTTGAACATGTTAGTTCATACAGTTATCATATCATAACTAGTCCCAGAATATGTTTCACTTACTCGTTCAGATTGTGAATGAACTCATTTTTGTGTAATCTGCTCATTGAACCTGCGCCATTTACAGGCTGTGAATCATCGCGTGGAGGTGAAATTTCCTCAATGACATCCTCTGAAACATTGTGGTCGTTGAAATCTTCGTCAACTGACTGAGGCGATCTGGTTTTGGGCATAATAGGCGCAGGGGTGATTGGTGAATCTTGGTGATGTGGACTATGTTCTGCCAAGAGCTCTGGGCTAAAAGCCTGTTGAGTTGGAACAGAAGACCGAGGATCATCACACGCTAAGTCTTTTCCTTGCTGAATGGCGTGGTCCCTACTTTGAACAAGTTGAGACACTAGACTGTGATGAGTCCGGAGACGTTGCTCAACAAGCGAGATTTGGCCCAAAACTATATTGATGGTGTCAACTTCCTATAGAAGATCATTGATCAAATTCTAACACACTCACTTTCGTCTATTACCTTGCGAGAGTTCACCAGCTCCTGCAGTGCAGTCTCGGTTGAATGGAGTTCCTTAGTGCAATCGTCTCTATCTGGCCAAGGGGAGAGAAACCGCCAAGGCCTACCAGAGCGCAAGAGTTCGAGGTCGTATTCAGGCAGCTCGACGCTAGAATCTTCGACCTTAATCTGCCTTGAGCCGACAAAGTTGGGACCCGCGGAAAGTACAATCTTCGTCCAAGTCAATGGTGGACCTTCCCTTACGCATGGTCTCGACGTTGAGAAAAGGCTCTCCAGACTCTTGCTTAGGCTAATGCTGGTCAGATTTTCCCCGCGACCAATTGCAATACTGCCACCCTCATTTATCGTGGATAAATGATTCGCGAGTTCGGTTGCAAATTCGGGAATGGACACGCTGGCAAGTCTAAAAGGATATAGATCTTTCTCATCAGGGTTAGAGACGAAGTTCTTCACTAATTTATCGATAGCTTGACGGTGTCCATCGTCGGTGTTTCCGTTGACAGGGGTAGACATTTTCACAGCCACCAAGAGCGCGCAGTAAGTCAACCCTTGAATTGGAAGTTGGGAAGGAAAGTCTGTGAAATTGTAAGTGGGGTTGGTCCGGGATAACTATTGTCCGTATGACCGGTAACAGTATCAGGACTTGGTTGGTGGCCTTAGTATATTTCAATTTTCGGAAATGGTTCTACACTTCTACTACATACGTGAATTCGGCCAGGATCTTCGTTTCATCCCATTATTTGCCGATAGATAGCCTCCTGAGGGACTGGCAATTCAAAATAACTCGAGAGCAGTCAGTCTGTTTACTGCCATTTACAGCTGATCCGGTGATTTCAAAGCTTGATATTCATCTTCGACCCCTGTCGGATGTCCCCATGCCCCCTCCGAGTCGCGGCCGGGAATCAAGTCGGGATTTCACACACAAAAGCCCCTTACATGGGGGAGGAACTACACTGGCAGGCTTTATTCATCAAAGCTTTTCTTCGTGCAAAATTGCAAAGTCCTTGCTCGACTTTCAACCAGCTTTTGAAGGGCTTCCAACCCCAGCTGCAAAGCTATATTCTACAAGCGCAAAGAATGAAGGCACTACTGCGTACGCAATGAATCTAGAAGCAGAAGCAAAAGCAAAGCGCACTAATCCAAAGCCAGGAACCGGCAGAGCAGGCCTTATGGTTCAAGAGGATTCTCAGTTTATTACTGACCCATTTCAAGCAGTTCAAGCACCAACTCCTGAGTCCTAAACCCGACATACCCAGAGAATCTGCTTGAGAACAACATATCATATATGCGGCCTACACCAACGTGTAGGTAGTGGGCGCAGATAACCTAACAGGGCAGAGATTTAATAGAAGCCCAGCTATATAGACTCGTTCCAGTAAGATCAATTCACCGCGACACGCTTCTTCCTTGGGTTCTTCGAGGCGCCTTTCTTCCCCGGTGCCGTCATGTCAATGTGTTTCTCGTTGATCAATTCTTCTCTTTGAGCTAACATTAACCTTGCCAGTGTATAGGTCAAGTCGGTCTGCTCGAGAAGATGTGAATCAACCGGGACCTCACTGCCACGATTATTACCGCCAACTGGCCGACTCAGGGGTCAGCTAAGCCATCGTATTTCATGGTTCTATCCCGGAAATTCTTCGACCAGTTCCTTCTCAGAATCCGACATGAAGTATGTAAGGCCCGACATGTTAATGATATTGAGGCTTTTGGGGGACCTCAATGCGATGAAAAATGAGGGTTGGGATTATTCGCAGAAGATATGGACACAACCCGGTCTAGCCCTAAAAGCGGCCTCTTCTAAAATCCCCTGGGCCGTTCCTGCCTTATTCAGGTAGAGATGCCAGCACCTTCCTCTTCTGACATCTCCAACTTCTTTTTCCATTATTTATAATAAGTTTCTCCCCTTCCATTCTCTCTCCATCCTCTCTCCATCCTCTCTTGCTTTGTCTATTCATCGATCAGCTCCCAGCTCCCAACTCTCAACCCTGTGATTTGATAAGGCTGTTACGGTTGTTACAGTCAAGAGTCGGCTGGCCAAAAAAACAGAAACAAAAAGATGGTTCATTGGTCACAGCCACTGTACTACACACAGTGTATTGAGTCTGGGAAAAGAAATAAAAAAGAACAACGGATGAGACAGCTTCCCGCACCCTCCTCTGTGAAGTACAATATATCCTACTCGGTATGGGACTGCATCGATCGATTCAGCCGGTAGGGTCCGAACGCGTCCGGGGTGTGTCTTCCTCAAAGGAGCCCGACGAGTCATGGGCCCTTAAGCAGCCTGTTTCCGGACGCGATGCGAAATGGCCGACAGTTGTGGTGGAAATTGGAGTCTCTGAGTGCTACGGGAAGTTGAAGGCCGATGCCGAATGGTGGCTCGCCAACTCCAGGGGCGATGTGAACCTTGTGATCATCGTGTCTATCACTCGGAAGACACCTGATATCAGGTTTGAGACTGTTGTTCTGGACACGGTCAGCTCCTTGAAACACCAACAGCCCCGCTACGTCACAACCATATGGCAGTCAATTACGATATCCCGTCGCGGGTCACAGATTACCGCCAGCCCGTCAGTACCGTTGACGATCGAGTTTGAAGAATTATTTTGCCGCCAACCGGTCCCGCCGGAGCATAACATTGAAATTTCTTCTGATCAGTTGAGAGAGATCTCAAGCGATGTTTGGAGGAAGCAGGGCCTCTAGGTAGTCGAGTCATTCATTCTTACCTCGACTCTCTAGCTTTAGCTTCGTCAAAAGCATAACTAATACAGGGCCAACTGGCGAGCTAACGCGATCTGAACCCGGTCTACTGTATACCACCACCACCACTTGCTCTATGCTACTATAATTATCAAAGCTCATATGGAACCAAATCATCAATTGGGGCACGACCGACTTTTCGTTCAATTGTATAATATCCTTTTGCAGCCCGCACAGCACCAAAACGTCTCCCCATACTCAAAATCAGCCCATCTATTTTAGACTGTTCTAAAGCATCCCATGCAGCCACCAAACATCTTTTAAAGTCATCCCAATCTGGTTGTAGAGCCGAAGTAAGCTGGTCATCATGTAACGAGACGAGGAGTCACCTTCGCAGAGGGGTTATACTGCAAAATCGTATATCGAAGCACTTGTAAAAGGTCTGTTACCCTCCTATACCCCCGGAACAGTATTTCAGCAAGATAACGCGTAAACTTATACAGCTTTCGTGACGCAGAAGTGGTTTGAACGACATGGGATCTACGTCGAGGGCTGGCCCCAACACTCACCGGATTTGAACCCAAAACTTAGACCTTCCCATGTCAATAAGCTCTGGAGAAGCTCAAAAAGCTTGACCTTTAACCACTGCCATACGGGTTCAATTGGACTTAAATCCGGTGAGTGCGGGGCCCAGCTCTCGGCGTAAATACCATGTCGTTCAAACCACTCCTGCGTCACGAAAGCTGTATGAATTTTCGCGTTATCCTGCAGGAATACTGTTCCAGGGGTATATGAGGGTAACATATCTTTTCCAAGTGCCTTGGTATAGGATTTTGCAGTATAACCCCTCTGTGAAGGTGACTCCTCGTCTCGCTCCATGATCAGCTTACTTCAACCCTCTAACCAGATAGCAACCCAAACCATTTCGGAGACATCTTTGACATGTGCCTTCACATTCACAAGCTCCTTTCGAAGGCCCTCAGAGGTTGTGCGGAAGCACCATTTTGGTCCAAATTCGAGGTTCGTTGCGCGAACAGCCGTCTGAAAAGAATCCTCCGCAGACCACGGCCTAATCCTTACGAGAGAGGACTTGATTGGAATCTTCTGCTTGGATCGGCGTTTAGAGATTCCGTATCGCCTAAAAATTCGACGAATAGTAGAGGGGGATGGATGGGCTGAACAAACAGCGCTAAGCTGTTTGTAAGTCCAAAACGGATGCCGACGGGCCTGTAAATAAATAGGTTGCAAGTACGTGTATTCAAAACGGGGGCCGTCCAGTTTTCTCGCGGTTGTCAAGCCTTTCATCCTCTGAGTAGCGTTGCAAGGTGTTGTAGATAGTCTTGCGAGTACGTACGCAAAATACCCAAAATCGGCCGCCAACTTCGTCTGCGTAGGACCATTCTTGTGGGCGCATACGATAGCTAATATTTGCTCAGTGGAAATCTGAGCTTTCCCGCTACTTTTTTTTTGGCCCAATGTCATTGGATTGTCTTGGGCTGTTGTGGGTGGTGTAGGGGAGAAAAGAAAAACTGTTAACATGGGTGGGTTGTCGGACTGCTCACCGCTGGAGAGGGGCAGTCTAGCATCCTACCCCTTTTCAAAATTTCAAATCTAGAGCTGCCTCGACCTTCGGATTTCCTCTAAGCTCTTCCTTTCTTCACTGCCGCAGATGATTAGAATTTAGTGCTGAGGAAGAACTTGAGTCCCAGTGTCCCACGAGGTTACCTATATCAGGATTCAGCAAGGATGAATCAACCATCCAGCGATTTCTTTACACAGGAAATACAGCGACTGAGGGATGATTACGAGAAAAGAAGAGCGCGATCAAACTTCGCTTCTGCTGGTGGCCGACGGGTAATCGATCTCAGTATGGGATTGATTGACGGTGTGTTCTGCTACACGTATTGGTACGAGCGCCAATGCATCCGACTGGCTGATATCCCCGGCACTCTTTCTGGTGATATTCTCCGGCTACAACAAAATCTGCCCAACTCAGTCGACGAGGGTGATTATGAAATCATCGGTGACCAAGTACGTCCCCTCGTGGATGTGCCTCCGCTTCCAGAGCTGGATGACGACTCCGAAGAACTGGATACAATTCTTGCCGCGCTGCCAGTTGTTGAAGTCGATTCTAGCAAACACTTCGCCAAGAAAGGCAAATATAAGAGTGAAATCAGCAATCTGCTCAAATGCCAAGGTGGATCTTGTCCGGGAGTTCCAAAATCATCCCACGTCATTCAATTACTGGGAAAGTCGGCAGAGGGGGAGCTGATTTTTGAAAAATTCATACCCCGATACATCTTGGGGAATATTTATCCCCTTGCTGTATACAAAAACTGGATATTGCAGATAATCTCTGGAATGAAGCTTCTTCATTCCCTTGGGATCATTCATCGTGACCTTCGCATTGACAACGTTGTCTTCTCCCCTGATACATCTCGCGTGCTTATCTGTGATCTCGAGGGCCGTTGGGGAAATCGTCTGGCTCCTGAGGTCTCTCGCGAGCCAGTGTTGGACGCGGGCTGGACTGAGAAATCGGACATCTATGACCTCGGCTATCTTATCAAAGGCATGATCTACGGAAATGTACCACTGACGTTCGCGGTGGAATGGTATGTCCCCCCTCCTCTTGCTGCTGTTGTGGAAGCTTGTACGCGCAATAAGCCCGAAGAGCGCCCCAGTTTGGATGACCTATATGCGATGGTTGAGAAAATCGAGATTACTACTTAACGATATAGATATGAATGTCACGTCCATACTTTCGTGATGATAGCAAATGGGTGGATTGGGTAACTTGATGCAAATATAGTAATCCTTTCTTCGTTGCGAAAGAGTTGATCTTGGACTCCGGGACTCGTGAGTCGCTAGGCCAAAAAGTTTCTGAAGTGTAATTCAAACGGACGAGAAAATACATGGAACCTTAAGAGGGCTAATTGCGTAGAATTATGACATGGAAGGCATGGTGAACATCGAATCTTACCACTGGCCATGGCAAATGTTGGCTTGTACGAAACTTGAAAGTTCAGAGGATCAGATGGCCAGTCGCGACTCGCCAATCACCTACTGTGTGCTTTGGACAACAAGAATTCCCGACGCGTATGTCTTCTTCCAATGTTGAATGGGTAGTGTAATGAACAGTACTGTGTGCCGACGACTAACGAGTATTCCGCCGATAAACACCAAAGAGCGAAGTGAAGAGTGGTCAATTTCAATCGTGAAAGTGCTCGCCGCTCGGCAGAATAATGGGCCGCCGCCATCACCACTGCGCACGGACCAGCGTTGTTTAGTTCAAAATAACCTTGAACCTGGGAAGGTCCTACCTACAACGCGCACTCTGTCTACGCATCTGACCACGGTCATGGAAACGTTTCTGCGAGCCTGGCGACAGCATGCATTGAACCGTGGCCAGAATGATTCGGCAATCTACATTGGCGACAAAGTTCTGGCGCTCACCAGTATGGTTAACAGCTTCGTGATCCACAAAGGCGAATACTGACCTGCTACCAAAGACAGTGATAATGACGCATTTTGGTTGGCCCAAGTACATTTCTCCAATAACAACTTCACGCGTGCACTAGCACTTCTCTCCCGAAAGGACCTCATTTCTCGAAGCACTGCCTGTCGCTACCTAGCTGCTCATTGCTACATCAAACAAGGCCAGTTCGAACACGCCCTCTCCATACTCGGCGAGCACAATCCGACCGACCTAATCCGCAATAATCACACTCGGCGCAAGATCCAGCACCAAAGTCATATCACACTGCGCAATGGGAGAAGTACGACCCCGCGCAGCGACAGAGCCGAGGAGCGAGAACGGGAGGATGTCCGGTTCGAAGCCGCCATGTGTTATTTGCGGGGACTTTGCTTTGCGAAACAGAACGCCTTCGACCGTGCACGGGACTGCTACAAAGACGCAGTGCGGATCGATGTGCAGTGCTTTGAGGCATTTGACCAGCTGATGAACAACTCCCTGATGTCTCCTGTCGAAGAATTGGAGTTTTTGGAATCGCTGGATTTCGACTCTGTCTCATCACCAGATCCTATGATGGCCCAAGAAGCCGCCCATTTTACGAAAATGCTTTACACTACTCGTCTATCGAAATACTCCTCTCCTACCATACTCTCCGACGCCACTGAAACCCTCTCTACGCATTACAACCTGGCAGAAAATCCAGATATTCTTCTATCCCGCGCAGAGGCACTCTACACACAATGTCGCTTTGCAGAAGCCCTCGAATTGACCTCCTCTATCCTCTCCACATCGCAAACCACCGACCTCGCCACGACCAATTCCAGCATCCCTGCGCAGAATCACCTCGGTCATGCTCCAGCCATCTATCCTCTCCATTTGGCTTGTCTTTATGAAACAGGTGCCACAAATGCCTTGTTCTTACTATCTCACATGCTCGCGGACCACTCTCCGGAAGAGCCCTACACATACCTGGCAATTGGAGTGTACTATCTGTCAGTATCGAAGATAGCCGAAGCACGTCGCTTTTTCTCTAAGGCTTCACTGCTAGACCCTCATTCGGCCCCGGCTTGGATTGGATTTGCGCACACTTTTGCCGCTGAGGGTGAGCATGATCAAGCGATTGCGGCATACAGCACCGCTGCTCGACTATTCCAGGGCAGTCATCTTCCGCAACTCTTCTTGGGAATGCAGCATCTCGCACTAAACAATATGTCTCTCGCGCACGAGTATCTCTGTGCTGCTCACGCGATGTCGACTGGAGCAGCCCCAAATTCGATCCCTTCTGGCCCTCCGGGTACGTCAACGATCATCTCGGGGGCGGGCGGAGATCCACTGGTCCTGAACGAACTTGGTGTCGTCCTTTACCATCAAAACAATCTTACCGGCGCCATTGAATTATTTGAGCAAGCACTCGCGCTGGCTACTTCCCTCAACTGCGAACCTAGTGCCTGGGTCGCTACACGTGCAAACTTGGGCCATGCCCTCCGCCGAACAGGTCGGCTTCTCGAGGCTCTCGGTGAGTTCAACGAATGCCTCCGTGTGGGCGCGGGAGGTAGCAGCATGGGTCACGCGCCATTTTTGGGTGGTGGGACCGGTGCGTCCACCGCAATGGCCACTGCATCTGGCGTCGGGGGCTACGAAGATCGGGGCCTGACAGGCTCGCTTCACACATCCCGTGGACTTATCTTACTGGAGCTTGGGCGCACCACCGATGCCGTGACAGCATTGCATGAGGCTGTGCGTGTCCTTGGAGCGAGTGGTGGTGGTGATGCAGCAGGCGGTGCAGGCGTTGCAGGTACCCTACTCTCACGTGCCCTCGAGCTTTGGGCCGCGGAAGGGCGTCTACAGGACCGCGCCGCTTTTGAAGAGGCTATGCGGCAACAAACTAGCGTCGCCGCTTCTAAACGCCGGGGACCCGGACGATCCCGTGACCAGAAAGGCAAAGAGCGAGTCGCCTCGGAAGAGATATCTCGAAGACGCGGACGCCGGGAACCTCTGGTGGAGGCATCCACGGACGCGGCGGCCGACGTCTCTACGCCCGCGCCTGAACATGAGAAAGTTGAAATGGATCTTGACAATGAAGCCGATGGGCTTTTACGTCGAGCTCTCGGTCGTGTTCGGCACAGTAAACAACGTCGTGCTGCGCCTACAACGCCGGACGCTAACGAGACCCCAGCTCCATCCAATGAACGAGGTCGGGGGCTGAGACATGGGCGGAGTCAACGACAGTAATTACTAATGGGACATTGACTCAAGGAGCTCTTTGCTTTTTCTGTCTCGGTTTATTATTCTATTTTTATTCTGTTTTGCGTTCTGGTGGGCAGCTCCTATGACTTCCAACTTTTGCATGCATTCCAGCGGGCGTTTTGTGCTGGGCGGGCTTGGAGCAATTGGGGCAATTGGGGCGAACGGGGCGAACGGGGCTTTGGAGATTTGTGGACTTTCTCAGGTTGGGTTGTCATGGATCTCATAATAGAAGTCTATTCAGGCATTGCTAGAGGGGGCATCTCTACTTGATATCTACTTGGTTGTACTTTCCTGATGAATCAGGGTAACTACCCCTGAAAATGCGCTTAGCTGCATGCGCTATACATGTACGTAAAATCTACGAGATGCACTATGTATGTCCATCGTGTACGATGTAACCCTTATTCATGTATGCATTGAGAAACTACAGTGCCAGATGCAGCCTCATTTTTCATTACCAGGAAGTTTCTTCCCCCCTTAGGCCTTGACCGAGACAAGCTTCCGAAAATAAGGGTCCACACGACCAAACCCCTAAATTTCTTCCCCACGCTCTTTTATCTTCTTTCACCATGTGACCATCATTACGGCAGTTAATTATTTTCAATTCCGGAGTATTATTCCCGATTACCACATTATAACCATTTAAGACTTTTATCTTTATCCGGACCCTTAATTCCGCTCTTCTACTCCGACGGGAATGGCAAAAAAAAGAGCCACCCGAAAATTAATGACGCTGTTGGACCCACTGGGGCCGGACTGAGGCTCATCGTGCCAATCTTTTTGACCACGTTGGGGTCGATCTGCTGAACTTGTCCATCTTTACTCCTTTCGGACTCTTGTCGGGACCACCCTTGATCAACACTTCCCCCCGTTCCCTTCTGTCTCTTCTGACTCTTGACTTCTCTCTTCCCACGGCCAACTGCGACAAACCCCAGAACATGCCGTCCCAGCTTGGCCTCTCACCATGACAACCTCCTTTGGTATCCGCCCGCGACGCGGCTTGTCACTTTTGTGCCTCATTTCCGCTGCAATTACCTTCAGCGCCGTAATTGTCATTTGGTTTGGCATGAACTCCGACCGAGAATATATCCACCCCGTCCTCACTCAATTGATCCCCGCCGGACACTGCGCTTGTGAATCCTCTACCACCTTCCAATGCTCGACCTGTCTCACCTGCCCCGAACCTGTTTCGCAAGTCAACACCACCCCCGCCTGGACCTTTGAGTACGCCCGCGATGCTCGCAACGAGGCCCTGAATACACAGCAGTGCCAGTCGGCCTTCCCTGGGTTATTCGAGGATATCGCACGTGGCCGCAGATTTTGGTCCGCACACGGTCGCATATCTGCTGCGGAATTGGACGAAATCCCGATTCAACATGGTATGGCGCGCGCGTTTGTTTCCAATGGTCAGTTGTACGTGGTTACCGCAAGATCCAAGGGCGAGGATCACCGGCGGAAGATTCTGGGGACTTTGAGCTCAATCCACCGTGCGCTGGCCGCCGACACGGATCGGGCTTCTCGACGAGATTTTGAATTTGTCTTCTCGGTGGAAGACAAGGTGGAGGATGTGACGAGATCGGAATGGCCCGTTTGGGTATTTTCGCGGACTGCCACCGAAGAAGGGGTATGGCTGATGCCAGATTTCAGCTTCTGGGCATGGGACAATCCGGATAATTATATGGGGCCCTATGACCAGGTGGTGGAACGCATCAAGAGATTGGATATTCCGTGGGCGGAGAAAAAGTCCCAGTTGGTTTGGCGGGGCAAGCCAAGTTTTGCGCCCAAGTTACGGCGCATGTTGATGGAGGCCGCGAGAGATAAACCCTGGGGCGATGTTAAGCAGGTTGACTGGACTACCGGCTCGAATGTCCTCAAGATGGAGGATCATTGCAAATACATGTTTATTGCCCACGTGGAAGGTAAGTCCGACTATGTTTTGCTATTTGAGATTATCGTAGGGAACAGAGACTGACTGACTTTGGTCTTTAGGTCGCTCTTATTCAGCCTCCTTAAAATACCGACAAGCCTGCAATTCGGTCATCGTGGCCCATAAGCTTCAATATATCCAACACCACCACTATCTTCTCATCGCAGACGGCCCCAATCAGAACTATGTCGAGGTCGAGCGTGATTTCAGCGATCTGGCAGAGAAGATGGAGCCCCTGGTCAACAACACCGATGCTGCTCAACGCATCGCCAACAACAGTGTGAGGACGTTCCGACAAAGGTACCTCACACTCGCGGCCGAGGCTTGCTACTGGCGATCACTATTTGATGGCTATGCCAGTGTTTGGAATGGCACCGTCCAACAGATGTCTGATAAAGAGGACATTGAAAGAGGCCTTCGATACGAATCATTTGCACTTCTTGAAAGTCAGAAAATGTCGGAATTCCAGGCCACCGACACCGAGAAGTGGCAGTCCTACTGAACATAATGGCGCCAAGCATACGGCAGGCTGCATATAACTTACAATAATGTGTTAATAACCCGACCTCTTGCGATTGGGTGAGCTGCGAGTCATTTTTAAAAGGCGTTTAGGGGTCGACTTTGCCCCATGCTACATGTGATACCACGAAAGCGATTATCTTGACAACTACTTGGATATTTGACCCTGTCAACTGCGTGCTTATTCCATACCATACATAACTAGGGCTCTTGTGAAGTGTATCTAGTTCTCTGGCCATCATTACACCCGTCTGATCATCACAGCCCTTTTCAAAGCTGTTTCACTTTCACCTCGGCCTTCCATTCACGCTGCAGCTTCCAACTCGGTTAAAATCACCCGGCAACCTAAAGGCGCCAGAATGCCACCCTGTCGATATCAGCATACCCCGTCTTAATAAGAGCACAGCAATGCTCGCAAGAGAATACATACCGGTGTCATCTTCAACCGATACCCAGGATCAACTACCCAAGAAACCTTTCCCAGCAAGACAAACAACAAAATTTTCACCTGCAACAACGCAAACCCCTGCCCAAGACACTTCCGCTTATGCGCATTGAAGGGGATATACGTGCCGCGCACCGTCTCCCTCCGAAACTTCGCCTGCATCTCTTCAACACTCTCACCCCATCGCTCAGGTCGGAACTCACGCGCATCCTCACCCCACACCTGCGGGTTACTATGCACCGCCCACGCATTCCACCCCACAAACGTACCCTTCGCAATAGGCAGCTTCCCGCCAAGAAGAGCCGGCCGCACTGCAACGCGATTGATAAGCTGGCTGACAGGCGGAAACAACCGAAGCAATTCCAACACTACGGCCGTCAGATACGGCAAACTGTTGATAGTCTCCTGGCCTGGGTCCGGGTGGTCCCGTGCTGTCGCGAGGATCTCTTCCCGTAGCCGCTGCTGGATATCTACCCTCACGCCCAGCTGCCAGAACATCGAGTTGACGAGCTGCTGGGCGTTCTCATGCGCTGTGAGGAATGTTATCTTCATGTTGTCGCGGAATTGTTTCTCGGTGATCCGGCCGGCCTTGTAGGCTGCGCCTAGCATGTGCGAGACCATTTCTTCGCTTTTGGGTTGGTCTGTAGCTTTGCTGCGCTGCTCGAGCATTGCCATTATCTTGTCGTACAGGATGTCGTCGAACTCTTCCATTATCGCGTATGCGCGCTTGCGGGATGGTAGTAGCCAAGGGAAGTGATCGAGGTCCGGGAAGCTGAAGTACATTGGTTTGAAGAGGGTTGCCTTGATGATGGATTGGAGGGCTTCGATGCGGACGTGGTTATTCGGTTGTCCTAGGCTCTGGGCAGTGTTAGCTTGGACTATCATCCTTCATCCTATCATCCCTCGTCCCTCATCCCCCAGTCTATAGAAATGCAAGATGTGCATAGAACATACCTTAAATTCCAAATCCAAAAAGTTCTCACCCATAACATCAATAGCCCACTTCTGCACCTCCGAATTAACAAGAACGCCATTATCCCCCTTCTCCCCCTTCTGCAACTTAATCAAAACATCAACCAACTTCCTCGACTGCCTCAACAAAGACCCCGTCTCAAAAACCTTCTTCTGCAACCCCGGCTTCATAATCCCCGTATAGAGCTTCCAATTATCATGCGCATTGATAATATTATCCCCCACAAGCGTCGCAATAACAGCATGCGGAATCTTAATCTGACTCCCCGCTTTCGCGTATACATCTTCGTTCCGAAACATATCAGTTAACCAATCTGGTCGCGAGACAAGGACGCTCCATCGCCCGCCGAACCAGACTAGCACGGCGCCGTGCTTTTCTAGTGGAAGTCGGAACCAGCGCTCGTAGATTTCGTCCTGGCCCATTGAGGACCAGAGGCCGAGGATTGAGACGTAGATTGGGATTACGGGGAGGTTTCTTGGGAGGGATCGTGGGATGTGGAGGTACCAGGCTAGGAAGAGGAGGGGTGGGAGGAGGAGGAGGGTTAGGGTTGTTAGGAGGGGGTTGGGAGGTGATATTGGCATTTTTGCAGGATTGGGCTCGTCTGTTTTTGTGAATTGAGGGAGGATTCCTGGCGTTTGGGGGAGGTGAGATGTGCTTCGAAGTCTTCTGTCTTGTTCTATATAGGATGGGTGCTTGAGTTGGCGCTTTGAGCCCTAGGTAATGCAGTTGGTGTCAGCGGAGGTCAACGAGGCTAAGCTGAGTGTCACACTGTCAAACTTGAGTTTCTGTAAGCTGTTTTATTTTAGTTTGAACTTTGCGGTGTATGGAATTGTATATGGAGGTGGCCAAGCGTATTTCCAATGATTATTCGGTAGGTGGGAGGAGATACCTAATGCTGGAAAGTGATCTAACCAGTTGACGCCTACAACCTAAAGGTCTATATGAACGCTCCAGAAGCTGCCACATGCCCGGTTTGTCCATAGGTTGCAATCCACCCGAGGTCTCATCTTAAATTGCTATGTCAACATTCGATATCTGCCCGTGAGAGTCAAAAGATTTGCTTTGGAGCTCAAGTTTGGAAGTATGCACGATTTATCCCGTCTGCCCGCCCGGGCGTGTATACATTCCTCTCCATGGAATCAGCTCATCCACCTCTATCTTTATATACAGCACCCATAGGTAGGTAGCTCACACCATCCTCATTGGAAAACCCCCAAGCGGGGAATTTGTAGTCAAAGTCTTGTGCAAAGGACATACCTGTGCACATTGCCCAGTACTCATCCAAGGTATTGGAGCAGTGTATTCAGAATGTGCAGAATATGCATTGTGGGAACAAAGACAGCCCATATTCTGAGCGTTGGACTGCTGCGTCGCAGAATCATACTCCATCCCATTGTGACCAGCTCTATGCAGCGAATCTGGTGTCGGGGACGGGAATGGGTGTACAGATGCTGACGCCGGAGACTCTGGAGGAACAAGAACGATCACTTTGTATTGGGGAGACATGGCGGTGATGACCTGGATTATCTGGGGCAATGCTGCTTCTGCATTATGTTAGTTGCGTCTATTACCTATAACATTGTCTGCAGTCCCTACCAGTGGCAACATAGTATAGAGGCTGATGCGGTGGTGATGTAGGAAAGGAGTCATGTATCAAAGTCTCCGGGGTGCCTTTCATATCTTCACCGACGCTTGTGGTAGGTGGTGACGTTGTGGGTGACTGTGTCAGCCCGCTTGTCACAGGCGATATGGAACTTGCTTCACTGGCAGTGGAGAAGTACGGTAAGTCTCCAGGGTAGCTGCTTTGCTGTGGAAATGTGTTGAAGTCGTTCGGCCATGGTTGCGATGGGAAAAGAGGATATGAGGGCATGAATGACGAACGCTGGTCGGGAATCAAGAGAGGCACATCTCGCGAGCCAAAGCGTAGTTCATTTTCTGACTGGGCTGAGTGAGGTCTGGGAAACAGTGAAGGATTATAAGCGTGATCCCATCCGTTGAGCGCGGCTGCCGCTCTCAGTTTGTTGGCAATAACACGCTCTTGCAGTTTTGCAATGCGTTCTCGGATGTTGCGCCCTGGGCTACGTTAGCTATACTCGACTCCACTGCTTAGCAGGCAAAATATCTTACGGTGGTTTCTTTGCGAAAGCCGGTTCTGCAATCTTCTTCTCTCCACAGGGTCTTGTGTTTGGCTGAGGATATCCTCCTCCTTCGGACTCATCGACCGCTCTTCCACTTTCATCTTGCTTACAGTCCTGTTCCAACTTCGATGGGCTCTTGCTGTCCTTGAGGATGTTGCATATGTTTTATAAATCTTTCTGGATAGACTTCTGGCTCTTAGCGAATACTCAACACGGAAACTCAGAACCAATGGAACGAGCACTCTCGCCGTCAGCCTCCGATACCTTTTTATACAGGCCGTGCGCCCACGAGGGAGGATTACGCCTGATCTCACTGTGTCACGCTAGTTGTACAACCGATCTCTGGGGGCCAGTTCATTCGGCCTGAAAGCCACTGATTCTACCTCCACCGTTTTCAGCCGCGTGATGCCCCGTGGTCCGGCCCTGCACCAGTCCCCTCTTTCAGCCTGGCGAGTCTTCTGGGAGGGAGAGAGCTATTGTGCAGACCTGGACAATCAAGGAAAAGGTTTCAGGATGGTTGCACGAGGCAGTGAGGCCAGAGGCTATCCCCGGTCTGGACGTGTGCATGGATATAGCATTGCCCTGGATCTTGCTCGCGTTTTTGTTCCGATACTTTGGGTTTGGGCAAATTCCTTCATCCTCTCAGCTCCAGTTACCTTGAATAGCTTCAAGGCTCGTAAGTCTGAGCTCATTAATCTTGTTTTGAAGCCTCTTGTCGTGGCGAGGCCGTGCTACCGTTCGTCAAAGTCAACTTACTCTTCTCCTCGGTACTTTTGGGTGAATATCCCCGCCTACTTATACTTCCTATCACCGGTGGCGTCAAAGTCTGTTCTTGTGAACTCGGACATCTTGGTATAGTTCCTGAATCCCTGATCAGGTCTGATACACGGGCTCCACGTGGCAAAGGAAATCCACCATACCTTGTGCTCGATCTGATGGTTCCAGCAGGTGAACCTCCTATTGGATCATCTAGTTTGTAAACTACCCATCAAAAGTGCTCCGAGTACCAATCGGGCCAGGACTATCCTGACCATCCCCAGTTGCGAGGCTAGTACAACTTTGTGCAATTTGAAGTCTAAAAATAAGACACATTGGGCCTTGGCCCCTTGGAACTGGGAGAGTTGGAAGATCAATCATTTTGACGGTGAATATGCTCCGGACTTCGCCTACTTGGTCTCATAGCTCTACATTTTGACTCTCTCTACTCCTCGAGAGGTTACATCGAACATCTGAAAAGAGTTCAATAGTCGGGAATGGCACTGAACTACTTCGAAAGGGTCATGTATTCAGTGGCGTCATAGAGAGTACAGAGAGTACAATATTAACACTGAGACTGAGTTCCTTTCACGGTCCAATCGTTCACGTCTGGTCCTGGTAATTGTTTCTTGTGAACCTAGGCACTGGCATCTGGTGTCTCTTTGGTCATCCATCCATCTTCCTTGGATGTACGTGAAATCCAACCTCAGGGAGTGATGGAGACTGGGTCTGGCTGGTCACCTCGTTCTAGTATATTGGAGATGTATCTACTGTGTAACTTGATGCAGAGATGATGCAGAAAGAGGATCTATGGCTCACTGTCGTAGTGGGAGGAGATATCAAACATAGCCGCAGTAAATGATCGAGTCGGGATAGCAATGCTTATTCTGAGAGTTTGGACATATCATTCGGTTACTGGACACCAAGTGAGCATATTGTAATTTGTGACTCATTTGTGAGTGAGCGTTGGATCGTTAACTATGACATCTAAACCAGCCACGATCAATATCAAACATAAAAGCATCTTCAAAAACCACTATCCAAGCAAATCCAGCTGCAATTGCAACGGAAATTAAATTAAACGTCCATTAGCCTTGAGCCCTTGGCGCCTTGCTCAATATCTCAGTAAACAAATTAAAACTGTAAGCCTCAGTAAGCCGCCAAGGATTCTATCGCCAACCAGTCCATCCCTAACTCTTACCTCCTTCAACCCTCCAAATCATACCTCCAACCACATCCCACTCTCCCAAATCACAGTCCACAGTACACAGACACCAAATGGACACCTTTCTCAAGACAGTGGGGAACCTCCTCCCCTACCATCTCCTCTCCTACGGCGCTCTCCTAGGAACAGAGCTGTATCAGGTACGACATCATTCTATTCCCTGAAAAACGCACAGAATCCTTATTCCAAATGACCAGAGCTTCATAAACACAAAAATATGCTACCAAGCACTCCCAATGAAGGAGTTCATAATCCTCCAGAAACGCCTGTTCCCAATCTACTTCGGAACGCAGGTTGGACTCGCAGCCCTGACGGCAGCGACACGTCCACCCTACAGCATTATCTCGCTAGTCAGAGATCCATGGGGTATGGCTTCCCTCGCGGTGGTTGCTGTCACTGGGTGTCTGAATTGGATTATCTACGGGCCTCGAACGACAACTGCGTCATTGGTCAGAAGGGCGCTACAAGGTGGGTGATTCCTATTGTATGATGTGTGTCCAATGTTCTTCAAGGTTAACCTGGTTAAATATTCAGAGAGCGAAAACAATAACTCCGACTCCGATGGCTCCAAGACCCATCGAGCTAACCGCAACTTTACGCGGAACCACGCCATGGCTATTCATTTGAATGCTATTGCTATGATAGCTACTGTAGTGTATGGGTTCTCGCTGTCTGCGACGCTTGTTGAGGGCATGTAGTCTTATGATGTAGACGGGTTGTCTGGGCACAGGAACTTGCTCCTCGGACCTCTCATGGGAAACCACATCCTATGCTGTCCCAATTAAGGTTTAATATGTTGTGACTTGTCTCCGCATTTCAGAGAAGATAGCTCACTGGAAGACACCAATCAAGACCTCCACTCTGTAAAAAGGCAACAATGTAGGCGCTAGAGTAGACCGAAGCGCGAGGCAAGGTTTCAAAGCAAGTGGAACAACAAGAAAATATGTGGATTACCAGGGCAAAGCATGGATCTCTCCATAAGTAAGTATGAATCCGAATCAAATATATTGAATGGTGCATAGACACTGTGATTGCTTCATACTTTGAAACTTGGCATCGACCATAAGCTAACAACAACTAACCAAGCGCAATCCGTGACAAAATACGATAATAAGGACTGAAAGCATGAAAAACACCCAATCTCAAGTGCCTACCTAGACACCTCAGTCACAGTGAATTCGCCACAGCTCCCGGTCACAGTTACTGATATACCCAGTGCGAGTATGCAACATGGCAGTGTTATCACTGACCAGCATATCGCCCTTCTCCCATCCAAAGCGTAGACAAACCCTATAATCATACGTAATCCGATCAATAACGCCAACGAGATCATTATCGTCATTCTCAATGGTGACATCGCAAGTCGAGAACTTGGTCTTGCTCGAGTCCCACGGCTGGTGCCAACGTAGACACGATAGTCCAGAAACAGGATGCTTAACCGTCAAAGGCAGATTCTTCAACTTCGCATCCCAGAATCCATCATTGTCCATCGCCCAAGTAATCTTGTCAAGACGTTCGGCAGACCACGGCAATGGCAGATATCGGAAGAAGAGCCGCGAGCTCGCGAACAGTGTATATCCATTTCCCTTTGGCGCGGTGGCGGGACATGTGAAGAATTGGTAGCCAGGTGGATGTTGGACCTTTTTCTTCTCTCCTGTTTCTGGATCGGTGATTTCGTCGAACTTGAACATCCCGTCGAAATGCATTGGCATCGCCTCGTTGGAGGTTACGTTGTTGCCCATTTTATCGGAACGCCCGTTGTCCCGCACCTTTTGGATGATTCCGAAGCTCCATGGGAGAATCGTGCCAAGTTCTTCAGCTTTCTTGACATAGATTTCTTCCACGAGTGATTCGGCGAACCCGCGCAGGATGATTGGTGACATGCCATTGGACAGTTGGCGGACCTTTTGCATGGGAATTGAGCGGATGGAAGGCGGCGGGTTGACGTTGTCGATATCCGCGGGGCGGATGATGAGGCCGCAGGGGTATAGATGTTCGAACTTGACGGATAGGCCATCTTCAGTCCAGTTGAAGAGACTTGATCTCTCGCGGAAGTAATATGGCTGACCGTTTTTGTAAATCAGGTCGTGTGTGTCGCGCACGTCTTCCGCATGGACGGTGTGATATGATCCGTCCAGTCCCACTGCTACGCAGGAATGCCAGGGTGTGTATCCGAGTGTGCCTCGGGTCTGTGGGATCAGCGAGACGGACAGCTTCCTCTCGCCTGCTGACTCGTGGATGGAAAGTCGCACGTAGTCTTTGCGGTTGGCTCGGATTGCTGCGGCGAACATCTTGCCCCGGATGATCATTTGGCGTGCTGTCTCGGCAATCTGGGCCTGGCGGCCGCGCTTAGACATTGACTTGGTCTCGTCCTGGTGGGCCAGATCTTTTGTCAGGAATCTGATGTAGCCGCGGTATGTCAGGCAGGTGTCGTTGTCGGTTTTAATGGCATGTGTTGCGTCAAAGCTCGGGTCACCAAAGGCAAACATCAGTTCTCGACGGAGACAGCTGGCGTGAGCTAGGTAGAATGCTTTTGCTGTCTCTGGGGTTGAAGATGGGAACCAAGGGTGCTCGAGCAGCTCGAAAAGACGGATGAATTTGATATGGTGGAGCTCTTTCTCGGTGGCCATTTGGCGCAATGTCTCTCCGTAGTCCCAGACGGTCTCATCGGGGACACCCAGGATATCTAAAGAAGGTTAGTATTGAAGACATTGAATTCTCCTATCAGGTGTATATTTACCATTGTAAACGAGTCCATCCGAACTGATGTGAACCTCTGCACCGGGTGGATATACTTCGGCAATGTTCTGGCAAAGTCCATTCAAATGGGCCAACGCCAACTCCTCACCAAAATCTGGCATTGTACCCAAGACTTTATCGCGTGCATTCGGCGATTTGAAAGGAAAAGCGGGCAGGATCATCCGAATTGGCTCCTCTCTGGCGATCTGGTTCAAAACAACTGGAACAAACGACTCGAAGCCCTTCCAGGTAACCCCCGATTTCTCAAAATCAACCCCATAGCTTTCGATAATCTTCAAGACCTCCATGGTCATCTTCTCATTCTCTGATACAGCCTTTGGGGTTTCAGGGGCAATGTAGTTGTCGATCCCATCTTGTTCCTGGTGCTTAGTATCAATTCCGTTTGCGGCGACAGCCACAAGATCGGCGCTGTCACCTTCGGACATCAACTCCACAGTCTTGGCACTTGCTTTTTCATTGGAGACCCCATTCTTGATGGGGACAGTTCCGTTCTCAGCGTGAGTGGGTAGATATGAAGAGGGGAGGATGTCCGCACCGGGTGCCGCCAAAGTGAACATAGTGACTCGAAGTACAATGTAGAAGTGCAATGTATGTGTTTCCAATGTCGGGGCTCTAGTCCCTTCACCTAAGTCCCTTGAAGGTTTGAGAGTGACCTGGGATTATGCAGCGTGAGTTGGTTTCACTGATAGGAAAAAGAGGCAAGAGGTCCTGTTTCGTCCAGGACCAGTGGTGCTATATAAGAGGCATCGGGCACAACACTGACCGCTTGACTGCCCATCTTGGGGAATCATACCTCGTTCCGATGACTGTACCTATTCATGCGGACTAAGAACCCAAGTCTTAGGTCAAACCTAGGACATCCCAGGCTTGGATGACCAACACTCTGTACAACTTTCAAGAGTTTGTTGGTCACTCTCCTTAACCTGATGGCTGAAGTTAGGAGAGAAGTAGTAGCTGAAATGATTGACCCAGCTGAATAAAACATAAGCTTAGATTTGGTTCTTAGTCCTTGAGCCTTAGACTCGCCGAACCTTGGATTGATGCTTCCGCCATTCTGTCAGCTCGGCTCGTATAGAGCCGAAGTATATGGTGGCGGAGACGTTATTCCTTGAAACGTCTACCAAACCCTCAGCCTCTCGCTGATGCCGATGACTAGAGATGCATCAGGGATGTACATCCATTGGCCACGCGGAATGGCTGGGTCTATATGTCTCAACAGTGCTATTCTTGAGCTCAGGATCCCTGGTAATTTCTACCAATACGACGAATCCAAAACGGAGATCGCCTAGGGAATGCATGGTAGATCCAAAGACAAGTGTAACATATTCTCGCTTGGACCGCCATAGTAGTTGCGGCAGAGCTGGGTTGATCTAGCAACGGGTGGACGGATGAGATTACCGCACTGGAAACATGGCCATTGATGCATGACAGATTAAGTGAGATCTCGATGTGAAGACTCACAGCTTTTCTCCGATATTTCGTTATCAAACTCTGATTCGAGTCACCACGTTCAGTGTTCTGTTGCTGCGTGACATGCGGTCTGGCCTAGGGTGGTTACATGCGAGCTGTGCTAAAAGAAGGTCTGCATGACCATGTATTGTCTGACCGACCAAAGTTAAGTACCTAAACAACAGGTAGTTCTTCTTCTGTACTCAGGATTGTATTGTGAACTGGTACATGGTCAACACTGTGGCACCTCCTTTGACTGTATCTTCAGCTCATCATTTGAGCTCACGCCAATCATATTCCATGACTCGAGCTATGAAAGCCGCCATGTCATGCCCCGCCAGTTGGCTGACAATATAGAAACTTGCGTCCAAGCCTGAGCTGATCCCTCCAGAAGTAATGAGCCTGACACCGCGTCCCTTCTTCAGCTTACCCCCGTCGGCATATCTCTGGTGAGTTACAACCGTAGCAGGCTCATCTGGGCCATTGGAACGAGCACAAATATCACGCAAAAAGTCCAGACCGCGATGGTGGGTTGACACGGTCATTCCGGCGAGTACGCCAGCAGCACCGAGGAGAAAGGCGCCGGTGCAGACTGAGAACAAGATCCTGTCACCAGGTAGAGTTGCGAACTTCCGTATCAATTCCAATTCTGGTGCATTGTCCACAAGAAAGGGCTGCAAAGCCGACGGTGGGCCACCTGGGATGACCAGTATATCGAAGTCTGAGATCTGGTCGATGGCGTCTGGCAAGAGAATCTCTGCCTGAACAGTGAGTGCCTGCGCGGCACGAATTGTATGAGTGCTAGCAGCGATGGTCTTGATCTCGAACATTCTGTCGGGGTCATCAGGGTTGCGATTGTGCGAGACATGAGACAAGACCTCGATTGGACCTGCAAAGTCGAGGATATCTCCCCCGGGAAACAGGAGGACCCCGACCCTGTAGTACTGTTTCGGAGACTCAGATGACATGATTGATTGAATGACCTCAACCTGGCTTTTGAGAGGTACCGTGGCAATTCTGCTTTGGCGGATGCGAAGGAAGTTGAGGGAGTGGGGGAAAGGGAGGAGGGGGGGGGGTTGTTTAGTAGTTTTATTTAACGCCCTACCTATGGGTCGCAGGTGTAACCAGTAACCTACGTCCCTGGACCTCCCGAAGGAGCGGGGGTAGAAATCTGGAGCCAACTACTAATCTGCTTAGAGCCTTAGACGCCGTTAGAAAGCCGCGGTGCGTTATACCCCGGAGCATTATTTAGCAAGGAGATTCTGCTGACTCCGAGACCAATAATCGCTGACCGGCGGTGTGTTACCTCGGTGTACCAACTCGGTGTCTCCGCATTCCCCGATTCGACGGTTGGACAGTTTGCAAGGTACCCAAATCCAATATGCCGCTATGCTTAGTGCTTAGGAACCTCGCTACCTTGGATGTCAGGCTGTCAGCTGGGGATCTAGGGGATCCACATTCCAATATGGTCAGATATGGCTCATGATGAATAATCTCATCGAATGGGGCAGTCTGCACGTACTTGCTTGGCAGCAGGTGGCTGATGTCCCATTGGACGCCTGACAGATCCTGGCTTGCTGATCGAATTTCAAACCGCTTTTTGTCACTTGTGCAACGACTTGAAATCAGACCTGGCTGTGAACTGCCCACAGGTTCCAAATCTCAGAACCGGAACCGAACCGCATGAGGTTAGGTTCCAGCCTTTCCAACCTGAATCAAACGTGAAAGAGGTTCCTTGAGATTCGGCCTCATCGACCCGCAGAACCTGCATTTGACAGCTTTCCTCTTTTGGCGACTTGAAGCCGTACTGATCAAGACGATTTCCTCAATTGAGGTTCTGGTCTTAACTAGCTGGAATGAGTAACTACAAACTAAACGTCAGGCTGTTCAGTAGGATGAATGTAATTCGCGTAGAAAGGTCTCCCTCTAAGGCTTCCAGCTAGATGAGATTTCGTCATAAAAATCAAACATGATATGGGCCCAAACCAACCACCGGCGCCGTGCTGAAAAGAACCAAAACAACCGAGACTATAACACTTTTTCAATCAAAGCTCATCCTTAGCCCCAAAGGGGTGGGTGAATATACTCTGCCGCGCGATCCAGTATATTAGGCATTGACCATTCGCCGCTACCGGAACTTTCTGGCGTAGGGGGCGGGAGAGAACCAACAGTAGGCGTCAAGCTTGCCTGTGGAGGAACTAGCGTCCCCAAAGAACCGGAAGGAGGGTTGAGGTGAGGATGGGAACCGGGGTAGGCAGACGACCCATTGCTTCCCACTGACCCACGAGCATGTGGATTACCGAATGCGGTGAGTAGCTTTTGCAGAGCACGGTGCGTTTTGGCTAGAGACTTGGCCCATTGCGTTTGTGTGTCAGGGGGAGTCCAATCGGAGAAGTTGGGTCTATTGCCGGAGCAATAGGATTTGGGGCCGTCATCGTACCCGTGATCGGGTCGTACGTGCCAAGGCTTTGAGGTTGTTGCGGCGAGGTCATGTTGACCATATTGGCGGCGGCATCGTTGTTGTCGTATGCTCGTTCGGCGCTGGCCCTTTGGGCGATAATGCCCTCGAGCTGGTGCAAGAGATTCCAGACATTGGGGTTAGCTTTCGCCTCATCAATGACAGCGAGCAAGAATGCGCAACTGATTGCCCGCTGCAAGAGAATCCAGGAGCGAGCGGCGTGAGAGCTTATGTTGTGCATTTCGATATACGCTTCGACGGTTGTCATTAGGTTCTTCACGCATTTCTCACGCATACTAGCCACAGCGGCTTCACTGAAGTCAGCCATGGGCTTGAGCGCTGGCCGGCAGAGCTCAGAGGCAAAATAAGAAGAGTGTAGCTTGAGCACGACCCGCTCTAGATGTTGTGTGGGCGTAGAACAATGTCTCGCATCGCGCAGGTACGGCTTAGCATCTATCATGATCTTCTGAATGCGATCTTTGTAACCTTGGATACTGTCGAGGCTCATCTGCGCATGAGGGCTCAGCATGCGAATGCGGACCACCTCGAGTGCAAGGGAGATAACACGAGAAAGTGATTCGAAGTATGATAAGTCTCCAGCTTTCGAACCTTCCCTGTAAGCGATATCTGGTTGGCTCACGGCGGTGGTAGAAGGTCGATCGTAGGAGAGTGAAAAGTGGCTGTCTTGCCATGCCATAGACCACCTATTGACGTTAGGGCGGCACATACAAATATCAAACGAGGGTAACTTACCAGACATGTCGTCGGCGATATCGTTCGGCTGCCGAGAATCGACTTGACTCTACGTGGAGGCCGAGTGCCAAGCCCATGCGGAGTGTCATGCCAAGCAAGACGTAAGAAATCCCGGGGTTCATGTTGTAAGACAATACATTGCCTATCACCAAAAGAGTCTGGATCGCTTCAATTGTAGGCTGAGACAGGAAGTTGGTCATGCGGAGGCACTGGTAGGAGCAGCACACTTTCACTAGGCGTTAGCATGGACGTCAAATGATCGGCATGGACCGCATACCATAGACTTGGGAGGTCAATTCCCTTTCCTTGCTTCCATAATCAGATGACTGGCAGCCAGAGGCGAGTATAGCGAATAGCAAACCCAGATACGCAATGCTCACCCCGAAAGGCTTTTGCGCTTCGTCTGCGTCAGCCCTATACTCGCCACCAAAAGAGTTTCTAGTCTGCAGTAGAAGCTCTAGGGTGTTTTCGAACTCGAACATGTCCGCTATAACAGGGTATATGGCCCCGGAGATGTCCTTGTAGTAGTAGAACAATCTATAGCAAGAATGGTCAGCACAAAGTAGCCGAAATTGATATTTACTTCGAGCCACTCACTCCCTGCATTGCTGATCAGTAGGAAGGGCACTACAGACAGCGCTGATGTCGAATGTTGACATGTCTGACGACCATAGATCAACAAACGGATATGTTGCAGACTCGTTATCCAGACCGAGCTTCGGTAGTATTCCTCCTTCCAAAAGAGCTTGCAGTTGATCGGACCCAGACTGGTTGTTCAGGATATAAGCCAAAACGGAACGTGATCCCAAATGAACTGTGCCTTTGCCTAGAGTATTCGCGGCGTGGATGCCCTCACGCTCCGGTGAAGCACCCTTGGAACCGGTACTTGCTGCGCCACTCTGTACGCTCTGTGCGCTTCCTGTGTCTAATGGGTTTGGGATGGTCTCTTCTGCCCTCTCCAAGCCAGTTCGGAGGGTAGAAATAGTGGACTCCATTTCGCGCAATCTGTTGCGCACATTGTCCCATTCCTCGCGGGCGATTGACACACGACCATTGCGAGCAGCAGGAATGGTTGGTCGCTGCAACATTGGCTCTTGTTTTACTTCCACCGGCGGTTCTTCGTACGGAAACGTGGATGGGTATTCGGCCACGGGTGCCATCGACGTCCTAGCAACGGCGTTGTCTTGGAAGACTTGTGATCGCTTTTTTGAAGGGCGTTCGTACGAGCAAAGATCCGCATGATCGCGCTTCACGCATCCATCGCAGGGTAGATTACGATCGCATTTGACCTTGCGCGCATGGCATGGATAGCAGGCTTTGGGCTCGCGGACCTTGCGCTTCGTGCGAATGATTGCGTCCACCTGAGCTTGCGGCAAATCGGAGACGGCTCGGTTAGGCGCTGGAGCAATGTCGGAGGCAACGGATGGCGAGAATGCAGTGGATGGTGGATAGGGCGATGTCATGTTGTCCGTCAAGGAACGCCGCCTGGTAAAGACGGGATATATATGTATATATGTCTCGTACTGAGTAGTTATCGTGGGTCGGCCTAAACAGCAATCATTCGTTGGCTCATTGGCAGCATGGATGGTGGAGAACGACGGCGGAGTGTGGGATGGACAGTAAGATCAAGACATTGGGGACTTGTAGAGATCCATGAATCCATTAAAGAAATCGTAGCAACATATCAGGCGATAGAAGCTCGATTTAAAATTGCACGCGAATTGTTTAAAGTAGCTGGAATTAAACCCCGGGACAACGGGGACTATGGCACGTGACGTGGGGCGTCCTATTACGGAACCATACCCTACGTCAAATATTGTCACTTTCGACGTCTTGCACTACGGCATAAGTGTAGATGGTATTTCATGATAGAAAATTCATCTCAATCTGAATCACTGAGTGTTAGGGATGTTGCGAGATATGATATATCTGCAATCCCGATGTCTGCAGATGTACATCGGCATTTTAGGCGGCCAATGTCAGTAATCATTCGCAAAGGCGTCCGTGCACAAGGCATGTCACGTGTGATTAAATCGTGGACCCATTGCCCGGCCCCCGGGGCGATGTGATTGGTGAAGGGCGCATAGGCGTCGCTACCTCAACGATGTAAGTTATTCCCAATCTCGGCTGAAAATCCGCCTTGAAAACCCGAGAGGTGTATGCAGAAGAAGATACCTACTACTAAGGATTTAGTGGCAAAGGTAATACATACCGTAGATAATTATCACGGGGTCTCTCCATTTGACATTCGATGAACTATCGGAGCCCGGATCAATACATGTTACTTTATTAGGTCCTCCATTTCAAACTTCCACTCATCTCCCGACAAACCCATGACAAGGTACTCCAGATGATGGGTCAGGACTCAGCTGCGACACAGAGGTTTACTGAATTGATGTCTAATGTGAGTTAAGCATTTGTCTCTATACTAAGATTGTGATAGGTACACGTCTCCTACCAGCACGCAGGTGGAAATGCAACATGTGCACGAACTCATCTTTCGAGAAGGAAGTATCCGATATAGACTCCTGACTCTGGCGCCGAAAGTACAGGACCACAGGTTCACAGGAATCAGGGGCTGCCAATTTCTACATGAAGACCTACTTGTTCTTTCAGAACGTTTTGATAACGTCAAAATGGAAGGCTTCTATGTTCTTGCGAATATGACCGCCCACTCTCCCGAAACCGACGGAGTCAGGAAAAGTATTGAAAGCCGTACCCGAGTCTATTACGAGAGCCTTATGACACACTGGGAGCTCGCTGGAGGCTGTCGAGATGTGTTACAACAGGTTACATGCCCTAGACTCCAGGCGGCTGTTTGGTTAGGGATGGCCTTCATTTCACCGGCTGCCCAAACTATTCAAACGGTCAACCTTGGCACTTTGCGCAGCCTCTTTCAGTGCAGATTGATTCTATTAATACCCCATTGCTCCGGCGTCTTTGTGAGCGAAACTCATATTCGGCAGGCATGGCGAAAGAAGTTCCACAATCACGCACCAACCGGCAGGCTTGACCACATCTTCCAGGCAGATAGCAAGATAGACGTCCTACAGATAATACAGGATGCGACTGAGAAGTGGCCGGAGACTTGGCACTGGTTCAACAACAAACGAGTGCCGCTCAGGGGCCTCTAAAATCCCCGTTTACTGGTGGATCAACACCCCACACCATACGGGAATCGCCGAACGCAGCCATTACCTGGTAATGAAGCTGTTGGGTGAAAGTTGCTACCTCTGTCTACTGTCATTAGAACCAAAGGACATGTTGTCCTGGAGATGCTGGTAAACGCCGTCTACACCTTGATCTAGGTATTCAAAGTACTTCGCGGTCATCGGGTGAGATTGCACGAAAGACCAAGGCCCATCTCCAGGACATGCCCTTTAGTCCTGATCACAGCAGACAGGAGCGGCAATTTTCGCCCAACAGCTTCATTATCGACGTAGTGGCTGCTTTCGGCGATTCCCGTATGGTGTGGGACGTTGAACCTCCAGTTAATAGGGATCTCAGAGGCCTCTAAGGTTAGGCCTGCAAGAATCCATGACACTAGTCCTCCAGCGCTGGTTCTTGGATATTCAGGGATGCAGAGATGCTCCTCAACTTCTTGCGCAGTGACTTGATAACGAGCGCTCTGGGCAATCACAAACTCATCGCTCGTGATCTCAGCAGGGGTGAGTCCTAGCCCAAGAGTAGTAGCTGGCGCTTCTAGATCCTCGGTCTCCGAGATATCATCCTTGGTCACGTTAGGTTAATCCTCGGCCCGGTCTTTATTCGCCATCTTAAAAGTCGCGTATTAGGAAGACATATCATTGTTATCAACGCGTCGATGTTGCTTAGATGGATATCGGTATCGAGTATCAATTGAAGGAATCATAGACTGACCGTCAATGCAAGAAACAGAAGTCTTATAAAAGGTTTCACTAGTAGCAGAACGTGCCAATGTTATCCTGGCGAGACCAGAGGGCGACCTGTAACCCAGATTATCTGTAGTGTGTTTGGCAAAACTTCAAATGGGGACATCTTTAGTGAAGCGATGGGTTTTCACAGAAACATGTCTCGAACGTTCAGATACTAGTAAAGCAGTCAAGGTGCATGTGTGGAGTTTCAGTTGCATGTTCGCAGCCAATGGCAGTCAGACTTATCACTCCAAGCAATTGAAAATTTGACGTGTCATTGGCTGACCTTTCCAGCGCGAAAACCCGCCCCCACCCACTTCCTCCTCAGTACCTACTGTTCTTGTTGTCTACTTGTCGGGGAAGAGAACCCATACGCTAAGTGAAAGGCACGATTGGGTTGGTGACGAGTCTAGAAAGTACGATGCAGTATACAGAAGAGTTGTATCTAGAGTATCCGGTGTTGTTCGTCCTGCGGAGTTCCAGACCGAGGTGCTTATCGATCGCAGGCATGGTCTTGTGTTGTCATGCTTGGAAACTGCAGTCGCCTGTTCGCGAAGCCATTCAACCTATCGAGCAAATAGTACGGAGACCGTTCGATACTACTCTCAAGTCATAGTACCTGATTTGTTCGCCGGGTCTCAATGGCAAGATATGCTCTATGCAATAAGCTCTGCAATGACAATGCCATTGCAGACTTGGAAGGAGTTAGATATGAGATTAGGCCCAGTCAAGAGTGGGCGCAAGGCCGACAATAAGTAATACTCAGCCTAGCAGCTTGGAGCACATATCATCAGATCACCCATGTGACGCATCCAATGCATTGAGGAGGCTAACTTGCCGGATTAAAAACAGAGATTCCGGCCAGGTGACCCACTCTGAAGGACTGGACTGGACGAGCGATCACTGACAAATTTGTGCCTCTGCAGGAAAGGTTCTACTAACAATTCCGCCAGGGATCTTTTAGTTGTCATTGGAGGCTGAAACGGAGCCAAGTCGAGGCGGCCGAAATCAGCCTCAGCAACATGCCACCGGCTCATTGACGATTGTGCGGAGCAGGTCTTGGCAAGACGCAGTAAGGCGGCCACAACCAAGGAAAAGGGCTCAGCACCAAACCTATCTCATCACACGAGACACTTGTTGCATGTACTAGTGGTGATGGGTGATTAGTCAAGGATTCGACAAGGGTACCTTGTCTGTTCACACGTCGGTCCAAGGGGATCATTCGAGTTTTGGACAAACCTGAAAAGTGGTGGTATCTTGCGGAGCGCACTCCTTTCCTACCCTTCGTTTCAATACTTGAATGAACTGGTGGGCTACACGAGAACGGCCATTTCACACCAGTATGGACATACCATCTGCACTCAGAGTACTACGCGATGCACCTCTGGAAAGCTTTCAACATTACATAAGTGACGCTGTGTCAACACTCCAGGAAGTCCTGCGTCGACTGAAAGATTTAACTCAGGATGGAGAATCAGAAGCTATGATAACGCCTGCTTGTCGTCGCTGCCGGCAGGAAATTTCTTCCACATCGAGTACCTCACCGATGCCTTATATTTCAGCGAGCTCAGATCCGTGCCAACTGTGGTGACCGAAGGCAGAGGATCTTTCCCATGGCCGTTGTGCAATTCTGCGAGCCTCTCAGCGAGAGTATCATCCATCTCTTTCCGTCGAAAAATCCCAATTTTTCTCTTCGACAGGCGAAGGAGGTAAACAGGGATTGGAGCCATATCGTTATGAGCAGTTTCATAGTCATAGTCGACATTGTTGAGGTCAAGAACGAAATAAGAGTGGTTCCCCGGGTGTATGTCCACTGCGAGGAAGCGCGTCTGGGCGTCTGGGCGATATTCAAGGAGGGACTCTTCGACCTCTGAGACAATTGGCCGTATGGACTCCAGGTAGCATGTATCGTCAAGAACACTGTTTGGAGTATCACCCAGTATTCGAGCTGCCGATGAATCAAACGTGCGGAGGAACCCGATTATGGTTTCCGGGATTTGCCCCATGATGTGTTCACGAATCTTTTGCTTTGATTCCATCGTGACCACTGACCACTGCAGCGTGATCTCGTGGATGCTGATTGATAAAGGCCAGGGATGGCGGGTTTTTGGAGGGTTAGTTGCAAAAGGGGCCGCTGGGCATGATTCGCGTGATTTAACGGTCTCTGAGAGAAGTATGTACCCACCAGCTCCGATTTCTCGAGGTTATTTCCTTTCCAAGTTTGTTGTTCAATCCAGGCTCCTATGCATCAAGGACACACCGCCTTCACCCCTATCTTCCTGGAATGGATTAGCCCATATATACCCCGTCCACATACCCCGTCCACGGGCAGGCCCATCGTGGGCATTGGGTGCCTACGTAATGTCCATGGGCACTGCCCACAGGCCCGTCCATGGGCGATGTCGCAGTCTATCTGCAGGTACTGTAGCCACTAGCCTCCTTAAGTTCCCTTCTCATGATCTCATCCGCTCCAAGAATATCATTTCTTTCACCATGATCCGTTGGGATTCTCGTCTTCCTTTCAAGTGTTTCAAAATACTTGTGATATTATCTACATTACGATCAAGCAAGTCATTCCATAGAGATTGGAACTCATTCAATGAATTCTTCGAGTATACGCGAGGGCGTTTTGTCCACGATGAAGAACACGAACTCGCTGTTCGTCGCGTCAAGTTCGATATGAATGAACTAGCCAAGGTCGCTTCTCAGTCTTCTGGATCGAGCGAATGCGTACAGGTTGAGAAGCTACCCGATGGGATGTTCAACAAGACTTTCCTTTTCACGATGGCAGATGGTACTCAGGTCATCGGTAAAGGTACCAAACCCTAATGCGGGCCAACCTCATTTTACCACAGCAAGTGAGGTGGTTACCATGGATTTTGCAAGTTACCCTATGCTCAAAAATTAATGAACTTTATTCACGGTAGCAGGATGCAGATGAGGCCGACAATACTGGGTGGGTCAGGACTCAGGCCGCACTCCGCGGATACTAGTTGCTTGGAGCGCCGGGAGTGGTAGTTAACCGCCTATCTAACATTTTACATTCCGGCTCATCCGATTTCTCATCTAATATGATTCTGCACACCACTAGACCCAATACATACGACCATAGGGTGTGGAAAACAGGGCTTCCCGTCCGCTCAGCCGTACTTAAGCCACACGCCGGTGAGTTAGTAGTTGGGTGGGTGACCACCAGCGAATCCTCACTGTTGTATGTTTTTATTTTTGCTTTTACATTGGGTTGAGACTTCTGTCCTGATCTAGCTAGAAGGGGGTTTAACCATAGTATAAACGTAGTAAAGCAACTATATCGACCTTAATCAAATGCTTTAAAGCTGTGTTATCGTGGTGTCCATGGGGACCCGTGGCCACTACTAAGAGCGGTAACCCTAATCTTCCCCACGGGCAATCACCAAGCCTGCCCTCTACGTAATTCAAATCCTCATACGATATAGTACTGATAGATATTCGATAGAATGAAAACTATCGGACCATGTATAGGTGGGTTTAACTGATCTCTCCCTCTAGAGCAGACAAATGGGCTAGTTCATACAAAAACTTCCAGTTGAGATACAGACTTGATGTATAACAGACTAGTTTACAGAGAAGTGCAAAACCAGCTTCAACAATTTGCACTCTTCCATTCTTCCTGCGCCCTACTGCCAAGACGCTAGCTTAAGAAATGAGTCGATCTAGATATAGAAGGCATATGTTTCAGGATTCAATCGAAGGAACTTCCCCTTCTATGCAGGAGTTGTATCCGCCATCACATTGCCTTATTTCCCTTCCGCATCGGCGGCCTTAGCCTTATTTTCAACGGTCTTGGCAATAGCCGGGCGAGCCTTAATACGGTTCAACCAGGAATTAACATGCGGAAAGTTCTTCTCGAGATCCATTTCGCCTGACCAGAAGAGCGCAGCCACCTCGAACCATGGCACAAAAGCAGCATCGACATAGCTGTACTTGCCACCAATGAGGTACTCCTTATTCTGGAGCGCTCGGTTAAGCACGCCCGAAACACGCCGGATCTCGTTAACATAGCGCTCGACCGCAGTAGATACCTTCTCGGGATGGTAGACCGTAAACCAGACGGCCTGCCCGAAGTACGGTCCCTGACCGGACACCTGGTAGTGTAGCCACTGCTTGCTTTCGTAGTACTCCTTCGAGCCGGCGGTAAAGCTGATGTTATGTTGCTTGTCGTATGTGTCCACTAGGTACTCGAGGATAGCGCCGGATTCCCAGATGGTAATGCCGGTGTTCGGATCCTCGAGGGCGGGAACACGACCATTAGGGTTGACAGACTCGTAGGGCTCCTTCTTTAGGTCGCCGAGATCGATTAACTTAGGCTCGTAGGGAATTTTGAGCTCTTCCAGGACCATAAGGACCTTCCAGGGGTTGGGCGTGCCGGCGTGGCCCCGGAGGGTCCAGAGAGTGAGGGTTTTGAGAGACATAGCGTTGAATGAATGAATGAATGATTGATTGGGAGAAGATAGTTCGAATACAAAGACTACAAAAATCGAGGGTTGGTCTGCTTAAATGCACCGGTATACTCCAATGGTGGGAACATCAATATAGGAATTATTCAGCTCGGTATCGGAGAAGCCCGAACGCTTGCTAAGCTGGACAGTTATGGAATTCTCTGCTGACTTCCATCAGCGTTTACCTATCAGGTTTTGATTATCAACACAAGCCACGGACTATGCAGCCAACTCGCCTGGACCTCGGGACGCTGATTGGTCTTTGGTATGAACACAAACAGCACAAACTATAATTGCGCTACGCCAATCACACCGCAGCACAATTACCAGAACCCGTCCATGGGCGATGTCACAGTATAGACTGGCAAGAGTCGGGTCACCACCAGGTCTGAGCACTAATAACCCGGAAAGAGCAGACTAAGAAGTACGTAATTATTAACCTAACAGTTAGGTAACCGTATGACTTCCTTGCTCTTTGCGCTCCGCAACTCATCTCTTTTCAGAAATAGAATCCGCAACCCACAGGTCAACAGTCCCTTGTCGTTCTTTCCTCTCCTCAACTCTTGCCTCTCAGCGAAATGTCTTCAAACAGGATTACAAGATCCGCTTCCCGACCAACAATGGCGATGAATTCACACCCCTCCTCACTCCAGGTTGAGTCCGAAGCATTTGAAGAAGCAACTGTGATTCTGGCAAGCTTCTTTCGCGACCAGTCGAACTTCGAAGCCCATATCCTGGGGTTGATTCAAGGCATCACTCGTCCCTCAATCTTGGTGTGTAAGGACGTGAAACCAACGTGGGGTCAAGCAGCGCTCCAGGCAGTTGACGAAGTCTACCGCACAAGGTAAGTCGAAACATCCCTTCGATCAATTTAGTCCTATTAATGGTCCCACTTTTAGAAAGTCCTACGACTCTTTGAGGTGTACGCTCCGAATCATGGTGATGCCAACCGAGATACACGACGTGCCATTGGCCTGGTGGCACCAAACCGCGCTCCGCTTCTCTGAATCTGGGGACTGCACAGACTACGAGCTGCGTCAGTTGGACCCAGGTGTGGGAACAAGTAAGTCAGAGTATTCGTATTTTAATCGAATCCTTGCTCAACTGGTACCTTAGCATTGGAGTTCCGCCATGGCCCATACCAATCCTCCAGGAAAGAGCCAGACTTTTTTATGCGAACATCGGCAGACACTCTCCCCTCTTTTGCCATCGAATCAGGCTGGTCCGAGACGTACAATGATCTGTTGGAGGATATGAACATGTTACTGGTCGGTGGAAACGGTCATATCAAAGCGGTTGTGATCCTAAATTGGTTACTGAAACGTTCGACTAGCGTCGTTTCCGGGTTCGCAGAACTATATGTTCGAGACAGGAATGAGATGCCCATACGGCGCCAACACGAAGCCATTTTCCCCGCTCCACCCCAGAACCCCACTGCTCAACGCCTGACACTTACCCGGCTGGAATTCTTCGGTCCATCTTTAGTGCCTGATCCTGATCGCACCGCTCCACCCAATCCGAATGTCTTCCTGTCGATCGAACAACTGCGCGCTGTAGCTCTTGTTCGACTCGCGCGAATGAATCTCACAGCCGCTGTTTGATCAAATCGAGATTGCTCATCATTACTGACTTATTCTTCCAATTTGAAGAGTCTTGTTGTATGTACTATGAGAGAGAGAGAGAGAATTTCATTTTGGCTTTTTCGTAACTTGAAGGTCACATGTAGCCCTCGCGCTAGCTGTATGTACTATGACCACGTGATGTATCTTAGTCAACAAGTCAGGGGCTACCTACCCAAAAAATAACGTGACCGCTCCACTCCGCCCCACTCTGTCCCACTCAGTTTTGACCCTAGGTCAGCTTCGTAGTAGGGGAACACAGCTTCTTGAAAAGGCGGATGCCGGATACTAGCTGGCCATTTCATCCCCTGCAGATGAGTTCCCTTGACATGGTCCCGAAGTTTCTTGCTATGGCACCAATAACGAAGCCTTTTCTCCGCATCAAGAGACTCATCAAAGAGGCAACATGGACAATAACCCGGTCGGATGACAGTATAGCGGTAGATGATGACTTCGCAATGGAGTCTCCCCCAAGATAGCAAGTGTTTCTCACAGTGTTCTCGCCATTGGTGCTTTGTATGAAACCATTCCATACATTCGTAGCAGAATTCCATGTCGAACTTCCTCACTCCAAGCTGGGAAGCTTTATCGCGTCGGACGCATTCATGGATATGTCTACTCCGGCTGGATTGCGCCAGCCTGCACAAGTTAGCGATTAGTTTTCAATACCTGGAAATAGGTACTCACGAGTGAACGTCTTCCTGGCAGCTTTCAATCGGGCATTTGCCATTGATAGGTGCTTCATTCGGCAAGTATATTATGTCGTATTCCCGCGAGCACTGCTTTTGTAGGTCCTTCATGAAGAGGAGCTTCTCGTCAAATGACATAGGCTCTGTGGACGACATGATTGCCGCTAGGCGGCCGATTTCGGGCATAATAAGAGCAAGGGCACGTGTGCAAGCATTCTTTTCTGGGTCATCGGGTGATTTCTTCCCTCTTGACAAAACCGTCCAGTCTCTCCTGTCGCGAACCCATTGGGTCCGGTAGTTTGTAAGAGCTGAAAGGCGGAGGCGAATATGGGTATTCCTGTATTGTAATCTCTCGTAATTTCCCTTGTCTTCGTCGCCTATTGCATCTGCCAAGCCAATGTGGCTTTTTATTTCAGCAAGTTCATCACTCTCCAGGACAGATTCTTCGATCCCAGCGGGCAGATGACTAGGCAAACCGGTTTCACGGTAATGCTCATGGCCTTGCCAGTATTCGATATGGCGATCGTCTCCCTTCTCATCAAGAACACAGTCGACAGTATTAATGGACGAGCAATGGGCAAGATAGCTCGTGGGGTAGGTTTTCCCATCTTTATGACCGGATAATTGTGAAACTAATGCTGAGCCGTATCGCCCTATAGAGAGTAAGTTTATGTCCCAAGAAGTGTAGGATATCAGAAGGGCCTTACCATCAACCTTTTTTCCAAGTGCTCGGCGGATATCATGTATTGTGGGATCTTCCCAATACCATGCTTTCCTGAAGAGCTGGCGAAGGAAATAATAGAACCTTTCTGTCGTCAGCACCAGATCCTGAGCACCTTGTGCAGTCACGTTCCTGAATACAGGCTTTTCCTTCGCGTCATCCTTCCAGCGCAGGGGAATTTCATTCTTCCCTTCGGGGAACTGCTGTTGGGCCAAGTCTTCTATGGTGTTGATTCCGTAAATTGCGCCTTGGTCAATGGCAATGACGGCAAGAAGCAGTCCCGATGCAAATTGAGGCCTGCTGTCATCACGGATGCCTATGCCAAAGCTGTCGAGCGAGTTAGTGTTTGCGAAAAGAAAAGGATGAATTGGCACATTTTAGGAACGAGGTAATTGACTTACACGGTGTACTCCGGGTTCCTATTTTTTTGAGCCACTGTTCATTGACTCGCCACCCGATCTTCCATGGCTCGTCAGAAGAATAAGAACGAAATAAAACTAGGTCTATGTGCTGTCAGGTGTCAGTAGCCTGATAGAACATGTGCATGGGTTGATGTACCTTATAACGAAGACCTCTCTGGTGTCGATGTTTATTTATGGGAATGAATGCCCCAAACCTTGCACCAGTGAAAAGATAAAGCTGTAGGGCGAACAAAAGGAAAACTTTCATTGTTCCATGGATGAAGACAGGGTCATCGACCGTCCAGAGTGAAGATACGGCATGGAGGTAGTCTGCCTTGGTGAAATTGAATTTGCCCTTTTCCATGTTCACAATGACTTTCTCTTTGGTCAGAGTTGCTTTGATCCACTGCGATATGGTCAGCCGCAAGCACCCAAAGCATTCGCAAAACGGACTATACTAACCCCGTAAGTCTCTACACGGCCCTCTAGAGGAACCATGTTTCCAGTAGCTGTCTCAAAGCCACCGAAAAATCTCTCGGCGCATGCCAAAGTCGTGACCGCCGTGGGTCTTCCTTCTGGGTCGAGACGCCCTTTGGTAGAATGCGCATACCACCGAATAAATTCTTTGATTAGAGTAATTTCAGGTGCCAGACATCCATCTTCCAGCTCATAGCCCTCAGATACTCTTCCACTTTCAATCAGAAACCTAAGAAGTCAACAAACACGGAAATTGGGTAAAGCGTTGCGAGGCCACTCACTTGATCCAGAGCTTAACGTACTGCCGGTGAAGGGCTCTGGACTCATCGGTCCGCTTATGCTTACCACGTGTAGCATCATCCTCTCGGTGGGCTTCCGGTTGGAATCCAGTTTCTTTGCGTCTCACGCGGCGCCGTTTCCTTGCTAAATCGCAAGTCTGGAGCTTTATACTCATGATCCAGGGTTGGAAAGGAACGTTTATACACTGGGACGAATCATGAAGAGAATAAAAGAGGTAGTGAGCTGCAAGCCCTTGCGAAGTATTTGTGGCTGACTACCCGTGGGGATTCCGCTGTATTTATAGCTCGACTGGATGTTAAGTACCTCATACAAGCCATCCCGGCCAAAGCAGGGATTGGGCGAAAGGCACAAGCCATGTAATTTCACACGTCATCAGCTCTCAGAGGGCATACAAGTGAATAACTTCCTGGGAGCAGGGGCTATCAACAGAAAAAGGATGGTCAATGTTAGGTGGACTTTTAGTTGCTGGCGCTAGCATCACAGAATAGATGGCTAATAAATGATCCACATGTCACGTGGTGAATTTGTTCTATCTCTGCCTTTAATTTCAGGCCGTAGAGTGGGCACTCAGGTCGTGCTCACTGAGCAGACCCTGAGTGCTCACAGAGCATAACCTGAGCATTATTTTGACATTACTAAGCATACCTTGAGTAGCACTGAGTAATCACCCTGTGCTGTGAAATACTCAGTGAGCAGGAGCCTGAGCCCCCTCATAAAGCGGCGGCACCCCGATCGGGAAATGCGCATCCGCGGCCTAAAATCTGGTAGATACAGGGACATATGAGATCGGAATGATAATGGTGGACCTCTGGAAATGCGGGGGATCAACCTGGTCACTTCGGTTTGCGGAGAACATGATGTCAATCAAGGGGAATATCCCGAGGCAAAGCAGTCGAGGAGACACGCTCTGAGCTTTAACATAGCCGGAGAACTTTAATCTTTGGAGTTGTCGCTGTTGTTCGCTAAATCCCTTCGTTCCAAACTGGTGAGTTCCGGTTCATGTCCGGATGAGGCTAGCTGATGGTAGCCGAAGATCTCCTAACAAGGGTGTCCCGTCCTAAGTCTGCAATTCCTAGGGGCTCAAAGTCAAATGCCCTGGACAGTTGAACCATGGGGAGGCCAGTGATGGGATGTTTTGAGAAGATTGGCAGCAAGATGGGGGTAACCCTCTGTAGTGTGCACTGTGTGGCCAAAGGCGAACATACACAGCCATGTTTTGTAGTGGAAAAGAGCATATTAGAACTATTTCGTTCTGTCCAGTACTACAGTGACAAAATAATAAGGGGCTGTGGATGAGGTTGGCTGCATGTAAGTAGATCCATGTCCTGTGTAGTAGGTGGTCACCGGTCAGGACTCAAGACTCAGAGGACCTATTTGTGTTTCCCCATGGAACCAGGAAGTAAGAGGTTGGTAGCTGAAAACATTATTTGAGGGCTCTGATCCCCGGACAACCGAGTAGATGGCAGAGTACAATTGACTGGAGGTTAGACTTGGATATAGTAGACATCGACTTTCCGAGGAATTGGCGAAATATAGTACTGCCTGAGGTGTCTCTAGGTTTGCGCCTCAGGCGTGTTGGACGGAAAATCCCTAGCGCCGGCTGACCAATGGAGTGACGTACCCGTTCGGGCAGCTGTGGTGTTTAGGTCTGTCATCTAAATCATTATTCTGTTGACATCAACTCATTCCCTCACCTTGAACACTTCAGAGAAATTCTGGAGCTACCTCCTCTTACTTCCGACTCTCTTGTTCAAGTAATCTCGACCCTTGATTCCCGCCCATCAAGCTTAAACATGGAGGGCAGCCCCGCCGAGCACGATGAAGTCGTGTCTCAGTTCTGTTCTATGACTGGAACTCAGCCTTCAGAGGTAAGGTTACTGTAAATTATACACATGGGCTCCATCGCTAAACTTTGGTGTATGACAATCTAGGCTCAAGAATATCTTACAGCCAATGGATGGGATATAGAAGCCGCTGTCACAGAGTTCTTCGCGGAGCAGGATGAAGCCATGCAAGATACGAACTCTGATGATAGACAACCAGTTCCAGAGGGTACCGCTGAAGCCTCCGGTGGCAGGACTCTTGGGGGAGCTTTTGTGCCAGGTCCATCTTCCGCTGCGGGTGAGGCGTCATCGTCCGCTCGAGCCACCGCGCCCAAAAAGAAGTTCGCGACGATAGGAGACTTTGCTTCAGGCGGTGGTGGCGGGCACGGTGATTCGTCCGACGGTGATGATAGCGACGAGCATGATTTCTTTGCCGGTGGTGAGAAGTCAGGTCTAGCTGTGCAGAATCCGGAGGACTTGAAGAAGAAAATCCTGGAGAAGGCACGCAGGTAGGTCCTACATATATTGCTGGAATCGCCGAATGCCGCTGACGTATACACTCAATAAATAGGGCACGACCTGCTCCTTCCGACGAACCTCAGCCTAGACGATCACATTTCACCGGCACTGCCCGCACACTCGGTGGTGACGATGCGCCGAGTGAGGTGATTGAGAGCCCCTCTGCACCAACTCAAGACCGGGCTCAGCGCGTTCAACGAACTCTTCACTTCTGGGCCGATGGGTTTTCGGTTGATGATGGTGAATTGTTCAGATCGGACGATCCCCGTAACGCCGAGATTCTGGATGGTATCCGTCAAGGCCGCGCGCCCCTTTCCATCATGAATGTTCAACCCGGGCAAGAGGTCGATGTGGAATTGAAGCAGCACGAGGAAAAGTACACCAAGCCTAAACCGAAGTATAAGCCTTTCTCGGGATCGGGGCAACGCCTTGGCAGCCCGACGCCCAGCGTACAAACTCAGATTCCTGCACCTTCCACGGCTGAATCCTCTGCCAAGGAACCGCCCAAGCCAACTGTCGATGAATCGCAACCAACGGTTACTCTACAGATTCGTCTGGGGGATGGTACAAGGCTGACGTCTCGATTTAACACTACCGCCACCATTGGCGAGGTCTATGCTTTCGTTGCTGCTGCTACTCCGAATAGTCGAGACCGCGCGTGGGTTCTGATGACTACATTCCCCAGCAAGGAGCTGACTGATCGTGAGGTTGTCCTCGGTGACATGCCCGAATTTAAACGTGGAGGTGTCGTTGTGCAGAAGTGGCAGACCTAAGACTCACGTCTCATGCTTCCGTTCCTATTGGGTTTTTCCTTTCCACCAGGGAGCTTCAAAAAAGCGAATACCGGGGCTCTGGATTGTGGGTCCAACGTTTCATGATATATCTGATACCAGAGGTAGTCTTAGGTGCCCTGTTTCATTCATATGTGCGACATAGAGCACTAGCATTTTGCAAAACAATGAGCTTGAAATTGAAACTATCTTTGGCTCAAAGCTTTCCATGACTTATTATACACTGAATAGGCATACAGGTAGTATACCGGGGCTCTCAGGTAATGCTATGGAGTGTCCGATGCGAAGGGTACCCAGAAAATATCTCTTGTTTGAGTCCAACGGAGTACTAGTAGTACTGTAGTAGTTGAAAGAGCACAACGTGAGAGGAGTTGGACACCTGAGGTTTTAGTCAGATGCGATTGATAAGCGGAGATGCTCAGGTCCCGAAGTCGGTTCCCCACTCTTATAAATCCGTCGAGACTCAGTAATGCTCATTTCAATCTCTAATTCATTCCGGACGACCGTCGACGAATCATCATATAGGCAATGCCTCTGACCGGTGTGAAGAATGTTCTGCTGGTAAGTACATTGCGATATTCTCTTGCGCTCATCGCGGGGGCAAAAAAGGAAGCAATGCCCCTCATGGCTTATCGATAACGAGGCAATTGGGAAGAACCACGAGCAAGGACGAGCAGGCGCACTTAGAAGACAGGACTAATTCAAGCGCTGAATATTAGGTCCTTTCCGGCAAAGGAGGTGTGGGCAAGTCCTCTGTAACGCTCCAACTCGCCCTCGCGCTTTCACTACAAGGCAAATCCGTCGGCATCCTCGACATCGACCTGACAGGGCCATCAATGCCACGACTGGTCGGGTTGGAAGATGCGAAAATCACACAGGCTCCAGGTGGTTGGATGCCAGTACCAGTCCACGACGCTGAACCCGCAGCTGGAGTCGATGATTCGACCTCAGCGCCACCCCAGCGCGGCTCCCTTCGCTGCATGTCTTTGGGCTTCCTACTCCGCGATCGCGGCGACGCTGTCATTTGGCGTGGCCCTAAGAAAACAGCGATGATCCGTCAATTCTTATCGGATGTCTTCTGGGGTACAACCGATTACTTGCTCATTGATACGCCGCCTGGAACCAGCGATGAGCACATTGCGCTGGCTGAACAGCTGCTTACGCTCTCAACCACAGACAATGCTGCCGCCGCCCAATTCGGCCTGCCACGACTAGCTGGCGCGGTCCTAGTAACGACGCCACAAGCGGTGGCAACTTCTGATGTGCGTAAAGAGGCGAGTTTCTGCGTTAAGACTAAAATCCCTGTTCTCGGTGTCATTGAGAATATGTCTGGTTACGCTTGTCCATGCTGTGGTGAAGTGAGCAATCTCTTCTCCAGTGGTGGAGGGCAAGTCATGGCGCAAGAGTTGAAACTTCCGTTCTTGGGCAGCGTGCCTATTGATGTGAAGTTCGGGGAATTGGTTGAAGGAAAGATGGAGGCCGGAGATAGTGATGAAGAGGAGGACGGTGAGACTTCAAACGGTCAACCAGATACTCCCGCCGAACCTGATAGCCGACCACTTGTTGAACGATACCGAGACACCTGGTCCTATTCTCGATTCGAGAACTTCGCGCAAACCCTTATAGCAGACATCGAAGGACCGACAGCCACATCCTCGTGATCAAAAGTGCAGTTCTCCACTTGTTCAATAGCGATATCCAGATCTTGCTTACTTGCATGGCCGATCTTGGCAGCCATGTCGGTGATCTGATGAAATGACGAATTCTATGAGTGCCAATGTGGAGTATCTTACTGTCTTCCCTCACCAGAGGCCAACTTCGCCACCGAGGCCCACTGGCGTTTGCCAGTGTTAATCATGAGGCCGGGTCCTCAAATACTGAAGAAAACGCTAGGAAGATGCACGACAGCCGCATGTGCATATCTTTTGGCGAAGGGATTTTTCACAGTATCCTGTTCCTGACCTGTAATCTGTTGTTTCTGCGGACCCAAGTGGCGACGATCTGCGGGTGGGCCAACTTGGCACCGTCAGCTTTGAGTGCGCAGTTCAGCATATGCAAAGCGCAGGGTCATGTTTGAGGTCATCTTTATCATCCTTTCCCGCCGCAGAATCCCGCGGATCACACACGGTAGTATAGATCAAGGACAGGGAGGACAGGCCTCAAGTATCGGCGTGGGACAGGTACTAAGTGCACGCACTTGAGACGGCTCAAGTCTCCTGCGTTGACCTGGAATTGATTTCACTTGCCAAACCGTCACCGGCCTCGTAGTTGACGCTCAGAGCTCAAAATCTGATTTGAGTTTTTCGCTCGAATTCTCAGTAATGACGGGTGCGGTCAATTGGAAGCTATAACTATGTCTAGGCCAAGAGACTCAATACTCCCTGATGCATATCTTGTTTGATCCCAATAAATGACCTCAGTTAGATATGCGCCAGACGATTCATTTGAGAGAAGCGAAATCGGACCATTCTTCTTGGGCAAGACTTCCACCTGCATGGATCTAGACCGATCTCGCTGCGACTTCAACCTCGTTGTATACCTATATCACGGCCACGGAGTAGGTAACCAGACTTTCTAGGTTATTCAACTCGGATCGTCAACCAGGTAAGTAAACTTTGCAAGTACCTTAAGGTGCCTAGTTGTGACTCTGCCGACATACGCCGGTAAAAAATCGGGTGAGCGAATACTATGGACGCAGAGCAACCGATCATGACATTATGCCAAGCGCAGGCAGTGGCAGTGCTCCTTTCGCCGAGAAGCCCAGCTTCCCAAGGTCCGGGACACCAACCCAAAAGCTACATTATGGCAGCTCAGTTGAACCGTTCGATGTCCATTGTCAACCTATCACCCAGGAACGTGGGCATAAAACCAATATGATTGGCGCAGGCAATCCACCCAAGACTCTATCATCGCCGGAACACGACTATGGTCCGCTCTTGGCAACCGCCCACAAGTCTTGGCGCCAACTTCCGCTCTTCTGTGGTAGTAGAAAATTCGCCTAGCACTCGACCAATGGCTGTCAAATATGGGGTGCACGCTGTCGATGAGACCGTTGCGATGGGTTGGAGCTACCGCGGGTTTTAGCTCAGTATGCATCAAGCTCAGCCTAGCACAGGTTTTCATCAAAGGCCGCACTTGGCAATATTCGTGGCGACTTTGCAATTCGTATAAGGACAGCCTTACTTCTGGAAAATGGCGAACTGCTCTAGTCAATCCTTAACCTATTACTCCGCTTCCCTCTTCGCTGTGTGGTCGAACCCAGCTCTTCGTCGCCACCATGATACCTGCAGCAACCGCGAAGTATGACTGGATCCTGGCCATCACTTCGATTGCCTTCATCTTCTCTGCCTTCGGCAATGGAGCAAACGATGTCGCCAATTCCTATGCCACCTCAGTCGCAGCCAAGACGCTCAGCATGGCCACAGCCGGTGTCTTGGCCATTTTCACGGAGTTCATCGGTGCAGTAGCCATGGGCTCACGAGTTACCGATACAATCAAGAACGGCATCATCAGCATCGATCGGTTCGATGGGAAACCCGGCGCTCTCATGCTAGCTATGGGCTGTGCCGAGGTCGGTAGCGCCACCTGGTTGATGCTCGCTACGCGGATGGGCTGGCCTGTCTCAACGACGCAGACTATCGTCGGCGCCCTCGTCGGTGTTGGCTTCGCGACGCAAGCTTCTATCTCTTGGGGCTGGGCAGATGGTAGTGTCTCCCAGATCGCTGCGTCTTGGGGAATCGCTCCCCTCGTCGCAGGTGGATTTTCCGCCATCATCTTCGGTACCCTCAAGTACAGTGTCCTCGAACGGACCAATTCATTCGAGTGGGCAATGCGCTTGATCCCATTCTACCTTGCCCTTACGGGCGCCATCCTCGCCCTTTTCATCGTTGTCGAAGCTCCCACAGCACCCTCACTGGAGGAGTTCGGTGCTGGAAAGGCTGCCGGCATCATCCTCGGAGTGTTCTTCGGCTGCCTCATCATCGCCTATGTGTTCTTCATGCCATACTTCAAGCGTCGTCTCATCCACAAAGATACCCGTATCAGATTCTATCACATTCCTCTCGGTCCCCTGCTGTTGAAGGAAAACCCGCCCCTTTACTTCCCAGGAAAGGGAGACAGCTACGTGGTCAACTACTATGAGGACGCCTACGGCGAGGTGCGAGCTGGTCAAAATGACATGGCCAAAAAGGAAGTCACAGCCAACGCAAACTCGGTCATGCCCACACCGGAGATCACACCAATGTCCCAGCCCCGACAAATAGGCGACGACGAGGAGAAGCACCTGCATTCCCCCAACATCCAGCCGCGCAAGAAGCACCTCGAGCCCACTGAGCGCTTCATCGACCCCGTCCGACACCTGTCCTGGGCGAACCCTCAGAAGGCTTTGGGCTACCTCAAGTGGATCTTACTGCAAGGTGTGACACGCGATGTGGTTACCCACGACTCGCCTGAATTGCGTGCAATCCACGCCCGTGCTCACCGCTACGACGACCGCGTCGAACATCTCTGGACCTACTGCCAAGTTGTGTCAGCAATGATGATGTCGATAGCCCACGGTTCAAATGACGTTGCCAACGCCGTTGGGCCCTGGTCGGCCGTTTACAGCACGTACAACGCTGGCCGTGTCGACACCGAAGCCCCCACGCCCATTTGGTTCTTGGTTATCGCGGGTCTGCTGCTCGGTCTTGGATTCTGGTTCTATGGATTTCATATCGTGCGTGCTCTGGGTAACAAGATCACACAGATGTCGCCGACGCGAGGATTCAGTGTTGAGCTTGGAGCTGCCATCACGGTGCTGATGGCTTCGAGACTTGGTCTGCCTGTTTCCACGACTCAGTGCTTGACTGGTGCTAGTATGGGAGTCGCTCTAATGAACTATGATCTTGGCGCTGTCAATTGGAAGCAGCTTGGCTATATCTTTGGTGGTTGGGTCTTGACTTTACCTTGTGCCGGACTGGTTTCCGGTCTGCTTTGTTTGTGCGCACTGAATGCTCCTCATCTGTAAATATAGACACTCGTTTGCTTTTTGGCGTTTTTAGCGTTTTCCTGCATGACCATCGGACCATCGTTGAAATAAAAGTATTTACATTCTGAGTTGTTATTAAATATGTAAGACTCAATCCGACACACTGGATCTAAGTGAATAATTCCAAGAAAGTAATAGTGACAGAGTGACGTTCGAGTATATCGAAGTAAGTAATAGCGACAGAGGTTTCAGTATATCGTCATACATGTCCAATTTTGTGCAAATGCGCTTTTTGAGAGTCACGAAGTCAGACGGCAGGTAGGGCTATGGGTATCCATCAAATTCAGGGTAGAGATCAGTCCTCTATTTGGTGCGCTTGTAGATCTTGCCAAGGAAAGACTCGAAGACTTCCTTCTTCAACCCCTTAGTCTCATCGACAGCAGCGATCTTCTCGCGCAGCTCGCCAACAACCTTCTCTTCGTACTCCTTGTAGACTTTCTCAAGCTGGAGTTCGTTGAAGAGGGCCTTGACTTTGGCCTCCTCGGCAGCGTCCTTGCGGCCGTAGGAGGCATCCAGGAGCTGGCGCTGCTCAGGAGTGCACCGCTCGATAGCCTGGTTAATGAGCCACGAGCACTTGTTGTCCTGGATATCAGTGCCAATCTTGCCAATGAAAGATGGGTCTCCGAAGTTGTCAAGATAGTCGTCCTGGATCTGGAAGTATTGACCCAAAGGAATGAGGATGTCGTGGGCCTGCTTGAGGTTATCCTCGGTGGCGAGTTGCAGGTAGATCAAAGCCAGAGCGACGGGGAGGTAGAAGCTGTAGTAAGCGGTCTTGTAGGTGACGATGAACATGTACTTCTCGAGGGAGAAGTTGTCGAGGTTGACGTTGTCCTCAGGGGCGGTAATAAGATCACAGAGCTGACCAAGCTCAGTCTGCCAGGTGGTCTCATGGAAGAGCTCAACGAGGTCGATGTAGGCGGGGTGAGAGCGGAAGCGCTGCTTGAGAATAAGGTAGATACCGGACTCCAACATGAAAGCGTCGTTGATGGCGATCATGCCGACACCATCCTGGCGGTACCAGCAAGGCTGACCACGGCGGGTGATGGAGGTATCCATAATGTCATCGCTGACCAGGAAGAATGCTTGGAGCAGCTCAGTCAACCAACCCAAAATGCTAAGGTGCTCGAACTGCTCATCCGTCAGGGGCTTCTGCAGAAGAGCAAGACCGGTATCGGGGACCGAGAGGCCTCGGTTGAGCTTGCCACCGGGAACATTGGCGTAGAGGGACTATTGGAAATAAAGCCACATGTCAGTCGGTCCATTGAGTGAGGCGAATGCCATCAATTTGTGAGAATTTGCTCACCTTCTCGAACCACTCAAGCGCATTAGCGGGGAGGTTGTAACGCTTCGCGTGGGCGAGAATGTCATTGGCCAAGGCAGGGAAAACCGCCTCGAAGTCGGCACGTTTAGTGGTAGAAGCCATTGTGAGAGTCTGTTTAGAGATATCAATGATCTAACACTAAGGAGAAAACATTTGGGACATCAATGGGACCACTCCCCCGCGGAGGGACCATTTGATAGGTTTGCATAGTTTGCTTATGTTTGCATGGGGGGTCTTGCTTCTCCAGGCGCAACGCGAAGATGACTTGGGATTCCTCAGGGTCATTGAACGATCTTCGGCTTATTCAATAATCGGCAGAGCTTCGTGACCGGCTACATATTTGCTCTGTCTTTGTTCACCTGAAATTGCTTCTTCGTGGGGTTCTTTAATCAGTAGCGAAAACGCGACGAGCGCCGAGACCTTTATTTACACTATCGGACTTCACTTTCGGGACTGAATGCAGTGGTGCTGAGCCTCACTCCACCGACGCAATTCACGAGGCCGGACTGTCGCGGCAGTTGGTGAACCTATCCAGGACCATTCGTCATCAGTACCGCGACGCGACGTTCGGTCTCGGACCACTACTTGCGGCAAACGCCCGTCATGGAAGATCCTACAGATGACGGAATCCGTGAGCTCATGTACCAGCTGGAAAATGCTGCCATTAAGTGCTCTGAGCGGTGTCTCTATCAGTCAGCAAAATGGTATGTCCTCCAAATCTCATGATAGAAAATCTGAAGTACTAACGAGGATCATGAACCTAGGGCTGCCGAAATGCTCGACTCGCTCCGACCTTTGAACCATGAAGACACTGACTCCGAGTCTCCCATGGACGTCACAACTCCACCCTTGCCGGCTACCAACCCTTACCTGCAAGTGCACGACCCGATAGAGGCTGCACTTGAAGCACAAGAATCATACAAATACCTACTAGCCAAATCCTACTTTGATACCCGTGAATACGACCGCTGTGCAGCCGTGTTCCTTCCTCCAACAACACCTCCTGTTCCTCTTTCTGTCACCTCGCCCAATGCCAAGTCGAGGCCATCGCGAACCTCCCACAAGGGCAAAGACAAAGCTTCACCCTTCCCAGCCTCAAAGATCCCAAAGAATCAAATACCGCAGAATCCATATCCCAAACTCAGTCAAAAGTCTCTTTTCCTTGCCCTGTATGCCAAATATTTAGCGGGAGAGAAGCGAAAGGAAGAAGAGACGGAGATGGTGCTGGGACCGGCAGACGGCGGGATGGCTGTCAATCGAGAGTTGCCAGGGCTTGCCAGAGGCTTAAACGGATGGCTTTCTGACCGAACTGCACAAGGCCTCGATGACAAGGGACAAGGATGGCTGGAGTATCTCTATGCTGTTGTCTTGTTAAAAGGACGGAATGAGGAGCTGGCGAAGCAGTGGCTAATTCGTTGCGTACATCAAAATCCATACCACTGGGGTGCTTGGCAAGAATTGAACGATCTATTGGGAAGCACAGAAGACGTAAGTCATCCCAGCCAAGAGTCGTTCTCGTCTATACTAATCCCGCCAGTTGAAACAAATCCTCGAACTTCTGCCTCAAAACGTTATGAGTTTAATATTCTACGTCTACTGCAGCCAGGAGCTGTATCAAGCCACGGAAGATACATATCGATCACTTTCTGAACTACAGTCGATGTTCCCAGAGAGTGCATTCCTCAAAACGCAACATGCATTGTTGTTGTATCATTCGAAAGGTAAGCTACCCAATCCGCACTTCAACGTGTGAAATTAATCAACCTAATATATACCAGACTTCGAGGAAGCATCCCACATATTCGAAGACATTCTGGCCACATCACCTCATCGCTTAGATAGTCTCGACCACTATTCGAACATCCTCTACGTGATGGACCAACGACCTCAGCTGGCGTTCATCGCTCAGGTAGCAACCGCCACCGACAAGTTCCGTCCAGAGACTTGTTGTGTCGTTGGAAATTACTACTCATTGAAATCAGAGCACGAGAAGGCAGTAATGTACTTCCGACGTGCGCTTACCCTCGATCGGAACTTCCTGTCTGCATGGACCCTCATGGGACATGAATACATCGAAATGAAGAATACTCACACTGCAATCGAGTCATATCGTCGAGCTGTCGATGTCAATCGCAAAGACTACCGCGCTTGGTATGGACTCGGACAGGCTTATGAAGTTTTGGATATGTCTTTCTACGCTCTATTCTACTACCAGCGCGCTGCAGCACTCCGTCCGTACGACCCAAAGATGTGGCAAGCAGTCGGATCCTGCTATGCGAAAATGGGCCGCGTGGGACAGAGTATTCAAGCCTTGAAACGTGCATTAGTGGCCGGATCTTTGCAACCAGATGACGGCGGTCAACAGGGAACCGCAGGACCCGGTCGCAAGATCCTCGATCCAGAAACCCTGCATCAAATCGCTACGCTGTACGAACGTCTCGGTGACGAAGAGGAGGCTGCCGCGTACATGGAACTTACTCTTCAACAAGAATCTGGCGCCCCTGCCAGTGAGAACGCGAATGACGGCGACTCTTCTGCTTCCGAGCGCGACAGTGAGAGTGATGATGACATCGATCACTCGGGCGACGAGGAATATGATACCTCGCAGCGACACCGTCGGAATCGTAGGCCTCGTGCTAAGCCTGAATCATTTGCTATGCAGAATGACGATTCGATTGTAAGTGAGACATGGAATGGGACTGGTGTTACGGCCACCACATCGAAGGCACGGCTGTGGTTAGCGCAGTACGCGTCGCGCCATGGTGATCTTGATCGTGCGGATCAGCTAGCAAGCGAATTGTGTCAAGATGGAATTGAAGTGGAGGAGGCAAAGGCGTTGATGCGAGATGTGCGCGCTAGGCGGGAGGGTGGTACGTGATTGTGTTGGCTGATTGAATTATGCATTATCATGACCGCGAAGCGTTTTACTAGTCTTAAAACATAATTCATAGAGTGTATCAATGTCGTTCCAAAAAGAGTTCCGGGGTATCATAGATTAAAAATATGAGCTAGCGGTTCAAGTGAGGCATACTCGCCCAACTCAGCAACATCGCTCTCGTCAAAGGTTATCGAAATCACCGGGGCTTTCGACACAGAGCTGTTTCGCTGCGATGACTGGTCCCGCATATCGTGAGAGTGCAGATCCGATCCAGAAACTGGCTCTGGTGATTCGACAGTATTGGACTTTCTATTGAGATTCCAAGAAATACAGCCATAAGAATCATGGCGTCCGACATCTATCCATGTATCACGCAAGCAGAAGCGAAGGTCGTTGGGACACCAATCTCGGTCTAATATGCTTGAGCCCAAGAAGAATATCTTGCCCACAGAGGGCACGGGATGTGTTTCCGCGAGGACAACACTGGCGATATTGGTTGCGACTTTGAGCATTTCTTCGCCTAGTCGACTTGTTTTGGGGTCGAACATGACGATTCCGAATCGTGTTCCCTGAGACGCAGCATATGGGTTTGATTGACGTAGTAAAGCATCCATTGACTCAGAGCAGATACACTGGAGGAACTGGCGTAGATCATGTTGTTCGTTGTCTTTGGCGCACTGACTATCGTCAGGGGGAAGATTGAAGCTACCGAAAGATGCTTTCGGTGTCCACATGGGAATTGTGGCCAACGGGGATTTCGGTGTCATCTTGCGTTTTAGCCTGGATGACGCGGATGCAATCGCCGTCTTCAGATGTGGTTCCTGCGGCGATTGGGAGGCTTGAAAGTGCAACCTGGCTGCGGAGATGATACTAGTCGTCCGCATTGGGCATGTAACACCCGGCAATGGCGGCATCGCAGGTTGTTCATGCGACGGTAAATTCTCGATGTCCTGCGATTCAGACTTTTCATTCCCCTGGCTGGGCTTTTGACGAGACGATAGATTGTCGTTCTCAGCAAGCACACTATTCTCAGGCACTGGATTTTGGACGTCCGTGGAAATCGCCGGCTCATCGACGTAGACCATAGGGGTGCTTGAAGGAGTCTTGTGCAATCCTCCAAGTTCGTCTCCTCCCATTGAGTCGTCCAGCAAGTCTACCATCAAGGGGCGAACCTCCATCATACTATCCGAGGCATTGATGTCTTGAGAAGCCTGGTCAGGCTGGGATGACGGAGGAGTCGTCCCATCGTCATCATCAGTATCTGAACAGGTGGCTTCTGGGCTCGACGATCGGAACATGTATTTGCTGAGTCCGGGGCCGGCCTTGAGACGTTTTGACCATTTCTCTCGCTCTTCTAGCTCTTCGAGCTCGTCTGTAGGCACAGCCCGAGCCGCTTCTGCATGACATTGCAATTCCTGAAATGATACAGCCTCCTCCAAGGACCTATCGTCATGCACTTTCAAGATCCGCGGGAACCGAAGCGTCCAGTACCTCGCATTAGAGGGTTTGTCGAAACCACTTCCGAGCATCTCGACGATGAACGGGTGCTTGAACAAGGTGGTTGCGATAGGCAGGGCTTGATGTCCGTACTCGACGCGAAAGCCATCATAATTGTCAGGCTCACGGGCGCAGAATTCCCCCATCTGATTGAGGGTTTGCATTGTCAAGATACTCATGCTGTGCCGACCAATGACATCAACCACTTGGAAATGCGGTAAGGCATCGCTCTGTACGACATCTTCCTTGTTCAGAAGACAGCCGACGAAGAAATGAGTAAATTTCAGCCCTTTGACTCGCCCCAGATGAAGAGCATCCTGGGAATTGTAGTAGGCTCCAATCAACGCAAAATCCAACGTGTCTCCCAGCCCAGGGATATAGTCTTTCTTGAGCTTGATCCATCGACCGAACATACGATCTACACCAGCGCAATATATTGGAAAATAAGGCTCATCGGAAGCCTTCAGGATAAACCCTTCCCATCGTTGGGTGATCGCTTTTTCGAACCTCTGCACGAGCCTGTTGGGGCTATCAACTTGGTTGAAGTCCAAGACTTCTTGGTGAGCAAGCTCAGCCCTGCCTGGGATGGTATTCACTACTTTTCGTAATAGCAATCGACGTTCCCGCTGGGGCTTAGCCAGACAGACGTCATCGTCAAGAAGCAGGATATCGAAGAACATCATCATCAAGTGTTCGTATGGTTGTGGCCTGTGTCAATCAGTAATAGAACTTGATTTGTAAGGATTAAAACGCACGGAGAATCACTATCAACTCCGATCAGAGTGCCAGACCGAGGTATCAGCCTCCGGAGTCTGTTGAAATCCAAGATTTCGGCATCCTGATCATTGAACACGAGCAATTCACCCTCAAGGATACAGCGGTGTGTGAATTTGCACCCAGGCAACCGCATGCGCAGGCATTCCTCTATCACAGGCAGAATCTTATCTTTATCTGCTGTCGAGTCTTTGCCACTTTGGAAAATATTTGGATGGGAGTAAGCACGTTAGAAAGATCGACGTGGATCTGACAGTATTCGCCGTCGTATTTCCGTTCCAGGCTCATTCGGCGACCATTGATCATCTCGAGACAATGCTTGATGCTTCGAGCTTTGTAATAATCAGGCCGGCCCACCTTGATTCCCGGACGAGGCCGCAGATGTTGAAGCGCTTTGGAGCTGAGGCTTCTGGCTGCCTTGGGGTCTGGGTTTGGCGGAAATTGGCAGATTGGGTCCGAACTGAGCATCCCTAACGCCCCTTCAAACGAGTTCTGGAGCCGAAAAAGGTGCGGCAGTAGGAAATGAAACTTCTTTAGCGTGAAATTCTGTGGAAAGACAACGGGAGAGTAGGTTTTCAAGACCAGGCGAGTGAGCCATTTGGCATCGCGGCTGCTTGCTCGACGGTACAACTTCGATAGAACCTCTTCAACGTCAACTGCTGAGCGGATCCGGCGGACTGAAGGACCAGAAAAACGGCACCGCGATGCAATCTTAGCCATGGCGCAATCAATCTCTTCCACCGTCAGCTCTTGACCAGCAGGAACGTAGTTCTCGGCTTGTCGCATGACATCCTCGACACATCCACCGAGATCAGAGCCACCAGGACGTTGCCATCGGTTGAGCTCCGAAAGTCGCGAGGAACCCAGACCCAAGCAACGGCCTATGATTCTCGATAACTGCGCGGCCGGCATATAGTATACTCGGTCTGTTCGTTTCTCCGGGAACATGCAAGAGAGTAAGGCTGTTCTGTCTGTATCTCCATTATTGATCTCCCGACCGTGCCGAGCAAACCACTGGGCCACCGTTTTGACGTGTAGACTGCCATCCGTGGCTGTGGCCGACGCTTTAACCGTTCGGCTGTCGTCCAAACTGGACAGCAGGTCACACAAGAATGTGAATTGGAAGCCCATGGCCTATATACATGCCAGTATGTCCTGGCTGACCCAGAGACCGTAGGATCATCGAATTATCCGAGGTGCGAAGATTGGCGACTCGAGACTCGAGATTTGGCTATCGGATCGCGAAAAGACGAGAGAGGGGCGCGCCGATTACGCGTGAGCACGTGACCACCCTTTAGCATCAGCATCATTGTGAATTGTGTCTTGCGCTACGTGGAATTTTACATGCACTACATATCAGCATACAATAGAAATTCGTCACGTATATAGTACATTGGTGTGAGAATTAACCAAGACAAGATTGAGTCCAGAACCGTGCCATTTTGAACCTCAGAAGTAAATCGGGAGATATTCGCCGAACTCCCTACCATTTGCGTGAAAAGATGACAAGACGCCAGATGAAGATTGGAAGATAACGGCAGAAGAGAAAACACTTCAGAGGATACCCTGCTTTTGCAGATCCCTGTAGATTCTTTCAGGCATCACGTTGCCCTCTGCATCCTCCATCTGAACAACATTCTCCCGACTCTCTCGCTCCTTCTTGCGCTCTTTCTCGATTTGTTCCGCAAGCGCCATCGCCTCGTTAATGCTGGTAATCTCGCGGAAGAGATTGGTGTTTGTTGTGATACCGAGGCATGTCAATCCGTAGATGTGGCGAGATTCCGAGAAATGTTTGTCAAACGCTCGGCGACCCATGTAGGTGAAATTGCCGCAAATCTCGCACGGGTATTCGACACCGAGTCCGTGAAGCTTGTAGAGCCAGAATGGAATAGGTTTCCCGTCCCATGCCAGTGGCAGTTTCAACGGATTGTAGACTTGCTCCTCGTCATCATGGTCCGACTCTTCACCCTCACGGCCTTCAGCACCTGCATCGTCAAGGCCGGCCTGCAAAGCTTCCAATTCGGCTTGGCGCTCGCGTTCGGTCATACCCTGTCGACGCTCAACGTTCATTCTAGTCGCCTGTCGCTCTTCGTGCAGAACGTTCGCCAAGCTTCGGATTTGGTGTTCACGTCGTGCTACTTCACGTTCCTTCAAACTGCGGGCCAAGGACTTCGTTTCAGATGCAGATGGCTTGTCACTAGTTGAACCCCCTGCCTTCTTAGCCTCTGCCGCCCGGATGTGTTTTCTGGCGGTCAAATGGTTCCGGTAGACATTGACGTTCTTGAATTCCTTCTCGCAGTCCGCGCACCAAGTGCCCTCGCCGGTGCCTTGGGTTGCTGGGCCTGAGGTACCATTCTCCACTTTCTCTCCTGTCCAACCTGGGACCTCCTTCGCTGCCCATTTCTGTTCAAATTCGCTGTCGAAGCTGGCAAAAAGGTCGTCCAATGGTTGCAGTGGTTGGACCCTCTTAATGAAACTCTCCAGATAGGCGGCAAGTTCGCTGACGTAGCTGAAATAGCGATCAGAGATCTTGTCGGCACGCTTGATTGGCATAGCTGGGGGTGTGAAAGAGTCAAAATTTTCCAAATATTGGATATAATTCAAGCGCTTCATCCCGGGAAGATTCATGTAATCTTTATGGAAAGATGTCAGATCCAGATATTGTCCAAAGCCTTCCTCGCCAGTGAACATGTTATCAATTATAGTGCGGTGAACTTCTCCTTCGCCAGGTTGACGGCGAGTATATGCCTGCTCCAGATTCTCGATGGGCTCATTCGGATAGCGCTTGTGGTGCTCCTTGATCTCTCCGAGCTGCTTGTAGAACTCCTCGAATTGATCGCCCGTCGAAATAGCCTGGATTTCCTTCTCTCGTTGTCCATCGACATCCTTGTAGATCTCCAGAAGTCGTTTGGACTGGCTCTCGATTCTCTCTAGGTATTGGGCGATTTCATGATCGCGAGCCAACCGGCCTCGAATCTATCGACTGTTAGAACAAGATCTGATTAGAATTGTCTGGCGCGACACTCACATTTCGTGGTTCCTCCGCCACGCGATCAGCGACAGCCTGTTCTAACCTCTCGAGGTCCTCATGGAGATATCTCTGATCCTCAATCAACATATTAAATGAGCGCAATGCAGTGACGGCAATTTAAAATACGCGCGGGTTGTATTGGCAAGATATTGCCGTGGTCGCAAAATGCAGTTGGTGATCGCAGCTATGGGCAGGCTACCTAATCTAAGCTGCCACCAATTGGATTGGTCGTTCTTTACCACCGCCCTCTCTACCGCCCTTTTATGCCGAAATTTTCACCTCAAAGTTCGAAGTTCGAACTTGCAGTTGAATCATGTGACCAACGCTTCCGTTGCGAAAAGTTGGGCTGTTCGACTTCACTTATTCTTAAATAGTTGAACCTCATATTCATTTGTTTACCGCTGATACTGTACCAACGATACAATATGGCGGACGGAATCGACAGACGCGCCGAAGGTATGCGATATCAATCCTGAGCAATATGAACCATGCTAACGAAGAGCAGAGCGCATGGAGTTTAACACCTCCAAGGAGGTGACAGTTGCGCCAACCTTTGAGGACATGCACCTAAAGGAAAGCCTGCTTCGTGGAATTTATGCCTATGGATACGAGTCTCCCTCAGCTGTGCAGTCCCGCGCGATTGTCCAGATCTGCAAAGGTCGCGACACTATCGCCCAGGCCCAGTCCGGTACTGGTAAAACCGCCACTTTCGCGATCAGTACATTGCAAGTTATCGACACTGTTGTACGAGAGACTCAAGGTATGTATTCACTGTCTGATCAGATCTTATTCGGCGCAGAGCAATCCTAACCACCATTCGCTCATAACAGCACTCGTCCTATCGCCCACCCGCGAACTCGCAACCCAGATTCAGTCCGTCATTATGGCCCTCGGCGATTACATGAACGTCCAGTGCCACGCCTGTATTGGAGGAACCAACGTCGGCGAAGATATCCGCAAACTCGACTACGGCCAGCACGTCGTCTCTGGAACTCCCGGTCGTGTCGCTGATATGATCCGTCGCCGCAATTTGCGCACACGTCACATCAAGATGCTCATTCTCGATGAGGCTGATGAACTTCTTAACCGCGGTTTCCGTGAGCAGATCTACGATGTCTATCGCTACCTGCCCCCCGCGACGCAGGTCGTCGTGGTCTCCGCTACCCTTCCATACGATGTCCTTGACATGACGACAAAGTTCATGACTGACCCCGTTCGTGTCCTGGTCAAGCGTGACGAGTTGACGCTCGAGGGTATCAAGCAGTACTTCATTGCTGTTGAGAAGGAGGAATGGAAGTTCGACACACTTTGCGATCTCTACGACACCTTGACTATCACCCAAGCCGTTATCTTCTGCAACACCCGCCGAAAGGTCGACTGGCTCACGGATAAGATGCGCGAGGCCAATTTCACCGTTTCCAGCATGCACGGCGAGATGCCGCAGAAAGAGCGTGATAGTATTATGCAGGATTTCCGTCAGGGTAACTCTCGTGTCTTGATCTCTACCGATGTCTGGGCTCGTGGTATCGATGTTCAGCAAGTCTCCCTCGTTATCAACTACGACTTGCCAACCAACCGTGAGAACTACATCCACCGTATCGGTCGTTCCGGTCGTTTCGGCCGCAAGGGTGTGGCCATCAACTTCGTCACCAGCGACGATGTCCGAATCCTTCGTGACATTGAATTGTACTACTCGACGCAGATTGACGAGATGCCAATGAACGGTAGGTCCAGTTCATGTTCCAAAACTCCTAACTCACACACTAATTATATACCCAGTTGCCGATTTACTTTCCTAATCTCCATATGATATCACGTTCGCGACACCTCTTATACCTCAAAAGCAGCTTGGCTTCATCTCTTCCATCGGCTTGCTCACATCGAAAACTTTCGCTTTGTTGACTCATAAATCAGAACATGTGTGGCTCAATCAAAGTACAAGGCCAGCTCTAGCGTGGAGGAAAGGGATAATGACATATTTCAGTAAGCAAAAATCCTTCCTACCGCTTTGTTGACAGCTTATGCTAACAGTCTGTGTAGTCCAAGAATGCCAACCATTTTGTACATCCTAGGGGTGCTGACGACTCTAGACTTGCTTCGTTATTCTTTTCCAAAAATTTCTGGCCTCGGGCCTTTGTAGCAGGGTTGTTTTCACGTTCAAGGAGTTTCTTTTCTTATTATTGCTTTGCTGCACGGGATATCATGAATTATGGAATCTATTTTCTATGCCTTGACATCTTCACGTATGTGCTGTACCTGAGGCTTCTGGATGTTGTAAGGACAAAGCACCTTAATCTCTCGGCAATATGGAACTCCCGTGTACGTACCTCTGCTGGTGGAAAACTCCTACGAGCAAGAGATAGGTACATTTCGAAGGTACAGGGAACCAACATAGGAGAGATGAGAGAGCACTTCCATCCAAACGGAAGGTACCTGAACTAGGACCCCTTAGGAAGCCACGACCGAAGACTAAAACGTTCAAACAGCAAGCCACAATCCAAAAAAGTTAATAATATCAAACGCAAACAGCATGTATATGTACTCAGAAACACCCCAGCTGAATTATCGACCGGCGCCAGATTCCTGTATTGAAAAAAAAGATGCTAAACTGCAGAGGGTAAAGGTAGACTGGAGAAGACAACTGCATATGCGTAAGAAAGTACGTTGGGAACATGTCAGTGGAACGATGTAAGGTAGCGGGGAACGAAGAACATCAGATAATCCAGGGAAAGCAGGGAAAATCATTGCAACGCAGCAAGTGTATCGTCTTCCAATCCAAAGCTCCAGGTATGTTCTCTCCACGAGTCGTGGCGTAAGCAATAAAATAAAGATAGACAGTCATCAGCGCAGCGGCAAGGGCTCCGGGGTTACAGAAGGTCGTTTCATGAAATCCGTGTCCGGGTAGCTAGTTTGTATGGATTAGAAAGGGGCCCTTATCTTCCGTGCGCTAGTCCGTGGGAACCCATTTGACGAAATCCCGCGTTGTTGAGGAAGCCCTGTTGGTCGGGAGTGATCATTATTTCGAGTCCAGCTGCATGTCCATGTCAGCAACGTTCAATGCTTTGTTAGGCAAGAATGGGGAGGGCTTCTTACATCCTTACGGCCTTATCATCGCCTGCTGATGCGAACATCCCCGGGTCCACCGGATTCCATGATATTGAGTTCACACATCCCTTCATATGCCCTTCCAAGGTCTCCACAAGCTTGCCATTTTCTTTGTGCCAGACGTAGATTTTCGAGTCTGCGCATAGTTTAGTACATGTCCCAGATACGCAAAGGTCGAAACACTTACCCTCACTTCCACTGACGACGAAGTTCTCCGCTGCTCCCCCGAATGTGCTGCGAATCACGTAGAGGCCTTGCTTTTGACCTTTGAACTGGCGGACAAGAGCAGTTGTTATCATGTTGACCAGCTGGATCTCGCCCTCGGCCAGGTTGATAAGCATATGCTTAGAGTCCTTGCTGATAGCGACCGATGTGGGCTTGCTCGGCAGCGGGAGACAATAGTCTTCCTCGTATGTTTGAAAGTTAAAGACATGCAGTTTCGCCTCTGTGTCGGCCGCAACGAGTCGTCGTCCATCGGGACTGATCGCACAGTCCTGTACACGGAAACCGCCTTTCCATGCGTACAAGGATTGGCCGCGCATGCTCCAGTGACGCAGTTGTGCTTCGGCGTCGAGAGAAGCTGTCACAAAGGATTCCCCATCTGCTGCCCAGGCTGCCGCAGTCACCGGTTGACGGTGATGGTTGATGGTGAGCAGACAGCGACCGCTCTAGATAATTGACAATCCGATTAATATGGCCTCAAGATTTGGATCAGTCTTGTCATGAATAACTTACCTCAGTACTCCATACTCGTGCCTGGTGATCCTGTGAGCAAGTAATGAGCTTGGAGTCATCTGGACTCCAGCTGGCGAACGCAACACCCTCTTCGTGTTCTGTGAGCCTGTGAATAACAGTAAAATCGGCTGTGTTGTAGATCAGCACGTTGTGGTCCTTGCCAGCAGTGACTAGCTTGCTTCCATCGTGCGAGAACATGCAATACCATACTTCATCCGAGTGATGATGCAAATCCAAGCTGACATGCAAAGGGAAGTCATCGCGGTCACACATATGATCCGAATAGAGCGAAGGTGGATTGGCGGTATTATGGTAAAAGCAGTTGTTGATCTGCGTCTGCTTGACGTGATCCAGTAGATGTGCAAGACGGTGTTGCGGGATCATCACGGAAGGAGAGATAGATTCTAGCGCCTCGATTAGCAAGCTACATCGCGGATACTGGTTAACGGATGGGGCTCACTGGACAGCTCCTCAAGAAGGCCTTCACGAGATGAGGTGATGGTGCCATCCCACCCGGCTTGTTCATGTAAGTTCTCGGGCGGACACATCAGAAGACTAGTTGAGAAACCCGGTAAGCAAGTTGTATTTTACTAAAGATACTTGTAGATCGGCAGTACCTTGAAAGGGCGTGAAGACGATTGACGTCGAAGTTCAACGGCGTCAACTCTTGCCGGAGGACGCTGAGAGCTGCAGAAAGGTCCCGCGCCTCCAGTAACTCGAGATACTTCTGTTGTCGCAAATAAAATAACATCTCGTTCATGTCTGCCTCGTCCGCTAATACCAGGGTCTGATCTGGCGAGCTTTTCTGTTCCCCTGGACGGGAGCCCAAAGAACTTTGAAACGAGCGCATCAGGATTGCTTCGGCCTCTGGCCAGTTCCCACCTAATACAGCACTCCGAAACGCTGCAACACCCGACGTTTCTAGTTCGTAGCCACTCTCGGAGCTTAGCAGTGATGCTGATTCATCATAGCCCAGCTCGTAGAGGCTTTGTATCAGAATGCGAGTCACTTCCTCCCTGTTGTGGCCATAGTAGGTTTGTGGTCGCGATGCTCGTTTAGAGCCATTTGTATACGAGTCCCCGTTGGTTGACGTTTGCCCGTTCGACGTTGGTCTCCTTGTGACGAGTGATTCATTCGACTCCGCGGAGAAACTTGTCTCTGCGGCCGTTCCATCGGGACGCATGGTTACCAGGCGCCTGCGCTTTGGGGAAGAAGGTCGACCGTCCGGTCGGCCCAAGAGATGATTTGCGGTCTCACGTGCGGATCCTGGGAGATTTCCAGGCCCTGCTCTTGAAGAAGCAAGGTTATCGGGGCTGCTTGAAATGCGGCGACGACGGTTGCCACGGGGCGGTGCAGGACTGGTGGAGGTTTGAGTTGTCGTGGGCAGGTGATCGGGCAATCGAGCGTCGGGATCGCCTACCGAGGCGGGAGGTGTGGTATTAACGGGCAAAGGAGGTTCAGGATTGTCGGAGGCGATATAGGGGTGATGCGGCGGAGGATTGTTAGCCAGTTCGACTGTATCTCTCGACCTGCCCAATTCCCTGGCTCTTTGCAAGAACCAGGTGAGCAGACCTCAAGCGGTGGCGGATGTCCGATAGGTAATCGCCGGGAGCTCCGCAGGCGATGATGCAGCTATCACCGGGTTAACACGATTGTCACCAGCTTGGCTGATAGCCACACCAGTAGCAGATGATCAAAGACCCGTAACTTACGAACAATCAGGTAATAGTAAGGCCTCTCCTCTTTGAACTGGAAATGGGGGGTTTTCGGGCGGGCTTATCGGAGAAGAGAGTGGGGATGGATGAAGTTCTGAAGGGGAGCTCAATAAATATTAAACGCTGAAACGCCGAGATTCGATTGTCATAAGTTGACCCCAAAGGAAAGAAGAGATATATACGGTATAATCGTCACGTATTGTCGTGGTGTGACGCCGTCGTCGCTTGGGTTGTAGTGTGGAGGAAGGATGGATCAACGAGCTGGAGCATATTACACTTTCTTCCTACGGAGTAGTTAGGCACCTCTTCCTCAACGCTTAACTACGTACTTCCAGCATATTTAAAAAGAATTATTTCTCAGCTGATACATTGGGCTAGAATTTTGGCCTCGACTTAGCGGTTTACGCCTGAACCTGTACTTATTTCATACGGTCAAAGCGAGTTTGCCGCGATAACACTGAACAGCAGACCGTCAATCGTCAGTGCTCATTCTCTTGTTTGAGAGCTCCCTAACATCCTAGAAGTAGTCGGTAGATGTATCCGGTCTAAGGAACCAACAGAATACTACTTTGGAAGGACTGCATTCGATCATGTGCATTTCTCCACTGACGCCATCATGATGCTCCCCATGCAACCTCTGGATTTCTTATAAGAAAGCTCTTCTGTATCTTCTGTAGCACTTTGACTTCACCACAAACATATTCCCAAGTGAAACGAATACACATTATATCCTTGCACCTTCCATCAAACAACTTATATTACCTCTTCATCATGGCCTGCTCATGTGGATCTAACTGCACCTGCACCGGTGGTCCCCAGAGCTGCTCTTGTGGCGACAACTGTGGCTGCAAGGGATGCGGAGTATGTGATGACCCCAGATGGATTCCTTTGGGAGTGCTAAAGACTAACTGCCACCACTCATTCTAGAAGTAATTCATCTCGTCCTGGCTTCCGATTTCGATAACACTCTTTCAGCCCGTGGATAACGATAATTCAACGAGATGGACAATCCGAAATGAAATCATGAATCTCCTTCGGGATTCGGAGGATTCTTCCTGCAAAGCCTTCCTGTAACCTATAGACGTCATCGTATATAGAGTGTTTCACCACCCAACCCGGTGCAAATGTTCAATTCTATTCGACCAGTCTATAAAACCAGTGAGATTCCCCCCACTGTTTCAACTTTCTATAGTACTATTAGTCGGGTCATAGGGAGGGGATCGAGGGAAGAGAGAAAAATGAGAGTAAATTTTCATCTGATCCATGGCAGAAAGCAATTCTCCTATCTCGAGCCACTTGGAGCTTCCGAAATCCCCCTCTCAGATGATCGGCAGACGCGGAAATCGCCTGAAATGAGCATCATCAATAATCCGTCGTGTATGCGGATCGTAGGAGTTGTAAAAAAAGAATGGTTCACCGGTAGATCATATATGCCCGGGCGTGTAGGAGCATTGAATTGCTTCGATGATGTTGGAGAACATCGTCCCCGTAACCGAATATTCTGGAACAATTCGGTCTTCAGGATTGAAACTTGGTTGTCAAACCCACTAGCTTCTCTTGACGGATGATAGGAATTGTCAGAGTGGGTGTTCCTGGCACTTTGCTGGCTGATGAGGAAGTCGAATATGAGTATGTGAGGAATGGGACCGTGGACGGACGAAATCGAGGGTATAGAGTCAGTCGGATTTGTTGACGTGGTCGGGCTGCTCAACAAGAAGCAGGTTGAAAAAAGTAGCAAACAACCGTCAGACACGCCGTGTTCCAACCGTCTCGAAGGCTATCTCCGTGTCGTTCTAACTTCTGGGAACGTCCGTGTCGTGGTGGAGGCATTTCTGGCGCGTCGGGGGGCTCAACCTGGAGAAGTGATGTTTCTTGTATGCCAGTGGAGTAGACAAGATTCTGCTCATCCTCTTCCGTTACTTGGCCTTCATCCTCGTCTGCGCGGGTAGATAGCCGATGCGGCTTCTATAGAATCGAGGAGCCGTTGGATTTGAGCGGGGTGAATTGCGTATGTCCACCCTGGATTGATGTATCAGTATCAGAATCGTGGTCGGAGAGCCCGGTAGTCAATGACTGGCTCAACCACCGCATCCACTGTCTTTGATGTGTGTCAATATTCTTCATATTGTGTTTCATTTCTTCATATTGTGTTTCATTTGTAATCGACCACATACTTGTTGGGAAGACACGGGTTCATCGCATGTTCAACTGAAGAGAAGAATCTTGGAGCTGGGCTAGAGCGGCCAGAGAATCTGTGAAATCAGGTACATAGACAATAAAACGAGTATAGAATTCATCTCAAGGTACTTAGAAAGCCTGATAGATCATAGTACCGGGGTGTTGTAGATGTGTTTCTCGAGATGGACACAAGTCGGGAGATAAGAAGAGGGCAGCCGCCGCAGCGGTACTGGTGTGGGCGGGAATAAGGGCGAGGACGGGCTGTCAGAGGTCGCGGAGACGAGGGCGATTGTAATGCTCCACCAGGACCCGAGCGGGCAGAATACGCAGGGCGTCAGCGAAAGCTACGGCCCCGGCCGGATCGATACCCTGGGCTCGGTAGGCGAGGAGCTCTAAGTCGGCGCGAGAGATACTCTCCTCACAGAGCCGGTCTAGCAAACCCCGAGACCAGACGCTAAGATCGTTGGAGCCCTGCTGGCGCATGACATTGTCGAGCTCGAGAGTCAGGTAAAAAGTCTCATAGAAGGCCTTAGCCTGTAGTCGCGCGGAATCCAGGCCGGGAGGTTCCAGAAAACGGGGCTCTAGAGTACTGGAGGGAGCTACAAAAGGTCACCCATAAGGAGGACACTGGAACCACCAAAGTACTGTCCCCCGGAGCCAGGAAACATCGCACAACACCGCTACTCGATTCAGAATAGCATGTCGATCCCGACCATGGTCTTTTCGTCCATGATCACAGAGCGGATATTGTCGAAGACCTCCTGGAGCCCTTTAGGGTGCTAGTGGGCAGGGAGATGCACTCACCAGCAAGCTTCACAGGGAGGTAAAACAGGGAGTGCAGGGTCTTGCCTGCAATATTGAATGTGGCAACCCTTGTTGGGGTCTGCACGAAGTATGGGCGTACGCACGCCAGCCTCTGAGGCCATGCGAGCGGAGGTGGCGGAGAGGGGTGGGATAGGGTGGCACTTTCCGGTGCCAGCCTTACCGTCGATATCGAGAAGTAGGAGATCCGGCCTTGCGAACGGAGACTCGTGAAATTGTTCGACAACCAAGTCGAACACCCGAATGCTGGAAACGGAGATGTAAACAAAGCAAGTACGGAGTACATTTGATACAAGCCGTTACCCTCGCTTCGCTCGGCGGCTTGAAGGGGACGTCCTAGTCAGTAAGAGCGTTTGCCCTCGCTTCGCTCGGGGACGTGAAGGGGAGGTGAAAGTGCGGACCAATTATAACGGGAGAAGCAAAACTGCAGTGGATCGGGACAGCCAATGGCAAGGCGAGAAAGAGGGAAGCGGACGAATGGGAAGGGGGGATTCGTGGGAAGTGGGACGGGGAAGTGCATCTTGGCGAGAGCAAGTCAACACCGTACGTCTATTTAATATTTGATATGGACGCGAACCTGGACGCGAAGGCAAACAGGAGCTTTTCGTGAACCCAATGAGAAGGCAAGGAGTGGGTCAACAGGAAGAGACTAACCACAATTGACCTGTAGTCGACAAACCAACCAAACATCAACCGACAACAACAACCAATCAATAACCAATCAATCAACCAATCAGAAGACAGTATCCCGACTATAGTCGAAACAATCGAGCCATAGTGTCCTTCCCTTCATAAATTGATTATTATTTGCTGAGCGAAATCAGCCACCCCCGAATGGAAAATGCAAACATGAACAAAAGAGATAATATGGGTAAACACGAAGCCAAAATCTGCGTCGGCTGCGTCGCTCGGGGCCCCCACCCCTGGTCGTAGGGACCAAAGTCGCATCTCACCACATAGCATCCCCTTTTCCCCTTCCTTCCAGCCGCTCTGTCATCGGCTGCCGCTCGTGTGTACACTTCGATCAAGGATTCAAGGGAGTACAATGGACCTGGCACTGCACTCCCTTAGTCTCCTAATGGGCGCCAATGCCGCGCCATCCATCTTCTTTTTCTTCCATCCATCACACATCCATCACACATCCATCACACTTAGTACTGCCTACGGGGTCTCTGTCTCTTTGTCATCCCCTTCCTCTTCACTGGATCGACGGTTTGGAACTGGTCCAGAAGACCAGACTTAATCATGAATTTGGCAACAATCGTGCCGACAACGTGCGCACATACTATGAATGCTTGACGAAGAAAAAGCCCTGCTCATGATATATAATAGGTATGGATATGATTATGAAAAACACGTCGTATGTTACACTGGCGCAACAAAAATAACAGTCGAGGGCGAGTTCAGTATTGGTTGGTCACCGACGAATGTGCGGTATCCTTCGGTCAAAGCCTTGCACTGAGCAGTGCTCGAAGGCTCAGCTGGAGTGATGGTTGCGTTTTCGGATAACGGCACAAGCCACATGCGCTTGAACTTGTTGATGATGGGCCTTGGTTGTGAGAAATATGCCAAACTCCATCCCCACCCCTAGGATTTGGTAAGTAAAGCAAGCCACAGAAGGTAACTGATCTGTACCTTTCCCAATTCCATTGCCTCCATCAACAAAGATACATTTCTTTCATACAAAGATCCGTCGTATGTTCTGTTTCCGTTCGCGTCCTCTTCATAAAAATTCGTTGCGTTTTCCCCTGGCTTGGGCTTTCCCGATGAAGCCTCGGTTACCAGCCTTTTGATTTCTTGACGAAGAATTTCGGCGGCAGGAGAGAGTGGTTGGCTCATATCGAGGGATTAACGATCGTGCAGCTGAGGCGACTTCGCTTTTTCCGCAGTTACTAAGCTTCTGCCGACCAGAAGAGATTAGGTATACAATCGCAATCAGCGAGTAATCTTCTCTGGGGGGCTACTGACTTTTTGGTGATCGAAAAGGGCGGGAAAACAATGGGAGGGGTATTGAGGGGCATCATGAACTGTCGGTTGTTACAACTTACAAGTTACCAGTCATCACATGATCTAATAACTAGCCGCCCGGTATCATCGATGCTTCCTCACCCCCTAGCACAGATAAGACACCTTGACTTCCTCTCGAATCTCGAGCAATGTCTATACGGACCCTGCACGCCCATGCTCGCTTTCGCCCATTTGTGCCGCTGATTTGTGACCGACTTCCCTTCAACTCCAGACCAAGGAAGTTTACGAACCTATCCCGACTGTCTAAGGGTCAGTTCTGAACACCGTCCCATCCTTACAGTGCTAACTTGAAACAAGACCCGATGCCCGACGATAATCTTTTTTCATATTCCTCTGGGCGGTTCCTTTACAGCGAAGAATTACGCCTTCGTGAACGGCATGTGCGATTTGATGTCACTGCACTTGAAAATGCTATCGCGAAACATGTTGGCCATGGAAACGTCAAAAGTATTGTCAAACTGAGTGAAGGTGGTTTCAATCGTGTGCTCCTGGCTACCATGGAAGATGGCTTCAAGGCAATCGTCAAGATTCCGTACTGGATATCCGTCCCGAAGACATATGCAACCGCCAGTGAAGTCGCAACCCTTACTTTCCTTCGCTCAAAAGGGATTCCGGTTCCCGAAGTCTATGGTTGGTCTTCTACAACTGAAAATGCAGTTGGTGTTGAGTACATTATTATGGAGCATGCATCAGGGGTTGGCGCTGACACTCGTTGGTTCGACACGACGAAATACCAAAAGAAGGAATTGGTAACAGGGATTGTCGATATTGAGAAAAAGCTTTTCGAGATACCCTTCGCTTCTGTTGGCAGTATCTATTTCAAGAGCGATCTGCCTCGTCAATCCCAGGGCCAGCTATATCAGCCAGGCACACCGGATGAGGACCGAGACTCTGAGACCTACTGCATTGGGCCCATTGCCGATTACATGTTTTGGTATGGACAACGTGCCAAGATTGACCTGGATAGGGGACCATGTATACTTTCTGCCAAGGTGAAGTGTTACGCATGATTTGTCAAGCTGATTCTTCTTGTAGGGAGCGACCCAAGGCAATATCTTCTTGCAATCGCCAACAAAGAAATCAAGTGGACTGAGAATTTTGGGAAGCCACTTGAGTGCGACTTTCCACATAACACCATGTTTCCTGGTGTCAATTCCCACCAGGATTATTTGGAACTTCTTAAGAAGTATCTGGCAATTGCTCCTTATCTCCTTCCAAAAGATCCTGGGGATGTCTTGAATCGACCTACCCTTCGCCATCCCGGTGTGTCTCCTAGGCCCCCTTACCATTTGGACTAATAGAGACTAATTTGAAAGATCTTACTCCAAGCAATGTCTTTGTGTCTCCAGACACATTCAATGTCACATGTATCATTGACTGGCAACATACAGTTGTCACCCCATTGGCCCTTGCTGCTGGCTACCCGAGACTATTTGAGAGTCCTGACTCTGAACCTCCAACCGGCTTAGACCCGCCAAAATATCCGGAAGGCTACGACACAATGAGCCCTCAGGACAAGGCCCAGGTCAATGAGTTCATCCGGCGGCAAAGTCTTTCCTACCTATATCGTGTCTTCAATGGGGGATTAAATAAACTGCATCTCGAAGCTCTACAAGATCCCTTGATTCTGTCACGTCAGCATCTGGTGGATTTTGCAGGCCGGCAATGGTTAGGCAACCTGATGACATTGCGAGGAGTTTTGATGCGTATGCGTGACATTTGGTCCCACCTCCCGGGAAAGGACGACGATCTTGAATGTCCTATTGGATTTTCAGAGCAGGAAATTAAGGAGCACACTGAGAATGAGACAATGTGGTATAACTTGAACCTGCTCGTCAATCACTGGCGTGATGAGCTGGGCGGACTTTCAGAAGAAGGTTGGATCCGCGCTGAGCAGTACGACTATGCGGTCAAACGAAATGAGTCCCTCAGAGCGGAATTTTCCGAAGGTGCTAGTGCAGACGAGCTTGAGAAAATCAAGCGGGGTTGGCCTTTCCAAGATCATGAGGAATTCTTTTGATAGACGCATTGTTGTTATGGATGTCTGGGTGTCTTAGGCATCACCCCTCAGTAGTTAGATAGTTTGTCTTGGGAGCTTGCTCCCTCTCTCCCAATATGTACAACTCTCTCCTCTCTGCTTTTCGGGTTTCGTCCCATCATCTCATTAGGCTTCATCCCATCAATTGTTGTCATAAACTGTTTTGTGCAGGCCATCTTGCAGGGCGCCCGACTTTCACTACGATGCTATATGATACCTAATGAAAGTCCTTTTTTCGCGGAATAGGTTAAGTCGATGTGTTTTACTAGAGGGACTTTCAGTCGGGTCGTAAGAAGGGAGTCGCACTAGTATATCCATGTTGGGCTACGGGAGTCGTTTATACTCCGCCATTACCTGAATACACAGTAAAGCACATCTGTTAGCGAGATTTAGGGCATGAGCCATACAGCCGACAGACATGATCAACATGGAATGACATGCATGATGCTCGGCAGTTCTACGGTCTTTTACCTACTTTAATAGAGTTTAGAGGCTAGACATTGATTGGCCTTATGGGGACTAGCAGGCTCGGAGGTCGGAGCAGACCCCCACCCAAGACCCCATGGGGTGAAGGAAGATAGCTGGGTATCTACTCCGTACATCGACTCGTCACTCGTCACCCTACTAAGTCCTACTTCGACTTGTCAACTTGACTTGAGTACTAACGCATTATATTCTGACCATTATGAAACAAAACCGCATCAAAATTCCATCTCCACGATCAAAAGCCATCATCTCAATCCTCATCACTAAGCCAAAATGTGGGGGTTCCTCGGGTAAACGGTCGGAGGAAGGCCGACTTCTCTCGCCGTAGGATCGCGAATTCCCCGCTGAAAAGGTCCATTTATACCTGAACTCGTCCCAGTTCATAGTTAGGCAATTATACCACAATCATGTCTTCCATCGCACTCCGCTCAGCTCTGAATTCCACCCCGGTGTCATATGGCTTCTGGTTGACGTATGTTCTATGTTGATCCCAACCCCACGTTCTGCGAGGGGACGGCACGATCTATGTACCCCAGATACATACTGCTGCATTCAACACAATGCAAAACACTCACGTATTAACCAAGAGTACAAGACTAACCCTTCCATCCAATCCACAGTCTCCCCAGCGCCCCCGTCGCTAAAACCATCCTCCGTCGCAGCCCCGATTTCTCCGAAGGAGGTTTCAGCTGGGTCCTGGTCGACGCTGAACATGGGTTGATCAACGATAGCCATTACTATGAGGTGAGTGTCCAATTCAACTCCTAAACCAAAAAACAGCCAGTAACAGCCACCCTTCCAGCTCACAAATGCCGTGGCCCACGAAGGCGCGAGCCCCATTATCCGCGTCCCCTGGCCCGAAGAGTGGATGATCAAGCGTGCTCTCGATGCCGGCGCACACGGAATCATGACCCCAATGTGTCACTCTGCTGTATGTATACTCCGGAGTGCAGGTGCACGTGCATTTGATCCCCGCACATACTGATATAAGAATGGATAGGAGGACGCCAAGAAGGTCGTCAGCTACTGCAAGTACCCGCCTGTCGGAGTCCGCGGGTACGGACCTATGTACACGGCACACTCGTTCCCCGGTGTTTCGCCGGCGGAGTACGATGCCAAGACTCATGCGGATGTATTGGTTGTTGTGCAGATTGAGTCGAGGCCTGGGGTGGAGAATGTAGAGGAGATTGCTAAGGTTGACGGACTCGATGTTCTTTTCATTGGTGAGATTCCTTGCAGCTTTGGTTGCTTGGGCGTTATGGCTGACTTGCTTAGGGCCCTTTGATCTTGCCAAGCAGATGCGGATTACTCGTGGTAGTGAGGAGCATGAAGCTGCTATTCAGCGGGTTCTGGATGCTGCTAAGTCAAATGGGAAGAAGGCTGCTATTTTCTGTATGTGTTGCTTTTCCTTTTTCTCTCTTATCATGGCTGATTTATGTCGCAGGTCCCGATGGCAATGATGCTCTTCGTCGTTCGCAGCAGGGCTTCGATATGGTTTCTATCATTACTGATATTGGTGTCTTTGGTGATGCTATGCTCGCTGAGTTGGAGAAGGCTAAAGGTAATGCTAAGGTTGAGGGAAAGCGTGATGGCTACTAGATGGGTCAGTGGTTATTGATTAATGGTGGTTATTGATTAATGCCCTGCAAATGCATCCAGATGTGTTTTCTCTACGAACAATTCTATACACACTTTACGTACGTTGGCACTTCCGTCATCTCTAAAGGTTCATATGATGAGCGACGGTGAATAGCTAAGGAGAGGAACAAATTCACGAGGGTAAGAAATAGATCATATATTAACGCAGGATTGCGCAGACAGATGGAATACAGCTTGAGAGTCCAGTCTGACATCTATTGCTGGAAAGGAAACATCCAGCTAATTCCAACATACGACAACTCATGCACGAAGCAGAAAAAGCTGAGAAGGAATCATCCTCGCTGCAAAGATGAATCCCATGCTCAGCGTAGCCACCGCAGCAAATGCAGCCAACAGTCCTAGACGCGCTATACTCTCAATACCAGGTCTCTCATATTTGATGGTTCTTCGCTCGCCCAGACGAGTCCGGCGGGTGAGAGTGGGCATGTATTTGAATTCAAAGCGTGTCTCCTTCCCAAGACCGTTCTTCTCATCGAGGAGCTGCTTATAGAAATTCCTCCGGCGAAGCTGGGGAATCGAACGGTTAGTGGATATCACCAAATCGTGGGTAGCCAACATACGGAAATCATCAACCTGTCGATGAACCATATCTTTGGAACAATGTACGAAGCCATCATGACCCAGAAGCAGTATCCCCAGACCAACATCCTGTAGTACAGATTAGGTCGAGGGAGGTCAAGTGCATCTGACAACTGGTCTCCGTTGAGTAGTCGACTCATTGCTTCCAGGAATCCCTTGGATGCATAAGCCGGCGCTGTGTTCTCCAGACCAATGATAATGTTCCTCGCCAGAATCCTTCCTGTATCGGTGGGATCAAACTCGGTGATCAGAAGAGACTCCATGATAGCACGAGCCTTGGTTGCGCTTTCAAAGTATTCCGTCGGCGTGCCCATGTAGTATGCAACCAGTCTCCACAGCGCGATATAGTCGTCGATTTCTCGCTGGCTGAGGTGGATGCCTTGGCGTGGAAGTCCGACCCATACTACAGCGCTGCAGAATGTGTTGATTGTGCCGATGGAATCTAAGTCGTTGGCTGGAACTCCGTACTTGTCGATGTCGTAGTATTCAGGACTCTGCTCGATCAGACTGAGGATCTTTAGTCGGACGGCCGAATGAAGCAGTCGAACGCGCGCGCATGAGATATTTCCCTCGCCACCGGGCTTCATGCCCTCTGCTGAGCTGTTGACCTGAAGGACATGTTGGAGTGTTTCGAGTAGTCGTCGACGCACTACCTTGGCACCGAAGCCACCGGTTCGTGAAAGCGTTTCGACGACTCGGGTGGAACCCCTAGATCGAAGGTTAGTTGGCTGCTTGATCAATTCATGCGGGGTGCAGGGAAGGCTCATACATTCCACCAAGCAGACTTTGGAAGCCGAGCTGTGGGCTGTGTCAGCCTTTCATCGCATGTCATCTCTTGTGTTGGAGCTACTTACCACATTGAGAATAGGAAGACCATATCGGAAGAAAGTATCTTGTCCCCTCTTGATCTGATCCCAGTCCACCCACTCCGGAACTGTGTTAAGTTCATTCCATAGTTCTTTCAGCTTTGGATCTTCGTCGGCATGATCCTTCAGTAAACCATATAGATCCCTATGGAAAGGTCGTTTCTCGGCGCTGTCACCCGCAGCCGAGATCTTGTTCAAGCGCTCTACACACTCGTCGGCAAGAGTATCATATGTCTTGACCATCGGATAGAGGTCATCTCGCGGAGTATGAAGATCGGTCCAATAAAAGGAGTATCCCCAGTAGTGGTACTCTGTCCTATTTCCGTGTTTTGAAGTCTTCAGTGACATGGTTGCGGAACAAATTTCCGAAAGTCATCAGAAGTATCTTCCATTTCAAAGTATGAGACCAAGCCACCCTTTCTAAATAGTTGATGTTTGAGCATCTGACATGAAGAATTATACATTGCGGCGTGTGGATTTACCGTGGGCCACGGTCCGGGGAAGAGGGGTTAGGGCATCGTCGATCTTTAGCATGTGAAGTTATTCCAACCAGTCAGATCGTTGACCTCGTATTCCCCATGTGGTGCCTAAGACCTTTTCAAATATCAAAGTGTTTAGTTAGTTATTGGGATACATTGGCGGCCTAAATCTTAGACATGTGAAGTGAGAAAATATTTCGAGACAACAATCTGGCGTAGTTCCAGCTTCACAATGCCTCCAGACTATCATTCTTTGACCTCATACTTGTTCGGTCCGAAAATGGCGCAAAGGTAGAGATCTAGAGTCTTTGACAATCTTTGTATAACCGAATGGTCCTTGTGTTGTCCTAGCACACTCTTTGTCTTCCTTTCATTCCACCTGTAACCCCAAGAAAGGCTCAGATGATAGATAACCTGGAGATGGGCCTGCCACATGGGCTAGACTATAAGACTTCGACGAATGCACGAGACTTCCATACTTCCCTAGATCTTTCTAAAGAACCAAAAGAATCATGGACCCGAAGCCTTATATCAAGTTCAAGCTAAACGGAGTGTCGAAATCAGGAGCAGACGTCGATGGTTTCGAGCTCCAGGCTTACTCTCGCGCTCTCAATAATCTCCGGAGCTTATTGTTCCAGCAGCCAATGTTGGATCTTTTGCAGAATCAAATCGAAGAAGGCGACCGCTACTTTGAATCGTTAATCGAAGCTTCCGGGGGGCTGTACAGGGAATGCAGGATATTTATGAAAGTAAGCGGAATCACGGCCACAGACTTCAAAGCGATTTGCAGCCGCTGGCATGCCTCTCAGCCCCTCGATGACATGGCCCGGAGGTATGTGTTCCCAACTCATCCAGAGCATTATGTGGCCATGCAATCGCCAGATGCTCCCGAAGGAGGTGGGCCAGATTGCGGAGTGGAGCTCATTGGGGAACACATGGCTCGCATTCGATATGTCGATCTCACGCAGACCCCTGTTGATGTCCCAACGCGGCTGTGGCATGCTCGGAGTAAGACATATGATATGATGGAGGTGATGGTTGCGAAACTTGACAGCGGGAGTAAGTTCTTCTATCTCATGAATGAATTCGTGGATACCGGGGGCGGCTGCAAGATCAGGCTACGGGTGTTCTTTCCCTCGGCGGCACCCTGGTCATTGATCAATCAACATGCAGAGCATCTTGCGGTCGAGTTTCGGAATCTGCTCAAGATGGTTCATGCGGCTGTCAAGACTCTCGAAGACAGCTATTGACCTATCTGCCGTTGATGAACGTTATTTATTCTGTCTGTGTGTCCTTCCTATAGCTAGTTTAGCCTGCCCGCAAACGTTTCTGCTCTATTGTGTACCCTTACCTTGATCAGTCAGTGGGTAGTTAATCCTTGCCCACAATGAAGTACTCACATGATGGTGGCTTCAACAGATCCCACTAGGATCCATTGTTGACATCATTTGGAGTCACTTCTGCTCTGGTCGGTCGGAGTAAGCGGCTTCTGGGGCTGGTATCTACCTAATTGAAGAAATAGAGTCGAATTTGTGAAAGAGCTCACCCCAAGTAAATACGTAGGGTTTATCTTGAGGACAAGTAGGATAAGCCAAGCTGATAGACGGCTTCTAAGGCAGCGATTCGTTCTGCGGGGAAGAAGCAGGATTGGACGAATAGGTCAGGGGGACTCCACGGCCAAAAACTTGGTGAAAATCAACGTTTGACGTTAATCAATCCAACACCTGTAAGGCAGAGCGAATGCTAGGCCTAGGACGTCCTCGATTGAAAGCTCGGGCATCATTGTTGGATCTGATAACCGCACAGCATACGTTGACACACCCATCACCGCCCGCCGAGCTGCCACCGCTTCCAGACTCGCCCTCCTCAACTACCACCACCCACTCCGTGTCCCCTCATCCCACACAGCCTTCTTCCATTATGACTTCGGACCATTCTGAGAACAATGGCTCGATCTTCTCGGTCTCCGGCCCTGTCGTCGTGGCCGAGAACATGATCGGTTGTGCCATGTACGAGCTGGTAGGTGACAGCTCCGAGAATCGCGGAGAACCCCAGGAAGCTGATCCGAACCATAGTGCCGTGTTGGTCATGACCAACTTGTTGGTGAGGTCATTCGTATTGAATCAGACAAGGCCACTATTCAGGTCTACGAAGAAACAGGTACCAGCTTCTCCAACACGATCTCGTCATACCCCCGAAAGAGCTATGCTGACTTATGCGATCGTTGAATAACAGCCGGTTTGACCGTTGGAGACCCCGTTACGAGGACAGGAAAGCCCCTCTCCGTAGAGCTGGGTCCCGGTTTGATGGAGACGATTTACGACGGTATCCAGCGACCCCTCAAGGCTATCGCCGACCAATCGAAGGGTATCTACATTCCCCGAGGCATTTCCGTGAATGCTCTTGACCGCGAGCGCAAATGGGAGTACAAGCCTGCCGGCTTCAAGGTTGGCGATCACATCACTGGTGGCGACATCTGGGGTACCGTGTTCGAGAACAGTCTAGTGAATGACCACAAGATCCTGCTACCCCCTCGTGCACGGGGTACCATCACCCGCATTGCTCCCGCTGGTAGCTACACTGTCGAGGAGAAGCTGCTCGAGGTGGAGTTCGATGGCAAGAAGACCGAGTATGGTATGATGCAGACCTGGCCCGTCCGTGTTCCCCGCCCAGTTAGCGACAGGCTGTCTGCCGATGCGCCCTTCATCGTCGGTCAAAGAGTCCTGGATGCTCTCTTCCCCAGTGTCCAGGGCGGTACTGTCTGTATTCCTGGTGCCTTCGGATGTGGAAAGACTGTCATTTCCCAGAGTGTGTCCAAATTCTCCAACAGTGATATCATTGTCTACGTCGGCTGCGGTGAGCGTGGTAATGAGATGGCTGAGGTTTTGATGGATTTCCCCGAAGTAAATACCCTATCCCAAACGTACTGCGACAATGTTTGCTAATTTATATTTTCTCGCAGCTTTCTATTACAGTCGACGGCCGCAAGGAGCCCATTATGAAGCGTACTTGCCTGATCGCCAACACCTCCAACATGCCCGTCGCTGCCCGTGAGGCTTCCATTTATACCGGTATCACTATCGCCGAATACTTCCGTGACCAGGGCAAGAACGTCGCTATGATGGCCGACTCCAGTTCTCGTTGGGCCGAAGCCTTGCGTGAGATCTCCGGTCGTCTGGGTGAGATGCCCGCTGATCAGGGTTTCCCCGCCTACCTTGGAGCCAAGCTGGCCTCTTTCTACGAGCGTGCCGGTAAGAGCAGTGCTCTGGGCAGCCCCGAGCGCGTGGGCAGTGTCAGCATCGTCGGTGCTGTCAGCCCACCCGGTGGTGATTTTTCCGATCCCGTCACCAGCAGTACCCTGAGTATTGTCCAGGTGTTCTGGGGTCTCGATAAGAAGCTAGCACAGCGCAAGCACTTCCCTTCGGTCAACACTTCGATCTCTTACAGCAAGTACAACACGGTTTTGGATAAATATTACGAGAAGGACCATCCCGAGTTCCCTCGTCTGCGCGATCAGATTCGTGAGCTTTTGGCCAAGTCCGAGGACCTGGACCAGGTCGTTCAGCTGGTCGGTAAGGCGGCGCTGGGTGACTCAGATAAGATCACGCTGGACGTGGCCGCCTTGCTCAAGGATGATTTCCTCCAGCAGAACGGATACAGTGACTACGATCAGTTCTGCCCGTTGTGGAAGACCGAGTACATGATGAAGGCTTTCATGGGCTACCACAACGAAGCCCAGAAGGCCATCGCTCAGGGCCAGAATTGGAGCAAGGTCCGCGAAGCCACGGCCGATCTCCAGAACTCTTTGCGCAACATGAAGTTCGAGGTTCCCAATGATGAGGCCGAGGTCTCGGCCAAGTACGAGAAAATTCTCCAGTCCATGACTGAGCGATTCGCCTCGGTCTCGGACGAGTGAAAGTGGCATCTTAGCTCAGCATGTATTTTCCTTTTAGACGTTTGTTCAAGCACATTCCCCTGTAGTTATTGTGTCCAAGCCAAGTTGTTCTTTTCCTTCCATTCGCTCATCGTATACTCCCGTATCCTGATATGGTAGATGTGGCCCGTTCGCGTCAGGCAGCACAATGCTCGCGCACATGACCAAGTGACAAGGCAAGAGGTCATAGGTGTTAACTAAGCTTCGGAAAGGTGTACTCGTCTATTCTCCACTATCCCAAGCTATCACTGTTCCCTTCTGAGATCATCACATTTTGAGTGCAGCCTACGAGGCGGAGACCGTTTCGGACGCCACTACATCACCGCCTTCGAGTCAACCAAACAACCATCCACTTGCAACGTGCACCTCCCCAGTCCTGCTTTATTCGGCTTTGCTTCTGCTTCAATTTTCCCAAGCTTTCATTTATATCCCTAGAAGCAGTCTTCATATCCTGAATCGCCTGCCATGGCAAGCCCCACTACTGGCTACTCGTGCGCACACCCCTGTTCCCTCCACACCGATGCGGTCTGGCTAATCTCCGTGTCTGCAGCATAAACGTCAATGACCCCAGCTTGATCTCGCTCGTTAACAAGCTTCAAGATGTCTTCTCCACTGTTGGCGTAAGTTTGCTTTGACGCAGAAGCCCTGCGAAGTCGTCTTTCTAAGGGAATCCATGAGCTGACCACAGCTTGTTTTAGGTGCAAAACCCCATCGATTTGCCCCAGATCGCGGTCGTCGGATCGCAGTCCAGTGGAAAGAGTTCGGTATTAGAGAACATTGTTGGTCGAGATTTGTACGTGGATTGTTTCTGGGACCTCGCGCGCTCCTTGTCCGCGCCCATGGTGGCGGGGCATGTGTGGCGACGTCAACGCTGAATACTAACGCTGGTCCTACCTGCAGCTTGCCTCGTGGCTCTGGAATCGTTACGCGCAGACCCCTTATTCTGCAGCTAATTAACAAGACCCCCTGGCAAACGGCGATGCCAAGTTGGAGACGACGGACACTGAGTCTAATGTGAACGAATATGGCGAGTTCCTGCACCTCCCCGGCGAGAAGTTCTACGATTTCAACAAGATTCGTGACGAGATCGTGCGCGAAACGGAGACCAAAGTCGGAAAGAACGCTGGTATTTCGCCATCACCGATCAACTTGCGCATTTACTCCCCCAACGTCTTGACCCTGACCCTCGTCGATTTGCCCGGTTTGACCAAGGTGCCCGTCGGAGACCAACCGAAGGACATCGAGCGCCAGATCCGTGACATGGTCCTCAAGTATATCAGCAAGCCCAACGCAATCATCTTGGCCGTCACGTCGGCTAACCAAGATCTTGCCAACTCGGATGGCCTGAAGTTGGCACGTGAGGTGGATCCGGAGGGTCAGCGCACCATTGGTGTGTTGAGTAAGGTCGATCTGATGGACGAAGGGACTGATGTGGTGGATATCCTCGCTGGACGAATTATCCCCCTGCGTCTGGGTTACGTGCCTGTGGTCAACCGCGGCCAGCGTGATATTGAGAACAAGAAGCCGATTTCTTATGCTCTGGAAAATGAGAAGAATTTCTTCGAGAATCACAAAGCTTACCGGAATAAGGCTTCCTACTGCGGTACACCATATCTCGCACGCAAGCTGAACTTGGTACGGATTGGCTATGAACGGTTCGAAGAATTCAGACTAACGTATTCTCTCTAGATTCTTATGATGCATATTAAGCAGACCCTGCCGGATATCAAGGCTCGCATCTCTGCCTCTCTCCAGAAGTATACTGCGGAGTTGAGCCAGTTGGGTGACTCTATGCTTGGCAACAGCGCCAACATTATTCTGAACATCATCACTGAATTCAGCAATGAGTACCGCACAGTACTGGAGGGAAACAACCAGGAGCTATCTAGCATTGAACTGTCCGGTGGTGCTCGTATCTCCTTTGTTTTCCACGAACTCTATGCAAACGGTGTCAAGGCTGTTGATCCCTTCGACACCGTGAAGGACATCGACATTCGCACCATTCTTTACAACTCATCCGGTTCTTCACCCGCACTGTTCGTTGGAACCACTGCTTTCGAGTTGATCGTCAAGCAACAGATCAGACGCTTGGAAGAGCCTAGCTTGAAATGTATCTCACTAGTATACGACGAGCTGGTGCGCATCCTGAGCCAGCTTTTGACTAAGCAGCTCTTCCGCCGCTATCCCATGTTGAAGGAGAAGTTCCACGCTGTCGTCATTGCCTTCTTCAAGAAATGCTTGGAGCCCACCAACAAGCTCGTCAAGGACTTGATCAACATGGAATCCACCTACGTAAACACTGGCCACCCCGATTTCTTGAATGGACACCGCGCCATGAGTCTTGTGAACGAGCGTCAGGCCGCCGCCAAGCCCACGCAGGTGGACCCCAAGACTGGCAAGCCTCTTCCCACTCGTGCCCAGAGCCCCTCGCTGGACACCACCGGCGAGGCAACTAACAACAGTGGGTTCTTCGGCAGCTTCTGGGCTTCTAAGAACAAGAAAAAGATGGCCCTTATGGAGGCTCCTCCTCCAACACTCAAGGCTTCAGCCAGCTTGTCTGAGCGCGAAGCTACCGAGGTTGAGGTTATCAGTAAGTTAATCCATGCATACAAGTCACTGGCCGATTGTCGTATCCCTTGCTAACACGCACCAGAACTCCTGATCACGTCTTACTTCAACATTGTCAAGCGAACAATGATTGACATGGTTCCCAAGGCCGTCATGTACACTCTTGTCCAGTATGTTCCACCTGACTTTTTTTATTCCCTCCAATGTTCGAGTATACTAACGAACACTCTCCCAGGTTCACCAAGGATGAGATGCAACGCGAACTTCTCGAGAACATGTACCGCAACAATGAGCTCGATGACCTTCTCAAGGAGAGCGACTACACCACTCGCCGACGCAAGGAGTGCCAGCAGATGGTTGAGAGCTTGGGCCGTGCCAGCGAAATCGTCAGCCAGGTCCAGTGAGCAATATTCAATGTCGCAAGACCGTTCATTTATGCAGGGACATGACCATCCCATTGACCGAGTGTATTATTGAACCATCGCGTTACGGAGTTGGGCTCTTCGCATCTCTTTGTGATTTTTGCATCACGCTCTGAATATCTTGCCTATACCTCGCAGCTGTCTAGCTGCTCCTACCACCCTTGGTTAGCGACTTGTTTAGATGTGTTATCTCGGTGGTTCGGGCTCGGGTTATGTGATCGCTGTCCTTGGTTCGTGATGAGAAGGGAGGCGTTTCGTCGCTTCCTTTCTTCTTATCCTTTTCTTTTCTCTTTCTTATGTTTGCCTTTCCCAATTTGAGAGCTCTATACCGTTTCCGTTCTTCATTGCTCGGTCTCTTGTCTGCGTTCGCGGACTTTTTGCCTTGGACGCCTGGATGATTGTATCAAATGATGATTCCTGTTTCTGCTTTATGATTTAGCTTAGAATTCAGACTTATAACTTTTCTATATCTTCCTTGTCATACATTGTCTCAAGTGTATTGTGTAAGTGATGTGATAAAAACTTACAAGACGCTGTTATCTTGACAGGAACTTGATGCTCGCTTTGGGTCTCGGCGTCGGGACTTGGAAGTGAGTACCAGTGGATACCTATCAGGTACCCGTGGCAGGGACAATCCAACGACTGACCACTGGTGCATAGGTAGGATGGTCCAGCTTCCAATACAGAAGAAAAATAGTCTCATTTCCTACTACTTTGAACTTTCTACCACCGGGCACACGGATGGGCAATTTCCTCTTATTAACGTCCCTTCTCATCCGCCTTGCATACTGCTGATTCGAGAAAATGGAAGCAGCCATGGAACGCGCGCTTCGAAAAGGGTAAGTTGGACCTTAATGGTAAAGATATAGATCTCCACATCAAAATAGCGCTGGTTTATAGGTACGATCATCATGCACAGCAATCTCTCCCCAGGGTACAGGCGGATACCTAGGAGCCGGGGACTAACGGATTCTACCTCCCCGTGTGCCGATAAACATAGTGCCAATCCTCCTTCTTCAAGTCCTCTCGCACCTTATAATTCCTCTCCGCAGCCTCAACAACGGCCATATCCAAGTCAGCAACCATGAAACCCTCCTCAGTCCCCATCTTAGCAACCGGTCCAACGACAGGAAGTGTAATCTGCGACAAACCCAAGAAGTCCTCCGACGGTCCAGCAACATTCGCGAAAACAACAGCACAGGTGTTCTCGAAGCAGCGGGCTGTGATGGTCGTCTCTAAAAACAGTCCCTCACAGTCTGGGTTGTATGCCCGAATCTCAGGGGATCCATCATGTGGTGTCCCTGAATGTATACGATTAGACAAAATCATACGCGTGAACGGGGTTGGACTTACAGTAGGTGGGCGCAATGATGATCTGAGCACCATCAGCTACCAGCTCTCGGAAGGCCTCGGGAAATGCCACATCCCAGCAGATTAGCATCCCCACGCGGCCGATTGGGGTGTCTATTGCTTCGTGGTGCTCTGGGCCGGAGGAGGTTAGATGAGGCCGTTCCGGGTGCCAGATGTTCTTTTTGCGGTAGGTGCCGAGGATGGTGCCGTCGTTTGAGATGAAATAGGCTGTGTTGTAGAATATTTCCTTTTGCTCAAGCGGTGCATGTCTTACGATGACCGTGCCGGGCACGATACAGATTTGCAGTTCCTTTGCCAGAGCTTGGTAGTTTGACACGTATTGGGGGGAATCCCCGGCTTGCACAGCCCAGCGGGGGTCTGTTGGGACCATACCGCTGAGGTGATACCTGTTTCTCATGTGTTAGCATTTGTATCGTGACATCTGTGTTGCAGAGGCTGTCTGATGTCATGATTCTTACTCTGGGAGTACGGCCAGCTCAGCACCCTGGGCAGCAGCCTCGCGGATGTAAGTGCATGCTGTCTTGTGGTTGTATTCAGGGTCGAGATCCTGGAGGGAGGTGAGTCATGCTGTGTTTAATAAAGCTGCATGTGCTCCATAGTCACAGCTCGGGCACAGCTAAAGCCTAATTCCAAGGTACGCACCTTGATCCGCCATTGAATGACAGCAACGCGATGAGTAGATGCCATAGTGCCTGTACTATGTAGAATATGTTGCACAGGTGAGAAGTAAGTTTTGTTGAAAAAGAAAGAGAAACGATTTAAGTGTTGTGAACCATAAGATATCTTGAGTTACCCCAACATGGGTGTTGGAGAAACCTCCAATGTTGCCAAAGTGGAATGTGGGGTCAGCGAGCACTGAGCTAATGCAACCCCACTCCGTCCTTTTGACAACTTTAACAACTTCCAGCAACGGATTACTGTCACTGTTACGGACCAGCATAGTAGCGGGAAAAGCGCTCTTGAGGACCAAGTATTCAAGCACCTAGGTCCTACATGGTTCTTGAATTGATTTGGTGCCCGGAGCATGCAATGCAAGGCTTCACCCCCAAAATTGGAGGGGACTACTTTGGACAGCGGAAAACCGCGTCGAACACTTCGAATACTGGGTCATTGATTGTGCAAAAGGACCACAGTACAGAAAACAATTGAAAGCAAAGTGACATGGCCTATATATCATCTTCTCTCGAAGCTTCAAACCGGAGTTCGGTTCTATTGGGGAAGGCCCTGAAGACGCGATGCGATATGAGGGCGACTCTCAAGCATACATCATACACAAGTACTTACAAGTTAGGTACCAATGTGTATCTACACAGTATAGAACTTGGAGCATCCTCACGATGTGCTTATACTGAGTGTAGCTGAAGCAGTGTAACGAGAATGGCCCCTGATCTCAGTGATACTCGGCCTTCGCCGAACTGGTTTTCGCAACTCCTGAGAATAGAAACGGCGAGGCTGAGATTGACACGAACGTCGGTGGGCAAACCAACATAGACGCAGTTCAATTTCAAACCGAACTAGAGATCGCATACTGCTTATCTGCTATTCGGACCTGTCAGAAGTTGCATTGCATGCACGGGTTTTCGCGCTTGGGCCCGAAGGAACGGGTTTACCGGCAATGAGTACTACATAAAGCGATTTCTCCTACATAACAAGGGCCCCGAGTGTCTATCGAGAAATCAAGGACCGATAGAATGTTTAATATGCTACCTTGGCGGTTGACTGTCTTATCTTGCATAGGGCTAGGAATGGACCAGACAATCCGGGGCACATAGTGTGATATAGAAATATTCGGAAGTGATTGTCCCTTCCGGTGAAGAATGTCGGGCGGACCGAAAAGTTCTCTATTTCCGAAGGGGCCGTGACTATGCATATGCCCCCTTGTCGCACTGGCTTCTCGGATCTCTTGGCTTTATAGATCCCGGTGGACCCTTCAACAGGTTTCAGTAAGGATGTGTACCTGTAGCCGTGAGACATGAGAATTCATTAAAGATAACACAATGCTGCTAATGCTATCTAAGAGATGCGGAATGCAAGAAAGGTCGCACCAATCAGAGAGCAGTTAGAGTGATATTTTCAGCAGCCCTAACAGCACAGGGGCAAGTCGACTAGGAACGGGCCATGACATAGCCGGAATGAAAGTGGGCCGATCTAGAATTTCTCTTTACCACCTAGCCTAGCAGCTTCATTAGGCAGAATAGTTAACAGTTTCAGCGTTCCATCCGGATAGCTTCCGGGATATAAAAGCTAAAAGTGAAAAGTAACTTGGTCTTCACATGCCAATGTAATAGGTCTAGATTGCATCTGCTCAGGGATGTCGAGTTTAGCCTGCATACAAAAACCATACTTACATGTAGCTAATTTGATGCCAAGGCCCAATGGTGAACCCCTAAATTGTTTCCCTCCGAGTAAGAGCGTGTGTATATAGTGCCAGAAATTGATTGAAGCTCTAGCTGGTCATGCTATTAATCCGATTCTAGTAAATATCTGTTCACATCGTCTACGGAGTACTGCGTACGGAGTATAATCATTCAATTTACCTTGGTGGCTGTATGGATCCCCAAGCACTCCGCCACACCCCAAAGCAGATCGGCCACGTTTTATGTGGCTGACAGTACCCGTACTGTATTGTAAACTTCCTGCATGCGTGACTTTCCTATCGCAGCTTACCTGCAATTTTCTTTTTTCGGATTTTTTTTCTTTTTATCTTCTTTTTTGCATGGGACTATTATTCTCTCCTTGGCCATTCTCTCCATCTTCACCTCTAATCACTTCTCACTGTCATGTCTTCATCCACGTCTACAAACAATTATGGCTCAATGCCACGGGGCTAAGAGCGAGTGGCGTTCTCGTGCTCTAATCTGCAGTCGAAACTCTCCGGTAGCGATCGACAGGACCACATGTACGTCGTATGCGCAAAACAGCATCGAGCCCGTAACAGCTAATAAATTAAATCAGGTCTGAAAAATTCCCCTCCTTTCGAGAGCTTCCCATCTCGACATCCTCCCCTCCGCGGCCAGTGCCAGTGGCTTCCACTTGGCAACGACGGTCTGGCCGGACCCGTCGATTCAATATGTTCTCGACTTTCCTTCGTAGGGTCACCTCCGTCAAGGAAAAGATTCCTTTCCTCAACCAAATTCACCTCAATTTCATCTTCCTCCACTACAGCTACATTATCTCATGGGCTATCATCGGTTCCATCATCGTTTACCCCGGTGGCAACGTCGCCTACATCGACGCCCTCTTCCAAGCAGCCGGCGCCGCCACCCAAAGTGGATTGAACACCGTCGATCTGAATTCTCTATTGCTCTACCAGCAAATCGTTCTATATCTGATCACATGTCTGTGCACACCTATCTTCATTCACAGCGCCTTGGTGTTTATTCGGTTATACTGGTTCGAGAAACGCTTCCAACATGTGGTTCGAGACGCCCGGGCGATGCGACGAACTAGATCCCGCATGGAAACCGTGACCCAGGATCGGGATAGCGAAGATGTCAACCGTGCAGAGCTGGGTGTCAGTGGCCGGCCTATCGTGGTGTTACGGAACACTTCAGGAGATGCCCGGGATGGGCGCTTAACGGACCCGTCGGGAAAGCATGTCGAACCAGGTATTAATACGCCAGAAGCTCGGGGAAGTAGCGCCGACTCCAGCCCTGAGGGAACCGATACGGGCGCTGAAGAACCTCGCCTTGGACTGGGTAGCTTGAAAGTGCCAACGCATCTGAACCCCGAACATCACATTGCGTTTCTGGAAAAGCAGCGGAAGGACAAGGGAGCTCTGCGGATTCCTAGCCCCCGGGAGTATGATCGTGGTGGCGCTCCCGAAGCTTTGGAGGAAGATCAGGATCAGGAGGAGGGTGAACAAGCTCAGCTTTCCAATGACCCCGACGATCAAGTTAGCCCCGGGCACCCCGAGGCGCTCGATCAGGTCCCTCCCCTTGAGGGGCCACACATCACCATCAATGAGCCAGAGATACCAAGAGCTCGTCAACGCACTAATACATTTCCGCGTCTAAACACGCAACCTACTCTGCGAGAGACCAAAGACGGGAATGAGACGACAACCCTTGCCCCTACCACCACGAGGAACACTTTCAGGGGCATTTTCCGGTCTCTGACACAGGAAGGCGGCACCACAAGTCAGCCATATCTTAGTTGGAATGCGACAGTGGCACGTAACTCCAATTTCATCGACTTGACAGAGGAGCAGCGTGATGAGCTGGGTGGTATCGAGTACCGTGCGCTTAAGACCTTGGCTGTTGTCCTCATCACTTATTATGTGGGATTCCATTTCATCGGAATGATTAGCATGATTGGATGGATTATGACAACGCCTACTTGGGGCGACATTGTCCGGGCAGATGGAGTCGGACGGCCGTGGTGGGGTATCTTTACTGCTGCGTCTGCCTTCAACGATCTGGGTTTCACATTGACACCTGATTCGATGAACTCTTTCCAAAGAGCCGTCTTCCCTTTGCTGATGTTGGCGTTTCTGATCATCATTGGCAACACTGCCTTCCCTTGCATGCTTCGTTTAATCATCTGGGCTCTGTCAAAGTTCACTCCCAAGGGCACGGCGCTCTGGGAAGAACTCAAATTTCTTCTCGATCATCCCCGCCGCTGCTTCACTCTATTATTCCCCCGCAACGCTACTTGGTGGCTGTTTGCGATCCTTGTCGCCTTGAATGGCATCGATGTGATATTCTTTATCATCCTAGATGTGAGTTTGGACTGTCGTTTTCCCACCGTGGATCCCTACTGACCCTGGCTCTATAGCTCAATGACCCCGCCGTTACTGCTCTACCCCCTGGAATCCGAGTCCTGGACGGCTTCTTCCAAGCCGCTGCGACACGAACAGCCGGCTTCGGAATCATCAGTCTTTCCGAGCTTCACCCAGCCATCCAGGTTTCCTATCTCCTCATGATGTACATCTCGGTCTTCCCCATTGCTATTTCCATGCGCCGGACCAATGTTTACGAAGAGAAGAGTCTGGGCATCTACGATGTTGCAGAGCAAGATGAAGACGAGGAGCACAATGCACCCACCTATATCGGAGCTCACTTGCGACGGCAGCTGAGTTTCGACCTGTGGTATGTCTTCTTAGGTCTGTTTATCATTGCAATTGCGGAAGGAGGCAGGCTGCAGAATCGATCCGACTACTCCTTCCAGCTCTTCACCGTTTTGTTCGAGGTCGTCTCCGCCTACGGTACTGTGGGTCTGTCATTTGGCTACCCCACCGCCAACACCTCCTTCTCGGGCCAGTTCAATGTGATCTCCAAATTGGTGATCATCGCCATGCAAGTCCGCGGTCGCCACCGTGGTCTGCCGTACGCGCTTGACCGTGCCGTACTTCTTCCCTCCGACGCCCTCAACCGACACGAGGCTGAGGAAGCGGAGCGTCGCATGCGTCGTCGTGCATCCAATCTCAGTGGCGGTGCATCCTTTGGCCGACCGCAATCGCGGACCTTGTCTCAGGCGAGGACGGATGCTGCCATGTCTTCGGGTCTGGAAACCCGCGACTGGCATAGGCAGCCTGCTTTGAATTCCGACAACCTGATACAACGTTCTTCGACTATGCGATCTGACCGGTAAACTGGTGGGATCAATAAAGATTTTTCATTAATATGGCGTTCGTTGTACATGTGGTGGGACCAAATAATTGCATTATGCACATAATCATTCTGAATTCATGGCTGTCAGGCGTTGTTCATTTTGTACAGTCACTTTTTTACAGTACTTGAGGTCCATAGGTATACTTGCAATAACTACATCAAGCCTATGCAGCTCAAACGTCATATTGATTGTACCTAAACCTGTACCTGTCTGTATGATACGTATTTTATAGTGACATGGCCCATGGGTTCGTGATCGGGAAAGATCGACACTTTTCCATTCCTGGCGACGGAAGCGTGTCAATGACGAGCCATTGAATTACTGTCTCCTGTCTCTATCATGACAAGGATATAACACAGTATAGTTTACAGAAAGACATTATGCTCCATATCTCTCCAACATCACTACACCTTTCTTAGAACTCCATCTCACAATGGGCGAACAACACCTACCCCAATATCTCCAACCCCATTACAGCGGGACCACAACAGACCCCAATCCCATCGAATCCAAAACCCCAATACCAACAACCAGCCAACCACAACCACCATCCAAACGCCACATCCCCTGGTATAATCCCCGCAACTGGAGTAAACGCATCAAGCTCCTCGCCGCCTCAACAATCATCCTCATCCTCCTCATCGTCATCGTTATACCCATCGAAGTCATCAAAAACCGCTACCCAAACTACACCCCTCTAAACTACAAACTAGCAGACGACTATTCCGGCCGATCCTTCTTCGACCAATTCACCTTCTTCACAGACGATGACCCAACAAAAGGATTCGTCATCTACGTCAACGAATCAACCGCCAACTACCTGAACCTCACCTACGCATCCGATACATCGGCCATCCTGCGCGTCGACGCCGTAACACCCAACGCAACGACAGGCAGGAACTCCGTTCGCATTGAATCGAAGAAAACATATGATACAGGCCTCTTCATCTTCGATATCATACACACGCCATTCGGCTGTGCGACTTGGCCGGCTCTTTGGTTGACGGATGGTTACAATTGGCCTGAAAATGGGGAGATTGATGTCCTTGAAACGACAAATCAGGGAAGCCACGGTAACGAAGTTACCTTGCATACTACCAAAGGATGCAAAATGGATGTCAAGCGCAAACAAACCGGTCAGACTATCTTGGACAATTGTAACAGTGGTGGGAATGCAGGGTGCGGCGTTATCGGTGATGAATCTACCTACGGTGAGGCGATGAATAAGCGCGGTGGAGGTGTCTATGCGCTTGAGCTTAGGCATGAAGGGATTCGGGCTTGGTTTTTCTCCCGGCTGGATATTCCGAGGGATATTGTGGATGGAAATCCGCGGCCGAGTGAGTGGGGGACGGCGTTGGCGGATTTCCCCGGCACGAATTGTGATATTGCCGGCCATTTTAGGAATCAGAGTATCATTGCTAATATTGATCTTTGTGGGGAGTTGGCGGCGCAGAAGCAGTATTATGAGACTATGTATCATTGTCCGGCTACTTGTGCGGATTTTGTCGCGAGGGATCCGGGCGGGTTTGAGGATGCTTATTGGGAGTTTAGGAGTTTTAGGGTTTATATTGCTGATTAGGGAGAGGGAGAGGATATTCCTATGTGACTTTGCTCTTTGTATGCCCGCCGGATTGGGATTCATGTGTGTTTTCCCTTCAATTGATCTTTTTTTCTGTGTATCACTTCCAAGGCTATGTCTGGTCTAGACTCTAGCAGTTGAATTTCCGGGTAGAGTCTTGATCGAGATAGAGATCCAGACTAGGCAAGAACGAAGAGAGTGGCACTAAACCTATAGGAGAGATGTATGCAGGACGTAGGTTGGGAAAGACTTTACTTGTTCAGCAATAGGATGGGAAATAGAAAATAGAAACTTTGTAATGGGTATCTCAAATCAAGATGAAACAGATATCTCATCTCTACATCAAGGACACAAGAATGTCAAGCGAGACAAGAGCGTCAGACTTCCATAGACATCCTCGTCCATGCACACCGTGAGGAACCAGGAGGCTGAACCAAAAACGATTGGAACCTAAGTAGGTATGGCATAAGTCGTGGCCATCGTAAAATGTCATATCAGAAACAAAACAACCTAATAATCACAGCTGCCGTAACAAACTGCCATCCGCAAACGGATTCTCCGGCGACATATCCAGCAGCGGCCGAGTCGCACTACGGTCACCCGTAGCGAGACCATGTCCACTGCGCGGCTTGCGATGACTAGACGTACTAGTCGAATGCGCCAGCAGGCTATTAGGAATAAATTGTTGAGTAGCTGGCTGTGCGGGACTGGCGTCAGAAATAGAGGTTGCGTAGGCTTTTTGATGATTGTGTACGCTGCGGGTGGTGTTGTGTCGCTGTGGAATGTTGTCTGCGGGTGGACGACGCCAGGAAGTTGCCGCCGGGATGGGAATTGCGCCTTGGGTCAAGTCCGGACCGGTGGCTGCGTCGATGAGTTGCATGCCGGGTTGCACTTTGACGCCGTGGCCCTTGCCTTTTCGGCTGTGCTGGGGTGGTTCGGCGTAGACTGGTGTGAGGTCGACTAGAGGTTTGGTCTTTTGGGTGAGGGATGGGGTTCGGTTGAAAAGAGATGGGTCGGGTGCTCGAGTCATGGTGTTCGTTCGACTGTTGGGACTTGGTTCGTAGATGGGGGATTGTGGGGATCCTCCGTTCATGAGGCCGCCGCCTGTGAAGGCTTCTTGTTTGCTTCTTTTCTCGTGGTCTTCGCGTTCCCGCATGGCATTTTGGCGCTGGGTGTATGTTCGACCTAGCAGACCTGTTGGTGAGAAAGTAGATGTATCCTCGTCTTTGGGCATAGGGCTTGGAGTCATTGCTGCCTTGTCGGTGAATGGCCCATCTAGATCGGTGTCGAGTGTAAGAGTGTGGGGATATGATGATGGAGGCGGGGCATGTCCACGAAGGGTCCGCTTCCGCGCATACATGTCCTTGGAAGATGTTGGCCTCTGTTGATCAGAGCTTCCACGCTTTGGAGATTCAACGGAAGCCTCCCGTTCCAAAAGAGGAACGTCGTTGTGCACAGTCCTCGGCTGGCGGGTCGATTTCTTGGTCCCAGAACGCTTTAGAGCAGGTTCAGTCTCTAGTGGTTGAGCAGCGCCTCTCTTGTTGACAAGGTACCAGCTCCTCCACTTCTGTACTGATCGGTACCAGGTGTCGGCAACAGACTTGTCATTGGTTGAGAAAAAGTGCAAGAAGTTCTCCGTCGAAAGAAACATTGAGGATTTCTGTTGGCTTTTGATCGCAAAACATAGCTTCTTGGGTGGCTTGATGTCTTTATTCAACGCCCGAGCGCTGGGAAAATAGATGTCAAAATCAGAGAGATGACAAATGTTGGTCTGCTCTTTCGCATTCTCCTTCTTCGAGATCGTCACCTGTCCGTCAGCACGCAAGGTGACATACCGCTTGTCCCACTTGCGGGGACGTTGCGAGTGGTAGATATGAACAGTGACCGGGGACGGCGGCTGGCTGGGCGCGTGTCTCGCATCAAGTTGAGCCAGCGCTTCCACGCCAGAAGGAGGAATGATGATGAAGTGATTATCGGCATCGTGGGACCAGGAGTTCAGGACTTCTCGGACGTGCTCATATCGACGAAGCGGACGCTCCAGGCCAACTCGAGCGAACGATTCCATGAGGATGAACTTCTCGGGATCGATGTCTCGAGAGATCTGCTTGGCGGCGTGTAGTAGCAGATCGCGCACTTGCGTTGATGGAGTGATAGTAAGCTCTGCAGTGGCATCTCCGTACCTTACTAAAGCATGTCGCTCTCCGGCATTGACCGCGCTGACTGGTGCATCAACTCCGGGAACCACGCCGGTTCCGCCCACGCCAATGTAGGTGGCAGGCTTGACATCTTCCTTGTTTCTTGAAAGCCCGACCTTTTGAAAGAAAGTCTTGCGATTGCTGTCATCTCTTTGGTGACCGCGCGGGCGACTGGCAGGTTGCGAACGAGGTTCCCGTTGCGGGTCATGTTTTGGCGGGACGGAGACCTGAGGCCGTCGTGGTTCTTGTGCCAATTGCTCATTTCCAGTCAATTGTTTCATCGCATTTTGTCGGTGTACCTCACGCGCGTGCGCCTCCTTCTCAGCTTGACCTGCGAAAGGTACACCCTTTGCAGCCCCATCATTATCTCGACGTTCGTTTCGGTGCACTTCCGGTTGCGTTTGGGTGCGGCTCGAAATCGCAGGGAGTGTAGAGGCGGGAAGTCCATTGCCATTAGCTGGTGGTCGACTGCGCCGATATCGAGATCTGCTCCTCGCGATCGAGGGATTCGGTTCGCTGACACTCACTGGCGCAGCTGAAGCCATATTGATCTTTCCGGTTATCAGACCTCGCGCACCGGAGTGTCGAGAGAATTTCCGAGGCGCAACCTGCACCGTAACTGTCGCGTTGTCGCTCAAGCTGGAAATTTCTCTCCCTGGGTCAGAATCGCCCCCTAGGGGCCGAAGCACGATCGCTTCGCTTCGAGATTGTCTCAGGTTCTGTCGCCAGAGTAAGATTAGCGTCACTTTTGCGACCAAAGATCAATTTCCGTAGCAATTTCCCGGGTTGTTATTCTGGAGATGTTGCGACTATGCGACTCCCAACAATATACAGTGTAAAGATAAAAACGAATCCAGAGGGAAATTTCGGGGAAAGCCACAGTGGGATTGGGCACAGGTCTGGAGTCCCACGTCCCTAGTCCTCACGAGCGATCAAACCGGCCTGTTCTCAATCGACCATTCGCGCCTTGGGAGAGCGCGGCCCGCTACCGATCGCCAATTGGGCCGGGCTGGCCCGGGCTGCATTGGATTCGCTGCTTCTCTCGTGGGTCTAAGATAGATCATATATAGAACTCACCTGGCGCCTTGGCTGCTTGGCATGGAACTAGAGACACGGTCGATTCTGGTTGGGAGATGGAAGGTGGAAAGGGAATGAGTGTGCTGGTTTCCGGAGGGTTTGAATTATCCGGGGCCGCCGACGCGCCATTGTCAGTGCCCTTCCTGCGACGACAGACAGGGTCGCTGTTGGGTGTCATTATCCAACGATGTTTTTGATATCATGTTCTAGAGGACTAGGTGATCGACAGGTGCTAGTATTGACAATTTGACACTATCGATCTATCTATGCGGCTTGTGATTTGACTAGCAGTCCTACCCTGGTCTCCACGGGTCCACAAGGGCATCGCACATTCACATACCATGTCCATGTCAATAATGTGATCTGTCTATGGTGCTCTTTGAGGTTTGCTAGGAAAATCGCGATTCGCAGACTGTTGCCCCGGCCACTGCTAGTCATAGCTCCTCTGGATGTCCAACGACCGCAACACCAACCTGGAGTCTCGTAAACACGGGCCAAAGTGGGTATCGTGGCGCTTCAAGTCCCACGAGGGGACGAATTTGTTATTCCTTATTTCCTAAGTACTGGATAATTGATCCTCTATGTTTGTGTTGCCAAATCATAAGTACAGGTCATGCTTATTTCCTATAAGCTCCCAATTCACGACGCCTGCAGTCCATCAGTATGACTTCCACAAACCAGGGACACAGCTGTATGGGCAGAACTTACCACCATGCAATGAAGTCCATCGTCCGCACGTCAATTCCAAGCTCAGTCAACGCCTTGGTAGAGAGATGTGTGTCGTAAGGCCGTTGGACACCAGCATTAGGATCATTGCCCTGCTTGTTTGGCGTCATACCGGGAGTCGCAACACCCAGGACCTGAGCCAGCTTCTGGCAGATCTCATACTTGGTCATACGGTCCTCGGATGAGAACTGCAGGATACGGGGGAAGTCCTTGCGCTTCTCCTTTTCGCGGAGGTACTTGATGACAATATCCCGGCACACACGCGCAACATCCTCGGTATTGGTAGGATAGCGCAGTGACCAGTCATCCATCTGTACCCCGGCATTTTCGTCCGTAGCCTTCTTGACTGCGTCGACTAGCGTGTTGATTGCGCTCTCGGAGTTGTCCTTAGCGTTACCGTACAGCACTGGGATACGCAGCACCACACCCGCACCCGGACTCAATGTTTCTAGGACGGCCTTCTCGCCATCAAGCTTCATTTGTCCGTACAGATTTGGCGGCTTGGTCTCTGCGTCAGCCTCGTAAGGCGCGTCGCCTTCGGTGCCAGGAAAAACGTAGTCGGTTGAGATGTAGATCAGGAAGGCGCCACGAGCTTTGCATTCTTTGGCCAACATGCGAGTCGCTTCAACATTGAGCCTCCGCGCTTGGTCAGGGTTTTTTTCGCAGAGGTCTGGGGACTTGTTTGCGGCGCCTATGAGCTGTCAGTGTATGCTCGAGGGGATTTATTATGGCTTGCCAGCTAGTTAGCTTACAATGAATGACAATTTGCGGCCTATTGATAGTTCGAGGTTTGTCAGCACGATCAATTGAAGTTTTGGGAGACATTTTACATACTTCACCTCATCAAACAGCGTCTTAATGTCATCCTCCTTCTCGAGATCGGCTTTCAGTATAGTTGGCGGGGCAGGACGGCTGTATCCCTGACCAACGACCAAGACACCCGAGTGCTGGAAAGTGTTGAAAACAGCACGGCCTAAGAGACCACTAGCGCCTGTGACAAGTACAGTAGATGTCATATTGGTTGAAGAGTGTAATGTGTTAAGTTAAGAGGTCCATTGGTTTTATGGTGGAATTAGCGCGGGGCCACTGTGACGTAACTGACTCTTTCCGATTTGAGGGTGGATATCTTGGATATCGGACTTAGTCATTCTAGTTCTTTCTATCTTGATACTTGCTTTTCACGTTGACATGATCGGAGATTCTTACTTTTGAACTCGGCCGAAAGGGTTGAAAGGGGAATATCGACACACTTCTAAATCATGCACGTAGACATAGGTATCCGCTCTTCTCCAACCGCTCACGGCCCTTCTTCCATCCTGGCGAGCTCGTCTCGCTGTACAAAAAATGTCGCCTACCCATCACAGATTGAAAGCTCAAGAAAGTGTCACGATAGGACGCAGGTGTCAAAGTATGGGAAGAAAGAAGGGTGAACAGAATGGATTGACCAGAGAGGACTTCAAGCTTCAATTTATATCTTGGGCGGACCTATGGCACAAGCAACTCTAGACAGGCACCTCAAAAAGAACTTTTCATGAGGACTGGAAGGAGCAACCTCGTTTCAGATCGCTATTCGCCCAGCATTCCCGCCAAACTACGTTTAGGATGTTAACATCCAGAAGATCATACGTATTGGCGGTTGCAGCCATGCAACCGAGCTCGATGGCCAGAACGTTCGCGCTATTGGCAAGGACATTATCAAGACGGGTGTAGAGGCGAACTCTTGGTAAGAATGACGAGGAAGCGGGCCAGGAGCTTCTTAAGATCTCCGTGTCAATGGTTGATTCTCAGTGTCAAGATGTTTCGCCCGTTGCCTTCCTTGCAGCTCCGTGGGGCGTGATTGCTCTGTAGGAACTTGCTTTGCCGTGGACTCCTTGAATTTGGAATCGGGCGTTTCGTTGACATTGGTGGGTAGCAGTGAGAGACGGCTTACTGCAAGGAGGTCCTCAAGATTAGAGCTTCCATCCGGGGCAAGCCCACCACAATCATCGAAATCTTCCAAGATTTTGTCGATAGTCTCCGCGCGGCCACTCATGTGCAGAAAGTTTCCGATGCGAGCGTGAATTTTGAGAAGCGCGGGATCTGGAAGTTCACAATTTCCTTTGTGGACTCTAAATCTGATAAGCCGATTGCGGGGCAGATTTTCTATCGCACCGGTGACGGCCTCTGGAAAGTTCTTAACACGATACTGGTTAGCAAGCCCGGTCGCTTCAAAAATGACTCTAAATTGCCCGAATTCCTTGTGCAGCACCATGTCCAGCATTAGGACGTTCTTTTCCGAATTGATGTCTTCGGAAGTAAAGGACAAGCGGCGAAGAACCGGAAAGTAACGTCTGAGATTGACCCAAATAGTTGCATGTCTATGCACTGCCTCGCTGTCATTTGATTGGAAGGATCCAAGCGCAAATGGGATGATATGGGCGGCCTCAAGATAAGCGGTGGGTGCGTTCTTTGGGTGGGCGTGGCTGCCACTGTACCTCCCCGTTGCGACACATTTGTAACCATCTCTTTCCAAGCAGTTGCGCCGAAGTCGTGACTGAGTGCTTCTAGTGATAGGCTCTATGCTCTCGCTCATAAGATTCTCGATTGAATCTTCAATGCCAGTGCGTGGGGACGGTGTGATGTCAGCGGGGGTTTTTCCGCCTTGTGCTTTCAAGGGGATCAGTAGACCAGTTTCGATACTTCGGACTAATTCCCGAAGCTGCTCATCGCCTGAGCACTCGGAAACGTCATTCGCGAGGTGTTCACGACCCTCAGGAGATAGAACCTTGTAAAAATCACGCAGAAACTCCCTGGTCTTGTCCGTTGAGTTGACTTTGGCGTAACCATTCAGTTTTAGGTCTAGCCTCTAGCTTGAATATGAGTGATTGACGACGAAGGGAAAACCACTATGTAGAAGACAAGGAACTCACCGCCTTTGATGATGACGACATTCTGTCAACTATAGTCTATCCAAGTTAGGGCGAGCTTAGGGACAGTCTGGACTCTGGAGGGTCGTAAAAGCAAGCGACTGTACTCCGTATTGACTGTGAGTCTGTGATACTGTACGCAGCCTGCGTAGATGAGAAAGATGATCGATGCGTGTTATGATTGGTAGGTAGTTTGGTACTGTGGAATGCTTGAGAGAGGTTGGATGGGTAATGACAGCATGGGATTGGTTGAAGGAGGAAGTTCGGTGGGGGCGGCGGATCAGTCAAGCAAGCCACGTTTCACCGCCTTCTCTATCTAACTATTGCAGGGGAGAACTGCCAGAAGTGATGGCCTCAGGCCTCATGCCGATGAAGGTGCAGTCAGGGTACTGTGTAGTATCTGAGGATGCCGGTTCAGCTTTCCAGGTCACAGTAACCAGTTTTCTGGCGATGTCTTAATTCTTAGTATTTAGTACTACTTAGATAGTGTCTAGAATCGATCTGGAATCGCTCTACGGAGTAGAAATTTGAACTTGATTCTGCGGGAGGCTGTAACTCCAACAGCAAACGCCGAAAATCTCCGACGAATCAAAACCCGACAGGACCTGATTCGGGGAAATTGAGGAAACTCCACCAATTGTCAATTGACGCAACCTAAAATTTTGTGGACTTGAACCTTCATTCTTAATTTGTTGTCTCACTCACAATGTCCAGTGCTAGGAATCTCACAGCTCCTTTGCGGCGGGCCCGAGTGCCTCGTCCTCGCCTTGTCCTTCGCCCCCTCCAATCCATCACACCATTGACCGCACGCACTTTCAGCGCTGGCTCCACTCGCAACGCCGACTCCCGAGAGATCAAATTCACCAGCGACGCCTACCCCAACATCAAGAGGAACCCCAACTTCGGCGAGATCTCCGCCAACGATGTTGCACACTTCAAGGAGCTGCTAGGCTCCGAGTCAGCCGTGATCGATGGCGTGACGACCGACGCGACCGATGATATCGAACCCTTCAACAGCGACTGGATGCGCAAGTACCGTGGCCACACCCGGCTTGTTTTAAAGCCTGCGAATGCACAGGAGGTTAGCAAGGTGTTGAAATATTGTAATGAGCGCAAATTGGCCGTCGTTCCCCAGGGTGGAAACACCGGTCTCGTGGGTGGCTCTGTGCCTGTCTTCGATGAGATTGTCATCAACACTTCCCGTATGAACCAGATCCGTTCTTTCGATCCTGCCTCGGGTGTGTTGGTTGCCGATGCGGGTGTAATCCTCGAGGTGGCCGACCAGTATCTTGCCCAGCAAGACCATCTCTTCCCTCTGGATCTCGGTGCGAAGGGATCCTGCCACATCGGTGGTAATGTCTCTACCAACGCGGGCGGTCTGCGCCTGCTCCGCTACGGCAGTCTGCACGGTAGCGTGCTCGGCCTCGAAGCAGTCCTGCCGGACGGGACTATCGTGGATGGGCTGTCTACTCTCCGCAAGAACAACACTGGCTACGATCTCAAGCAGCTGTTTATTGGATCGGAGGGCACCATTGGTCTGGTGACCGCAGTCTCTATTCTGTGTCCTCCTCGCCCCAAGGCCGTCAATGTGGCTTACTTCGGCCTCGAAAGCTTCGATCACGTCCAAAAGGCTTACCTCGCGGCCAAGGGTCAGCTCTCGGAGATTTTGTCCGCCTTTGAGCTGATGGATGGCCGCAGTCAGAGCTTGGTCAGAGAATCCACTGGCAACAAGTACCCTCTCGAGGGTGAGTATCCTTTCTATTGTCTGGTGGAGACTAGTGGATCCAATGCCGAGCACGATATGGCTAAGCTGGAAGCCTTCTTGGAGAGCGTCATGAGTGACGGCATCGTCGCCGATGGTGTATTGGCCCAGGACGAGACCCAGTTCCAGGCCTTGTGGCGCTGGCGGGAGGGTATCACCGAGTCGCTCAGCCACTTGGGTGGCACCTACAAGTATGATGTGTCTATTCCGTTGTCGGATCTCTATCTCCTTGTGGAGGACTGCAAGGCCCGCCTGACCGAGATGGGCTTTGTGGGTGACGATGACTCGTTCCCCGTTCGTGCTGTGGTTGGCTATGGCCACATGGGTGACTCCAACTTACACTTGAATGTTGCTGTCCGACAGTACAACAAGGAAGTGGAAAAGGCGATCGAGCCGTGGGTGTATGAGTGGATTCAGAAACGTAAGGGCAGTATTAGCGCTGAGCATGGCCTCGGTGTTGCCAAGCGGGAGTTTATTGGATACAGTCAGAACGAAACGATGGTGAAGTTGATGAAGCAACTCAAGGACGTCTATGATCCGGTAAGTGGTATCTCATTGCTATATCTGTGAACTATTGCTAATGTCTATTGTTTTGCAGAATGGGATCATGAACCCGTACAAGTACATTTAGCGAATTTGTGTATATAGGAAAGGGTAGTATTATTCATAATAGCAATTGCTTTTCACCACGATAACAAGTAATTGTCACTCAATCAAGTCCAAAATATCCATTAAGAACCAATCAACTAGGTACGAAGTAAATGATAATCATCAAAACCCTTGCAGCTTGCTTCAATACCCCGGTTGCTGCCTGAGGCCGCCCGTTGCCATATGAGACGGGATCGTCGTCTGTTTGGGGATTTACCTACTGCGTATGCTCCACCCCTTGCCCCCCATTCCGATCCATTGGCTTTCTTTTGTACTCTCGTCATCTACCTGCTTTTGTCTCAAGCTCAAGCTATTCATTCAGCTTCTGGATGAAACCTGTCGACATCACAGCACTGTCCGACCGGAGTAGCTAGCTGGGCTGATCATTTCCGCAACCATGGACGATATGGCGAGCCATTACCAGGTGATGGAGGAATTGGGGAGTGAGTTGCCATGGATATTGCTTCTTCTTCAATCCGTCTGCTAACCGAGTGTTTTTCGTTCGCAGGCGGTAGCTTTGGTATTGTTTACAAGGCCATTGACAAGACCGACGGCGAGATCGTTGCCATTAAACATGTACGCTTTCCCTTCGCTTTGAATCTTCCATCACGAATTTCGATTATCGAAGTCCATCTCCGAGTCCATAATTGACATATTTACAGATCGATCTGGAGTCCAGCGAGGATGATATCCAGGAGATCCAACAGGAGATTTCCGTTCTGGCTACCTGCGCCAGCCCCTATGTTACACAATACAAAGCCAGTTTCCTCAAGGGCCACAAATTATGGATCGTCATGGAGTACCTCGGAGGTGGCTCTTGTCTGGACTTGGTATGTCGCTTGCTGCTACCCGTTTTAAGATGCATTGCTGACCCGCCCAGTTGAAACCGGGATGTTTCAATGAGGCCCATGTGGCCATCGTCTGCAGAGAACTCCTTCTAGGTCTGGATTATCTGCACAATGAAGGCAAAATTCATCGCGACGTCAAAGCAGCCAATGTTCTGCTCTCTCAAACCGGAAAAGTGAAATTGGCAGACTTCGGTGTCGCTGCACAGCTGGTCAATATCAAGTCGCAACGCAATACATTCGTCGGAACTCCATTCTGGATGGCGCCGGAAGTTATCCAGCAGGCTGGATATGACTACAAGGCGGACATCTGGTCATTGGGTATCACAGCAATCGAGATGATCAACGGAGAACCCCCTCACGCCAGCACACACCCGATGAAAGTGCTCTTCCTGATACCGAAGAATCCCGCCCCTCGCCTCGAAGGCAACGAGTACAGCAATACATTCAAGGATTTTGTCGCACAGTGTCTGACCAAAGATCCGGATCTGCGGCCGAGTGCAAAGGAGCTGCTGCGACACAAGTTCATCAGAAATGCAGGCAAGCCCGAGGCTCTCCAAGAACTCATTCATCGCAAGCAGGATTGGGATAGTGGCCACGGCGAAACCAAAGACGTGAAATACTACGCCGAGTCTATGAATACTATGACCAGGCCCAGCAATGTTGATGATGACGACTGGGTGTTCGAGACAGTCAGAGCACCTCCTATATGGAAACCGAAGGGTACCGACTGGATGACATTCGACGAGGAAGATGAGAACATGCCCGAGCCCGCGCGTATGATGGAAGAGTTGCATATTACTCCACAACAGCAACCTCCGCCTCCACCCCCGAAACACCAGGCTAATTGCACAGTTCGGCGAGCTCCTACCGACCGTTCTCCTTCTGTCAGGCGCGCTAACACAAAGCGTCGCTCGAGTGGTATCAAGCAGCCACTTGGGGTGGATTTGAGCTACGGCAACAGCCCCTCTACGGTCAGACAATTCCGTCGCGTCTCGGATAGAATTGCCAGCGATGTGAGCAAGGCAGCTATGGATGAAAATGTTAGCCCTAAAACCGTATCCACCGACACTGTTAGCAAGGAAGCGCAACTTGGACGACGTGCATACAGCAAAGCGGTGGGGCTTTCTTGTCAGGAAGTCCTATCGACCACAGGAGATGGCGAAAAGCGTGAAGCCATCTCCAGACTCGCCGAAGCGTGGAGTGACCTGGAGATGGTCGATCCCGAAGGACTCTACCACATAGTCAGAATCATGAACGAGAAGATCCAAGCCGACGCCCGCCTCTCCGCCCTGCTCCCACCAACACAACCTGATTCTCCTTCTCGGCCACGCCTCGTCCTGGCCCAGAACAACCCGCACCTTAAAAGTCACCGTCGTCGCCAATCTTACGTCCCCGAACCCCAATCGCAATCACCACCCTCCACTTCCAGTCAACCTGCACCGGGTATGGAACACACCAAACAACTCTCCGACGTCCTCTACCAGCGGTGGTCGGAAGGTCTCCGCAGCCGCTGGGGCGGCATATAACCTTGCTCTTGGTTATCGACTTCCTCTCGATCATCAATCATCAACCTCAACGCCGATACCTACATACTCTTTCTTCCATTCGCTGTATAGACCCATTTGGTGTTCTGACACTTGTACAACTCTTTGCAACTGGCTGCATCTCCGGTGTCCGTTGGTTTTGCTGCCTTTACTGTCCTTTACTCGGTGGGACTGGTCCCGGAGTTCTAATGATCTGGTGTGATTTTCTTGCGCTTTCTTCTGTACCCTCTTTTCCCGATAGAATGCTGTCTTTGCATCTGTCTTGTCCATTGACCACTGGTCCTGTCTGTGATTGTGTCTGTGTATTTTCCACAAGTACTAGAACATATTATGTCTGGAATGTGATAAAAATCTTGGTATTTTCTCAATAGACATTTCGCTCTCGGCTCAGGAAGTAAATTCCATGTCTGTCGGCCTGCCCTGTATGTCCTTGCTGTTCACCCATTGAAGGCTCGTATGATGCTCTGCATGGAATGCATCCCCTGCTATCCTTCCTCTAAACCGTGAGACAAGAAGTCAAGTTCTGAACTTCTGGTAGGAGTGCGAGCCCAGTACCGAGGAGAGACTCTCCTAGATACGGGCAGCTGTTAATTCGCAACGGAATACCAAATCAATACCAACTGCGCCACGAGGAAACGCTTGGCAACACTCCACTTTTTTAAACATACGGGAACCCCACAACCTACGGCCACATGCGGGGTGGGGTCTCTGTGGGGCTTAGGTAGCGTAGTCCACTGAGACATCACAGAGGATATGTAACTTGCTACCACTTGGCTTGTCTTCTGTCTACTGTCCCCTGATTCACGGCCGCTCAAACAGATCCTTCACTGAGTGGAGTTGCATTGAGTGGCGTTTCTATATCTAAGCATACTTGTACAGGTATTTGATCATACACGAGCAAAGGACCGGCCTTAGCTGTCCTCTAGAGATACCTCCATGTCTTCTCCTCCAGCTTCCACAGCCTCTGTCTTCTGATACATCCAGTCATGCCGCAACAGCCCCAGTGCCGTCGGACGATCTTCAGGATCCCATTGCAGAGCTTTCCTTACCCACTGCAGAAACCCCTTCACCTCCTCGCCCTCACCATCGCCACCTGTCAAACCCTCCAAGCTCCGGTCTGGTATAGGAGCTTGTCCCGTCCAATTCCCATGTCTATCCCAAAACATAGACCCGAGCTGTGTCTTTTCACGAAATGCTGCTGAAGGAGGACCAAGCAGAGCAACCAGCTCCGCGACGTGAACCCGATCATCGAAGGCTCCGTCTGCGTTCCTTCCGTTGATTAACTCCGGGAACTTGGCTAATCTCCATGCCTGTGTGTAGGATATAAGCCGCCGATACTGTTTTTCTCTCATGATTGGATACTCACAGTGTGTCCAACGGCCCATATATCGGTCTTGTAGTTTATCTTCGACCTTAGGACTTCTTCCGGAGCTCTCATATGATCTTCGGCGATTTCGGACATGCCATCGTCATCGCCTGGAAAATCAAAGGTAAGTGGGACACCATCACCGGGAAGAATCATTGGGGCAATGAGCTGGTCATTTCTGGGTCCGGCGGCGGCGGCGACCCGTGGGCGATTGGTCTCAGCTGTCAGCTCTAGCTGTTTACCCGGCTGTATACCTGTTCTGGTATTAGCAGATTGTCACGGCAGGATGATGATTAGGTGATATACGAGCAGTCAGATAACAATCAGTGTGTAGAAAGTCTAGCATGATGAGCAATTGCTTCATTGTTGATCTGATCACCCCGAGGTCAAGCTTGTCCCCCGGTTGCGCATGCGATTCTCCGAAAGTCATTGCGGGCGCCTCGTGGACGACACATATATGAGGGCCTTGGGAGCCCTTGATGGTGAATCGATCGCTCACTTCGTAAAGTGGGCACTCGAGCCGATTGTACGACTTCGGTGGGTTAATGCGTCCATATGTATTGAGTATATAGTCGACCACGTAGATCTTCAATACGACCATTCTTGGCTCTCTAGGTATCGACAACTGTGAGTTAGTGTAGCATTGCATGGACCTGACCAGATAGAATACATACAATGTGTCAAGGGCAAACCATACAGTTGAAGTGGGGCCATAGCCTATTTTCTGTAGGATATGGTATCGGTCGTTCAGGACTTCTCCTTCCCCGACCATATATGTGCCTATCTCCTTGGCCACATCACTCTTTGGCACAAGCTCTTCATATTTGAGTGATGGATCTAATAGCCGTAGATCGGATGTTGGAAATACTTTCGGGGTCGATTGGTTCGACGTCCATTGTGATGAGTATCGACGCGACCAGGTGGTTTGTCGACCAAAGGGGGAGACCAGTCGATTTTCTCGTATGGAAAGTGGATATACCTTCCGTCTGAGTAAGGGACTGACATTGGAATGGATTCCAATGGGACTCGCTCCAGTTCTCCAACTCATAATACAGACGCGTGTTGCTGAATGCGTAGGTACCTCCATGTAGAGACAGGGTGCATGTGGTTGAATGACTGACGACGGTCTACCCCTGCAGATTCCATCTATTTATATCTCGACTGGTTCCATGTCTATAGGTATTGGGACTCCTTCGTGTCTAGGGAAGTAGATGATTTAAAGATGAACTCTCTCGCTTTTGTGCGACTTAAGGGTCAGCCTGTAACTGTGTTCACATTAAGAGAGTATTGGATTTATGGTGTAGGTCGAATTGGTGCGCCACTGCTAGAATAAGCTTAAACTACGTTAGTTATCCGATATGGGGACCTCACGGTTCACCCCACAACCTTCACTTCCAATCATAATGTGTAGTATTTTGAATGATTCAAATTCTTCGCAGGGCATATCAGAATATCTGCCAGGTAGACCGGCATAGGCTTGTCTCCAGCTTCAGCACACACACAGCATTCCGGAGACATGCGTGTTGTGTAATGCCACTGCAGCAGGATATTACTCGAGTGACGAGCTGTCAATGCGATTGTCGTACCAATGACCTACCATGCCTCCAGAGTCCATTGTGATCATTACAGCCCGCGACAAGCTGTAGGAGGCCCGCGGACCACGTCGGACCTGCATGTGTATACAAATGCGGAGACGCGATTTGCACGATTGATCATTGGGATGCCGGATGCTTCATTCGAGTCATATCCACTTACATTCGTCGCCTGGCTCATAGGTAACCATTCATGACTCTAATCTACATGCACCGAGCGCGCCAGTGCGACATTGTGGAGAGAACATCGTCTTGAATGCCTATATCGCTGTCCATACCTGCCATTATGTACCTGATGGGAGAAGCCTTTGAGAGACACAATCCCCTGGAAAGCAACAGGCCGAATTTGATTAACTAACAACTGTCAGCTAATCCTGGATCAAGCCTTCAATCTCTCATGGAGACAGCTCTAGTGGAAGAATGAATGCAAGCCAATATGAACGATATATGATCTTCTTGACTAGGTAGGGACACAGCACGGATGTTTCCGTCCTGACATGTTAATTGTGCTCCACAGTGTCCTGTAAGTTATTCCGGACCATAGCTCTTACGAGTCCAATGTTCATCTCTGCAATTTAAACCGATGCCAAGACCGCATACAGGCTAGTAATAGTTCCGTACTAATATCCCCCTGAAACAGCTCGTGGGACCCGCTGCGGGCTGGACTCAGCCTTCAGGAGACCCAAAGCTATTAATTTTCCTCTCCCCAACTCCCGTTGTCATATTTGTTCATAACATACACTCGTTCTTCTCATATGACTCGATTAAATTGTTGATTGTTTTTTTGTTTTCTCTCCTACTGGCTGGCCCATCATGGAGAGTCTTCCAGGAGCGGAGGATCTTATCCAGGGATCACTGCCGGATGCGAACCAAATTCCACCGACACCAGTGCGACAAGACTCTGGTTCCGAGCAGTTCTCCCATAACCTCTCACGATCCTCTTCACTCGTTCAGAACAAACGCTCATCATTGCCTCCTCGTGCTGCTAACCCAGCCCGTCATGCCAAACGCCTTACTCTGAATTTCCCCGTCAATATACCCGAACCCGACTCCAAATCCGATTCCACTGCCTCACCTGGTGCTATCCCCCGCGTCACACCGTCATCATCACGACCCTCCCCCGCACAAGCTTCTGGACCGCAGATGGCATTTGATGTCCCAGATGATGGCTACGATTTCCTGCGGGCCATCGCCTCGCAGGAGCGGAAGGTCATGGAGCTTCGTGAGGAGCTCACCCGGGCCGAAGCTGAATTGGTGACAATCAAGAAACAATGGGCGCAATCTGAAAAGTCTAGGAAGCGCGCGGAGATCAACCACGTGGAGCCACTGGTGCCATTGCGATCGCCTGAATTCTCAACGCCAGATCCTTCAAGTTTACACGGCCGGGAAAAGAGCATAAGCTCGGTGGCGAGCTCGACGGTGTCGCAAGAACGGATTAGTCGGGAGCTTGACCGGCGGTCTAGTGTCCGTACTGCCGCACCAGGAACCAAAATTGGGACCAATGGTCGGCGAGTATTCCATGGCACACACACACGGACGCTCTCCCTTCTATCGCCAGTTACAGGTCCCCTCTCCTCCCGAGGAGAGGGGAGTCCGTCAGAGGCAGATCGAGTGGGACGTAGTCCTCGTTCGGCGACACTGCCATCCGTCGAGCGCAAGAATAATGCAGCTACAACGAGTTCACAAATAGACAAGGGCCAGGTACCCGAACATCTACTCGCGCAATGGCGTAATACACTGCCTCCCCCTTCACGGGAGGCCTTGGTGCGCACAGGCAAGCAAATGGCATCCGATCTACGTGAAGGTCTTTGGACGTTTTTGGAGGATATCCGACAGGCTACGGTGGGCGAAGAAGGAATCAGCGGAACGCAAACACGGAACATGTCACCATCCAACTCGTTGGCACCACCCAATGGTCGCAAACGGGATTCATTGGCGAAATCCCGAAGCCGAGAACGATTGCTAGCGGACGGGAAGCTATCACGATCATCGTCATCATCGTCTTCGCGGGGGAGGGGCCCAGCGGCCGAGACAAAAACTGGTAAAGACACCAAGCCGGCGGAAATTTCCACATCCTTCTGGAACGAATTCGGCATTGATACACCCGCTCAGAAGTCTCCTCCCATCGCTCCACGCACCCTCTCCGACAGCAAAGCCACCCGAAACGAGGCGACCGAAGCCGAACAACGCGGCCACCGAACCGATGATGCAGTCGATGCGGAAACCGAAGATCTCGACAACTGGGATAGCTGGGAAACGCCCCTATCTGCACAGAAGACGCATACGCCCTCATCAAGTCGATCAACGGTTGATACCAAACATGATAAGTCGCCCACCACCCAGGGTAGCAGCCCTCGAACCAGCGCTAGGTACGATTCGACTTTTTCTGATTTCATCTATGACAATCTCGTCATGCGCTGACCACGCTCCTAGCTTTGGCGATTGGAACCCGACCACCAGTGCTCCTGATCACAGCATCTCTGAGGGCATCCCTTGGCCTGCTATTACGAAGTTGACTCCATCTAAGCTTCAACGAACTGCATCCAACTTGATGGCAGAGTGGGAGCGCTCTCTGTCGCCTTCCCCTGAGCGCCGTGCTTCTTCGCTCAGTCGCAAGGACAGCAAGAGAGACTAACAAGGTTCTTTCTTTCTTTTCGTGTAAATACTTGCTATCTATTTGGGCCTCCGAATCATGTAGGCTATGACCTTCGACTTATACCATACGAAAGCGTTGCTTCTTCTTTCGACACGCTCTATTCCCTTCTTGTGGAAGAACTTGTGCAGGCATTGATCTCTTTGCAAGACATTTTGGATTTACCACTCGGTTTGGATCACGATTTCTGCAATTCGATCCTCCATATTTATGAATAACACGAGTCTGCTTTCTTCATCTTACGTTCTACCCATGGCCATTGTAAACAACATTTTCCTGTCTTCTATTTTTGATGTACTCATCGATTGGTGATTGCGCCATCTCTGCTCCGTACTCCGTAGGTAGTCTTGCTATTGGAACTTCGAGCGATAACGGCACGATTATTTTGCGGAGCAGACTACGTCACGTGTCAATTTGCGCATTAGGTTGCTCTGGCATGCCGCAAAAATAAATTTGCGGTTCAGTTACTCGCCTCCGAAAGATCTCCGCGTCTCCAGTAATCAAGCATTTGTACATTCGCCCACGCGATATCTGTCTCACAGAGGTCCAGTGGGGTGATCTTGAATCTTACTCAGGGAGTCCCACCTCAACATATCCTCGACCTAATCGCAACTCCTCTTGTCCTCCAAAAATGGCCTTTCCAGGCACAACGGGCACCACGATGCCAATGACCGCTTTTGGGGGTAACCCAGCGTCACAAGGCATGAACGATCAGGAACAAGCAATGGTCAAAATGGTTAGTCTGCTATAGTGTTATGGACAAGATGCAATTCTAACAAAACCCCATATAGATGCAAGCCGGTATGGAATCTTGCCCTGTCAAGACCGTCATCTCAGGTACCATGGGTTTCGGTCTCGGTGGTGCCTTTGGTCTTTTCATGGCCAGTGTAAGTTGCATATCGCCATCCAGTTCTATATATTCGTGTCTAATTCCTTCGCACTCCAGATGTCCTACGACTCCACCTTCACACCCCAGGGCCGCGCAATCGCCGACCTCCCCTGGCGTGAACAAGTCCGCCGCGGTTTCAAGGACATGGGTGCGCGCTCATGGTCTTCTGCTAAGAACTTCGGTCTTGTCGGTGCGCTTTACTCCGGCACTGAGTGCTGCATCGAGGGCCTCCGCGCAAAGAACGATCTTACCAACAGTGTGGCGGCCGGTTGTGTTACTGGTGGTATTCTCGGCGCAAAGGCTGGTCCCCAGGCTGCTGCTTTTGGTTGCGCTGGTTTCGCGGCGTTCAGTGCGGCTATTGATGCCTACATGAGAATGCCTGCTGATGACTAAATGCGTTTGGTTCTGATTTGCACGACCTCATTCCGTCGTCTGGCGTCTCTTCTGCTAGGCGTGCGCTTTTCGACCTGTACATTTTCGACATTTGGCGTTCTGGTATAGAACTGAAGCATTGCGGGCGTTTCTGTCGTTCTTATCTGTTTTGCACGGGGAGAAGCCTTTCTTCCAGCCTGTTCCCCCCGCGTTGTATGTCCTGTTTGTGACTATCTGGCCTCGAGCTAGTGGTTTTCTCTGTTTTAGACACCGACTCCTTACTCTACTGTACAATACCAACTGTGTGGATATACGCCACTGGCCTCTTGAGACTCACCTCTCACAATTGATACCATGTTACTTTCTATCCGTTTCCTCGTTGTATCATAGGGAAGTCACAATCATGTCCAAGATTTCACAAGAATTTAGATGGAGGTAATATTTAGTTCATTTTCTATACAGTCACAGTCTAAGGCAACACAATGTACTTCTCCAAGTGCTTAGGAATGGAGGCACGGAGGTTCTTGCTCTCGAGCCACTTGCTCGAGAAAAGGCGCTCAGCATAGCGGTAAGCACCATCACACAGAATAGTGACAACGGTGTTGCCCTTACCCAGCTTCTCAGCAACCTCTTTGGCAGCCACGACGTTCATCGCAGAACTAGCACCCAGATAGAGACCCTCCTCATCCAAGCAGCGGTAGACCATCTCAATGGTCTTCTCATCGCTGATATTCAACGACCCATCAAGCAAATCAATATCAGGCTGAAGGTTGTCAGTCACACGGCCTTGACCAATACCCTCAGTGATACTGCTTCCAGAACGGTCAATCAAGGTGCCCCCACTCTGGATGTAGCTGTGAAGAACACTGCCAGGAGGATCGGCGAGGAAGCTCTTGACACGACCGTCGCTTGCCGTCTTCAGGTACCGCGTGATACCAGCCAAGGTACCTCCGGTTCCAGTGCCACAGGTAAAGGCATCAATCTTGCCACCGGTCTGAGCCCAGATCTCCGGGCCAGTCGTGTCGATGTGTGCTTGGCGGTTGGCGATGTTGTCAAACTGGTTGGTCCAGACTGCGTTGTCCAGGGACTCGGCGTGGCGGCGCGCCTGGTGGTTGTAATTTTGGGGGTTATCGAAGGCGACTGCGGGGACTGGGTAGACTTCCGCACCCAGTAGACGGAGCAAGTCGATCTTGCCCTGGGACTGCGTGTTGGGCATGTAAATCACTAGCTTGTAGCCCTTCGACCGACACACGTGCGCCAGGCCAATACCGGTGTTGCCGGCTGTTCCCTCGACGACGGTACCGCCGGGCTTGAGGAGACCTTTTGCTTCCGCGTCCTTGACTACGAAGAGCGCTGCTCGGTCTTTCACGCTGCCTCCGGCGTTTTGGAATTCCGCCTTGCCGAGGATGTTGCAGCCGGTCTGCTCGGAGAGCTTCTTCAGTCGGATGAGGGGGGTGTTGCCAATCGCTGTGGCGGGTCAGCTTTATGTTGCGGAAAGTAGGTTTGCCAGAATGCGGCGAGCTCGGAGGTAGAACATACCCTCGGTCAATCCATTGACGACGCCCTGGGCTGTTGATACCCGGGTGCAGTAGGCTGTAGATCCTTCACCTGCGGCGTGGGCCGCTGCCGTGGCGAAGCGCCGAACACTTTGACGAAACATTGTGAATATGACTTGCAAAATAACTTGCAAATGCAGGAACAAACACTTCGGTCAACGTCGGGGATGACGATCTCCGATCCTCGGCCTTGTCTCGGTCACGTGGATGGTCGATCCTTATCTGATTATTCAGGTGGGCCTTATCTCTTATCGAGGTCATCATCTGTTTGAGTCGTGACGTGCGTTGTCCTGTGCACGCTGTAACTACCTATTCCTTGGCCTTCAGTAGGGAATACCTGCGTTCTTCACGTTCCGGCGTTTGTCAAGAATTCCAAATGAACCCATGTCGATCTGGATGCGGAAGAGTCAAGACATCGTAAGTGGGCACATTGAGCTTGGCGATTGCCTCGAGAATCGATGGGATATGCAGTGCTTGTTGGAACTTGTGTCTCCGAAAGAATTCTTCGCTGACAACTTAGTGACAAGATCGCATTCAGGTCTGCCATTTAGATCGATATTTCCTTGATATAGACGTGCTAAGCTATGAAAATTCAAAAGTTTCATGTACTTTGTACAGAACGAAAGCAAATCAAACGAAATGTAAATGAAGAAAAGCCTGTCAAGTATCTACCATAGCAGCCCCGGCCCCCCGGAGCCCGACATGCGCGGCTTTCACTGGGTTGTCGTGACTCGTGAGGGCCCTAGGTGTGGCGTAAAGCAACCCCAGGATGCCGGCCATCCCATTCTTGCAAAGGTGTCTTCGGTGGGTACGGGCCCGCAAATAGAAAAAAAGAAAAGGTCCCGCCCGGGATCGAACCGGGATTACTGGTATCAGAAACCAGGGTGATAGCCATTACACTACGGAACCAGATGACTTGAAAGCGGCAAAGAGAGATGATAAGTGTTGACTGCCTGAAAAGCTAAGTAAGGTAGATTGAATCCTGATTGGTTGATAGAGACCAGGCCCGTGATTGACGGGTACGGTTTAGGGCATTACGCGCATTTACCCTTATCGTTTATCGGATCCTGTTTTGGGCTGTTTGTTTACTCCGTACGCCAAGGCATCCACTCCTTTGATCAGTCCCGCCCGCGGCCTGCGATGCTTTTCGTCTCCGAATAATAATCAACGCCCAACAACACACCACCATGCCTGGCAGAGTCGCCGCCCGTTCGACCTCTGCAACGACACGTCGGTCGTCAGCACAACCCTCCGCCTCTGGGCGTGCTGGCTCCGTGACCCCCTCATTCGCGATACCCGAGGAACCAGCAGAGCCTACATCATCCCCCACTTTGCGTCGCGATGTTTGCTTGCTTTTTGCAGACGCCCAGCGCTCGACTACTGGTCACCGAAAGCTTGTAGTGCGCCTACGCAAGCTTCAAGAACACTGCTGTGGTATCTCTCAAAAGAAGAATGGCAAGAGCACCAAAGATCAAGAGCCCGAGGAGGCATTGATTCCTGCGGAGGAAACAGAGATTGAGAGAGAATTCAACACGGAAGTTGGCCGCTGTATGCTTCGAATTCTGACGATTAAGAAAAGCGAGCCTGTTGGAGACCGAGTTCTGCGGTTCTTGGGTACATTCCTCAGTCATGCTTCTGAGAAAGATGCCGAAATCTTCGCACCGCAGGAGGATGAAGACCATAGCGCCGAAACGCCGACTGCCCGCCTTACCACTAGCTTGGTGGCAACGCTGGTTCCCGTCATGACCTCCAAGGACAAGATAGTGCGGTTCCGCGCAACCCAGATTATCGCCCACGTCGTGAACTCGCTGGAAGCCATCGACGATGAATTATACCACACGATAAGACAAGGACTTTTGAAACGCCTCCGTGACAAGGAGGCTTCTGTTCGTGTGCAAGCGGTTTTGGGGCTAGGACGTCTGGCAGGAGATGACGGAGAAGACGATGACAATTCCGCCCTCTTAGAAAAGCTGATCGACATCATGCAAAACGATACAAGCGCCGACGTTCGCAAAACGCTACTCACGAATCTCCCTCTCGCCCCACTGACACTCCCTTATCTTCTTGAGCGCGCCCGTGACCTGGACGCCGCTACTAGACGTGCGCTATACTCACGTCTTTTGCCTACCCTTGGCGATTTCCGTCATCTGTCGCTATCGATGAGAGAGAAGCTTCTTCGATGGGGATTACGTGACCGTGATGAGAGTGTTCGCAAAGCTACGGCCAAATTATTTTACGATAGATGGATCGAGGATTGCGCTGGCACGAACAATGACGAGAACGAGGGTCCGACTGGCCAGCGATCTCCACCCGACATCAATGCACTACTTGAACTTCTCGAGAGAATTGATGTTGTCAACTCCGGAATGGAGAGCGGAATCGCACATGAGGCAATGCGCGGGTTCTGGGAAGGCCGTGCAGATTACCGCGAGGCTGTTGTCTTTGACGAGTCGTTCTGGGAGAACATGACGGGCGAATCCGCATTCTTGGTGCGGTCCTTCAATGACTTCTGTCGCGTTGAGAATGAAGGCAAGTACGACAGCCTTGCTGATGACAAGATGCCTGAGGTCACTGCCTTGGCTTATTTCCTGGGTAAACACATCACCAACCTTTTGCAACGAAAGAAGATTTCCAAAGAGTCGGGAGAAGCAAATGACGACGACGCTGTTGAGCACGAATTTGTTGTCGAACAATTGCTACACATCGCCATTACCTTAGACTACAGCGATGAGGTCGGTCGACGGAAGATGTTCTCACTACTTCGAGAAACCTTGGCTGTGCCAGAACTTCCCGAGGAGAGCACCAAGCTGGTTGTTGAAACTCTGCGGTGTGTTTGCGGACCCGACGCTGCAGCTGAAGCCGAATTTTGCAGCGTTGTCCTGGAGGCTATCGCCGAGGTCCATGATACTATCTCCACCGAAGACAGCTTTGTGTCTGCTAGGTCCGAGATCAGCGATGATACTAGCAGACGATCCGAGACCCCAGGTGATGAAGCTCCTACACCCTTCAACAAAGAGGAAGCCAAGGCAAAGATTGTCCGCGAAATTGTTGTCAACATGAAGTGCCTATACATTGCTCAGTGTATGCTGCAGAATATCCAAGGCCATCTGCAGCAGAACATGAATCTGGTTACCATGCTTAACAATTTGGTGGTACCCGCTGTTCGCAGCCACGAGGCCCCAATCCGAGAGCGTGGTCTCTTATGCTTGGGTCTTTGCTGTCTCCTTGATAAGGTTAGTGGCATACTCCATAGTGCTGCAACGATAAGGCTTGCTAATGTTTGGTCATTTTTAGAACTTGGCTGAAGAGAACATGACCCTCTTCATTCACTGTTATAGCAAAGGGCACGAAGCGTTGCAAGTGACGGCTATAGAAATTCTTTGTGATATGATTACGACTCACCCATCCCTGCTGGCTCCTGTCACCCAAGCCGACGGCGAGACTGTCACGCCGCCAGCCATGCAGAAACCTTTGCTCAAGGTTTTCGCGCGCGCCTTGCGTGCTAATTCACCCGATAGCGTGCAGTCTGGAGCAGCAGCCGGTCTGTGCAAACTTCTGCTCACCAATACATTTAACCCCTCTGGGCCACGTATCCCACCCGCAATTCAGGAACATAACCAAAATGCCGTTGAGACTCTCTTGCTCTCCCTTGTGGTCTCATTCTACCACCCACGCACGCGCGAGAACCCCGCTCTCCGACAGTCATTGGCGTATTTCTTCCCCGTCTACTGCCATTCGCGTCTGCAAAACACTCAACATATGCGTCGGATCGCTGTGCCAGTGGTCCGCGCTGTACTGAATGCGGCGGATGAGTATTACTCCCTCGAGGCCGAGGAAGACAGCGATGGGGAGATTGACCCAAGCGTCGGCGAGCGCGAAGTGAAGGCTCTCATGACCGGCGTCATTGGCATGCTTTCCGAGTGGACCGATGAACGCAGAGTCGTCGGTCTTGGCGGTGAACGTGTCATGGCTGGCGGTGCTGCCAACTCCAACGTTTGTGGATGGGTTCACCTTGCTTTGGTCAAGGATATTCTCGAGCGTGTTCTCGGAGTCAACGCAGCGCCAAATCGCTGCTCTCGCGAAGAACGCAAACTTCTCTTCTCCCTCCTCGGCAAACTGTACTTTGCCGCCCCTACGTTGCCCGCTCGTGCAAGCTCCCGCGCCCCTGAAGGTGAAGACCAGTTCCGAAACAGCATCCGCAGCGCGACCAGTGTCGAAATTGATCCCGAAAACACTGAACTTGCGACTGAGGTCAAAGAGTTATTGGATCAAGCCATCGAGGAAGGTGTTGCCGCTGAAGCCTCTAGCCGGAATGCTTTGGTGAAAGCCAAGAATTCCGTCCTGAAGATCCTGGCCGTTGCACAGGATGGTCGCGCTGCCAGCGTCCGTCCCCGAGAGGGCACCGAGGACATTGACGATGCAGCTAGCGTACGCTCTGGTAGTGTTCGTCGTTCGGTGGACCCCACTGGCGGTTATGGGCGTCGTCACGTCTCTGTTGAACCTAGTATCATGGAGGAAGACGAGGGTGAGGGCGACAGCCGTCTTACGTCTGCCACCGCGAACCGTCCCATTGTCTCCATTGAACCTAGTATCATGGAAGTCGATGAGGAGGATGAGAATGATACTAGCCGGGCGACTGTCATTAAGGATGAGACAGGTGATGAGTGGTGATTGCTGGGCGAAGCGCTGTTATTTTGTTATGGATTTGTTTCGAGGTTCTACTGTTTGGCGTTGGTTGTTGGGTGTAGCTTATCGGAGCTACTTTTGGTGGAGATATGGTTGATTTGTTATTTTGTATATATCTATTATCTTCTTTGATTCCACATTGTCGTGTCCTCTTATTACTCCTCGTACTGTGTACCAAAGTAGGTAGACTGTTGACAGTTGGCTGAATGTGGCGTCCTATAGATCCACGTGATTTTCCACGTGATGATCGCCGTGATTTTTGATGGTTTGACCGCGGCGAGAGACAGACAGGCAAACTCTGGGGAGATTTGAGTTGGAATGCGCATCTGTTTCGGTTCTGGTCGTGTCTCACTGTCAATCTCTATATCTATATCTGTCCCACTTAGGAGCTATTCCGTTTGCTTCTTGTTTCCGGTCGGCCACTTCTCATCTTACTGTCCTGTACTCCGTAATTGCTCTGGAGATTGGAAATATGTCAACAATTCCTTGTATAGCGAGCTCAAGAGAGAAAGGAGAAGTGTCCTGAATACTAGTTATTCTGCTTGTTCGCAGTTCAGATAGCTAGTTCAACTCTGACCCCCCATTAGGGCGTTCAACGTAAGACCGCAGGGATCTGGGCCCCGGTTGGGGTTGCACGGTCAAAGATCAGTCCGAACACACAATTTCCAGGGGAATTGAACGGCTTTAGGAGGTTCGATAGAACTGGCAGTTTTGAAAATAGAGAAAATTCTTCTTCCATGAACTTGTTGTCCCTTCAAGGACCTTCATATTTCTATACAACAACTTTATGACATTGTAATCTCCGCCCCCCGAACCCCGAGACTTTTTCCCATTTTCTCTTAAAACTCCACCGAGAGAGTTGGCCTTCTCTTTTCTTCCTCTCCCCCCCCCCTTTCCCTTCTCTCCTCCCCCGGGCTTTCTCTTCTTCTATTTTTCCCACGACTCGCTCCTTCGGTCGTCTTGTCTTCTGCTTCTCCCGCAGAGACATTTCTCCTTTATTTACCCGGGATTCCTTTGCCGCTCCGTTGGCGGACAAGTCAGCGATGGCGGCCGTTGCAGCACCTACCCCCAAGCTGGATCGATACATTGTCATCCACGTTGCGACCACATGTGATGAACATGGTGTATATGTCACTAAGGATTCCGCTGAGGTCATTGAGTTGGGATGGATCCTGTTGGACACCAAGACATGCGAGGAAGTACGTTCCACCCCCTCCCCCCAAATTGCATTCTACCCAATATCCAATTCCACTCCCGAGGTCAACCCAAATGCTGACATGTATGTCTTTTATCGTTTAGCTGCACCGGGAAAGTGTCCTCGTTAAGCCCGTCAACACGCCAATCACCCCGCTTTGCAGTAAGACTCGCCTCGGAACAACTCTACAATGCTTTGGGTCTCTACTAGGATCAATTTGTGGCTGACATATTTCAAAGCGAGCTTAACTACCTTGACATGGGAACACGTTCGCTCTGCAGGCACTTTCCGGGATGCCATCTCCCGGTTCGACGCCTTTGCCAAGGAACACCTCATCAACAAACATGAGTTTGCCTTTGTGACGTTGGATTCGTGGGATCTGCGGGTGCAGCTGCCCCGTGAGGCCCGCGACAAGGCTGTAGCTCTGCCCGCATACCTGCAGCACTCCCGCACTTTCGACTTGCGAACTGAATATCAACGCTGGCAAACTCACCACCCGGAGTCGTTGCCTTTCGGTCCCAGCTCGCTCTCCAACATCTGCGCTGCCCTCGAGGTTGAGCCCGTTCAATCGTCCGCCCCGATCAAGCACAACCTTCCTTTCCACTTGCAAGCCTTGGCGCCTGCTTCACCCCGCCGAGCTATGGAGGAATCTGTTACTCTCGCCCGTGTGCTTCGGGGTTTGATCCGCAAGTCGCAGCCGCCCCAGGAACATCCTGAGATCCTGACTCGTCCTATGGATGCTCATGCCGATGTTCGGGCCTTTTTGGCCGAGCGGAGCAAGGTCCTGCATCTCAGCGGTCTGCCCCACGATACCACTCAATCTGAGCTGGAAAGCTGGTTCACCCAGTTCGGTGGTCGTCCCATTGCCTTCTGGACCCTGCGGACCCCAGACCAGCACAAGCCTACCGGCACTGGCTTTGCGGTCTTCTCTTCTCACGAGGAGGTGAGTTTGTTCCCGATCCATGGGTCTCTTCATACACAGATACACCTGCTGTGCTGTCTTGCTTCCAATGTCTTGCCTGCTAACAATACAATCCATCTAGGCTGCTGAAAGCCTATGCATGAATGGCCGTGCGCTCAATGAGAAAGCGATTGAGGTTTCTCCCTCTTCCAGCCGGGTTCTGGACCGCGCCGCCGAGATCCTCACTCCCTTCCCGCCCTCCAAGAATCGCCCTCGTCCTGGTGATTGGACTTGCCCGTCTTGCGGCTTCTCCAACTTCCAGCGCCGCACAGCATGCTTCCGTTGCTCGTTCCCCGCCATGGCTGCCGCACCCGACCCAATGAGCTACGGAAACTACGGCTATGGCCCGCCATCAATGATGCCTCCGCACATGGGCCACGGTGGCCACGGTATGGGTGGTGGTCACTCCCGTGGTATGGGTGGCAACGGTGGTGTTGTCCCCTTCCGCGCTGGTGACTGGAAGTGTGGCTCTGAGGGTTGCGGCTACCACAACTTTGCCAAGAACATCAACTGCTTACGCTGCGGTGCCCCTCGTTCAGGTGCTGCTGTCGTGGCGGACTCGGCGTTCCCGTCCCCGATGGATCCGCCGTCGCAGTTCAACATGGGTCCCAATTCGATGGCTAGCACCCCGGCCCCAGCTCCGTTCCCCTCTACCGCCGGTGGATTCGGTGGATTCGGCCAGCAGTTCGGTGGCCCGCCTAGCAACTACGCTCTGCCTTCCGGTGGTCTCGGTAACAACGCCCCTGGCGGCTACCCTCCCATGGGCCAGATGAACTCGGGCTATGGTTCTTCCAGCAACTCCCACTCCGCTGCCTCTTTCGCCAACCCGGCCACCCAGGCTGCCTTCACTAGCGCAGACCATGGCGTTCCTTCCACTAGCGCCTCGAACGGTGCCTTTTACGGTTCTGATAGCACCAGTGATCCTTTCGCGTTCTTGTCATCTGGTCTCGGCAGTCTGACAGTCGCTGATGACGCCCACTCCCGTCGCAACGGTTCCGGTGCCAACAAATCGCCTGCTTAAATCTAGGTCCCATTTGTACCTACTTCACGCCCGACTCAAGAGCTGGGCGCTCATACTTTAAGTTGTCCATATTGCAACCCTGCATTGTGGCGGGTTTCTGCGTTGGTTGATATTCGTTGATACGCATTTGTATAAGGGATTCTGCGGTTTCGGTGCATCGGGTTGGAAGGAGCAGGCGGGTTAGCGTTGTGGAAGATTTCGGATATTCTTTTTCTCGCCTCGCCGTCCTGTGCTTTTTTTTGCTGCTTTTGGTCTGTTTGTCTCTACTTTCTCACTGCTACCTTCACCTTGGTCGTGGAGCTGCTGCCATGTGATTTTGCCATCTTGCGCTATATGGTTGTTTACTTTACTCTTTCGGCGACAGGAGGGGGGTTTGATTCTCAGATTCCCTTAATGGGTGGTGCAATGATGTTTGAATTCTCCTGGCCCTCTCTCTCTGTCTCCCTTGGGTGTTGATTTTTTTTTGTCTGCAGGCATGGGCACATGGGCTTGGGAGCCGAGATCCTGCTATTGGCATTGCATTTTAGATATTTTGTGCTCCCTTTCTGCTTTGGGCATGGGAAGCGTCGGAGAATTCACGGTCTTGATCTGGGTGGGGATATACTGGGCCTCCATTTGGGGTGTTGGGGATTTACTTTGAAGCTTGCGCCGGCATCGAATCGAGGATCTCTTCGAAACTGTGAATGCAGCAAAAATATATTGTTCTGTCCATATTCATCTTATATTATCTATCTTCTTCTGAATATGTTGTTCCTCGCTGGATGTAAAGCTCTGATAGAGTCCAGGACCTAGTCATAGGTGCCGTCCATATTTCTTTCCCTGTTGCTCATAGTCGGACATGCTGATTAGTCTTTCTTCTATGAAAACACTGCTCAACTCGAAATTTACTTCTTCACTGCAGATTCTAGACCAAGTTGTTAGGTATTGCTAGGTACGTGCAGTTTGTATGGGGGACCCATAGTAAGGACAAGTACCAGTAACTAGCGCTTGAGGCAGCCGTAGTCTTTCGCGTCCCACCGCCCGGGAACCGTCATTGCTCCATCTCAGTTGACCTCAGCTGCTTAACACTCGTCTACATACCCTGAATCTACCTCATTGCTTCACTTGGAGTTGTCCTTTGCACCATCATTTAATTACCCGTCTTTCAGCCATCCCTGATTCACAATGTCCGGATACGACCGAGCTCTTTCAGGTAAGTCAGCTAGCTCCCCACGCCCAGCTCCCTTTGCTCCCGACAATACAAAAGCTGTATCATGCTAACTCATCGCAGTATTCAGGTAAAGAAGCCCTTGACTTATGCTTCAGCTCCCGAGTCTAGTTTCTAATCTTTGCCCAGTCCTGATGGACACGTCTTCCAGGTTGAATATGCCATGGAGGCAGTGAAGCGAGGTAAGATCATAGTCATACGCTCCACCAGGACTTTTGCTACTGTATCTGCTGCTGGAAGGCGGAATATGAACATGGGAGGTACATATTGCTGACAATGGATGATCCTAGGAACCTGCGCTGTCGGTGTCAAAGGCAAGGATATTGTCGTCCTCGGTTGCGAAAAGCGCTCCGCCCTCAAGCTCCAAGATACCCGCATTACTCCCTCCAAGATCGCCCTGGTTGATGAGCACATCTGTCTCGCTTTCGCTGGATTGAACGCCGATGCCCGCATCCTTATCGACAAGGCCCGGTTAGAGGCGCAGTCCCACCGCCTGACTGTGGAAGACCCAGCCAGCATCGAGTATGTCACGAAATATATTGCCGGTGTTCAGCAGAGATATACACAGAGTGGTGGTGTGCGTCCATTTGGTATCAGTACGCTTGTGGTCGGCTTCGACAAGAATGACTCCACCCCCCGATTGTACCAGACCGAGCCCTCTGGAATCTATTCCGCCTGGTAAGGCTGCTCCATACATCATGCTTTATCCGGACATTTATTGACCGTCCTTCTTTGATTCCAGGAAAGCCAACGCCATTGGTCGTTCCAGCAAGACTGTCCGCGAATTCCTCGAGCGCAACCACCAGGAAGACATGGACCGCGAACAAACAATCCAGCTGACCATCAAGTCCCTGCTTGAGGTTGTGCAGACGGGTGCTAAGAACATCGAGGTCGCCATCATGGCCCCCGGCAAGACTCTTGAGATGTTGCCAGATGACCAGATTGAGGCGTACGTGAAGAGCATCGAGACCGAGAAGCAGGAGGAGGCAGCCAAGAAGAAGACGCGAACCGGGACCACCACGGCAGCAATCCTCACCCGGCCGGGTGGCGGCGAGGCCGCTGAATAAGTAGACTGCCAGCGCCCAGAGCCTGCGGGTGACTGGATCGTTGATTTGTTTCAATTTACAGTAGCGTTGGTCTTCTTCCTTGACGAGAATCCAAAATCATGAAGCTTTGATCGTATATCCCGGTCTCAATTCGTATTGTACATCAACGCAGGAGGGTATTGATGCTAAGGGGCCTATATTCATCTTCCCTGGGCTATCGCAAGAAAAAATAACCATTAAATCGTCAACATCATCAATTTACAGCGTCTCTGCCAGTTGTCTTCTATTCCAAAGACAGTGCGGCTTAGCCGATGCGGTCCGACACATCTTTAATGTTGAAGAGAGAGCGCTCCTTGTCTCGAGCAACACGCTCATCCTTCAGCATACTGGGTACGGTCAGCATCCTGCCATTTACCATAGTTCATGTGCTGCACATACCGGTTGTCCATACGGGCATCGTCGCCCTCCACATGCAGTCGTGCCTCTGGTTGAACTGCATCGATAACAAAGTGATTATCGCAGTGAGGGCAGTACTCATCGCTGTACAGGATCGAGATTAGCGGCGCTTGCCATGTGAATGCTTGCTTGCATACCTCTCATCGAATTCCGTAGCATCTTTGCGGAAACACTTCTTGCACTTCTTGCACGCAAAGATCTACCGCCGGGAATGTCAGACTGATAGATTCGCGCTGATCGAGAATTAGGGGCGCGTACCATCTCGGTGCTCTTCTGAAGCGGGTGCGACTCGCTTTCTTGGTGACATTCAGCACAATCGAACCATTTTCGGCCTGAAACACTTCAGTCAATTCCCTATTAGCGAATACGAGGCGATTCCGGCGTACAGCAATGCGAGCGAATAGCCACTTGGGCGTTTAGAACGTGTTTACTGCAAAGCGGGGAGATTGTATTAGCTATCGGGAGAATTTCTGAGTAAGGAGGTATGGGAAGAACTCGTTCAGATCTCAAGAACGGCCCAAGAAACAGACTCACCACATGATGGATATGGAGTGCGTGAAGACGGTGACAATCAAGAGATGTTGTTGTTCACGCCCGAAGAAATTCGAGACACCAAAATGATCGTCAAACTCCCGTGATTCCCTCCACTTGCCTCCCCGCCACTCCAGTTCGTCGACCTTCACCTTTTTCTCCCCCTTTAACCCCTCGATATTTCTCTCTATACCCTGAACCTTTGGCAGTCAAGCTTCATGTACTTCGACTGAGCATTTGCGCCGTTTACGAGCACGCCTCGCCTTCCCCAACTCCGAGCCCGACAACGTCACTGTAGCCTCAGCTCCCGAATTCACAAATACCTACTCCACAGCTTGTCCGCCGATATTAGACTCCAGGGAGATATTTCCAAACCCATGGTGCATACCTCCAGTTGGATTCGGCGACGGATACATGATAATGGCCATGGCGGACAGAGGAAATGAGCCGGACAACAATGATGATGCGCCCACTGTATGCATACGTAAATGCCTGGTGGCCTACAATGAACTGACGATAAACGCAGCCCCAACGGCCGGTGTCTTCCTTGCTGTCTCATTTTGAAAATCTATCCCACCGCAGAGCCCCCTCTGCTGTAACCGGTAGCCCGCGCGCCTCCACTAACAATCTACTGGCAACCCCGGAGCCCAACGATGAGGTCCGATCATCAAGTCGTGCTTCTCTCGACTTACCCAGAACACAATCCCCTTGGACTCCAGCTGAAGAGAGACCGCGTCAGCATCAACAGGCGAATGGAGAAGACACCCGGGACCGCGGTTCCTCCGGAAGACGATATGGCCGGCCCATCTCTATGAACTTCCACCGTTCCTCCCCACAGCTACCGCCAACGTTGACAGTCCAGTCACCCCAATCGCCTCCACGGAGACAAGATTATGATGATGTCTGGTCACCGCGTGATGATACCCGTATGACTCGGAGTCCAGGTCATCGCCCACGCCAATCGATGTCCGCCTCGCCAGCACCACCTCGGCCACGCTCTCCGGTGCCGAAGTTTGGACCATCTGTCAATGCAGAGGGTACCAGTCCTCGGCCATCGAATGACTCGTCGTGGGTCAACCAGAGAGAGAGCGCATGGGATAGGAAATTGAAGAGTGCATCGCAGCCACCCCCAGCTAATCGCGCACCGAAACCAAAAGTTCCGGCGAAACCGGCAATACTTTCCCATTCGGACACGAGCTCATTGGCCCCTCATACTGGACGAACATCACCCGACCAGAGCGTTTCACCTTTCAACACCCCGCCTAGTAGTCCAGAGAAGTCGATGTCTCAGCCACGTTCTCCAGGGAATGCGAACGTCAGACCGCCGCTAGCCCGGCCCACGACGGAAGCGCCGATCCGGCCAACGACTGAGCCGCCAGCGCGGCGCTCATTTGATGAGCGACGACCTTCTCCATCTGCGACCGCTAGGCATGATGCCAGAGAGATGGGTTTTTCGAGGGCGCGCCCTGCTCCGGAGCCTTCACGGGCAACCAAGCCTTTGATGGTGCAAATTCCAGCTGCTCCCGTTGATGCCCCTACGGTTGCCTCTACTGCTCCTTCTCTTTCGGCGCAGAGATACCGAGCTAGTGACGCTCCGTACGAGCGTCCTGGGCTTCCGCCACGACCACCTGCCACTCCCCGCCGAAGCGGAGTGTCCCCCGCACGAGAGGCCCCGAGGCACCTGAACAGTCCTGCACAGATAGAACCGGCTTCTAGGCCCGGGCCTTCTTTCCAACGCTCCAATAATGAAGTCTCGGCGCCACAGCCAATTCGGCGACAATCATCGGTCCCTCGTGAGCCCCGGATATCTTCTTCTCTCCCTGAGCGGCGCGTGGTACGGACGGACACTGAAGAAGAAGAGCACGCCGAAGAGCCAGCTGTACCGCGGACCGACTATCCTGATGCATCGAAGGCCAATCGTCGGCCTCCACGACTCAAGTCTGGGCCCAGTGAGATCCAGACAAAGTATGATACTCGCTTGCTCGCGGTATGCGGCAAGTATGTGTGTACAACTGGATACTTGACCAAAGTGTGGGATCTCACCACAGGTGAACAAGTGATGAGTCTCGGCCATGGGGAGACTGTGAAAGTTTTATCGCTTGCTTTCAAGCCAGGGCAAGGACTCGAAGATGAAGGAAAGCGTATCTGGCTCGGTACTAGCGCCGGCGACCTTCACGAACTCGACATTGAGAGCCAATCCATTGTGGCCAGCCGCTCATACCCCTCACGGCGGGAGGTGATTCAAATCCTGCGTCACGAGAAAGAAATGTGGACCTTCGATGATGAAGGCCGACTGCTCGTTTGGCTGCCGGACGAGACCGGCACGCCGAACCTCCAATATAGCTACCACAGCGCTTCGGAACGTGTTGCCCGAGGCCACACGTTCTCCATGGTTGTTGGAGACAAGCTGTGGCTAGCAACAGGAAAGGATGTCCACATATATCGTCCCAATGCGCGGGATGATGTTTCGTTTAAGGTTCTCAAACGACCTCTTGGTCTGCAGCACTCAGGTGATGTGACTTCCGGGACGTATACCACGCGAGATGGTGGCCGTGTATACTTGGGCCACTCAGACGGCAAGGTTACGGTATATTCCTCCAACAACTACTCCTGCTTGGCGGTGGTCAATGTAAGTGTCTACAAGATCAACTGCCTAGGATTTGTGGGAGACCATCTATGGGCCGCATATAAAACCGGCATGATATACGTCTACGATGTATCAACCAATCCATGGACCGTGAAGAAGGACTGGCGTGCCCATGATAGTCCTGTCTCCGCCTTTGTATTAGACATGAGCAGCGTCTGGACGATGAATCGACTTTCGGTGACGTCCCTGGGCACTGACAACTGCATTCGGCTTTGGGATGGAATGCTCGAAGACGATTGGTTGGGTAAGTGCCATCGTTCTCCTCTTCTCATGGCTCCTCTAACGTACTCTAGAACAAAGGATGCAAAGTAGAGATGTGGAGTTCTGCAACTTCCGAGAGATCAAAGCTGTCGTCTTGACTTGGAATGCGGGAGCTGCTACCCCTGGCAGTGTGCGAACGTCTGATTTCATCCGAGATGCTGTCACCCCGGAAGACCCGCCGGAGATTGTGGTTTTCGGATTCCAAGAGTTGGTTGATCTAGAAAACAAGAAGATCACAGCGAGTGAGTCATCATTGATTCCTAGATATGAACGTTGCTGACGGCGCCACAGAGAGCTTGCTCATGGGTAGTAAAAAGAAGGAGAGCGGAGAGAAAGAACACATGAGTCGTCAATATCGAGTGTGGATCGACCATCTCACTCGTACTCTTCATGAGTGTATGCCTCTCGAGGAATCCTATGTGCTTTTACATTCTGCAAACATGGTCGGACTCTTTACTTGTGTCTTCGTCAAGCACAAGGAACGCCACAACATCAAAAATATCAATGCCTCCGAGATCAAGCGCGGGATGGGCGGATTACATGGGAACAAGGTTGGTGGTTCTCCAGGTGTTGCTCAAGCTTTTATCTAAATCTTCTTAGGGTGCCCTCGTCTTCCGTTTCGTCCTGGATGACAGCTCAATGTGCTTTGTGAATTGTCACTTAGCTGCCGGCCAAACTCAGACTGCAAACCGAAACAATGATATTGCGGCGATCTTGGAAGCCGAATCCTTATCCGCAGAAAACAGCATGACTCTGCGGGCAGATCAGTTCGCCAGCGGCGGTGACGGATCAATGATAATGGACCACGAAGTGTGCATTCTGAACGGCGACCTGAACTACCGAATCGACTCAATTCCTCGCAATGTGATTATAGACGCCGTCCGTCAGAACAACCTACCAAAACTCCTAGAACGAGACCAGCTACTCGCATCCCGACGAAAGAACCCCGGTTTCCGCCTGCGCGCCTTCGTCGAGTCTCCCATTACCTTCGCTCCGACCTACAAGTACGACGTCGGCACGGACGATTACGACTCGAGTGAAAAGAAACGCTCTCCCGCTTGGTGCGACCGCGTGCTATACCGTGGTTTGGGCCGCGTCAAACAGATCGACTATCGACGACACGAAGTCCGAGCCTCTGATCACCGACCAGTCAGCGCAGCGTTCAAGATCCGCGTCAAGACTGTGATTTCCCAAAAACGGGCCGTCGCGTGGGAGTCATGCAACCAGGAGTTCCAGGACGAGAAGCGTCGCTTGGCCTCTGAAGCTAGCATCGAGTATTTGATCACTGTTCTTGGGACAGATCCCCGTCAGGCTCGTGAGTTGATCATGGGGAAGAAGAAATAGTTTGCTTTCTTGGTTGCATTTCTTTGGTCTGAGTGAGCGCACTTCTTTTAATATGCATTTGGGCGGTAGCGGCAGCATGGCGCAATGTATATTGTACGACTAATGATTTTACGATAGATATGTATCATGATGCTGTTTGTTCTTTCCTCGTGCGGTGCTGTACTCCTTTCGCGGCTTGTGTCTCTTCCTAGAAGCAGATCATTTTGAAGTGGCGAAGGAGCGATGGTATACAACTATTCGGATAACTACCACTAATACCTAGTGGCTCTATCCAATGTGGAACCTAACCTAGGGATACTTTCGTGTTCTTTGACTCGAAGTAGCACTCTGCTACACCCTACTCTGTATTCAAGGGTCCGAAATAGCATGATACAAAGAGCACAAAGGGTATTGTCGGTGATAAACGAGGCAAGGGACTCGCCAACAACCTATGAGGACCCGGGAATACAATGGCCATGTTGGATTATCTGTTACCGGGTCAATAAACAATGGAGGCTGTGTCTTTGACTCGGCGTCGATAAACTTGTTTTGAATGGAGTGGCCGAACAAAGCACGAGGAGTTGATACTCCGCTGGATTACTATTTGTAGTCCTTTGGTGTCTTCATTTACATTTGTTCGGATTCAAAGGGCTCAATATCTTTGTTGAAACAGGGGACAAGTTACTTTGTCCCTTTGCCTTCTTTATGTCGAGTATTTAAAGGACTCGATGCCCCCGGTATAATTCCATTCTTCGACATCTTCACACCTTCTCACTCTCAACTACCAGACAATCAGATTCTACCCATTCTCCCAATACTGATTCAATCTTCAACGCGGTTTGTCCAAAGATCATCTAACAGCAGACATGCCTTCCCACCACTGTTCTGCCCACACCGGCCTCCCCAAGGTCTGGCTGGGCTGGGGCGAATTGGGAAACCGAAAGGCTCAGCTTGATAGAACCCGGAAAGAGTAAGTGATAGACTTCTCAATGAGAAAAGATAGACACAATGCTAACACACACTCAAGGTATTTCAAAACCCATTCCCCCGATTTCACGCTACTACACTCTGATAGCCCCCGGGGCTGCGCCGCGCACAAGGACGTCCTCCGTCGATCAACGCTTTGGTTCGATTTTCAAATCGATGTAACAAAAAACAAACACGCAGTGGTTCTTCCTGACTTTGTACGTTACGAGCAACTCCCAAGCCTCCTTCATTTCTTCTATACAGGTGACTATTCCGTCGACGAAGCCGACATGTCTTACTACTCCGTCCCGCCATGTCCAGGTGACTGCGTAACTTGTCCCCAAATCTGCCAGCTACTGCGTGTCCACTTGGCCATGTTCCAGACTGCCCTCCTTCTTAGAATTACTGACCTCCAGGCCCTGGCTTTCCGCAGATTCCGTGATCTCATGGACACTGCTCCTAACTATGTCTTGCGATTTGCAGTTCACACCACATATAGTCGCAGACCTATTCCCGATGGAACTGAGAATTTTGCCCTCAGGGGCTTGAAGGGTATCACTGACTATCGGCCTGAGCTGGTACTACCTGCTATCCTTAGGTATTGTGGATACTACCGACTTAACCCTAGGCAGGTAAGAAGGCGCTGGAAGAAGCCCAAGCAGCTCGGCGAGAAAGAGTTTACCGATCTCCGGAGACAGTGTCCGAAGTTTGACCAGCATTTGACTCGCGGGATCTGGTTGGATATGGTGGATATTACCGTTCCGACTATTCAGTTCCCTGGCGAGTCGGAGCCTATTCGGTCTATGCATCCGTACCTGTATGCTCCCCTCTCGCCGCAGCTGGTGAATCCCCAACGGTCAAACTATCAGTATGTTACTTACTTGCAGCCATTGCCCTTCAAGCCGTTCAGCGAGCAGGAACTTGCTGCTTCGAACACTTCTCCATCTGCCCCATTGTCTCGACCTGGACCCAGCGCGGGGTTGGAACTTGGACAACCACTGGGGAATACCACAGAGATCATTGATTTGACCACAGACTCTAACTTAACTACAGAGCCTAATTCGACTACTGAGCCTTCCCAGGACTTGAGCTTCGATGACCATCCAGTCGAGACTGTCGAGGCACTGCCAACTACAGAACCTCCCCAGGACTCGAGCTCCGATGATTATTCTCTATTTGGCACTCCAGATGAGACCGTCGAGACACTGCCAGAGGTCGAGGACACAGCCCCAGTTGATATGAATCAGCTTGACTGGAGTGGAGCGGACTTGCCGGACATTGACTTTTCGCTGCTCCTCGATGATTCTGGCGCTGCAGACCCTAGCGTTCCATTTGACTGGCCACAACCAAGCGACACGACTGTAAGCGGACCAGCTCTCCCAAGTCTCCCGGACTCGACCTCATCCTGCGGTCCGCTGCCGACGGAATCAGCTGAGCTGGACCTAGGTAATATGGACTTTACCCAGCTTTTGAATGACAATTCAGCTAACTTGCCGGATGCGACTCCATTTGAGGTGCCGGATGGGTGTCAATTTGGATGGACAAACTCGTTTTATAGAGACCGAGCCATGGAATTTGCCAAGCTTTTTTCCAATGACGATTCTACTGACTTGCCAGATGGGACTTCCTTTGACTGGACTAACCCGACTGATACGGGGGCTGTCGATGTGGACTTCACCCAGTTCCTCAACGACGATGCATTCCAGACTACTGACGCTCTAGGTATCTCCGATGAGACTTCATTTGACTATTCTATGCCAGCGATCTCGACTGACGAGGACACGGCTAATACGACCTTCACTCAGCTTCTCGGCGATGATTCTCTACATTCGCTATTCACCGACACATCTTGCCTAGAGCTACCAATGGATATGGACCTAGAAATGTCCAACCAGAACTCCATGGACGTGCCAGCTCTACCTCACATCGATTTCACAGGACTGGATACACAGGATCTCGAGCCTGTGGACCTTAGCTTCCTCCCACCAGTTGGAGCATCAACCTTCCCGCAGGAGATCCAGTTCCTTCCGCAGACTTATTCGACTCAGCCTCAAGCTTCCGCTAAGTCGCAGTATAGCTTCCACTCCCGGGGGATCACCCAGTCAACGAGAAGTTTGCCAACACCGACAAGAGGTGGCATTACTAAGAACCGCCGTCAGCCGACGATTCGCCGGGCTACTGTTACTGCTACTAGAAAAGGCTCTTCTGTTTCATCGTACCGCAATTCAGCCCGGGGCTCGGTTTCTCGTTATAATTTGAGGAATCGTGAGTCGAAAGAGCGTGCGGTTGGCTTGGATTTGGATTTGGACTTAGAGGGTGTAGACTGTGAACTGTGAACTGAGGTGAGTCCGTCCTATCACCCTTTGAAGCAGTAGGTATCTGCTTTTGAATTTCTTTTGTTGTATATGATAGATATAGATTTCTAAATCACATTCGTTTTATTATCAAGATGCTCCGTATTACCTATCAAGTAAGTGTAGAACCGATCCATGTACTGTATATGTGATATACGGTAGGTATAAGCCTGGATTGCCCAATCTGGGCTTCCTCAGGCCCATGCCCTATGGATGTACTCTACTTAGGGTTATACTTAAGGTTATTGTTATCGATACCTTTGACATAACGACCGACTAGGTTTCAGATAACCATGGAAATGGATGGCATCGAGTCAACTACGTCAGACCAGCTCCTTCTTCTTTCCCTGTCAACATTGAACGCTCTCATCTCCAATTGATCGCTCATTGCATCTAATATCCCAATTGAAGTATAGAATCATGCAATGAAGTGCCTACATTCTACAAGGCATTGTTCCTCGTCCCACAATGCCGGCCCATCACGGTCCCGACTATTCCTCTACCTCTGTCTAGCAGCAACATTACTCCTTCTATCATACCATATCATTCTAGTCCGATTTCCGGATCTGAGCGTCGACAGGACAATGGTCGAAAGTATCATCGCGGACGGTAGCATTAGCAACGCTTCATCTCCATCCACCCCGAACCCTGTACCACCAATCAAGACTGAATTGGTATTCGCAGCTATGAAGGAGGGTAACATGTCCTGGGTCCAAGAGCACCTGCCAGATTGGCAGGTGAATATATATCGCGCTGACGGGAAGCGTAATGACATGGACCTGACTGTGCCGGTGAATAAGGGTAATGAGGCTATGGTTTATCTGACGTATGGTCGACCCTTTTCAGCAATTGCTTTCCAACCAGACTGATAGACCAGATTAATATTGACATGTAAATAGATACCTCATCGACAGATACTGGTCCCTCCCCGACATCGCAATCTTCCTACACGGAGACCGCTACCAATGGCACGTCGATAACCCGCTCTATGACTCCGTCATTTCCATTTCCCATCTGAACCTCGATTTCGTACAAGAGGTAGGCTACGTGAACCTGCGCTGTGCGTGGAGCGTCGGTTGTCCCTCGGAACTCGAGCCCGCGAGATATCTGCGCGAGAGACCGGATGATCATGTTCATCCCACGGCTGTGGAGTATCCGGATCGGTTTATGGAGTTGTTTCCACGGACAGAGGTCCCGGAGGTTGTTGGAACGCCGTGTTGTAGTCAGTTTGCTTTGTCGAAGGGGAAGATTTGGGAGCGGAGACTCGAGGATTATATTCGATTGAGGAGGTGGTTGATGGAGACGGAGTTGGAGGCGGGCATTAGTGGGAGGATTATGGAGTATTCTTGGCATAGTAGGTCTTTTTCTTTGCTTCTTGCTTGTCAGTTGTGCCGGTCTGTGGCTAACCAATCCATCCGGTGTGATAGTGATATTTGGGAAACCCGCTCAGTATTGCATTGATCAACGAGAGTGCTATTGCCGCACATACGGTTATTGCAATATGACTGACGAGGACATTCAAAAGCAATGGGTGTGGCGTGGTTTACAGCTGCCAAAGAATTGGCCTGAACAGAAGGAGACGCAGTAGCGATGCATGATATAATTATCCATATAGCCCTGGTAGGCCATTAATGCAATCGAACATCTCTTCCAGAAAGGCTATGTACTCAATCATGATTTCAAGCGCGTTCTCATCCCGCTAATATCATTTGGACTTGAAGCAGTTCGAGTTGAACATGTTGGAGAACTTGCAGAAGTCGAGAAAACCGCCAAAGGGAGTTACCGCCATAGATCCTGTTTGCTCAACCGCTTATGACCCTGACTACTCCGAGGCCGCTCTTCATCAGTGGGGACTGCGAGGAACCCGCCAAATCCATTGCCAACAAGGACACTCTTACGGGCATCACCGCCCCAGGACCGGTTCAACTGCGCCTCATGGAAACTAACCGGCCGCGTCTGCGAGTCACGGCGTCCACCCGGGTTGGGATCGTACGGTGTGAAATTCCACTCAAATTCGTCCATGCCTTTGCTATAGACATTCAGAGGCTGCGACAGACCGCCCCTCATCTGGGGTCCGTTCTCGCCGCCGCCGAAGAGCCTTGGTGGGGGCATAAGCATCAATGTATCGGGGAATTGGGCATCCCGCACATATAAGTCTCGTAGCGCTGGTAAGGCTCGGGCCATCAATGATGAGATGAGGTAGGTATAGTATGAGGAGACCACGGGTGGCATGCCATGATTATCGGACTGAGATGTGAGTTCATAATGTAAGAGACGCAGCGATTTTGACGCCATAGAAGGAATCTGCTCCATCGGAAACGAGCGGGAGACCTCCTGGATGACAGAAAGGCTCTCGAGCCGGGTTGCTGCAGAGAGAATATAATGAAGTTGTGCCGGGGCGACGCCGGTGGACGATAATGTCAAAAATTGTAAATTCGCTCGACTCGCTGGTATAGAAAGGAAGGTGGCAAGCCCGCTTGCCGTGACATTGAGGGTATGGCGAAGGGTGAGAGTCTGGACAGAAGGGAATGGTGGGAGTGGCACGTTCACTGCAAACGCGGTGTCGTCAAGCCAATCGAGATCTTCGAGCGTGAGCTCGCGCAGATGTGGAAAAGCTGCTAGTCCGCCGCGCAGAGTACCGGCCTCCACCTGGACCCCGGATAGCTCGAGCACCTCGAGATTCATCCATAGCTGGGATCCTGGCAGACGGGAGAAACTGCCCTCCGCACCCCGGCGGTAGGCCATCCGACGCAACTCCGGGCACCGGGCCATCAATTCTTGTTTTAAAGGTAGACAGGACGGTTCGTCGCTATACAGACCCACCGGCAGGTCAACGAAGCGGACATTAGGTAGCACGGAGATCGTGCGGGCAATGTTGGCTTTGTTGGCTTCGCGGGTCATGTAAGGCATCCGGAGGGACAAGACCATATTCCCTAGCCCTTGTGACTCGCGTACAGTTCGCATGAACAGTTCCAGACGGACCTGAGGGGCATCGATTGGGTCGCCATTTCGGTCGAAGAACGAGCGACGTTTCCGCTTGGCGGCTAATTCGATTTCGAGTTCACAATAATGGACAGGATCGATTCGGACGTTTGTATATCTAGATATAGAGCACTGGTATTAGGTCTGGGGGAATGAAAGAGAATCAAATAAAATCAAATCAAAGCACCGAGGCTGGGGAATCCATACAGAAGCGCCCGCGCCTCTAAAAACCACCGCTTGTTCACCAGAGCGCAGTGCGCCAGATCGCGCATATCGCAGAGCATACAGCCATCGCTTGCAGATTCCTCCGAGGTACCATATGTGTTATCGACTGTGTGAGGACAGACAAAGGTGAAAATGCGAGCCAATACTGGGCGTGGCAGCTGTCTGGTGTAATCTTGACCAAACTGATGCAGTTTGAAGTGGGGGGTTGACTCGGTCGGAGTCTCACTTCGCCTTGAACTTCGACGCAAGCGATTAAAAAGGCCCATCGCTACCACAGTGGTTGGGAGTGGGATGTTGTTGAATGCTCTGAAGCATTGAAGAGGGGGAAGTGATAGGGACAAAGCGCGTTCTCCCCCTTCAGTCCCCCTCAGCGCTCAGCCCGCAGACCCCAACAGGGATGAAACATCCAATCATCTTGCTGTTTCAGGCACGCGACTGTTTCATCACACGAAGTATACAAACTTCATCTTCTCTTCAGGAGAATAGATAAAATCATAACTTGACTCTTCTCATAGGTGGAAACTAAGGCGCCAATCCAAGCTCGGTGGAGAAGGGAAGTTAGGAATTGGCCATGACATCAGACATCACGCACTTGACGTGGTTCATTTTCTGGGTTGATTCCCGATTGGGAACAACTTCGTCATTTGATTCGACGGGCTCTACAGAGTAGACTGTATACGGAGCTTCTTTTGGATCATAAGAGTCCATATTTAGTTGATCGGTCAATTTCTATCACTTGCTTCTGGAGTATTTGACTATGGACGTCGGAAGATCGTCATTGTCACTGGTGCCAACTGGTGTCAACTTCCCAGTTCCCTCTGGGCCATTCGATCATCGTCTGACATCATTGGCTGGGTCCTGAGCTAAGATCTATATATTGATCTAGCACCCGAGTCAATTTCACCAGCTTCTCATACAATTGTCGTCTTTTGTGCCTCTCTTCCCTTGACTACTCCAACCACATCCACGCTCAATTCACTTCAACACTCCGACAACTTCATAACCTTCCCAACCTCATATCACCAATCGAGATCATGGCTGAGGTAGGATCCACCCAGCCGGACGAAATCCTCCCCTGTCCAGCCGCAACCAACAGAGTCCCCGAGAATACTCTAGTCAAAGAGCAATGGAAGCACCACCCACCGTATGATATGCGAACCCAAAGCGACTTCGGCCCCGTCAAATGGCGCGGAAAGTGTCTATGTGGAGAGGTTACATATTCCTTGAATAGGGAAAAGCCACTCGATGCCAAGTACTGCCACTGCCGCGTGTGCCAGCGCGCACACGGTGCTCCTTTCCAGTGGGCAGCTATCTTTGACAAACACGACATGTCATTCGACAACGGCGCAAGCGGGCTGGCATTTTATTCCTCAACTCACCACACCCAGGAGTATAACTTACCTACCAAGGTGTCCTGTGCCACTTGTCGAACGCCCATCATGGATGAAGGCCGCAACATGTGTTTGATTTTCCCTGGGCTGATTGAATTGGACGGGTCTGAGGAGGAGCGGAGGCAGAAGAGAGAGATCTTTAAACCGACGTATGTGCTGTGCTGAGTTCCTTATGGATGGATAGTTGCTAATCAAACCTCTAGATGTCACATGTTTTACGAGCAACGCATGCTAGACATCCCCGATGGTCTTCCCAAGTGGAGCGGGATGAATGATTCTAGCGACAGACTGGATGATCAAGGGAAACGGATTGCAGATGGGAAATGAGCGAATCTTGCAGATGAGCATAGCTGTTATGGAGTATGGAAGATTATTGTATGAATAGGTGCAACTGCCCGTGGTTATTCAATCAAACCCACTATATACACTGCCCAATATCGTAACTCCGCTAAGAAGCATCACAAACGCCAGCCTGCACCGTAATAGGGTTACTAGTTGCGTTACCCCAGTCAGCACCCCCAAGGGCCTTCCCAGCATCCGTACTATCATCGCTTCGAATCTAAAGAGTAAAAATATCAGTCCTGTTCCTAGACCCGAGATAAAGGGAACTTACATAGTTCTGAGGATCAACATAGTGCCACCAATCGTCGCTCCGGAATGCCTTGTCCAGCGACTGACTCACCGGATCATTCCATCCGGTATTCCGTGTGTCGAAATTGGCATGTTTCGACCACGCCACATACACCTTGGGGTGGTCATTGTTCTGCACACCGTTGGGATCTTTGGCGTCACCGGCATTGACCTCATCGGTAGTCAATGTGTTCTGGATATCACCCCAGTTCAGGTTATTATAACCACTATGCGCTGAGAGCAATGCCTTCGAGGGCGCCCACATGTTATTGCTGTCTTTCGAATGGATAATCACCACTCGCTCCCAGTCACTGTTAAACAAGTTAGAGACAAATACATGGAACATTTTGAATACGGCCCACTCACTAATCATGTCCAGTCTGGATAGAGCCAAAGGTAGCACCATCCTTCTCATAGAAAAGATTGTACACGACGCGCACCTCGTTGTCGTTGCATTTCTGGTACGTATAATAGACAGGGAACGCAGGGCCCGGATTCCCAATATCCACACCTGGATTGCGACAATTGCACCCGACATCGGGATACTCGCACTGCGGCGCTGCGGGCGTCTTGTGCGCGTCGTCGTATACATCGGGGGTATCTGGTGAGCCGCCGAATGCCCAGGTTGGGTAGCAAGGAGGTTGGTTCTGGGCTTGGCCGAAGAACCACATCGGTGCGTAGCGGTCTGCGAGGTCTACGCCGCCGGCGTCGAGGAGGGAGTTCATCTCATCGTCACTGATTTGGGTGACGCCGGCGACGTGAGTCGCGGCCAGGACTGCCAGACTTGCTACCAATTTGAAGTGCATGGTTGCACCGGTTTGAATGTCGCTGGGCTGCGACTGTAAGGGGGGAGATGGACATTCTCTTTTGGGGACTTGATTCTTTAAATAGAGCGGTTGAGTCTGTATACTCTAGAGATTGTGATCGGTAGAACGTTAGACCTGTTTCCTAATTAGGTTATGACCTGCTAAGGGTCACATCGTGCGGGGCAGGCCTGCATTAGCCCCGGACTCCAGAAATATCCCACCAATTCTCTCTGAAAGAACCTCAGTACCTGAGCTAGGGGTTAATCATGATTCGTTGTGTGTCATTTTCTTCAAAGCCTTAAACCGCTTATCCGAGTCCAGGTGCTTCACCATGGGGAATTGCAAAATGGGAAGATGAGAAACCGAGAGATCGGCCAAGGATGGGGGCTACCGTCGGCTACGCGGGATGTCTCGAAGGAATTTGGCCCCCATCATCCATTGCCGAAGCATCTCCGGGACGCCCGCGGCCCATGTGCTTGGCCTTTCCGATGGTTGAGTCAGGCTGACTGTCGAATATGGAAATTGGTCATGTCATTCTTCTTGGCTCTTTTGGTTTGTGAATATCTTCAAATTGATATGTTCGATTGAGACGTTGGACGAAAGCTTGGGAAGCGCAGGTCCGTGCCATTCAACTCTCCCGTGGATGACAATGTTTTAAGGTTGTCTTGGCATAGTTATCCCAAAGCTTGTTATTGGGTAGACTACCGCTTAGCTAGACCCACGTTTCTACTGTGTACTCTGCTCGATTAAAACAATACGCAGTATTGTCCTCGCCGTTTCTCAGAGATAGGTGGTACACCCCGGATCTAGGCGGAGGGTTCTTCACTCCCTAGGAAGCCTGGCGCGGCCTGATGGTCTCAAGGTAGTCGTATAAGTGCTTGCCATTCTAAAAGACGGATTGAATTGCTCTCGTTGTGTACATGTATAGTGCACCCATCTCACTCATAGTATGGTTTCTCTTTGATGAGCTTGTGAGCAACCTCCATGTCGTGACCGAATACCAACCGCGCGTTATACAGTCTTTGCAGTCGACGAATCATGTTCAAACTGCGATACCACGCATTATGATCCCGGGCCAGTCCACCATGAGGATGTCCTAGCTCATAGTTCTCGGCGACGTGGAATTGGTCCGTCGTCCAAATGAATGTCCCATCGGTGGGAAGATTGACTTGCATGATGCACAGTCCAGGTGTATGACCGGGCGAGTGGTGAACGACGATACCTTGGAAAAGATCAAGTTGTGACTCGGTGAAGGTGTTCCATTTCAACTCTTCCAGCAGCATATAGTTCGCTAGGTAGATTCCGGAGTCTGCACCCGTTGCAACGGCCCAGCAAGCATGTTTGAACTCTTCTTCGTGGACGTAGATTGGCACATCTGTGTTGACAAAGTGTTCGAGTCCTCCTGCGTGATCGAGGTGGAGGTGGCCAATAATGACGGCTTTTACGTCTTTGATATCGTTTCCGGTGGCTTTGATTGCATTTGGTAGCCGATGGTTGTCGGAGTATTCGACTCGGGGAAAGACATCTGTGACGGGCGCGGGCCATTTCTGTTTCTTGCTTAGTTATGTACAGGGTATAAGTCTGGGGAGGTGACGAACCACTTCTAGATCCTCTGCGCAGCCTGTTTCATATAGAATTAGGCCAACACCTGGGTACTCAATGAGTGCCGAAAGGAGAACAAGATCCCGACGTTTGTTCACCGGATTCATATCGCTCAATGAGCTTGCGTTAGCTCCTCGGAGGATCCTAATACTGATTAGTGAAGTTCGTTTCGTTGCTCGATTCTACCAACCATGATTCATCCGCTTGAAGGGTACCCAGGTTCAAGATGTGCATCTTGGTCCCGGCGGGACACTTGAATGCCGGGACTGCTGCGGACACCAGCAGAGAGGCGGGATCAACAGATGAAGAGGTCATTGTTTATCAAGGTTAGAGTAGTGAATTGGAGGCAATAGTTTGAATTCCACGATGAATATACCAGAGGGTCGTCAATTGGATTCCTTTAAATACCTAACCGAGGGGTCTATCTTCCCCTCATTTTGGACTTCGAACAGGGGTTCTCCACTGCTGTGTTGGCGATGACCTCAGTCGGTACTTTGTAGAATGGTGGGAAGTCGGGGTTCTTTCCGTAGAAGTCTTTCCGTCGAACCGAGCAGATATTCGGGGCTCCGAATTGGGGACTCCCCACGGAGTTGTTATTTGGATCGGTGCCGATCCCAGGCCTCCACCAAAAGGAAAGCCGAACTGCGGAGTAACAGTGTGGAGAATTCACGACGGGGAAATGGAAGACTCCCTGCTATCGATGTCAACTATTTACTTCGTACCTGCTTGAAATTGATCGGGATACTGTTCCCAGTTGCACAACATCATCCTGAAATAGGATAAGTGCCAATTCAACACCTTCTCTGTCATATTTGTACGTCAAGCCCAATAGGAGCATAAGTCTCGAGAGCGAAAGGGAACCACTTGGCCAATTTTCCGCAGAGATCGCCCAGCCTGCTCATGTCGAGGCGGAGATTCAGAACTGGACGACGGTTGTCTGATTCATTTGCAACTCCACAATGCAGCTTAATACATGGCCCATCCTCCACTAGCTGAGATTACCTGGCCAGTAATCCATTTGCTTTCTTCGCTAGCAAGCCAGACCACTACCGGTGCAATGTCCTCCACGGTTCCTAGCCGGTTACCTATAGGTGTTTGGCTTTTCTGCATCTCAACAATCTCCTTGGGAACATCCTCCACCAGTTCCGTCTGGATAGGGCCCGGGTTAATACAGTTGACAGTGTGTCCACTTGACCCTAACTCAGCAGCCCAGGATCTTGTCAAGCCTTCCAGTGCTGCCTTTGAAGAGCAATAAACTGAAAGCTGCTTGAATCCGCTGCGTCCACCAACAGAGCCTATGTTGATAATCCTCCCCGGGGCACGCAAGTACGGCAAGACAGACTGCAGCATGAGCATGGGCGCACGGACGTTGATGTCGTAAACAGACGCGAAATCGGCCACTGTGATCTCGGGGAGAGGCTTGACGAGCCCGACGCCGGCGTTGTTGACCAGTATGTCGATGTGCTCGCCGAACTGCTGGATTGTTTCTGCGACGATCTTTGCCGGAGATTCAGGATCTCGCAGGTCAGCTTGGATAGCAATAGCAGAGGAACCGTTGCCGAGAGCGTTGATCCGTTGGATCAGATTATTCACGCGCGCCTCACTTCCAGATGATACATATGTGATCGAAACCTTGATACAATGTGAATACATATCCCTTTTCGCTTTGATTTGGGGTAATTGAGACATCCCCTACCTTGGCTCCATTCTGCGCAAGCTCAAATGCAATATGCTCACCGATACCGCGGGAGCCGCCAGTGACTATGGCAACTTTATCGCCAAGGCGAGCATTGCCCTGAAGAGACATGATGCTGAAGGTGCGAACTTGGAGAGGGACCTGAAGGCTGAGAGATGCGTGACGAGCGTACGGAGAAGGTCAAGTTCCTTGCAGGGAACAGTGTTTTGATAACGTCCACATCCCTGATCGCAAATTCCCCGCTCGGAGAACCATAAGTCCGATATCTCCGTTTAGATAGGGAAGTTCCATCGATGACTGGATGTGTTCCTGTGTTGTAGATCTCTGGTGGAGTTTGTTATCGCTGTTACAGTTACTACTACATAGTGAAACGCTTCCTCGTAACTATTCGCTATTTTACTGCGTAGTACCCCACTTTCACTTTACTCATTGGCTACAGCCTACGGAGCTAACTTCTTCCACGCGCCCTCCGCAAAAGCGGTGTGAGTGGCGCGCAGCACGAAACGCGTACGCGTACTGTGTCTGCCAGCTCCGATTCATAGGTTACCTACTTTGTAGACTTTCGCTTCTTCATTACACGTAGCCATGGACGCACCCATGGGCCATGGGCCACAAATAAGGTAAAGTGCTCCTCTACTACTCATGTCCTGAGAGAAAGGTCCCTTTCAACCTTTGACCATCCTGGGGACATGCCTCAGATGATCAACATACATCACCCATTATATGTCTTTACCCCCTTCACAATTTTGGGGTATACACCTCCAATATATATATCACTTTCATACTATATATCACCACCACCATTTGCTCTATGCTATTAAAATTAAAGCTGATAAATCATCATTTAGGGCACAACCGAATTCGAATTTAATATTTTGTGTAGTACCCTTTTGCAACCCGCACAGCACGCAAACGTCTCCCCATACTCAAAATCAGCGCATCTATTTTGGACTGATCTAAAGCATCCCATGCAGCCACCAAACACCTTTTGAAGTACTCCCAATCGGCCTCCGACCTTCCCATGTCGATAAGCTCTGGAAAAAGCTCAAAAAGCTTGACCTTTAACCAGCGCCATACGGGTTCAATTGGGTTTAAATCCGGTGAGTGTGGGGGCCACTCCTCGACATAAATTCCATGCCGTTCAAACCACTCCTGCGTCACGAAAGCTGTATGAATCTTGGCGTTATCTTGCTGGAACACTGCTCCAGGGGTATAGCAGGGTAACAGACCTTTTTCAAGTGCTTCGATGTACGATTTTGAGGTATAACCCTTCTGCGAAGGTGACTCCTCGTCTCGTTCCATGATAATCAGGTTACTTCGACCCCCTAACCAGATAGCACCCCAAACCATTTGGGAGATGTCTTTGACGTGCACCTTCGCATTCACTAACTCCTTTCGAAGGCCCTCAGAGGTTTTGCGGAAGCACCATTGTGGTCCAAAGTTCGAGGTTCGTTGCACCGAACACTCGTCCGAAAAGATCCACGATTGGAAGCTTTCACGTCGCCACTTTCGCGCGAATCTCAGCCTGGTTCTTGCGAGAGAGGGCTTAATTGGAATCTTCTGCTTGGATCGGCATTTAGAGATTCCGAATCGCCTAAGAATTCGCCGAACAGTAGAGGGGGACGGATGGGGTGCACAGGCAGCGCGGAGCTGTTTGTAGGTCCAGAAAGGGTGTCGACGGGCCTGTAATTTGATCAGTCTGGTAGCACGTGTATCGAAGATGGGGGGACGTCCCGATTTCTCACGGTTTTCCAGCTTTCCTTCCTCTGAGTGCCTCTGTAAGGTGTTGTAAATTGTCTTGCGAGTACACCCAAAATCGGCAGCTAACTTTGTCTGCGTAGCACCGTCCTTGTGAGCGTATACGATAGCTGGCCTTTGCTCAGTGGAAAGCTGAGCTTTCCCGCTATCTTTTGGGCCCAATGCCATTGAAAATGGACTGTTGTGGGTGGTGCAGGAGAGAAAATAAAAACATGGGTTGGTTGTTGGGGCAATATAGTGGGGCGGAACCGGGTAACGACATATTACTAGTATCTGTACTATTTGCGGTCACCTTTGATCGGCTCCCCGCCTGTGTGCCGTTTGTGTTGGGCCGGATGTACTGCGCCAAATGACAAGCTGAAAGGAAAGCCGGGCTACGCAGAAAAGCGTCAAAATCTCAGTCTATAAATATGGAGTGGGATCTACGCCCCCCGCCTCTCCTTCTTCTACGTTCCAACAATTACGCATAGCCATGAAGAAGGCCCGGAAAGACCAATGGAGTACGTTCGCTACGGAGATCAAGAGACCATTCTCGGCCTCATTGCGAGGTAAGAAATATTCAGCTCCGCGCGACATTAGTACCAATGAGATCGCTTTAGTAACATAGCATAGTTTGCACCTCACCTCGAACTACAGCGATTTGACCATCATATGCAAGGATGAGACTCTCTCGGCCCATAAGCTTGTTGTTTGTCCCAGATCAAAGTACTTTCAAAATGCTTGCTATAGCGGTTTCAAGGTGCTATCAGTTCTGTCTGTCTACTCTGGATATAACACTGATAAAGCCTGAATACAGGAAGCCGACAACTCGATTCGCCTAACCGACAAAGATCCGGTCCTCATTGAGAAAGTGCTGCAATTTCTTTATACGGGAAATTACACCACTCCCTCTCCTACGAGATCCTCGGATAGCAAACAAGCCGGTGATGGAGACATACCCAAAAAGGATGCGAGACCCACAGAAGAGTCAGAGTCACTGTTGAAGCAGCCACCAGACAACGAGCCCAATGCCGAAGTTGAGGTGCCTCCGCTTGAGCCTTTCACTGAAACGGCTACGAGAACCATGGAGAACACACCAGAGGCCCTTGTATCTGAACTACAGACAAATGTGGATCCAACTTCAACCGACGGCGAGGAAGGTGATAAAGAGGACCCTACAGAGCCAATCGAGCTTTCATTGACCGACTGTCATCCATCTTACTTCCACGCGCGCATGTATGCCGAAGCGGACTACTTCATGATTGACGACCTGAGACGCAATGCACGAATGCGCTTATGCGCATCATTGGTTAATTCCCCCGAGAAAGAGGCCTTTGCAGACGCTATCGAAGAAGTATATTCGACACGAGCCAATTACCAGGGACTAAGGTAACTGGTGATGGAGACGATAGTTGCTAATCTGTTGACTTTTCGAAAAGGACCCACGCCAGTAATCACTTCGGAACTGATGAAGTCGGTTCCTGCTTTCACATCCGATTTACTTCAAGCCACTCTGGATAAGTTTGTGCCAATTACAACCGAGATGGGAGGGGATTTAGAATAAGTTCTTAGTTTCAAATGGGGTTTGATCATTGGTCTGCATTTCGAGGTTAGGATGCGCAATTCTTCATGTTTTTTTGCACGATGGATCGGCCAGATAGTCGGTCTCTTTAGTCGTCCATCAAAGTCATTGCTCTTCAAATGTTACACGAGACCCTAACACATGGGGCGCAAGGGCTGTATGGACCCTACCAGGGAAAGCAGACACGTCCAGAGGAGAGTAACAAGTGATGCTAGTTACTGAGGGATGTTTGTTAGTAAATCGGATGACATCAGACAACCCCCACATCCGCCCTTTTATTTTCTGCCCCTCTACGGAGTACGGAGATATGAACAACCAATTCCCCACAGCATACGGAGTACTCAACTGACCGTCTTTCACCACAATTCCCAACATGTCCTGGTTCCAGAAGAACTTCACCCTCCCAACCCGCAGCCGCGGCTCCTACCTCGTCACCGACCATGTCCTCCAAGAGGTCCCCGAGATCCGCGACTATAAAGTCGGCATGCTAAATCTGTTCGTGCAGCACACCAGCTGTGCACTTTCGCTAAACGAGAACTGGGATGATGATGTCCGCGCTGATATGAGCGATGCACTCGATCGGATTGCGCCAATGGATAAAAAGGGAAATCTGTATCGTCATTCGGCTGAGGGCGAGGATGATATGCCGGTATGTGTTCTAGGACAAAGCTATACTCGGTATAAGAGTGTAGCTATGGCTAAGTCTTGGGCTTTGTTGCTATGATCCCGAGAATATGTACTAATTTCGAAAAGGCTCACATTAAATCGGCCCTCATTGGCGCATCGGTCAATATCCCTATCACAAATGGTCGCTTGGCGACAGGAACATGGCAGGGTATTTGGTACCTGGAGTTCCGGACGAGTCGACACAGCCGCAAGGTCGTCGCGACCATTCAAGGGCAGAAGGCTTGACTGGATGGCGGGGTCCAGCGCGGGCAATTGTGATATATCGAAGCCTTGGATACAAGTGATGCAAGAATAGAGAAGTTTGGTTTACGAAAGGGTCGGCAGAAGACTTGATATGACCTTCATTATATGAGATCATCCATATGCAAGTTGCCGAAGTAAGACACATATTTGACAACAATATCATCGTCACACGATCAAATGGCAGTGGATCCATTCATCGATATTCTGTACATGGCCTCAGGCCCAAAATCAATTCAAACGCAAAAGTGTTCAACGCCGATAAAGAAATCTCATGCTAGTGGTCTATCGGTGCTCCAGGCCACCATCTGTCACACGCTGGGTCTCGTTCACCTCGGCGGCATCGCCAGTGGGCTCAAGAGGGTAGCTGGTGGCAGGCAGGGACTTGAGGTAAGCGCGGTGCTGCTCTTGGGCCTGCAAACACGTTAGTAGATATTCAACAAGAGCCGAGGAAGAAAAGACGTACGAAGGGAAGGCCGCAGTATCCGCAGGGGGTGATCTCGGGCTTGTCGGTGTTGATGAAGACCTTGGGGTGGCCGAGAGGGCCACCACCACCATCGCAGCTGACAACCTTGGTCTTTACCCAGCGGACGGGCTGTCTGTGAATGAGGTCGATGGCGGCATATGGTTGCGGCTAAAGGGTAGAAGTCAGTCATAGATCTTGATATGCATTGCAAATGTCAATGGCATAGGCAATGCTAGTCTCAGGGAACCCGTACCTGCGCCTCCATGATAGTTTGCTCGAAACGGGGTCCAACCATGGCCTTCTCGCGCGGCTGCTGGCTGGCGGACCAGGTGGAAGCGCGGTTCGGGGCCTGCATGCTCCGGATACGCTCGCCAGCATCAGGAGCCTCCTGGAGATTGGCATCCATAGCTCCAAAAGAGTCGACGGGGGTGGCATTGGTAGCGGAGACGTTCGCCACGGGCTTCCGTGGGGTCGGGTCGTTGGCCTGGGGGTTCTCGTTCAGACGGGGCACAGTGGCGGAGTAGGCACGAATGGCGTAGCTCGGGCGAACCGACGCAAAGGCCGTGAGTCTGCGGCCACAGGACATCATACTGGGCAGATTTCTCCGGGGTAGTTGATTATGACGGAGGACGAAAAGAGCGTGGACAAGCGACCAAGGTGCATCCGGCACTGAATAATCCGCGAGGTGTGGTTTGGTGGATGCCGACCGCCTACTATTTCTAGATAGCTCCACCCCATGAACTTTCTGCCGCGGGATTTCAATTTGCGCCAGTGCACGAACTGGAGAAGTGTTCGACAACTCTTTCGTTCATTTGCTCTGACATTAACCTTGCACGCTTCGCGTGTCTACTCCATACACAATGTCGGGCTCTTCGTCACCGGCTGGGAAGCCCGAAAAGACCATGTCGTCCAATCTATTGACCATGAAGGTATGATTGATATGTTTCTGATCAACAGCCCATGCCGCTAACAATATTGCACAGTTCATGCGGCGCGCTGCAGCTTCCAAAGAAAGCCAAACTCCTCCTTCTGAGCCCGCTTCCCATACTTCCAAGCGCCCGCGTCTATCCACCGAAGCTGAGAGCCCTCGTGCCTCCGATATGGAAGCAATCTCAGCTGCGCTTGCGGCCGAGGAAGAAAAGCGACAGCAGGCCGTGGCCCGGGCAGCTGCAGAGGCTGGTGAGACACACTGGGTATTGGACGTCCCACCTGCGCCCCAAGCTGCCCAACAGCCTCTTGTGTTAGCGGCGGACTCGTTGGACGCAGAAGACCAGGGCAGCGGTGGACGACGGGCATTTGGCAACTTCAAGCGCAAGGAGCGCAAGGTCAGTACTTCCCTTGCCTGGGTTTGATGTTATATACTCATTTCTTACAGCCACTGCTTATGATGGAGGATGGCCAAGAGTATAACGAGGATGAAAAGATGATTCTGAACTCGGCGAATCCAGAGATGATTGCGAAAATGAAGGAAGCCAAGGCCAGAAGATCCGCACCGCAACCACCAAAGCTTTCCCAAATGACCAGTATCTCTGGAGCTGGCAGCCGAGGTCGCATGATGGGCGCACCCTCGTCTGAAAAGAAAAAGAAGAAGCGCAAGAGCAGCCATTGAGCGGTTCATCTTCCACGATCCTCGGCTACGAACTGAAATCTGAATTGGCGTTTGAGCACAGCATGCAAGGCGTTTTGGGCTATGGGGTCCCATCAATCGATTACTATCACTATTCTTACCAACAATTTATCACCTAGTGACCTACGTTAGGTCCAAGCTCGCCCGTCTCGAACAACGATAGAAACAGTATGGACGTCCGCATCGGGTTTCACCAGGCCATTCTTAGGGAGAAGTGGTATTGGCCCTGTACCCTCAACCGTGCCGGCAAGCAGAGTACCTCCGTACGGAGCATCGGGAACGCCAGCGTCGTCAATCTCGAATTGAGTGATCGCTTCATACAGGGTGGACACCACGGTTTCTTGACAGCACAGTTGTATACCCATCGTCCTGATTGACGCCGCGACTAAAGTTCAGATGGTGCTTTTCCGGGTCTTCCACGATGGCTCTTCATCGTGCCACGTAGAACTCATTGGTCGATCACTGATTGATCTGTGCGCGGATACTTGCTGGAAACGTGCTGCTCGGCAAGGCTATGAACGGCTCAGCATCCGCCTTCTGTGTTTCCTTGAACCGGTCGTGATGCACCGGCTTACGAATGTTCACTGGCATCTGACAGAGGTAGGTAGTAAATTTCCTACGAGAATGGGTCAACCATATCTCCTTACCATGGTCTTTATCTCTACAATCAGCTCGAATGATACTCTGTGAGACCGGTCAGGTCCTAAGCAGTATATAACTAGCTACAATATGTACAGTCCTTGGAAAGTAAAGACACCCCTCCATACATTAGGATTATAGAACATATTCAGATATCCTCAAAGCCTCGACTTCTCCTCCTGCTTCTTCTTCTCCCACCCCTTCTGCGTCGCAAAATTCACAATCAAATTCCAAGCAGCAACCCCAACCCCAACGGGCGGCACGACCAACAAAATCCAAGCCCACCACCTCGGACTCGACGCCGAAATACTCCCCATAGCCTCCTTAACCGCAACCTCCAACTCCGCCTTATCAGCATCATTCCAAACAACCACCCCACGCGCACTACCCGTCCCCCTAAACTCCGCCTGCGTCGCTTTAATCCTCACATCCCCCTGACTCATGACCCTATTCTCCGCATCCTCAGCCGTCAAATGCGCATCCCGCGCCCGCAGACGCGCCATCTGGATCTCCGGATCGTGAACGCCGACCACTATGACGGTTCCGCAAATTAGATCCATGCCGCTCTCGAAGAGGAGTGGTACGTCTAGCACGAGGGCCCATTGTCCGCGCAGGTAGTGGTAGATTAGCGCTTTGTAGACTTCCCAGCGGACGGCGGGGTGTACGATGCCGTTGAGGACTTGGCGGTCGCGTTTGCGCTCTTCTGTGTTGCCGAAGACTCGGCGGCCGAGTGCTGGTCGGTTTAGGGGCTTGCCATTTGGTGTTGCTGGTGCGTCGTCGAGGAGGAGGTCCGGTGTGCTGGAGCCGAAGTAGTTGACGATTGCTTTGTAGCCGGCGGTGCCGGGTTCGACTACTTTGCGGGCGAGGACATCGGCGTCGATTATGGGGAGGGAATAGGGGGGTGAGGAGAGGATGGTGGAGACGGTGGACTTGCCCGTTGCTATTGAGCCGGTGAGTCCGATGATTAGCATTTTGGCGTTGGGAGGTTGTAGGTGAGTTGGAGAGTTGTGGAGTTGAAAGACCGGATGCGGGGAGATAAATAGCCTCGGCTCCGCATGACGCTTTACGATGGAGACTCGAGAGTGACGCCTTAAGAGGACAAAGGTGCTAATTATAAAAGTTCCAACGACATTTCTTTGTTATGTCTAGGAGGTTTCTCGCTAGCAGCTACGTATTCAATTATACCTATCAATCTTCGGAAAGAAAGGGGTTCCCTTTTTGTCAGTCGCCTTTGACTGAGCTGCGACCGACGGATATCCTCGGCGTGCACCAAATGTACGACATAGCAGAAGAACTGCAATTGGGAGAGGGCATGCGTTTGCTCAAGCACAGCATCAAGCGAATATACCAATGCAGTGAGAGAGAAGGGAGGACGCTGAACGCTGGGGTTGTGGAATTGACGTCAAATCCTCATGATCAAGTTCAAGTCTCAGGTAATCCATGCGAATAGTCTTGTGCTTGACCCTTCCATCCAACAGCAGGCCACCCCTTAGGCAGCGAAGAGAATGGCGGCAGGGCATAGCGATCATCACAGCCACCCTCCCACGGGCAATTTAGATCGCACAGTCCAAACACTTTGCAGTAACATTCTGCTGCATTCGGGCAGTGTACGGGCTCCTTCCCAAAGATCATATGCCACGAATATTCCATAATCCGGCCACTCAAATCATCCTGCAGCGGCGTGTTCAACAGCCAAGTGCGGAAGCGCTCATAGTCACTGAGCGGCCGTTCAAGCACCTTGTCCCGCGACACACCGAATTGCGCACAGCAGGACACGCCTACCTCCTCCGGGATCGGGGTTCCTGGGAACAACTCCATGAATCCATTTTTGAAATATTCGCCTGCGTGTACGTCGTTGCGATGTGTATCCGTGAGAGGACGGATCTCCGTTGGGCAACCGAGGGTCCAAACGCATCGAAGATTGACATATCCTTGTTCTTGTAGATATGGGATCTGGAAGTTGCGCAGGGGAGGAACACCGTCGTAGTATGGGTCGTCGTTGTGCCATTGGTAGCGCTTGGAGTGGATGAAGAGCATCGTCTCAGGTAGATTGTCGTAATTATCGATAATGTATCTGGTTCAGCAGCTCGAGTTAGTGTCACGTAGGGGATAAAATTTTCTCGCATGTCGAACTCACGTCAAATACACCATTGACTCTCGCCCTTTATTCTTTGGCACTGTCAAGGACGCGTGCTTGTCGTCAACCACGTAGATACTTTTCGGCCAGTCCGGGAAGTACTCGGTTAACCACGACGTGTCGTCGTGCTTCATACTGGCCACAATCATATTCTTGTGTTGTTTTGGTATGGCAGGATGAGCCAGCTCATCCGTTGTCTTCGATCCATGTTGCTGGGCATAGGTGCCTTCGGTATTGACGGGGGTCCTGGTTGATGGGAAGAATACCAGGTAAATGGCGAGGATAATAAAGATGGTGATGAAGATAGCTTTCAATCGACTGCGACGACGGGGACTCTGGGGCCCACTAGGAGCGAATAACATGGTGGATGGAGGGCGCGATGCCCAGTGGTCAAGTTCATTGGGGAGGTGAAAGTGGACAGTTCGGGCAGATCGAAAAAGTCCCCACCGAGAGATCTGGGGGAGGTAAGGTCGAGATACATAACGGATACTAATATATACATAAACAAGCAGTAACTAACGTAGAGTACTACTTAACTACTTAGATACTAGGTAACTAGAGTATGTAGAGAAATGTAAGGTATGTGCTTAGTATTGAAGATTTAAAAAGGTCTAGCTCATAGGTTGCCCTAAAGACCTGAATCATCCAAGCTCAGCGACACATTCAACTGACCTGGTAGTTAACTGTGGAATTACTGCTCACAGCCTTATTATTCGGGTTCGAGTTCAAAATTTCCATTGTATAAACCGGTGCCCATAGGTACCGTAAGAGTAAGATTCATTCGCCATTATTTACATCTGACCAGTAGACCACCCTACTGACATGCAGTAATATGCCCCAAGTACCAACTGTGTGCATCGGTATTGGGATTCAAGGTCCCTGCATTACCATCCTTCGAGCCAACACCTTCGATAACATCAATATCAGACGCCGTCACCGTCTGATCGTCACCACTGGTAATCCAGTACTCCGGGCTGGGGTGGCTGAATCCAAAAGACGCGGGTGGTAACTTGGGCACGAGGTCGTCAGTGTGCGTAACTCGCCAGATACTACCCTGGTTCGTGATATACGTAGCCAATGCCTCGTTGCCCACACGTGGCTGGCCGTATGAATACTATAGTTTCAATGTAAGTACGGAGATCTAGAACAAAGCTGGTTGTTATCCGCAGTTTGCTACTTACCACATTCGGGTTATATCCCGCGTTTCGTAGTTCTGTACCACCCAGTGCCGCAACGGCGGCACCGAAGCTGTGGCCGGTTAGAATGAGCGTGTAGCCCGAGTATGTGGTCTGCGCGGCAGCGATCTTAGCGGTCAGATCGTCTGCGACGGTCTCCCATGATTGCAGGAATCCGTCGTGCGCTTCGCAGTTGGGACATAGGCTGCTGGCATCGGTGAGGTCGAAGTTGATGTTCGCGAGCCAGGTGCTTAGGGAGCGACTGCCTCGGAAGGAGACAACAAGGAGCTGGTTCGTCCTGTCGACAGCGAGGAAACCCGCTACATTGCCATAGCTGCAGGCCCTGTGACTGGCGTTAGTGGATAAGTCGTACGTGGATTCTGAGCCAGGTACGTACTTATCAAACTCATAGAGTGTTTCCGTATCGGCAGCCTCCACCAAGGGACAGTTGCCTTCCTCGCAAGAGAGCGCATCGCCGGTCGAGTTAATATTGTTGCTGCAATATGAAGCTGCAGCCCATTGGGAGTATAGAGTTAACTGATTAAGTAGATCAGAGGATACATCTATTTCTTGAGTGAGCAATTGAAAGAATAAGACAACACAGACCTCATACCTCGAGGAACCGAGCGAGCCGGAGCAGCAATCGCCAACACCGCAAGGGCAGCAACACTCGAAAGCTGAGCAAGGAGACGCATCATGAGGATCTTTTTCTTTTTCAGACTTAAGGCTCCCTGGGCGAACGAGTACACACACACACACGCCTCTAGTCAGTGGCAGTTGCGCAGATACGGCTCCTTATGTATGCCCGGCGATCTATAGATCTATATAGGTCCCAAGGACCTCCACGAGTCGGAGCTGCCCGCAATTCTTTCATGACTCCTTTGAGCGGGGTATACTCCCGTTTGTGCATGGCTAAAGCAATCGCCAAGTAAGATATTCCCCAGTAAGATCTATGTCCGGCCTGAGGGCGCATATCTCACGCGTGACCGGTGGAATTCCGGCAGGATCGACATGGAATTCATGCAACTGTCGCGTATGTAAGAATGTAACCTACCGGGCTACCTAGGCTCCATATAGCCCGTGTGAGAATCGGCTACTCCGAGCTGTATACTATATAGTTGATGGCTGAGCGTGGCGGGGTAGGGCATTTCTTCAGAAAAGAGCTAAATTGTGAGGGGAAGTGCGGCGCTTGTGCCTTGCAGCGAATGGACAGAGTCGAACCGTCCCCGAAGATTACCCCTCCACGTTCCGTGAAGATGGACAAGATTGGATACTTGCCCAGAACATTCATCAAGGTTGTAATCCTTAGTTGCCTTTAGTCCTGCTTGGCGTGCCCGAGTGTTGTTGATGATCTTATCTTGTCGCATGTGATTGTCTGGCATTAGGGCTATTAGAGCAATATGCCACTTTTGAGAGTTGATCTTTTGATTTCCCCTCACGAAGGGTGTCTGTATAATCCATGGATGTAACTGAGGATTACGGCATCGAGATCACTACTCCATACGGGGTAACGTATTAGAAGATGGTTTGATCATTAGAAGAGTAGAACTGTTTAGAGGATAGACCGTTTCATTCCCATTCCGTTGTCCTGTTAGTCTTCTCTCTGGGGGTATGTTTGTTCTTTCTCACTACCGGATTGTTGGAAAGAAGCCTGTTCTTAGTATTCCCTCGGTGCCATTTATAACCGTAGCTTGCTCATCGTTGCGGCCAGCCATAGCTTTGGCCCGGTACGGTACTCGGGCAAAGGTTAGGCTGGTTCAGTAAAGGTCACTCCCACTAGTGGTGGGACTCGATCTTCATGCCCTCCTCGACACCGGTCATATTACTGTCTTGTCCATCATTTTCACCACCAGCAAGAACTCGGCTCCGGAGATTCACACCTTCGGGCATGGGAGTGCCAGGAGTCACCGAAACGACGTTGTCATTCTCGTCAACCATCTCAAAGTTATATCGTGAAAGCAAATGCGGGATCGCCGAGAGCTGGGGGCCATAGCGAGCGGTGTTGTCATACAACTCGAAGAGAGGCACAGCAAGAAGCTTCATGTTCTTGGGGACCGAAAGAACCTCTGTGGAGGTTGAATAGTGTTAGTAACATTCAACTGGCAAAATCTCACAGTGGATTAGGACTCACTCTTCTTCGGAAGACGAATGAAGTACAGCTTCTTGCACTCCTTCGGACGCGTAACGTGTGCCGGGAGGAACGGGTACATGAAGGTCTCGAAGTTTGGACGCCACCACTGCGCAAGAGTGTCGCTGATTTCCCAGTCAGAGTTAACACCTTCGCCAGAGAATTGCGAGCCGACAGGCGCAAGGCGCTCATTCAGTCGCTTCTTGAAACCTTCGATTTCATCGTCGTCGTGCTGCAGGTAATCGCCTGGTCTGGGGATTGTTAGCAGCGAATTTTGGGTCCAGAGCAGAGTATATACATACAGCTTGAAGAAAGCATTGGCGATCTGGAGCATCAGCACATGGGGGTGGTTGTGCTCATGGCACACCAAGATCCCCTCACAGGTGCGTCGCATACCGTGCAGACCATAGTGCTCCTCGAGACGCTTCAATCGGGCCAAAACAGAAGGATCCTCTTCAGGCTGTGTCTCCTTAGTGCCGAATGTGTAGTTTGACAAAGGATAAAGGCGGATGGTCTCCGGCTGCTGTGCGGAGAAGTCCTTGGGGCGGATGGGCCTAGACTCATCGTATCAGCTTGTTTCAAGAGCCCAAAACTGCATCGTCAAGGCGGTACTATCAAAGGGTGCTTACGGAATACTGCTCTGAAGGGTTTCCCCTGAATCAGTAGCCATGTTGTCCGACGGTGTTATTTGTAGTCGACGAAGGTGGAGCTCAAAAGCACTTATCGCCTTATCAACAAAGATGGAAACCACTTTGTTGACCGCCTTCTTGATAGGGGCAACCTGGGTTAAAGATTGTCCGATGCCAGTTTGCTGACCGGTGGCTACTGTGTAAGGCTACCAACTTGCAGCATATGAGTCATGAGTCATGACAGCCTAACTAGTACCTAAATACTACTGCGTAGTCCAGGAGAGACCATCTCTCACATGATAATGAATAGTACTTAATTCTCTAATTGCTGTCACAGTTCTGTGAATGCACTATAATGTCAAAAATCACACCTCGTGCCTGTAACCACCCAGTCCAATACCAAACCCGCACCGCATTATGCCGCACCGCATTATGCTCTTCACAGCTTAGCATCAAAGTCCTCATACACACTGAGGTCCACCACCGGCACAGGACCAGTGCTGATAGGTAGTCTCGCCTTGAAGGTAGGCACATCGCTAATAACAAAGGGAGTCGGAGGGTTCACAGAGCCATTGACCATGCCCTGCTTATCACTGCTAGGGCCAAGTCCCAGCCCCTTCAACTGGGCACCAAGGGTCTCCTCTAGTTTCTCAAGAACAGACTCTATCTGCTGTGCGGACTGGCCCAACACCGTCGCAAGGAAATTCTTCACAACAAAGACGACCTGGGACTTATCCACCACTGGCGTCTCAACTTCCTCAAATGCTGTTTCGAAGCGAGCAGCATCCACGGCGAAACCGGCAGCTTCGAGCTGCTTTCTCAGGGATGAGACAAGGAGCTTCCGCTGTTCAGCTGGCTTGTCCTGAACGTCCCCGCCTGACTGGGCGTTGAGGTAAGTAGCCAACTTGGCACGTGTTGTCGAAGAGGGATCAATATATTGCTTGTAGAAGGCAATAAGGTCGGCCTTGGTCAAAGCACGCACGTTGGCTGCGTCGGTTTCGTGCTGCAGGAAATCAAAGCACTCGGATCCGATATGCGACCAGTATCGGCCGGTCTCGGAACCCAGGTTCTTGAGCTTTTCAAGACGCTTGCTCACGACACTGCGCTTGTGACCCTCGAATTCTTCTTCGGGCATGTTCTCGAGGATGGGGCCGAAATTGCTCAGGAAGCTCTCGATGCGTGATTCCAGATACGGTGCCGGACGTTCACTCTGGATGATGACCCGGTAGCCGAGAATGGTAGAGTTGTAACGTGCACCGCTCCATACCACATATCCGAGCTGCTCCTTGCTACGAAGCTGGTCGAATGCGGGCTCGTCAGTCAGCTGCGCGAATAGCTGGAGCTTCGATCGCAGCACATCATCGGAGAACGATCCGATGTACAAGTAGTACTCAATGCAATGGTTAACATTGGCTGGGTCCTTGAGAGACCGCGGGTAGACATAGTTAGAGCCAGGGGGAAGGGTTACGTGGCGGCGCGTGTACCACTGCGACGGAGGAAGAGGGCGACCTCCAAGGACCTTTTCGACGGAGTCGGTCATGCGCAGAGCATCCTCCTTGTATAGGTTTCCATGAGCCAGGACTTCGATGTGGGTTTGCTCAAGCAGCTGGGGGAAGAACTTCGCCACATCCTCGCACTCAACATGATGCAGCTCCTCAAGGAACTGCTCGTTGTCCCAGCCTCGCTCGACAAGTAGATACCGAGTATAGTCGCCCACTTGGTAGTAAGGCTGCTGGTACTCGGCATTGCGGAATGCCCGCGTCAAGCGCTCTTTGATGATGTTGAAACGGTCCTGGTTGATCACCAGCCCGCGCATGGTATGGAGTACTTTGTCCAATAGGACAGACATCTTGTCATTGTATCCGCTCACGGAGATATCCAAACCCGTGGACGTGGCTGAGAGATGGTAGCCCAAGCCAGCAAGCTCGGCATCGTAGGAGTACTCATCTAGGGAGTCTCTCACCAACTCGGTGTAAAGCTTCGTCTTAATGAGGTTGCGGGGTGTGGTCCACACCTGAGCATTACGAAGCGTTACCTCGACAGTGGCCTTGGGTACCCAGAAACGGTCATCTTTCTTGAACCACAACCGTACTCGTTCATCATGGCGAATCAGTTTGGGGAAGTTAGCTGGCTCAGCAACCTCCTTCTTCTCCACTGAGAGTCTGGTCGGCACGAACTCGTTCTTGTGGGGCATATGTATGTCGGAGGTGCGGGTAGCCTCAGTCGATTCCAGAGCCTTTTGGAGCCCACCCAGGAAGTCCTTGGGGATCTTCTCGACTTTGTATTCAGTACCATACCACTTCTCCTTTTGGTCCCACGTGCCTGGGAAGTCCTGGGACACAATGAGTAGGCGGAAGTTGTCGGTCCGCAGATGGCTGAGTGCCTTCTTGATCAGTTCAGGATCAAAGCGGCGCAACAAAGAGCCACTCAGTAGCCATTCCCTGGGGAGTGACTTCTGCATGACACTACACAGGCGGCTTGTGAACCGACTGGCGGGGGTCTTCTGCTTGAATCTGAAATCAACCTCGGCAAGGTTCTTCATCTCATCGAAGATCCACTGCTCAGGTTCACGTTGCTTGATCATGGCGATGTACTCGAAGATCGCCTTTGCGACTTCCTGATACTGCTTCAGACCCTCGGGGGTGAGGCGCACGGAAATGGTGAAGAATGCCGCCCCAGCGCAGACAGGCATAGCACCTGCAGACAGGCCATTGGTCCATCCTTTTGCCTTGAGGTATGACAGAACACTGCCAGGACCCTCATGACCAATCAAGTGGCTGATATACCGGCTTGGCTGGGTGTCATGCATGTCCTCCTCATCGAGAAAGGGGAAATACATGTCCATAGTGCGAGTTTCCATGACAGGCTTCACAAACACCTGGGTGCACATGTCCTTCTCGGTGAAGGGCTGTACATCATCCCAGCGGTTCGGGGCAAGATCCTTGTTTTCAATTGGTGAGAACAGCTCGGTGACCCAATGCTCCAGGGTGTCCAGGGACTCCCGACCCAGGACAACCAACTTCGCTCTGTTCGCGGAGTAGTGCTTCTCGTAGAAACGGATAAACTCACTGCGCACTTCAAGACCGCGTTTCTGAGGATCCTCTTTCAAAGTCTGCAGGTTACCAGTGGAGAAATGGCTGTAAGGATGCTTAGGGTTTGAAAGGGACTTGTTCAGTTGCATTAAGCGCCACAGGTCACTCTGGAGGTTCTTCTTGTTTTCGGAATCCACTGCTTGCAGTTCCCGATCTAAAGTCGACTCAAGGAAAAGCGGGGCGATGAAGAATTGAGCAAATCGATCCAATGCACCGTATAGGGGTGATTTGGTCTCTTCCCCATTTCCGACTGTCAAAACACCGTTACTTCCGTTCGTTGTCTCGGCAGGCGTGCTGTCTCCGCTGGATTTCGGGGTACTAGAGTCACCCGTGGCGGATACTTCAAAGAAGTAATTCGTCTCGGTCGCAGCTGTATAGGCATTCGACGAGCCGGAGTGGGATGTGAGGTATTGGTTGTATGCATTCTCTTTGGGGTACTAAGCCACGGCAATTCAATTAGCACCCGTCTCTGCTGGACATGTAATCATAGGTCGTAGAATTACCTTTTTCGTGCCCATGAACAGCAAATGCTCTACTGCATGAGCCATTCCAGGCATGTCATCTTCGTCGGAGAAGTTGCCAACATTGACGTTCACCGCCGCGCTGGCCTTATCGGTGGCCGGGTCATGGACCAAAAGAGCCTCAAGCTTGTTCGGCAGACGAATGACGCGATACGAACGGTCGTCAAGCTCTGGCTTCTCCAATCTTTCTGTGATACGCTCGACTTGCGCCATGATTGAGGGAGTGGCAGTAGAGTTAGGGGTGGAATGAGAGAATGAGCGGCGGGACCGATGCAGAGGAGAAAGAATCGGAAAAGGGACGAGCGGTATGGAAGGAAGGCTGATGCCAGTAATCCGAGACAACAAATCGGGATAAGGACGAGCCGAGCTGCGAATGAGACCTTTGTGACACAGGTTTGCTGCACAGGAGGACCTTGAAGGCATTCAGTTGCCTAGGAGAGAGGCCAATGACGTGATAAGGTCAATGCCGTCGGGAATTCCACAGAGTCCAAACACGGACTCTTCGGTAGATATACAATAAATGTGTATGGAGGGGGATATATATATCGTCGTAGAATTATACAACCTAATGAGGGGAATTGTTGTAAAGTCAACCGAGGGAATGGGTCTGGCGCTTGTTGATCAGGTCCAGCCCGGGCTCAAGAATATTGCCCAGGTGCCTCCCAAGGCGGTGATAGGCTCCCCAACCCTAACTAATAAGCGCCCCTATCACCAAGGTGGCGTATTCGTCTCTCTAAACCAGACTAGGTGCTGACGGTTGACCTATTGAGGGGGAAGCTCTTGAACGAAGGACAATTTCCATCTTATTATTAGCTACATACAGCGTCAAGTCGTCAACTGACTGGTTCCCTTGTCGAGGCTCTGCTTTCCTTCCCCTCCCCCCTGCAAGCTCGGCTGCTCAAGCCTCAGACCCCACACATGTTGCACTTCGCCCCATCATAATGAACCACGTTCTACCGTATCACACAAAAACCGGCGCGCTAGCATTTAGCTGCGCAGAGGTGCAGATTGATACTCGAGTTCGAGGTGCAGCTCTTGGTCTGGCTACCGCCGGGGTTGACACCCTGTGACCAGCAGATCTTCGAGCAGGTCGTCTCCGAGGGCCGCACGACCATCGTCTTGCCAGAGAATGGATCGCCAAAGACATCGGAGAGGTCATACCAGACGGTGCCAGGGTCCAGAGTGTAGGCAAAGTTGGTCTGAGGGCTGCCATTGTACAGACCGTCGTCGACGGTGGTGATCTTCAGCGAGATACCACCGGAGGCATCGTCGTGATGCAATTTCTCCGTGTAGCTGGCGCCTGCCTGGATGGTCTGCTTGGGGCCGACGCTGCCACCGACGGACCACAGGTAGACGGGGTGGTCGCAGTGGTTGGTAACGATGGCGTTGCCGACGGCGCTGGCAAGAGGTGCCAGAGCGGCAACGGAAGCAATGACTGCGGTAGAGAAGTGCATGTTGGAATCAGATTGTATTGTTGCTTGGATGGATCGAAGCTTGGATGTTCTGAGGTGAGTATCTCGGTCGGAGAGGATTCATGGCTCTTTATATAGCTTTCATGCTGGTGGATTCAGCACCGCAATGCTAACATGTCAGACTCTTGCAATCGACCCTGGTATACGGAGTAGACTCGATTTTTCTAGAGGTTAACAACCGGAGCCGTCATACTTACCGTCAAATCCGAGACATTCCATCCCAAAGCAAGCAGACTGTTGAGACACTGAGCCACTTGGGCAGCGGTCAGGCCATCCACCACAGGGCCCGGAGGGGCAACAGTTGGTGAAAGCGCAGAAGGTCCCCCACATCACATGGTCATACATACTGAAAGCTCCGAGATACATAGACTCCAGAGCTTGCTGTCATAGGCCTACCCGATAAACTAACCCATGGGTGCAAACAACAGGAATACGATGTCTCAGAACGCTTCGACCTGATCTCTAGATGCGGTTACGGGCAAAAATGGCTCCAGTGGAATAGTGCGATCAATGGAATATGCCAAGAGCGGAGAGAAAGAAATGGATGATGTCTTCGGCTTCATGCATAAGTCAGAACCATGGTGTGAACTGCCAGGGTTTCTGGGGTAAAAGGTGAGACACCGTTACATCCCAGGGACAGCATGCAGATCAACGCTACATTGGGAAAGGATTTATACGATGTAGGTCTCCATATCAAGCTGTATGTAGTGAGCAATAACTCGGTCCATCTTTGTCCTTTGTCATAATATGACAAGATTCTCGATCTATGGTTGGTTGTGTGTCAAAGCAAGCATGAGTGTCTCATATTTCACGCTCGGAATCGAACGAGTGCTGATATCACTCTTCAATAGAATCTCGCATCTGACCATCTTCCTGATAGGTACCAGCCTGTCTTCGTTGATGGCGGAGCGTATCTACATTCTCTCTGCTTATTTTTATCTGCGGGGAAACTTCCAGGCCAAGTCGGAACCACGGTTCAGTCAAGTGATTTTCAACTTAATCCGAGCCGCATCCGTAGTATACGCTCAGGCAACTTTTTATGCAGTGGCTTTGAAATATGTCATTAGTAGCTAGGTAGGCTATGAATAGAGATCCCTCGAATAAGCGTCCATCATAGGAGTCCCGACAAGCAAGTCTACGGGCTGTCGGCCTTGGCCGAAACATCGGAGAAATCAGAAATCAGGAATCTTCTTCTGTTTCGTCATCCACATTGTCCGCACGATCGGAAATCCATTCGCACACTTCTTCTTTATGTTGGGCCAGCATGTCATTCAGCTCGGTGCGTGGAGAACGGACCAGATGTCCGTACCGCTTGGATGGCTTGCGGTCAACGTCCCAAACGCCGTGGGTGTTGGAGACAAAGACAAGGGAATTCTGAATACACAAATATTGTGAGTTCAAACACCTCCGTTGTAGACATTAGATATAACATACCTCGCGATACCACTTCGAAAGCCAAGTCTGCGTGTTGGATGCAACCGCCTTGACAGGAGTCTCAGATACGAATGAGACCACGCCATTGACACGCTTGTAGAGATTTTCTACTCGGATATTAGCAAGGTTAGGCCCGTGAACGGCATGAGCAGCTGGCCCAAGCTTACCTCTGTTCATCAACAAATTCACCACTCCGACGAAAGCGTTGCCGACGCCGACTAAGAATATCTCGGTTGCCTGATGTGCACTTTGATGGTGGGTTAGCTCAAGATCACCTCTTTTCGGCTGATATTCAGTTTCCATGACTCACTCGATGTAATTGTCCCATAAGTATCCGGCAAGCTCTTCCGTGACGGCTGAGCGGTCCTCGTCCTCACCGACGCTCGTGAATTGGTCGGTAGTCTGAAATCACTGCTATGAGTCGACATCCAAGAGCAAGGAAGCTATCAGTTGACTTACCCCCTCCCGAGTTGCGTGCTTGGGAATGTTGACATCGATCACCGCGTAACCCTTATCCACGGTCCACTTAATGTAGTCCTTGATTGCATCGGCCTTTGAATGCGTTAGCAGGAAGGCGATCTCGACCCTGATCTCCATCAACTTACCACCCAGACATTGTGGGCCTCCATCTTATTAGTCACAAAGTGGCCTTGTCCATGCATCTCAGGCCTACGCGGCGTTAACTATACGATCCGCGGCTGATCGGAAGAACACTTACGGGTCGTGGAAGATGACAACAAGTGGAACGGCCTTGGTGTAATTTGCGCTGCCAAACGGTGAGTCCCTGATGAGAATGTTGGATATAAGGTTGAAGCTTACCTGGCTAGAACCTGTTTTTCAAAGGACTTCGAGATGCTATTGCGATAAATCCAAAGTGGAACGAGCTTACAGCTTTCATACAGCTGGCTCGCCTGGTAAAGGCGGAGAATATCTAGACAGGGTATCAGCTTTGTTGCCTGATCAGTGATCCGTAGGTATTACCGTGAAGGCGCTCGCCATGTGTCGCTGGGGCGAGCGTCTTGGGATACAGAGAACTCCAGTACTTAGACTGGATGCTCCTCACTCGGCGGACCGCGTGGACTGCGGAGGGGGCGGGGGTGATGTTCAACAAGCGTTCGGGAGGTTCTCCCATAAGGGTCTTGGTTACAGCCAGAGCCGATTTCGAGATAGACTTGAAGTTGTATCCGCCCTGCGTCAAGGTTAGATTGGTAACCGGCTGCTGGAAAAGAATATTCACTTACCTCCAGACAGACAGCGATCTTCCCGTTGGCCAGGGTCATAAGCATGTGCGTCATTTGAGCATAGCAAGCAGGAGATACAAAGCAACCTCCCAGCACATCACCGGCAGCAGCATCAAAACCAGCGGAGACTGTTATGGTGTCAATAACAACTTATTGTAGATGCTAGAATGATCGGGCAATCTCACTGATAATCAAGTCGGGGTCGAATTCTTGTGCAATAGGCATGACCACCTCATGGAACGCGAACATGTAGTCGCCATCGCCCATACCCTGGCTAGGCCATGGAATGTTGACATTCCTGGGAAGCATTAGCTTACAGTCATCTCATATACTTGGAGCATAGACTCACTTTCCGACGCCTACACCTCCACCACACTGGTCCCAGTTTCCTGCGGGGCCTCCCGGGTAGAAATGGCCGTCTTGGTAGACATGGATCGAAACATAGAGAATGTTCGGATCATCGTAGAATGCCTTCTGAATGCCATTGCCTGTGATTTGTGAGCACCAATCCTCGAGACACGGAGCCTTATTGTTCCAGCGTACCATGGTGAACATCCCTAGCACCACTGTCAGTATGGCTAGACGGGCAGGATCGCTATGTAAGGTACTCACCAGTCAAGAATCATGATCTTCCGACAGGCGTCTCCTAACTCGTTTTGGCAAACACGTGCGGCAACAGACACATTGTTGAACAAGCAGAACCCCATCGCAGCGTCATCCTCGGCGTGGTGACCAGGTGGGCGGATGACGGCGATAGCATTTTTCACCTTACGTTGTGCAACTGCCAGACACGTCTCGATGGCTCCTCCAGTACTCAAGATGGCAGCATCGAAGGTTAGTCTGTTGAAATAGATGGAATCGCGTTCCTTTTCCAGCTCAATGAGCACCTCATCAGGCATTTCTGTGCTTCGGGTCAGTAAAGTTGCAAGCCAGCATTACAGGTCGTGCTAGGTCATACCTTGCGTGCTCCGGACGAATGCATAGTGGGCATTGGTATGTACCAGAGTGACTTCCTCGCTGGTCGCATCGCGAGCCTGAATGCGCTGCAGGGTCCTGGGCGCCAAAGGTCGAGTTGATTCTTCACTATCGACAAGGCCAGCGTTACAAAGTTCCTTGTATATGTAGTAGATGCGCCGCGGGTCCTCCGGGTGAACATCGCTCTGTGGGCGAACCTCACAGTGGTAACGCATGCGAACATCATAACAAAGTCCTGTGGCAAGTGATGCCAGGGGAAGACCGGCCTTAGGCATCTCTTCGTCCGACCAGTCCGAATTGGCTTCAACCGAGCTATCACGCTTCGGCTGTTCAGCAGCAGAGCTCGTACTGTCGCTGATAGTAATCACGCCTTCGGGAGGAGAGATGCGACTGAACGCGATGGCATCCCGAGCTTGAGACTGCTCAGAGCGAGATGACGGAGAGGCAACAGCTTGTGAGATAAGAGAAGGAGCAAGCGTGGGGTTAGATTGATTTTTGAAATGTGTCGGAGGGTGGGTTGTTGTGAAAGTTGTGGCGGCATTCAAATTAGGGAGGACATGGGAATCACCCATAATTGTGTCTTCGTCGCCGTCCATTGTGGATAGAAAAGCCCCAGGTACCCCTCGTTTTGACTTTTCGAATTGGCTCTTATGAGTTCATTACCAAGCACATCCACGACAGAGGCTTTGGGCTTGCGTTGAAATCCCGGAGCTTGTATCAATCCAATTCTGATTGAATTGATGCTTCTGCTTGGCGTTGTCTGATGCAGCCCGCGTGACGAAGTACAATAGTCTCAGCGGTCAAGTGTTCCACCTCTCTGCTGATGTTAGGAAGTCTACCAAATTTGGTATGGATACCTCGAGTTGTAGCTTTTACAAGCCACACGTCGACGGTATACAAGCACTTCTTGCCGACGAGTAGATCAACAGCAATACACACGCAGTGTACGAAGAGGCGAAGATTGAATGTAACGTCTCCAGCGTAAAGTGAGACTACAGAATCCCATATGGTTGGCAGCAAGTAAAAAGTCGATCGAGAAATGCACTGAGTGACAATGGAAATGGATCAATGTGCATGTTGGATCCCTTTTGGGCCAGTCTTTCTTATTGCCCGACATTTGGATGTTCACCGCCGTAGTGACCGCCATCAAGAGGGCGGTATGTTTCGGAGGTGGTGATCCGTGCGTGATAAGGGCGGCTTATCATCCGAGCTCGTACATCCTGTAGAGCCTTCCAGCATTCCCCTCTTCAATCTTTACTCCAGAGCCCCATACCTACTTCGAAGGTAGTACTCCATACAAGTAACAAAAGACTCTTAGACTCAAGAGGCTTCTATCCGCCATTGAGCGGCTACGGGGCTTTCCTTAAGAGCCCATAGATAGCAACACGCTAAGATTGATACTGGCGGCAAAAGCTCCTATCTTGTACGAGTCAATGTTGTTCTTGCCATAGCAGTGGCATAGCTCAGATAGAGGCCTTACAGTACTCGTAATCATGGATGCGAATCAGAACTGTGACGCAGCCCACCATAAAATGCGTACATACCGCCCTGACATGGTACAAAGGGGAGTTTATCCATGATCGATCTAGAGGAAGGTAAAGACTACGATCTACCAAGTATCTAAACTTTGAGGAGATCAGTGAACTGGAAATGTTTCGTTTCATTTCATTAATCGACGTTATCAGTTTGTTCGACGTTATCGTCTGGTGTTTTCCGCAAGGCGGACCCTTAATACAAGCATATTTGTAGGCTGTGGGTTAAACTGCTTAGTACAGCACTCAAAGAACACTTCTGACCCCAGAATGCTGTCCTGATTCCTATTGTCCATCCACACCGGCGATGTAGGAGATCAGGTCAACAACACGGCGGGAGTAACCCCACTCGTTGTCGTACCAGGAAACAAGCTTGATGAAGTTGGCGTTAAGGGCGATACCGGCCTTAGCATCGAAGATGGAGGAGCGGTCATCACCGTTAAGATCAGTGGAGACGATCTCATCCTCAGTGTAGCCAAGGATACCTATTAGATGACATGTTAGCATGTTATGTGGAAGCCTCGTAGAAAGGATAGTGGCTCACCCTTGAGCTCGCCGTTCTCGGAAGCAGCCTTGACGACAGCCTTGATCTCATCGTAGGAAGCACCCTTCTCGATGCGGCAGGTGAGGTCGACGACGGAGACGTTGGAAGTGGGCACACGCATGGCCATGCCAGTGAGCTTGCCGTTCAGCTGAGGAATAACCTTACCGACGGCCTTGGCGGCACCGGTGGAGGAGGGGATGATGTTCTGGGCCGCAGTGCGGCCACCACGCCAGTCCTTGCTGGAAGGAGCATCGACGGTCTTCTGGGTGGCGGTGTAAGAGTGAACGGTGGTCATGAGACCCTCAACGATACCGAAGTTGTCGTTGATGACCTTGGCGAGGGGAGCCAAGCAGTTGGTGGTGCAAGAAGCGTTGGAGAGGACGTTGACATCCTTGGTGTAAGACTTGTTGTTGACACCCATAACGAACATGGGGGCATCGGCGGAAGGAGCGGAGATGATGACCTTCTTGGCACCGCCCTTCAGGTGGGCAGAGGCCTTCTCCTGAGTAGTGAAGACACCGGTGGACTCAACAATGTAGGCGGCACCAGCCTTACCCCAAGGGATGGAAGCGGGGTCACGCTCAGCGAAGAAGGTGACCTTCTTGCCGTTGACGATGAGACCGTCGTTGGTAGCCTCGATGGAACCCTTGAACTGACCGTGGGTGGAGTCATACTTCAGCATGTAGGCCTATTCAAAAGATTGGAATTAGTATCGAGCCAAGATAGTGATGGTATATCGCGGCAACATACAGCGTAGTGGGTCTCAATGAAGGGATCGTTGACAGCAACAACCTCGACATTGGGGTCGTTGACACTATAAGTTATGGTTAGACGGTTCCTCGTTGGACGTTCTCCAAATTGGTAGCGACTTACGCATTGCGGAAGACCTGCCATGCTCGTTAGTATCGTGAAGCTTGACATGCTCGATGAGAGAACTTACAATGCGGCCAATACGACCGAAACCGTTGATACCGACTTGGACAACCATAATTGCGGTTACTGGGGAAGCTTGTTAGTGGGGTCACGATATGAATATGATAGAACAGAAGAACTCACTGTAGTAAAATTGATTTTTAAATGGGGAAAGAAATCAACTGAATAGTAGATGGGAAGAAGAAGAAGAAGGGAAGGGAAAAAGGATTGGGGGAGGGGCAATATGTATTAACCAAAAAAAAAGGCGACTGACGCAACGGACAGATCACCCCTCACCGAGAACACGGAGGGGCAGATAGAAAGCCGTGGATACCTCAGCGGTACAACTCCCCAGATCGGAGCTCATTAGTGTTTTCCCGATTGTTGCCGCTTTCATGTTTGCCCAGCAACCCGTTTCCGGTTTCATACACCGGGCAAAACAGGAAGCGTCACGATATTATTCTCTCGCATTGCCCCTCAGTAGCTCCTATAGACCAATAGGAATGCATTACTCTCAGGCTCCTCGGGTTCTGACTACGACTTTCTCGGAGCTTCTCTCTTGGAATACTATGTCTACTCGGGTACAAGGAGATGATCACGATAATACGCAGTTATATTAGGTACAATTTGAGTCAAGTACCGAGGTGAACGAACTAGAAACGCGAAGTATGACTTAAGGAGGGGAGATGGATGATGCTATGACATAGTAGATATGGTAATTTATTGTATAGATTACCTCTGTATGGAACACATGATTACTTCGTATGGTCTAGAATATTCAATTAATCGCCATCATTTAATTCTCCCCTGGGTTGTACTTGAGATGTACATGGCTCAATCTACCAAATGCGGGCCACTCTGCGGTGGACGGATCGAGTATGGCGATATAAGTTGTGGCTCCTTCCGCCCTGAAAGGAGTCACCGGTACCTCAACACATGGGGGCCACGGGACCCTGCAAATTTTTCTTACTATTATTCATTATTCTCTGATTGAGGCTATGTTCATTGTTGGATTAGCTGTGCAAGCCTGTGCCCTTCACTGAAAAGAAAAGGATTAGAAGAGTCACATAATCTCACTGGATTAGAAATCCGCTTTGCCTCCACCGCGCCGTTTGTCCGACTTGAGAGACAGCAACCAACGAGAGAAGGCCGTACAGGCACCTGATAACCAATTCTAGCTGCAAGAGCGAATGTCACCGAACGGACAAGGTTCCTACATCATTTCACCTAATCAGCCCATCTCGGCATGTAAGGCTGAGCAATCAGATCTAGACAGAATCCAGACATCTGCGAGGCAACATCGAAACACGCGAGTGGTACAGCGGGATTTACGTTGTACGTAGGACGTGTAGGGCAGATGGTAGCACCGGGCAATTGGCAGCAATGGTTAAGAATAGGTACTTCAGGTTCTTCGGCATTCCAGCAACGAGGGCCCGAATTCAGCAAGATGGAATTATGGACTATGGTACAATGAAGAGGGTCGAAGAAGTGTGCTATGATCCATAACGGCCATCGAATACCACCATCATTGGTGGGGAATGCGATTGGATTCCTATGTTTTGAGGACATGAGGTATAATCGTCTACTCCTCCTTGACACCCCCGCGCCAGTTCTTCTCGGCCGCCTCAATGGAAGCCTTGTCGCTCTTAGGTCCACCCTGGGACATGAAGCCACCGCCGGTCTTGAAGGGACGGGCGAGGTCGCCAGTGGCAGGCTTGCCGAAGACGTGGATCTTGACCAGATTGGACTCGAGGGCACCCTTGAGGGGAATGATCGACTGGATAAGGAGGGGGTTGGTGTACTTCATGTACAAGTGCATCACACCCATCATACCAACACCCATCAGCTGGCTGCGGAGCAACTGGCGGAGTTGACCCTTGTCGTAGTCCATGTTGGTGGTTGTAACAGGCTTGGGCTCCTCGGTGCTGCCCATCGGGGCTGGCTCAACGTATTTGAGGGTCGTCATGTCTAGAGATATTCAGTTAGTACTGCATTCAGCGGGTACGAGGCAACAGGGGTTCGCCATACCCTTCTTTTGGTTGATCTTGAACTGTGTATACAGGTGAATAGCCAAGATGAGGATATTGGACACGATGTAGCAGCAGCGCACAAGCATCAGGACCTGAGGATCATCAAAAGGAACCTTCTTGGCCAGCTGCATCATCACCAAGATGATGGCGAGGTTGGTACTGTGCGACCATTGTTAGTCTCTGTGTAGAAAGAGAATCGTAGTAGGAATCATAGTAGGATTGCTCCTGATGCAAACTTACATTTGAGGGGACACCATCTTGCCTGATACTGTGCGATATATAGATGAATTGTCTTTGAGATTATCGCGCGAACAACGAACAAAACTTGTGAAAGGCGCGGGCCACCTGGCATTTCTGGAAGGTCAGGGAGCCGGAAAATCAGTTTGGCCGACACGCTATTCGTTCAAAATTCGGGCCAAGTAGATCACATGACCTTCTCCACTGCTGGCAATTCGTAGCTTTGATGGTCCAGCTTCGCAGCCGACCAGCTTATTTGCAAAAGAAGAGCAACCACCACTATGGTGGGCCTCTATGTCTTGTTGGAGATGCCCAATAGATTGGGCTATAGCAATTACAGCACTCTTATGGGTCAATACTACCCATACACAGTACATCCTGGAGCCTCGACGGCACTCGCATCCGGGATGAAGGCATGCTGGCTCCATGAGATTGAGTCCTCTCTGGAGGGAACTAACAAGCAGTCCAGCCCTATCTCTTGAAGTGAGGTCTACTGATTATGCATTATCCTACTAACCAAAGCCATTTTGATTGTATCTTTCATACGTTCCTACAGTTGTGAGGGCATCAGCCAACGTGTGAGCGATATTCCGCATTGGGACTAGCGTGGGATTGTCTTTTTGGCATGGTCGGCCTGGCACATTTCTGACTTCTCCATCCATCAACAACGCGCGTTTCTTCTACGTTTTGAATCGCCTCCACGTCCACACCAAGCCCATATCGTCTTGATCTTCGTTTCTATCTGCTAAACCTTTCTTTGCGACCGTATTCGCCTAACTAATTTACAATGCCTGGAGGAAAGGGAAAGTCGATCGGTGGAAAGGGCGGAAAGGGTGATGCGGCGGGCAAGGCCCAGAAGTCCCACAGTGCGAAGGCTGGTCTGCAGGTTAGTCACATCGCGACTTCTCTTATCGCTGGTGGCTTCGAAACAGTCGCGTCTGGGTGTGATCATGCGATGTATGCGATGATTTCGTCGATGGTGCCGTTTACCCCTCGAAGACGCGTCATATTTGTCCCTCCAATGAGGGTCATCTCGGCTTTCAAACTCGAACCACGCGGTCGCATACTCGCATGCGCTATTCCCAGGCGCGATTTCCATCCAGTCGCTACTTGTGCAAAAATGAGGCGATGGCTAACATACGTGCACTTTAGTTCCCCTGTGGTCGTGTCAAGCGTTTCTTGAAGAACAACACCCAGAATAAGATGCGTGTTGGCGCTAAAGGTATGCTACCCCTTCAAGTTTGTCTCCCGCCTATCCTGTCGCTAACCCCTCCCCTCTCTAGCTGCTGTCTATGTCACGGCTGTTCTCGAGTACCTGACTGCCGAAGTTCTCGAACTGGCTGGCAACGCCGCCAAGGACCTCAAGGTCAAGCGCATTACCCCCCGCCACCTTCAACTGGCTATTCGTGGTGATGAAGAGCTGGATACCCTTATCCGTGCCACCATCGCCTTTGGTGGTGTTCTTCCCCGCATCAACCGTGCGCTGCTCCTGAAGGTCGAGAACAAGAAGAAGGGCAACAAAGCCGATATCTAAATCAACAACCGAAAAGATGCGAAAAGATGGCCTGGTGCCGCGCGAGGTCGCGTTGAGATCTGAACGCCAGCAACCGACCCGCCCGCCCACTTCCAGCTCGATTGGCTTTGTTCTTCACGGCGCTCTACTTTGATGTATTTTTTATCTGATATTCCCCGGTCTCTTTTTTTCTTCTCTTTTTTTTATACGTCGTGTTTCATTTTATCTCAACTTCCGAGGGCGCTGTAATGGGAAAATGGGGATATCCTGGTAGTGGGAATTTTACTGATTCGATGTGCTTCACTCCTGCGAATAAATATAGTCACGGTGGCTTCCATTCACTTGTACTCCGTCCGTGTAGATTTTGGTTCTGTTCCCAACCCTGTAAGCAATGCTCATTTTGATACATTGTAGATTCATCTAGACTACGCAATACAAGGTTCCTGAATGAAGTCCGATTGTTTCACATTCCTCATGCAAGGAAGGAGCCAGAAATGCCTAAACATTCGATAACCTTAAGCGAGAAGGATGTGCAATGGCGTTGAGAAGAACCCGGTTTGTCGCGTTGGGAACTGTTAGGTTCCATCCTCTCCCCCTCTATTCCAATATGATGAATGTTATGGGGACCTAGGGGCCTTGCATGTACGGAGTAAAATAAGAACGTTGGGAACCACGGGGGATCGACAGGGACAGACATGCACGACTCCGACTCTCCGAGAACGAGGTAAACAAAACGCCGCGTCATATTCTTGGCATTCTACCTAAGGTTCTAGGTAGTCTGGAGTCCGGTCTACCTGAGTATTTACGGACGAAACAGGACATTCGATATCCTACTGGTAAATGACAAACAGTAGAAGGTACATTGATTGATTGATAGAATCTGAGTATAAAGGCAACAGGAAAAAGGGGGAAACAATTCCTAGATGGCGAGATGGCAGGATACCAAACATGAGAGATAGATCCCGTCCCGTAGCACTAGTAAGACGTGGGAACATATATCAACAGCAGTGAGATGAGAGTGCACAGGATGTATTTGCACAGCGGCAGATCCATAGAGTCGGCACATCGAAAAGGCAGCAAGCTATATAGCAGTATAGTTGTTGCGTTCTTTGTTTGATGGGGAGTTGTAGATTCACCCTGATCACCATTGATTCCGCCAGACGAACCATATCAAGTCAAAGAGGAAAGCAATCAAAGCACGCGGAAAAGAAGGCAGAAAGAGAAAAAGAGAACAGACATGTCACAACCACCGCACCCGGACAGACCGAACATGAATTTCCCCACAGGAAGATAGGAGAAATCGGCTTGTCGGGTGTAGGGCGGGCAAGAAACATTAAAAGCGGATGCGAGTCACCCCATGTACAAACTGAACAGACAAGAATATGCAAGATGCTGGTATTTGTCGTTTCTTCTGCCAATGGGCGAGAAGGTCTTTTGTGTCATTCTTCGTATGCGTCCCGTATTTCACCAGGAGGCATTCGGGGTCGTGGAATTCGTTCCGCCAGACACAGCATAATAGAAAGCCATGGTTTTGCATGCAAGGCGCCCGCAATATCAGAAAAAAGGGTTCAGTAAAAAATGTAGAAATGTGAACAAGATGAACGCGTCCAGAGGTTTGCTGGAAGAAAACTGTGGACAAGTCCAGGCAAACATCAAATAAAGCATTCATCCCAACCGCGTGTCTGTGGGCTGCCCCAAAGAAGAAACGTCTAAAACTTGACTAGATCAGCGAAAACAAAGCACTTTCTGGTTCTTTTTTTTTCTTTCTTGTTGTCATCTCGTCATCCCTCATCGAATCGTAAGCCGACAATTCGCGGAATAGGGCCTCGTAATACAAGTCGTATTCGTCTCGCGGCAAATCAGTCGGATGCTGGCAATAAAAAGGGGAGTCGCCATTTTCAATAAATTCGTCCAATGTGTTTTTGAGCTTTTTGGAGTCCTACTCCACAATGATTTCTACACCGGAGCTGGTGCGAAGTTCGTCACTCCCGCGGGGTTGGTGGCCGTTCTGGCGACGAAAGCCGGTACCCTTGTCAGGTGTCGGACCACGGGGTTGGCGCACAGGCATGCGCTCCTGCTGTCCATCATAGGCCATAGCCATGCTGCGGTTGCTACCGATAGCGCCAGCATTGGATTGTTGGTTATCCTGTTCCCAAGAGAACATGCCCCTCAGACGGCGAGGGCTGGAGTTGGGGCCACCAATTCCGGTGCCCAGAGACAGTCCACCGAGGCTATTGACCAACAGGTTGTCGTCACGTTGCATGCCCAGGTTGGAACCGGACTGGGCAGAGTTAAGAGTGGGGGTGTGGGAAGTAGCAGTTTGCGCATTCTCGTACTGGAGGCGGGCACCGTTGGACTGCAAGGCAGCGGGGAAGCTGGCGGAGGAAGGCACGGGCGAGGGCGTGTACGATCGCAGGTCGGCGAACGACTTGGCGGCGCGCAGATTCTGACCGTTGACGAAGTTACCGGGAGAGTCCATTACTCCCAAGAAGCCCGACGTTTGTCCACGCAAGGTGTTGAAGGAGCTAGGTCCGGCGTCTTGGCGAGCCTCACTGAAGTCGATGGTAGCCGCCCGGTTGAGCCCACGACGTCCCCCGTCAGACTGACCCGAAGGTGGGATCGAGGAGGTCGGAGGGCTAACGCCGGCACCGGCAGGGATCTTGAAGACCTGGACCTGGCGCTGTTCACCGCTGCCACGCGAAGCATGACCCAAGCCCATATTATGAGCCAGAGTGTGGACTGTGCGACGTTGAGAGGGGGTGAGATTGTGGGGGAAGATGAAGGAATCGCGGACGGTATCTTCCTTGAACAGAAGTAGCTCGGAGTAGTAAGAAAGGGTCTGGGTGTCGTTCAGGTCCACTTCTGTACACAAATTTCGGTTAGCCACGCGAGGTCGAATTTCCAATATGTTCGAAGAAACGTGTAACCTACCGATCTTCTGGCCGCGCTGAGACACAGGCGACGGGGAGGTTGCCGGGATGTGCGAGGCGAGGGAAGACATAGAGCTTTGAGTCTGGAGTGCAGGACCTCCACCCATCGGGCGGTGCTGTTCCTCCAACTGACCACGACGTTCTCGCTTCTCGCGCTCGATCCGTTCTCGCTCCTGCAATGGCAGCATCTTCTTGTACTCGACTCGCAATTTCCGACCCTGCAACTCAAAGTGGTTGAGAACTTCAATCACGGTCGCCGTTTCCTCGGCGGACGTGAAGTTGGCGAAGGCCAGACCACGGAACACACCGTTGTCGAAGTGGTAGTTGAAAGCATAGGGCAGGGGGAGGTTGAGTTCCGTCATCAACTGCACCAGCTGCTCCTTCTTGACGGCGAACGGAATATTTTTGATGACAATCGCGGTTGGGATCAATTCGTCGTCGTCGGCGGATGAGGCGGATGCTTCCGGGCGCATGGCACTGCTCTGAATAGGGCCAGGACCCAGGTTCGAAAATGCTTGGGGCATATTCGGTTGCTGATCCAACCAGGTCTTCGTGACGAGACTGTCAGTGAACTCCTCGGGATGATAGGGGACCCGGTTGGGGTTAAAGAAAAGACAAAACATACTGTGGGGAGTCCGGCACGTCCACGGGCGTTGGGCTTTAAACTGGCCGAAGCTGAACGAATTCCACCGAGGGTTTGGGCGTTGGCGAATCCATTAGGGTTCCAAGTCTGCGAGCCAGAGAGGTCATATCCGTAGGAGTTGTTCTGCAGCGATGGGTTCAGGCGTTCGAGGCGACTGGACTCGTACCGCATCTGATCCTGTTCATACATATTGGTGGGCATGGGGCCGTAAGCATCGAATTGTCGAGACGGCTGACGGTGTAGAGGTTGCTGGTGTCGCTGAGAGCCAGGGGAACGCGCAGAATGATCGTGATACATGTCTTGTTGATAACTCATTCCGTCCGAGGAATGTGAAAATTCCACCAAACAAATTCCAGGTTACGAAAGATGAACAGACTACTCCACCATGAGAGCGAAATTTGTTGGTTGCACACACAAGGGACCGTCGAGGGGACGGGATTGTGCGGATGGGAGGGGGAGAGAAAAGGGAAAGCCGATCGGAGGGAGAAATTCGGGCGAAATGGAAATGGACCAAAAAAAAGAGAAAGAGAACAGGCAGAAAAAAAAAGGAAAGGGAAGAAAGAGAAAATCGAAGATCAACAAAACTTCGATGTAAATTGAACGTCTTCAATTCATCCAAGAGAGAAGAAGAAGAGAAGAAGTTTGGATTTGGATTTCTTCTTTTTTCTTTTCTTTTTCTTTCTTTTTTCGAACGTTCGCCTTCTTTCGTTTTCCTCGTCTTTTGCCCCGGGTATTTGGTCGCTTCTGCCCGTTCCCCTCTCAAAGGAACTTGTCAAGATCAAGAGAGATTTATATAAGTCGAGGTATCAAACGATGTCAAGATCCAAGGAGCAGAGAGATGGATAAATGAGAGAAATGGGAGCTGGTGAGGAAGCGGTCCACAAAATTCGCCAAGAACGGAGGAGTAAGGAGGTGATAAGAGAAGAGATGGGATGATGAAGATGAGAGGACTGAAATATGATCACGACTCAAGAGTCCTCAGGCAGAAAGCAGGTGATCAGGATAAGACAGGAACAGATGAAGTTATACAGTTGGAGAGTTCAAAGTCAATCATCCCAAAAGAAATAAGCCCCGTACTTATATTGTTTCGATTTTGAGATCGACTCTCGCCCCTGGGCTCTTTGGTGGACTCCGCCATACCAATGAGATTACATTATTTCTTGACCTGCAGCTCTGATACACTTGACTATGATTTCTCCAAGTACAGACATGGAGTCAGTTGGTTCTTCATCCTCATAAGTCGACTTCTACTACATTCTCCTGTGTACATCCCATATTTTAACTCTTGGGTGTCACCCGCTGCTCAACCTTGGAACTGCTTCTCCCCGCTAACTGACATAAGATACACTTCGTATGATAAACATCCGACCATCCCCTATTATTCTCTTCTCTTTCTCTTTTCTCCTTCTCTGTATTGAAGATCCACCAACCCCTATTTGATTTGACAGATTCCTTCCCTCTTTTCCCAAGACGCCATGTCTCGGTAGGCCCATCACTAGACAAGTTAGGGGTCCCCGCCACGGTGGGCTTGGAAAGTGATAATGTACGAGAATAGAGCAAAATAAGAGCAACATGGTCTTTCTCAATATCATTTACGGAGTACGGAGTATGGATTCACTATTCACCTACTCCGTGCATAGCTCCTCGATGTTGCGCATGAGGATGACATAGTACGGCCCATCACGTTGGGGTTCGCCTGCTAACTCGTGCTTTCCCAAGGGGGCGCATTTCTTACCTTGACAGTGGCACACTAACTGGTATAGTCATGTGAAATACGTTATCAGCATTGACTACTCCATTAATTTACTATTTTATGGTCTGATTTCCGATTCAAATTCTTCAGGGGTATCTTGCTTTGTATGGTCATTTTCTATGTCAATGTACGGAGCACGGAGAACTATTACGTGCTCCTCAATTTAGTCTCCCCCTATTCCATCTCGCCCCATCTTCCAACTCACCAACACCCGAGTACACGACTCGCTATTCGACAGACACAAGCCAGTGGGCTCTTTGAGTTGCAAGTTGCTTCTTCCCATGACTCCGCCTGAACGGATAAAGCCACAAGCTCCCACCTTATTCCAACGGGCGCCATGCACGACGGATTGACGGTACATGAAGCTATGCCGGCCCAGTCCCACTCCACGAAATTGGAACTTTCGTCCGTCTCCACGATCCGCGTCTTCCCCGATTCTAGCGCATGCGCCGAAGTTCCTGAGAGGCTCCTGTGTCCAGCTAGAACCCGCTAGACGCTGATTAGAACCTTTGGTGGCAGTGTCAGACCCCAGCCAAGTGGAGCACAGGAGCTCTGGCTCGTGGTCACGACAATTAACTTCGGGATTCGGTATTGTGCTGGGTTCAGAGCGACGCTAAAAGAGACTACGGAACTCTCAGCCTGCTCTAGTCCGGGATATCCGGATAGCTGGTCTCGAATTCATGGGGATCGCCGGATCGGTGATATCTCGCAGAAGAGCGAGTCCTGCTCCCTATGTCATCTGACTTGTGTAACTCGGCGACAAGAGCTTACCTCAAAAGGTATGTCGCCACATGATGATTGGAATGGAGCAACCATCTCCACATGCATCATTCACAAGACGGTAGTGGGCGGATCTACAATGGGTCGGGTCGGGTCGCAAAAAGGGCATGGATGACCTTTCAGGGGAAAACCTGGAAACGATCCATTTGGTCCCGTCTGGTGACTAGATAAGACAAACTACGCAGTATATTTCATGGATATTTCGATGTTGCTTCCTCAGACCCACCTATGGCCGTCTAATTGACCTCGAGCAGACTAATATCCCGGTCATACTCAAAAAGTTGGGACATACGCGGTATCGATTGAACATCCGATGACATGGAAGAAGGATTGAATCAATCTTCTAGCTTGCGACGATATAGTTCATCAGCACTGCATCGGTAAAGTTCTCTTGAACTCGGCGGTTGTGAAAATGAAGTTCATGCAGCTCTTAGGTAGCTTCCAAGATCGGCTCCCGGGGATGGCACATTGGCACATTCACAACAGAATGTATTCGAGATTATATGCGCTCATCCATCACAGTGCTAGTTGGATTGTTCTGCAAAGAAAAATATTGCTTATTTCGAGATCGACTTCTCTCGAGGTAGACAAAAGTAAGTGACGACATGAAAAAGCGGTTGCATTCGCCGGATCGAGCGGATAGTGTTAGCACGAGTCATCCCTCGTAACGGAAGATTACGCAGGATCTGTAGGCATACATGCTTCTCTTAGCTCTATCTACTAATCCCGTATCCAGTTCAGGGAAAATAAAATTTATTCCCTTGTGGGCTCGTCGAGAGTCGCGACACACTCTTGCAGAAAGCACGCAGCCAAGCTACGGACCAAGGCGGATAGTGGGATCAAGCGCTACCATTTGACTCTTTTGACGTGTCCACCACTCAACCGCTCGTCAATAATTCAATGCGATGGGCAATGCGGACTTTATCACGGGCGATCGCTACTGTGCTACTTGTGGCCTTGTTTACGTGGAAGATCTACTTCGATCTCATTTCGCAATGGCACGTTATAGATGATCTAGAGAACCCCGGAGAAGGTCTCCATGTCCTGAATGGCGATGTGAATATCGAGCTGGTCTCGCGGCCAATTGCCACACCCACGACCCGGAAGAGATGGCTGCCCACTATTCGACCCGCCTCTCGTCTAGTGATGGACGAATCTGAACCCAAGCGCATCCCAGTCGATGTCCCTGTCGCTGACTGGGACACGCAAGATGCGTTCTTAGCGATTATGAGACAGCAGATGTTATCCGATCTACAGATCAGTCCGGCAGTACAAGAAGTGCAAAAAATAGCACCTTCATCGACTGCACCTCCTCGGCCGAAAGTCACTCCAAAGTCGGACCGGGTCATTGTTCTGGGAAGAATGTCGTATGAGGACACCGACTGGCTTGAGGAGCAGCTGCCAGAGTAAGTACTCATGTGTAAATTGCCGGTCCATGGCCAAGTGACTCGATACTGACCCAGAGTCGACTAGATGGCAACACGCAGTCTATATTATGGATGACCCTGAGGCATCCCTCTCAGTCGAGCAGAATAAAGGCAAAGAAAGCAATGCCTATCTGCAATACATTCTTGACAACTATCACAAGTTGCCCGACTACATGGTCTTTCTCCATGCTCATCAATATAGCCATCACGTCGAGTTCTGGGAGCAGGACAATGTATTGACAGTCAAAAGACTGCAACTCGACCATCTCCGCCAAGTCGGATATCTCAACCTACGCTGTGAATGGACTCCTGGGTGCCCCGATGAAGTTCAGCCGTTCCGGCAAACAGCTGGTCGCACCACAGAGCTTGCCTTTGCGGGTGCTTGGCTCCGTATATTCAACAATACGGATGTTCCCGAGGTTGTTGCTACGCCTTGTTGTGCTCAGTTTGCTGTGACCAGAGAGCAGGTTCTCCAGCGGCCGCGAAGTGACTACGAGTCGTATCATCGTTGGCTTATGACGACTGAATTGGATGATGAGACCAGTGGTCGTGTTTTTGAGTATTTATGGCACATCATTTTCGGCCAGGATTCTGTGTTGTGAGTATTTTCCAGCGAAGGAGAACTATTGCATCAGTGCTAATCATCGTGTGTATACAGTTGTCCTTCAAAAGCGCAGTGCTATAAGGACGTATACGATATGGACTATGAAGATCCAGTGGAAAGTCTCTTTGGTGAAGATCCCTGGGAATGGATGAGTGAGATACCCTCTGATGTACTTCAGTAACCTATATACGGCCATGTGATGGTACAGTCTCTTCATGAGCAGACTTTGCTCTGAGTTATACACAAGCTTCAATTCGTCTTTACACAGTACTCGGCATGAGTAGCGACTACTCCGTACTAAGTCTACTAAACAGCATAACAAGAGGAGCCTAGGCTCAATCTCTCTCCGTGAAACATAAAATAGGTCATTGCATGTATCCAGGTACGCAGGACTACCTACTCGTAGGTGAACTTAGTTGATCAAACTGGCCTAAAGAACGACCAGAAGTATATCCGTAAAACCAAATGTGCACATCTTTCTTCATTCAAAACTCATTCATACCAACCGAAGACATGGCGGACGATTCTCACAGCCAAGCAAGAGCCATTAGCCCCATGATACCGGCCATGGAAGCCGCACCTGGAAGCGGGGTCCCGGCTGCAGCATCCGGGGTAGGGCTGGGAGAGGAGGCAGAGCCCGGCGAGGTGCTAGCAGGATCAGAGGACGCCGGTGTAACAGAACTCGAGTCCTGTCCGTTGGGGCTGGAAGAATCTGTCGCAGAGGCCGTATTCGATGTAGCGGCGCCGAAGGCATCCGTAGTGGTGGCTTCAGTCGAAGCAGCGGTGGCGGTCGAGGTGCCAACCGAGCCAACTAGAGTCGTGACAGTGCCTGAGACGTAGGTTGTTGTAGTGAACCCGCACGAGCGGACGAGATCAAGAGCCTCTGGTTACCATATTAGTTCCCTCGCCGTCAAAGAACCAGTCATATCTCGCATTATACGTACCGTTATCATCGTCATCATCATCAGTGTCGTCATCGTCATCATCGTCGTGGTCGTGGTCGTGGTCCCACTCGCGATCTTGGTCTGTGTGGGTGCCGTTTCGCCTATCGGCCTGATGCTGAGTGATGCAGGCGGAGCAGATTGGGATCTGTGTTTTCGCTTGATCCCAATCGCAAATGCACTGGATCTCGGCAGAATCCCTCTCGTGCCTGTCATCGCAACTATTGGCAGTTCGGACGACGGAGCTGCAGACATCCCAGCAACTGTTGGGGACATCGTCGTGGTCTAATTTGGATGCGAGAGCAACGCTGCTGGCTAGGAGAAGGCCACATAGAGGGAGGAGCTGCTTAGTATGCATGATTGATGGCTTTGGAAGATGGCTGATAGATGTTGAGAGGTAACAATGTTCTTGACTAGGTTCTGATGGAAATAGAGCGGGTTCATGGCATATATTTATACGCCACCCTTGAAGTCTATTTATATTGACTTCTCTTGGCGAATTCCTTGATCATCCTCTCCAAGATACAACGTGCAAGCCCGAGGCTTCGCCTCAAAATTTGACGTTGCGGGAAGTATGTCCTGGGATAATTGTCAAGAACGAAGGATTGACGGGACGATCCTCCGCCGATCAGCGGAAGGGCACCAATGCCGACTGTGCAAAAGCAGCTGCCTGGTTTAATTTGAGATCTGCCAAGAGTGAGCAGAAGTCGATCGGGTTGAATTGGCGGGGGTCTTGGCAAGGACATTTGTGCCTCTTGTCCAAGTCTAAGCCACACTGTGGGGGCCAATCGGCGGATATTTTTCCAAGAAGTATGTTGCGGCCTTGAGGCATGATTTGACTCTTCGTGAATCACTGTGGAGACTCAGTATGTACTATGTTAATCAGTCGCGGGGGTACGCGGGGAAAATGTACTGTGTACAACCACAGTCCCCAAGGTTCTCTGTCGCCGTATGCCCGGACCCTGCCGATCCACGACTCCACTACTATATCTATACCTACCCGAGGACTCGAGAACGGGAAGTATATAACAAAGCAACTTGAGCTGGCTGGATCTCGCATTCCAGTTCTTCCTTGCTTGTATCTACATTGGGCCTACACTGTACCGCGTAGTTATAAGATGAGATGGTAAGAACCATTGGACGTGTCACGACTCACGTTAGAAGGTTGTTGTGGAATCAAATGGCCGACTTGAGGTACGTCAGCTGAATGTACAACATACTCCCTAATTAGCTTGCTGGGCGGGCGGACGATCTCTAGGCTTCAGGATTCTTGCATGCTCATAGATATCAATGCATTATGCTGGTCGCCAATGCATACCCCGGGATACCCGGTACCTACATGGTGGCTTTTCTTGTCCGTCGAGTGCTCAGCCCCTCGCCGTCTGATTCGAATTGAGCATGCCTTTGAGCTTACCGTTCAGGAAATTGGAGTTCGAGGTAATCTCAGGGGTCAAGCAGAATGTACTTCATACATTACCGCGCCGCTGACGGTAGGTTATGTGCTCGTCGCAAACCGAAGTAGTAGAGCGCCTCTCCCGGCGAGTGGAGTATCTGTAACTAGTATCTGTAAGAGTGTAACTCTTCCCAATAATCAAACAGGTTGGTGTAATCCATACCAATGTTGATGGTACCCGAGTCATGTTTGACTGACTGGAAGTTGTAGTCAATTTCGATGTTGTAGACGGGGTTAAAAAGCTGCGGGCTGTCACTCGGCCTAGAAGGAAACACCGAAACGTAATGCCGAGTCTGAAGCGTGATGCCCTCCATTAGTTCTTCACCTCTCGAAATGGCCAGTTGATGTCAACTAACTCCATTCCCGACATGTGGAGGTAGATAGGGCCCAGGGGTGATGACAGCCCGAGGGCAGGTTGGGAGACTACTATCCCTTAGAAAATGTCGTCGGTTGGTAGACACTTCGAGCCGGCATCGGAATTCGAAACCCAAATGGAGATACGTACCATTACCACTACAGGTAAGGGAAACTGGACATAGAAAGTTGCTAAAAACATCGAACCAGCGAATACATTAACTCGGCCGTATCATAGCTAGCTACTATTGTCGGAAAGTGATATGTTGCACATGTTCGAGGGGCCACTCCCAGGTCTCTTTCAGAAAGGCGTGTAATAAACACTTAGATAAGGCTTGGAATTGCGATATGAGAAAGAGATCCCTGAGTGGACGTAATTGGTCTTCGAAAGGTCAAGTTCGGGACTGCCAATATTTGTAAGCGCTTCCAGGTCATTGCAATATGCGTCATGGCTGCGAGTGACTTACTAGTATGATATCACTTTGTCCTTGTAAGTTTTGGCGAGATCTGTCCAGCCGATTATCTCATAAAAGGCGACTAGTGCATCCATCACCACAGAATCGCTGATACCAAAGGTCAAAAAGTAGATCTGAGGATCTGGAAATCTCTTGTTTGGTGATAGCGTCCAGTTAGCCATCATGGTGGCTCGGTACTCATGGCTCGGAGGTTCCCCGAAGGCCAATTTTGGCCAGACGTTGTCACGGACACCTTCAGGGATTTCAAGGAGATCCCAGAGCTTTCTGAGTAGAATCAGACCCTCGCCACACTGAGGATCATCCTGCCGATGCCCACCAAGAGTCCAGAGACCCGCCACACGATCCCATGTTACAGTCTGGTCGGTGATGTAGAGTTTCACCCGACTCTTCTCGGAGTCGCAAAGGTCGCAGCCGAGAAGCACTGGAGTAACAGTACTATCGGCAGGAATTCCATCCTCGCCCAGAGCGAGAAAATCACGAAGGTGTTGCACCGGTTCTTTCAAACCCGAGAGACCAAGCTTCTCCATGGAGTCAAAGAATAGCTTTCCCGGTGAGTGGCCCGTAGCCAGCGCCTTCATGTGCGGGAAGAAGTATGCCTTGGCGTTGATGCCGGAGTTCTGTAGCTCCACAGCCAGGGCATACTGGCCTCGGCCAGCTCTTGGTAAAGGACTCTTGTCTTGAAGGATTCGACTTTCTTCATCTGGGGTCACAGCAAGCTCGCGTTGAAAGTGCTTGAACCGCTCCAGATCAAAAGTTTTTTCCAGAGAGGCAAGCTGGGATAGACATTCTTCAGTCGCTCGTTGATTGAATGTATCGCCGCCGGTTTGTGTCAAATGTGAGACTGGTTCAAAGCCAATCCTGACGATGTTATGTAGGAGGTTCCAGCTTAACTCATATGGAACACCATAGGTGGTCACTTGGCTCCAATAACGCCGATCGTCTTGTCCTGGGGTTGGAAAGACACCGAGAGTTGGGACGATACGTTGCTGCAGCAGATACAGGTAGGTAAACTGGTCGTTCTCTTGATATTGAGCATCGCGCAAAAGTTTCAGCAACTTGGGGCCAGTTTGATTCCACCAGCGCCGCTGGTCATCACTGGAGAACAATGAAAATTTGTCCAGGAGCTCGAAGGCATCTTGTCTGTGGACAACAATTCCATTTGAAACAGTCATTGCGCGATAACGATAAAAATTGAAGCGATAGCAGTCGATAAATAGATCAGATTAAGTTTGGTACACAGTACAGAGAGGATATGACACTTTATATGAGAGTCTAGTAGGATGTCTGTGTAGACCTGTAGTAACCGCGTTGGGAAAACAATGAAGTTTGACCAATCTTTGAAAAAGTACCTCACATGGCCTAGGCGGCCGCCGTGGGGCAGGATGCATCATGCAATTGACCACGCTGCTTGTGATGAGATGAGATGATGTAGCAATAACGCCGTGTCTATCTTGGCAGACGAGCTGCAAAGATCTTGCTTAAAAAAAGAAAAACGAACACGGAGTACATACATATTGAAATAAGCAAAAAGACTGATGCCATCAGCTCTTGTGGGGATCTAAGTTTCAAAACTTTTGCATTGCATAAGATAAAGCCATTGAATTTGGTAATATCCATGCATGCAAAATGCCAAAATGATACAGACATGCAAAGTCCACCCAACTTCGCTGCATGAAGATCACGCAGATTCGAGCTACTTAGTACTACTGCGTAGGCTAGGTTCGTCTTTTCACAATCGGAAAGGTATTTTCAAAAGTGGACCCAGCCCAGATCGACCGTGATTATTGTTGAAAATACGGGCTAGTATGCGACGTATCTTTCAAAACACAACCCACGTACAGATACTTACCTTACCCCTGGTGGAACACGTCAGAGGGGGCAGCTAAAACTAAGCGTAAGTACAATTAGTAAACATCGTGGTGAATGAGGGAAAGGCTGGCTGAGCTGTTCCTGGGGCTTCCATTGCAACCAAGGACTCTTACCATACTGGAACCCAAACGGACCCAAATATTACGTACAAACGCACTACTACTAGGTACTGATTTTGAAAGCTCCAAATATTGCCTCTCACATGGGCAACATCGATGGATGAATACCTTAGGTACCTAAAGAATCCTTTCCATAACATACAGTACAGGGTTTAACCAGGTATGGTATGTTATGGGTCTCGAAAATTGGGAAGTGATTTTGTGATGAAAGGAAATTCATCCGGATGCACCCTATCCCTTGCCTGTGCAGACAAGACTCTTAAAATGGCATCACTATAAATCATGGGAGAACTTGCCCGGGAATTGTCTTTCCCAAGTTTTCTAAGGAACAACATTAGGTGGCGATGGACACCTTCAACGCAATTCACCCGGCTTACCCCCAATTGATCTATGCCAGCTTAGCTTTCATCCTGGGTGTCCTCATTTTCTTCTCGTTTCACAAAAATGACTTTATATGCATTAATAAACATCCATGGGACATATTTCACAGCAAGGCCAAGAAAAAATTTCAATACCATGCATTTTCTCTTCTGAAAGAAGGGCTTGAGAAGGTAAGTTGACAGATATTTGCCAGTCCATGCAAGAGACTGACAGGCTCAGGGCCGTTCGGCTTTCCAGCTGGTGACGGATATGGGAACTTATTTGATTCTCACGGACGAGTACTCGGAGGAAATCAAAAACGATGACAGACTTAGTGCCTTTGACGCTGTCGACGATGTATGTTGGACTTTTACGAGGGGACGTCTCACTAGACTGTCCGATTCTAATTTTGCCAGGTCTTGCTCGTTGATATACCCGGATTCGAGACTATGTTTCAAGGATCGCTACACAACCATGTATCTCCCATCGCGATTCGCGCTATGAACAGAGAGCTTGGTGATTTCTCAACCTCCTTTTATATGGTAGTATTCTCTCTAATCTTTGCGTACAGTGAAATTGACCTCCGCCCTTTCAGAGGAAACCGTACACTGCCTGCAGAAGGCCAGAGCCGAGAAGAATGGTACGTTCGAGACTATTCTTAGTTCTACCTCCAACCGAGCAACTTGACCATCTAACGTGACTCAACTAGGTTGGCATGAGGTCTTAATCCACGACTTGGTGCTGGATTCAGTGGCCCACATGACGACAAGGGCATTCCTTGGGTCAGAGCTTTGTCGTAACTCTGAATGGCTTGAGATTGCTAAGAGTTTTACCATGAACCGTTTTATTGCCGTGGCTGCTATCCACTCTTGGCCAAAATTCCTTCGTCCCCTTGTTCACTGGTTCCTACCCCCTTGCAAAGTTGTTCGCCGCCAAATTGCGCGCGCAAGGAACATCCTGGAGCCATTCCTCGAGCGTGAAAGACGCGCCAGCCATGATGACCAGTCAAGTAAAAAGGAGTTCTCGAATTTGATGTTTATTGATCAATATGCAAAAGGGACGCGCTATGACGCTACAATGTGTCAGATGCGCCTGATCGCAGTTGCTTTCCAGACTACTACCGATATGATCGAAAAGGTACTGGCGAGGATTTGCAAGCACCCAGAGCTCATTCAGCCGTTGCGTGATGAAGTGATCTCGGTGTTTGGAGAACATGGCCTGAGTTCCAAGTCTTTGCCAAAGCTTACCTTGATGGAGAGTGTAATGAAAGAAAGCCAGCGGCTTGAGCCTGCAGTTATAAGTGAGTCATAACGCACAGATTGAGACCTTTCTTTACAAACTTTCCTAACCTGGAACGTTATTAGTATCCATGTTCCGGGTGGCCAGAGAGAAAGTGACATTGAAAGATGGCACGGTTGTTCCAAAAGGAACAAGTCTTGCGTTTGCGAACAACCTACGCTCTGACCCAGAGATGTATCCCAATCCTGAGAAATTTGATGGCTATCGGTTTCAAAGAATGAGAGAAGATCCGAAAACAAGTGCCCTTGCGTCATTTACAAAGACAACGATGAGCCATCTAGCCTTTGGCCATGGTAAAAGCTCGTGCCCAGGCCGCTTTCTTGCCTGCGATGAAGCAAAACTGATCCTCTCCCATCTTCTTCTCAATTTTGATATCAAGGTGGTAGAGGGACAACCTCCGGAACTACAGGTACAGGGTATGTTCATTCAATTGGATCCAGAGGCGAAAATGTTGATCAAACATCGGGAAAGTGAACTGTCTCTCCAAGAATGAACTACATGGAATTAGGACTGAATGTTGGTTGCGTCAAATACAAATATACAATGACACCATGGATATTCAGTGGATGTGTTCTTCCATTGATTGCCCGTCTGGTGCACCTACAGTTTAAATACTCACCGAAACATGGATTATACTCCGAATATCCATAAGATAAGAGTGAGAATATACAAAAATGACCTACTAGTGAATTGACAGGTATTAGTTAGTGAGTTTGACAGTTTGACAGCTTGACGATGCGCATGAAGGACCTCTTGAGCATTGACATAGAGAGCTCGAGAAAGGGCGTGTTGTCGATAACAGCGCTATGCACGCATGCAAGAGAGAGCGACCTGGTGAGCCAGAAGAAATCACACAACTACATTTAAGTAGAGCCTGCGCAAGTCATGATGAATTATCTGAGCAGTATGTACTGTATGTCCAAAAACTACCTGGTGTATCGTACCGATCTCAATACGTATACGTAATAGTATATGATGCTTTTGCAATGGCTTGTAAATTACAAAATTCATCAGCGCCAAGTCGGGCGGCAACGGGCCGTCGGGCCGCCCCGATCTACCCGAATCCAAAACGAATGCCATGGTGTGAAGTAGGGTAACCGAGGGTGCATGATGCATGTAAGGTATGGCGCTAGTGCACGATTTCAATAGTCTATTTCAGAACCTGTTCAGATATCTCAGATCGGCACAAGCATTCTTCAGCTAGCCACTACTACTACACTGCAGCCGTTGCAACTTGCAAGGCCTTGGACGGCCCACTTTGCTGCATAATGGCAGAACTGGATTTTGGGACCAACGAGCGTATATTGTCGGGGTCCCAAAGAGCGACCTGGGGACTGTATGAATGGCCCGCGGAGAGATAAGTTTCTTCTCTTTCGATTGGATTCAATTAACATTTTGTTTTTCGTAAATTTTATTTCCTATTTTCTTGTTCTTCTTTCTAGGACATGAATGAAAATGAAACACTAACATGCGTGAGTGATGGGTATGCATGACGTACGAGTACAATATGTACGGAGCTCTATCCTGGCTGCAGGACAGCCCAGGTGGGCATTGTATATCAGTTCTAAGAGACATATTGTCACGAGGTACCGCCCGTATGGCTATTGCTATGGCTCGTGACACATATTATACAGAGATACATGCATATGTACTGCAGTGCTGGAGAATAATAGGTATCCATGGGATGTAGAATATTGAGCGATCACCGCTAGGTTGTGGCTTGCTGATGTCTCGCCTGGAAGAATCTAGGCGATAAATGCAACGCAACATGCGTGGATAAAGTGTACTTATTGGGAAATAGGAAGGTAACTGTCCAGTATCAGCTACAGTCAGCTGCAGTGAGCTGAAAAGGCTGGAAATGACAGTCATTGCTTAGAACGGGTGGTTAACTGAGAGTCGGTGCTCCGAAAGGTGGCAAAATTGGACTGACTGGGAAGAAGGTGCATCGGGGGGCGACGACAGAGTAGTTCCAAATTACACTGAGCTGCGAGAATCAAACCTATAGTGGGATAGACTCGAAGGTCAGACAGTACAGGCCTTCGGCGAATCCTTTTCTGCTCAATCATACCAAGAGATTTGGCAAGCCGATACTATAGGATCTCAGGACTCCGCTTGCAATCATAACATAGGCAAATCTGAGACTGAAATGACTCGGGTGTTTCTAGCTCATGTATCATCGTAGTTTAGAAACTTGGTATAGTTATGTTGTGGAAGAACAAGCACACACATAGTCCTGATAGATCTACTGAGCGGGAATTCAGAATCAGAAATAATTCATTCTAGCTAGTATTCTCAGCCTTCAAGAAGGCTTACACAAGCGTCCTGGGCTACAGGGAATCAAGCCTCGAAAACCGAGGTACGATGAAACACACAGTGACTACTGGTTGGACTTGAGATCCAGCACGACTTCAAGCCGCTTGTCATCCACAAGATTGACTCCCACAATGTTGGGATCGGCAGGTTTCACAGTTCTCCAACCGAGCATCTTCTGGGCGAGAGGAGTCAGAGATTCGATCATCTCACGAGGCATGGTCCGGTATGTCTCGAATGGTGTGAGCTGCACACTGTTGAAGTATGCGAGAACAACCCGACGGGGAGGTTCGTCAGTCGTATTGTTTGCACCACCCGCATGGACCACACGCTGTCGCAAAATAAGGACGTCTCCAGGGTTCATGGTTGCCAACACGGCCTCATCCCTTGAAGGCTCACCGACTTCCTTCCACTTATGACTGCCGAGGATGACTTCCGTGGCGCCATTCTCTGCGGTGAAGGGCGTCAAGGGGAAGATCACACTAATCGAAATAGGGGGTGCTTCCAACGGCTGCCAGTGCATCAGAGGGTGGGTGGCATCGTCTCGGTGGAATCTCTGCGCGGGCATCCCCGAGGCGATTGCTCTGAGGAAGGCGGCACTCAGCCAGTAATCTCCGGTATCCTTGAAGTAGGCTTCGCAGACGGCATGCATAACCGGGTTGTTGAGGATGATCTTGCGGAAAGTCTCGCACTTTGATGGAACGTCTGGGACGTAGGTGAAGTGGGGAGGATATTTCTCGGCGAGAAGCCTCTCTCCCTTGGGAATAGGCTTTGCCAGTTCGACGTCAAGCTCGCTGTTGAAGCTTCGCATAACGTCAGGAGGAAAGAGTCCGTCCAGAATGAAGCCGCCATCCTCTTCGAGGAGTTTGCACATTTGGGCGATATCTGCGTCTGCAGATAGTCGCTGGATTTGGGGCTTTGGGGGAATGGTCATCGTGAAGAACGGCGAATGTCTGAGATTGTCAAGGTCTGTCAGATGAGCTCGGTGTGCTTGAACTTGACTTTGATCAAATGATGAGCGGCAGCACAAGTTGATTAATATAGGTAGGCTGCTGTGGCCGCCGAGGAATGGGTGGCCTTCTGTCCACCAATCAAGGGTTCGCCATGGTTGAGAGAATCTCGAGCCTTTGCATTAGGTAACATATAGCTACTAGAGGTACCTGGTTATCTGTATACAGTATGCATTGCATATGATGATGCTGTTTGAATACGGTTTTGCAAAACTTCTAATAATTTGAAAAGCATACGGAAGGTAACGTTTCGCAAATTGCAGATAATCTCACGTGCCTCGAGGCTCGGAGCACTTCCCACTGGTTAATAACTTAGGCTTAAATCGGGCATGGCTGTTGATTGGCTAATGGACCTCAATGGCCTTTCTTATTGGCTCATATGATGATCAACCAATCGGTTGGAAAGTTTTGAAAATTCGAATGTTTGACTCTTTTGCCTCCTGTTTTGGCAAATGCGGTGCGTTCAAAAAATTGTGACAAATAACCCATCCCTAATTGCATACAGCTGCCAGCAGCAGATACTGAGATACTCCGCACGGAGTACTCGTACAAAGTCATTGTATTATTTGTGGCTGTAGCTGGCACTCAATAGAAAGCGGGACTGATCTTCGATCGGAAAGGCCTGGTCCAACTCAACGATGATCTTTTCAGCCACCAAGAGCATCGACGGCATAACTTTAAGACATAAACTCCTGGATCCATGCATTGGCACTCCGAGGTACATATAGGTATTCTCGGGTCAGCTGCAGCCTGCAGTCGATGTCTGCAGCAGCCTGCAGTCGATGTCTGCAGCAGCCTTTTTGCCTGCACATCTAGATCCACCCGTCGTTCCACTGCAAATCTTGACCAAACCGAGCCATTATGCGCTGCAAGGTCGTGTAACTGAAGCAAGACTGCACAGCATCCGCCGCAGGGTCTCAATTAATTCCAGCTCTTTGGTGTACTTTAATGACGACGTAGATTTCGGTTCCTCCCTCCTCCGACATTTACGGCACAGCACCAATCATCAAAATTTGACCGACAAAGTGAATGATCTGTGGGAAGGACACATAACCATGGATCGGCTGCCGGTATCTCCTGCCGTTCTACTGCTAGCGGCCTCTATCTCAGTTCTGTGCTTTTGGTTCATACACACCTGGACAACCAGTCAACATCAACAGTGCCGTCCTCTGCCTCCGGGACCGAAAACACTACCCATCATTGGCAACCTGCACCAAGTGCCTCGAAAAGTGCCATGGAAAATATACAAACAATGGGCAGATACATACGGTCCGATCATGTCAATTGATCTTGCAGGGACGACAACCGTGGTATTCTCCTCTTGGGATGTTATCAAGACTCATGTCGAGCGGAGGAATACCATCTACAGCAGCCGACCCTCCGTCCCATTCTTCTTACGAGCCACCGGGGGCCTTAGTGCGTCAATCCTGCCATATGGAGCTGAATGGAAGCTGCAGCGGAACATTCGCAGCTCTGTCCTCAGGCCATCGATGACGATCAAGTACCGAGAAGTCCAGGACCTAGAAACAACGCAACTCATTCATGAGTTGTTGTCAACAAACAACTTTTCCTTATGTTTACGCCGGTGCATTGCAAGTGTATTTTTGACCGTGGCGTATGGGGAGCGATGCAAGGACAACGCAGGGCTGGGTGCAATTGACCAGCTCGAGGATCTCAACCGCGCCATTGCTACGCATGCTGAGGCTCTCTTTTCAGGCGCATCAGCTCTTGTATTTCAATTACTTCCATGTCGCGGACTGCTGGAAAGGCTCCCGGCTCGATGGAAGAAGGATGCCGATACACTGCACGACAAGTTGACGGTGGACCTAGTGGAGCGTGCAATGGCCGCGCTACACCGACCAGGTTGGAACTGGGTCAAAGAATTCCAGACAAGAGAGGGATTGAAGGGGGTGAAAGAGAGAGATGGGAGCTCTGAGTTCAAGCGGCTTGCTTATATGGTTGGGTCGCTGTACGAGGCATCCATGGCAGCTTCGCAGGCACTGCGAATCATTATCTCCGCTGGTATTCTATACCCCGAAGCCGTGGGTCAAATGAAGGAAGAGCTAGACTCTGTGGTCGGAAAAGATCGCCTCCCCAGTTTTGACGATGCCGCCCAATTGCCTTGGACGCAAGCATTTATCAAGGAGGCCATGCGTTGGCGCTCCCTGACTCCGATGGGATCACCGCGCGCTACAGCTGGCGAAGACGAGTGCAGAGGGTATCGCATTCCTAGTGGAGCCAATATCCTGGTGAACGTCTGGGCGATGAACCACGATGAGACGGTCTTTCCAGATCCCTTTGCATTCAAGCCCTCGAGATGGATCGAAAACCCAAATTTGCCACAAATGTTATATGGGATTGGGCAGCGAGCTTGTCCGGGGCGCCACATGGGCCAGGACTCCTTATTTTTAGCCACAGCTCGTCTGTTTTGGGCTTTCGACATGTCGCAGCCCCCCGATGCCGAGCAAATAGACGAGGGGCGATTCCTAGATAGTGGAACAACACTCGCGTCTTTTGTCCCAGACTTCGAGGTTCAGTTCACACCAAGGTCTAGAGAGCACCAGCATGTCATTGAGGAGATTTGGTCATTTATTTCCAGAGATAGTCCTTGTCTTTCAGAGAAAGTGGTGCCATCCGGACTGCTCAATTAGGTCGCTGACCCATCAGAGGGACTTTGGCTAGGTAGCGATTGAATTGATGAAACGTAATTACCAGCATGCAATATTAACCTACGACCACTCGTTCAATTGTTGGACATCTTGCGGATTCTCATGCTTCATTGGAGGAAGCCTTGACAGGTATCTCTTCAAATTTGAATTGCCCCTGGGAGTCCTTCTTAACTAGCAAAGAAAAGTGCATTTAACATAGCACCGAAAAGGAAACACTGAATGGAACCCAAATTCTTCAGTTAGGAACCCTTAGGTCCGCCATGGGATTGAAACTGTGGTTGTAGAGAGTCACATAGGCGCCGCCATTCTTATAGGAGAAGGAGACATATGCGCACAAGTGGGCTGCCTTGTCAAAGTCCTCACCGGGGCTGCCAAAGACGGTCATGTTAGAGAGTATCCTACCACAATTGGGCTTCGAGGACTTACTAATTAGCAAGGAAGTTCGACTTGTAATATGTCGCCATGTCTTCCCAGCCGACACGACGGTAGAACTTTGTCAGCCCGTCAAGTAGGTCGCGTGAGTTCATGCCGAAGACGCAAACGTACATTTGGGGCTCGGGAAATGGGGAGGAACTCCCGTCAAGATGGAAGTGAAACATCATTGGACACTCAAATCCAGCCGATGGCTTACCCAGCTCACAGAAGCCAAGCGGCATGGTATACCAACCCTCTCGCATGTTGATGTCGGACCAAAAGTGCTTGAGTATTTCCAGGCCGGCGAGTGCATCTGGGTCTGTTCGGAGTCCCCCGAATGTCCAAATATCCTCGACCATCTTGAGATCCACCTGTCGCTCGCTCGCGTAAATCTTCACGCGCGACCTGGCGGGCTCTACAAGGTCCGTGGCCAGGAAGTGAGGAAAGAAGGAGCATTTGTCGAAGACCTTATCCGCGTCCGTGATTCGGGAAGGCGTGTTTGCCATTACTGGTCCATGGCCCTGGCGACGCCGCTCCATGTACTGTTCAAGATTGGCTAGCTGGGTCTCGAACCGTGACTCTTGATCAACCTTACGAATTGCACCCACTAGGAGCTCTTCAGTGGATCGACCAGTGACGGCGGATTTTGGCTGCGGATAAAAATATGCCTTTGCCAGCACAGTTCCTGATTTTTTCAAATCCATCGCGGTGAGTATCTGAGACTTCCAGGGGCTCTTGAACATGTCCGGATTCAACTTGAGGATTGCTTCCTCTTCGCTTGTAATCACCAACTCTTCGTGAAAATCGTAAAAGCGCGTGAGATCAATTGTCGGTAGAAGGCGTGCGGCAGTCTCCAGATAGTTTTTCGGCGCATTTGTGTTGAAAGGGTCTCGCGCTGTGCCAGATTCCGAAGTAACGGGGTCCACGCCGATGCGAATCAAAGCCTGGGCCACGTTGTTGCTGAATTCAATAGGCAGACCCGTGAGTACCATTCCACTGCGCCATTGTGTCGCGATGACACCCGTTTCCTTGTCAAGCGTAGGATAGGGCCCAAGAGCTGGAAGTACCAGGTGACGATAAAGCGACAAATATTTGTATTGAACGTGAATATCGTAGTTGGAAGATATGAGGAGCTTTGAAAGAATGGGGGCAGTACTATGCCACCAAAGCTCCTCGTCTCGATCACGAAAGATGATAGTTTGACTGAGTGCCAGGTAGGGGATCGGCTCCGCGGGTGAGGGTTTCTGGTCGGGTGGTGCTGGGGGCATTATTGCGGGCTTGGGAACTGATCACTCCAAAGGAGTGCTTCACTGGCAATTTTCTTTTATTGAGACACTGGTCTCTCCTTTCGATGGGCGAACCGCTTGATGGATAAGTCAAACAATTTAGAAAGCTAGACCTCAAGGCCCTACTCAGTGATAAGTTCCCTCAGAATCCCAATCTATTACCCTCCTCTTCCACCTGTGGCGGTCAATTGACTGGAAACTAAGTGGGTACACGAGATACGCATGGCTTAGCACATAGACCGCTGGCTGTCATGATCCACTTTCTCCCTTCAGGCTTCAGCTCTCCGATACCAACCGGTGGATCTTGCATAGGTATTAGGGACTATCGAAGCCATGCATGGAGTGACGATATAGAAGATTAGCATTATCCATGTGCGAGACTGCGAGTACACCAGTTGACACTCCAGCAGCACGAATTTCAGCACCACTCTGCACTTTGATTTACCAGCAATGTACTGTGATTGTCACCTGCCATATTCGCCATATCGCGATCACTTATAATCAGCCAATTATGATGGTGTGGAGAGTGGGTATTTGTCAAGCATCAAATTTGGAAAATATTTGTCACTTTTCCAAGGTTTGTAATATTCAACCATTATCAATGATGCATCCACAACAATAATCGTATACTTGCCATATAGCTGCATGCTCAGGTGTGATTTGCCTTGCATGACAATGCGGCATATGGGCAGCTGAAAAAAAAGGCCGAAGATGAGACTCTGCCTTGGACTTTCACCCTGGCCTCCACTTGTCGCGTTTTCGTGCATGTGACTCGTGAGGAGTGATTGCAGCTCAATCACCATATGTCTCAGCAAGCCGTGAAATTAATGGCTGGTAATCCTGATATAAGCAAATAGGATCGAGGATAGGACCAAGCGGAACCAATGTTGGATTCGAGGGTCGATTGTTCCCGCAAAGAAAGAACCTACATGTTAGGTACCTACATGATGGGTTTTTGAATACCCCATACATGGACAGCCCGGGTACTACAGGTACGATGTTACGATATGTAATGTCCAAAATACAAAACTACATACAAAAACATAAAGCAAACCTAGTCGGGTAAGCTCTCAGCTGAGCGTGTCGAACGAGGGTCACTCCTTTATCTTCAACCGTGTCAAGAAAGAGGAATGAGAAGAATGATCGGTGTGCGTATGACATGGTATGTAAACACTGCCCGGATAGGTCTACCCAGGCTCACGGGTACTTGTGCAAGGCTACTTTATTCAAGGCCTTGTGATTTAGCCTAGCCTACTTTCGCTTCAGCTCTGAAATGGATAGTCGGATTATCTTGGTGGCGCTGCGTAAGATATCCCTAAAAAACAGCTAAATCTCCAAAAGGACACTGTAACTTCTTGACTATACGACCTTACTAACGACCAAAACAATGTAGCGGCTACTCGCAAATCCAACTCAGCATGCTAGCATGACTCCCAGGGGGAGTGTAGACCTTTTCAAATCGAAGGCGGTTATCGCAGCTCTCAACCAGCTGTCGCATCTGGACCAGGCTTCTCTCTTTGGCAGAGAATAATGTATACATTCCTATGTCACTCCGGCGTAGCTGCCTCTCACTCTGAGGAGAACCCTCATTTGGCTCTGGGAGGACAGCGTCCATTATGAGCAGTTTGGCATTAGGGCGTAAGGCTGGGCAAATCTGGGTGATGATTCGAGTGCAGTCGGCATCATTCCAGTCGTGAAGAATGAGACGCAGGAAATAGGCATCGGCGATACGGGGTTGTGGCGTGAAGAAGTCGTGCTCTTCAAAGGTGAGTTGCGGATGTTGTTCACGTAGGCGAGCCTTGCTAATTATCTCCGGGCGATCTTGAATGGTGATTTGAATGTGGCTAAAGGCTTTTGCAATGAAAGTGGATACATGGCCTTCTGACCCTCCGATCTGGAAGAAAATGATCAGTGTCAGTATACAAGGGGATTGGGCTGGTAATCCTCTCTGGCTGAGGTAAGAAGACTCAAAAGCAAGTGGCTGCTCAGTGGATTTTGACGTACATCGACCAATGATTGCACAGTATTCCAGTCATAGGCATCAGCAACATGGCGTACCATAGTGTCATTATGGACAGCCATTCCATCATGCCACCGAGTTCGGTTTACCTCGTCCTTCTCCAAGACCTCGAAGAAGGTCGGACCTTCACGAGCCCCGGATGTCCTAGCCATCAGGGCCAGTGGCCCTTTGCGCGGGAATTCACCAGTCGGATCCATCTTTATTGACTCGTACATGAATGAGCAGGGTCGAATGCCAAAGTCCGCCATGAACTTAGCCTGGCCTGCACTGTCCTTATCTAAGACAAAAATGGCAGACATGGGGGTGTGCTTGACAGCGCCAGTGTCATCTTCATCGAGGAAACCGTCCAATCTTGCGTAGCGGATCAGACGTTGGAGCAAATCTGGCTCTATGGGTGTTTCCAGCTTTCTGGCGAGCTCGCCATAAGTAATGGATCCGTCAGACGGGACATTATCTGGAACCTCAAGCCGGATCAAGGTCTGAATAGTGCCAACGTCCACTGCCTATAGGACTCGTTAAAGACAACGAAAACGATGTAGCAACGAAGGAAAATTACCGATTCTAGCAAGTTGAGCACTGCAGGCACAGGACCTCGAGCCGTTTGAAGAAGCCTATCAGCCATCGTGATAATTTCACCTCTGATTGCTAGCCCTTCAGGGCTTAGGAGATTGAGCTTTCCACTCTCTGGGTCGCATCCTGCCTTATCGAGCTCGTCCGCATAGATCTCAACACTCTGGCTGAGTCTACGAGAAAGTTCGCGGAGGATAGACATCGTTAAGATAATGGCTTGCTGTTCTTCTCGGTGGTTAAAGATAGTTCAAAGGAAGGCAAACCTGGAAGTCAGCTATGGCCGTTTGAAAGTAATTAAGCAACGAGGGAAACTTAGGTCGGTACCGTCGAGCAGGGGACGCTGCGCTCACTTCTAGGCCGCTGTTCTTGAGATTACGCGAGGCTGAGGTAAAAAGCAGCGAGTCGATTCTTGCTTCACACTGCGGTGCCAATATATGCAAGCGCCGAGGGCTAGGTTGTCCATAATCCCGCATGCATTATTGTATTGTGCTTTGTACTACCTAGAGCGAACTAGTAATATATTCTCCACCTTTCTCAATCTGCAGGACCCACCACCATAGACCCACTTGCCTGCAGCCTGGGCCCTGCAGCCATTATCCATTAATGGACGAATCGGATGTATCAGATCTACGCATTGCATAGCAGCCTTCCTCTAGCAAGGAAATGCTCGAGTATGGCTTACCAGCTCCGTTATGGCTCTACCTATACGGGTCTCTCCCTAGACTTGTGGGGACTATCTTCTTGTTCTTTCCTTGCGAACTCCGGTCACCCACCGCTGGTTGCTCATCATGACTTCGCAGAATCTGGGAGTTGGTGTTCTGTGTGGTATTCTGGTCCATGCTGGATACTTTCGTCGAAACGAGCATCATCTTTATCCGTGGCGCTATGTGAAGTTTCACGTCTACCTAATGGCGGTGATATTGCTTTCATACGCCAAAGGTTGGCCGCAAAATATACACCCGGTGAGCACGATATGTGAAGAGGTATGCCTGCTCATGTTGGCATATCTTGCTGGCCTTTTCAGCTCACTGCTCCTCTACCGGACACTGTTCCATCCCCTCCGTCACATTCCTGGTCCGCGCTTGGCTAGAATAAGCTCTTTTTGGTTATCCTTCCGTCTAAGACATGGACCATCTTTCCGCCTTCTTCATGAATTGCATGAGGAATATGGCCCTGTTCTCAGAGTCGGCCCGTCCGAAGTATCAATAGCCCACCCTGAAGCCGTTGGGGTCATCTATGGGCCGAACTCGCGCTGTTCAAAGAACGCCTTTTACGACAACGGCCACCCCATGATGTCACTACACTCTTATCGTGACCGAGCAGCTCATGATCAACGCCGCCGAGTCTGGAGCGCTGGCTTTGGAGACAGGGCTCTGCGCGGTTACGAGAAGCGCATCTGGGTCTACCGACAGAAGCTATTTGAACGACTCGAGGAACAGGCAGGGTCGAACTTGACGGTTAACATCAGCAAGTGGTTTAACTTCTACAGCTACGATAGCATGGGTGACCTCGCCTTTGCGCGCAGCTTTGATATGTTAGACACGAGTCAAAACCACTGGGCGATTGAAATGATGATGCATGGGATGACCGGGTATAGATATCTGTTTCCGAGCTGGTTCTTTCGACTCCTAGCTACCACGCCATCGATATCAAAGGATTGGCATAAGTTCATCCAATTTGCGACACACACGATGTTGCAGCGGCTGAGAGTGCGTTCCATAGCTCACGTTAAATATTCTCACCGGGCACTTTTTTAATTGACCTGCGCTATTATAGGAGCAAGTGAAGATCCCGGATATCTTCGCTGCCTTGGTTGCTCCCCTCAAAGGTCGAGACCCCACAGACGACGAACGAAACATGCTCATGGGTGATGCTATGCTCATAATTACAGCTGGAAGGTTAGGACCTCGGCAAGGCGTAGATTTATGAGAATATTGACTAATCTTATTTGTTTGAACTTACAATAAACAGCGATACCACGGCAACTAGCTTGACAAGTATCGTGTACGAACTCGCCCGGCATCCAGAGGAGGTCGAAAAGTTACGAGCCGAGCTGGCGCCAATTCAAGTTGGAGAGACTGGGGAGTACCAGCACGACGATATAGCGAGGCTGCCCCATCTCAACGGATTTATCAACGAGGCTTTCCGACTGCACCCACCGATCCCTGGTGTCATCCCACGAAAAACCCCACCAGAGGGAATCCATGTCAAAGATGTCCGCATTCCAGGAAATATGACCGTCTACAGTCCGCAATGGAGCATGGGTCGATGTATGTATCCAATTTCTGTTCGGACTTGTGAGACGTGATCTCTAACTCTTCTCATTACTGTAGCTGAAACCGCGTATGTCGATCCACTGTCTTTCAAACCGGATCGGTGGTACGAGAAGACCGATCTTATCAAAGACAAGTCTGCATTTGCCCCGTTCTCAGTCGGTAAGCACGAAGGCTTAACAATTTGGAGGTCAAATATACCGTGAATTAACTAGGGATTTGAACACTAGGCTCTTTTTCATGCATCGGAAAGCCGTTGGCCATGATGAACATTCGAACAACTGTGGCACGCCTGATAATGACCTTCGATGTGAGATTCCCACAAGGTGATGATGGGACCCGGTGGATGGCGGCAGCAGACGAGCACTTTTCCATGGGCATAGATCAGATGCCAGTTATATTAGAGAGATGCCAGTGAGGATGTATCTTCAATTTCCGATGGTGACTAGATGCACAATCAGTGCTCCATCCATGTTTGGCTTGTTGTCACGGGGGATTGTCACCAGAGTACTATTGTCGGCTTACATATTGTCAGAGGAACATATGACAATACGGACTATATACGGGGACAGAATAGAAATTACAAGTACATGCACTGGTGATAGTCTTACATCGGAAAAGGAGCAAGTGGGCGATGTGTGTAGAATGAGAGTGGCTAGCTGAAAAACCATCGGTATTATATTCTTGTAAGAATGTAATTTCACGTGAAATTTTCACTCTTGAAATCCCGTTCACTTCGCCAAGGGACTATGATTGGATATTTCAATTCGTCATTCAAAACATGAGTATGGCCACAAATACTCCGTAGATGTCTGCCAAAAACATTTTACAGAGAAGTACGGAATAAAAATACCTACCAGAGAATAGAATACTCAAAGTTACATTAAAATAGAGCCAGAGATTGTTCAATTCATGAATTGAGACATTTGTTAGAGATCCGCTAGGTACCTACGTCCATACCTCCCGTCATCGCCTTTCCTCGTGATAGATATTGAAGGGGGGAACGCCGAGAAGGCCGTATGCTCTAGGTAATGTATACGGGTCAACTCAGCAGTGGCACCTAGCGTAGGTAGCGTCAGATTAAAGGTCCAAAGGAAGAATATAGGTGGAACCCGAGAGATGTGTAGGAGTGTTATTCAGAGCTATCCTATCTGGCGGGGTTGTGTCCTAGGCTGAGTTAGAAAGCTGATATAATGTATGAGACGCCGGGCAGGGAGGGACAGGTGACCGGGAGAGTAACTGTAGGGGAGAGAGCCAATCTCCCCACTACAATAGGCATTGTAATCACGGAGTTCCGACCTGACAACTCCTTCAGGCTTCAAGTCACTACTACTAGGTATCGAGTATCCCCCTCCAGGGTCGTCTAAGACACAGAGGCTTTGGTTCAATCCACTGATCAATAGGTACGGACCCACTCTGCAGATGTGTATTTGATATATTGGAACCAATGCGTTACAGTCATTCTTGTAATTGCCCTGACCCTCTTGGCTTCCAAATTCAGGTATCTCCACTATCCGCTCGGTTCCCCGTGTTCCGGCCACGGGAGGAGCTGAGAACCTAGATTACGGCAAGGCCAGCCTTGTATCTAGGAAATATTTGTGGTCTGGCTTCATTGACTTGGTGGCTGAATGGCATCAGCTGAATCGCGTCATGCAGCTTTCAAATTATTGATATATGATGCACCCGGGAATGTATTATTGTTGCGTCCATAGTAATATCATGGAATCGGTGAGCCCCGGAATTGGGTTCATCGCTTTACAGCTGCAGTGAGATCTGGGTTCCACAGCAGGGCCATGAACCATGTGCAGCTAGGTGCTTTACACGGCGGCTGTGCTATGCAGTACCTTTGTCATTCAAGCAGTCGTAGATCAACTTCCGAAAGAATCCGAACAAGCTGTAAATCGGTGATCGCCATATCCGCTGTAAGGGAACGCCACATTGCCTCATGCTATGGAGATGTGACTTGCATTGAGGCATGCGATTTTCATCGGTGAGAGGGACCGGCCGATTGGATGCCCATAAGGTTTCAGGGCAAATCCATCTTACATGTATCTACAGAGAACAACAGAGACATAGCCATCTTCATTGTCGTGAATTACTTTCTAGCTGATTTGAGATCAGCCTCCAATTCTTCAGGATACCGCCACTATGACCCTAAAAGCAGCCGGACCGATAGGTGATGCCGAAGCTCTCCCCCGACAACCCTCAGATTGGACTGGCTTTATACCACCCGCTACACCAAAGTCCGATCCTGCTATGAGCCACATGGATTTGAGCGAACAAGACAAAGGGCAGATTGGCGAGTTCGGATTCTGGAATACCTGTGTACACCAAGTGATTCGTGAGCATTGTCTAAAATCCCCGGGCTCACCCGCCGTCCATGCGTGGGACGGGTCGTTCACTTATGCGGAGCTTGACATGTTGTCTGACAGCATTGCATCCGTTTTGAGCATCCTCGGGGTCAAACAAGAGACAATTGTACCGATATGTATGCAGAAATCTCGATGGACAACTGTTGCGATACTGGCTGTGCTCAAGAGTGGAGGAGCTTTCTCTCTTCTTGACCCTTCCTATCCTCGGTCAAGGCTAGAGAATATATGCAAAGAGCTGCAGGCGTCATTCATACTCACCAGCGAAGCCACAAGCGCAAATTGCTCACAAATCGCCTCCGCCATAGTTGTGGAACATCTTAACAGTGCGTTGGTGTTGAGCCCCCGTCAGGACCGGCAGGCACTATCTCGACCCGAAGACTCTGCGTATGTCGCGTTTACATCTGGATCAACAGGGAAGCCCAAGGGAATTGTCATAGAGCATCGATCATATTGCTCTGGCGCCCGTTGCCATCTGAAGGCGTTTGGCATAGATTCAACGTCGCGTGTACTTCAATTCGCCTCCTACGCGTTCGATGTCAGCATAATGGAAACACTTAGCACGCTTATGGCCGGAGCATGTCTGTGTGTCATGAGTGAAGCTCAGCGAAGTGACCCCAATTTATTCGTTGAATCGTACAAGAACTTTCGAATCTCCCACGCCTTCATGACCCCATCGTTCGCAAGGACTGTGCCATGGATGGACTGCTCCAGCCCCCCACCAACACTTATTGTCGGAGGTGAATCAATGCGTCCATCGGATGCCATGGCATATTCAGAACTTGGAATTCGTTGCATGAATGCATACGGCCCCGCAGAGTGTTCTGTCAATGTATCTGTGCAGCCCAATGTCAAAGATGGCGTCCATCCCTCAAATATCGGATTCACAACAGGAGCGACGGCGTGGATCGTCAACCAAGAGAACCCAGAGGAACTTGTACCTTTCGGTGCGGTGGGGGAATTGCTCGTGGAAGGACCAATCGTAGGTCGCGGATATCTCAACAACCCCACTGCCACCCGCTTGGCGTTCATTGAGCCACCTTCCTGGTTGCGCCAGCATCGCAAGGGCGCAAAACATCATCATCGAGTGTATCGAACGGGGGATCTGGCTTCCTACGACCCCGGAACTGGTGCCCTTCTCTTACATGGCCGCAAAGATGCTCAAGTCAAAATTCGCGGCCAACGGGTCGAGCTTCATGAAATTGAGCACCACCTCCAACAAACCTTCCCGAGCCGTGCTATTGAGGTGATTGTCGAAAAAGTTATCTTTGTTGAGGATGATCTTGAGAAACTGTTTGCCTTTGTCTTCATGCCTCGAGATGAATGCGCTTTGCCCACAGATTACGGTGAAGCTTGTCTCTTCCTGCCCCCGCAGCCATCCGACGTCAAGCAATTTGAGATCAGCAAGCAACATATCCAATCATGTCTACCCACCTATATGATCCCAGACATCTTTATTCCTATCGCCTACGTTCCCCAAACCCGATCTGGAAAGACAGATCGTAGAGCCTTGCGAGCACTAGCAGCCAACCTTTCGAAGCAGGAGATCCAGCGTTTTTCCCTTTCGGCCACGGCTGCCAAAGACCCTTGCATTACTAGACAACCCTTCACCAGCCGAGAAGAATCAAGAATCCGAAGTCTATATAGCGATGTCCTTCACATTCCCGCAGATCTTATTGCTATGGATGATACGTTCCTCCGGCTGGGGGGCGATTCGCTGCAGGCCATTCAGCTAGTTGCCGCCGCCAGGGCTGCCGGGATCACTATCCACGCCACTGATGTCCTCTCGTCACAAATCACTCTAGCAGAGCAAGCAAAGCGTGCAACCTTTACGCAGACGCCAGGTCATGCAGAAGACGCACGGGATCCCTTCCCTCTCTTGCCTACGGAGCAAAGGCATGAAATTCTGGATATTGCGCAGAAGCAGTGTCTGGTGTCCTCAAAACTGATTGAAGACATTTATCCCTGTACTTTCGCTCAGGAGGGCATGTTCCTCGCGTCTTTGAAACATCCAGGTATGTATACTGGGCAAATTACACTTGGTGTTCCAGATGACATCGATTTACCCCGTCTGAGGGCCGCGTGGTTGTCTGTTGTTTACGCAAACACTGCTCTGCGGACTCGCATGATACAGACACAAAATGGACTCATGCAAGTGGTCATTGTGGAGGACTTCGCTTGGGAGGCAGAAGGCAGTGGAACAGAGCTTTCCCACAACTCGAACGGATCCGAAGTAGCCCGCATCGGTGTACCTCTGGTTCGGCTTCGCTATGATCAGGAAAGCCGGCGGTTGGTTATGACTATTCACCACTCAATCTGGGATGGCTGGTCGCTCCGCTTGGTGCATGAGCAGCTGGAACGTGCCTACATCCAGCAAAGCTCATCTTTGGCACCCACCTCCTATCGTTCCTTCATTCAATACACACAAACATTGCACGGAGTGGAGGAGTTCTGGGTGGCCGAATTTTCTGGTTTGAAAGCACCAATCTTTCCGCCCTTGCCATCTGGTATTTACCGACCGTCTGCAAAAGCTTCTCATCAACACGCCGTGAAGGATCTAGTATCCGGTGGAAGGAGTGAACATACAATGGCCACATATATCCACCTCGCCTGGTCGCTACTCGTCGCACACTACACGGATTCGGACGAGACTGTCTATGGCGTGACTGTGAATGGTCGCAATGCCTTCGTACCAGGGATCGAAAACATCGTGGGGCCCACTATTGCGACAGTTCCTCTGCGCATTCTGGTCAATCAAGAGCACACGGTGAAAGAAGCACTAGATCATATTCAGATTACCCTGGCGCGCATGATCCCATATGAACAGGCAGGCTTGGAACGCATCGGCAAATGCAGCGAAGATGCGGCTAAAGGTTGCAAATTCCAGACTTTGCTCATCATTGAAGCGCCCGCAGATGGTGATATTCCTCAGACAAGCGGGAAGACGGGGAACTTCCCCATCTTGGGAGGAACCACTCAGACTGGGATGGACTATACTGCATTCTCATCCCACGCAATGATGCTTGTCTTCCGTCCAAACGCTGACAAGACTGCGGTTACCTTCGACATCACATATGACGCGCAAGTAGTAACTTCTGCTGACGTTGAACGGATGTCTGATCAATTTGAGCATGTCCTGCGACAAGTCTACAAGCTTGCAGGATACAAGATCGGAGAAATTATGCTTGCGGGCCCACAAGATCTCGAGCAGATACGAACATGGAACAGAAATATGCCACCAGCCGACGAGCGTTTCTTGCAGGACTTGGTATTTGCCCAGTACCTCCGTCGACCTGATGCGAGCGCGGTCGTTTCCTGGGATGGGTCGTGGACATATGAAGAGTTTTTGTCGCAGTCATCCTTTTTCGCCTCCGAGCTGCAGACGCATGGCGTTAGACGTGGAACACCTGTCGCCGTGTGTTTGGAAAGGAGCAGATGGAGCATCGCAGCCATTCTGGCCATCCTGCTTGTTGGAGGCACATGTGTGCTCATCGATCTGCGATCCCCACGACAACGCATTCAAGAGATTCTTCAAACTGTCGGCGCGACTGTTTTGATCAACGACAAACAATCGGCGCTTGTGACGTCTGGCCTCTGTCGGACGGAGATCGACGTCTCTTTCTTTGCAAACGAAATTAGCCATCGACAGTGGGGAAATGAATTGGTAAAGGAAGCATTGAAGGAATGGACAGGCAGCTCAGAGGATCTCGCGTTCATTATGTTTACGTCTGGAAGCACTGGCCGCCCCAAGGGTATCGAGATGCCCCATCGCACCTTAGCCAGCAGCATCTATCATCACAGCGCGGGCTTGAAAGTACATCAGAATAGCCGCGTGCTTCATTTCTCCTCATACGCATTCGACGTGAGCATCTACGAGATCTTCACTACGTTAGCTGCAGGTGGAACAATCTGCGTTCCATCGGAAGTCGACCGCATGAACAATCTCGCTGGCTTTATCAATGAAGCTCAGGTCAATTGGGCGTTTTTGACACCTTCCACTGCCAGGAGTCTGAACCCCTCGGATGTTCCTGGGCTGACTACCTTGGTTCTCGGCGGTGAAGCAGTTACTCACGAAAGCGTTGAAGCCTGGGCAAAAGGTCGTTCACTCATCAACGGATACGGACCTGCCGAGGCAACAATCTGCGGCGTGGGAGATATTCCAGAGGCCGGATGGAGGTCAGGTGTCATTGGTCAAATAGTAGGTGGGCTTGGCTGGGTCACTGTACCGTCAGACCCAACCAGGCTTGCAGCGATTGGTGCCATAGGCGAACTCCTTCTCGAGGGTCCGTTCTTGGCCCGCGGGTATCTCAACTTGCCAGAGATAACCGATGCTGCGTTCATTGGGCTTCCCCACTGGAGGAATCAGATGCCTGCTCCATCGCCTTACAAATACGTTTACAGAACAGGTGATCTTGTCAAATATCAGGATGATGGATCAATTCAGTATATCGGACGCAAAGACAGTCGCATCAAACTCAGAGGTCAGCTCGTCGATCTGAGTGCAGTGGAGGCGAGTGTGGTGCGAGTGTATCCCTCTGCAACACAAGTTGTGGCCGATGTGTTCAATTCCGGCAGTACCACTATGCTGATTGTGTTCATGAAACTGAGCTCGCACGTCGCAGAGACAAGAGACCATGGAATTCTGGGCAAGCCGGACTCGACTTTCAGCGAAGCCGCCACATTTACGCAAGCTAAGCTCCGAGCAATTGTGCCATCTTACATGGTCCCGTCCGTGTTCATTCCTCTATGCCAGGTTCCTCGTACTCTTACTGGGAAGACAGATCGTCGTCAACTCCGAGAGAAACTACTCGCATTATCACGAGCAGACCTTCAGACCTATAGCATGATATCATCGACCAAGCTGCCCATGTGCAACGAAAATGAACAGCGACTCCAGAAAGTCTGGGCAGAGGTCCTTCAGCTCCCATGCGAAGAGATTGGCCGGGATGACACTTTTCTGCTACTTGGTGGCGAGTCTCTAGCGGCGATGAAGTTGGTGGCGCAGGCAAGGCGAGTCGGGTTCGATTTCTCGGTGGCAGAAGTTTTGAACAACGCAACATTGTCTGCCCTTGCGCGGACCAGAAGTTTGACCTTGGGGGATGAAGAACGAAATCCGCCAACTGCGTCATCATCTTCAATTCTACAACACCAAAGATTCCAGCAAAGCCTCCGGACTCTGAAGAGAAGCGGCATCATCCAAGAAGATAAAGACGTTCTGGCCATCCATCCCGCCAGCGCGGCCCAAGCTCTCCTGATACAAAGGTATCCATGGTCTCATTTCCAGTTTGACATATCTGGGAAGATCAACATCAGAAGACTTCGAGAAGCTTGTGCTCTGTTGATCAACAAGTTTGAGATCCTTCGTACCATATTTGTCGAACATGCAGGCCAGCTATTGCAGTTGATGCTGCAGGATGTGCGCGACTGTGTCCACGAGACCAGGACGGATGAGCCGATTGAGTCATTCTGCGAGGCACTCTGTGAAGAACAACAGTGTAGCCCTGTGGTAGGCAGCACAGCGTCACCAACTCTGTTCACAATCGTGTCCCATCACAAGCTTGAGAGACATCGACTTCTTCTCCGCCTTTCCCACGCGCAATACGACATCATCACAATTCCCATACTTGTGGAAGCCTTAGCCAATATGTACAACCGCACTGTTGACACGGCTCCCTCCTTCCAATTCAGTCACTACATCCACCATCAGGTGAGGCAAAGCAATGATGTCAAGGCGCTTGCCTTCTGGCAAAGTTACCTGTCAGGCTCGTCAATGACGCCTGCACTTCCGCCCAAGAGCTTGCCTAAATCTGAAGACATGGGAAGTATCTCTCCGGTCACTGGATCATGCAATATTACACTCGGACCTATGCCCATCGGTATCACATTAGCCACTGCCGTCAAAGCCGCTGTTTGCCTCGTCCTGGCTTTACGAACAGGTCGAACAGACATCGTTGTTGGCCAGACTGTTGATTGCCGGAGCAGTTCCCCTCAAAGCGACCTCGACCTGATTGCTGGCCCCTGTACCAATTACATCCCCTACCGTCTCAATGTTCCCCTTGATCAAATGGCGTCGGAATACCTCGTCACCGCACATACCCAGCACACGACATCTCTCAGCTACTCTTCCCTAGGTTTGAACACAATTGTCTCAAAATCTACCCCCTGGCCCAGCGGTACCCAATTCAATTACGTTGTCCAGCACCAAACAATCAACACTGACTTGACTCTTTCCCTTGGGAATGTTGTTTCGTCACCCATGACATCTTGCGGCCGCATTTTCCCTCAATCGGAGGTCTGGATCGGCTCGACGCCCGACAGTACTGGTCTCAAAATTGATATCATTGCATTGAGCGCAGTCATCGGCCAACAGGATGCTCAGTCTCTCGCGGAGCAGGTGTGCATGGCATTGGGTGGGTTGCTTCATGGCAGTGATCGGACTCTTTCGGATTTGATAGGCAAGATTTTCTCCCCCAGATAATCCTTCGAATCATCTGAGTTGTTCAGTCCTTCCATATACCTGACTTAACCTCTAACCTTCGAATGACGCATCATTAGCTGCAATTTTCCTGAATCGATAAGATCATGCTAGAGCTACTTGTCTGTCGGTCTTCACTTCGAGCTGTAGTTTAATCCTTCCATCTTTGTCGTCTCAGATTAGTTACCTAGGGCTAGTATGTACTACCTAGTAGGGTCCGGGGCCGCGCTGTCGATTTAGTAATGCCTAAATAAAGGGCATGGACCGGGGGTACACCGGGGTCCCGGGCCGAAAACCCCGCAATCAAAACATCATCGGTGACAACATTCAATGATACGCAGTGCTTCTGGATTTCTCGATTGCTGCACTCAAGGACCCTTCAATATCAGATTTACTTCCAAATTTTGAACGCGATGACTCGGGCAGTCACCAAGATGTGGGAAAAGTACAGGCTGCGTCCAACTCAGGGCACTGTCTCAACTACCATCCCAGTCTTCATCTACGGCACAGCCTGGAAGAAAGACCGCAGTGCGGATCTTGTGTACAACGCAATCGAGAGTGGATTTAGGGCAGTGGACACAGCGGCGCAGCCACGCCATTACCAAGAGCATCTCGTTGGCGACGGCATCCGCAGAGCAATTGCCGAGGGGGTCATAAGCCGAGCAGATTTATATGTGAGTGGACACTCGCTATTCTTATTATTGAAAACAATCAAAGGTTTGCCCACTAACAAGCGCCAGGTGCAAACAAAATTCAGTCCGATCGGGGCACAGGATGTGACCAATATGCCATATGACCCATCGGCGCCAGTGACAGAACAGGTCCATGCATCTATCAAATCATCACTGCATAATCTTCGCACAAAGAGCGACCCTAGCTCTGTGAACGAGGCTTATATTGATACTGTCGTTATCCATTCCCCGCTTCCCACTTTAGCTCAGACTCTGGAGGCCTGGCACGCCCTCGAAACTTACGTTCCCCATCGCATCCGCAATCTAGGCGTCTCCAATTGCACGTTACCTATGCTTCGAGAATTGTGCACCTCGTCCCAGACGACTATCAAGCCTTCAGTGGTACAAAATAGGTTCTATGAGGACACCCTGTTCGATGTTCCATTGCGCGCTTTCTGCCGCAACAACCAAGTCATCTACCAGAGCTTCTGGACGTTGACAGCAAATCCGGATCTTGTTCGCTCTAGACCTGTGCAACAACTGGCTCGCCATGTTGAGATCACCCCGGAAGCTGCCTTTTATACCCTGGTCATGGGCTTGGGAGATGTAACAGTGCTAAATGGGACCAAGAATGAGTCGCGCATGAGGGAAGATTTGGCTGCTCCTAAGCAGGTGGAAGAATTCACGATGAGGCAACCTGAGTTATGGCAACAGATCTTGACAGAGTTCCGCGGGTCGATTGGGGAATCTGATTCAGCATAGGTTGTCTAACTGTCGTTCCTTCCCCAATATCATTCAAGAGCCGTCAAGGTCATGCCTGTATGTTGGACCATGCGGTCGCGCAATGGCATTAATGATTAGGATTCATAGTACATATCGGCTTTGCCATAGGTAGACAAGTCACAAAAAGAGTAACTACCTCTAGGCTCCTAGCAAAATTCAACAATGCCACGATTAAGATAGACATCAGGTATCGATACCTCATACATAGGCTAAAGTAGTAGATGGTGGTCTGAGGCACCAATACCTCCGAGATTATCCCGCGGCACCGGGCAGTCGGGGCCGACCTCATGCGCACTATCATGCTGACTCAGTCGTTGCCTCCGCAATCTGACGTCGCCGAGTGAACTTGGTCTGGTCTGGCCTTTGATTTAATTGAATCCGATATCTTTGATATTTCATAATAGTTGCTTCAGTGCTTCCATTTTCTGAAACCAATCATCGCCAGGTTTACTGTTTGACTGTTCTCAGTCGACAGGATCGTCCTTGGGATCAGCCCATTCACCGCCTAGTGGACACTTTCTGCTGGTCGCTCCCGCCTCTGAATGTTGGACAATTCACGCGCCTTTTCGAGCGTCACCTGCCTCGCATCGATCACTGCTGGTCCTTGACCTGCAGCCTGTTGGCCGAATACTACAAAGTGCTCTCGACTACTGTATCGCTGTCGCTTAAAATATCGCGCCGGAACCATTGCCATCCACCGTCTTTTCTCGATTCTAACGGTCGAAACTTCTTGGAGTCAAAAAATAAAAGGCGACCTGGATGAAGCACTTTCTACCTACTGAATTCGCATCTGGCTAGATTGTCTGCTAGACAAATCGCGCGCGGCTAGATCTCTTTCCCACACAGGAAGTGAAGAACTCGGACCCAATCCTACTTTGAGCCTCTTCGCGATAAGACTCAACGCCGTTGCGCCAGCTCTCCCACAATGACCTCGCAAGGAGCCACCCGCAAGAGGGCTGCACCAGGAGCAGTGCCGCCTCCCCATCCTCAAATGAACCCGGTACCGAACTTTGCGCCCGCCGGAAACCCTGGCTCTCAGCTTTCGAACGATCAATTCTTACAATGGGGCCAAAATCCCCCCGCTAATACCGTCAACAACTCCGCATTCTCTGAATCCTCCTACAAACCAGATGCATCCGCGCCGGCTGCAACGCCGTCTAATCAACTTGCCCGCCGACAAGCGAACCAGGTAGTCAGCCGGAGTCGTGGCTACGAGCATCCTCCCGCTTCATATGTGGAAAATGGGGGAAACAATGGTACTGGTGAGGGCGGCGCGTGGAGCGAATCTCTAGAGGAACTCTACCGCAGGGCTTTGACTGCGAAGAGAGATTCACAGGCCAAGCGAAAGCAAATCCCCCCATTTGTACAGAAATTGAGCAGGTATGTCACATGTATCACATTCATGTCTTGACCTCGATCTGGGGGACTAACTTCGAATCATAGTTTCTTGGATGAGTCGAAGAATACAGAATTAATTCGATGGTCTGACGATGGGAATTCCTTCGTTGTCCTGGACGAGGATGAATTTGCGAGAACTCTGATCCCAGAGCTTTTCAAACACAATAATTACGCCTCGTTTGTCCGACAGCTGAACATGTACGGCTTCCACAAAAAGGTCGGGCTATCCGACAATTCAATGCGGGCCAGCGAACGGAAAAATAAGAGCCCTAGTGAATATGCCAATCCTTACTTCAAGCGAGGCCATCCGGACTTGCTCTGGCTCATCCAGAAGCCAAAGAATACCGGAGGTGGCCATGCGAGCAAACCCAGCAAGGGAAGTACGCGTGTGAAGACGGAAGATGCTGATGATAATGACCTCGATGATTATCCCGAAGAGGGTTCGGCTGCTCGCGACAACCGTGCAGCCCGGCCACAGCAGCTGTCGTTAGTCACGGATGGCTCTGTGCCGAATGATCGGCTCTCGGGGGTATATCGCGAACTCCAGGCTATTCGTCAACAGCAGCAAATAATTTCCACCACCATCACCAGGCTGCGGAAAGAACACGAGCAACTGTATGCGCAGGCGGCCAACTTCCAGGAGCAACACACTCGCCATGAAAACTCTATCAACGCTATCCTTACATTCCTTGCCACTGTATACAATCGCAGCTTGCAGGGCGAGGGTGGACCACAAAATCTGGCGAATTCTTTTGCAGGGGCCATCTCACAGGATCAGGGGAATATCGTGGACGTTGATGAGCACTACCTGAGCAACGCCCTTGGACCGATGGCTAGCCCCAGTGGAAGGACCATGAAGAGACAGCCACTGCTTTTGAAAGCGCCGCCTGCAGCGGATGGATACAATCGTGGCGCCACGGTTTCGCCATCGGTCGGTGGCTCATACGACGGACGGTCTCGCGCTTCTCGGCAGCCGAGCGCCACTCAGCCTGGCCACGTGGAAGAGGTTTTTGATCACAGTCCGCGGACCAGTGCTTCAGCCCATCGTCATGGACAGCAGGCGGAAGAGGTTTCTCCGCAGCGTGATATCATGTCTGTAATCCAGAACTCCAACGCACGCAATGGGCTCTCGACCAACTTCGCCGAATTCCCCAGTGTGCTCTCTTCCCTCGAAAACCATGGTGGCAATGTCCCTCTTACAGCAAACCAACGCGCCGATATGCTTCGACTTATGGCCCACGAGACCAACTCATCCGAACCTGATGCTGGTGTAGCCAATAATGCCCTTATCTCTCCGAGCCCACCTCCCATGCCGCACAACTATTCAGGCAGGTTAGCCAGCACCCGACAAGAAATTGACAACTTGGTCAAAATGCAAGCCGAACAGGATCGTTCCGTGCAGAACTTGACCAATCTCCTTCAGCCCTTGAGCCCGAACGGTACCATCCCGGGTCTCGACAGCGAAGGAAACGTGCCCCCTCCTCCGCTTGATCTTGACCAAATCTTCAACAATGACTATTTTACCGACATTGGGGATGCCGGCTCTGATGTGAGGAGACCTGTCGAGAATCCTCTCAGCCATCTAGGGAATGATCCGAATGCACAGGATCCCGTGGGCGCCATACCAGGCGACGATGGGAACACCAATGATTTGTTTGATTTTGATCACGTCCCCGTCGAGCCTGAACTCTTCGAAGCCCCTCCGCATGGTCAGGGCGAAGCCACCTACAACTACGGGTTTGAAGGTGCCGGCTACGACGACCCCGGCCGAGTGATCGAGCAGTTGACGGACAGTGAAGCCACTAGTCCCGCGAACACGGACAACCTCGGTGAACCTGTGGATGACGGTGGCAGCGCCACAAAACGACGTCGCAAGAAATGAATTTATTGACGGTGCAAGAAAAGAATTTATTGACAGTGCAAGAATTCAAAGCTATCAGACGGAGCTGATTCACACAAACACGGGTTATGGATATGGGAACAGAACTTTTAGGCGTTAGACTGGGCGTTGTTATCCTGTTGACATAGGGTTATTCACGTGCCTGGGAAATGTCCAGCTTTTATGTATCGCAAAAAAGCCTATGATGATCCATGAATGATTCCATCTACTGGATCTTTAATGAGATACCTTTTTGCCTTAGCTTACAACTGCCCGTACTTCCATGCTTTCATCCTTCCCGTAATAGCTCGACACAGTAGCCCAGTTAGGTATCAATAGATTTGAAGGATGTCCACCTACGACATGGATTCTAGTTGAGGACCAAACATTGCTAGAAACATACACGACATGGAACGGATATCTGTCGTCACGAATGGGCATCCATTACATGCACGTTCAGCGGCCCTTATCCCACTCCAGGTCACCCACTCGCTCCCGTTTACGTTCCCGCTCTCTATCGCGCTGGAACCCCCGTTTCTTTCCAATTACCTCCTTCTCTTTTTCGCGCGGATCAATCACCATTAGCGACTCTGCATCGGCTCCGTGCTCTCGTTTCCAATTCAAGTCTTTGCCGAGTGCGTCCCTCGCAAAGCGCAATTCGTGCGAGAGCCAGTCCATGGTGGATTCGTCCACATCTTTTGCTGGGTAGTCCCACGCCTGGCAAGATTGGCAGTTTGCAATGAAGTGTAGGTCACAGAGTTGGGCTTCTTCGTCCTCTGCATCTTCGGTTAGCTTTTGGTTATATTTGTCGGCGTTAGGATCGGTATGCGTTGTTGTGGCTGTGGGTTCTGGGTTTGCGCCCTCAAGCTTGGCTTTGAAAGCGTTGAAGACCTGCAGTGCTTCCCGCTCCGCTGCACTGCTGGGTCCCGTGCCGTTGCGGCTGGGGCCATTTGCAGAACCGGGAGGCGGACGTTTTCGCCCGCGAATGGAGGTCTCGGGGATCATGGCTTCGAGGGCGGATTTCTTTCGCTCCGTGTCTTTGGGACCGACGTCGACATCGCGGCGCATTGATGCCTTCAAGGCGGCAATCTGTGCATTTGTTCGAGACAGTTTTGACTCCCTTGCGGGCGCAGTGTCCGGAGTCGGCGATCGGGGTGATTCAGGGTCGGGCACCGGGAGCTGTGTCTCTGGTTCTGGTGTCTTGGGGCGCTTCTTGCGCTCTGTAGACGGCGAATGTGCCGGGGATGGTGACCGCTGCCGCTTGCGCGTTTGTGATGGGACCCCTGTCTCAGGTTTGGGGTTTGATGTCTCGGATTTCTCGCCTGGTACATCGACCACCAGGTTGGTGTTGAATTTTGGTTTCGCTGGGCGCATGGGCATTCCTTCATCTCCTTCCTCGTCCCCAAAGCTCAGCAGGGTCTTTGCGGCCTTGGTCGCCTTCTTCTTCTTTTTTGGTGCCGCCTTTCCGTCCTTCTCAGCTGTTGAGACAGTCTTCCTGTCTTTCAGCTTACCTTCCAATGGACCGAGCTCTCCCACCTCACAGGATGTCACCTTGATCGGATAGACGGGTCGCTCGGTGCCCGCAATGCGCTCCGCCTCCGCAATCTTCAAGACGGTATAGATGCTGTCCCCTTCCAGTCTCCCAAAAATCGTGCATTGTCCGTTCATTTCTCGCTCCGTGTTCGCCAACGTAATGAAAAATTGACTGCCGTAGGTGCCATCCTCGCTCTTGGCCATCCCCAGTAAGCCGCGGCGGTTGAACCGCAATCGACTGTGTAGCTCATCGCGCAGAACCACTCGCTCATTTGGGTCCCGTCCTTCTGGATCGTATTCGAATTCCGGGTATTCATAGATAGACGTTCCACCAGAACCAGTGCCTGTGGGATCACCACCCTGGATCACAAAATCAGGGGCGACCCGATGGAAGATTGTTCCGGCATAGTAGTTGTCCTTGCAATGCTGAAGGAAATTCTTGCAGGTGAGAGGCGTCTGATTTGCGAAGAGCGCGATGTGGATAGGGCCAACCGTCGTGTTGAGTGTGGCCGACGCGGTGGGATTCGGCTCACTGGCGTATTGTGAGGACATGGAGGGCAAATTAGCCGCCTAGGTATGGTGCGCGCTACAGGGGGTAAGAACGAAGAGGCTTGGGATGTGTTTGGGGGAAAGACGCCCCTTTAACGTTGCGATCTAATAATGAGTGTGCCCGATCAAAAGCTCCGGTGGACGTCATGGCACGTGACGTCTAGCTAGCCAGAGCTCAAGCCTCAGACTCCAGAGACCTGAACGTGTAAATGAACTGGTTTACTCAAAGAAAGCTATCTCAATGGTGATGGTCGCGAGTTCACTCGTATTTAAGGCTTTAGCTACATGACATGTTTCGCAGTGCCAAAGTCAGACCCAAACCACCTATTCCCAGCCAGGTAAAAAGGGATCGGAGGTAGGCGCGAGCGGCATAAACGTGTGTTGCATTTGGGATGGGTCGAAGAATATGAGCTGAGACGTTCTTTGCTGGCGGACCACGATCAGTTCCAAGGGCATTTAAGGCAGCCAAAAAAAGAAAGTAGGGATGGGCTCCCGGGCGCGATGGCAGATGATATCGGCTAATCGATCTTCGGAGTTTCTCGGCTTCCCTCAATGGCTGCTGGGGCATCAAATCTTGCATGAGGGTACTGAGAATTACAGTTATGGTTTGTCAATGGCGAATCAGGACTTGATCGGGCCACCGAGAAACAACCACCTCGATTGTGAGAGACTTTGCATGCGGGATAGAAGTCTCCACAGCTCTACCTTCTGGGAATCGACGGCCATCGTGGCATGAGCTGTCACCGGTTCGTAGTATGAGGTGTGGACCGTATTCGTCTCATGGGGAAGGATTATCCGACGTAATCAAAACGAGCAAGATGTTGCTGTTTGATGGAAAAGAACAAGCGAGAGCAACCTGTAGACCCAGCAAGCCTGAGTCCACACCACACGCACACCTATCCGAGACACGGATCCGTCCCCTCGTTTGTTCCTGTACCTGAGCTCTTGGTCCTAAGTCCTGGCATGGAGTCCTAATTTGAATCGCAGACGGCGCAGAGTGCGCTCAGATATACCGTAACCTTCCCGTTGCAACATAAGAAGCATAGCTTTGTCGGTCAGCCTATCTTGCAGGTAGAGCATCTTGATCCGCGCATGCAATGCTTCATCACCTGTTGTCGTCCGGTGTCGTTTGCGGATGCCCCATTTGCGGAGGCGAGACTGAATGGTTCGCTCTTTGACTTGAATGTTATGTCGGCTCTCGAGGGTACGGCTGATGGAATCGCTACTGTCACCACGGTGGTAAAGAGTAACGATCTCATCCCGGTAGGGCTCCAAATTGATATATTGGCGGGGCATTCTGGGGTGGCCCGGGTGGAGAACGGAACAGGAGTGAGCTGGGTTATTGATACGCGCCCAAGGCGGTGAATCTGCGGCTGTGACGCGGTCACCCACCTTCCACGTTCCCTGCTTGACATAGCCACCTCAAGGCTCATACTAACATCCATCCCCGTGGCTTTCCGATATGGACTCTATTACGAAGATTAATTGTTATCTCTCATATTATCTTACAGGGGGTATCTTGCCGTCCTGTCGCTACAAGCTAGAAGAACAGAGCATACAGATATGGACCGTATGGCTGTTGAAAATCGAGTAGCCGCTCGACGTCGAACACCAGATTTCAGATACTCACGTATGTATTTCAATAAGTTCATTACATATATGCATTGTAGCTCATCCCAAACAAGGTCTTCGACCGAGAATCATCAATTCATCATATCCGTGAGAGTGATCCCTGATCTCCCGTGATCCCAGATCCTAAGCCGCCTTCTCCGTCTCGATATCGCTAGATAAACTTTCAGTACCTGCTTTGGTTCTCTTCGTGATGCGGAATCCGCCAAGAAGGAAGAAAATAGCTTGCAGACCAAGGATCACCGCAAGGGTAACCATAGCGCCGATTGCGCCTGCCTGGGCGAGGGACATTCCCGACGCGCTTGGGCCAGAAGTTTCAGCAGACCCCGGGGAGCTGCTGGTACTCGCAAAACTAGCGCACTTTCCGTCTGTGTTGTCGCACACTGTGCACCACTCGTCATCGGAGCTCACGGCAATCTTGTTGGTTCTCGAGGAGAATTCATCCCAGGAAAGAAGCTCGCTTGGCTGGTTGAACAGTCTGTATGGGGTAGGCTCAGATGAGCCTGTGATGGTACCATTGTGGAACATAAACCGTACACTGATGTCGGACTTGTCCGTGGGGAAGTCCGTGCCGGAGGAATTGGTCACCAGCTCGAAGACCATTGAAGAGGCGTAGTCAGGAATTCCGGTGAAGTCGTCAGATACAGCAGGCAGCTGCATCAGGCCGAACAGAGACAGGATAGTACCATAGGAGCCGAAAGCGACTTTGAGCTTGGATTTGCCTTTTGTGGCGATGGTTTCGTTGAGGCCACCCAGAATCTCACCTGCAAGGACAGCGCCGTCAATGGCACGCACTTCATCGGAGGAGTTGTAGGCCAGGTTGAACTCATGGCTGCCGGCCAGTGCAATCAGCTGGTGGTAAACTTCGTCGGTCAAATCTGACTTGTGGGGGAATTGACTGGTTGAGTTGTGAATCCTGCCTACATTCAAGTAGTCGAAGATGGTGTAGGCATTCTTGAATGTCATATCAGCCGAGGAAAAAGCGCCGTCCAGCATGGGTGACAGCGACTCGTAGAAGCTTTTGGTGGAAGACAGCAGCGCGGTATACATGTCTGATTTGAAGTAGCTATCGCTGCTTGCCATTGCCTTGTGGCAGCCACTCGAGCCCTGCAACCAAGCCGAATCCTCCGCGTTCGAGCTTGTAGTGGCGGCTGTTAGCTGGATAAGCTGGTATCCATTCAAGGGTGCTTCGACCGTGGTTCCATTGGCCAGCGTTTGGGAAGCGACTTTCCCGACGGGCGGATAAATGCCTTGCAGGAAGCCAGTGGCCGAGTTCTGCAACACGGCATCTGAGGGAGCAGAGGCACTGATTTGCTTCGGGTTGACGACGTCGGCGCTAATCCCCTCGATCTGCTTTGAAGAATCCGATGAGATGTATCGCTTATTGTAGAACGATCCGGCCTCAAAGACTTCCCGGTAGCCCAGGTCGGTCAATTGAGTACTACCGAACACCTTGGGGGTACGATCTCCATGACGAGCGAAGATATACGCACCCAAAACACGTTCGGCATCAACCACGGGTAACAAAGTGGCAGCCAACAAGAGGCTGGACTGAATTGAATACCGCATAATGGGCCAAGTTCACAGTGGATAGAACAAAAATCAGAGGCGGGGGTACAAGCTTTCTTATCAGTTCAATGCCAATGTCAATTGTCATCTCACAAAGCGGACCAGATCCGTTGACTCTGCCCCTCTTCTACCTCCCCGGGTCCAGATCCCTCATTGGAGAACCCGAGAACCTTAAGGCTGGACAGTCATGGCTAGTCTGCTTTTGGTTTAGTGAAGTACGCTGGAGGTGCAAAGAGACAATCAATTAGCTAATATTAATTTGAAACCCTCGGGCTTCGGAGAGTTGCGATAGCGGAGAAAAAGAAAGTGGTACTACCTATCATGTGGTGAGTCAATCAGGGACACCAGCACCGCTCAAAAGAGAGGATCCATATCAAACCAAGGTGTCACTGAAGGTGAATGTCGACATTGTATATTAACCCAGACTCCCTAAGCGTATGCTAACCAAACCGAATGTTGATATCGTAACATGAAGAACCACCCTAGAAAAGACACAAGATGGAAACCAGGTCACATTTGCCCTAAGCCATTGCAACACCCTTGTCGCCCATTAACTCACAACCGTTCCGCACCACGCCAACAAGTCCTCCAGTTTGAACAGCCTCGGAACCGCCCCCAGCAAGTCGCCATTCGATCTCGGCTAGTCCCTCGAGCCACGTGATACGCGTTTGAGCCGGTACTTCGAGACGTTGGAGTTGCTCTGCGAGTGCGGAGAGGATGTCGGCCAAGGCTAGACCCTTGGTGGACTTGAGGGTTTGAACGGTGTTTAGACAGGAGGTAACGTCGCTGGTGGAGAGGATAGTCGTCATGATTTCTTGAATATCCGACGGGTGCGGGGCAGCAATGCAGTCGTAGATCGTTGCATTGGTGACCGTCTCGGGCTCGCCACGCGGAGCCTTGGGCGCATCTCGCATTGGCAATGGAATACCTAATAAATGACGTGGGTCAGCAGTGTGAAATGTAGGCCAATGAGGATAGCATCGAACATACTGCTGGCGAAGCATGCCTGTAACACGTTCAGGGCTCGTCGCATATCGCCCTTGCTCAAGGTCACCAGACTATCAACCGCTTCGGGTTGTATCCGGACACCCTCCTTCTCAATTACATGGTCAACCAGGGACCGGATATCAGCCTCCTTGAGCGGACTGAATCGGAACCGAGTACATCGGGACAAGAGAGCTGGGGACAGCTTATGTGTGTAATTGGCGATGACGCAGAATCGGGTGTTGGCCGTGTAGCGTTCCATGATACGGCGGAGGGCCATCTGTGCAGTGGCAGTCATAGCATCGGCTTCGTCAAGAATGATAAGTTTGAAGCCTGCCAGCGAGGAGCCGCCTGCCGCCTGGGGGTTCATGTTGAAGATCTGTTTTGTGCCTATGGGTGTCCCAGGTAAGCTTGCGTTTGAACTGGAGAGCTTTGGGCCACGAACTTGCGAAGGTCTTGATTTGCTCTCGGACAACATCAATACCACGATCATCACTTGCATTCAGCTCCAGCACCATCTGTCGCATGTTCTTGGTGCCATAAATCCGCCGTGCAAGGGCCAGGACGGTGGACGTTTTTCCGGTTCCTGGGGGTCCGTAGAGGAGGAGATGGGGCAGTCGCTATATCAAATTGTTAGTTGATTATCATTATACATCCATTGGCAGAGGCATTGGGTACATTTGTCTCCACGAAGCGGTTGATAGTCGCGAGAATGTCTTGATGGCCGGAGACATCGTCAAGGCTGTTTGGTCGGTACTTCTCAACCCTGATAAGGATGTTAGCATGCGCGAAATGAAGAGAGCAAGATAACATGAAGACCAAGATAGCTCGACTCACCATGGCAGGTTATCTTCAATTTCAACTGGCAGATCAGCGACGATTCTTTTTTCCCACTGGCATTGCCCGCGCCGAACTGCACGTCCTTGGGTACATCCACCTCCATTACATCCTCGTTATCCGACATGATCGAATTGTATTGAGCTCAATAACGAATAGCCGCAAAATTGGGGATAGGCACGAGAAACGCCAAACCGGTTAAGTGGTGGACGCGTGTTATTCAAAGCGCGTAAAGAGGCTCGGGGCGGAAAATCATGGAGCTTGGGGACTCCACAGATGACATCCTCAGTGTCACTGCCTAACCTCCGTCAACGTGTCTCTCAGTTCGACTTGATCTTTCTACAACTCTGAAGTTTTGTCAACGCAGTCAAGATGCCTGTATGTCCTGAACACCATTGAGTCCTACTATGTGTATCCGGAATCCCCTTATTGACCAATGCAGGCATACCACTCCATCTTCCTGGAGGACCGCGATGTCCCCGTGATAGGTACGACACCCCCAAGGGCCAGCGCAGCAATTCATGTGTTATTAAGCAACGTCGCAAATATTGGAATTGACGATTGGGACTTCTTCTTATTAGGAAACTTCCCTATTCTTCCCCTTCGGACCCGTACTCGCGGCCCCGCATACACATTGCCCCCGCTTCCCAACACCAGTGACCTCGATGTGTCGCCGGAAAGTGAATCATACGACTGCGTCGATGAAATCCTGTCACTCTTTCGCGCCAATGTCTTGTTCCGCAATTTCGAAATCAACGGCCCCGCGGACCGCATGCTCATTTATGGAACGCTGTTTATTAGCGAGTGCCTTGGAAAGGTCAAGCCGACGATGAATGCCCGCGATGCTGAAAAGGTCGGTTATTCTGCATCCTAACTGAATGGTCTTGGAGAATAACTGTTAATTGGATATCCTAGGCCCTGACCAATGCCGCACTTGACAGCTTTGCTATTCCTGGTGATGTCTCGTTCCCACTCAACCAAGCCTTTGAGCCCCCGCGTGACCGCCAGGATGCCGAGACTCTTCGCCAGTGAGATATCTTACTAGAAAGGTCCCAGAAGAACTGTAGCTGACCAGTTTTCTTTCAACTTAGGTACATTTCTCAGGTGCGACAGGAGATCGCCATGCGCCTACACGCTAGGTTATACCCCGGTGGAATTGGCCCGTCAAAGGTAAGCTAGATACTGACACTTTTGCTTCATTCGCAATGCTGACGATCAATAGTTCTGGCTCAGTTTCACTAAGAGGAAGTTCATGGGAAAGAGCCTCTAGACGACAAGCGTTGCTGTATATTGTTTGATGAAATTCAGCGCATGAATGAACTTGATACTTTGATTCAATGGAAGCCGCCCAAATGCTTTGCGTAGCGAGCAAAAAGCTTTGCCAATATCTGCCTATCTGGGAGTGCATGTCGTTCCCAGATCAGACCTAAATTGACATTCCGTATCTCTCAATAAGGGCCGATGGCAGGGTGACTACGAAGGATCATAGGTAAGTTGTTATACTTGTACATTGAAATGCTATTGGGTCTATTTTAGAGGGCATTCGGAGCATTCATTCATGAGATTAAGACGTCATTTGCACATCCTGGTCACTGTTGGGAGTGGACATCGTTTCCATCTTTCGTCGTTTGTTGCGAACGTTGCCGGCCGCCTGGATATTTTGCGCAGTGGGAAAAACACGAACGCCATGGAAGATATACCCCTCAGCGCCACCGCGTCCCGTCATGAGGGGATGGGTTCGACCAGGCAGGACTTGCCAAGGGCGCACCCGCGAGGTTTGCAAAGTGGGTGGGAGAAGAATGGTCGGATCGACCACAAACTCCTCGTGGAGCGAGGACAAATCAGGAGTCACTCCTTCGGGCGTTTGTGACTCGATTTCTCGCTTTTTGTTGATAAAGGCGGTTCTGCGAGCAGTGGAATACATGTCCATCAATTCCACCAAAGACTCAACTGTCGGTGAATACACCACAACAGGGGCAGATCCTGCAAGGAGTGGGACCATCGTCCTCAAGACACTTGCCGGCTCTAGCAAGGTGGACACAATCAAGCCGTCAAAATCACCGGACCGGGCTTCGTCCACAACCGCTTTGACTCGCTCCCAGCGATTGCGCTTGTGGTAGTAGGCGGTACGTTTACTTTGTTTGAGCTCAGCCAATTCCTCTGCAGTGATTATGGGTGGTTCGTTGGCATAGAGGGGATCGGCATTTGGATCAGCTAGCTGCATCCAGGAAACTGTTTTGAGGTGGGTGTGAAGTGGGTGGGATTCATCAGGGTTATTGGTGTCATATCCAAAGTATTTTAAGAGTGACAGGTTCGGCTGTGAGTATGCATGGATGACGGTGATGGTGTTGGTGATGGCGGACATTGGCTGAGTGCGTTTGCGGCGGGGCTTGGGGGTGCCACTGGCATCTTGAGAATCGGGATTAGCTGGACCCTGCTCTTCTGTTGGGCTTTTTGGGTCTTCCTCAGCATCGTGAGGATATAGTATTCCCATGCGCTCTGCCATGGCAGCGACAACAAGTCCGCCAGTCTCATCGACCACAGCATAGCGTCCATGTGGCTTGACATCTGGGCCCACATCAAAGGTCCCGCTGTGATGTACATTTCCCCAACACCCAATGAGGCCGATGTGCTCGTCTCGCAACTCCATTGCCTTTTGTGCATCACGTTCTTCGATCAAATAATTGGCGAGTAGGCCGACGTCCAGCGGGAGGACGGTAAACCGTCTGAGATACTTCTTACGTTTCCGCAAGGTGTATTTTGCGAGGGAGAACGCGGTTTTTTGGTCGATTGCGCTGTGCGACTCCAAAAGCTTTGCGACAATCTCTCTCCCCGCGCCACCGGCCTCTCTTTTCAACTCTTCAATTTCCTCCAGGGTCAATTTCTGGGAAGAATTTTCGTCGTTGATTTGCCGATTCGTCCGCATTGGTACTCCATTCTCCCCAGTCTCCAAGTCCTCAACCTCCCCATCTCCCTCTCCGTCCGCGAGGAGCGTCTCCGCATGTAGCTCGGTGGCCGAGACTACCCTTAGATGGTGACCATCCTCGTCGCGTTCATCGGTGATTTCGAATGTGAGATAGAATGGCCGGCCAATAATCTGGTTCGCGGCGAACTGACCAAATCGGCCCAAGTTGACGACTCTAATCCAACGTTAATTCTTGCGATAAATCTTTCCTCACATACAAAGAAAGCACTCACGTATCTGGGATAATCTGGATAAGTCGTAGCTGATCCGACTGCAGCCGTAGAGCCACAAACTGGCCCGGTCGAATGTAGGAGTGCATGTCGGCGATGGAGCAACAACGCCTCTAGCTCTTTCCACAAAATTGTTCTGGGACTTTTTATGGCCGATAGAGCAATAGCCAATCAGAAGAAGGGAATGCTCACAGCCGGGTGGATAGACGGGCCGAGGGCTGAGGCCTTAATTTTATGCCTTCAATTACTGGCATCAAATAGTGGGACCGCGGCTCCGTCATCGTTTCAATCCATTAATAGTAGCACATCATACGGTAACTTACAATCCTTGGCGAATGTTGTCAACGATCTAAGCCCATAATTGAAACTTTTGCGGTAATACGCTTACTGGAGAGCTTTCCCCAGGTCAAAAGATCGTGGGTCGGCGGAATTTAGGTGCCTGCAAGAAACTCAACTTATCATCATCCACCTCTGTCATTGTCTTGGGTGTATTTCATTCTCCTCAATATTGAGCATGTTCTCGAATCTCTTATGAGCTTACAGTAAGACGGAGCTGTTCTTAATTATTGTTTACGTATCCGGGCACCTCAGCCCCTACAGCCCCAGCACAAGGCGCAAGGCGTTTACCTTATCCGATGACCCATCGCTGTCATGAGCTTTTGAACCTTCCTTCTGGATGCACTTTCACATCATACAAGACAGGCTTCTAGCATTGTGTGCTCGATAAGCTCGACTGCCGCAATAAATAGCATTTCCATCAATTAGACTACACCTGACTTCAAATCTTCGCCCCTTCTACCTCCCGAGGTCAACGGACGTCTTGATGGGCCTGCGCAAACAGCCCCCGCCCCGTCTGCAAAACATAAGCAAATCAAACGCCCGATCGGACGCACTTTCACCTAAATCACCTACCTCCGCATCCTCCCACCGTTCAAACCGCCTCAACCGGTTTCCGTCTGAGGACTCCATATACTCTCCGGACCTCAACACTTCACCCGCATTCGACCTGATGCCGCTTGAGGAGGCACAACGATCACCAGTGGGCTCGCCCACCTGTCACCCGCCGAATTTATGGCCGGACAACCCTGGAAAGCCAGATCACGATCACTACGGTCAATATAGTCAATGTGAGGGGCCATACCACCATGGACTTGAGAGCAACAATGCGCCCTCGGTACCGCCTTCGTTGATGGCGGGCCAATATCCTGGAGCGTCCGAGAACGTGTGGCGACCAGCTCCCGGTGCCGGTGATGCTTCGACTGGGGAGCTGCCACTACAGTTACAGTCGAATAACCCGTTTCTGAAGCCCAGGCCAGCAGACCATACTCAGGGACTACTCGATCGTAATGAATGGGGGCGCGACTCACATGCAACGTCAGATAGTGATCCATTGGGCCAAAGTATGATACTAGCCGCGGACGAAAGTCTTTCCAAGTGATATCCGCTGAAACTGACAATTGATAGCCGAGGGGTATATCCCAATGACTGCTCGTTTGTCCCTTTTAGACCAATCGGAGGAACAATCGCCTTGGGACGAGCCTTCTCATCCTGCTCCTCAATCTGAAGAACGCCCCGTGTTGGGGGTCACCACCTCGAGGATAACTCGCCGTGGGAGTTTCAGCGGTCCATCAAGGTCTCCGCACCCCAAGAAATTCGCCCACAGGAATCACAGTCAAATCAAGACGTGCCAGGGGTTGTTGTTCAGCCATCTGACCGAGTCAATGGGGAGCACTACGTCCACGCACAGCATTCTTATTCGTCAAATGCTGCAGATAGGCTCGCATCGGGTGCCGGAATCAATACCCCCTCTGTTACTCTGTCTACCGCAACATCCGCCACATCCCATGAACTAATAGACTTGGGTGTGCCCAGCACTTCCGACAAATTGGGGGTTGAGACGGGATCCCATGCTGTGTCATCAGTGTATTCCGCGCCCGCTGCTCATGGTCCACCGCCACTGCCAGATAGGCCAGAGTTTGCGTCTTCCGAGACAGTGCCGTCGAACCCAGCAGAAACTCAGCCACCAAACCCCCAACCAAGCCCTGTTTTATCCGCTGCCGAAGCTGCGCGGCAAAAGGAGCAAAGATCAGAAACGTATACTATTCGGCACGTCCGATGGACCGATCAGAGCGGTCGGCTGGTGGAGTCTCCGGTTCTGGTACAGAATCAGAATGGGCCCTGCCCGCTGCTGGCTCTCGTCAATGCATTGGTACTGCGAGCAAACCCCGATGCCCAGCCACCAATCGTTCGAGCTCTGTCAACCCGCGAGCGAATTTCTCTGGGCCTGTTAATCGAAGCTATGTTTGAAGAACTGACAACCTGTCTGGGCCCCGATCAGGAGTTTCCAGACATCGAGGCTCTCACTCAATTCCTCACTATGCTGCACACTGGCATGAACGTTAACCCGCGTTTAACAATGGTAAGTAGATGCGATGCCTATTCAAGTCTCATATATTAATGCAGCGCAGGATTCCACTGAAGGGGTTGGCACCTTCCTCGAGACAAATGACCTGCGGCTGTACAGCACGTTCGGCATTCCCTTGATCCACGGCTGGCTTGCCCCATGGTCCAGTCCCATTCATGCAGCAATGTCACGAACTGCCCAATATTACGACGATATTCAGATGCTACCGTTCCGTAAACAGGAATTTGAAGATCGGATCACTCGAGGCGAGAACCTTACGCCTGAAGAAGAAAGTACCGTGGAGGATATCCAAAGAATCCAAGAATTTGTGGAGATTGAGAATGCGACTCAGTTGAGTCCATTTGGACTGACGCAGCTGTCAAGTAAACTTGCGCCAGGCTCTGTGTCAATCTTCCTCCGCAACGATCATTTTTCGACTTTATACAAACACCCGCAATCCAATCAGCTTTATACTTTGGTTACCGACGCTGGCTATGCGGGCCATGCTGAAGTTGTGTGGGAATCTCTAGTCGATGTGACAGGGTTCAACACAGAATATTACTCGGGTGATTTCCGTCCCGTGGGCGCTGGTCCCTCGGAATATTCCGATCCTGCGGGCCCTCGAACATCCAGTGCACCGGCCGCTCAACCTGTCAATCAAGCAGCAGTGTCGCCTGTGCCCAGTCAAGAACAGAGCGATGCAGACTATGCATACGCACTCTCGCTCCAATTCCAAGAGGAGCAGCGTGCAAATGCTAGAAATGAGCAGGGGCCTGGTCATCACGCATCCACTCCCAGCAACTCTTCCAATCGACCGTTGCCCTCGCCTCGAGTTCACTCTCGAGGTGCGAGCGCCGCCAATGTGATGGGTTCTCAATCCGGACCGCTACCACCTGGTGGTTCTGACCACGATGATCCAAATGCGCCTCCTCCGCCCTATGAACAAGCCGCGGGTGGGCCGCGATACTCACCCCCTGATCGAAGATCATACGGAGGCCAGAGGAATCAGTATCCGGGAAATGCACCATATTCCCACCGACCACGTCCTTCTTTGCCTACGGGGGCTGATCGAATGAGCAGGGACCGGAACAAAGATTGCATAGTGATGTGAAAGCTGTACTGGCCAGAACTACTGTCAGAAGCATGCATGCTCTCTTTTCTTTTTACGCTAGTGCACCTACGATTCAATGAATATAATGACTTGATACGCATACATAGACAAGGGCCAACCCTTCGTCTGATCAAGATGATTCTCAGAGATATGACATGGACATGCTCTACTAGATTTATTTGAAGTTTGGAATACCTCAAAGGTAGTAGTAGATGAATCCATGCACCGGGTAAAGCTCGCTTTAGAGTCATGATGCTATGGACGCGGGGACCTTTGAACCAAATTGGAAGCAGTCAGCAGGTACAGTACGCCAAGGTGGTAGTCAATTCATTCGGGCCCAGCGTAACTGCCTATCCCCTCCGTCTCTTTGTGAGTTTGGATAGGCTTGGGTACCTTAGGCCTTTAACTATCTGTATAAGCGGTGTGGGTGCCGTAGCACAATTAGTTAGCAAATTAGACTACAAAAACGCTAATCCAGGAATGGACTAGGTCCCGCTGTCATGCATGGTTGGTGCCTTTTTTGTACCTGAAACCCCCCGCACTCTGACTCTCCACCTCTGCCCTGAACCGCCAACACAACTCCTCTCTTCAACCGGTTTCCACGGCTTCTCTTTTGTCATACAAGATGAAGTCCCCGCAGATGACCTGGTCGCGAGCTGTGCCTCCCTAAGGGTCAAGTACGTATTACATATATGGTCACCGCGTCTCACCTGATATTTTTCGATGGATGTGCGCAGTACATGTAATTAGCGATGCTTGGCACATCCTGCATGGAAAAGGGAGGTTAACCCACGTTGGAAAGGGGCTTATAGAGCTTGACTATTTGGATGAACATCAAAAATGCCTCACTTGGTTGGAAAACAGGTAAAAGTCGATGCGACGATGCAGAATAATTGATAGAAACACGCATGGCAAGGGAGTAACCTACGAGCAGGGAGGCCGCTAATCCCGAACGGCCACGGCTCAACTCTTTTGGGTAATTTACCGTCACTGGATTAACAGGTGCGAAGAGGTAACTATACGCAGTACGGAGTACATACGTGGTAGACAGGCACCCGTTGACAATATCCAGGAAGCTATTACCCCCCGACACAATTATCGCAAGCTTACTGTACTTCCCAATTTCTTTGCAGATCCCCCTGATACTGAAAAACGAGAACGACCAAGACCAGCGCCACATGCCGGGCCCTCGATGGATCGAGTTCCCTACCTGACCTTGCGGGGCCGGAAGAGGCTTGCCTGGCATTGGATTATATATAAAAAACCTTGAAGAACCCGATCCTTTTTGGTATCAACCTAATATAGGTACGGGCTTCTGTTAGCTACTGGGAAACTTCGCCGATAAACCTTTCTAGCAATGCGGAGTTCACTTTCCGGTGTCCTTCTGGCCTTAGCCATCACTATCAATGCTACTCCTACCACACTGGATCCAGCTACCGCTACCTTGACCGGGGGCGTCTGCACCGGAACATTCAGTGCAATCTCGGCTTCCGATTTTGTGTCCAATCTGCATCCAGGATGGAACCTGGGAAACACGCTCGACGCCGTTCCCGACGAAGGATCCTGGAACAATGCACCCGTTGTTGCATCTACTTTTGACACCGTGAAGAGCGCCGGCTTCAAGAGCGTGCGGCTTCCAGTTACCTATACTGATCATTTCACCGGTACCTCACCAGATTGGACTGTTGACCCAGCCTGGTTGCAGCGAGTCTCCGATGTAGTCGATATGATCGTGGCTCGAGGGCTCTATGCCATTGTTGATGTGCATCACGGTATCTTGATGTCCCCTGTATCTTACTCCAATCCTCGCTGACTCCTTACAGACTCATGGGCCTGGGCTGATGTTACTCAGTCTGGTGCCAACATCACCATGATCGAGGAGAAGTTTTACCGTCTTTGGTATCAGATTGGGACCCAGTTGGCATGCAAATCGAGTCTAGTCGCCTTTGAGCCTATCAACGAACCTCCATGCAATACTGATGATGATGCTGCAGAGATTAACAAATTGAACAAGATTTTCCTCCAGGCTATCAACGATGCTGGTGGTTTTAATCCTGAAAGAGTCGTTACTCTGGTTGGGGGTGGTGAGGATAGTATCAAGACCTCCAACTGGTTTGTTGCACCTTCGGGCTTTTCGAATCCATATGCTATTCAATTCCACTATTACAGTCCGTGTGAGTTATCATGAGGCCATCGGATGATGCTAAACCTGGCTGACCAAACGAACAACAAATAGATGATTTTATCTTCAGCGCCTGGTAAGTGAGCACATCTGACGTGTAAGTTGGCTCCATTGCTGACTCTGCACAGGGGAAAGACGATCTGGGGCTCTGACGATGACAAGTCAGCTTTACGGTCTGACATCCAGCTGCTACGCGACAATTTTACCGACGTACCTCTGGTCCTGGGCGAATACGATGCTTCGCCAACCAACACCGAGCCCGCTGCCCGATGGAAGTACGTGGACTTCTTGGTAAAGACCGCAGCCAGTTTGAATATTTCCTGCGTGCTGTGGGACAACGGCTTGGACCATCTGGATCGGACGACCGGAACCTGGCGTGACCCTAACTCCATCTCTATGATCACCAAATCGATTGAGTCGACGACCAACAGCTTGCCTGATAGTACCGAAGACGGTTCTGCAACCACCCAGTCATCCTCGGCTTACATATTCCATCAGTATGGAACAGATGTCACGGCGCAGAGTCTTCCGTTCATCTTCAATGGTAACACTCTTTTGTCAATCAGTGACTCGACGGGTTCGAAGTTGTCATTAGGGACAGACTATTCGGTCTCGGGTGCGAATGTCATCTTCACGACTTCTTACTTGTCTAAGCATCTTTCGTCCACGACGGCACCTGGTATCGTTGCCACTTTGGCTTTGGAATTCTCAGGTGGCCATTCATCTCCTGCCATTGAGATTGTCCAGTGGAAGCCACCGGCTCTGTCGTCCGAATCGGCAGCGGCCTCGTCGTATTCAGGCTCTGATCTCTCAATTCCCGTCACATGGGGTGGGCTGCCAACTGTCGCTGCAGTCAAGGTTTTCACTGAGAGCGGACGATACTTGTTCGATGACTGGACGGTATACTTAGGCCCAATCCAGCAAGGCAGAGCCGTAAGTCAAGCCCCAGTTCTGATCTCTGATTGTGTCGTTTGCTGATCTCAATATTGGTCCAGACCTATAGCAGTCACTACAACTGGGATGCATCTCATGTAATTATCACTTCGTCGGCTATTGACTCTGTCATTTCTGCTGGCGAATCGACTGTGTTCACATTCGAGTTCTACCCGCGGGATAACGGGGTGGTTAATGCTGTCAACTTCACTTTGACTGTCTAAATACAGTGCTGCGCAGGTAGAAGATCACATGAGAATAATGCGAATATTAATATGGCCCATGCAAGTATCAATAATGTACAAAATGTAGATCATCGCTGTCATAAATCATCAAAGGAGCCAGGCAATAAGCGAGGATCAAGATCAATATAAAGTCTTCCGTTCCCGCAAAGGAAGATGCGGGTCGTATTTATCCCATACAATCTTGTTCTTCTCATTCAGATGTGCACCCTTATCCGTGATCTGTATAACTGAATCGGTTTCCATAATCTCATGGTTGCTGAACCCCCACTTGTCGCGCGGAATCCATAAAGTCGGTGGCGGCGATGCCACGCAGGGCTCGAAATATGCCGTGGCCATCTGTTCTGGTGTGTATGAGACCCCTTCTACGTTCCGGCGGACCTTACGACGCAACGCCGCATAATCCCTGTAAACGTTCGGGTGGAACCATCTCCAGAAGGCCATTGCACGTGGACGGCGCTGTTCGTTGATTTCAGCCACTGCGTCCTCCTGCTCTTGGAGCATTTCCTCTTCGGCATCAAGAGAACGTGGAAGAAATGTGTTGAGTGGGGCAAGCGCGTCGTTGAGCGACATGTGTGCCAGAATGTTGCCGATCAAAAAGATGGCCATAATGATAACAGGGCCAATGGCGCCTCTGATGGCGCAAAGGCCTATGAGGCAGATTTCAGCCAGATAGAGACCTGTCAAGAGATGTTGTAGAGCTCGTGGGTAGACTAGGCCTTTCGTGTCTATTTCAATGTCATATACGAAGAGGAAGTTGTACCGATAGGCTTGGTATACAAGATATAGCCCGAGGAAAGCAAATCCCAGAATCAGCGGTGCGATGCATGAGTACGTCAACGCTGGAAAATCACGTCAGTAAGTCTTGCTGATACCACAGCGGTCACATCACTTACCGATCACAGCCATGTTGGTGAAAACCGGGAAGACATTGCCCCAGCTAAGGGTGGCAAGCTCAGCCCATCCTTGGAACAGACGGCGAGGCGAATAGGCAAAAAATGTACTGACGAATTTGAAGATAAGGGCGCTGGCAATTTGAACAAGGGCCATGGAACTCATACTCAATCCTTGCAGCATGAAGTAAGCGATGTAGAAATTAGTTGCCTTTGGAAGGTTCTCCGCCAGTAGGTCTTTGACCGACAGAGGGTTCTTGATAATCTGTGCAGTAGCGGCCGATGCGGCCGAGGTCAGGGTGGTGACCAAGAACACCTGCACCACTTGGAAGACGAAGTGAGCACTTTGCGTGAACAGCTCGACCCTCGCTTTGGATGGGACTCCAGCCCGTCTAGCGCATACTGGATACAAGTTAGCGGGATCTGAGAAGCAACGAGGTGAGAAAGGCATACCACGACATATGATGGGTACGAGTGACATCAAGGCCGCCAGTGCGGCGGCTGGCAGAAGACCCTCGATGGCACCTTTGATGACATCGGGCAGGTCGAGGATGAATCCCAGAAAAGGAATCAGCTCGCAGATATAGGTGATGTTCGAGATTGCACCGACGATCGCAGCAGGAAATGACCAGAAGATGACCAATGCTGCCAGAAGCCCTTGAACTGCAAACCTTCTGACAATTCGCTGCCACCAGCTAAGATTCAGCGCCGACCAAACAATTTCGCGAGGCGAAATTCCAATAAAGCGAGGCGTCATGTGGAACGGCTGGTGATGAGACAGGCTTTGTAGAGCAATTTGCGCATCGGCCTGGCTGTTGAACTCGACAAAGATTGCACTGAGCTGTTTTGCTTCATTGTTTTGGTGCTTTGCTTGCAATCTCGAAACCTCCTCTATTTTCTTTGCCAGCTCAGCACGATACCAGTGAATAGAATCAACTTTCTCGCCAAAGAGCTTGAGTCGATGCATCGGACGTATGACCTTATGCGACCATGCTGGATCGCTCGACTCGCAGTCTAAACATGTGTCGACGTCCAATTCCCCCTTATTGATTGCTTGAGTGCGGACCTTGTTAGCATTCCGGATGAGTTTCGTCTCTGCGGTCTCCAACTTCTCGGCTAGCTTATCACGCTCATTCACCATCTTCTCCAGCTTTGAGCAGTCGGAGGTGATCCAAATCCGGCGAATCGAATCTCCAAACACTTGTCGCAGTTTCTTTTCGTTCTTGTAGGCATCGGGTACCGACATGAAGAGGACTGTACGGGAGGAGATCCTAGAAGCGTAGGCAGGGGAATTGAGATAAGCTTGGCGCAGGTTGGCATAGTACAGGCTTTCCCTGACCACGACATAGAACACGAAGGCTACACTGGTCAGTAGGCTGCTCTGTGGAAATAGGTATAGAGAACTCACAGAAGTAAATACATGCTACTATGACATTCGCATAGTATCTATTGGGGTTCTTGATATTACTGAAGCTCAGCATATCGAGCTCACTACTGCCATTACCCCCAGTGGCATGCAGAGGTAACAAGATCGGCCATGTAATCAAACAGCCCGTGAGGCATGTGGCTGCCAGGACGCGCAGGAAGCGTAGAAAAAGGTAGCCGTCCAGCGAAGAGTGATGCAACACATGGTTGTCTTCAATCTTCAAAAATGTTCCGAGCCAGTTCACCCAGCCGGAAGGCAACTCGGGACTGCGTTCATGTTCATGTAGATGTGGCAGGTGTGATCTCGGTGCATACCATCGGCGCTGAGTTCGTCGGAAGATCAGAAACAAGCTGACCCAAAAGATCGCGTATACAAGCGCAGGCAATAGAGTCATCATTAGCGCCGAGCCTGACGAGCCTCCTCCGCCAGTGAGGCCACTGGCGACATCACCGGAGGTGGTTGACGCATCGCCCCGTGATGAGCCGATATTTGAGTCATTTTCCTGTCTGTTGTATGAGCAAGGATAGAAGAGGGACTGAAGCTGGAGTAGGATTGAGTACCGTTATCTTATTCATGGTCAAGTATGCCGAGGAGATGCCACTATCCTAAGCCGCGGTAATGACAGAAAGAAAAAAGACAAGAGTCCAGTCTCCAGACTCCAGTTTGCACGTCATAAAGGCGAAGCAGAAGAGATTCAACAAGACGCCATGCGGGCCCCTCCTTCACTTGGTCCGTGAATTTGACCTGTCAAAATGAGGTGCAGAAGTCAAATTCGTTTCAATCTTAAATCCCTTTAGATCCGTGAAAGCCACGGCCCACGGTCCACCGTCCACCCCTATGTGATGCTAGTTCCGATGTCGATCCGATAGTTTGCGGGTCTTTTAATTTCACACAGTGGAACCTGTCAAGTCACTGGCGCGTCTCCAATTGCTTTGCAAGCAAAAAGGACGAGCCAGATACACGAGCAGCCGGTGGGTCTCGACTCGCTCCGCCGAAGCATGGCTTTGCCGATCTCGGCTCAGTTTGAGACCCCTGAACTAAGGAACTCCATGTTCATGCAAGTTGGACCGTGCGAATGTGACGAGATTGGCTATCTTTGCATCCATCACACAATCCCTACCTGCTGTGCGATGTGTGATACGCGGAGTACGATGAGTGTCGAGGTCACGAGTGGTCGATCATGTTGCACAAAGACACATCGCGATCATTGTACTGCGTATGCGTCTATCTTCCACGCTTCACTGGCAACTGTCATCGCTCGGCTCTTTCGTCCCTCGTTCTTTGGCATTGGATGTAAGGGGGGCGGGGAACATCTTCTGACGGTGGGAAGTAGGCAACTTGCGTTGCATCACATGAGACTGGCGTTGACCTTCATGTAGCAGCACGAAACGGGCACTGGAACGTGCTCAGAATTTGACTGCATCGGTTTGTGCTCGTGTAGGATCGACTATCCGTCTCTACAATCAAGGCAGGTGACGCAAAGATGCTCAAGTCCTTCTCGGCGCAGATCAAATGAAACTAGACTTAATTCGGGCAGATCGTAGATCGTATCCGTACTTTGTGTTTATTATTGACTCCAAGGCCTGCTGAAGATTGTGCAGATGGAAAGTTGAAGTTCTTGGCATTAGCCTTGTCAGTGTTGTTACATCACATCGCTCCTCCTCAGTTTCCACATGTGTTCCAACTTTGATCTACTGCATACACCCTACATGGACCACGTTAGCTGAGGTTTATCGGCTCGTGGGATATCTGGAGCAACATTTGCTATTCTACTGTGCTAGTCCAGCCTCACTCTCTGAGCCAGCCGCGGTGAGAAAGCCAAAGCCGCCTCCTTCAGCGTGATCTACTGAAAGTTGGTACAAACAATTCAGCTCTCTCTTTCTCTGGCAGCCTGCCAAAGCAGTCGTTCTCGTCTTCCAATACCCTCTCAGCGGGGCGTGCACTGAGTTGTTCCTAGCTGGGGTCCACATACAGAATTCATCTCTTGGCATGGCAAGTGATAGGGTCGCTATCTCTTATGATTCTAGAACCATGAGGATAACCGCTCCAGGCGGGGCATCTAGCGCTCTCGTGCCACCAATCTACCATACATCTCCTCGTCGAACACCCCGGGCGTATCTGTAATGCCCAGGGCAGTGAGTTAACGAGTCAACGGGTTCACTCCAGCCTCGGCCATGCCTATTTTCTCAAAGGAACCGATTGCCTGCAGAACAAGTGCAAAATCTTGGGATCCGATTCCTCTCATGGCCCGTGGTGCCATGGGACCAGTGAACAAAGGCAATATCGGTCTCTTGGCAGACAAGCCACGGCAAACGCAGGCGAGAGATTCCGCGACGAAGGCGGCCATTACCCGGTCAATGGAGACAACGGCCGTCATTTATACCCCAAGGATGTGCGCTTGAACACAGTTGTTCCGGGTCTCATGGACACTCTCTACACGAAAGGACTGGCTACAGATATTTCGCAGATCGACCAGCCGAAGCGTACATGGAGATGCGCAACGCACAAGTTCAGAAGGGGAAATTGGGCGACGCGGGGAATGCGCCCAATTCTGCTCTTTCTTGGGAAGTGGTAAGGCGCACTACATCACTGGCCACGACGGGGAGGACACGATTTGGGGAAACAACTTTGTGGGCAACATTATGCTGAGATTTACTTGTGAGATGACAATAGACCATTGTGTGGCAAGCATACATACAGGAAGACCCTACAATGAAGCTTGACTCAACTCTTAGATCCGCGATTTTCTTTAGAGACAGGCAGGAATTTTGTGTGTGAACCCTTCGACACCAACGGGCCCACTTCACCATCGACGACTCGGGAGATTTTGACCGTCGTGAAAGCCATTGACTTCCCCACTTTATCCGCGACAGCTGATATATCCAAGGTGTCTCCAACTGTTGCAGTCGACAGGTATGAAATGTGAATATCAACGCTGGCGCCTGTTTTCTCGTATCCATGAGTGGCTATCGACATACCGCCAGCCCAATCGATGATGGCGGCTGAAACAGCGCCGTGGATAGTGCCACGAGAATTGACGTGTTCCGCAGTGAGATTGAGTCGGGCTTGCATCTTGCCCCGAGCTGCATCAACGATATCAACGTCGGATAGAAGAAAGCGATAGATGGGACTGTCATTTTTGGTTCGTTCCCAGACCCCGCGGACATGCTCCAATTCGGATGTGCTGTTCATGATTGTAGAAATGGAGGGCGGTCAATTGGATGTAGAATTGGTTCGGTAGTGTGTATGAATGAGATGGTCAGGCGAAGTTGTCCAAATAGTCCAATCGTGTGCGGGATGAGGGAATACCTGTCGCGGTTGAGACACCGCGCCGATCTCGGGCGTGAGCCGCCTTGACGGGAAGAGCCGAAGCAAAGATGGAAGGCAGCGACGGGCATCATTGTAATGACTGAGCCTTGACTACATGTAAAATGGTATGACAAATGCATCATTTCAATCCAGGTGGCTATCTATGCAGTTCCTTCTCGTCTATACCCTCGCTGCGCAGAAAGACGTATACTACGCAGTATATAGGTGGAGAGTAGCATACAATTGTCTACAAATAGCGCTTACACGCATTCGACGTAATGAAAGTATGCCATATAGCCCAATGAACGAGCCTCGAGGTTACAATAGTTGAATTTTAATCACCATATCCGCTTGGCTCGCAATGGATGGATAGAATCCTAACCTCAATGTGTCCACAGGCATTGGGCAACTACAAAGAGAGTCGGCACCCGGAGAAAGCGAAGGTGGGCGGTGAAGGTGGTAATGATTGCAGAAAAGGAGAGCAATCAACAAATCAACAAAGCAACCTCTTCAACGGTTGATTGCAAGATGGGAAACTCAAATCAAGGGGCGTTCAATTCGTCCTTTGAGGCCAACCAGCCCTTCCCGCCGCTGTTGGCCGAGGACCACATCCCCCCGGACGAATCCCATGAGAGCTATGAAGATGAGAACGTTACCTCTCCCGGCTATGAGGGTATTGAAGTGGAAGATGATGCAGATTTCCAGTCGCACTACTCGCTGGAACATCAAACATTCTCTGATACGGACTCCGAGGACTCTCACGACGAACTCGACCGGCACCACCCATTTCGCCAGTCTTCCAGCTCTCTCCACGGCCCGAATGCATTTGCGCCTCCCTTCTACAATCGTCCGCCCACGCCTCTACCACCTTCACCCTCACTGACTTCGCTTTTACGGCCACCCTTTTCGACCACCACATCACGTCCAACCACTCCCGATAGCTCCGATGTAGAGACCCCCAACGATACCGAGGCGGCGGTCGCCAAGTCAGCTCGTCGCGCTACCACTGTTCCGCGGGCCAGTCCAAAGGTTCCCACTTATGAATACTATGGCTTTGTGCTATACCTGGCTTCTTCATTGGCTTTTTGTAAGTATTAGATTACATTGCCGGTGATCCAGCTTTTTGCTGACCCTATCATCTTCAGTGTTTTACCTCCTATGGTCATATCTCCCCTCGCCGTTCCTTCATCAGCTCGGCATCTACTATTACCCCAACCGTTGGTGGTCGCTGGCGATCCCCGCATGGCTGGTGATGTTCCTTATCTACATCTACGTTGCGCTTGCCGCATATAATACGGGGTATCTTACTTTGCCCATGCACAGCATCGAAAACATTGTTGACGAGGTCGCGAATGTATCGGTTATTGATGGCAAAGCACGGAGACGCCCTGGTGGCGCTACCAAGATGAAGCCAGGTGCGACATCCTACCAGATCATGGGCCCCCAGAACCGCAAAGTCAACTGGGCCGAAATCTGGAGCGAGGGAACCGATGCGGTCATGGACGTGCCGGTCGGAGGTGTGTGTGAAGTTTTGTATGGCCAAAATCGAGATGAAGACTTTGATTATCCGGTTGCTGTCTCATAGCTTGCGCTTGAGTTCGTTCCTTGCCAAATCAACTGATTTCTTCCGAGTATCAATTTCGCTGTTCTTGTTTACTTGTCGGAGGGAGCCAATGACGTCGCAATGATGCAGATGCATCACGTGAGGCTGTTATCGCAGTTATCGGGGCCTGGCCGTTCTCCGGCTTGCTCATCACCAAATCTGGTGACTCGGAGTTTTGGGGGAACATACGGACTTATTATTTGCTCGAATATTCTTATAATGTCTGGAGAACGACCCTCTACACCACCTTCCCAGCCTCAGGGCTCTGGGGCAGGACAGCTTCCCCGCGGTCCAATAACCCCGGAGCAGCAGCGCAGAATAGTAAGTTTGTCGCAAAAGGCCTTCACCAGTCAACGCGGGCTGACAATTATCACCTCTAGGAACTGAATCGTATGAAAGCCAAAGCTCTTCGAGAGCAGCGCGAAGCCGAACTATCCCAACCCGTTCTTGCCACCTCCCAGCCCGCAATAGGCGCCAAACGCTCGTTCACCTCAATGGCTGCGTCCAGTCAACCTGCCAATATGCGCGACGCGTCCTCTTCAAATCGCCCACTGGACGCGATCAAGCCAGCCCGCAACTTCACACGCTACGTCGATTATGATTTCAGCAAGATGACCGATACGAAGGGCGGCTTCTTGACACAGGAGGACGATCCGTTCAATAAGCAGCTTCACGTTGTAAATGAGAAAGAGGTGCAGAAACCAGCACATATGACCCAGCGGGAGTGGGAACGCCATCAAATGCTCCAATCGCTAAAGCGGAATCGAGAGGGGCCATTCGAGCCGGGCTTGAGTGTTCTTGAAGATAAAAGCAAGCAGAAGACGTGTCGCGAATGTGGTAGTCTCGAAATTGACTGGAAATGGGAGGAAGAACTGAAGTGTTGCATTTGTCATAGCTGCAAGGAGAAGTTTCCTGAGAAATACAGCTTATTAACCAAGACTGAAGCCAAAGAAGACTATCTTCTGACAGACCGTGAGTATTCGATTGGCGAACACATGGGTAGACACGACTTTGCTAATCAGCCTGCGTATAGCCGAGCTACGAGATGAAGAACTACTGCCACGTCTGGAGCGTCCCAATCCGCACAAGTCCACATGGAACAGCATGATGCTATATTTACGATATCAGATCGAAGAGTATGCCTTTTCTGACAAGAAATGGGGCTCGACCGAGGCGCTGGACGCCGAGTTTGAGCGGCGAGAAAGTGACAAGAAGCGGCGACGGGAAGCTAAATTCAAAACAAAGCTTCAGGACTTGAAGAAGCGCACACGTGTGGAGGCCTACCGCCGAAATCGACAGGGGAACTCGGGGGGAGAATTCGGTGACGATCTAGCTTCGGGACGAAAACATGTTCATCAATGGGGCCGCCCTGTTGAGAATCCTGAAACTGGGATTGGAGTCAAGACATGTATAGACTGCGGAATGGAGGTAGAAGAACTTGAGTTCTAGATGATCATACCTGTGCAGTGCACTCTAGGCCATCGCATGGTTGACTATTGCATGAGACCGTGAGCAATCAGCATTTCAGTCCATTTTATACTATGGTTTAGGGTGCTGTCACCCTGTCGCCTTTGATTCTTCGTGATGTGTACCTATGGAGGCTACTGAGGTTTCATGCTCTCTTGGGTAGGTGGATGCAGCCAGGTGGTTATTACCTATTTCATACCTATCTACTTCCATCAGGTGCCCGGGCAATAGAAGGATCCAGGTTACCTATGGAACATACACGGATAGCCCGAGGTAGGTATACCATCCATGGATCCATGGAGGTATCTAGTCAGGATATATAGGTATCAGAGCAATCACTACCTAAGGTACCAGGTAGCAACCTCCAAGGCCATGGAAGGGGCCTCTGGGCAGGTGGGTGGGAATCAATTCGCTATCAAACTACTTAAGCCCAATGGAACCTACCTGGTATCATGGAAAGAGTACAAATTAGCTCTGGAGGCATTATCCTACTCCATACCTATGGAACCCACCTATGGATTAGTTGGATGGATGGATGCAGCTGATAAAAGTGGCGCCGACGCAATCCTCCAGGACGCCCATTCCATAGCTGCAAGAACTTCAGTTCCAAATACACAAATTACAAAATATCAATGCTCTAGGGCCTATTTGCATCAGCTGGTCTCATCTTTGTGTATGGAACTGGAAGTCGAATGTGCATGAACGATCTTCTGTAAGTAGAAGGCGGTCAGTATTCCCCGAGGCCAGACCGTCCTCACCATAACAAAAGACAAGTCAAAGCACAATTCATCCTCAAAGTTTCCTATCATTGTCTGATCTTACTCCTTCCCTTTGGATTCTTCTCCTTAGGGCCCCTCATCCACCGGCTGCATCGGCGTGGGACCTTGTTCCTTGCCGTCGCCACTAGGGGACTTTGTTCGCTTACCGCGGACACGATTTACTGCGGTCAGGAGTAACCCGAAGCTTGCACCTTGCTATACGTACATACTTATTACACGGCCTCCTTTTGCTTCGAATACCACCAGCTGGTGCTGTCTAATCCCTCGAGTTTCGATCTGTCCCGTGCGTGTTCATGTCCTGGCAATCTTCATCAGCTATGGCTGGGATGGGAGGTATGCCCGGCGCCATGGATGGTTCGAATGGCCCACAGGGAACGGAATACACATTGCAGGGTAAGTTGTGCAAATTCATGGCTTCCATGCTTGCCATTGACTGATTTTCGTTGCTAGGTGTGATGCGCTTCCTTCAGACAGAATGGCACAGACACGAACGTGACCGCAACGCGTGGGAGATTGAACGAGCGGAGATGAAGTCTCGTATTGGCCGACTGGAAGGTGATCTGCGGACAAGCAAGCGCCTACAGGAGTCCCTCGGGAAACACGTTCGGCTGATGGAGACTGCGCTCAGGAGAGAGAGGGAGAAGGCCAAGAAGCTGTCGAACAATGAAAAAGTCGAAGACCCCAAGGACCCTAAGGAGACTGCGCGTGAAACTGTGAACTTCCTGAAAGGTATGTCATTTGAATCTACCTCCGATTCTGACGTGCGAGTATTGATTGGTTCTTCACCAGCGCAACTCCCAAAGCCTAGCCCGGAGAACGACCAAGAACCCGACAATCATCATCAGCTTGAAAGTCAGGGCCAGGCCGAGGAGGATATAGACAAAGTCAGAGTCTACCTGTCAAAAGCTTCCCAGGAAATTGCCTACCACGTTATCCCCGCCTCTCATCCACCCCCCGATATGAACGACAACGACTTGTCAGGCCAGCTCTATGGCAATACGCAGCTGTCGCAGCAGAACCTTGAGGAGGCTTACCTTCAGCAACAGCGCCAAAAAGCAAATCACGTTATGGCGCGCGAAATGGTGCTTCAGAACAACCAACCTATGGCAAATCATTACCCTGATAATGCCATGGCTCGCTCTCAGAACCAATATCTTCCCCGGGATACTATGGATCGACGATTAATCGACACGCAGCAAGGACCTACCGCAGATGTGGAAAGTCGAGCCCAGTCATACGAACAGGGCATCGTGAATGATCGCTCAAACAAGGCATATGAGGCCCAGGGCCCTCAAGTGGCCGTCAAAGAGGACATGAATCAGCAAAGGCCGGCCCCGGACAGAACCGAGGATGTGGATGGTTGGAATTTCGATGAACCGGTGGAGCAAGAGCCGGCGATCACCGAGAAAATTCCACCTCATCGTCCGGATATCGATGCTTTCCCGAAGGCCAACTTTGTGCGGTCGGATTCGATCAAGGGCGGATCTCTCCCTCACCGAAGGAAGAGCTCAGGATCAAGGCGCAAGAGTGATGGTGCGATAGATGCCCGAGAAGCCGGCGCAACTTTTGGACAACAGCCAGATTCCAATTTCAAGGTCCGGTTTGCGCTGCGCGGCCACTTGGACGTGATCCGGTCTGTCATCTTCACCGGTGGCGGTAGCCCGTCAGAGCCTGAGATCTGCACCTGCAGCGACGATGGAACGATCAAGCGATGGATCATTCCGGCTACCTATGGTGGCTTCGGGGCTCACGGTCCAGGTTCAAGTAATGATTTGGACATCACAAGCTATTTCACTCATCGCGGACATCAAGGCGCCGTGACATCCCTGGCGGCCTGCTCACCGTCTCAGAACATCTCCAATGGCGGCCGTGTTATGGGTGATGGCTGGGTGTTTTCCGGTGGCCAAGATGCCAGCGTACGTGTATGGGAACGTGGTCGAGTTGATCCCAAGGCCACCTTGGATGGACACACAGACGCGGTTTGGGGACTCTGCGTCCTTCCTGGCAATGTAGGCTCTGTCTTCGGCGACTCAAGCAGCCATTATGGTGGATCAGATCGAATCCTTCTGGTCTCGGGCGCAGCAGATGGACGCATCTTGATCTGGGCCGTCAGTGCCCCTCCTCAAATAGCCTCACCCCCGGCTGGAAACCGCCGTCAGGGCGGAAGCCGGCGAGCAAACTCAATATCCTCCGGTTCCAATTTCCCAACCTCTCCTCAGCCCAGTGTCGCAACTACCACATCTTTCCATTACAGCCTTGTCCATCACATTAAGCGTACTGATTCTCCCTCTCCTACATGCATCAGCCCGCTGTCTCTTGCAGGCGTTAACTTCGTTGTCTCCTTTTCGGATGCATCTATACTTGTCTACGACACGCGTACTGGCGAAGAGATTGCTTGTATGGCGAGCCTCGAGACATATGACGGGACGCCCTCCACTGGCGTGAACTCTGTCGTTGCCACAACCCAGGGCTTCGATGGAACGGCTGATCTTGATCCCAACCGCGCAATGACAGAAGAAGAAGTGGTCCACGGAGCTACTGGATCAAGTAGCGTGGAGGGAGTAATCATTAGTGGTTACGAGGATCGATACATCCGCTTCTTCGATGCGAACAGTGGTATGTACCATTCGTAGCTCCATGTTGTCCTTACAATCCGCTAACTCTTGATACAGGCCAATGTACTTACACAATGCTTGCTCACCCAGCTGCGATAGCCTCACTGTCATTGTCTCCAGACGGACGTGAGCTCGTTTCGGCTGGACACGATGCAAGCCTGCGATTCTGGAACCTGGAGAAGCGCAGCTGTACCCAGGAGTTGACAAGCCACAGGCTGATGCGTGGGGAAGGAGTCTGCGCGGTGGTATGGAGCCGTGATGGCCGCTGGGTCGTCGGCGGGGGAGGAGACGGTGTGGTCAAGGTCTTTTCCCGATGATTGAGACGACGAAATGAAAACCCGTGTATGATTCTTCTTGCGTTATACCTGTGTGTGTATCTCTTCGTGTTTGCTACTCGCCGTTCTCTGTATGATCCCATGAACCGGATGAGCGATTGGCCTGACCAGTTCGCATGAGCATTTGCAAGGGTGGCATATGATACTCTCCTGCCTGAGTTTCTTGTTGTATTTTCCTCTTCTTCCCAACATGTGTACTTTTTACTTTGCTGTTAGCATGATTGAAAGGATTCCCTGGCGTGCGTGAGTGTTTTGTTGAGTTCAACTATCGGTACATGAACTTTCCATGAGAATTAAAACAGATCCTTTTTCAAGGTTGAAGGGCTGACTTGTTTGCGCTTTTGCATGTATTCAAGTAGATAATATTTACAATTATCCTAGGGTGCCGGGGATGGATGCCGTTATGAAGGATGCTGATGGCCTATACCTACTGTGTACACCTGGCTTCATGCCATCAATCAAGCCAGCGATGTTTCTCCTACGTTGTAACAGCAAAGCTGACGCGACTTTCCAAGCAGAATGGATTGTGGTATCATTCCATGTTGACATTATTTTGGCGACTGCGCTGTCGTGATGTATACTTATTTGGAGGAAATCCACGCCTCTTTGAACACGGACCTCAGCCGTTTTGCTTCTTCCTCATCCTTCAACCGTTGCTGGAGATAGCCCTGTAGGTCATCCCAGAAAGTTTCCGTATGCAATACCTCCTCGCCGCTTGGGCCTACTGCAGGGATCTTGGATGGGGAGTCATCCCTCTTTTCTGTCACGTTCGGTTGGGCCAGTGCAGGTTCAATCACTTGGGCACCACCGATAATCATCACTCCGACCTCAACTTCTTTGCCCCCCGACAAAGCCGCCGGCTCATCGGCTAGCACCTCAGCCAGTGTCTTCCCAGTTCCAGTAACTGGCTTCCGCTTGTATAGGATCTTGATCTTGTCAAGGGGAACTTGACCTCCCTGAGCATCAGTGATGCGCGCTCGCACGGCATCCCGAAGGTCCTGGACTGAGGTGGTCGAGAGAGGGGCATTGGAGATAGTGAACCCCAAGGCAGGGTTGCGCGCAGACTTGACGTGGACAGTGATCGATTTGGATGAACCTGGGGCCTGTGTTGAGCTCACTTTCTTGGGCATCGGAGGGTGCGGGGCTGAAAGGCGGGGGAGAGTGTACTGCGGTGGATGGGGAGCTTGTTAGCATAAAATACATGGGTATATCGGAGACTGAAGAAGTCGTATCAGGACATACGGGAACTCGTAGTCCAACTTGCTGTGGATCAAAGACATGGTCAGCGCGGAGCTTGACAGGCCGCGAGTCCAGTGCGGACAGGAATGATTTGGTAAAAGTCAGCTCTGACATGTTGGGCAATTGAGTTCAAATGCTAGAGAGCTCCAAGGAGAATGAAGGGGAGAGAAAGCAATCGCGAGACGATGGAATCGTTGGAGCGATGAATGGGCTGGGCTTGATGTTTCTCGATGTTGATGGAAGTTCGACACCTGTTTCGTGAGGCATCAGAGGTACCACCACCAGGGACTAGACCGCCTTCCGCTAATACTGTACTGCCAGCAGCTACCGCCCGAAAAAAAAAAAAGAACGAAAGAAACCGAAGCTTCTTAGAAAGCAAACACCATAAACGTCTCCCATATACACCAAATTTTCACAATGGGTGTCGGTCGCCGTATGAAAAAGCAGGGCCCCCGGCCCCGCTCGATGAGTCAAAAATCACCATGCTGAAGAAACGAAAGGCTGGCGAGCCGGCTGCGGCTCCTGCGAAGCCTGCACCATCGAAGCGTCGCAGGTCTGACGCCGACGAGGCTGTGTCGAAGAAGGAAGCATCAAAAAAGACGAAGGTCAATGGTGCCGCTCCTAAGTCGGAACCGATGAAGGAGCAGAAGAAGGCTGCGCCTGTACCGGTACCTATGTCTGATGATGATGATGATGATGAAGATATGGAGGACGACGATGAATTTGATGACCTCGATGGGATCAGTGAAGGCTCAATTGGTAGTGACGATCAGATGGAGGGTCTTTCTGATCTGGAGGATGATGACTCCATTGTTGATTCCGACGAAGACCGCCCAACTCGCGGCGCCATGTTCTCTGACGACGAGGATTCCGATGCCGAAGAGAGATTGACCGCCGCCAACATCGAGGGCTTGTCTCGCAAGTTGGATGCCGAGCAGCAGGAGGAGGAGGAAGCCGCTGAGAAAGAATTGCAGGAAGCCGCTTTACAGACCAACATCGCTGCCCCCGACGTGTTCGCCGACGAGAACCAGCAGGGACTCGCTCCTGATCTGCAGTTGCTTCGCCAGCGCATTACGGACACCATTCGGATTCTGGGTGACCTGAAGACCCTGGGCCTGCCTGGAAAGTCACGTACCGACTATATCGACCTCCTGCTTGACGACATCTGCACCTATTACGGTTACACTCGATTCCTAGCTGAGAAGTTGTTCAACCTTTTCACTCCCATGGAGGCATTTGCCTTCTTCGAAGCTAATGAGACTCCTCGCCCTGTCGTTATCCGCACGAATACTCTGCGAACCAACCGCCGATCCCTTGCCCAGGCCCTCATCAACCGTGGTGTCGTTCTTGAGCCAGTTGGCAAATGGTCCAAAGTTGGCCTGCAGGTTTTCGAGTCTCCTGTGCCCCTGGGTGCCACCCCCGAGTATCTTGCCGGTCACTACATTCTCCAGGCCGCTTCTTCTTTCCTTCCCGTTATGGCTCTCGCTCCCCAGCCCAATGAGCGTGTCCTCGATATGGCCTCTGCCCCCGGTGGTAAGACGACATACATGTCCGCTCTCATGCGTAACACTGGATGCGTCGTCGCAAACGACGCCAGCAAGCCCCGTGCCAAGGGTTTGATCGGTAACATCCATCGTCTTGGCTGCAAGAACACCATTGTCACTAACATGGATGCCCGCACTGCTTTCCCCAAGGCTATGGGTGGCTTCGATCGCGTTCTGCTCGATGCTCCTTGCACTGGAACCGGTGTCATCTCTAAGGATCCCAGTGTGAAGACTTCAAAGAACGAGCGTGACTTCCTCGCCATTCCTCACATGCAGCGTCAACTTCTTTTGGCTGCAATTGACTCCGTTGACCACGCCTCCAAGACCGGCGGATACATTGTCTACTCAACTTGCAGTGTGACGGTTGAAGAGAACGAGGCCGTGGTTCAGTATGTGCTTCGCAAGCGCCCCAATGTTAAGATTGTGGACACCGGTCTCGGTGGCTTTGGCAGCCCTGGATTCCTCAGCTACATGGGTAAGAAATTCGATTCCAAGATGGCGCTCACCCGCCGTTATTTTCCTCACCGTGAGAACGTCGACGGCTTCTTCGTCTGCAAGCTCAAGAAAACTGCGGTGACCCCTGTGGCCAAGTCCACCGATGACGAACCCCGTGCCAAGGGCCCCAAGAAAGCTCGCAGCGTCTCCTCGGCCGCGTCTACAGACGATGATGAGATTGATCGCACTCCCATTGTGGATGAGAATGGCCACGCTGCTGATTTCGAGGGTGGTGCGTTCACCGCTTTCGATGATCCCGAGGACGCCGAGCGCATTGCTCGCGCCGAGCGTAATCGCCTGCGTCGCAAGGGTCTCAACCCCAAGGGTGTTCTGAACAAGCCTAAGAAAAGCAAGGCAGAGGTGTCAAATAAGACAAGCGAATCAGCGGCACCCAGCCAGGAAGGAGAGACCAAGCCCGTTGTCTCAGAGAAGTCCACTAATGAGCCCAAGGGGGAGAAGGAGACTGTCTCCAAGGAGGATAAGAAACCAGTGACTGCGGAAAAGAAAGAGAAGAAGGTTGCTGTCAAGGGCAAGGGAGAAAAGAAAGATAAAAAGTCGGCCAAGAAGGCCAGCAAATGATTGATTCATCGATCATCCCTCTTTTTGTGTATAATTTTTCTTCATTTGGGCAAGTGAAAAGCATCATGTATTAGGTCCGGGACCCGGCGCATCGGATATACCTTTTGTTCAATATAAGATCAACTGTGTTTCAAAAGTCTTACGACCAAGTCGAACTATAACCAACCAATGGATGTAATCTAATGAGGGCCATTGTTCACTGCCAATCGCCGTCCAATGTAGACTTCTAGCTATAGCTGCCTGAGGTCTCTGGATTTACTTCGGTGGGAGTCAATCCATAAGGTTCTCCGATCTCTCCAAGAGGGTGGCCTCCTCTTTGTCTATGGCTATGCAATATACAGCTGGTAGGTATGTTGATGCAGCCTATGGAGTTGCACGGGAATCCCAAACCAAGTGTCTTTGAGAGATGGATAGTAGTCGGCGTCCCAATATATGAGGTGTGGAGGGTGTCACGATCAACATGTGCCCATAAAAGCGGCGGCAGCCAGATAGGAAAGGCCTTATAGGGGCATATCCTGTGTATAACCAAAATAAATATGAACATTCGCTAAGATAGATGATTCTAAATGCCCGCCCAACAACCCAGTAACATGCAACGTGATGATCTTACTCCAGAAATGACACCACTCTATGCTCTATAGATCTTGATCACCTTCTTGACCTCCTTGCGGCACATGGGACATAGGCTGACGAGGTTGGCACATGTAACACACGAACATAAGTGCCCACACTCGGCGAAGACGGCATCCATCTCCTCCGTATAGCAGATTTGACAGAGATCCAACTCGGCGTCAGCCACCTCCCAGTAGCTGATGCCCTTGCCATGGCGTTTGCCATCCTTGAATCCGCCGACATACTTGTTGCCAGTCGTTTTCTCGATATATGTACCTTGTCCGTGGCATACGTCTTCGACCCAATCGCCGTCATAAGAGTCGCCGGTGGGGTATACCAATTTACCATCGCCATGTCGTCGGCCGAAGACGAAGTCACCTTCGTATACCATGCCTGTGCCAGAAACGTGCGTGCCTCTCCCGTGCCGATGGCCTTTGAGGAAGTCGCCACTATAGTAATCGTTCGTGAATGTGGCTTCGATAGTCATAACTCCAGTGAAACCTTGGATTGGATGGCGGCGAGAGACAGCCCACAGGTATTGGACTAAACGATCGGGACTTGTGAACAACCCCGAAGCAGCAAGTTCAGACCGCCTGTATTCATGTTAGAGATAAAGAACTACTTGAGCTCAGGTATAAAGGTGTACTTACTTGTCCTTCGTCAATTTGTCTCCGACGATGAAGCATACTCCGTGCGGCGCAACCACCTCACTGAAGGTGTCGGCGGGCGATACTGTGGTAACGGCAGCACCGTCGACTCGCTTCCACATGAGGAAGTCCTGGCGAAGGGGCCGCTGCAAGTGGCGTCGGATGGATGCCTTGACGTTGGCATCCAGCTTGGAAAAGAACGACCCAACTGTCCGGAGCACTTGATTGTCCGCGTCAAACATCTGAATAAAATAGTATGTGTGGTCGACAGGCAGTTTTACTTCTGATGATACGGCGTGTGTTTCAGGCGGAGTATCCGCTGTAGGGGGGCCTCGGGTGGACGGTGCAGCAGCAGAGCTTGTGGCTTCAGTTGGCGGAGCTGACGCAGTAGTAGTGGTGGCTGGTTGATCATGACCAGCGACACCAGCTAGCACTTCTTGCTGTTCTGCAATTTCAGATGCAAAAGCGTCACTTTCCGGAGACAATGTCGCCGACGGTGGCAATGAGTCACCAGTAGGGACAGAGTGCACATTGTCGGCAGTAGCAGGAGACTCAGGAGGGATGTATCCCGATGAGCTAGCGACTGCATCTCCCTCGGATGCAGATAATACGCCCTCTGAAGCTCCGAGCACTCGATCTTGAATGACTATGCTTTCTGGCTTGTCCTCTGAGGTGGTGACGGTAGGAGGGTCTGGAATGGAGAAGAACTCTGCATCTTCTGTTATGAAGTTAGCCAGGCAACACTTAGAATGAGGGAGTAACGCAATCACATACTCTCAGACATGATCTCCATCCAGAACCGAATAATGCTCGATGAAGGATCCAATGGAACGCTCAGATCCGTAGTGCGATCGAATACCAATGACGGCCCGGAACCAGCAAAGTTCCCGATCTGCCAGAAGCGAACCCGCTCGGGGCCAATGGGATCAAAGTTTGCAGACTCGCACGACGCAATCTTTTTGCGTAGTTCGGCCAAGCGCGTCGTGCGAGGCAAACTCATATACATGACAGTATTTGACACTTTGGCCTGTGCCATGAGATCATAAGAGTCAAATAGACTAGGCAGCTGGTCGTATTGCGGAAGTGAATAGATCTCCACCTGGACAACATCTTCGGGCTTATCGCCGGTGCGATATATGCCGGTTTCGTAGTATTGCTTCAATGTTTCAGAGACTTCCCAAGGCCCCTGAGGACCCGGCAAAAGGTCTGACACGACATTCTCCCGGACGTACATTGCCACAACGGGGACATCGTGGCCCTTCTTGTGGTCGACAGTTTGAGAGGAATCAAGGCCAAGATGAGGACCCATAGCTGTCTTCTGGGTCAAGCACTCCACACGATTGTCACTGCCATCGTCAAAAGCCAGCCATGTGGTGCCGGGCCCTGCTGGTCGAAGGATGCTGAAGAACTTGCCCGAGGTGCGACGACCACGATGCACAATATATCCATAAAGGACATATTTGCTACCCTGACCATCAATGACCCAAGGAGCCAGATCTAACTCCTCATCTAACTCGACTTTGTCATATCGGAGCTGCCAGCGTTTGGCCTTGTCCAAAGTATGGCGACCAAACTCAACATGAAGAACCGGCGGGAGCGACCAACGGCCGGGCTTGGCACTCAAGTACGCACCGATAGCTCCCGAGGCGGACTTTGCTTCATCAATCGGTATATAAAGGCGCGAGTTGAAGTCTGTGGGTAGCATATTCACCGGGACTTCGCCCTCGGGGGACGTAAGATGCATGACCGGGCTATCAAACAGTTTGGCGAACTCCTCTCCGGCCTCTGTTCCGCTTAGTTCAAGCTCCAAGGTGCGTCGCAGGCGCTCCCAGAATTCTGATACGTCGTTCGAAAACTCGTGCAGATTACGCAAAGTGGTAGTCACGATATCGGTATCGACGTAGCTTGACGAGAGGGTTGGGCGGCGAAGTTGCCACAGAAGCCTTTGGAGAGCATCACATAGAGGCTTTGGCCGGACGTCAGGATTGGTGAGATGTTCAAGTACATCGACACTTTGGATGATCTTGCAGAATGGGGCGATGTGCAGCCACGAGGCAAGTCCAGCTACCTCCGGGCTATGATTGATCATCGAGTCACCTAATGGTCGGTAACCAGTCAAAGCCATGCTGTCCCAGGTGGGCTCGGAGTCACTTGGGTGCCACCAAAGAGCTTTGGTTGGGTCATTCACCACACGAATATATGCATCGAAAGACAGTGTATCCTCCGTCAAAAGGGCGCGGTGTTGACCCCGCCGACGGGAATGGATTTTGTCCCAGGGCCCGTGGAAATACGTCCATCCCCAATCCAGATTGTGGGGATTGAATTGATGAGATGATGACTGCATCCAGCCAGTGCGTGGCTCTTGGGGATTGTATACGATAACACCAACCTGCGCAGGTACGCGCCAGGAGCTCGGAGTTCCATTGTCGGATTCGGCGAAGTCTCTGGCCGCAGGATATTGGGATTTGTAGTGAGCGAACCATGCTGCTGTGTCGTTGGTGGCCATGGTCTTGCTCTCGATTTCCGGAATGCTGTCGTCTAATATATCGTCGGGACCACCGCGGCGGACAGTGAATTCTGTCTCGGGAAGCTCCTCATCGGGAGTAGGGATTGTGGTAGAGCATTCCAGATACACGCTTAACGCATTGACATTGTTCCCCCGAGGATAGAATTTGATCCGCCACCAATATCCTCCAACAAACGCTGCCGGAGAGCGCATGACTTTGGCACGATTAGGCTTCTCGGGAGTGCCCCGGACACCCTTGAATGTCCATGTAAGACGGGCCTTGTCTGTTGGGACATATTCAGGGTCTCCCAAGTCCCGGAAGAAGTTGTTTTCCCAGTATTTATCTGTCACGCTGTTAGACATGTATCAATGTTTCAGATGGATGAGACCTACGATCGCAGGCACTATAGTCTGAACCGCCGCCTTCAATCTCTTTCAATTCATCCTCATCTGGGGTTGTCGTATCATCCTCATACTCCGCCCAGTATGCGTGTTGAAGCTCCCCCGAGGCAGCGTTCTCTGTAGTACGTCCCGTTCTCGCGGCAATTTCTACCTCAGTCTCAGGAACTGGCAAATTGGGATCCATGGTCGCCCAATTGAAGGAATGTCGACCCTTCAGGCGAGGGTGACGAGACAGTAAAGGGTATATAATATGCCACCGCTATTATCCTCTTCGAAGTGTCCTGTCAACACTGATAAGGGCTTATCGGACGAGTGTGGAGACGCGGAGAGAATGAGATTGAGGAGGGAAAACCGAGGGCAAGCAATGAGAAAAGGAACGAGAGTATATAAAAGAATGAATTTAATTGAATAGCAGAGACAGACAAGGAGAAGAAGAGGAGGAAAAGGGAAAGTCGAAGGTGAAAAGGAACCCAAAAAAAAAAAAAGAAAAAGGAAAAACCCAAAAAAAGATAAGAACGCGAGTCCGGGGGAAGATGCCGAGTGGGTCCATTGGGCTTTAATGTATGTACGGAGTACGGAGGATGAGTTAACTTGCGGTAGTTATGGGCTATGGATTACGGGTGTGATCTAGTTGTGAATAAAGTAGTGAGATCTTACACCTCCCAGCTGAAGTGTCTCTTGCTAATCTACAACATAAACGCATTCTATCTTACTTGATTCATACATTGAACATTTGTATATCGCCAAGATCAACTTTCAACGGGCATCCAGATCCAGCGGTGTGCCGATCCGAGGGGGATCCCCACTCAGGGTCAATTCTTTAAAGCCGATTTTTGTTCGGTGGCGATTCGGCTTATCGAACTTTCTCCGATTTCGCCACTGACCCCTGGAAGAGATGGACGTCAATCCATGGAACGGGGCCAGATTCCCCGTGGACGCCACATGGGAATTTCATTTTGTTGTCTCCAAGATAGATGTATGGAACTTCGAACGCTATCCTGGGCTGTTCTGAATTGCTCAAAACGGTTGACCTTGTCAAAGGGTTCAACGCATAAGCACATGGTTCATGATGGAGCGGGGCAGATTCCCACCAATCCTGAAACAATTGCGCAAAGGGTCCCAATTGACCAACGTGGATCACATTCTTGTATGCTGATCGACACGGATTCGACCCCTTGAATACAAGTCCCAATCTAGACTGCGGGTTCCCGCATCGCTTGGCACTCACATTGTATGTACCTTGTCCTTGTCACGTCGTATGTACAAGACTCAACGGGAGACTGTGCACTTAGGATGATGTCGATTCAGCACGAGCAAACGAAGCCGCCACAATCATGGGGAAAACTGCTGTGGCTTCCGCATAAACCTAGGAGAACGTGATATTAGCTTGATACACCAACGAAGAGGAAAATTGTTCCAAAAGAGTACATACCTTCACAGACTTGGCATTCACCTTGATCTTGCCCCAGCTCACCGCTTCATCTGGTCGCGCACCTGCATCACTACCATCGAACTCCTGCGCGGTATTGACATATACTGCATGCTCGGCCCCATTGCGCATTAAGCATGCATTGGCAATATGGTGCTTGACCACACCACCACCCAAAATGATCATGCCGGCGCGGGTCGCCCGAACTGCCATGGTATTGATGCGGCGCACATCATCCACAATATCAACCCGGAGTCGCTGCGGGAAAGACTTGTAAGTGTGGAAGTAGAGCATGTCTCCCAGTGATCCATCCGTGAGGGCGGGGCAGAATACGGGGATTCCGTTCCGGGCCGCCCAGTACAAGACTGAATCCTCGTGGTTGATCTCACGACCGAGGCGCTCGGTGATGAGACTTGGCGTCCAGTGAAGCTCGTCATCCTCATCTCCAGTCTCCCTAGCTTTGACCTTGGCTGCCTCCTGCTCCTCCAGCATCTTATCCAAGATCGGTACTACCCAGTCCTCAAAGGCACAGTAGTTATTATTAGGCACAAGAAGGTTGCCGATGCGATTCAGACCCTTAGCACGCAATCCAGCTCCCGGGGTGGAGAACGATCCGAGGTAGGTGGGCGCCAAACATTTGATCAGATCTTCTTCCACGCCACCCGCAGTGGTCACAATGGCTGATACATGTTTATGCTTCACGAGATAGCGCAAGGTATCCCGTAGACCGGATGAAATAAGATTCGATGTATAGCCGAGGAAGATTGTGGTTTTGTTTCCGGTCTCGGGGTCACGGAAAGCGCGCTAAGGGAGAATTGATGATCAGTCTTTCTGATAAATCAGTTATGGAACCCATCAAAGTGGGAGGCCATACCATTTCATTGATGATATGAGCGGCTTCCGCGATCGCACTGCCCTGGAAGCCAGTGTGGGCTAGGTTATCCACCATCTCGGCAACTGTGATATCTCGTCCTTGGAATTTATCAAAGTCCACGCCGCTCACTACGTGAGTGCCCTCCGGGACTGGTTGTGAGCTTTGCAGGACCGACTCGGTGATCGAGGCGGGCACTGCCGACAGCTGCTGGGTGCTCATATTTGCGGTGATAGGACTTGGAAAAGGAAAGCGGAGGGAGGCCGATGTTTTTGGACGTTTTCGAGAGATAGAATTCTATCAGCTTTGGTAAAAGTCAAAATGGTTTGGTTATTCCTGAAGAGGGGCAAGTCTTGATCTTTTTTTTGTTCCACACGGAACTTGAATAAGTCTGGGCCTTGATGCCTTAATGCCTAAGGCATTCAGTACATAGATCGAGCCATTTCTGAATTTGGAACAAAATGAAGGATCAGTCAAATTCGAATATTCTTTAAGTAGCTGACTTAGTCTAACTGAGGTACAGTAGTATCTAGTTACCAATTGACATGTATCTTCATATGCAGTATGTAGTAGTAGTACATCGTCAAGTCAACAACAAATCTAAGATCATACATCGAATCGTGGCAGATAGAGTTTAAGAGGCACCCCATCCACCACGCTAGTGTTGAACTGGGTTAGTGCCAAGCCGACCCCTTGAAGTCTCACGAACTCTTGTTCACTTCTTCTCTTGTTTCTTTTTCCTTTTACTTAGATGGTCCTTGATACTTGTTGAGTCGCACCTGGCGCAAGGAGCTCGCAGGATTTCTCCGATCTGCCAACGTGCTACTGTTTCCTATTGAGCTTGAGACGCCAAGACACATTTACTTTCTCAACGTGTGGAGGGAGGAGTCACGGAAAAAGGTGGCAGTCCAACAGATCTGCTTTGGTCAACTTGAATGTTCCTTTCATCATCACTCGGCAAGGATTATTTGAGCGTAAACAACCAAAAGGCGAACGCGATTGAGGTGTGTTTATCCCAATCTTTCCTCCCCCCACCCTGAAAATAGGGAAAAACCACGCCTTACCCGATCGATCACACTTCAATTCTTCATATGGTCCGTGCATTCGTTGTCACGTGCGGACCATCCAAAGTGTCGTTCTATTTGAGTATGCGATGGATTCTGCATTCCACCCGTCCTGGGCTGAATTTACACTTTACATTCTACTTGCTGACGGCGCTAACCAGCTCATAACTGCATGGTAGCATGATGCGATAATGTCCTCCCGATTTCCCCCATCGTCCGGGTTCAATTCCCGTGACCGTTCTCCGCAGCGATTTGGAGACCGTCGCCCCCCAGTCGGTCCTCGTGGCCCCGACGACGCGCCTGCACCATTTGGTAGGGATCCACCCCGTGGTCCTCGGGCTCTTGTCGACTCTCCCAGAGGTGGACATTTTGGTGGTCGTGGCAGAGGTTATGGCCGTGGTGATTTTCGTGATCGTGACAGAGACCCGCGAGATCGCGACTTTCGAGACAATCGCGATGGCCAGTCGTTTCGCCGAGATATGGATCGTGACTGGGTTAGACGCGACCGCGAGTTCGATCCTCGAGACAACAGGATTGGCTTCGGCCGAGGTCGCTCAAGATCACCGACACGCGATTTTAGGGATATGAGGGACCCTCCCGCACGCGACTTTGATCTGATTCGGATGCGACGGAATTCGAGGGACAGTATTCTTTCTGCGTCTTCAGGAGGTCCAGATGGTCCGCCAGCTAACATCGGCCATATACCTCGTGGGGCTATGCGAGGACGCGGTCGCGCGGACTGGGAAGGGGGTCGTGGTCGCGGTCGTCCGCCTTTCTTCGATGACCGTGATCTCTTCCGCCGACGCAGTCGCTCTCGCGAACCCTGGCGCGGACGTGATCGCCTGCTGGATCGCGACAGAGATCGAGTCTTGGATCGGGACCGTGCCGTGGATCGCGATCGCATTATAGACCGAGATCGTGATCGAGACATTCCTCGGCCCCGAGATCGAGAGCGTGAGCAAGACCGAGACTTGGACCGTCGAGACCGCTTTGACCGTCGCGAAGATAGGGACATTAGACGACCTGATCGCGAAGACCGTGATCGCCCAGTGGACTTTTGGAAACGAGAGCGTCCCCCAAGTCGTGCAGCTAGCGGCTCAACCACCTCTTCACGCCCTCCTACAGCAACAGGCCCTGGATCCGTGCCAGCCCTACCGGATCGCCTGCCTGACCATGCCCAAGCTGATCAAGGCCGGAAAGCTTCAACACAATCCAACATTGCGGCGCCAGAGACCGCGCACGATCTTACCCGAGACGAAACGGTTCCTGCCCGGCTTTCTTCTGTTCGGTCGGATATCCCTCGAGATGATACCTCTCGCTTTAATGCCGCTCGACCTGATGCCGCTCGACCTGATGCCGCTCGACCTGATGCCGCTCGACCTGATGCCCCTCGACCTGACGCCGCTCGACCTGATGCCGCTCGACCTGATCCCACTCGACCTGACGCCGCTCGATCTGACGCCGCTCGGCCTGGCACTGCTCTACCTGACACTACTCGACCTGACACTGCTCGACCTGACACTGCTCGACCTGACACTGCTCGACCTGACACTGCTCGACCTGATCCCACTCGACCTGATGCCGCTCGACCTGATCTTCCGACGGATCCTGGCCCTATTGTTCGACGTTCACCACCCCTAGCCGTTCCGCAGGTGCCCCCATTTGGCTCTGGGACTGCTCCTCTTTCGACTACATCCCTGAGCACAGATTCTTCCGACAAAAGGGTGCCGCTAGATTCTGTTTTGCCTTCCTTGCCCCCACAGAAGGAGCACAATGAACTTGCGCAACGCAGACAACCACACCCTCCTACTGGTCCTAAAGCGGAAAGAACAGAAAGAAGCGAGATCACACAGCCACTTGAGCCTCGCCGCCCCGAAACCCATCGCGAACTGGGGAAGCAGAAAGTTGGGCCTTCTCTACCCCCTAAGTCGTCTACCCATCTACCGGACATATCACCACCCACTGCCCCAGCTGCCATGACTCGGCCAGATCCAGTTTTGGGACCCAGCGATGGGTTTGTGCCTGGGAGGTCGGACCCTCTTACTCGTTCCCCTACCTTTGCCCGAATTCCGCAGCGTGCGAGATCCCGCGAGCCGTCTATCTCACCCCGAATGCAGCCATCCGGTATTCCAACCGGCCCCCGAGCATTGCAACGGCAGGCTCCCTCTCCACGTGGTCGTAAAGGCAGCAAGCAATGGGTTCGACCTGGCTATGGTCGAACACCCCCCAATACTAATGCCCTACCGAAGCAAGAGTCCTTGGATGACCGCGAAGCAATTCCTCCCATCAATGAAAACAAGCGGAGAGCCCATCATCCTCTGCCCTCACCGGATATCGATGGCCCTGAGAGCGGCGAGATTCTCCCCACCAAGCCCGCGAGGAATCCGTCTCCTGTTTCCATGAATCTTCCTTTGCAACAGCTTCCCTTGGCTGCTCAATCTCGAAACAGTGATGACAAAGGGGTCACCGGACAGGCCGGTGTTGATAAAGGCGTGTTGATACCGACCTTTGAGGGCTCCAGCGATGAGGAAGATGGAGAGAACGTCATTTTCACTCAGGAGTATCTTGACGAGAGAAGGCGGCTATTTGAAAAGGATATGGAGACACTCCGAGCAGAACTACCACCGTCTCCCTTGGAAGATGCGGAAATTGTAGCCCTTCTGCTTAGAATCCAACTACTCGGAATGGTAGCCAACAGTGAGAAACGGCAACCGCCAACAGAGCAACCTGCTGAACCACCCGCCGGAGACTTATCGGAGCGACCAGTGAACTATGTGCCCTCATTAGAGAGTGAAGTGCCAACAGATCACCCCAGCAGCGGGGGAATGACTTCGTCGGCTCATGAGATTCCCGAGTCTGAACCGGAGCCAATCACGGATACTGTCATACCTCCTATGGTATCCAGTGGCAATGTTACCGTCGAGACGCTGCCATTTTTGCACACAGGTCCACCCACACCTATTCAAGATATGGCGGTATACCGTGGGAATATTGCAACCCAAAATCGGCTGAAGGATAAAATCAGTGCAGAACTTTCAAAGATTCGGGGAGAGGTTTTCAGGAAAAATGCGATTCTCCGGGATGAGTATCTGGCTCATTACAAGCTTTGGCGATTGGCTATCTGGGAGCTTGACCGCACGAAAGATAAGGACAAGAAGCTGGTTACTCCTGGACCGGCCTCCCCTTCGGTGTCCACGGTGCCGACTACACCTGCACCCATGCCGGAAGGCCGTGAAGGTCGCCGGTACAAAGGCAATAGTGAGCTCGATTTCCTCAATGCTTTGAAAGCCTCCGAAATCTCAGCCCAGGAAGAGCTCGAGCGCCGGCGGACCAAGAGCGCTACTGCTCAGCCTGATTTGGTCCGTGAAGCGGTCATTCCGAACATGCTCGAGCCGCGGGAAAAGAAGGCATGCGTCTACAAAGATGTCAACAACACGATCGACTGCAGCAGGGCTTTAGATGTCTTCGGCTTTGCGCCCCCTCCCAATGACTTCACCCCGGAGGAGCATGCGATATTCACTGATGCCTTCATGGCACACCCGAAACTGTGGGGCAAGATCGCCGAATCTTTGCCTGGTCGGAACTTCCAGCAGTGTATTATTCACTACTATCTCACCAAGGAGGAGATCAAGTATAAAGCCAAACTCAACAAACGTTGGAGCAAACGTGGTAGGGGGGCTCGCAAGGGCCCACGACCAAAGTCCAATGCTCTCATTGCAGACTTGGGCGTTGTGAAACCGGACTTTGCTGGCGAAGATGAGCCACCCGCTGTTACTGATACTGGCCGCCCAAGACGTGCGGCCGCGCCCACCTTTGGCGATTCCACCGAGGTAGAGAGTGTGCCGTCTGGCCGCCGTGGTCAGACAGGAAAAGACAGAGAATCAGTTGAAAGGTCAACTCCTCGACGTGGTGGAAGAGGTGGAAATTCTCGTGGCGGACGGCGAGTGAAGAACCCTCAACCGGAACCGAAAGCCCAGGTGGCCATGCCGCAGGGAAATCTCCGGCCAGATGTTCCCCCAGCGCCTCCCCGTCCTGCAAGTGAGACGCCGTTGGTCTCAGACAATACCATGGAAGCTTTTGATGCGCGGGAGGCAGAGCGTACAGAAAAGGATTCGTTGCCGCCAGTCCCGCGAGGTAGAGTAGGACGCGGGAAAGCGAAAGAAGGGGTCTATGTATTTGAGTCCACCGAAGTCGAACCAGTGGCGACCAAACAGCCGGAGACGGGGTATGGGTCTTTGCAGCCGACAAGCTACTGGTCTGTGCCGGAGCAGCGTGATTTCCCAGCTTTATTGGGCCACTTTGGCCGCGATTTTGAGGGCATATCGAGTTGGATGAAGACAAAGACGACTGTTATGGTATGTATTGGTCTTTCCCCTCACTTACTGATCCCATAGGTCGTTTGCTTTTATTGAATATACGACTAATATGTGTCGCTACAGGTCAAAAACTTTTATCAACGCCGTCTAGACTCGGGACAGAAAGACTTCGAGATGATCTTGACAGAGGCAGAGGAGAAAAAGGCTCGTGGTGAACCCACAGGCCCGCTTCCTGTGCCAAGTGTTGCTCCCAAACGACGATACGAGGCCACTCCGTCCTCAATTATCCCTCGTCCGCTTGCTCCTCAGGGTGATACCATGGCTGACGTGGAAGACCCGCGTTACACCTCCAAAGGTAGACCTGTTGGACTCTCGCCACAACCGATTCCCATGCATGGGCGGCCTTTGTCCGAGAAAGAGCGAAGCCTCGGTCGTTACCAGCCGCTTGCCCAAGCTTCGGCTTCTTCAGCAGTACCCTCAACTGCCACCCTCATCGAAGAATCAACTCGGGCAATTCGCGCGCAAGGAGGACCCTCACACCGCATACAAGGCCCCCGCCTTGGTTACTTTACGGAGGATAGACGAGACTCCTCGGTAATGGCCCATTCCAGCCCGCGTACGCAAGATCTGCCGATACCCTCGCTCCATCCCGGCTCGATGCCACCAGAGATGGTCCGAATGGACCATCTTTCCTCTCAGGCCTATATGCCTCCACAGCAGCCACCGCCCATCCTCTCCTCGAACCACTCGCGTCATCCGAGCTCGCCAAACCAGCAGCTGAGACCAGAATTAGATATGTCATCTTTTCACCGCGACAATTTCGCCCAAAGATCCTATTATCCGCTTACAGGGCCGCCTGGGGGTATCCCCCAGTCACCTCGCCCTGGATTGTCGCCAGTCAAGGATGTGCCTCGGCCCAGTGCCACTCCTGGCCCGGAAGCAGCCCGGCATGTGCCCGCTAAACGGTCCAATATCATGAGTATTTTGAACGATGAGCCCGAAGAGCCTCAACCACGCAAGAGGTTTGCTGGCGAACAAGGCACGTCTGCCCCTACTGTAACCACAAGCATCACTTCGAGGCCCACGTATCAGGCGAGCGGGTCATCTCGCCAGGAAGATACTAGTATGCCAGGATTGCCGCAGAAGTCAGCTAGCTACGCCCAGCAAAGTCAATATCAACCAACTTCTCGCGGTTATGCAGATTATTCTGGCTATGGTCCTCCTCATAGTGGCGCAGGCACGACGTCGGCGAACAATGACTGGATGGCACGGTTCGATCCACGGGCGCAACAGAATCCTGCACAGGCCCAGGCTCAGCCAGCGCCAGCACAGCAGCAGCAACAATCTCAACAGCAGCAGCAGCAAGCGCAAAGCAGTCGCCAAGGTCCTTATTCGTCTTACTCTGTAACACCTAACCAGCCTTCTGTTCCTCCGACGAATATTCCGGTGCCATCCCCAGCGCCGACACCCCCGCCATCAGTCGGGCCCCAACGATCGGCTTATTCCAACGTCTACTCCCAGCCATCCTCTGCGCAAGCGCCTATGTCGTCTGGTGCGCGAGATATTGCCTCACAGCCTCCATCCTATCGCCCGGGCTCACCTGGCCCCCGGTCCAATATGGCATTTGGAACAAGACAAGATCCACCAATGACCGCGCAGTCTCCCGGTAACTTGTATGGTATGCATTCACGCCAGTCCGCGAGCCGAGCTTCTTACCCCTCAGCTGCGCAAGCTACACAAAACCCCGCACAAGCACACAGCTATCAACAACACGTGCAGACGATGGTCAGCGGGTCGCATCAGCCGCAATCCCACCGCTCCACTCCGGTTAATTTGCCCAGTGGGTCTTCACAATACGGACACGACACGCCTCCCCCACAATCTCAGCCCGGTCGGTCAATAGGGTCGCTGGCGAGCCTGGGACGTTCATACACCCCACCGGCAGGCCTGCATTCATCGATGAGCGGACCTGCCATGGGTAGCTATGCTCCCAGTCAGTCGTCCACGCCTGGGTCTATACCGCTGCTCCACCAACGACCTCCAGGATCTCTAGGGGATAACGTCACTACTCCAACACATCACCGGGTTTATAGCCATGGGTCGGTACAAGGCGGGCTACCTGGATCATTACCACCGCCGTCCCAACCACGCTAAGACGTAATGTTTGGTTCTTTTGTGAACAGGGCTAGACAGAGTGTCGACCACTGTTGGATTGCCTGTACATTAACTTGGACTTTGTATTCTCTTGTTCTCTTGTTCAGCGTCCTGGCGACTTGGCCAGCGAGGAGTCTCCATTTGATCATGGTTCATATGTATAACTAGATGAATGATTTATGTATCAGATTCATGTACTTGGAGTGAAATATGTACAGATTGATGTATTAGGGTATCTACATAGGTTGTCAACTGCCCGAACTACCTAGCTTTGTGACCTTGTAACTATCCATGAAATGTGTCTTACCTACCGATCCAGTTGATTCATGTGGCTCGGCAGGTTCCACTCATCATAATCCAAGTGGACAAAGGCGCGGTCGACAGTAGGCACACTTTCAAGGATATACTGTAGACTCTCACCAACATCGTGACTATCCCGCAGACTGGTCCCTTCATCCAACACGAGGTCAACCTCAACATTCAGCTTGTCACTCGCGTAGTATGCTTTCAAATTTTGGATCTTGCGGATCACCCTGGAGAACCGCATGGTCATATACAGCAAAATGCTGTGGTCATCCGCAGAGGCAGCGGCGCCCGTCAACCGCTGGATGTATTCTGCGGCTGTTTGACCCCAGTTCCACATGATGTAGCAAGAGAGAAACAGGCCACCCAAGGGATCCAAGTACCAAAGGTTTGCGAAAGTGCCAACTGCAATTTTTCATGCGTCAAAATTGGAGCTCTGGTCGCAAACAAGATGGAGACTTACTCAAGGGAAAGATGATGCTGAAGGTGTTAAACACAACGTCAGTCAGGGCATCCTGGGCCAACACTTGGACGCTCGGGCTAGGAATTAATCGACACCAGAACCAACAAAGCAGCTTGACCAGTACAGTACCACCCATCAACGCGATAGATGGAACGGAAAGCGTCACAAGTTTGTGATCGTCTCCAATTAACTGCTTCATCGACGACAACGCTACCTGAAAAAAGGAAGTGACCATAATGACCGAGAAGATCAGCACACTGATGGGTTCTAATCGCCGACGGCTGATGGGATATCGATTACGATCCTCCCGACGGATCATGATCGTCGTTATCCAAACGATCACAGTACTGAGAAAGTCCAAGACTCCATCGACCAGACCAGCCAGCATGGACATCGAGCTAGTCATGGCCATGATGGCGATCTTCGATATGAGAAGAGCAATGTTGGCGATGAAGTTGATGCGAATTGCTAGGTTGATAACGTGGTCTTCGTTGCCTGGATCCATCCCGCCAGGTGACTCTAGGTCGGGTATTGGGCCTGGCGGGCCGTCCACCTCCTCAGAAGAGTGGATCAAGGGGGTCGTTTCATTGGGGATGCGATAAAGATTATGCGCAGTGCGTTTGACCTTTCCGCCTCTAGGGTTGGCTTCTAGTGGCTCGGCCTCATTTCTTTCCACCGAGGATGGCTGTCCATTTGATGTATTCTTGGGGGGACTGAAAACGTTGTATTCCTCGATTAAATTGTGGGGTAACGAGGAGTCCAGCAATTGATCGATGTAGAGATATTGGGAGATCAGTCCATTATTTCGTTCATGATATTTCCGGCTACACCATTGCTTAGCTACCTGACCAATGAGAGAGAGAGAGAGAGAGAGAGAGAGGGAACGAACATTGGCTTGGGAAGATTCTTCAATGAGTCGGGTGATTTGTAGTAGCGTTGCCTACCATAGGATCAGGTTCGATATCATTGGGTCATAGGGTCATAGCCTATAGGGATAGACGTACCATTCATAACGAGAGTTACTGTGTCCAATCAATAAAGAGCCCCGACGAAGAAAGAGACGTCTGTCAGAAGTGTTGTCATCAAGCTCATGCAAAGCAAGGCTAGAGGTGCGAGTGGGCAAAAGGTTCACCAAGTGTTGGCCTCTAGTGGATAGGATTTCCCGTTCTGGGTCCAGGCTTGGGCGCCGTGGACGTAGAACGGGCGAATGCGATTCAGGAGACGAGGAAAGTGGAAGAAACGATTGAGAGGACATCATGCTGCATGCATACATATATGTATTTCGTTATGTATCAGCTTCAAGCTTGTCGAAGTGGCTCATGCACACACGCACCTTGATCAAGATCCACATGGCTGAAACGTCCCGCAACTTTTATCGGAGATCGACGCGCAAAGTCACCTGATTAGGTGAGTGATGTATGCCTGAAAAGCCGGGTGTCAATTCAGGACAACATCGGATTCCGGAATGACAAGAACTACGACCGTGTATTGATGTGGATTGTCAACAAGTGTGGCTTGGTCAATTCTTTTAGTCCTACTCCGTAGAAGCTGAGCAGTCAATACAACTCAACTTGTATAGGCTGCGTTGATTCCAAAGCCAATATGAGGCTCATATTGATCTGATAGAAGCTAAAGCTGTCTGCTCTACGGAGTAGGGATTTGGCTATCCTGTTAGGTATCGCCTTTAGGTCCTAATCAACACAGGTCCGAGTCCCGACATATCCTATGTACTTCCACAGTAACTACGGGGCCCGGACCAACCATGAGATCGGCCGTGATCAGCTCTTCGTTATTGGTCCTCTTTCAAGCGGGGTAGAAGCAGATGCATTCTCATAACTGCTAGCATGGGTACCGGGATACCCTGTCGACCTTGGCAGGGTCATCATCTTTGTGGTCCAGGCGGCAGACGGATTGGGGGGCAGACTTTCAGTCTTTCGGCGTTGATAAACCCGGTATCAGAGGGTCAAATGAGCCGCGATCGAGGCGCCGCCCTGTCAAGTGCCAGGCTCACGTATGATATCCTTCAAGTGCGAAAACCTTGTATACCTAGCCGGACATAGTGCAATGGAAATATGACCAACTGTGAACACTGACTCACTCAGCGCAACCGGGAACAGCGTCGGAGTATGACAGAGGACGAGGTGGACGGAGCGGAGACATTTAACCGCTCAATGGGGCATATCCTGGGACCCATTTCCAGTACAGTGTGAGCACAAGGTCCACAAGTACGAGTGGGCAGACTCACGGAAAGGGAGAAACAGAGTCAGACATGATCAGTATGGACTATGGAGTACATACTCCGTTCAAGCACATTTAATTGGAAAAAGGAAAAACGGGATTTCATCTCCGCTGAGTCCGCTCGAAGCGTTGGTAATGTGGGGCGCGGAAGAGGTTCCGCTTTTTCCGCGTCCTCGGCGGGGACGCGAATTATCCCCCGGACACCACTGCAGTCGATGATTCTACGATCGGCAAGTCAGGCTTTCCCTTAGGGCGACTGGCCAATCTGATCTTACCCATATGCTACTCCGAGAATAGCCTTGCTGTGTCTCTACAAACCCGGAACTATGCCGTGCTGCACCTTGTTAGCCGAAGCCAAATGGGCCAGGATCACCGAGCACAGCTATAAGAGTGCCTTCGTCCCACCTTATCACAGAGTACTGTAATTATTTGGAATTCACGCTCACCATGACTATCCAAACACTTGCAATTGCCGTCGTCGCGGTGGTTTATTTCGCCATTCGGTATTTCAATCGTACCGATATTCCCAAGATCAAAGGTCTCCCTGAGATTCCCGGCGTACCTATCTTTGGCAACCTGTTGCAGTTGGGAGACCAGCATGCCACAGTCGCTGCAAAATGGGCGAAGAAATTTGGCCCCGTCTTCCAAGTCCGCATGGGAAATAAGGTGAGTTCTTGTGCAGGCGCTCAATCAGAGTCGGCGGAGAAGCTAATTCAATGCTCTACTAGCGTATTGTGTTTGCCAACAGCTTCGAGTCTGTCCGTCAACTGTGGATCAAGGATTCATCCGCTTTGATCTCCCGCCCTACATTCCACACTTTCCACAGCGTCGTCTCCACCTCACAGGGCTTCACAATCGGCACTTCCCCATGGGACGAGTCCTGCAAGAAGCGCCGTAAGGCAGCAGCCACGGCCCTGAACCGACCAGCGGTGCAATCGTACATGCCGATCATTGATCTTGAATCCAACTCCAGCATCAAAGAGCTATACCGCGACAGCCAGAACGGAAAATTGGACGTCAACCCCACTGCATACTTCCAACGATACGCGCTCAACACTAGTTTGACTCTCAACTATGGCTTCCGTATTTCCGGCAACGTTGATGATACCCTGCTGCACGAGATTGTCGACGTGGAGCGAGGAGTGTCCAATTTCCGCAGCACTTCCAACAACTGGCAGGATTACATTCCTCTCTTACGCATCTTCCCCAAGACAAACAAGGAGGCCCAAAACTTCCGCGCTCGACGTGATAAATACCTGACCTACCTGCTCGACATCCTCAAGGATCAAATTGCCAAGGGCACAGATAAGCCTTGCATTACTGGGAACATTTTGAAAGATCCCGAGGCCAAGTTGAATGATGGTGAGTGGCCCATTGTCTAGTTACAGCAAGTTGAACATAATACTAATTCATTGGTCAGCCGAGGTGAAATCAATCTGTTTGACCATGGTCTCCGCTGGACTTGACACCGTTCCGGGTAACTTGATTATGGGAATTGCCTATCTGGCATCTGAGGATGGCCAAAGAATCCAAGAGAAGGCCTACAATGCGATCATGGAGGTTTACCCCGACGGCGATGCTTGGGAGAAGTGCTTGGTGGAGGAGAAGGTTCCCTATGTTACTGCCCTGGTCAAGGAGATTCTGCGATTTTGGACGGTCATTCCTATTTGTCTGCCACGCGAGAGCACGAAGCCCATTGAATGGAATGGAGCGACGATTCCTGCTGGTACCACTTTCTTCATGGTATGTGGTTTCCTTACTTCCGTCGTATTTGGTTCATGCTAATTGCCATCAGAATGCCTACGCTGCCGATTATGACGAGGAGCACTTCAAGGATGCCGACAAATTCATCCCCGAGCGTTACCTGGGACTCGAGGAGGGCTCTGGCACTCCCCATTACGGATACGGAGCGGGATCCCGTATGTGTGCTGGCTCACATCTCGCAAATCGTGAGCTGTTCACAGCTTTCATCCGTCTCATCACTGCTTTCCGCATGCACACAGCCAAGGATCCAGCCGATCGTCCAATTCTCAATTCTATTGAGTGCAATTCCATTCCTACTGCACTAACTACCGAGCCCAAGCCCTTCAAAGTCGGATTCACCGCACGCGACCCCAAGAAGCTGGAGCAATGGATTGCCGAGAGCGATGAACGCACCAAGGATCTATAAGAGATGGCGAGTGTCTGGTATTGACTTGATGTTACTGATGATACTGATAATGTGTTCTGATCCCTTGCCTTTCTTCAGCGGTGGTCTTCTCTTGTATATATCGATTTTCTTAGAATGACGAAAATTAACAATGTTCAATCATGGCTAGAGAGACGGTCAGCTATTGATTTATAGGTCATAGGTTCCATTGTAGCCTGTAGGACTCCTAACTGGCAACATCATTATAAGTTTTCTGCCTTGAAACCTAGTACTCGTGAATCCATGGTTCGATGCTGTACGGTCGCAAATCAGATTATCAGAAGATCCAGGAAAAGTTTAGGTACCTGCGTATTAGCTGGTTTGATTGGAGATAGCGTTGTCGCTATATGCATAAATACCATGGACCATGGTCCATTGATGGTTTCATATCCGAAATTCCTATCGTCGACCTCTCAATCTATGGAGACTCATTATTCTCCCACTCCTTTTGTCCAGTCTCCCGAGGAACGGAATTCCCCGCATCTCGTCTCCACACCTTTTCTTCCTCACATCTCTGTCCGATTTGCACCATAAGCTGGAATGCAATCTGATTTCGATTAAAATCGTCATCGGCGATGGATACCGCACAGAATTTTCCGACTTCCGAGGACCGGGAAAAGCCAGCGTCCGTGGATGAGACGAACGATGATCGTCCGCGGAAAAAGCGCCGAAAATACATCGCCAAAGCCTGGTCAGTTAGGTTGGGGGATTATCTTTGTCACTACCTTACGGCTGCTAACAGTATTCGCTAGCAATGAATGTAAACGTCGAAAGATCAAATGTAATGGTCTGACTCCCTGTCAGCGCTGTGGACGTCAGCGTATTGAGTGCATTTACCTGGAGCCCTCTCATCGAGACAGCCCCAGTGAACAAGAGTATGTCGACTCGCACTCGGTGAGATGGCCTACTAATATTCAAGTTTAGAAATTTCGAGCGGTTGTTTGAGCAGATGAGAGCTATGCAGGACCAGATCGGTCTATTGTCTGCCAGTGTACGATCAATATCTAGCAGCGAACACTCCCCTGCTGGGATTCCTGCTACAGGCACATATGGTCTGAAACCTGCGCAACGTGCGTTAAAGCGCGTTTCAAGTGCAAGAGAAACATCATTCCAGGGCCCAACAACGTCAGCTTTCAGTTTTGACCTTGCCAAGTCCAGCTTGCAGCAACGCGGGATCGTCGAACATACCGAGGCTGGCGACGAGGGCGATATCGCCCGAGACCCTTCACCCGTGGCATCGCCATCCGCACAAAACAGGGCATTGGAGCCCCGTCAGGCTGTCGATCCACTTTGGACTCTCCCCAAGGATGAGGCCCTCCGCCTGTGCAGAGTCTACGAAGAAGAGATGGGCATCATGTATCCTGTTGTCGAGCTTTCAGAGCTCTTGGATCATGTAGATCTACTGTACGGCCCGACGGATCGCGTTCTTGGTTCGGCCTTTCAGCCCGATGTACAAAGGGGTCTGGCCCCGGAAGATATCCACATTCTGCGCATCGTGTTTGCGTGTGCTTTGACCGCAGAGGCCAGCGGTCGGAGCGAAAAGGCTATCGCCCTCTTTGATAGTGTCCGTGAGGTCCAGGACAACTGTGTTTGGGGTCCGCCAGACATCAAGAGCATTGTGTTTCTAACGCTTGTGGTTCGTTATGGCCCGGCCACGGTTGATTACGAGATGTGCTAATTGCATTCCAGTCTGTTTTCTACTTCCAAATGGACGAAGAGACCTTGGCATGGCGTACTGTGGGTATCGTGGAGCGCATGTGTCTTGAAAAAGGTCTTCACCGACGAGAAACTTTGAATCAGCCGGCGATTATTGCCGCGGGGAAGGATCGGGTCCTGCGACTGTTTTGGTCTGTTTATATTTTGGATATGCGCTGGAGTTTTGGAACTGGCATGCCATTCGCCTTGGAAGATACTGACATTGATCCTTGGCTGCCCGAACCGGCCGAGAACACGCCCTATCTGCGCGTGATGATCCAATACAGCCGGATTGCAGCGAAGGTATGGAAGTTCATATCGGCATTCAACAATACCAACGAGATCAAGAAAGAGGAGATGAATTATCTCGATTGGCAGGTGCTGCGCTGGACGCACGACATTCCAGACCCATTGCGACTCGATCACGCGGACGGCGGGGCGGCGACGGAGGGCTCACGGAGCCTGCGCAGATTGCGTGCGCTACTTTACCTTCGTGGCAATCAGCTACGTATGCTCATTCATCGCCCCGTGCTTCATACCTCGGCACACATCATGCGTTACCCAGGCGAATCCGAAACCGTCGTTGAGATCGCCAAGGATACTATTCGCTTCATTACCCGCTTGAACGATACTTCGGATATCTACCAACTACAACAAGTGGCATTCAATTGGTTTCTCGCCTCGGCTCTTGCTGCTTTGTTCCTTGCAGTAGCCCAAGCTCCCACGCAGGTCAGCGCCTCGTGCAAGGAGGAATTTTACATGGCGTTGGAACTTGTCAAAGGATTTTCAGCCCAGTCCTATATCTCACGTCGGTTGTGGAAGTCGATTCGAAGTCTTCGTAAGCTTGGTCCTCAATTGGGTCTGGGCGTTCAGAACAAGCGACTCGATGGTCAAGCTGCGGCGGAAGATGATCCGGATCGACATCACGTTCAGGACTCTCTGCCCATGGCCCAGGCACTGAGTAACCAAAGCCAGACACCACAAGACGGCGAACAGATTACACAGGAGCTGATGGAGTGGTTTGAAGCAGTGGGAAATGTGGAGGATCAGATCCTGGGAGTAGGAACGGGCCCTGTGCCAAATGGACTCCCATACCAGCAGGTGCCAAATGGGGGCTTTGTGTATGATTATGGTGAGGAATTGTCCACTGTGATGAAAGACTTCTTCTAGTATGTACAATATAAAGTGATGTGATGTCGAGACAAAGAAGAATGAAAATCTGCACGGGCGCCTCAATGGCCGAAAAATGACTCTAGTAAATGTATTTGAAGTCCAGTGCACCATCTCCTGTTTGGACTCTTCGAGTCTCTTCCTTTTCACCACTGAGAATCTGCTCCTTCGTCTTGTTCTCCCGTCGCAAGTAATAAGCATACCCAGTCACTACCAATTGGGCCACGATCATGGACCCCAAGGAGAAGGCATTGCCCAAAACGTAAGGCTTTGTGCGATACACTTGACCGGCAACAATACCGGCACAATTGCCAATTGTCTGTTGAAGACCGATCTCAAGCGCGCGGCGATATTGCGGGGCGATATTGATGTTCAACCAGGCGACGTTGAGACTCACCGAGGTGTAGGTGGTGACACCAATCAAGAAAGTGGCAAAGTACTCGACAGCGGTGTTACTGACTGTAAGAAGCAGGATGTAGCCAACGATACCGAAAATGTTCGCGGAGAAGATGTACTGTGAACAGTTAGTAAGGACATTGGAGATTGCAAGGCTCCATACGCACCGAGGCAAATCTCGACTGCCGGTCAGACCAGAAGGCAACTGCGATGGCGACTGCCGCCGCCCATACATAGACTGGGACAGTGAGGACGTTGCTCATTAGCGAGTCATAGCCCATCCCTCCCAGAATAGTGGGCAGGAAAGTGCTAAACCCATATAGAAGAATATCCTGACAGAACTGGATAATGCCGCTGAAGAAGAGCTTTGGATCTCTCAGTGCAATCAGCATCTCTTCCCAGCTGAACTTTTCACTGCCCATATACTTGCGGCGTTGCTCGTTGCGCACTCGCATCATCCACTTCTCTTCCTCGTTGAGGAAATAAGACTCGGCCGGGTTGTTTGGTAAACCGAACCAGATGAGTATAGCACACAAGGCGCTGAACAGGCCCTCGATGATATAAACCCATCTACCACATCATAAGTAAGGGTGAGTGGTTTCCGGGAAGACGCAAGATACATACCTCCATCCTGCTTTACCGCCGATACCGTCCATATGCAAGAGACCGTAGGCCAACAGACCACCCACAGCCCCGGAAATGGCAGCACAACTCATCAAGTAGGATACACGCTTCGCCTGCTCCTCACGGCGGTAAACCATGGTAAGATAAAGATTGAGGCAAGGAAAGAGTCCGGCTTCACAAGCACCCAAGATCAGACGGGTCGCATAGAGAGAGCCGACCGACTCAATGAACCCGGTGAAAATAGTGGTCAGAGACCAAACAATACAGAGCCCGGTCAGAATGTTGCGAGGGGTCAATTTCTTCATTGAAACTGCCCAGGGTGCTTCAAAGATAACATATGTCACATAGAAAATGGACACTGCTGTTGAAAACTGGCTTTCGGAAGCCCCAATGTCCTCGGGCATATTAGCCACCTTGACATTTCCTAGGGATGGTTATTTCTTGTCTCCTTAACATTCCGAGGATGACTTACCGATATTTGATCTGTCCAAGAAACAAGATAGGTAGGTGACCATGATGATGGGAACAAAAGCCAGATCCAACTTCGCGAGTAGTTTTGTCTCCTTCTTCGGATCGAGTATCACATCCAGATTCTCGCCGGCGATGGGGTCGTTGGGGTCTTCGATGCCCTCTTTGTGTAGGGAGTCCTTCAGCTCCAAGGGCTCATTGTGGACGTTGTCATGCGACATGATGTTATGGCGGCAATTAAGTTGACTGGAGTTGACAAGTTGACAGAAAGGAAAAGCTTTAAGCCAGTCCGTGTTCGACTCGATAGACCTCAGTTATTCTGTCAATTCGTCAGTCGCTCCGTTCAACCGTCCCATTCATCTCCTATCTTTCATGGGTGGATTGTGTGGGGGCCATCGGGCCGATGAAGCCCTGATAAGACGAGCAGTCGTGGGATTCAAGGCTCAGAAAGGGAGTTGATCGACATGTGGGGGTGTTGTCCATTTGCCCCCTTCCTAGGAACTGTTGCGAGAGGCCTATTCAAGAGGTGCAGCAGATCTTCACTGCAAACAGGCAGGTCGAAGACAGGACGATCTGACTGGACGAATTCGAGTTGACGAGGGGAAATCCTGGAGATCTCCAACCAGTTTCCCCAGGATGTCGGCAAGTGGATCCCGATACCCTGGAGGCTGGAGCAGGGATGTTGGGGATGATGATTGATGATGGTACTTCGTACGGGGTACGGAGGAGAGCGTTCTTCTTTTCAAATACTCGAATTCAAGCAATATGGGCAGTATTGCAACCACAGCTCAAGAGGCACGACTGCGCTGTCGCCACAACCAACTCACCAACACCGCGGGCATAGCCCCTGGATACTTACAAGCCAATCTCCTGGTGCTTCCTGTACGATATGCGTCCGATTTCCATGACTTATGTCTTCGCAATCCAGTACCATGTCCGCTGCTGGGAATCACCGCGGTTACCGGCAATCCAAAAGCTATTCGACCTGCGAAGTGTATTCAGTCGGAGGATTTTGATATCCGAACTGATTTCCCCAAATATCGGATATACTCGGAGGGAAAATACGTCGAGACTCGCCAAGACCTGTTGGATGTTTGGACAAATGATCATGTTGGTTTTTTGATCGGATGTTCATTCTCGTTCGAGGACGCCCTAACAGCGGCGGGTCTGCCACCGCGTCATCAGAAAACGCGCACGATAGTTCCCATGTATCGATCTACTATCCCATTACTCCCCGCAGGCATATTTACAGGAGGATGCTGTATTGTTTCAATGCGACCGTACCGCCCAGATCAGATTGAGAGGGTCAGAGAGATCACACGGGCCTATCTATCGACACACGGAGAACCTGTCGCCTGGGGATGGGAGGCTGCAAAACAACTGGGAATTGACAATGTCGGGAAGCCAGATTTTGGAGAGCCACAGCAGTTTGAGGAAGGCGAAGTCCCTGTTTTCTGGGTGGGTTCTACACAAATACACCTCCCGCTGTGTGGTATATCGATCTAACATTCTGGCCTCAAGGCGTGCGGAGTAACACCGCAGATAGCTGTGGAAGCAGCAGGTAAATGCATCGAGGGTCTGGTCTTCTCTCACGAGCCAGGGCATATGCTCGTCACAGACTGGACAGCAGAAGATCTTCAGAAGCTCAAGTCCGGAAATGTTTAAGCAACCTATACTAACGAGCAAAATGCAATTCCACTTGGGTCCATACATGGAGTGCATCTCCTGGTCCACATGATCAAAAAAAATCCAGCATGGCGGTTATTCGCCTCCGTGCACAGCATCTACTTCAAAGTCATCAAGATCCACCGCAACATGCTCTCCAACAGCAAAAACTCCAATCACCGGGCCAGTGAAGTCATAATCGGTCAAAACTGCAGTGTCAATCGTTGAAAACTCATGCCAATCCTCTCCCTGCGTCTGATAGAGAAACTGCAAACGAGTTTCGGTGTAGGCAAGTCTGAAAGATATAGAATGCTGGACCTCGACGCGTTCGACCTTAGAGAGCGATAACGTTTTTGCTTTATTCAACCCCTTGAAAACAACTTGCTGCTGATGGAAATCGTATCCGATGGTAAAGTGTCGGTGCTCGTCTTTGTAGAGAGCCAAGCCTGCGTGAACCGAGGTGGAGTGTTGTGGTTTATAGAAAGTCGCTGCGGCGGTACCTTCAAGTCTTCGTTGACGTTGGCCAACAAACGCAGGGGACTCATCTTGGCTTGTGAGTTCCACCAAATTCGCTTGCAGGGTAATGCGGTTGCCCTGAATATGATACCGATCGAGTTTGGGGGCTTTTAGATAGACCCAGGCAACATCAGCAAGTGAATCAGGGAGGCGAAGGTTGATGGCTGACCCTGCATCTTCCGAGCATGTAACAGGCTCAATCGTCGGCCACTCGTTGCAACCCCACTTGACTGGGCTCAAGAATGTTTCCCTCCCCATGATACATCGTCCTTCCTTGCTGCGAACGCCCAACATCACCACCCACCATTTCCCTATTCGGTCCTGGAATAGGTCACCGTGGCCGGTGTGTTGAACATACTGCATGGTTCCACTGGCGGTGCACAGTGGATTCCCCTCAAAAGCTTCGTAAGGTCCCCATATGGACTTCGATCGTGCCATGCTCAGCATGTGGTTTCGAAATGTGCCCCCTTCAGCACACAACAGATAGTACCAGCCATCCTTCCTGTATATATGTGGACCCTCTGTATAGTTTTTGTTCCACCCCTTCCAGATGAGTGCTGGCTCCGCGATGATCTTCCCAGTCTGAAGATCAATTTCCAGGTTGTAAATATGAAATCCCGGTCCTGTCTTGCATAATTGGACGTACACTCGGCCATCATCATCAAAAAGCAGAGACGGATCAATTCCAGGGAAGTCAAAGACTATTGGATCTGACCACTTCCCCGAACGAATGTCATCTGTGCGGATGATAAATTGTTCGGTTCGCTCATCCCCCGCTTCGTTGGAGGGGCCATGAATGACATTAGTGCAGATGATGTAGGTGACTCCATTGTGATATCGGATTGTGGGCGCGTACAATCCTCCTGTGCCCACCATAATAGTTCCATCATCCCACGGTGAGAGGTAGGTGGTCGCTCGAGCTAGGGACAGCTGACTTGGTCTATTGATGGCATTTCCTTGAGAAGTTGTAAGTACTTCGGTACTCCGGATAGAGGGTGGAAGTCTCATACCAATATGTTTCCACTCAACCAGGTCATCCGACATATAGATGGGCAAGCCGGGGTAAAGATGGAAGCTCGAGTTCACCAAGAAGAAAGTGCCGTCGATCAAGCAGATGGAAGGATCTGGAGCAAATCCTGGAATGATCGGATTGTGGTATGTAGCAACCATGTTGAGTAGGTTCTTTCGTTCTTGTCAAGTAAATACTTGTTGACGAAGTTTCAAAGGGCTTTGTCAAAGGTGTCCTCTCCCTGAAGGCTCATCTCCAGTTAATGCGCCGTTTAACCAGTTGGGACACGGGATGGCATCCGACACAATCACATAGCCAAAATCTCACCGTAACTAAACTAATTAGCCTAAACAAACAGAAAACAGACAAAGAAGCGGCATCAGGAACAGAATATGTTATCTCTAAGTATTGGTAGAGGGAATCACGATTGGATCGGGTATATGCCATTGTCATAGCTATCCATTGATCACCCGGATCAACATTTATACTCCGATCTCCCCCCGCAATTACCCCGGATCTGGCTTTGAGTTTATTTGAGTTTAGATCAATCCAAGATGAGTGAAGGAGCCGAGATAGTCAAACCTCCTAAGGGTCATTTCTACTTAGCAGGGCGACTTTTCCCCCGCGTGAAATGGTGGAAACGCCGCAACATGCGAGTCCTGTACTTTTATATCTTAATCTTGATTGCGACAAACACAGCAAATGGATTCGATAATTCCATGATGTGAGTCTATGGGACCAAGATCTGTCAGATCAATGTTCATTCTGACCATTGCTAGGAATGGTCTCCAGTCCTTGTCCTATTGGCAGGACTATTTCGATCACCCCAAGGGACCAACACTAGGCCTATTCAACTGTGTGATGAGTGTTGGTGCCATCGCTGGGCTACTGGGAATGCCTTATATGCTTGATCATCTTGGTCGTCGACCCTGCTTGGTCTTTGGCTCCTTCTTTATGCTACTGGGCGTTGCACTGCAGTCAGGCTCCATCAACTTCTCCATGTTCGTTGGCGCTCGATTTCTCCTCGGGTTTGGTGATATTATTGTCATTTGTACCGCCCCTTTACTCATTACAGAGATCGCACCAGCACAAGACAGGGCAATCTTGGTCACCATCTCTGGTGCCACATATCATTCGGGCGCTTTCATCGCGGCGTGGACTACATATGGGACGCTGAAAATCAAGGTAAGCTGCTATTGTCCCAAACTTGTAAATGGTTATTGACAAATCCTTCAATAGAACGATTGGTCATGGAGAGCCCCAAGCTTGATCCAAGGGTTGTTCACGTTGATGATGCTGGCAGTTGTATGGTGGATACCGGAGAGCCCGCGTTACTATGTCTCCAAGGACCAACCCGAGAAAGCGCTGCAGATCCTGGCATACTATCATGCCGAAGGCAATGCGAGTGACGAGCTTGTTCAGTTGGAGTTCACCGAGATCACCACTGCGATTGCGATGGAGAAGAATGCAAAACATTCCGGGTCCTATCTAGACTTTCTGCGAACTGCGGGTAATCGCAAGCGTCTCATGATAATCATCACTCTTGGACTCTTTGCTCAATGGTCCGGCAATGGCTTGGTCTCATACTATTTGAATATCATCATGGACAGCATCGGGATCACAGACCCCAACCGCCAACTACTGATCAATGGGGCTTTGACTTCGTTCAGCCTTGTCACCAATCTTTTCTTCAGCTTTTTCGTTGACAAATGGGGCCGTCGCCCAATCATGCTCGTCAGCTCTGTTGGTATGTTGGTTGCTTTTGTGGTGTGGACAGTCCTGTCGGCGAAATATGACCAACGGGAAAGCTCAGCTCTCGGGCAGGGAGTGTTGGGGATGATATTCATCTATTATCTTTTTTATAACTTAAAGTGAGTCTGTCCAGGCTGACTTGAACATGGTCCATACCAGCTAACACGTTCTAGATCGGGGTTGATCGCCAGTTATACTTCAGAAATCCTTCCATATTCAATGCGCGCCAAGGGATATACTATCATGGAGTATGCCATGTATATTGCTTTGTTCTTCAATCAGTATGTCAACCCAATTGCGCTGGACAATATTCATTGGCGCTACTACATGTTCTACTGCTGCTTCCTGGCAGTGGAGGTCGTGGTCATCTGGTTCCTCTACGTCGAGACACGGTATATGCCACTCGAAGAGATCGCCAAGATTTTCGATGGAGATGACATTGCTACCGCGACAAATCTGAAAATGGAGAACATAGCAGAGACTGGAAAAGGTGTGAGCACGGCGGTCCATATTGAGGAGACAAGTGTCTGAACAGAGCGAATTTTGCCAAATTGATGGACGTAAAGCCGGAAGGCTTGGACATACATGAAAGAGCATGCTAGCTGGCAATACGAAATATATGGACCGTACAATGCAATCATCGGCCCTTTGATTTACTCATACCTCAAGATGAGTTGCGCATCATTGAGAATCCTCCTCTTCATCAAATACCTTCTTCCCCTTGTACCATGTTTGACATACCCGAGCTTCTAAAAGCGTTTCCGGAATCCAATTCATATCCAAGACAACGAAATCCGCGTGCATTCCTGGACGTAAGCTCCCGGTCCACGAGTCAGCAAAGGAGGCATATGCAGCACCCGAAGTTGCCGCCGAGATGGCTGTCGCGAGAGAAAGCGCAAACTCGGGGTTCACAGTTGATTCCAAGATGGGTTCCAGGGCTGATCGCCGGGTAGTAGCAATGTAGATATTCGGCAGTGCAAAATGTCTAGCAGTGGGAGCATCGGTCCCAAAAGCTAGGTGGGCACCACCATTGACGAATTCTCGGTAAGCAAACGCCCGTTTGCATCGCTGCGTGCCCAGCAGTTCTGGCCATGCAGTAAACGTTGCCGGGTCAAGATGGACAGGTTGGACTGAAGCCACGATGCCTAGTTGCCCGAGCCTTTGCGCATCCTCAGGGGCTGTAAGCTCCAAATGCTCAATGCGATGCCGACAAGATGGCAGACTCGAAACCTGCGACAAACAATCAATGGCCCGTTTCACTGTGCGATCGCCAATGGCATGGATGGCACATTGTAGGCCAGCGTCGGTAGCGTGGCGTATCGCCGAGGCAAGGGCGTCAGCAGACCAGATGGGTTCGACGATGTTAGCAACGCCACCATACGGCTGTTGTAGGCCTGCTGTGCAGCCGTCCACCGTTCCATCACAGATCAACTTGATTCCGTTGATACAAAACTCCGGGGAGGTTGTGCGATTGAACCTTTTGTGAAGCGCAACAGCGCGATCGATGTGGCTGCAGATTTCGGCATTCGATTCCGAGTAGGGGACCAGCCAGTGTGCTGCCACATGCATAGGAAGCTCACCACATCGATCTCGGTAGATATTCAATACCGTCCATTCATTCTCATCCATGGCCATATCCACAAGTCCGGTGTACCCAGCCCGTCGATGTGCATTAATTGCGGCGTCAATGGCCAAGATCTTCTTTTCCAGAGGGGTGACACGATCCAAGAACGGCCAGATGATATTAAACTGCGCTGCTTCCTCAAGCAGACCAGACGGGGTGCCATCTGGATAACGATGAATCTTTCCCCCGGTGGGATCGGGCTGAGAACGAACATCTAGCTCTGTAAGAGCTGCATTGTTGCACCAAGTTGAATGGAGGTCTAAAGCCTCGACGTATATAGGCCGAGGGTCTAAGTCATCCAGGTCTGTTGCAAAAGCCTCACCATTGGTGACTGATTGCTCCCATCCCCGACACAATATCCGCGGTTCAGATGGGTGGGTGGTTGCGTAGGAGATGATAGCCGTTCGGATGTTCTCCAGAGACTTGCAAGACAGGAGATCAAGCTTCTGTAGTGACAAGCCGAAGGCGAGGATATGCACGTGGGCATCAATAAAACCTGGCAGCACGAGTCGATTGTTCAGATCCACCGTTGCCATTGGCTCGCCAACCCCAAGAACCGCTGCATCCTTCTCGGAGCCAAGGTGCGTGACTTGGTCTCCCTCCACTACCATAGTAGAGACAAATCCGAGGTCAGGGTCGGGGCTGAGGATGCGGCCATTAATAAAAACGGTGGTAGCCATCCAGGTCCGGGAAGATACAATAGTCATTCAAGGTGAAGTTGACTTGGAGTGTTGAAATGACATTGAGAGTGCGGCAGCGAGGAGAAGACTGCGTGGATGTAACGCTATTGGTTGGGTTTGATCCGATCACCTGTTATCGTATTCTCGACGGTGTCACATCATGGAATAATACTGTGGAGAGTCGAGATTGAAGAGAGAGAAGAAAGGAACGGAGAAGGACAACTCGGTTAGTTTGCTATTCCTTTCATTTCATCCCGTTGTTTGTTTCCATAGATCTCATAACGCCTCCTCTTTGATGTCAAACTTCGGCCACATGTCTACAGAGCCCCGAAGACAACCTACCCATGGCCCGTGTCTTAGCTAGTCATATTTGGAACAGTCCTGAGATAGCCTTTGGTCCTTTGAGAGAGGAAAGAAAATTACATTCACACATCCAAGCCGGTCGCCATGTTCCGGCGGATGTATTACGCCAAGCTGAGAGCTCATAGAACCCGGTTGTGACTCTGGTGAGACCCTCACATGAGACACCCGTAGCGGGAGCAGAGAACAAATGAAAGCAACATCCAGTACTAGTTATGTATATAGTTAACAGGAATTGGCAATCGAACCAGCATAGGTACCTATCCCTTGCTACAGCATTCTTTAAGACCAAGATCCTCCTAGGCCGTACCAATTAAGTCTTCCTATCTTACATCCCCTTTACCTTGGTCAAGACCATTAGATAGGTACTCGATCAAACTGAGGGCCTTATCAAGTTACTGCGGTGTGAAACACTGATCCTTAGGTGGAGGTTAGTAGAGCTGCGAGTGGGATGATACATTCCCATCTTTCTGTAACGACAAGCAAATGTGCCTGCTCGAAGTCGTGGATCATACTGGCCCTCACGGTTGCGGGCATTTTTGGATCGTCGAGACGGACAAATGTCTAACGGCTCGCTGCCTGGGAGAATTCTTTGCCTGTATTCATCCTCTCAGAAGAAGGATTGCACCTCACTCCAAAGAATGGCGAAGATATATCAACTACTTTCGACCCGGGTATGCCAGGATTCCGAGTCCATGCAAAGGATGCCAAGAGGGAAATGGTGAATGGGGAGATCCCTATTGATTGGTCGATATATGCGCAGCTCCCATATACTGTATTTCATGAATCTCGCTCTTCATGATTGTCGCTAGGTATGACCACAGTCGGTTTGGATAGAAAGGCTAGGGTCCAGCTGCCAGCCGTTTGAAGTGATCATCCAGCCTTTGTTGCTCTCATGTAGACGCCGACTCTTTGCGTATTTCTTTCCGTCTGTCTCTTCCATGAAGGCTCAATCATGGACGAATAAAGGAAGCCGAAGAATGACCTAAGAAGAGGAGGATGAGGAAGAAAACACGCCGAGGTCGGTGTCGGTGATGTCTCCGAGCGGGGAATATTATTTCGGGAGAGTTCCGCAGGCCAATTTGTCAGCCGATGAAGTCTGCCAAATTGTCTATAAAAAAGAAACACCTTCCAAGACACTGTGCCATTGTTGTTCGTCTAGAAAACGAATTCATAGATAAGATGGGATCTATTTCGTTTCGTTCTCCGCCAATTCAACGAGCTCAAGATGTTCCTTATTTCACCCCCGCCAACAATGCCGGAGCGGCGATGAACCCAGAAGATCCCAGCACACCGACATTGTTTCGTCCGTTGCAAATCCGAGGTGTGACACTCAAAAATCGGGTTATAGTGGCGCCTATGTGCACATACTCTGCCGAGTCAGATCCTGAGTCGCCGGCGGTAGGTGCGCTGACGGATTTCCACATCGCACACCTCGGACATTTGGCCACGAAGGGCGCCGGTCTGATCTTCATCGAGGCTACAGCAGTTCAGCCCAACGGACGGATTTCTCCCAATGATTCCGGCCTTTGGCAGGACGGCACAGACTCCGCACAGTTCAAAGGGCTCCGCCGCGTGGTCGATTTTGCCCATAGCCAAGGCGCCAAAATCGGCATTCAACTGGCTCACGCTGGCCGCAAGGCTAGCACGGTATCGCCCTGGCTCGCATCCCAAGCAAAGCAACGTGGTATCAAAGCCGATGAGAGCGTTGGTGGATGGCCATCAAATGTGGTAGGCCCCTCGGGGGGCGAGGAGCAAATTTGGACGCCTGGTGACCAATTCTGGCCCCCTCGTGAGCTCAAAACTGCTGAGGTTGAAAGGCTGGTACAGGACTTTGCACGAAGTGCAGATCTAGCAGCAAAGGCTGGAGTGGATGTGATTGAGATTCACGGTGCTCATGGATACCTTATCCATCAGTTCTTGAGCCCGGTCACCAATCGACGAACCGACAAATATGGTGGCAGTTTTGAGAACCGAACGCGACTCCTATGCGAAGTTGCTAATGCAATTCGCACTGTGATTCCAAAGGAAATGCCGTTCTTCCTGCGCATCAGTGCTACGGATTGGCTCGAGAACCAGACGGCTGCAGAACAAACTGGAAGCTGGGATATGCCATCCTCGATCCAACTAGCGAAGATGCTGCCTGACCTAGGGGTGGACTTCCTGGATGTCAGCTCGGGCGGAAATCACCAAAGTCAACGGATCGAACCTCATACCAACTATCAGATCGACCTTGCCGGCGAGATTCGCCAAGAAATTCACGCCGCGAACCAGGAGACTCTAGTTGGTGCTGTCGGATTTATCACGGAGGCTGAGTCTGCTCGTGATATCGTTCAAGGCGCAGAAGAGGCACATGCCACAGAAGCGGTGCTGGCTGGACAAGAGCCTAAGGCTGACGCGGTGTTGATGGCTCGTCAGTTCCTACGTGAACCCGAATGGGTGCTCACCGCAGCGAAAAAGCTTGGTGTGAAGATTTCCGTCCCATGGCAGTTTGCCCGAGGTCTGCTGTAAATTGCGCATACTGCTTTCGAAAATAGAACGATCTTCGTCTGTTGCAACCCTTTATCTCTCCCGTGCCGTAGTTTAGCAGTACAACGTATGTAGGCCGAGCCTTGAGGTCGCCTGGATTATCTCGGCCTGCAAACCGAGAAAGGGGTATTCTCGCGACGATCACTTGCTTATCACCGCCCACTACTCCGTATTCCCCCCACCGTTCCCTTCTCAAACACGTACCCGTTTCAACTCTTCGACTTGAGGAACTCTGTTGCGGCAGACGCGGCCTGTTACACATGATTCCAGGGCCAATAGCGTGTTTATTATCAGTGACACTGCGTGCTAGTTTGTGAAGCACCAATGATTCTTCAGCGTGCAACGCCAAGCACCGGGCCAAGACTCGGGGACCGACGTTACAATGCATGCGGGAGATCTAGTCGGGGTAAATGGCTGTTGATTCGATGAGAGGATGGGTTTTGTCCAGCTGAAGGGCGAATATATAGTCCATGGCTTCAAACAGTTGCATGAGTTTGGTTGATTGCACATTTTTGATCGTGACGTTGATTACGCGACGCATTCCGCCGCTGGGATTGGAATCAGAACTCAATTCGAAGCATACTTTGACTCTTCGTGAAAGCCAAGCGCGATGGGCATCTCTCGCAGCGCCTGGCTGCTGGTATTTGCTTTGCAACCTTTCCTCAGCGCAGCCTTGCCCGCTCCCTCACCACCTGGGATTCCATCTGGCTCGACAGCCAAGAGCGAACTCGCAGGCCTGACAGTTGCTGCACAGGGATCGCAGACGGGTTACGATCGTGACCTATTTCCGCACTGGATTACCATAAGCGGGTCGGTCAATCCAATTATCACGGCTGCTGGGTTATTTACAAACGTGGTGATAGGAAATGCAACACGCGCGAAACGATCCTCAAACGAGATGGAACGAACGTCGTGACGGATGATGCCTGCGCATCTACCAGTGGCACCTGGGTTTCCCCTTATGATGGCGAGACCTGGACAGCCGCGAGTGATGTTGATATCGATCATGTGGTCCCATTATCCAACGCATGGAAGGTAGGTCTTCGCATGCTGATGATGGTCGCAGTGTGTTAATCATTGTCATTAGTCCGGCGCTTCCAAATGGACGACCGACGCTCGTCAGGCCATCGCCAACGATTTGACTAATCCTCAGCTTTTAGCAGTCACCGACAATGTAAATCAGTCGAAGGGCGACAAGGGCCCGGAAGACTGGAAACCTCCCCTGAGTACGTTGATGGTCTGCGATGACCTGGGTGTGTGCATTGTCGGTAGATAAATTGCTGACCACGAAACAGAATCGTATTACTGCACGTATGCCAGTATGTGGGTGAGGGTCAAGTCAGTCTATAAGCTCACCATAACCTCGGACGAAAAGGCAGCTCTTACCGACATGTTGGCTACTTGTTGAACTATTTGCCGCTTCATCCATTGGTCTATTTTGTGAGCTCCTCTCACTGATGGTTGGTGCTTTTCTTTTCGAAATACTCGACATGTTCATTGAGCTATGGGAGCAGTCCTACAACTGAGACCGTTCATCTGGTGTTGTGTTTCTATCCTCACTCCCAAATAGCCATCTGTTGATGTCCATAAGTCCATAGTAAAGGTTATAACTGAGATATACAGTGTTTTTTTTACCAATCACGTGACCAATTTAGTGGTAATACATGGTAAGATACGGCCCCTTCTTCGTGCACGAGAACGACATCCACGCCTGGTGATCAGTAGCCGTGGCCAAATCCTTGGTCGGGCTGGACACAGGTTAGCAAGCAATTCACAAACAACATCAACGTCCCGAGAACGACTTACTAGTATGACTGCAAATTTTCCCGATACACCGCCGCCTGCTCTGGCATATTATACCGCTCAAAGAACGCCTCCAGCACATTCACGATCTTCAGCTCCGAGATCCCCACCAACGGGAAATAGAATTTTGGAACAGGTAAGGGCTTATCCGGGTGCATCTCATAGTTCAGAATGAATGGCACGATGGTATCCGGGTCCCCCGGCAGTGAAGGCCGCTCCGGTTCGTCACGCAGGCCCTCGATGATTCCGAAATCCCTCCACAGCTCGCGGAGCATCACCAACCCTTGGTCAACTTCCACGTCGCCGGACAGCACGCCACCCATCGTCCAGTGCTCCTCGACCTTACCCCACCGCATATCCAGTTCCATCAGGTAGAGCTTGAAGCGCGTGGCGGCCGGGTGGACGAGGTCGCACGAGAGAAAGTACAGGTCCGTCTGGGTTTGGGTCTGCATGTGGCGCGCGATGGCCTGCGAGGCAGCGGAGAAGTGACCCTCGGGATCGACGGAGCGGATGGCTGCGAAGCAGTGGTCTGCTACGCTGCGCCCGGTCATCTGGGACTTGAGGCCTGGGTAGAAGTATTCCTTCACGGTTATTTCGCCCGAGGGGCTCAAGTCGAGGGCGAGCAGGGTCTGCGTGCGCCAGATGGTGTCGGCGACTTGTGCAGGGGTCATGCTCTGCTCCTCGCGGTCGGTGAGTGTGAGCTGGCTGTGAAGCTGGTGATGGAGCTCCATGTCAACCTTGGCAGCACCTAACGTGCGCAGCTCGGCCAGCGTGGCGTGCACGGCGTGCCTGTTGAAGGGGTCCACGCTGGTGCTGGCGATGTAGCTGGTGGGCTCGAAAGCTACACGTGTGGTGAACCCCCCGCGCTGGACGTTTTGGCTCAGTTCGACGGAGCCTGTGCCCCCGAGCAGGCACTTGTAGATATTTTGCTGACTGGGGAAGGGCCCCAATCTGGGGATGATCACCTGCGCAAATAAGCTCAAGTATCCGTATTGCTGATGGAGGCTGTAGTTGCCACGGGCCAGCATCTCCCCCAGCATCGGGGCCACCGCATGCCAGTACCGATGCTGATCCAGGTTGGCAAAGGGAGTCGACTTGCTGAGGATGTGGTACGGGGTGGTTGAAGTACCAGCCTTCGTGAGCCCCGGCCTGGCTCCCTCTTGAGGGTGGGGCGTAGCAGTGGCGGCAATTGTCATAGTTATGAATGTGTGGGGGGATATCAGGAGTATGTTCGGTCAAAGCTTGCTCAATTCGAAAGTGGACGATTTATTCTGTTCTGGTACAGTGGGACTAACTAACACTCGGAAAATTCAGCCAAGAAACAGGAGCTCGACTCATGAGCCAGTTTGTGCATTTTGCCTCACTGGCTCCTCCATGCATCGGCGGTATGTGGCCTCGGTGTGAGATTAAGGTATGCAAGGAGCATTCTTCTTCACGTGCATTGTTGCCTAGATGCACTAGACGCCCTCAGATGTGAGGATCGGCAGGTTTGCACGAAAAATCTGGTTGAATTAAGCAATCCGTGAACTTCTGATGATGTATCATAGGATCGTGAACCTGCGAGGGGTAATTCATGCATAGACTACCCGATGACCCACCCGCCAGCTCATTCTGGAAACCCAGCACACGAAGCCCCTTGGGATGGACATGGTTCCCTTGCAGCGACACTCGAAAGCTCGCTAGCTTAAATCCGCATCGACGGGTGCGGGTTTCTCCGTCTTCTTGACCGACTTCCACTCTAGGGCAAGTGTTCCAAACACTGACAGCGCCGCCAGCGCAACCCCCACATAGAATGCTTGGGTCACCGCGGAGTTGTAGGACTGTACGACAGTTGCCAGCTGATCCCCCTGCAGCTTTTGCCGAAGCGTCGTCGTTCCCGCGGCAAGGATCTTTGTCACGTTGATGGACGAATCCTCGGCCCGCATGACTCGCGTGAATTGATTCGTGAAGACACTCTGGGCCACGGAGATGAAGATCGCCCCTCCCAGGGTCTGGGCAAAGGTGACCACGGCGGTCCCCGTAGGCACGTCGCGGTCCGGAAGCACATTTTGCACCACCACAAAGGGCAACTGCTGTCCTAGACCGACTCCGATGCCCTCAAGGATCTGGTAGCTGACCCACATGCCAGGGCCTGAGTCCGGCTGCAGGGTGCTGAGGAGTCCTGACGCCACCGCGAGGACGGTCGACGACAGGACCATGAATGGATTGTAGTACCCGAAGATCATGACGGTGACCCCGGAGACAATTGAAACGATCACGACGGCCAAGATACTCGGGAGGCTCATGACTCCGGACTGAGTGGCGGAGGCGGATTTGATGGATTGAAACCAGATGGGAAGCTTGCGGCAAGTCAGTTGACAGGACTAGGAAGACGGAAGTAGGTCGAAAACAGCTTACATAGTAAGTGAACACGAAGTAGGCACCATTCAGTGTAAAAGCGAACCATGCCGACGACCAAATGTTACGATTACGAATGATTCGTGGCGGGAGGGTGGCATCATCTCCCTGCCAGACTTGACAGCCCCCGAAGGCAAGCAGAAGCACACCCGCGACCACGAACAGCACGATAACGCGCCAGCTGTCCCACGCGTATTGGTTGCCTCCCCACTGCATCGCCAGCAACAGACAGACAATGGCAGGCAAGAAAATCATCGTCCCAATCGGATCAAGCTTTCCCAGCAGATGACGGAAACTGGGTCGGCTCTGAACTGGCGCCGGAGCATGAAAGAGGAATAACACAAAAAGAGCTGTCACGGCGCCGATGGGGAGGTTGATGTAGAAACACCATCGCCATGAGACATGATCGGTGAAAGCGCCACCAAGGCTATGTCCGGTCAGCGGGCTATTGACTCAAGACGGTCGAGGAGATAAGTCATGGATTTACTCACGGGGGACCAATGACGCTAGCAATTCCAAACATGCTACCCAGCAAGGCCGTAAAGACTGGACGGCGACGTAGAGGCACCACCTGAGCGATGATCAGTAGACTGCCGGAGAAGAGACCTCCGGCACCCAGGCCAGCCAAGCATCGACCCAGGATGAGACCGAGAGAGGTGGGAGTCGCTCCGCAGACGGCGGATCCGATCTCGAACAAGCCAAGGGCCGAGAGGTACACCCATTTGGTCGAGTAGTAGGTATAAAATTTGCCAAAAGCCAGGGTCGTGGCGCAGTTCGTCAGAAGGTATGAACTCCCGTACCAACCTATGTCGTCCAAAGAGTTGAACTGGTCGGCGATGCGCGGGATGGCCGTAGCAATGATGGTGACATCCTGGGGAAGGCGGCGTTAGCATTGTAGTCACTGGAGTAGCCGACTCATTATCGACCCTGCTCACCAGAGACATGCAAAAGATGCCTAGACAGAGGGCAATGGTAAGATAAACAACCGTCGAGGCCTTTGGAGGGGTCGTGGGCGCCTTGGGCGCTGCATCGGGTGTTTCCTTGGGTTCTTCTTGTGATGCATGAACATGATCAGTGACGTTCTTCTCCATTGCAGGCGGTTTTCTTCACATTTGATGCCTATCGTAAGCTATGAGGATGGGAAACTCCTTGTTCCTACGCTTGATGGTGACTATATTTTGTTTTTATAAAGGCAGGGGACGATCACAACATTGGGCTGCCCAGCCATCCTTGATACGGATGGAAGCAATACCCAGGGACTCCACCTCATTGCAGAGTTGAGAATGCAGGGGCCTTGGGAGACTATCGATACCTATCTGGATGTACTGTGTCGAATGAAATGGAAGTTGAAACATATCCATCCTAGGTCCACTAGGTAACAGAGTCCCGACGAAATTGTCGCCGACTCGATATCGAGCCAGCAGAGAACCTATGGAAGTAATTCCATGATGTTTATTGAACAACACTTCATGAAAATTTTGTAACGACTTCCATCGCATTTTCCAAGGCACATATGGCGTGGTTAAAAGCCACACAGTTCAGAACTAATCAAAAGCCGGGAGAACAACGAAATCTAGAATGTAGGTGCAGACAGGATATCTCACGTCCATCATGAGGAACTTCGGTACGATTCATGGTTTCAGAAGCGTCCTTAAGGCTGAACTCATTGCTCTGGCGGCCTGGGTGCCATCCGACACAGCAGGGCAATAGGTCCGAAACCGCAAGGTTGTCTACCCACCATCCTCCGAAATGGAATAATAGGAAGTAGTAATAGGTGGCAATAGCATTTTGAAGCCAACCAGTTACCTCAAGTCCTTCTAATCCAGGTTTCAGACGGAATGATACCTATATATCCACTACGGGCACATACTTCTTCCCTGGGCTCTGAATTGATGTTATATCCATGTACCGGGCACATCTAAGACCGAGGTAGGTACCTAGGTCTCTGAAAGAAATTGCCGAGAACGGGAAAAGTGCTGGGTTCAAACTAGTTACGCATACGCATGGCTGGCTATCAGAACAGAGCTACATAATACAATGGGCGTGGCGGGCAGCCTAGCCATCCCGCGAGACCGCAGAGTCGCCGACAAGGATACTATAACAACGATAACGAAGATAATGCCTTTTGGCCTGTTGTTGTTCAAAGAGGAGGGGTGGGGGAAGGAGAACTATGATTCGACCCGTAGAATCTTCAGCAGCGGCTCCGTCGCGTTCTGCACAATCAGGTCGAGATACTCGAGCATCCGAGCCAAAATCTCCGACGCATACTTTTCTGAGGCGGTCGATGTCCAGTAGCGGAGCTCGATCTCGATCTGGGACAACGAGGTGTGGACCGCGAGACAGAAGTCGTACTGATTCACTAGGTTAGCTTGTGTATTGCATTATGGATATTTTTGTGTCATCCTTCTTCTGTGGGTAAATAGATGAATGGCTGCGTTACTCACTTCGGTGGGGTCTTCCAGGTCAAGAAGCTCGACTTGGGTGCTCATAGTAGCAGGGATAGTCTCGGTACCCTCGGAACTCACTGGATGCGAGTTGGTTGAGACGGTGTTTTGTACGGTCAATACAGTATTGAACAATTGCTTCTTCCCGTTGTTGTCCGGCTGCGCTCCAGATTTGCGAATCATCTCGGGCATCGAACAGTTCTGGTGCTCGGTTCGCCGTTGGATCTCCACTTGGTTCCGGGTCAAGGACTCCAATACCGTCTCCTCGGCACCGAGGATGAGACGACAGGACAGAATATTGAAGAAGGAGCCTACAAGGCCCCAGACATCGAGATGGAGGTCCTCGCGGTTGGACGTGACCGTGCCGAAGCAGACATCGCGAGTGTTGGTGTAGTGGCTGAGAGTCGTGGCCCAGGCCAGCTGGCAAATGTTGGTGATGGTGAAGTGGTAGGTCCTACAGAATGAGTGGAGGCCGTGGAATTGGGCAAGCGAGAGACGGCAGCTCTGTGCGCGAGGCGACGGTAAAGCAGAGGGTATAGGTGTCTCCTCCGGAAGCCTTGAGAGGTGGGATGGCTGGGCATCATGCAGCACGTTCGACCAGTATTGCAAGGCCTTGAGCGACGATTGCTGTTGCTGGAGGTGGGTCACGTACTGGCGATATGTGACCCTGATAGAAGGCAACGGCTGCCCGTCGAGGGTGAGACATAGCTCCCTCATGAGAGTCGACATGGAAAAGGCGTCGATCAGCGCCCCACCCGTCTCCAACCGCATGAACACCTCTCCGTTAGCCTGACCGATAAAAAGGCGGTACGGAGGGGAAAGATCCCACGATTCAACGTGTTGCAGGTTTCTCAAATCCGCAAGTGCCATGTCGCCGGATGCACAGATCGGGTCCTGCGCGGTGCCTGCGCGCAGAACGACATGAAGCTTCTTTGCACGGGCCGTGGGATCATCGACAAGGATTGTGCGCAACGCCGCATGGCGCTTGACAAGCTGATTCCAGGCATTGCGTACCTGGACCACGCTCACTGAGCCTCTGGAAAGGACCTTGAAGATCGCCGTACTCGTGTACTTGGATGTATACAGCTCTAAGATACCATTGTGAGCGGCAGAGCACGGATATATGTCCTCGATGTCATATAACTGTAGCAAGGTCAATTGAGATCGAACGGTTTCAAGGTCGTGAGCGACATCGCCGAGATAGACAGAACCGGCCTCGCCCTGCGAGTGATACTTGGAAACCACACTGTTCTGGAAAGCAGGATCCGAGCACTGTTCCTGGCAGCTACTGGCATAAGCGCAAAGAGAAGATACCGTGTCGTGGGAGAGAAATTCGTGCATGGAGATGTTCAAGTTTCCCCGCCGACACAGGGTCAAAACTCGCATCGCACTCAAGGAATCACCGCCCAGAGCGAAGAAGCTATCATCTAACCCAATTGTCCCCTCATCCAGCGACAGAACGGTGGCAAAGCTTGTACGAACATATTGCTCCTGAGGGTTCGTGGGTTCCCTCTTCGACCCATCGACACCGCCCCGATGCATTCTCAGGGCTTCCTTGTCAAGTACCGACGCAGCGTGCCTAAGCGTCTTGCGGTCGATCTTTCCGGTTGGACCTAGGGGCAGGCACGCCAATTCTAACAGTAGGGATGGTACCATATATGGTGCTAGGTGCTGCTGAAGATGTTTTAGCAGGCCGTCAAAGAGAAGTCGATTGTCTGTTGACGGCGGAAGGAATGGCACCTGATTGCCGGACAGAGCAGGTGTCATAACTAGCGTTCTCTCCACCGCGACTGGATTGTAAGCGAATGCGACCAAACAGGATTTCTGGACGCTTTGAATTTCGACCAGCTCAACAATTACTGCAAGATCGTGCCTGAAGATCTCCGCACAACGCTCAATCTCGTGCAGCTCGATGCGCTGTCCGTGGAGCTTCACCTGGGTATCCTTTCTACCAATCAAGAGCAAGGATTTGTCCGGATTCAAGATGGCAAGGTCTCCTGTTTTGTACAATCGCGAGCCCCACAGACTAGGAATATGTTGGCTCCAGACAGGATCCTGAATGAAGGCAGCTGCTGACTCTTTGGGTCGTTTGATGTAGCCTCGTCCAACAAGAGGACCGCCAATCAACAACTCTCCAATCGAGCCAACAGGCATAAGTTCATCGTGATCTTCCGGGCTGACGATCCAATAGGTCGCATTCAGAGAGGACCCCACATTGTTCAGAACAGAATCAGCAGCCAACCGGGCGGTCGCCGTCGCGTACATGGTGCACTCTGCCGGTCCGTATGATTGATGCAGCCGAACCTTTGGGGCCCATATTGCCAAGTCAGACACCGAGGGGGACTCACCCCCAAGGATCAGTGTCTGAAGATATGGCACTTTCTCCGGCGAGAGCGTCCGCGCCACCGATGGGGTCAACATGGCCATATTGACCCGCAAGACTGACATGGCCTCGGCCAAATTATTCATGCGCTGGCTTTCAGAAGGAATACAGACGCAGCCTCCAGTGGCGAGCATGAAAAAGATTTCCGCCAGGAAAATATCGAACGCTGGAGAGGCGAAAAGCAAGCACCGAGACGACTCTGTGGCGCCGATAACATCTTTGTGGGCATGGATCGTCGAGTAGACCATCCCATGTTCTATCACTACCCCTTTGGGCGTACCGGTTGATCCTGAGGTAAAAGCAACATAAATTGGATCGCTAGGGCTGACCGTTGGTTGGATCCAAGAATCGCAACCCTTCATATCCCATGTGAAAGGAATGATCTTTCTTGTTTTTCTATTTTCGCACTCAAACCTTTCCTGGATCCCCGGCGAGCAGATGACATACTGTGCATCCGCTTCATTCAGAATCCCGTTCAATCGCTGTGGCGGGAAATTCGGCTCCAACAAGACCATGGCAGCTCCCGACAATAGGACGCCAAGAATCGCGACCGGAAACAACCTCGAGCGCTCCAGACAAATCCCGATGATCGTCCCAGGACCGGATCCCAAGAGTTGGAGATGACCTGCGAGGCGACGTCCCATGGTGGTTAACTCGTCGTATGTAAGGGAGCCATCCCATGCGCACACAGCTTCAGATTCCGGCTGCGTGACACTGAAGCCCTGGATAATGTCGTGAAGGCATGTCGGCGACGGTTGACCTTGAGTTGCCATATTGATCTCTGCCACCTGCTGCCATCGCTGAGAGACAAGGCTTTTCAGATCCCCAATCATGAATTCAGGCTGCTGGATGACGTGTAGCAGGAAAGTTTCAAAGTCATTGAGGAGCGCCTGAACAAAGCTGGGAGTCGTTATACCACCGTCATAGAAGGCTTTGATCTTCAGCAGGCTGTCTTTCTTTTGAACCACGATTGAAAGAGGATAAGATGCAAAATTCAGGTCTTCCGCTTCATTATCAGGTAAGTGGAGGAAGGCTGAGGATTGGCTCTGGAATGAGCGAAGTCGGATGGTCAGAAGGTTTTGAAAGTTGCAAGCCCAAGCTGCCTCTGGGCTTGACTCCGCAATAGTCTTGAGGCCCGTATGCTCATATGGCATGATAGATATATCGTGTCTTTGGAGTTCCGCTAACGTCTGCTCGACAGATAGCCCGGGGTTCAGCTGTGTTCGCAAAGGGAATGTTGTGAACGTCGGGCCTGTTATACGATCTATCCCAGGAACCGGAGCGTTTCGACCGGTAACAGTCAAACCGAATATGACGTCGTTGGAATTTGCTTGAGAAGATACGACTAACGCCCATGCCAACTTGATTTGGTTTGCAAGCTTCCAGTTGACCTCGAGGTTGGCTAAAGAGACCTGATGGCTTCTTACAAACCAGCGAGGTAGGGTTGTTGGCCGTCGGGATGAGGATAATGGGAATGCGGCTGACCGGTAACCTTTGAGCTCCTTTTCCCAGAAAGAACGGCTCATGTTCAAATCTGATGTCGAGAGATAATGAATGTATTGATTGAATGCGGGCCGCAGTGGGGGTGATTGGCCTTCATAGAAACTGTGCAGGTCCTCAAGCAGCTGCGCATACGACCATCCATCAAATATTGCGTGGTGAATCGTGAGAATAAATAGGACAGGGGTATTGAGTTGCTGAGTCGTCAGTCGTGCAAGTGGGCCACCGAAGCCCATAGATATTTGGCCATTGTCGGCGCATAATCCTTCCCCGTAAACCAAATCCTCTTTTATCACGACCTGCATCATGGTTCCGTCTTTCCCCAAGACGATCCGAGTCCGAAGTATCGGATGTGCGATCCAAAGCCGTTCCCATGCGGCCCACAGCTGAGTCACGCTCGTTGAAGAAGGTATTGAGAATCGGTATGTACCAATGAAGGCTCCCGGAACTTTAGTTGACAGTGACATCAGACCTTCTTGCAGAGGAGTGCACGGGTAAATGTCCTCAATCTGACTTTGCATGACACGGCACTGGATGGCGGCGGTAGATATAATCTCTTTTACATCATGATCGCCCAGAAGAGCAAAAGGTGGAATTTCAGGCCCTTCTGTAGTTTCCAAGGAGGACCTGGCGATATGATGGGGCTTTTGAGAACGAATGACATCTGCAACTGTCAGTTCGAGACCTCGAGTGCGAGCGCGAGCGACAAGTTCAATCGCGGCCAGCGAATTTCCTCCCAGTTCGTAGAAGTCATCATGTGTACCGATGGCTTGTTCAGGGCAATTTAACACCTCAGCAAATAAAGAACGGAGGAGGTCTTCTTTGAAGAGAATATCGGGATCGAAGGCACTATCATCATGGCTCTTCGTGACTAGCCGCTCCGTTTCTGGATTGTGTGTTCGTGCGTGGGTGGATGCTGCACCCAGCTCTACCAATGCCCGACGATCCAGCTTGCCTGTTCGGGTCAAAGGGAACCCATTGACCCACACGTACTTGGTTGGGATCATGTATGGCGGCAGGCGCTCTTGGAGCCAGCTTCTCATGCCAAGAGACACTGAACGCATGGCATGATCTGCACGGACAACCTGACCCTTGCAGCTAGACTCGGAACAGAGGTCTGTATCTGTGAATGCTAGGAAAATTGTCAGAAGCTTGCCCGCGCTGTTGTCTCCAAGCTGAATCACATCAACGACTGCCGCTATATCATTCTGATACTGAGATGCAAGATATTCGATATCTTGCAAGTCGATGCGCTGGCCATGGACTTTGACCTCCCGATCTTTCCGCCCAATGTATTGCAGCGTCCCATCATCCACATTATACCGAGCAAGATCTCCAGTTCTGTAAAACCTTTCTTCTTCAGGGAGGCCGAAGCGGGCCATCCAACAGGGCTTGCTAATGAAAGAGGTTTGGCGCGGGTAATTGAGATATCCTCGGGCCACGATGGGCCCACTGACGATCAACTCTCCAATGGCACCCAGGGGCTCGAGTTGGTCATGATCTTCAGGATTAACAATCCAGCAGTGACTGCTGTAGGAGCGCCCGATGTTTTTTGGGTCATTCACCTTCACGCAAGGCTGGATCGTGGTTACCACGCTACACTCAGCAGGACCGTAGGCATTCAAGAGTTGGACCTTGTCCGCCCATTGGCTCACATCATTCCGTGACATTGGCTCACCGACAAGTAGTACAGACCTGACTCCTGGAACCTGATCAGGTTGGAGGAAACGTGCAACGGACGGAGTCAATTCCAGCCAGTTAGCCTGGAGAGTGTTTATCGCGTTCGACAGCCCATTCAGGCGCTGCTCATCCGACGGTATACAGACACAGCCCCCTGCAATCAGCGTCATAAGCATCTCCAGAATACTGCTATCAAAGGCGTAAGCGGCAAACTGAAAAGCACGAGTTCGTGTGTTCAGATTCTGAACCGCAGTGTGAGATAGGGCATTCGCACAGAAAGAGCGGTGCTCAATCACAATTCCTTTGGGTTTACCGGTCGATCCAGATGTGAAGGCAACATAGGCAGCATTGGATGGACTGACAAGTGGGGTCCGGTTATGTTCTGATTCGCGTACCTCGATTTCGATTCCCGGGACCGCGATCGCTTCCCGATGGACTTGGCCACCCAGTTTCTGCAGCGAACGGGAGGTGAGGACAATCGTTGCCTCCACTTCGACGCAGATTTCTTCCAGGCGATGCACAGGATGGGAAGGATCCAACAGAACAAAAGCGCCACCCGCCCGCAGCACCCCTAAGATGGTGATTGGGGCCCATTTGGATTTCTCAAAGAGAAGCGGTACGATAGTCTCAGGGCCGACTCCATGAGCCTGCAGAAGAATGCTGACTGCCAGCGATAGCTCATCTAACTCCGCATATGTGACGGATCCGTCCCAGGCACACAGGGCCTCAGCATCCGGCTGACTGCGGCAATGCTCCTGGATCAATGTGTGGATACAGACGATCGGTCTGGACAGCGAATAAGGATCGTTCCATTGCCGAATCATTTTCTCGCCATAAGAGCCGAGAAAGTCTACCTTGGAAAGCGGCAAATCGGGAGTCAGGATAATCTGCTCCAGGACGCGAATGAAAGAAGTCAATTGTGCCCAGGCACGGCTTATTGTGAGAGACACTCTGGAGAAACTCATGTACATTTGGGGTGGTGACAGGCCGCAATTCAATATCACAACGGTATGAAAGGTAGATGGTAACTCGGAAACCATTAGTGCTTTGCACGATAAAGATGATCTTATTCTCACTTACAAGGGCTGTTTCACCGTCCAAGCTGATGACGATAGCCGTGGTAACCTCAATTTCCGCCAGTCGCTCCGTGTCCTCCTCGGCGGCATCCCGCAGAACAACGTCGGTATTTTCTGATATCGTCCAGGTCTCTACATGTGGTAGCTGCGAACTCGCGGGAGTGGCTTTCGGATCGACTTGATCAACGACGGAACTCATCGGTGTTTCGACGACTCCGAATCTGCTTGTCGGCACACCCGAGAGTCGGGAAAGCAGCAGCGCCCATGCGGCCTTGAGCGGACGCGCTGGTGGCGGGGATGTGCCACTCACAGTCCATCTCGCCACAATTTCCTCATCTAGAGGTAAAGAGATAACATGGCGATCAAGACAAAAGTTCATGGTGATGCCCATTTGCCGAGTATAAACAAATCAAGTGCGTAAGAGGAGCGGCAGGGCCTTTGCGCTGGACAATACTATTCAACAGCGGCCGAGGTCGCGGTACTGCCTTCGCAGTAATGGGATCATTTCCAGCCCTGAATACTCTGCCCTGGACGTTTTTGCAGAATGGCCAAGAGCTAGTCAACCGAGTCAGGGAATGCCGCATCGCCCTTGTGCGACGGAAGATAGAATCCCTTGCGTGACCGAGTAGAGAATTGTCTCCGCTGGATTCCTGCATACCTATGCCCATGCCTGAATCTCGGCGCATGAAAGAGAAAGACAAGTCCACTTACTACCTAACCCTTACATGGCTAGCCACCACATGCTCATCACTGATGCAGAAAAAATTGCATCGATGTCTGTTAACGTCTACGCGGCTCCACATTCAGCCAGCCACTTCGTGAGCTGAGTGCATGTCATTTGGACTTATGCAGTCCCGACTCGACTCGTCTTTGGCCTTTGACCTCCTGGCTATTCACTGTCCGAATCATTCAGCAACTAGACTCACATGATGGACAGTCAAATCGCCTTGACAATCCAGTTCGGTCTGGTCATGGTCTTACTGACCTTCTGGCGCGCATTTACGCCGGATACTTGGCCCAATCGTGTTATCTCCTATTTGGTGAATGTTGGTCGCGCTCCACGGGTGCTTCTGTGAGATTCAGTGCTGATTTGCAGTGTTTCTTGCTTTGGCGGTACCCAATCCGTTCAACAGACGGTCTAACCTCGATCCCAACATGTCCGTACCGCTTTCCCGATGGTGGAGGGAGCCTCAAATTTCTCGAGTACGACAGGGTGTCTCGTCGATGGGCAGAGGAGTATGGACCGGTATATCGCATCTGGGTTGGACTGACGCCTGAGATGTATGTGTTCCGCTCGCAGGAATTTGTCTGGGGGTACTAACACTCGCCAGCATTCTGACTCAAGCCGAGGAGATCAAAACGGTGTTCAGGGATTCTGGAGATCACCAGAAAGCTTCAAACCTGAACGGGGGCTGGGTCATGGGGGATCTGGTTGGGGATGGTGTGGGTCTCATCAGCCAGGAGCACTGGAAACGTGTACATGCGGTGGTTTCCCCTCCATTTACTCAGAAGGCCACCACATACGTCCCGTTGGTCCAGTCACGAGTGGTCCGACAGTTCAACGACCTTCAGAAGGAATCTGATGTCGCAGAGGCATGGCATCTGAAGCCTGCCGAGGATCTCAAGCTTCTGCCTTTTTGGATCATTAGTGATCTCCTGTACGGGAGTCTGCCCCCGGACATGGCCCAAGAGCTCCTACAAATCACCGATCTGCGGACCGATGTTTTCCAGTATGCTTTCAAGGGCGGACTTTCGCTATTCTCCTTCACGAAAATCTTCTCGCCGACCATCCGGGCCAAGTTGCGTGTCTTCTACGAGCGGTGGTCGGAATTCAACCGGCAAGCATATGAACGCGCCAAAGCCAGCAGCCAGGGCTCCGCATGTGCGATCGTGCCTTTGTACGCAGCGGTCGAGAGCGGCCAGCTCACCCCAACGGAGTTGATGCACACTCTCGACGAAGCGCTCTTCGCGAATATTGACGTCACGATCGGCAGCTTCTCATGGATCCCGTCCTTCCTCGCCGAAGACACCGCATCTCAGGAAGAGCTCCGAAGGGAGATCTGGGAGGTACGGTCGGACAATTCCGAAGGTGCGTGGGAGCGATACATTGCTAGCAACTCTACGATGCTGGCTAGCTGCATCAATGAGTCCGCACGACTGCGGCCTGTCACGAATTACACTTACGCCCAGTCGATCCCCACGGAGCGCGATGTCGGCGGATTCCGCATTCCCAAGGGAACCTACATGGTGGTCGATACCAATGCCTTGAATATCCGAGATGAGTCCTGGGGCCCGGATAAGACGAGCTTCCGACCACGACGGTTCCTGGCCGAATCCCGCTCGTATTTCCGCTATCGGTTCTGGCGCTTTGGATTTGGGCCGCGCCAATGTATTGCCCAGTCTTTGGCAGATACAATCCTGAAAGTGTTGGTGGCATACATGGTTCAGCATTACCGTCTCACGTGCTCTGAGGAATCGGCCACGGACAGCCGGGGGGCCCAGAAACGAGGGGATGCATGGTTCAAGGTCACAGAGCAAGCGATTATCTTGGAGGCTCTATGACATCTCTTCAGATTGTGGTCCGGATCATCGAGCGGAGGATTATAGTCACCACCATTCAATCCTATTTCGATGGTTGTTCTCTTGTTTTGCCCAGAGTCGGGGGGAAGGTGAAGAGGTCCTCGACGACGGAATGAAGGCGCCTGTTTATCCCCTCAGTCGTTGCGGTTAATCTTAGTAATGCATTAAAGCAAAAGTATATTGAGGCGTGTATCGTTCATTACGACCTGAGAAGTGTCACGGATCAGATGAAAAGAGAAATGATAATATTCGCTATATTGGTGACGAGTGGAAAACAACATGAGGGTGGAGAGATTGAGAAAGGGAGAAATGAGAAAGGCCTGGGCCCTGGCAGAACTGAGGCGTCACCGCCTTCCGGCACAGAAGGCTAAGGAAGGCTAGGTACCTATCTCTCGGCCCTCAGGTAACTACTGCGTACCTGCTAGCCTTTGATGAACATTGAAGGCTACAGGGGAGACTTTGGGAGGATGAACGGGAGAGGGTTGTATTATTGGGAGAAAGTGAGAGCGAACTCCCACAACTATCCAAGAATTGAGGTGTTGGTGCCTAAGGCCTAAACTACTGTCAACAGCCTTAGAGTACCTACAGTACGGGCTACTGCGTACCTCACATCCCAGCATCGGAATTGAAATTCCATAGGAGTCAGGACAGGTCTTCGACTCTTCCATTGCCAATTGGGATTTTACACCGCAAGCAACTGCCCCTACATCAAAGTCCGGCAAAGTCTTGGTGCAGTCTGATTTTTTACTTTCTAAAGGAAGGCTCACTACCTACTACCTAGTGTATGTGCAGCATGCTGAAGAATATAGTTTGCTTTGTTGAATTCTGGAGTAAATTCATGTATGCCTAAGGCGCATGCGCCATGGCTATGGCAGCAGCCAGTTGGTCAATTGAAGGATCTTCCCTTCTGACCTATCACATCCCTGCATATGTTTAGGACGAAGCTCAAGTTCTCTCAGGGTCTGAGCCCTAAGCCCACAGAGAGAATTGTGGGCCAAGAGCGTTCACGATGTCTTGGCCCCAAAATGTAAATAGTTACAGATTTTCCTAGTTAGCTTGCTCTCTAGATACACAATCTCATATCTCACTTCCAACTTATAAGCTTCACGTCTTTGACTTGTAAGTTGGGACCACTTTCTCCCAACGAGAAACGATCAAGGGAACATATGCTGAATAATAGCCTGCTTTTATTCAACATGCTTCGCTTCGCGCTGGGCAGCACAATGATCGGTCTTATTCTATGGCTGCTTATGCCGAATCGCACGGCCTGCTCGGGCATCGTGATGCAAGGTGGAGGAAAAAAACCGGGGTCTGCAACCATAACTGAAGAGATTACAGGTAAAGTATGGATCCATCACAGTCAGTATCGGTAGCCAGTTCTGGTCCCTAAGGTCTATGTTAATATTACTGTTCTGGAAATGGCAAGATGATGCGAAGATAGATTTTGACGACCAGAATGCCTAGCCAGCCATATGTATTTTCCTCTCGTGGTGTTTATTGGAGCCTCGCCTCCACAATCCCCATGATATCCCCCGGCTTCCTCCACACCTTCACCAGTTCAAGCCCGGCACTGTCCAGAAGGCTCGCAAAGTTTTTCTCGGTACGTTCAATACCACCGATGGCCATCAGGCTTAGATCCTGCCAGGCGTGAGTCATGGTAGCACCCGTCTCTGGGACAATAATGTCGTGTATCAAGATCCGGGACTGGTCCCGATCCATCGCAACCGCGGTGTTCTGGAGGATTTTCTTGGCTTCGGGAACATCCGGCCAGTCGTGGAAGATGCGCCGGAAGTAATATCTCGAGGCGCCTGCCCCAGAAAATGTACATCAGTCATCAAAACCATAACAGGGGACTGTTCAAGAAAAAGATATGGCTTACCGCGGATTGGTTGTGCTTGCTTCAAAAAGTCGTAAACCTGCGGTTCAATACCATCATCTCGCAGTGCCTTGCTGTGTTCCTGGATAACGGGTTCGAGATCTTGCACGATGAGACGGTGCCCCTGCAATCCCGGGGCAATCTTCCTGATCTGTCGCATGGCATTGCCATGACTACCGGCGATATCAACGATGGAAACATGATCATCTGCAACAGCACCAAGCTGATCCTCCCATGGGTACAAATCCATGGCCATTTGGTCCACGTCAGCCGCTTCGGCCTTGGTCACGGGGGCAACATGCTGCGGGTTCTTGTAGAGGTACTCGAACATCGTCTCGCCTGGACAGTTGTGGGCCAGGGTAAATGGGTTGTTTCGAGTCGTGATGGCGTCTTTCCATTCATGCTGGCGAAGGAAGTCGCAGATATGCAAGACAGGTCCGAAGATGAAGTCCGACCTGAGCCAGGAGCTGGTCAGTAACAGAATGCGAGACCGGAAAATAGAGACTGGATTGACCTCCGCCTCAATTACGCACATTACTGGGAAGCAGCCAGCAATATCCGCGGTCATATATGCCTCGGAATATGGCGTGTGGGCATACTCCTCTTCGCCTGTCTCGCGGAATGGACCGAATGGGGTCACGGCTCGCATCAGACGTACTGTATGCAACATCAGTATCGGAGGTGCCTGAGTTTCTGGAATCTCGGCTGCGATATACTTAGGATGCCCTTGTCCATTCCTGTCCGTGAGGAGATCTCGCTTGCCGGCATCGGAGCGCCGCCTTTGGGGATAACATGGAAGACTCCAGCCGCAAGAAGAGTTCGCAAAGATCCCACTTTGACGATCTAACCAAGGCTCACCCACTGTCATTCATTTGCCACGCGACACAGAAAGGGCGCTCACTAACATCCTCAAAGGAAGACAACGCTGAGGGAATAGGGCCCCGGAGGGTTTGGATCAGGCCTGATACCTTCCTTTGAAGCTGGAACTTGACCTCGTCGCCGTCGTTATCGCCTCCGTCGGGGTTCATAAAGCGCTGGGCCGCGGCAACTATCTCGTTGACATCCTTTTGCACGGCCAGCCTTTGCGCATCAATCTTGTCGGTGACCGTCATCGTAGTTGAGAATCCTCATCAATGAAATTATGTAGTAGCTGACATCAACGCGCAACTGAGAGTTGCCTCGCCATTTTATAAATCAGGATTTGGAATAGCCTGCGCATGTTTGATATACGCTTGAGCTGGCTCCTAAGGCAGGGATGAGGCCCGTGGGTCATGGTCCCATATCCTGACCTTGCTTTCAGCATTTGACCTGCAGAGAAGCACAGCATACCTTGGACTAGTTGTCGGTTTTGTCAACCCACTCTTTATAAGTACTCGGACTCATCACTTCCACAGAATTCGTTTCACCTTCCATGCAGATGAGAACCAACATGTCTGAAGTAATAGGATTAGCTTGAGCCGTATGGATCTTCCGTCGGAAGCACCTACCTAGTACTGTATGTCGGAGATTCCTGAGGTCTACGTGGAGGTACCTAGTATATTCATGGAGCTATATGATACGGTACGAAAGGAATCCTGGAGAGAAATCAGAATTTAGAAGTGCCTGTCAATGTAAATCATGCATATATGTATAGGTAGTTCCGAACGGGGAACCCAATACTCAAAGAAATGCCTGGTTACAATGTGGTTGTGGGTTCCATTGACCCGCGGGGGGCTCCGTGTGTATCAATTGTTGAAGCGTTCCCTGTGAAATTCCTGACAGGCGACAGGCAGTACATAGTAGACGACAGAGATTCCCAGGAAATAAGGCTTAGAATGTAGTCAGCATGCAGGGGGCAATGCATCTGAGCACTGCATCTCGACCACCCATGATCCATCCTCTGCCCCCTTCCTCCAAGCAAGGATACTTGTCGATCAGCTGGTCCATAAATCAGACCGACAGCATAGTTCTCCCATTCCGAAGTAACTGCTATTGCCGTTCCCATAGCATAGCAGCTAGGGTCACAGAAACCACTCATGACAGTCACAAACGGAGTTGGGCCGGCCGGCGTCGCAGAGCCTGGATCCAGCGGCATTGAGGTGATTATTGTAGGACTGGGGATTTCGGGACTGGTGGCAGCCATCGAGTGTCATTACAAGGGGCATAGGGTGATCGGACTGGAGAAGAGTCCCGAGATTCGAGTTCTAGGTATGTGTTCTACGAATGTGTTTTCCACACCAACCCCGCAAGCTCATGATTTTGACGGAGTATACAGGGGATAGCATCGCACTGGGCAGCAACGCTACTAAAGTATTGCGGACGTGGGAGCATGGCAAAGTGTACAGTCAACTCGTAGCACAATCGGACGACGTGGCCGCCATGGAAGTCCTTGATCCCGCGGGGAAGCTGTATGCCATGGATGTGATGGATGGCTATGGCGTCGGAGAGGGCATGATAATCCATCGGGGCACACTTGTCACCGAGCTGTATCGCCATGCCGCGTCTTTGGGGATTGAATTGCGGTTCCTGTCAACGGTCACCGAATACTGGGAGTCGGAGGACGACAACCGGGCGGGCGTGACTGTGAACGGAGAGCAGAGAATCACCGGGGACTGTGTCATCGGCGCGGATGGCGTGCACAGTCGAACTCGGGATTTTGTGCTGGGGTATCGCATTCCCACGCAAGACTCCGGTTTGGCCGCTTATCGGTCATGCTTCCGTGCGGAACTCCTCGCGGGAGATCCGGACGCCGCATGGATTTTGAAAGAAGTAGGCAAGCGAGATCGCATGCGGAGATACATCACCGATGGAGGCCTGGGGCTGACCCTGGCCACCGGGAAACGGGGTCAGAATGTGATCTGGCAAGTTTGGCACCGAGTAAGTACCCTTTGTCTGGCAGAGTGAAGGATGTACTGATGAAACTAATTATAGAACGACGCGCAATCTACCGAAAGCTGGGAGAATACCACCAAGGCTCGTGCGGAGGATGCCCTGGCCCTCCTGAAAGACTGGCCAATTTACCCGAAGATCGCTGCTGTCCTCCAGCATACCCCCAGCGAGACGCTAGCGGACTATAAGATCATCGCCCGAGACCCGCTGCCACGATGGATCTCTAGTGGGGGACGAGTCATAATCCTCGGCGATGCCGCCCACGCCATGTCCCCCATTGCGGGCCAAGGAGGTGGGCAGTCGATCGAGGATGCGGCGACGCTGGCCATCTGTCTGGAGCTGGCGGGCAAATCGCGTGTGAGACTGGGTCTGCAGGCCGTTCAGGCCCTCCGATACCAACGGACCCGTCTCATCCAGGAGAGTGGGAATGCCATCTACGGGCAGATGCGCGATCCTGACTGGGAGGCGATTGAGAAGAATCCAGCGATGATCAAGTTTCCCCGACCTGAGTGGATCTTTGGGTATGATGTTCAACGGGATGTCTATGAGACGTTTCCGGCGATCCGACGAGCAATTCAGGATGGGGGCAAATACAGACTGCGCAATGTCCCCGAAGACTGCGAATATCAGATTGCGCCTGGCTACATAGCGAATACCCAACAGTGAAAGTCTATAAATACCCTCGGGCTGGTCACAGATTTCCAAGTTTAGGGCTCTAGGTTCCATAAACTTCCATGATCATTACGGGGGGTCTACTGGGTCGTCTAATTGATCGCAGATAGGTAGCGAGGTGAAATTAAGTGAACCTTTTTGTTGAAACTCCCGCACTTCCAATAGAGGCTTAGGACTTCGTATGAGAGGAGAACTACTAAATCGTCCACTCTAGGTAGATAAAGATGAGCAATAATTTAGGTAACTATACCTTAGGTCCATGCCTACCTAGGTATGCATGGGGTAGATCTATGTTCGTAAGTTCGTAACCGGGCATAAGGTTACCTATATCTGCGTTTCCACGAACCCACAAAGCGCGGAGAAGAATAGGTATCAACTATGAAAGACTATATCCGAATTGCAAGACGAGCATCGAGTTCATCTAAGGGCACTGGAACATAGTACGTAAGCAAGATAGGTACACATAAGGTACCTGTACATCAATTCCAGCCCGGAGGTATAATGGAAATGGACCCTCAGCAAGTCGATGACCCGAGGAACGATCCATACGCTAGTTCCATATAGATAATGGTATCTAGATCACGGAGCAACTATCTAAGCTCGGCAGGGATAGATAGGTAATATCGGAACTCCCATAGTACCTAGTCATAGTAATCATTGCAATATCTCCGCCAACCTCGTCTCTATTTCACGTCGTTTCACCACCATCCTCGCCCCCGCCTCCAGTTGCACAAACATCCCTCTCACCAACACACCCCCAACGCCCCCTTCCGGCGCCCTGATCTCGTACTTGAGCAACATGTGACATAGGATCAACTTCGCCTCATCACACGACAAGAACCGGCCGGGACAGGCGTGCTTCCCGTGACCAAACGCCAAGTGACTCATGCGTGTCTTCGTGAAGGGGGCCAGTCCGGCGGTCTTCGGGTCGCTCCTCATCTTTTCGAAGCGATAGCCATCAAACACTTCGGGATCCGGGTACATGGTGGCATCGAGGCGCAGGTCATTGGCGAATGCGAGGTTGGTACCCTTGGGGATTACGGTGCCATCATGAAGGGTTACCAACTCCTTCGCGACGCGGAACATTGATACTTGACATTATTAGTTGTGTTCTGAGGTAGTTGACTAGAGGGTGGGGGTAGGAGGAGGACGTACTGAGAGTGGCAGGCTCAAGGCGCTGACTTTCCTTCATTACACTCTCCATCAGTGTGAGCTTGGGCAGACTAGTGCGATGGATGCCCCGTGGGCTAGCTGTCAAGATGGCGACGGCCTCCTCGCGCAGCGGCTGGATCAGCTCGGGGTGTTCCACCAGTCGGGCTACCACCTTCTCCACTAGATCCGCTGTCGTCAGGACAGAGACGGCGATCAGGCGCAACTGCGCTAGCGTGGCCTCGTAGCGCGCGCCGTTGGCGAACTGGTCAATAAACGTCAGGGTGGAAAACTCCTGTTCGTCGGCACTGCGCTCCCCCGCGCGGTGAGTTTTCTCGCGCAGCACGGGCAACAAAATGCGATCCGCGTGCTGAATCTGGCGGCGCACCGTCTGACACGGGCCCAGAAACCAGTGGATTAGCGGTTGGAGGAAGCGGGGCCAGGCTTGGATGGCGGCCACGGCGATGGCGCGATTAGTGGTGAAACTGATTGCGATCTCGAGCCATTCAGGGTTGCGACTTAGCTCGGGCCCAATGAGGGCTCGCGTGGTCATCTGCGCCACTAGCGCCAATACCGTCTCGCGGATGGGTACGGTATGCCAGTCTACTGGTTTATCGACGGCTTAATTCTCTACAGATATGCCGCTCGAAGGCTATGAATGGGACTTACCAGCAGCATCGGTCCACTGAGTGCGTAGACACTCACTGGCTTCATCGGAGAGGGGGCGTGTCATGTGTACTATATAAAGGCGATGTAGCGCCGGTAAGTCAGAGCTACTTAAGCTAAAAATCTCTTCAAGAAGTCAAAACTCACGAAGTTCCTTGTTCAAGGCCTGGATAGCAATCGGGGAGACATGGTTATGCAACGAGTTCTGGGACCTCGTTTCAAAGCCCCGTAACTCCAGAAGAATGACCTTGCGCATAAGGGTTAGTAAATCGCATTCGGTGCCTAGGTGAGATATACGGTGCTTGATCCGGAACCAGGAAGAAGAGGGAGATATACATACGTCTACTAACGCATCGTAGGCGCTGAATCTCTCATCATTTCTAATTTCCTCAGCGTACCGGTCGGACAGGATTAGGTACGTTCCCATGTTGGTCGCCAGTCGGAACACCGAGCGACCCTTGGGACACCGAATCATGTCAATTCATCGCACCCTCAGCGGGGAACTCGACTATGGGCGCGACTCACTTTTGCGAGCCCTTTCGCAATCAGCCCTCGGGCATTGTGGTAAAATTCCTCCTTTGCTTTGCGCTGGAAGGGATCCCAGGGGTGCCAATTGACGACTTTCGGCTCGCCACAACGAGCGAGAATGGCTCGCAGAAAAAAGAGCAAACTCGCTAACCCGATTCCCGGGTACAGTAGTTGGAACATGGTGATTGTCTCCATGATGCTTGTCTCGAATGCCTTAAGTGTGGTATATATCCGCCTAGTGCGTGATGACTGCCTTCGACTTGTGGATGGATTAGTTGTGAATTTGTGACTGTTCGTACAGTTAGAGATTGATGTCTGTCTCATTCTTACACCCCTGGTCAGCAGTGATCTCTGAAGTGATCGACATTTGTACTCCTGACGAATGCACAGACATATTGAACTTGGCACACCTCATACTACTCCCTCCTTTCCCCCTTGCAGCTCTTGCTCCTAGCATTCGTGATAATAATGCATGTAGGTGAACATGATGGGTCAATAATGGCGGCCTGGAAGTCGAGACAACAGCCCTTGCCGGAGAACACGAGCCAAAAAATGACACCGAGGAAACTCCTACGGTCAGTGGCTTACTCTCCCCGGACGTTCCCACCTTCCGTTATGTATCAACACTCATCTTGTACTGCCACCCTATCGTCCTACATGTCAATTCTCAACCACAACACCATCCATACCCAAGTCCCGCCATAATGACTCTCGCCACCAACTTCACTGAGCTCTACTCGGGCAAAGGTATCCTGGAGACCTATATGATCGCCGAGAAGATCACGCGGTACTTCACGCAGGATCTGATCGAGCTGTCGGGTCTGCTGGAGTCGAAACTGCGCCCGCTCCGGGTGCTGGACCTCGCCTGCGGGACTGGGGTCGTGTCCGAGAAGCTCCACGAGGTGTTGGCGGACCAGCCTCAAGCCAGCTGGGAGCTGGTGTGTGGCGACATTTCAATGGAGCTGACGGGCCACGTCAAGCGGAAGATCATCGAGGAAGGGTGGTCCAACTCTACCGCTCGGGTGATGGACGCCCAGAACACTGAGTTGCCGGCCGGTGGGCTAACGCATGTGTTTGCCGCGCTGGGTATGTTTCCTACCGTCTGCGCCTGGAGCCGACCCTGGTGGGCTAATGGACAGTTCTAAGCGTGGACCTCGTTCCCTGATACTTACGCCGCATTAAACGGTAAACTCCCTACCTCTCCATACGTCATTCACGGAACGCAATAAGTAATATTTAAACCAAGATACCCTCCGCATCTTGAAGCCAGGCGGCATATTGACCATCTCAACCTGGCAGAAAAGTACGCTCCAAACCCTCCATTCTCTCCTTCCCAGTATTATTCTGAGTCATACTAACGGCAATAAAGCGGAATGGCTCCCTGTCCTCGAAGCTGCCGTCCGTACTATCCCTGCAGCCCTTCCATTCCCCACCACCAAAGAATTCATGTCCTGCATGAACCCTGGCTGGGACGACGAGGAGTACGTGCGCGGCCGCCTTGAGCAGGCCGGATTCATGCACGTGCACACGACCACCATCTCCAAGGAGTTCCACACCTCCACGGCCGACCTGTACAAGATCGCGGCGCCGGTTATCCCGATAATCGTTAGTAAGTGGTGGTCGGCCGAGCAGCGCAAGGCCCATGAAGGCGAGATTTTACCGGCGCTGGCGAGGTATATGGAGAAGGCGTACGGGGAGACCGGGCTGGTGCCGCAGAAGTGGACGGCTGTTTTTGCAAGGGGTGAGAAGAGGGAGTAATTGGACTGAAAGGAGAAGCTCATGGGAGTACAATACAGATGGTGCATTTAGAACGATGGAGAAAGACCTGTATGAATTCGAGTGGGCGAGGGGTGAAAGAAAGAGAGAGACAGCAGGCAAACAGGGGAACTACGGAGCTGGCCCCTGCCCGATGGGTTCTATCTAAATATGATGCCTCAGGCACCATGGCATTCAACAATATTTGCTTTTGACGGAACAACCGCGGTCCGCAGCAGTGAAGGCCGGAGAACGGAGATACATTCTCCCATTTGTATTAGTCATTGTTATGCCCAATGGGTAGACAGATTGGCAATTGCCAGCTAAGGGCTAGATAGAAACTCAGACATCTTGATTCTTGACTTCCAAGTTCCGATTATACGCAGTATGATTTCATTTTTCTAGCAGTTTGCGACTGCTTTTATACCGGGTTATAAGATTTGGGGGAATACAAATTTACAACTGTCAACCTTCCAATCAGGCTACCTAATGTTCAGAAGCTCCTGTGACGTCCTGTCACCGTCTGTGCAGGTAGGCTAGAAATCCGACATCTTCCTGCTGCCTTTAATACTGATGGAGAGTCTCATACATGTTGGGCCAAGCTTCCTCAAGCAGCTCTGAGCTTGCCGGGAACGCTCGAAGCGACGACGACATATGGCGCCAGTCTTCATTTGATTTTTGCAATACACCCTGCCGGTGCAATAAGGTGTTGTACCAGAACTGACGCTGTCGCTATTAAACCGCTGGAGTGCGTCAAATTCTCCTTGTTTGGCGCCTCGGTCGGTCTCCTCGTCCTCCGCCAGTCCCTACTTTGGGGAGTTCAATAACTGCAATTATGTGGGCAAGACGGGATAAGTGAGCAATAGCCATACCTACTGCTATGGGCGTGTACGATGGGAGAGATCAGCAACTGTCATATTGCCCTGGGGTGCAATAATAACGTTGAGTGGGCAAGACGGGAGGGGTTAGCAATTCGAACTCTTCGTCAATAATGTCTACTATATCCTTCAATTAGGAGTGAATAATTCGAGCGTCAACAAGCTACTGAAAAATGGTATAAAGGCAACCTTCAATGAAGAAGATGGCACCATATACACGGAACGCACTATCATATCCAAGCCGTCGAAGAAGGATAATGTACCCAATACATGGACAGGCCTGTCTATAGAAAGCAAAGACAGGAACAAAAAGATATTATTGAAAAAGGCTAGAAGACAATTTCATCAAGATATGGCGTAAGCGCCAGGGCCATACCTAGATCATATGAACCTTTGAGGGCTGTGCTAGAGAATATCAAGTTGATCTATCAAAAGACAAATACATGAACTCTATTGAAGTTTGCATGGAAGATATGGATGTCTGCTTTCAAAGAAGAACAGCCAGCCCGGGCACATAAACAAAGTCTGTCAACACACTAAAACATTCAGAAAGATCGAAAGAACCTATACATAGCGATCTAAGCGGACCACTGCCTAGAACCTTGGACAATACCTAAAAGCTTCAACATCACATTCCTAGACAAGAAGTCTAGATCCATATGGATATTCCTACTTCGTAGAAACGACGAAGCACATAATTGCTTCGAGAAATTGAAAGCTGGAATTGACAACAATACCTACCAATGGGCGCATCAAAAGATTATTTACCGACCATACCTCAAGGAATATACAATCATGGAGATGGAAGGTTCGAAATGGCCTCGCCTTGATCAAATACAGGATTGAACATACCTAGACTCAGCCCAACATATACAAAAGAACCAAACCTATGGTCTGTCTGATCGATATAATCAAGCTGACGTTGATGAAGAAAAGTGAGAGCCCTTCAGATTATGGGCTCTATGGAACCTGGAATGCCCCAGACTACCTGCGGGGAGAAGCTCTAGAAGCAGCAATAGGTATACTTCAATATCACACCACACAAAGCGCCGAGCTAGGTACAAAACACCATATGAATCATATAGGTAACAATACAAAGCCATCCATCCATCATCAAAAATATCAATACATGGGGATCAATTGTATAGGTACTATCACGATAACAAACACAAAACAAAGTTGAACAAGAAAGCAAGAAGCTATCCTAATAGATATAACGACTCCACAAACTATAAACCATGGGACAACAAAACAAAGAAGACAGTATGTGCTGGACAGAGATGTCACTGTATGTGAAAACAAATTCTACAAGACGAAGCTGAAACGGAGTTGTCCACCAACTCACCTACTAGGTACTGATACAAAATAGAACTCCAGGTTCCATAGAAAGAGGAACATACTCTATACAGCTAGGTTCGAGACACAGAGCTAAGGAACATAGGTGGTATCGCGAATAGGTGAATACAACACAAGATCCGATCTCAAAGATCATCAACTTATAAGGTACCTACCTGTAGACCATCTGAAATCTTCCACGTTTTATTTTGAGCATGCACATTGCAAAATCTCCTACCCCGTAGCTACCTGTAACCTTAGACCTACTGAGCGATCAATCCAGTTTGACAATCTTTTACATTTGGGTGGTGTAGGTCGACCGTCGGTGTCAGATTCACTCTGACTGGAGGTGGACCCATGAAGGTATGGGCAGCTCGATGGGCCGATGGCCGATCGGGAAATTCTCAACGTAAATTTCCATTTATCTTGTGTTTCAAGTTTGATTCGACTCCTCGAGTTTTCTTTTTCTCCTCCGTCTTTCTGTTCATTCTTACTGTAGTTCTTTCTTCTGTTTGTTTGTTTTGTTTGTTTTGTTTGATTGCTTTGATTGATTGTTGGTTGATGCGATCGATTGATTGGTTGATTTGATTTGATTTCTCGTTTACACACTACTGCACAGCCAATCAGTGTGAGCTGAGCATCCTCAGGTAACTCACAAGTCACCCATTAGTTATTCCATTCGGCGAGGTATCCGTAATCTGATTGATCAGGTATCATCTGAACATCCAATGAACAACTTGCCTTGCCCTACCACTCCAGTCCATTATCCAGCTATTTCGTTATGGTCTCATTAACGTGATTGATTTGAACATCCCATGGGCAACTTGCCTTGCTTTACCACTCCACCTCATTACACAGCTACTTTGTTATGGAGCAACCATCTGTTGATCGTCCTAAGCCAAAAGTAGGTCGACCTCGAAAATACACCACCGATGAACAACGAAAAGCGGCGAGGCAAGCCCGTACAGCCCGAGAGCGGGTGCAACGCCAGGCTGCACGGGCTGCAGCAACAGCAGGAACTGAACAACCTGAACAACCTGGACAAACTGGACGACCCCTGAGAATCATTCAGTACCAACCCCCGGCAGCGCCTCAGTCCACTGGCATCAACCAACATCCACCAAGCTACTTTCCCCCAGGGGAATTATCTATCGCCACTGAGGTTGAGCAATTTTTGCCACCCCTCAGCCCTGGTCTTGAGCCAGAGGAGCCGTTTGCTTTGGAAGACCTGCCCCGGCTGTCCGTGGATGATGCGCTGCCGTTAGACACCGTGCCTGATGTGAGCATCGAGACTACTTGGACAGACCCCTGGCCTCAGACCGCAGCAAGTCAGAACCCCCAAGCCGCCCAGAGATCAGAGTAAGCAATCCCGCCTTGCCGAAACTGCACAAAGTGAGACTAACAAGTCAGCCCGATAGCATCGTCATCTGGGAGCGTTCACCCAGAGCCTTCTCCATACACCTTCACGCGTTGGACCGTGTATTTTCGGGATTTAGATCCCCTTGAATTGTTCCAGTGCGTCCAGCAACCCGTTCCAGAGGACCAGAGCGAGGAAGCCTTGACCACTGCCGCAATTTGGGCTTCTATGGCCGCCGTGGCCCGCATGAGTCAGAAGCTCTGCGCTGACGCTCGCGTGGGCCGCAACATCCTCGTGGACGCTGCGCGGGTGGAGCGCAACAAGACACCCGCTCAGCCATTGCGAGCGATAATGGACGAGAATGCCATCGCCCAACATTGCGTTGCGTGGCAGCAGGTGTTGATGTTCTTTGCCCGCACGCAGGTCCCACACCACTGGCGCAGCCCGCGATATTCCTTCACCCCGCAACAGCGGGCTGCGTGGGAGAAACTGTGGCACGAAGCGCAGGAGGTTGCCCGGTCCGACGAACTCGGTTCACCAGCTCGCACAGCCAGTCCTGTTCCGAGTCTGGCGAGTGAGAACGCTTCTTGCGAGGTCGAACATGCCAGCTGCGACACCGAATGGAAGTTATCCCCCATCGACACAGCATGTTTGGATTTTTGCATGGAGTTGTTGAACCAGCGCTCACGGGCGGCGGATTACGAGAGTGCGCTGGTTTGCGCAGTGGCCGTGCTGGGCCGAGGGGAAACCGGTTGGCGCGATGCCAATAGTTACTCACCCATCTTGAGCCGGATCATAAAAGTTGCACGATTCATGTTGGTGCACAAAGCCATGCGATTGGCTTCCGAGGGGGTCGAAATAATAAAGATTTTACCAGAATGTGGCATGGCCGGTACTGGGGTGGGTAAGAGTGCGTCGTATAGTGACGCTTTCCAATCAACAGGTGCAGGACAAACCACATGGATCCAATCCAGCCAGTCCAGCCGAACAGGTTCATTCCGGAATTGGGTTTCTGGGATGGTCAACAAGTTCATGGTGCGCGGCACCCACAGCCCGATCCAATGGATGTTGGATCGACGCTTGTATGGGATGACGACCTGCTTGAACAGCACTGTACCCGAACATGTTACGTGGATGGACTTCGATCGGTTGTGCTACAAGGAGCTGACCTTCACGATGAGGGACTTCAAGAGTTTTGTACATCAGGTGGTCAGTGACACGCGGAAGGTCTTGCTGGTCGACTTGATGTTGACGGACATGACCGAAGTCCCCGAGATACCGTGGAAGACATTGTATGACAACCCCACCAAAAGGGGCGACGGTTGGAGTTTTCTGCAGGACTCCCGCACGCCGTGGCCGGTGGACGGAACCCAGTGGATGCAGCAGCGATTGCGAAGTATTCCCCGGGTCGGCAAGAAGTTTTTTCAGGACGGAGCCCCCCGGATGGCCCAGATCGATTCGTACATGCGACGTGTCGTGGAATTCCGCCGTAGGTTGTGCATTGCAATCCATATTTGCGGCGGGCGGCCCTTTCGATCCCTAGAACTGCTGGGAATTCGACACAGGAACACCGACAACTGCCAACGGAACGTGTTCATCCAGAACGGCATGGTTTTGATAGACACCGCATACCACAAGGGGCTTTACGCATCGAACGACGAGAAGACCATCCAGCGGTATCTACCACGGGCGATCGGAGAGCTGGTGGTGTGGTATTTGTGGTTGGTGTTGCCTTTCGTGCAGCGATTGGAGCTATACCAGGACCGCCTTAGGGGTACATCGCGGGTTGAAGCGTAAGTTCGGTCAGTGGTGAGAGTAAAATGTTTCTGTTCCATGGTTAACCGCGAGGCTCAAGAACAAACAAGCGGCATATATGTGGCCCCCGGACCCCAATACGCAGCGTAAGTGGAGTTCAGAGCGGTTGCGTGAAGATTTGAAGAGCGAGACCCGGCGGGCGTTGAATGCAGCGATAGATTTGGCCGCGTACCGAGACATAGCCATTGGGATCAGTCAACGGTATCTGCGGTACTCCAGCCAATTCCCCAACAATGTCCGCACAGATGATCGCAATGCAGAGGGCCAGGACGACATGAGGGACGGGGCGGATATGATGGATGAGGAATGGGCCGGCAACGCCGATTTACAAGCCGCAAGTCCATTGCTCGTTGCTGGGATGACTCATAGATTTGCGGACATGGGACACCGAAGCCACATTGCCCAGCGACGGCTCATGTTCCTGTTATCCAGTACAGATTGGCACCGTTTCTTAGGTTTTGCATGCGGTGATAGTGCGCCGCTTCACCCGCAGATTCGCAGTCCACCATGCCGAGCATCCCCCGACTTCAGACCTGCACCATCAACGACGCTCAGTGCGGTCCAACTTGGGAAGCGACCTGCGGCTGACCAGCCCGAGGAGCGTACTCCCCAACGGGCACGCATTACGAAGAGGGTGATTCGCGACCTCGAGGGTCAGGAGCAGGAGCGACAGAGATCATTGATATCATCCCAGCAGAGTGAGCAGACGCAGCAGCCGATGGGGCCAGAAGAACATTTTTTGGAAGAGCAGGTGGCGCAGTGGGCTTTACGGTGTTTCCTATGCCAGCAAAGGGGCAAGCCACACCACCACGCGTTGAAACGATGTTCTGAGCCCGGACACCGGGAGGCACGGCAGTGGATGCTCGACGTGGGGGAGGAGATTCAAAATCATTGGGATAAGCATTGTGGTTGTTATCAGTGTGGGTTACCGCAGACGATATGCAAGACGTTCCAGGCGGGTGAGCCGTGTAAATATGGCAGTGTCATCATCAGTGCCATTGCCATGATGGCGTTCGGCCCACGGCCGCCCCAGAGTATAGCAGAGAGGGTGCGAAAAGCGTGGGAACGGCGATTGCATGAGGAGCACGGGGTGTGGATTGGGGACCGAGAGGCGCTCGCGCGGCATTTGGGCTCGAAGAATGGGAACGAAGAGGTATTTACATTAGTGGCGGAATTTCTGTGGTTACTGTGGGCATGGAGAAGCCGTGGGAAAGAATTGAAGTAATTACTAATATGGCAATCCAGGTATATACAGATTTTGACAATTCCAAATCCACCAAGACTGAGCGGATTGCCAGTGCTCCTCACGTAAAGGGGAGGGAATGTAGTGTCATCAAATAGGAGGATTCGAGGCAAACCTAGGTGATGGCGATGTAACAGGAAGGAGGATTTCTTCGATGGTCCAAAGCAACGTCGCGTGATAAATGGCGTGGTCCTCTTCACGGACTACCAAGTTGCTCCCAAAGCCATGCAAAACCCACAGATGCCCATGCAGGAAGCCGGGGGGTCTGGAATAGGTACAGTATCACTACTATAAGGGGATGGACTACAACAAACCTTACGTTACTGAGCCCAGGAATAAGGTGAGCAAATGGTTCCGCAAAATCTCCTGTTATTTAAGTTGAGTTCTCCTTTCGGGTTAACTTCGCTCTTGTCATGCTCCTGGAACCCATTTAATCTCTATTCCTAAGTACTCTATGAATGCTCCAGCTCATGAAAATATCTTATAGTACCTCTGGCAGTCGGGTCACCTTTGCTGAAGGCGACGTTATTTGATAGCGGCAAGACAAAATAGGACATATTCGATCTATCTTCGCCCACGAGATGTACCAACAGATCCAGCGTGTCTTCTTCGTTGTTAGCTCTGCGTCTACCCAATATGAGGGGCAAGATCCTATTCTGGACCTTCCAATCGTCAAGATCAATAAGAAAGATAAGGTCATTGTCGGCCTACCAAGCGCGGAAAAGAAAAACCAGTACGCGGTAGCGCTCCCTGCAAAACAGAATCCGGCAAGCCTAGGACAAGATGGAGCATATGAATACCTCATTCATTGCACATGGAATGTCGAGTTCTCATTCTATGTGATCTAGCTGGTACTTCTGTTCTTTCGTATTCAGTAGCTTCAGCATGTTGTACAAATGGGCGACGTAGGGTAATAGCTGGTGTCCCTGGGATGCCAACGGCTTGTTCATTTGGGTTCGCGAGTATAGGCTGAAGTGTACTGAGATCATCTCCTTGTGACACTGATAGAGACATCATAGAGTATGAGGCTGGTGAGGAGTCGGAATAGGGCTTGGCAGTGTTGTTGTAATGGTATTCTGAAATGTAGGATCGCAGAAAGTGACTCGGTGCTGCTCGTACTGGGACTGGGATTGTTTGTAGAGGTGCCACTTGCGCTTCGCGCGAAAACAAAACGCGCGGTCAGGACGCTATGCCTGTCACATAATGACAGTGTTAGCTCCCTCGGTGATATCAATTCCTCCCCCCAGCTCACGATATAATGCTGGAATGATGGTGTCTTACCGCTGGATATGGTGTGCATTCGTTAGGTGGGCATGGTGATACGCCTCGATTGCCGTCCATGTTGGAGTATAGTGGCGTGGCAGAGCCTTGGGATTCAGATGGAAATCGTAGCCAGAAAATCAATCAAGATAAAAGCCTTACCCACTTGATGAAGATGAAATGTGTGATTCTAGTGCGAAGTGGGAATGAAAATGTGGGAGTTGAAGTCTCATAATCAACTATAGTGTCATGTGAATTTGATATAACTGCTTCAACACTGATTTAGTTTTCTGAAGGTATATGCATTCTATTTTACAGCTTCTACTATTTTATCTTTTTTGATCTATCCAGTTCTGCCGGAAATAATCAGAGGATCTGCGGTTGGCACAAGTCCACTATAGCGAGAGCAGGTGACTGTGACCAGGCTCGTCTTCTTTTGAACGCCATAGATTCTGTGGGCCAATCTCGATTCATCTTTGCCTCTGCAACACCTCTGCACCCCTACAGTCTATCAAGATTTTGATCTCATTTCATCGATTCATCACATTCACAGGTATGCAACGTCCTTGATTCTATCTACCCTACGGGGATAGGCATTATTGCCCATCTTCTGATATTAGTACGGCTGGTATTAACGCAGACATCTAGACTTAGTGGTAATAACAGGCTCGTCTCCAAGCTCTCCTACTCTCCACTATGCCCGACTTGTTATGTCTTATTTCCTCGACTATCATACGGAACCGACTCCTAACATATGGATAGTCAACATGCCTCGCCCATTTCAGAGGCGGAGAATGATATGGCGCTTACGTGTCTGTCACCACAACGGCCCCGATGCTCCTGATAATGCACTGAACGAAATGATTCCGGACATGATTCCCCCATTTGTGGAGCCTGAACCAAAACCCATCTGTTGGTTCTATTGGAGAGGGTGCAGATACGGATATGGACCCTCCTAGGTACTCTAAATCCTACGGCAGAGGTAGGATATACCTACCGGAATCTTGTCACGTATATAATGCTAATTCTTCCATTAGGATGCTGCAGGGATTGTGAATAACATCATTGGCGAATTAACAAATACTACGTCCGACGAAGTTGAAATATCAGTCGACTCATTGGAGGATGATACAGGCCTTACTCGTGATGGGGCAGCGCTACTGATGGAAACTGCCGCAGGAGAACATACACTCACCGAAATAATACACCGTACACATGATGAAATCTTCGAGGGAGTCTCTACTAGTGTTGAGGATGATTCGCCTATTGATTCGGAGACTGTGAACCCCGTGTCATGAGATGCCCCCTCTGGCCTTCCCAGGTACACAAGAGCAGCAAGCAATACGACTCGAGGATGTTCCCCTGCCACACCGCACGAGCCATATGTCTGCATTGCATTCAGGCTAGTTCTATGGTGTACAGACGCCGGAATCTCTCGCTCACAGTATACGTTACTCGTTGAGATACTTGATGAGCTCAAGCCCCTAGATCTGCTTCCTCGTGATGTAGGCACTAGGAAGAAAAGGCTGCAAGGTTGAGATATTAGCGTTACAACGCAGAAAGATTCCTCTCCTTTTCGTGAAGCTCTCCACTCCTTCACTACCTAGCAGATCGCCGGCTTCCATGTTGAGTGCTCAATGCGATATATCTACACTGTTGACCCGGTTGCTCTCTTGATCACGATGTTACAATCGCCACACCTCTTTAAAAACAGCATGTTCACTGGCTAAGCACATTTTGTGGATCAGCCGACTGAATTATGGCTCTCGATAGCCTGGGATTCTTTGATTCGAGCAACTTCCGGATAGTTCACAAGGATCCCAAAGGATCAGTCTCCAACTTTCCCTTCAGACAATGGACATTGTCTACTCCCATTGCCACTCATCATGTTGTGCGTCAGGCTCGGTTTCTTGTATCGGGCGTGTTTCTCGTGTGGGAATACACGGGCAATGACAAGGTCGCTACCTTATCCAACCCCAGGTCCCATATCGCTATAGTGACACACAGAGCCTATGCAGCGTGCCTTAATGTCTAAATGTCCTGCCTTCCAGTCATTCGAACTTGTTGTCGCACAAGATGAGTTCATTCTGCTTAACGAAGAAAATATTATTGTTCGTGAGAGTAGTACCTTCTTGGACTACAAGTTTGACCACGAAACCGAAACCTGCTACAGCATCGTGAACGTCTCTCTACTATATCCATGCCGTGCATATAATAACACTCAAAGCCGTGAGCTCGTCATACCACTACGTGAAACAGCACCGATCCGTGGTGAGCTTGAGACTGCGGCCTACGGCCGTGACCTAGTGGTGGGTCGAAAAACTATGCAATTGACGATGTAGGTGTATCATTGCCATATCAACTATTCATTGATAACTTTGGCTTATATCGCACGGTGTATAGAAGTCCGATGGGAGCCTACATGTTGCCCACTTGCCTCGCTAACTCCGATCTTGCTAAGCGAGCAAATGTGATCCCAGTGACATTACTATTAGGCCCACACGGAAGCAACTTCCGTGATGTTATCTCAAGTTGACTGGGCTCAAGAGGCTTGATCAAGGATTGAAAGTAGAGTAGAGTGATGGTAAGAGTATGCAAATTGTCGCCTTTGCTATGGCGTTTCTTGCCGACTTGCCAGTGGGCAATATGGCAGTTGCTGGCTTCGACCATCTTGCCAATACAATTGCAAGTATTGATCTCTCCCATGTTGCACACCCGTGGGAGTATGGCAGTGGCTGACTTCTCCCTTGTTGCCAACATAATTGCAGTTATTGATCCCTCACATCTTGCACGCCGATGGCAATATGACAGTATGGAAGTTCATAATCTCTCTCATCTTGGGCACATAATTGCAGTCCCACACAATTGTAGTCATTAATCTCTCTCATCTTGCACGCTGATGACAATATGGCAGTTGCTGACTTCTCCCGTCTTGCACGTCCATGGGAGTATGGCAGTTCTTAATCTCTCTCAACTTGCACACCCGTGGCAATTGCCAATACTGCAGTTGCTGACTTTTCCCTTCTTGCCATCATTACTGCAGTTATTGATCTCTCCCATCTTGTACAGCCATGGCAGTATGGTAGTTCGTACCCTCTCTCATCTTGCGCACCATGGCAATATGGCAGTTGCCCACTTCTACCATCTTGCACGCCAGTGGCAGTATGGTAGTTGCTGAGGTCTCCCATCTCGCAAACTCATGGAAGGGTGGCAGTTATTCAGCTGTCCCATCTTGCCCACATAATTCCGGTGTTGATCGCTCCCATACTGGACTCCCATGGCATCATGGCAGTTGGTAAGCACTCCCATCTTGCACACTCATGAGTCATGCCAGTTTCACTTTGATAACAAAACCGCATTTTGACTGCTGGCTAAGACTCCCATTTCTGACAGGATTGGATTACTTGTGATGTCTGCGTACGGCCTGAAGTGTCACGGACTGACAGGTTTGCATTGCTTGTTATCTATTATCGTTACCTATTGCTCGGGTAAGGAGAAGGGATTCGTTTGGGTAATGATGACATGGCAGGCTGATTAACTGATCACCTTCCACCTGTCTTCTTCATCCTTCTGTTTCCCTTCCACCTTTAGTAATTCAGTTTGAATGTGAAACTCTTCTTAACATTTGAGGTGTTCTGAGCATCCCCATAACATAAAGCAATCATCGCCCAAACTCTATAGGCTTCTAGCTGACGTATAATGTATTGTTAGCAATGTGATTTCAAAAGCCCACCCTGATTACTGTGAAGTGCCAGGTCGAAAGGAGTGCTATCCAGCTAGAACAATAACTATGGAGAAAGAAGAAAACGAGAAGAAGAAATAATCCGCAAAGAAGCTTTTCATCTCCCTTCCAGCCACATGACATAACAACCATCGGGCCTGAGTCATCAGGCCTAACCCATCAGGCCGCAATCATCAGGCCCCAACCATCAAGCCTCAACCATCAGGCCCCAACAATCAGGTCCAACCATCAGGCCCAACCATTTTTGGGGTCCTATCCCATGGGGGGTATTGTAATCACAGCTATTACGTTCAGGGCTTTCTGGATAAGCCCCAATGAAAATTGATGCCATATAGGAAAACCCGACTTGGACTTCCCCCACCACAACATGGTAGAAGTCCGAAATTGTTACGATCCGGAGCCGGGGACGGGATGGTGATGCGAATAGATGGGCAGAAACAGGTGTACAGACTTGCGGCCGAATCGTGGACCGACGAAGGGTTGCCGAGGGAGGTGCTGTCACGGGGTAAACCCCGATGTCCCCGACGCGGCTTTGCCGCTCCTGCTTAGTCACATTCCGTCCCCTGTATATTTCGGTTCTGTATCTTTTTCTCTGCTTAGGGTTTAGGGTTTTTAGGGTTAGGGTTTTTAGGGTTTTAGGGTTT